>BSBN01000424.1:0-1342860 GCA_027924645.1 Cunninghamia lanceolata | reverse complement strand
ATTCTCAGCCTCAATCTTCAGCATTCAACTATGAACAATAGACGGCAGCTAGAGTCTTCCGCAGACACTGGGTTCTTTTCTTCCAGGAGTTTTCATGGGCTGAAGCTTGATTTTCCTCGCTTCAATGGTGATGATCCAACTGGATGGATATACCGGGCAAAACAATATTTCAGTCTGCACAATACTTTTGATGTCAACAAAGTCCCACTCACATCCTTTCATTTGGAACATGAAGCCCTTCAATGGTTCTGTTGGTATATCAAGGCTCATGACGAGCCAAAATGGACAGATTTTTGCATACTCATTTTGCAACGATTTGGCTCTAGTGCTTTTGATGACTTCACAGGAGCACTTACTAAACTTTGCCAAATTGACACTGTGAGAGAATATCAGACCGAATTTGAGAAGCTGGCCAATCACACAGAGGGATTGTCCGATGAATTTTTTAGGAGTTGTTTTGTCAGTGGTCTGAAGGATGCAATCCGATTTGAGGTTAAAATGTTCTATCCCAGCACAATGATGGAAGCCCTAGGGTTGGCTAAGTTGGCGGAGGACAAGATCACAGCTCAATAACGCTCCAAATCCACTTTTGTTTCATTCAGAAATGTGGTTTCCCAAAGACCTCCAATCACGCCAGCTCCTAGAACAACTCCTATCAAACATTTGTCTGAAGCAGAGATGAGGGCACATAAAGAAAAAGGGCTTTGTTATAATTGTGATGAGAAATTCACTCGGGGACATAAATGTGTTGAGCAAAATCTCTATCTCTTGGATGTGGATTCTCCACCTGCAACTGAAGTTTATGAAGATGCTCAGGATACAGTAGATGATCAGGTCGACATTCAGCAGCCACCTATTGACCCTCCTTCTCAGGAAGACCACCCAGAGATCTCTCTCCATGCTTTAGCAGGAGTCACCACCCCACAAACCATGCAGGTCAAGGGTTACTTCAAGAAGCTCCCTCTTACAATACTCATTGATTCTGGTAGCACTCATAACTTCATTAACCCTCGGATTGCCAAACAGGCTGATTGTTTTGTCCATCCTTGCTCCAGCTTTGAAGTCCTGATTGCCAATGGGGGCACATTACCTTGCAAAGGGAAGTGTCGAAATGTGTGTATCTCTATTGGAGATTATAACCTGCGCTCCGACATGTTTGCCTTGCCCTTAGGCGGATGTGATGTGGTTTTGGGCACTCAATGGTTACACACACTTGGACCCATCTTATGAGATTTTGTGAACTTTGGATGTAGTTTTTAGACAATGGGCAAAAACACACATTGAAGGGCTTATAACCAGGGTCTCTTAGCATCATCAGTTCACATCACATGGAAAATCTCCTTAAGAATAATTTACATGGTGTTATCGCTCAGCTCCATTCCATTCAGATGCAACCATCAGTGGTCTCCACTAGTCCTTTAGATCTACAACAAATTTTGGATAGATATGCATGTGTCTTTGCTGAACTAGTGGGATTGCCACCTTCACGACCAAAGGACCATTGTATTCAGCTCCTTCCTGGAAGTGTTCCTCCCAACATCAGGCACTACCGCTACCCATTTCACCAAAAGACAGAGATTGAGATGCTCGTTCGGGACTTACTGAAGCAAGGTATTATTCGCCCTAGTACTAGTTCCTTTTCTTCACCAATTCTTCTTGTCCAAAAAAAAGATGGGTCATGGCACCTCTGCATTGACTTCTGAGCACTTCATCACATCACAATCAAGATAAGTTTCCAATTCCTGTTGTTGATGAGCTTCTTGATGAGCTTTATGGTGCTCATTTTTCCTCCAAGTTGGATCTTCGTTCTGGGTATCACCAAATTCAGGTTCATGAGGATGATATCCCTAAAACGGCTTTCCGCACACATGATAGCCACTATGAGTTTTTGGTCATGCCCTTTGGCCTCACTAATGCTCCTTCCACATTCCAGGCATTGATGAATAAAATATTCCAGCCCTACTTCCAGAAATTCATTCTGGTCTTCTTTGATGATATCCTCATCTATAGTAAAACATGGGCGGAGCATCTCTAGCATCTGGATCTTGTCCTGCAACTTCTCTATGATCATCATCTCTGTGCAAAATAGTCTAAATGTGTTTTTGGGCAGGAGGAAGTGGAGTATCTCAGGCATATTGTTTCAGCCCAAGGGGTTCGAGTGGATCCTGCCAAAATAGATGCCATAAAAATTAGCAGCATCCTCAAACACTCAAGAACCTCTGTGGTTTTTTGGGACTGACTGGCTACGACCACAAGTTTGTCAAGGATTACAGGAAGATTGCCACTCCATTAACAGCTCTGTTGAAAAAGGATGCTTTTACATGGACACATGCTGCTGAGTGTGCATTTGAAAAACTGAAACAAGCTGTGTACTACACCCGTTCTCGCTATGCCATATTTTTCCAAGACCTTCACTATTGAGAGTGATGCTTGCGACAATGGACTTGGTGCTATCCTCCTTCAAGATGAGCATCCCATTGCGTTCACCAACAAAGCCCTTTCAGGTAAGAATTTAGTACTCTCTACATATGAGAAGGAAATGATAGCTATTTTGCATGCAATACAGAAGTGGCAACCATACCTATTAGGGAATCATTTCTACATCAAGACTGATCACCAGAGTCTGAAATATTTCCTAGAACAACAGGTCTCCTCCCTAGCCATATAAAGTTCTTTAGAAGATTGGGTCAGTTGCTTATAAATTAGAGATTCCTCCTTCCCACGTTCATCCAGTATTTCATGTCTCTTGTCTAAAGAAAGTTCTTGGCACCAACATCAGAGCACAAACTATTTTACCAGAACTAGATAACGAAGGATCCATCATTTTGGAGTCGGAGGCAATCCCCGATAGGCGCACTCGTCAGCTTCGCTCTCGATCCATCACAGAGGTATTAATTCAGTGGCACGAAATGTAACTAGAGGATGCTACATGGGAACCACTCCTTCAGATTCAGCAACAATTTCCACATCTTAAGCTTTGAGGACAAAGCTTTTCTAAGAGGGAGGGGATGTTAGGAACCTGTGTTTAACCCTTCTCTTTACTTTATTAGTATATTGTTGTTGGATGCATATGCTTTGTAAGTTGTCCCGTGAGTATATTGTATTATCCCACATTCATGGGGAGTAATATTTGTTTAGATTAGACTTAGTATATAAGTACGTGTTGAGGCCAATGAAGGCATCCACGAGTTTATTGTATTGAGCTTGCTCAAAGGAGGTTGTCCCCTCGAAGTGGCCTGCGATCAATAAATTCCTTCTGTGTTCTGCTATTTATGTTATTTCATGCATTTTTATTATATTGTTGCAGGAGGTTCCTCTCAGCTTGGCATGTATACTTTTCATCACCTATCTCTTCTTGGGAAGTTTTGCCTACACTTGGGTGGTTCTACTCTGTGTTTGGCCGGTTCTGCTCAGAAGGTAATTTTCATCAATTTTCTTGGGTTTTCTGATTTCTAACCCTTGACTTCTAGTTATCACATGCATGTTCCTTGGTGTCTAACTAGCTCAAATTGGTCCAAGATAAAATATCAACTACAAACTTGTGTGTTGTAGCATGCTTGTCAAAGGATGCATCTTTTTCCACTAATCTAAGAACATTTGATTTTCTAAGGTCAATGAACATTTTATGCTTTGTTTGAGGTCAAGTCCAAGGTGTATGCTCTCCCCTCACACCATTTGGTGATCTTGGGGATCAAAAATCTTGGCTTGATCTATCTTGTTATCTTTGTTCAATCCCAGGGTAAGTGCACAAAGATGGGGGACCAAAAGGGGGTCTTAAGATGCCATGTTTTTACTAAAATCAGGAAACATTGATGTTGGATGAGAAATTGAAGATAGCTACACTCAAAACTTGAAGATGGAACAAAAACAAGAGTCGTAGTGCTCCAAATCTAGTTTCTAAACTACTATTTTTTTCTAAAAATGGTTGAGATTAAGGGGTTCAAAAAGGGGGAGCACACAAATTTGTCATGTTTTCCTTAAAAAAATATAACATAGCGTTTGGTGTGGTCCCCCTAAAATGTTAACTTTTTTTTAGTACTTCAAAATTCACTTCAGTGAGAAATTAGCTAACACCATGTAGTTTATCCCTAATTTTTCTGATAATTTTTTCATAAATAATTGATTTTTTAGTAATTTTCAAAGTGGACACATTCTAAAAAAATAGAAAATTGAGCGTGCTCCCCCCAAAATTTTTTGAAAACTAATTGAAATTTGAAAATTTTTTAATACATGTAGAATGGAGTCTAGTTTCTAAAAGTGTAACTTAATTCAAATTTTGATGAACGATTAAAAAAAAAGGTCAAAAATACTAGACACTGGTTTTTGACAAAAAATGGATACACTAACAAAAGAAATTAAAGATGAAACCCTTAGCGTACTCAAAATGTGAAAAACATTATATGGTTAGATAGCTAACAGAGAGATCAAGATTATGGTGGTATTTGTTTTGAGTTTTCATCGAACTAAGTGCAAACCTGATGGGAGCACGCTCCAAATTATGTGGTTTTTGCTACAATCTAGAAAAACACATCTTTGGATGTCCTAAACACAATCCAAGACTTTGGTTTGGAAGCCCAAGACAAATCCAACCCTTAGGCTTGGAGATAACCAAGGCAATGCATAACATGAGCGTGGTATAACGCACTTGCGTTTTGTGCATTCACATAACGTGATCACGTTATAACACGAGCGTGTTATAACTATTGCAAGTACGTGCCTAATCGGTGTTGTCATTGATGTCAACATGTCTTTGTCATCATTGGTGTTAATTGTATCCTAATTTGTTATTTGTTTAGAAGCTTTATAAGTTGAGGATATTGAGAAAATTTGCCCCCGGAAGAAACAGTGAGTTGCAGTAAATTGTAGTGAAGACAGTGTGTTGCTAATAAAAGAACAGTGTAGAAGATTGCTCTGCATTTCTTGTTGATTGAATATCTTGGTTTATGGATTGGAAGATATTTAGAGGCATCTCTGAAGATGCTACATTTTGAGTTTGAGCCTCCAATATGAAGAATTGAGGAATTTATGTTCACCAAAGTAAAACCTTCATTTTCTGTTCATTCACTGGTGTCTGAGAGAAAGTATTTTTCTCTACATTCCTCCACAGTTATGTATTTCAATCTGTGGTTCTAGAGTGATGTCTGGGATGATGATATGCACCTACAATTGCAATGGTTCATGATTTGGCAGTCCGCAAGTGATCTTTCTTTAGTGACAGTTGATGATAGCTGAGTTCTTATACTCCGGTTGCAGAAATCTCATGGTTCGAGTGGTTAGATGTTGTGCGGATGTTCCTGGCGACTTGTGGATGTCTCCTGATCATGTTCCTACCTTTACATTGGTCTGCGAGGAGTATTTTGAATCAGAATTGAAGATTGTTCCCATATAACATAGTGCAAGCTCCAGTCTTAGCCGACTCGGATGATTCCACTAATTGCAGAGATTCATAGAAGATTATAGAAGAGTGTAGTAGCGTAGAAGATTGTATTTGGGCCCTTGCTAAGGCGCGATGTGATCCATTTATAATTTTGTGTCTTTTCCTTAACATAATTTTGTATTAGGTCAAGACCTATTTTATATGTTTGTAATATCATCATTGGAGAGTGGCCCAATGCTTGATAAATGTAATGTGATTGTAATGCTAACTTTGATGAACATTCCAAAGTCGATAAATGATATATATACTTGTAATTGAGTCATGGAAAACACGTCCTTATGCAAGAATGCAAAGAAAAGGGAAAGAGTGAGAAGGTAGAGCAGAGTAGAGGAATTGTTTTATGCTTCAATGGAACTAAACTTTGGCATGGTGTAGATCCTATCATCTTAGTTCAAACCCTTGGCAGTGAGCCTCTTTAAGCAATGAGCTCTGGGAAGTGAGCCCTAATGGCAGTGAGTCACATAAAAATCTAGTGTCTATTGTGTATGATCTTGCAGTTGTGTTAGAATTACTAATTCTGTGTTTTCATGTTCTAATCATAATAACAGTAAATAAGTGGATGATGTTTTAAGATGCAGAAATTGTTTAAGTTTTATGACAACTGATTCACCCCCCTCTCAGTTGTCTTGGGCATTTCAACAATTGGTATCAGAGCCAAGTTCCTTGGAAGAAATCTTGACTTCTTGAGACTGATCCAAGATGTCGTATAAGAAGGAAAGTCTGCGGTTCGATGGAACAAACTACTCCATCTGGAAGATCTGCATGAAAACCCATCTCCTCTGCTTGGGTTATAGTGTTTGTAAAATAACCAAAAATAAGTATGAAATACCGAAGAATGGTCTGCTAACTAAAGATGAGATCAAGCAATTTGAGTTGAACATAAAAGCCAAAGATGCCTTGGTAAGCGCCTTATCCGACACCAAAGTAACAAAGATCAAGGAGCTGGAAACTGCTTATGAAATCTAGGAAAAGATGAAGAATCTATATGAACAAGATGAATATGTGAAGAGCACCAAGTTGCAGAGTTTGAAGGCAAAATATGAATGTTTGAAGATGAGAAAAGATGACAACATAACATCCTTCATGCAAAAGGTCGACGAACTTGTGAGTAGCATTAAAAGTGTGGGAGGAAAAATTGAGGATATTGAATTTGTGAACAAAATTCTTAGATCACTGCCTAAATCATATAGTCATAAGGTGGCCGCAATTGAAGAAGTAATGACAGTAACAAAGATTACAAAAGATCAGCTACTCAGGAAGCTGACAACCTTTGAAATGAGAGAACTTGGTGACTCACTTCCAAACACAGAGACTGCTATCAAGGCCAGCACTTCAGAAAGAACCTCCAGATCTGACAAATACAAGGTGGAACCAAATTATGAGCTTGAAGAACTTGAAGCCAACTTTGTTAACAGTCTGCCCAGAGGTACTGGTAAGTTCAAAGGCAAACTACCTTTCAAATGTTTCAATTGTGGTAAAATTGGTCATTATGCTTCTAGATGCCCCACAAGAGTTCCTAAGCCAAGACCTGAGAGACCTAGGATCCCAAAGAAATATTATTATGTTGAAGATCTTGATGATGATGAAGGAGTATTAGATGGTGAACCAGATAATTCTAGTACTTCTGGTAATGAATGCTTGTTTATTGCTATTAAAGAAGAACCTGTGTCTACTAATCCTGCTAGTTGTGTGAAGGAAGAAAAACTAGTGGAAAGTGCCTTGGTTGCTTAGGTTGTTGAAGACAAAGATGAATGGGTTATTGATAGTGAATGTTCTCATCACATGACTGGTGACAAAAGTAAGTTTGTAAGTTTGGAAAGATATGATGGAGGACTGGTTAGGTTTGGAAATGATACAATTGGTAAGGTTTATAGAAAATGATCCATTTCTTTTGATGGCAAGCATAATACTAAAGATGTCTTGTATGTGAAAGGATTAAAGCACAATCTTTTGAGTGTTGGTCAGATGTGTGACAAAGGTTATGATTTGAGATTCAAAGACAATAGATGCAAGATCATGGAAAGCTCCAAAACAGTGATTGCAACTGGTAAAAAGACCAGAGGTAATATCTATCACCTGAAAGGAAATGATAACTATGGCTTGTTGGCTCAGACTGATGAAAGTTGGCTATGTCATAGAAGGTTGTGTCACATCAATTTTGACAACATTGTGAATATAAGTTCTGCACAGGCTGCCAGAGATTTGCCTAAACTAGTAAAGCTTGCTAATCCTATTTGCAAGGAATGCCAATTTGGGAAACAAAAAAGAACATTTTCAAGAGCAAAGTTAAATCTGTTGAAGGATTGCTAGAGCTAGTACATATGGATTTGTGTGGACCTACCAGAGTAAGAAGTTTGCAAGGAGACAGGTACTTTATGTTGCTTATTGATTATTATTCTAGAATGACTTGGGTTACCTTTTTGAGAGAAAAAGCAGAAGCCCTAGATAAGTTCAAGACATTCAAGACAATGGTTGAGAATTAGAAGGATTTGAAGATCAAATGTTTGAGATCTGATAGAGGAGGAGAGTTTACATCAAATGAATTCAACTTTTTCTATGAAGAGCAAGGCATAAAGAGATAGTTGTCAGCACCTAGGACTCCACAACAAAATGGAGTTGTTGAAAGGAAGAACAGAACAGTTTAAGAGGCTGCTAGAACCATGATGAAGGAGGCTAACCTATCAGAAGTATATTGGAGGGAGGCTATTCACACAGCTGTCTACATTCTAAACAGAGCTCAAGTCAAAGGTAATAGAACCAAAACCCCCTATGAGTTGTGGTATGGAAAAGTTCCTACAGTAAAATACTTCAAATTTTTTGGTAGCAAATGTTATATCAAAAGAGAAGAAGATCTAGGCAAGTTTGATGCTAGATGTGATGAAGGAATCTTCCTTGGTTACTCCACCAAGAGCAAGGCCTACCGATGCTATAATAAGAGGCTGAAAAAGATCATTGAGAGTGCAAATGTCAAAGTTGATGAAAGCAATGAAAGGTGTTTAGGATCAAGTGGATATGAATCAGATGAACTAGATGTTTTAGCAAGCAAAGAACTGGTACAACATGAAGACAATTCAGATGAAGAGGAACAAGCTCCAGAAATTGTCACCAAGACACCAAGGTATGTAAAACTTAATCATTTTGAAGATCAAATCATAGGAAATAAGAGCAAAGGAATTCTGACCAGAAGAAGAGCTACAGAAGAACAAGTGAATTTCTGATCTCCAAGATTGAACCTAAGACTGTGAAGGAAGCTTGCAATGATGAAAATTGGGTAAAAGCTATGAAAGAAGAACTGATGCAGATAGAGAAGAATCAGACTTGGGATCTTGTTCCCAGACCAACAGATAAAAATGTAATTGGCACCAAATGGGTCTTCAGAAATAAGATGAATGAGAATGGTGAAGTGGTAAGAAACAAAGCAAGGTTGGTATGCAAAGGATACTCTCAAGTTGAAGGAATAGATTTTGAGGAAACATTTGCACCAATGGAAATGATTGAAGCAATAAGAATGTTTTTAGCATTTACAACATACAAAGATTTCAAGGTATATCAAATGGATGTGAAGTCTGTATTCTTGAATGGAGAATTAGAAGAAGAAGTCTATATTGAACAACTAGAAGGATTCCAGTCATCAGATCAGGGTGACATGGTGTGTAGATAGAAGAAAGCATTGTATGGACTAAAATAAGCCCCCAGGGCCTGGTATGCAAGATTGGATAAATATCTGATATAGTTAGGGTTTAGTAAGGGTACTACCAACAACAATCTCTATTTCAAGATCCATGATGAACAAATCCTAATTGTTGCAGTCTTTGTTGATGACATTATCTTTGGACACAATGAAGGTATGTGCATGGTTTTTGCTAGGGAAATGCAAAAATGAACTTGAAATGTCCATGTTTGGTGAGATGAATTTCTTTTTAGGTCTGCAAATTAATCAATCAGATAAAGGTATCTTCATTTTTTAGTCTAAGTATGTGAAAGAGTTGTTAAAGAAGTTTGGGATGGAAGACTCTAAACTGGTAAGCACTCCCATGATACTTGGTTGTAAGTTGAGAAAAAATGATGACTCACCTATGGCAGATCAGAAAAGGTATAGATCTATGCCTGGAGGATTACTTTATCTGACCCAAACCAGACCTAACATAATGCATGCAGTTTGTCTTGTGACAAGATTTCAAGTAGAACCTAAAGAGTCACATGTGATGCTAGTCAAGAGAATACTGAGATATTTGAAAGGCACAATGGATTATGGTTTGTGGTATGATCCAAAAGACAATGATTTCACTTTGAGAGGAACCTCCTGCAATAATATAATAAAAAATGCATGAAATAATAGAAATAGGAGAAATAGAGAAGGAATTTATTGATCACAGGCCACTTCAAGGGGACAACCTCCTTTAAGCAAGCTCAATACAATAAATTCGTGGATGCCTTCATTGGCCTCAACACGTACTTATATACGAAGTCTAATCTAAACAACTATTACTTCCCATGAATGTGGGATAATACAATATGTTCACGGGATGACTTACAAAGCATATGTGTCCAAATGTAATATACTAACAAAGTAAAGAGAAGGGTTAAACATGGGTTCCTAACATCCCCTCCCTCTTAAAAAAAGTTTTGTCCTCAAAGCTTAAGATGTGGAAATTGTTGCTGAAGCTGAAGGAGTGGTTCCCATGTAGCATCCTCTGGTTGCATTCCATGCCACTGAATTAAGACCTCTATGATGGATCGAGATCGAAGCTGACAGGTGTGTCTATCGAGGATTGCCTCCAGCTCCAAAATGATGGATCCTTCGATATCCAGTTCTAGTAAAATAGTTTGTGCTGTAACGTTGGTGCCAAGAACTTTCTTTAGACAAGAGAGATGAAATACTAGATGAACGCGGGGAGGAAGATCCAAATTATAAGCAATCGACCCAATCTTCTAAAGAACCTTATATGGCCCATAGAACTTCGGAGCTAGCTTATGACACCCTTTGAGTTTCAGGGATGATTGCTTGTATGGTTGTAGACAAAGAAAAATCATATCACCTACTTAAAAAGTGCACTCAAAATGGTGCTGATTAGCTTGTTGTTTCATTTGATTTCTTGCCATGTGAAGATTGTCCTTCAGGATGCAAAGAATCTGATCTCAGGTTCAGAGAACTGTGTCAACTTCCTGAACTAGTGAACTATTGGGGGTGTATGGAAGGAGCACTAGTGGTGCCTAACCACAGACTGCTTCATATGGAGTCATTTTAGATGTAGTGTGGTAGGAGGTATTGTACCACCATTCAGCAAGAGGGAGCCACTTTGCCCACTGATGTTGTTGTTCTGAGGTGAAGCAACGAAGATAAGTTTCCAAACATTTGTTGATAATTTCAATCTAACCATCTATTTGTGGGTGATACCTAGAACTCGTCTTCAGTTTGGTGCCAGTGTGTCAAAATAGTTCTATCCAAAAATGACTGGTGAAAGTTGCATCACGATCTGAGACAATGGAAGAAGGGATGCCATGAAGACGGAAGATTTGGTCCATGAAAATTTGTGCGACTGAGGAGGCTGTATAGGGATGGATGAGGGCATAAAAATGACTATATTTGGAGAGGAAATCAACCACAACCAAGATCACTATCTTTCCTCCAAATTTAGGGAGCCCTCAATGAAATCCATAGAAATATCTGTCCAAATTCGTGTAGGGATGGGCAAGGGTTTGAGCAATCCAGGAATGAGTGTCGTTTCACCCTTGTTGCATTGGTAGGTATCACATTCAGCCACCATCTATTGAATTTCCCTTTTCATTCCCTTCCAGAAGAAGTTACGTTGTGCCCGCTCATAAGTTTTGAGGAACCCAGAGTGCTCTGCCGATGGAGAAGCATGGAGTTCATAGAAAATAGCCTGCTGAAGATCTGTGCTCTAGAGAAGCACCATACGACCCTTGTATCAGAGAGAAGCACCATCCCAAGAGTAATGCGGTATAGCAGAGGGGTTAGTGGCCAACTGTTGAATGATTTGAGATAATGAAGAGTCATTTACATAGCCCCGCTAGATAGATTCCAACCAATTTAGAACAGGCATAGAAATAGCTGAAAGGGAAGCTTGGTCATCAAATGTGCGAGAAAGAGCATCCGCCATAATATTGTCCTTACCCTTCTTATAAGTGATCTCATAGTCATAACCCATGAGTTTGCTGACCCATTTATGTTGTACTAGGGAGGAGACCCGCTGTTCCAAGAAATATTTCAGACTCTAGTGATCAGTCTTAATGCAAAAATGATTCCCTAGTAGGTATGGCCGCTACTTCTGTACTGCATGCAAAATAGCCATCATTTCCTTCTCATATGTAGAGAATGTTGAATTCTTTCTAGATAGAGCTTTGCTAGTGAACACAATGGGATGTTCCTCTTGAAGGAGAACAACACCAATTCCATTGCTGCAAGCATCACTCTCAATGGTGAAGGAATTGGAAAAATATGGCATAGCTAGAACATGTGTAATACACATAGCTTGTTTCAATTTTTCAAATGCACACTCAGCACCATGTGTCCAAATAAAAGCATCCTTTTTTAATATAGTTGTTAATAGAGTTGCAATCTTCCCGTAATCCTTGACAAACTTGTGATAGTAGTCAGTCAGCCCCAAAAAATCACAAAGGCTCTTGAGTGTTTGAGGATAAGGCCAATTTTTCATGGCATCTATTTTTGCAGGATCTACTTGAACCCCTTGGGCTAAAACAATATGCCTAAGATACTCCACTTGCTCCTGGCCAAAAACACATTTAGACTGTTTTGAATAGAGATGATGATCAGAGAGAAGTTGTAGTACAAGATCTAGATGTTGGAGATGCTCAGCCCATGTTTTACTATGGATGAGGATATCATCAAAGAAGACTAGAATGAATTTCCGCAGGTAGGGCTGGAATATTTTATTCATCAATGCCTGGAATGTTGAAGGAGCATTAGTGAGGCCAAAGGGCATGACCAAAAACTCATAGTGGTCATCATGCGTGCAAAAAGTCATTTTAGGGATATCATCCTCATGAACCTGAATTTGGTGATACCTAGAACGAAGATCCAACTTGGAGAAAAAATGAGTGCCATGAAGCTCATCAAGAAGCTTATCCACAACAAGAATCAGAAACTTATCCTTGATTGTGATGTGATTAAGTGCTCAGAAGTCAATGCAGAGGCACCATGACCCATCATTTTTCTGCACAAGAAGGACTGGTGAAGAAAAGGAACTGGTACTAGGGTGAATAATACCTTGCTTCAGTAAGTCTCGAACGAGTATCTCAATCTCTGTCTTTTGGTGAATTGGGTAGTAGTAGGGCCTAATGTTGGGAGGAACACTTCTAAGAAGGATCTAAATACGGTGTTCCTTTGGTCATGAAGGTGGCAATCCCACTAGTTCAGAAAAGACACATGCATACCTATCCAAAATTTGTTGTAGATCTGAAGGAGTAGTGGAGACCATTGATGGTTGCATCTAAATGGAATGGAGCTCAGCGATGAGACCATGTGAATTCTTCTTAAGAAGCTTTTCCATCCGATGTGAACTTATGATGCTGAGAGACCCCGATTGTAAGCCCTTCAATGTATGTTTTTTGCCCATTGTCTAAAAATTGCATCCAAAGTTCAACAAAATCCCATAAGATGCGTCCAAGTGTGCGTAACCATTGGGCGTCCAAAACCACATCACATCCACCTAAGGGCAAGGCAAACATGTCAGAGTGTAGATTATAATCTCCCATAGAGATACGCACATTGTGACACTTCCCTTCACAAGGTAATGTGCCCCCATTGGCAATCATGACTTCAAAGTTGGAGCAAGGATGGACAAAACAATCACCTGTTTGGTGATCCAAGGGTTAATGAAGTTATGAGTGCTACCAGAATCAATGTGTATTATAAGAGGGAGCTTCTTGAAGAAACCCTTGACCCGCATGGTTTGTGGGGTGGTGACTCTTGCTAAAGCATGGAAAGAGATCTCTGGGTGGTCTTCCTGAGAAGCAGGGTCAACAAGCGACTTCTGAGTGTTGACCCGATCATCCACTGTATCCTAAGCATCCACATAAACTTCAGTTTTAGGCAGAGAATCCACATCCAAGAGATAGAGCTTTTGTTCAACACATCTGTGTCCCCAAGTGAATTTCTCATCACAATTATAACAAAGCCCTTTTTTCTCTATGTGCCCACATCTCTACTTTAGTCAAATGCTTGATAGGAGTTGTTCTAGGAGCTGGAGTTATTTGAGGTCTTTGGGAAGCCGTATTTCTGAATGGAACAAAATTGGATTTGGATGGCTGTTGAGATGTGATCTTGTCCTCCACCAACTTAGCCAACCCTAGGGCTTCTATCATTGTGTTGGGATGAAACATTTTAACCTCAGAGTGAATTGCATCCTTCAGAACACTAACAAAACAACTCCTGAAGAATTCATTAGACAATCCCTCAGTGTGATTGGCTAGTTTTTCAAATTCTGTTTGATATTCTCTCACAGTACCTATTTGGCGCAGTTTAGTGAGTGCTCTTGTGAAGTCATCAAAAATACTAGGGCCAAATCATTGCAAAATGAGTTTGCAAAAATCTGTCCATTTTGGCTCTTCGCGAGCCTTGATGTACCAATGGAACCATTGAAGGGCTTCATGTTCCAAATGAAAGGATGTAAGTGGGACTTTGTTGACATCAAAAGTATTATGTAGACTGAAATATTGTTCTGCCCGGTATATCCATCCAGTCAGATCATCACCATTGAAGTAAGAAAAATCAAGCTTTGGCCAACGAAAATTGCTGGAAGAAGAAAACCCAGTGTCTGTAGGGTTGCCGTCTATTATTCATGGCTGAATGCTAAAGATTGAGGCCAAGAATTTTTTCATCCACATCTTGGAGTTTGGTCTTGAGGGATGCAAGTTCGTCCTCCCTGTCTTTTGCTTCTGTGCGGGTGACAACCATAACCAGGAGATTTTTTTTTGTTTGGGAATGGGTAGAAAAACAAAAACAGAAACTTTTTTAGTAAAGAAAAATTTGGATTTGGGAAAAACTCTAATGGGTAATTGGGGTTTGACTAGGTTTTGGACACTATTTGAGGGAAAGGGGAGAAGAAAATGGGGATTTCAAAAGCGGGGTGAAAGAATGGGAAAATATGTCCACGAGAGACAAAGGAGCAGAAACATGAAATAAACACTATGGCAAAATTTGAAGGCTATTGGGTGAGATTTGAAGAAGTTATGTCAAACCCTAAAAATACACAAATGTGGGATTTCTGGCTTCAATAAGTGGAATTTTGGATAGGGTCCTCAAGGAAGGAAATATGCAGAATGAAATTTCAAGGGTTCCAGTGAATTTTGAGAGGAAACGGAGCTTAAGCAAGGAAGATATGGTGAAAAAATGATTTTTTTTTTCTAGAAACGATCTGCAAACTACTCTGGACGGATTCAATCTACCATTTGCCTGCTACCAATAGATATGGTCCCCAAGTATGTTCATTTTCCTAAAGGTTCAGGGGAGTCAATCGGCCACCAATGTTGTCTAACGGCTTGTGGATTGAGGCAATACCCCTCACTCCACGACTCAGGTAAAACTGATAACCGCTTTGCCACAAATGACAGCTCTTGGTTTACCTCACGGATGGGAACTAGTCAATCAGGTAGGGGTCATTGCCCTTTTTGCTGGTAGGTCCTCTCAATGGGCCAGCTACTTCAGGGTTCCTATGGTACTCATCACAATGATTTTTAGGGCTATGCCCAGGCACTTCCCACAGTTAAGCGGATAGGGATATTCCCTTATCCGAACCTACAATTGAAATGAACAATACAAATGTAAAAAAGAAAGAACTACTGCAATAATCACAATGCCTAGAGGCCACTGCAAAAAAAAATTGGCAGAAATTCCAACCAGCGAGCCCAAGAAAGCACTCTAATACCAAATGAGAGGAACCTCCTGCAACAATATAATAAAAAATACATGAAATAACAGAAATAGCAGAAACAGAGAAGGAATTTATTAATCACAGGCCACTTCAAGGGGGCAACCTCCTTTGAGCAAGCTCAATATAATAAATTCGTGGATACCTTCATTAGCCTCAACACGTACTTATATACTAAGTCTAATCTAAACAACTATTACTTCCCATAAATGTGGGATAATACAATATGCTCACGGGATGACTTACAAAGCATATGCGTCCAAATGTAATATACTAACAAAGTAAAGAGAAGGGTTAAACACGGGTTCCTAACAAGGAGACTGCCTCTGTTGTATTTGTTTCTCTATTCTTCTATTCCACCCACTCTTATTTTAATTGTTGTGTGTGGTGCCTTGGGGGCATAACATTGTGGAGGATGTCTTGGGGGCATCTTCCCATGTTGTGAACCTAAGTCACTTTTGTCTCCTCTCTCATTTTAGTGTTTCAATTCTTCAGTGGTCCTACTAGTCAATGGATGATGTAAACAAATAAGTACTGATAAGGATCATGCATCCCTATGGCAAGAAAGAAAAAATGGACATAGTCCAAATATGAAGATGGGGTTGATATATTACTAACATTTGACTAGTAGAATCACCTCATGTTGTGATCGTGTATCATATTATGAAATTTTTGTAACAAGCCTTTGCAATACTTTAATCTGCTTCTATGCACTTTGGATTGTTTTGTATCTCACCTTGTAGATACACTCGATTATGACATACTCGAAGTATAACCTCATGGCTATACTCAGTTCCAAACCCGTACATGTAGCTTTGGTCTATTATGTGATATCATAAATGATTTTTGTGTAAGTTCCATGAATTCATTTGGTTTTTATCTTAGCTTAGATTTTCTAACCAAAGCTTATATATTATTGATTATGTTAGCAAATGATATTGATGTGTTTCTAGGCACATTTGGCGATTGCAAGCACATGTCACTTTGGGGCATGGGCTTTGCAAAAGCTCTTGTTCCCTTGCATGTTTTCAACTTTACCTTAAATGTGCTTGATAATGGCAAGCAAGATCAACCACTTTAAGGTGGGGGCATATTTTGTGGTTGATTATTTTAGATATATTATTGATAAAGCATGTTTGTGTATGCTTCCTTTTCATCGTAAGGCATCTGCGAATGCAGGTGGGGTTCTATACTTTGTTTTTCTTTGCATGAACCTCCTTTTCATTGTAAGGCATCTATGGATTAATGTGGGATTGTATACTTTGTACATGTTTCATTTTCACTGTAAGGCATCTGTGGATGTGGGTAGGGTTGCATTTTGAAATCCCTTCTATGGAAGGTGGGATTGTGTCTTCCCTTGAGCGATTGCACATCCTTTTAAAAGTCCTCTATGGAGCTGGGGTTAGATCTTGAATTATTCACCCTTAAGCGTGTCTTTGACGATTGTGGTAGCATAGCTCAACCGTTAGGTGTGTTTGGCATGTCTTAGATCATGGGGTGTAGCGATGAGCTCCTCCCTATCGCCTGTGTTTGTTGTGTATAAGACATATAGTGTGTCGACGACATACACTATGGTGCTCGTGTATTCCGTGTATTTTTTGTGTGTCTTCCTTGCGTGTTTTGCATTTTTTGGTGGTTTAAATGCATGTAGTGATGAGCTCCCCCATGCCATGTGTTTTGCATTTTTTAGTGGTTTAAAGGCATGTAGCGATGAGCTTCCTCCATGCTATGTGTTTTGTGTACCTTTGATGGTGGCACATAGTGATGAGCTCCCCACATCGCCTAGTTAGGGTCAGTGATAACTTTAAGAAGACCCCCCCTAAGAAAACCTATAAAATCTTGGCGAATCCTAGCTAAGTGCTATAATTTTCCTCATGAATCTTTCCTTTTTTAAAAAAAATAATAATTTTCCTAGTGAATCTAAGCACATTATTAAAAAATTTGTAAAATCCTGGAGAATCCTAATAAATAAATGGTAAAAAAATAATTATAATGGTGAATCCTAGAAAATAATTACTAAAGAAATTAATTGCAGTGGTAAATCTTTCCTTTAAAAATTTTCATAGTTGGTTGGTGCAATCCCCCAATATATAATTTAATTTTTGTAATGTTGAAGTAGGGGCCCGAGGGTGGCAGCCACTAGCAGGGCCAAGGGGTAGTGACACTTGTGGGGGTCAAGGGGGCAACACCTCCTTGTGGGGGTCGAGGGTGCAGTACCCCCTTGTGGGGGTCAAGGGGGCAGCACCCCCTTGTGGGGTCTAGGGACAGTGGCCCCGACGCGCCCCCACTCCCAACCCCCATTCATAGTTGAGTTTTAGCTTAGCCCCTTCCTTCGCAATGAGGAAAATCTGAGTTCAGGCCTCAAAAACATTAAACTGGATTTAAACAATTATCAAATCCATAGGTAAATCAATTTAAATTTGAAGCATTTAAATAGATTTAAAACAAATTTCAAATTCATCACCCAACTCCCTTCCTAAGCACTACCTCCACCCAGCCACTGCCAACATGCCACCAAAACATCACTACTAATGCCATCTATAAGGATGTTAATGTTAGTAGACCATACGATTGTATAGACAAGTCCCACCAAGGGGCCTTTTCTAGCCCTCGAAGTGCCTTTTCTTCTAGGGGGCATTACGTTTTCCCATAGTATCATATTTTTTGACTTCTTATAGGTGTTAGAAAGGTCTCTCTAAGGACAATGTAATGGTATATATTTCATCATCATATTTTCTTGTTTGTGTCATAATTTGGTGCCTGAAGCTAGGCATTTCTCCAGGATAATTAATTGGTCATAAATTTCACATACGAAATTAGATTTTGGATTTTGAATAGACGTTGGAGAGAATATGTAGTGTAATACATAGTGGATCAAGTATTTTATCAGTTGGATAAGTAGAAAGATTTTTGTACTTATTTCAGTACTTGTGGGAGATTGAGATTCAAGGTGTGATTGTGAGAGCATTCGGATGACTATTTGGGTATAAAATTGAGGGAGTGCATGTTATTATGAGACCAATATCATGGTATTGTAGCATCATAAATAATTCTTGCACACAATTTCAAGCTCTACTTCATACTTGTTATAGTATTCCCTTCCCCAACCTTGATTTTACTCTACATTTAAGCCTTTTAACCTCTGTGTTGACCTCTTTCTTCTTGCCTAAACCTAAACCGTAAAAGTACTTGTTGTCACAAGGATTGCACCCTTGTCAAAAATGAAGCTCAACAATCCTATGAAACATGGGATCACCTTTAGATTGTGGGTTGTCTATGGTGAAGGTGAACCTCCAGAGGAGTTGGTTCCCTTTAAATCTCCTGGATCTGGTGTATTTTGCAAGGAAAAATGATAGAAGGAATGCTATGAAACTAAAAATGGATCCTAGGAGATGATGCACCAATTTTATTGTTGATATGTGGCAACTGGTCATGCAAGTACTATACACTCATAATGTATCCTCGTTGGGGTTCAGGGTCGGTAAAACCCTAATTCTAGAAGCTTCCAAAAAGCTTGATATAAGCGGCTAGGATGTATGTTGCAAGTGTGGAATTTGCAAGATTGTAATATGTTTTGTACTGGATAATAAAATCATTGGATGGATGAGTTTCTATGGATGTACCCCATTTTGGGTGAACCACGTTAAATTTTTGTGTTGTTCCCTTTTGTGTTTAAAATCTTCATTGTTATATTTGGATTATTTAATCTGCATATAATTATTAGTATTTATTGCTTTGATCTGCCCTAACCCTAACAACCGGTATCAGAGCGGGTTGTGTTTGATTATCATCTATAGGAAGATCTCATAGTTGAGTGGGAGTCTCATGGTTAAGTGGGAGCAATGGAAGATGAGGGTAAATTGAAGGTAGATAAATTCAATGGGTAGAACTATCAATTATGGAAAATGTAGATGGAGGATTATCTCTATCAGAAGGATTTATGGAGGTCGTTGGAAGGAAAAGCCAAGAAACTGACAATAATGACTAATGAGGATTGGGATCTTTTGGATAGAAAGGCACTGGGAACCATTCGGTTGTGCCTGGTACCATCTATGGCATTCAATATAACAGAAGTGATGGCAACAGATGGTCTGATGAAATCTTTGGCTAAATTGTATGAAAAACCCTCAGCCTCTAATAAGGTACTTCTCATGAAGCACTTGTTTAATCTGAAAATGATTGAAGGTGGATCTGTGTTAGATCATTTAAATGAGTTTAATACGATTATCAGTCAGTTAACTTTTGTAAAAGTGAAATTTGATGAAGAGGTAAGGGCTCTCTTAGTTTTATATTCTTTGCCAGAAAGATGGAATAGCTTGGTAGTGGTTGCAAGTAACTCTGTCTTTGGTTCAAATACTTTGAAATTTGATGATGTTGTTGGTGTTATCCTTAGCGAGGAAATGCAACAGAAAAGTACAGGTGAGACTTCAACATCTGGTAATGCTTTGACTATAGAGAATAGGGGAAGAACAAAGGAAAGAGGAAAAGGCCCTACAAATCAAGGGAAGTCACAAGAGAAGTCAAATAAAAGAAGATCTAAATCCAGAGGAAGAATGGATTGTTGGCACTATGGAAAGCCAGGACACTTGAAGAAGGTTTGCTAGTCTTGAAAGGGAAAACAAGAAGATGGACAACATGATGACAATAAGGAAGCTAATGTTGCAAGTAATAAATTATAGGATGCTTTAATTTTGTGTTTAGACAATGCTAATGATTCCTAGGTAATAGATTCACGGGCTTCATTTCATGCCACACCCCATATGAAATATTGTGTAGATTATGTTCGAGGTGATTTTGGACAGGTATATTTGGGTGATGATGAACCTTTTCAGATTGTTGCAAAAGGAAAAATAAAGATCAAGTTGTAGAATGGAAATGAATGGTTGCTACAGGATGTAATGCATGTTCCAAATTTGAGAAGGAATTTGATCTCTGCAGGACAACTGCGTAGTGAAGGCTGTATAGTTACCTTTTCAGACAAAGTCTGGAAGGTCACTAAAGGTGCATTAGTAGTCACTAAAGGTGAAAAGGTAGGCACATTGTATTTGTGTACTAGTAATACTTATTCTACCTTAGCTGCTACAGAAACAATTGCTACTGAGACAATTATGTTAGAAACAAGGCAGATAACTAAGAGGGGGGGCAAATTAGTTATCTCAAATATCTTAACTTTATTTTCTCCTTTAATAATTAGTGCAACATCAAAACATATAAGTATACATAATCATGAGAGAAGAAATAAAATCAACACACATAACACAAGGATTTTTACATGGAAAACCCTGTTAAGGGAAAAACCACGGGGTGACTAACCCAAGATTGTATTCTCTGTTAAAAGAATAAGAAGTACAAAATGGCACTTGCTAATTAGGGCTCACTGCCCGAGCACAGTGCTCACAAGAGGCACACTACCTACAAGAGACTCACTGTCTACAAAGTTTATAGAAGGTAACTAGGTGTTTGAACTGATGAGAGGCATCCACAAATGTTGAAGTTTAGTTCCAGTTAGGCTCAATATACTTATCTAATGCACTTCATTCTTCCTCTGCTCTAGTACTGCTACTTTGTCACATACCGGACTTGTATTGTTGCTTCCACACTTATCTCTACCTTTCTTCTCACCTTATTTCATCACATCTATATACACACACACCTTCATACTAGAAACCATCTAGTATATATATCCGCACCAAGGATTTCAACAACTTTCTAGTCGGCAACCAGAATACTCAAGATATTTACAAGATACTGATCTGTCGGCTGAATCCATACTTGATTTGTGATGTGTATCAAAAACATAGACATAGAAGTCATCAATCATGTTTACCAACATTGTATGATCCCTCAAATAGCTTGATCAACATCAATTACTCATCTGGATTGAAGTCTGATACTTTGCCAGTCAGTTCTTCCTGAGTTTACTCTGCCTGTCAGGAATCCAACACTCAGATGCTCATATCTTTTCCATGTTTTCTCACCAGAGGCTCAATCTCTGGAATATAGTAGTCATGATACTCCTCTTGACTTGTCCAAGTCCACAACTTGTTGAATTACACCATCTGAGAGATCTGGACCTGATTGTTGGACCTTGCTACATGCTCTATTCTTGTTCATCGGACCAAAATACTCTTCAATCTGATTTCTGATATAGGCATACTATGTGCTATGGATGTGTGGGATAGACTTTGTTGCCATCAATGACAACACTCATGAAGCCACACAGTGTCTCTTGCCAACAATCTCCCCCTTTGGCATTGATGGCAATACTTAGTGAAAAATGACTAAGTGTCGCAGCAAACTCCCCCTTGGCTGATGCTCTATCTTATGCACTATTTTATTGGAGCTCCCCCTTAGCTAGATTCCACATTTTTCACTACTCCTCACTCCCCCTTTGACATCAATGGAAAAGGGCGGAATCCACACACCAAAATTTGTAAAAATTAACCTATACATAGCCGCATAAGTATATATACATGCTATACTTACATGTACTTAAGTATATCCACAAAAGTGGCCTTCAACTCTACAGATTTTGTTGCCCAACTCTGCTTCATCTTGTCCAAAATGGAGATGTGACCACTCAACAAAAATGCATAAGCTTTTGTCCTTCTTAAGTCTGTCGGATCACTGGTTCGGGTTGTGGTCTGAGCATCTCTTAAGGACTCATGCATTGCCTCTAACTTAGGGATAATTATCCCTCTAAGTTCACTCATCCTGCTTATTATATTCTTCTTCTCTTTGTCCAACCTCTTTATTTCATTTATAATGGCAATAGCCTGGCATTCTTGATTCATTATGGATGTAGTGAGGGGATCAAAATTCTAAGATAAACTTGACAGTTTACCTTCTTGTTCTTTCACCTTCTTTTCAATATCCTTTGTCACTTTAGACCAAGATAGATAAAATTTGTACATGTCCCCACCATCTTTAAGAGCATTTTCAAGGTTCTTTATCCCAATATCTAGGGTCCTCCTATCATTATCTATGAATCCCTTTACTTCAGTGAATCTCTTTCCCAAAAACTCTTTCCAAACCTTTTCTTCTGCTGATTTCTCTAAAGAATCAAAATGAGTGCTAACAGAGTTTACTAGAGATTTCAAGTTACCAGATGGAAAGGCCGAAGGATCCTTTTGAAAAGATGGCATGATCTTCTCTAGCATACCAGATGCAATCTCTAACAGCTCACAATCTTCCATGTGAGACTTCAGAAGCTTTTCTTTTGCTTTAGCTTGGGAAAAAGATGTTATTTTCATTGTCTGGACTGAAGAGAGGAAATCAAAATTTAGTGGTCCTTGGAATAGTTTCAGTTCATCTATCTCCATCATCTCTTTGTTCAAGAAATTCTTCACTACCTCTGCAGTGTCTCTTGCCGAAGACTAAGTCTTATTTTCTTTTGGAATCTAAAAACTGTCATCAGAGATCTTCTCTGTTTGTTCTTCTTCTCTTCCCTTTACCTCCTCTTCTTGACTCAATTTATCCTCTTTTCTTCCTTCTCCTTTAGTTCCTGGATCTGGAGTGTCTGCAGTGGGATCCAGAGGAGAGATGTTAACTACTTCATGAGATTCCTCTTCCAAAACAGAGGAATCCAAGTCCATAGACTTCTCCTCATCTATCTCTTTTGATCCTTCTACATTTTTGTCAGTAGATTCTTCATTTGATGCATTTAATCCTTCGACATCCATGGTAGAAGGTTCTTCATCTATTTCCTCTATAATAGAAAGATTGAATCTTTTGAAGGCATTTCGAAGGATGTCTTCTATTTCTCTTGCTACCTAATCAGTTTCTCCAAGCATAAGTTTGTTCATTCTTGCTATGCTTCAGAATTCATCCTTGCAGTCCTTAAAGATCACATTCATTTGCTTTGGAGTAATGGAAGGATAGAGCAAAATTGCAATCTATTCTCGGATCTCTAAGTCCTTTGCCTTGGCATTCTCTTTTCCAAGTTCAAGTACCTTCTCTAGACTTTTGAGAATTAATGAAATGATTTCAATGAATTCTTTATTATAAATATTCAAGTACCTGACTGTACCATCTTCCAAGATCCTCTTGTCATTATCACTATATTCATCATAAAATTCTATTACTGGTTGCAGATTCCCATCCACAGTGACTGCCTTGATGATATCATCAATAGAAAGAGTGGGCTTTTCAACAAATTCTTCTACCTTTTCTTCTTTGTTTTTACCAGTAGAGGATTCCCTGGATGTTTTCTTCTTCTTCTTCATTTTCTTAACTTCCGCATCAGACTCTATTTCTTCATCATCCTATTGACTTATGTAAGACCTTGTGGCTTTTGTTTTTGTTCTCTTTTCTCCCTTTCCAGATGTCTTGGCTTCTAGTTTGGAGGCTCTTGAGCTCTTAGGGGTGGCAGGTGCAGAGCTCTTGGTGGATCTAGTCTAGAGGAGGCTTGTACTGGAACACTTCCTTTTTCTGCTTCGTGTTTCTCTTTCTCAGCTCTTTCTATTTTCTCTCTGTTTGCATCAACTGCCTCTTTTGATATGCCATATCTTTTGGCAATTTCCTCTACTTCCCTTCTAACTTTCCTTTTTATCTCCGGTTGTCTCAACTCAACATGTATCTTTACACTTAATTCTTGAAAGGTTCCAAACCTTTTTGCCTCAGGGTCCTTAGGCTAACTTAGCAAGTGTTGAATATGCAGCTCCAAGATTTTCTCATCAACCTCATATCCCATTGGCATTATCCAAACTGTTCTGGGCTCAACTGCCTCCATTAGGCATTGATCAGTATCTACCATAAAACACACTATATCCTTGTATTTTTCTACTATGGATTGACGTATCCTTTCTTTGGCTTGCATCATACTTTGGAAGTTCTTAAAGTATCCCCAGAGTGTTGTGCTTTGAGCCTTGGCATCACCAAGTCCATACATATAGTCTCTAATTTGTATTGCAACCAGTTTGTCATTTTGCCAAACCCAACCACTTGACCTGGGCAGCTCATTCATGAAGTAGAAGAATAGACATAGTATTAAACAACCATACTTGAATGAGTTCTTCTGATCCTTCTTGATCTTCTACAAGTTTTCTAATAGTTGGTTTAAAAGAAGATCACATAGCTCATAATCTGCATTTTCCCTTAACATCTGATATGTTGTATATATTACAGTCCTAGACACAGAATTCTCCCTACTGGAATGATAGATCTTATATCTAATTATCATAGAGGCAAATTTGACATCCAGATCTGTGATGTCTTCTATGGTCATTACTCTCTTGTCAAACTTAGATTCGGTAACTTTAGTAACTATCTGGTTCTTGATAGAGTTGAGTGCAGGTAACCCACCGGATGAGTCTAGTCCAGTTATTGCCCTAATGGCATCTTTTGTTATCTTGAAGGGCTTCATTAACCACATGAAATTGTCATGTATTTTGCTAAGAACATACTGAACCCAATCATCTTCTGCAAAACAGGGAAAGTGGATGCAATGTCCAAAGTGCTTATCCTGGAGGGCCTTGTATTGAGGTTTGAGTTCAAAACTTTCATCTATTAATTGTTTATGGTAGATGTCCATCAACTTAGATTCTCCAAATTCCTCAATATTGGCGTGGATGTAAACCCTAACATCTACGTGCAATACCCCATGCGGAATGCTAAAAAAAGCACCTAAGGGATCAACTTCTAGGGATTTGTAGGGGTGTTTCTTGAAGTTTGGGTGCGGACTATCAGTGATCTTAACAACCATTGGAGTAGCCATTTTTGCAAAAGATTCAAAGAGAGATATTCAGAATGGAAGTACCTTTTTATGCTTTTAGGGTTCAAAATGAGAGCTGAAACAAATCGCTGGTTGAATTGGATTTTGCAGTTGATCTTTGAGAGAGTTGTAGAAACTTTATGCAGAGCCCTTCTTTTCTTCTTCTCGAATGCAAATGTGCAAATGATGAGTGAAAGAACCCTTTTATTCTTTCGTAAACCCTAATTTCCTTTTGCAATAAATGCACAACTTAAGTTATCTGGTTGCCTTGTTCTGAGAGAGATCTTTTCGAATCACTTTGTTGCACTTAGAATCATTTTTAGTGATAATTGACAATGTATCTTCTTTCCTCCAATCATACCATGGATCCGCAGATCAAGATATCTCAATTTTGAATCATACCGAATCTGTCTGTGAAAATCCTACTTTACCAGATGGCTGTCAAACCGGATCAATCTTGGATGATTAAACTCTTACAAAATTCCATGCGGATCTTTCATATTTCACCGAGGGTTATTTAGATAATTTTTTGAGAACCCTTTAATCCGCAACATTCCATGTGCCAAATTTAGGCACCAATTGACTAGCTGGGGGAATTTATTTTTCTTTGTGACTCCCCCTAAGCCAGAGCTCATATGTTCAGTTTCTAGAAGGAATATCAGCACCAGATTCCGGTGTGGATCCATCCCTAACATTTTCCGTACTCTTCTTCACCCAAATCTTGCTCATCTCCCTTTGAACTTCATCTGCATTCACTTTGTCTTTTCCCTTGTCTTGATTTTGATTATGATGCACCGAACCCTTTTTATCCTGATTTTTACTTCTGTAGAATTTGGCAATATGACCGGATCTATTGCAATTGTAACAAACAACATTTCTTTGCATATTTGACTGATATCCTCTTGATCTACATTGATTAGCCATATGTCCCATTCTATTGCATGCAAAGCATCTACCACTAAATGAATTGTTTATTTACATATTTCTACTTTCATGAGATTTGTGACCATACCTTTTGCAGTTGAAACATTGTCCGGAGAAGGATGGATTGGTCTGATTCATTCTCCTTCTACACTGAGTTGCTTTATGACTGAAGTTGTTGTAATTGAAGCAGTATCCATTGAAGGATGGATATCTTTGATCATTTGGTTGCCTTACTGGAGGCCTTCTAGGCCTGTTTCTTTGATTTCCTGATCTAAAATTCTTCTGACTGGATCTAGAGCTTTCACCTTTCTCATATCCCAAGCCACGCTTGTCATCTACCTTCTTTTGGCTTTCAAGAAGAACTTCAAGTTGAGTTGAGCTTATCTTGAATTTCTCTTTGTACTCATTTGTTGTTTGAAGATCTTGTTTAAGAGTGTCTATCTGATTCTCAAGTTGTTCTTCATTATCTCTAGCTTTTTCAAGATCAGATTCAAGATGCCTAATTATTCTGTCCATTTTGTGGTAGTCCTCTATTTTCTCCTTAAGTGATTGTTTTAGATTATCTTCAATTTTTCTTTTCTCTTCAATTTCTTGGGTGAATCTCATAACCCCTGATTCCATCTCATGCCTTACCATAATGACCTATTTTGATAGCTTCTCATATAGCTTGTTTTTCTCATTCAGATCTTCATTAGTATCGTTGGCTTCACTCTGACTTGATAATTTTTTAAGTAGTTCCTTTCTCTTTTTCACAGAGATACTTAGTTTTTCTTTTCGCTCATTTATGAAATCATCATCTTGTTTGAGTCTTTCTCTCAAGTTATTGACTTCAGAGTGAGATTGCTCAAGATCATCTAGGGCAGACTGAAGTTGTTCCTTCATACCATACATATCCATTGAGATTCCTAGATCTTCCTTAAGCTGTTAGGCTCTGTTTAGAGGAACTTAGCTCTAATACCAATTGTTGGAAACAAGGCAGATAACTGAGAGGGGGGGTGAATTAGTTATCTCAAATATCTTAACTTTCTTTTCTCCTTTAATAATTAGTGCAACATCAAAACATATAAGCATACATAATCATGAGAGCAGAAATAAAATTAACACACATAACACAAAGATTTTTACATGGAAAACCCTATTAAGGGAAAAACCACGGGGTGACTAACCCAAGATTGTATTCTCTGTTAAAAGAATAAGAAGTACAAAATGGCACTTGCCAATTAGGGCTCTCTGCTCACAAGAGGCACACTACCTACAAGAGACTCACTGTCTACAAAGTTTATAGAAGGTAACCAGGTGTTTGAACTAATGAGAGGCATCCACAAATGCTAAAGTTCAATTCCGGTTAGGCTCAATATACTGATCTAATGCACTTCATTCTTCTTCTGCTCTAGTGCTATTGCTCTGTCACATACCGGACTTGTATTGTTGCTTCCACACTTATCTCTACCTTTCTTCACACCTTATTTCATCACATCTATATACACACACACCTTCATACTAGAAACCATCTGGTATATATATCCGCACAAAGGATTTCAACAACTTTCTAGTCGGCAACCAGAATACTCAAGATATTTATAAGATACTGATCTGTCGGTTGAATCCATACTTGATTTGTGATGTGTATCAAAAACATAGACATAGAAGTCATCAATCATGTCTGCCAACATTGTATGATCCCTCAAATAGCTTGATCAACATCAATTACTCATCCGGATTGAATTCTGATACTCTATCGGTCAGTTCTTCCTCAGTCTGCTCTTCCTATCAGGAACTCAACACTTAGATGCTCATATCTTTTCCATGTTTTCTCACTGGAGGCTCAATCTATGGAATATAGTAGTCATGATACTTCTCTTGACTTGTCTAAGTCCACAACTTGCTGAGTTACACCATCTAAGAGATCTGGATCTAATTGTTGGACCTTGTTGCATGCTCTGTTCTTGTTCACCGGACCAAAACACTCTTCAATCTGACTTCCAGTATAGGCATACTATGTGTTGCGGATGTGTGGGATAGACTTTGTTGCCATCAATAACAACACTCATGAAGCCACACAGTGTCTCTTGCCAAAAAGTTATAGCACTTGCTATGTATGGACAGAAACAAAATTGTGGCACCATAGATTTGGGCACATGAGTGAGAAAGGGATGAAGATCCTTCACTCTAGAAAGTTTCTACCAGGTCTGAAGTAGATTGACTTGGAGTTCTATGAAAATTGTGTTTATAGAAAATAGAAAAGAGTTTGATTTCTCAAAGTTGGGAAAGAGAAGAAGAGTGAGAAATTAGAGGTTGTGCATTCAGATGTATGGGGACCAACTCAGGTATCTTCTCTTGGTGGCTCTTGGTATTATGTTACTTTTATTGATGATGCAACTAGGAAAACATGGGTGTATTTCCTAAAAAAAAAATTGGAAGTATTTGAAACTTTTAAAAAGTGGAAAGCTTTGGTTGAGAATGAGACAGGAAAAAAGTTGAAGTGTCTTAGATCTGATAATGGAGGTGCGTATTGTAGTAGAGAATTTGAGAATTAATGTTCATATAATGGAATCCGTAGGCATAAAATAGTTCTTGGAACCCCACAAGAAAATGGTGTGTCTAAGAGGATGAATAGGACTATTACGGAGCATGCAAGGAGCATGAGATTGCATGTTGGACTACCCTTATAGTTTTGGGCAAATATTGTACATATCGTTGTTTATTTAATAAACAGGGGACCTTCAAATCCTTTGGATGGTGGCATTCTAGAGGAGGTATGGATGGGCAAAAAGGTAAACTATTCATTTCTGAAAACCTTTGGTTGTGAAGCTTTTGTTCATGTTGATATTGAAAATAGAACCAAGCTTGAGGCTAAATCTAAAAAATGTACCTTCATTGGATATGGAGTAGATGAATTTGGTTATCGATTATGGGATTATGAAAATTATAAAATCATTAGGAGTAGAGATGTTATATTCAATGAGAAGGTCATGTATAAGGATCAGCTATAGGAAAAGAAGCACAAACAATCCAAAAAGGAATATGTGGTGCTGGATGATATTCTAGAAAATAAAATGCCAATGGTACCTGATGCTCAACAACAAGTTATCCCACAGACTCCTACAAGTGTTAGACATTCTACAAGGATAAAAAGACCTCCAAAAAGATTTTCTTCATCATTATATTCTATATTATTAACGAATTCTGGTGAACCTGAAGGTTATGAAGAAGCAATGTAGGTAGATACCAAAAAGTAGTGGGAGCTAGGCATGAAAGAGGAAATGGATTCCTTGTTGCAGAATCAGACTTGGGACTTAGTCAAATCACCTACAGGAAAAAGAGCATTGCCAAATAAATGGGTTTACAGGTTGAAGGAAGAAGATGGAGACAAGAAGAGATATAAGGCTAGACTTGTGGTAAAAGGTTTTGCATAGAAAAAATGTATAGATTTTGATGAAATATTTTCTCTAGTTGTAAAGATGACTTCTATTAGAACTATTCTAAGTCTTGTGGCTGTGGAAGACTTGCATCTTGAATAGCTAGATGTGAAAATAGCTTTTCTCCATGGGGATTTGGAAGAGGAAATATACATGCAACAACCACAGGGATATGAGGTCAAGGGTAAGGAGGATTTTGTGTGCAGTTTAAAGAAGAGTTTGTATGGCATGAAGCAAGCACCTCGGAAATGGTATTTGAAATTTGATAGTTTTATGGCTGAACAAGGTTACAAAAGATGTTATTTTGATTATTGTGTTTATTTCAAGAAATTGGGTGATTGAAGCTATATTATCTGGTTACTTTATGTTGATGACATGCTTGTTTTTTATTATATAAGGCAGCTAAAACAAGGGGCCGAATCCTTACAAAATAGTAAAAAGAAACCCCAGAGGCATCAACACAAAAGAGCCTCAAAATAGTCACAGCATAACCCGCTTAACCAACATAAACAACATAGACAGCATAACCAAACTAAATACAGTATATGTGAAATAGTAGAATATCAACAACATAAAAGAAACTAGAACTAAGGAGAAAGATTCTCCCATCTTTTAGCCAGGGATTCAATAAATTCATCCAACTTTTTGAAATTCTCTTCTTTGTCAATAGCAGCAGTAGTCCCAATATCCTACAACATAGAAAGATTAAGTAAAACAGTACGCCTGAGCATAGTGGAAAAAGACTGCTCCAGCTTCTCAACACGGCCCCTCAGGATAATAATGTCGTTCCTGTAACCAACATCTTCCTCCGTTTCATCAGCAACTTCCTCCACAAACATCTTTCCCCCTTTGTTAGTATTATCCTCAGAATCACCAATAGCACCACCAGAAACCTCCATCGATTTATTCCCATTCTTACCCTCAGCATCTTCAGAAATCTCCAGAACTTCCAGAACCTTGGTCTCATCACCCTGAGTGGACTCTTCAAACGCACTCTTTGAATAATCTATAAGTTTATTTTTGGGCGCAAGTTTTCCAACAATCCTCCCTGACCTCCTAACCCCAGAGGAAAAGCCCCCCTTCGTATTCTTAGTAGACAGATTAGATTTACTACCCGGTCCCACAGGGGTACTCTAAAGATTTTTAGGGGTCCCCACAGCATCCCCCACAGTTTCCTCTTCCACCTTCCTTATTTTCCTCTTCTTGCTCTTGACGCTACCTTTGGAGACTGAAGTGTGGATAGCAGTCACCACGGGAATCTCCTCATTAGACAGACAAAAAGAAACCCCTTTCAACTTATGAGAAACAAGGGAAGGGCAAGGCTCTTCAGATACGGTAGTATCATCAGGGTTGGTAGACATTTCACCGCTATGAGTCTGGATAGGCTTAGGCGGCTCCAAAGCAAGTTGAAAGTTATATAAGCAGAGGTTGAGACCCTAGTGCAGGGGAATGGGTTTTGATGACATGCTTGTTGCCAGGTCTAACATGTAGCATATTAATGAACTTAAGCATAAATTAGCAAATTCATTTTCTATGAAGGTTTTGGGTGCAGCAAAACAAATCCTTGGTATGAGGATCACACGGAACATGACAAATAAGTAATTATTTTTGTCTCAAAGTGAGTATGTAGAGAAGGTGTTGAAAAGGTTTAACATGAAGAATACAAAAGCAGTTAGTACACCTTTGCCTTGTCATTTTAAGTTGACTTAGGAGATGTGTCCAAAGACACAAGAAGAGGAAGACAAAATGTCTAAGATACCATATGCATCAGCAGTTGGCATCTTGATGTATGCAATGGTATGTACAAGGCTAGATATTGCACATGTAGTGGGAGTTGTGAGAAAGTATATGAGCAATCTAGGAATGGAACATTGGAATGTGGTAAAATGGATTCTTCAATATTTGAGAGATACTACTTCAAAGAAAATATATTTTAGAGGAAAAAAAATTGCTCTAAAAGGATATGTTGACTCTGATCTGGCAGTTAATATTGATAGCAGGAGGAGTACTATAGGGTATGTTTTTACTATAGGAGGTACTGCAGTAAGTTGGATTTTAAGGCTACAAAAGGTTGTTGAGCTTTCAACCACTGAAGTTGAGTATGTTGTTGCTACAGAAGCTAGCAAGGAGATGATTTGGTTACAACATTTTCTGGAGGAATTGGGGCAACAACAAGAAGATAGCCCTTTGTACACTAATAGCCAGAGTGCCGTTCACCTTGCTAAGAACTCAACTATGCATTCAAAAACTAAGCATATACAGCTCAGATATCACTTCATTCGGTCTATTTTGGAGGATGGCCAATTGAAGCTGGAGAAAATTCACACAAGTGAGAATCCTATAGATATGTTCACAAAGGCAGTTACATGAGAGAAATTGATTTCCTCATCAGTTTCTATTGGCCTTTATGACTTAAAATGGTGGACATAAGAAACTAGCCAAACCTGTAATCCAATGGGAGCTGCAAGTGCAGTGGTGTCATCTGGGATCAATCTCCAAGTGGGAGATTGTTTGGTGTGGAGCCTGATCAGTCTCCAAGTGGGAGATTGTTTATATGTGGTGACTAATCATGCAAGTACTGTACACTCATAATGTATCCTCTTTTTTTCCCATTCGGAGTCAGTTGTTAATTTTTGTTAACCGACAAAAAAAAATGACATTGTAAAACCCTAATTCTAGAAGCTTCAAAAAAGCTTGATATAAGCGGTTGGGATGTATGTTACGGGTGTGGAATTTGTGAGATTGTAATCTATTTTGTACTGGATAATAAAATCATTGGATGGCTAAGTTTATGTGGATGTAGCCCATTTTGGGTGAACCACGTTAAATTTTTGTGTTGATCTCTTTTGTGTTAATCTTCATTGTTATATTTAGGTTATTTAATTTGCATATAATTGTTAGTGTTTATTGCTTCGATCTACCCTAACCCTAACATTTATAATTCTAACTTGCTACTCTTATTCACAATTATCTCTCAACAGATTTGTTCACACAACTCAGTTTGGGCAATGTTCACACACAAATATTTCATAAGGCCTAAATATTTCTAATTTCTTGGAAGGAGAACTGATGTTTTCACAACTAGAAAAGTCAGAAAATAACTTGCACAACCTATAACCTATGAAAATCAATTGCTTTTTTGCATCTATGCTTTCAATGAATGAGATAGAAATTCAAAGGATTTGTTTTCAATCACAATAAAACTTCTTATCAAAATCATTCTATAAAAACACAACACCTAAATCTGAGTAGGTAACACTAATTTTATTGAAAGAATAATAGGAATACCTCTGTAATAATCTCTGAAAAATGCTGAAAATAATGTTGCTACTGTATCAAAATGATATAAAACTATTGAGTTACAATACAATGATCTCTCTCTGCAATTTGCAAAGGAAAAATAAAAGCAAGAACTAAGAAAAAAGCACAATCTTTCTCTCCTATACAATACAAACTCTCTCCAAAGACATGGGGAAGTCAACTCCATTCTAACTGAACTCTCATCTGATGCATGAATAGGTTGGAAAGAAGTCCTCAACCCAAAAATAGTGAATTCCCAGTTGCTGGGCGAGCAATGCAAAAAAACCTAGATTAGAGGGTTCAAAATTGTTCCATTTTGAGTTAACTTATTCTTGAATTCATCTAATCATGCCACTTGATCAAGTGGATCTCCAAAAATATCCATGTTTGATCAAAAGTCCAAGTAAAAAGCAAAAATCCCCTATCTAAAAAGCATTGGAGCACACACAGATTCACTATTTTTGAAATATCCCACTTTAAAATAAAGACAAAAAAAAGTTAATTTTTTGCCATCGATTACCTTTTTAATCGAATGGATGTGGTTCAATTCCATAGCACTCTATGCATGTGCCTTTGAGAGGCTTGTTGAGGCCCAAAACAAATTCTAGGCCTCAACAATCCTTTTCAAGGGCATATACATAGAGTGCCCCACAATTAAACCACAACCATTTGATTAAAAAGGTAATCAATGGAAACAAATAAAGCCCCTTTTCAAAGCAAAAATATCCCTAAAATTAAGTGGGAATTCATATAATTAATGGCGATATTGACCCAAAATTAATGGAAGGAATATACTATTAATGGTGAATATAATAAATATTTGTAATTATGTTATAAACTACTGGTGAATCATCTCCAATGCCGCATAATTTACCTAGCGAATCAACTTGATTTATTAGTTTAAAAAATAATACATTGGTGAATTAACCAAGAAAAAATAAATTTCTATAAAAATCAGGCGATTTAGTCTCCTATAGAGCTCATACTATTCACCATTTTTTGAGGCTCTGATTTTAACTATTCAACAATTGGCAAAGATTCGCCACTAAAAAAATCCCTGGTTAGGGTTATATATATAATTGTTTAATCATGTCTTCTCTGTGTATTGTGTGTTTCACTATCTTCTCTATGTATTGCATGCTTCTTTACTATATTCATTGTGTCTTATGTGACTGTCAAGTTCTTCTTATGTTTGCCTAAGCTCGGGGCTAGAAATGGTCCTTCAAACTTAGGACATGTCTTCACTCTAGTGTTTGATGTGTTTGATATGCTTTGATTGTACTTTAATAGATGTACCAATCATAAGATCATACACACATTAAAATGGGGGCTAAATATTATGGAGTAAAAAGTAGACACATACCTTTTTTACCTCCTAGTTTAGCTTATAGGTCCTCATGATAACATTATACATGTAAAATATTCATCCTGATATAAAATCCCCTGAAACTAATGCAAATTGGGAACAAGGGGACCATACTTTACCTTACCCTCGACCAAAAATGTGCCTTGGGACTTGAACACCTGTGCCCAAGTCCTCCCTGATTGGTCAGGGCAAATTCAAATGGATGTCGGCATAGGACCTTTAAAAAGGTTTCTCCTTGTTGGCTCTCTTCGTTAAATTTCATGAATGTTAGCAGGAAAGCATAATAAGTGTGTTTTTGAATTCATTATCAACCTAGATGGATATAGAGAGCTTATGATCTTGGAGTAAAGAGCATTCAAAGCATTCATTGTGTTTCTAGAGAAGATTTGTGTTTATATTGTGTATGTTGTTGCAGATTTGGAATCATCATCCATCTCCTTATGAGTTGAAGGATCTTCATTCTCCTAAGGGCTTCATCTTTGAGGTGATATCATTTCTATTTTGATCATTCTATCATTGATTTGTGTCTATCCTCTTCCTTGCTAGGGCATGCACTCTCTATCAAACAATTGTGTTGGGAAGCTTGAATGCTATCCCGGGATTTGATAGAGGCAAGTCCCTAAACACCATAATCCCCAAACCCAAGTTTTATTCTTGTGTGCAGGTTACAGGTGCGAGATCTAGAAAGGTGAAGGTACAGGAAGATTGAGTAAGGAAAAAGGTTTCGGGATCCGAAAGCATTTTTAGAATATTCCTCTGTGGAAGACTTGGGTGCCCGTGAAATAGTCTTCCTGTCTAAATAGACATCAAAGCTAGAATCAGGACATTCTCTGTGACATTTCTCCAATTTTTAATTTCTAAAGATTCCATCCTTCTGGACTTGGGCGCCCACGAAATAGTCCTCCAACTTTCCAGCTTCTAGGACACATGTTTTGATATTTCTCTGATCAATCTTGTGAAATTAGTTTTTGATTATCTGTTGTACATATTCTATTATGATCAAATCTTTACAAATCTAGTTTTTAGTTCATTAGTTGACCTAGGGTTTGATAAAAGGCCTGGTTAAATCAGATCTTTCCATAGCACTCTTGAGTACAAGATTTGTAGTTGAGTCCTCTTCCATTTGGTAGTGATTTTCCTCGGTCTTGTCCTTGAATGTTATTATGGAAGAGGGTTTGATCTAGTGTGCATGCTAGTCTTCATCATTCATCTTTTTCATATATAACAAGTATATGATCACGAATTCTATGCCATAATTCAAGCCTTGAAGAAGTGGAGACTTTATTCGTTTCCAAAGGAATTTGTGTTTGTTTTATATGAAAATGGGGAATGATGGGGTTGATGGAATGTGATTGTTTTAGTTTCAATCCTCCTTTCCACAAAACATTCCAAGGGATTTTCAACTAAGTGCTTCTCCCATCGAGAGGAGAGTCATCTATCAGATTGGGTTGTCACTTGGTTTTCTACTAGGAAATTTAGAAGTTATCACACAATGTTGCCAATTAATGCTTTTATGTCCAAGAAACCCTAATTTAAGTAAAATAGTAATTAAATCTATGAATTACAACAAATGCTACCAAAATTAGGCAAAGGGTAGGGAACCTTAACTCACTATTTTTCATAGTCCGAAGAACGGAAATGTCGGGGACAATGGTGATGGCGCCCTAGTCCAATGTGTTTCTTTTTCTGTGGATTCCCAATCTCCTTCCAACACTAATCTCTGCTATGTCTTTTATTTCTGGCAATGGAAATGTGGAGGATAAGGTTGATGGAGCCCTAGTCCAGGAATCCCATGCAGTGTCTACTTCTTTTTAGATCTTGAATCTTCAATGTTTCCCTATCTTCCCTACAACTCCACTTTCTCCAGATCTGATACCTGTAACCTACAATCACAAGGAGTGTGGGAGGAGGTTATAGTGTTTAGAGTTTTGCCTCAGTCAAGCCCCAAAGAGACATTCGAGTCTTTCAAACACCATTGTTAGAGAGAGAGTGTGTTTCCTTGTGGGATAGAGGCAAAAATAAAAATGATAATGATGATAAAACACAATAAATGTCACCTTGATGATGAAGCTCTCATGGAAGGAAGATGCTCTTCAATTCCATGAAGAGGAGATGGAATCCAACCTACAAAAACAAACACAATAACAATGATATGCTCTACAACACAATGAATGCCTTGATCACTTTAACATAAGCTGATGAATCACAATGTCCATCTAGTTTGCAAATGATAACCTAAACATGCTTATATATGCAACTACTAAGATTCCTGCCAAGAATTTCATATTTGAAACTTGTGATGTCGACCTGGAAACCAAATAACAGTCACAAACCTAACATTTGAATTTAGGACAGACCCAAAATAGGGTTGGACAAGGGCGCTAGCGCCCAAGTCCACCCCCTTGTCTTTGTTCAAGGATCATTAAATTAGCACCTCCTAGGTCCTATTTGTCACAAGACCCAAGGGTTTTCTCATCAAGAGTCTGAATTATCATGAAAGATGCTCTAAATACAATCTAAGAACCCAGGAGCTAAACCTTAAAGGAAAAATCCCCCAAGGGTGCATTTTTCTGACATAACATTTAGCCCCCACTTTAATGTATGTATTAAATGCAAGGCCAATACATGCATTAAAGTAAGGTCAACAAACACAGCAAACATGCCAAGCATGGAGAAGACATGCCAACACATCGAAGATAATAACAGGCATGCAAGACATGGAGAAGACAATTACAGACATGCAAAACACGAAGAATACAACATTAAAGACACATAGAGCATAGAGAATACAATGAATGCAGTAATTATTTTCTTTTTCATTTTTCCATATGAAATGTAAAATGCAAGTACAAGGAAAGTAAGCAAACAAATCCCAAAAAGTGTAGAGGAGTTGTTCACCACTGGTCTTACACTTTTTGAGAACAGGCATGCCAAATAAAATCTCAAGGTGTAGAGGAGTTGTTCACCACCGATCTTGCACCTTGAGAACAAACATGCCAAACAAATCCCAATGTGTAGACGACCTCATCACCACTAGTCTTGCACTTTGAGAATAAACACATCATACACACACACGCTAAAGACATGGAGAAAACATGACAGACAAGCGATGGAGTGAAACTATTGCTAGATTCATCACCATCTCGGGCACATTACAGGCACACACCGATGATTGGGCTTCACCACAACAACTGTTGAAAACATGCTTAAGGGTTGAGTTACTCACAAAACTGCTCCCCACCTCACAATGAATACTTTTGAAAATGATAGGATAATGTAATCTTCTCCAAGAAATACACCATCCCTGCCTCGTGATGAGGGCTTAAGATAAAAGGATATGCTTGATATCTCACCTTCACAGTGGGCTTAAATGATTGTGATTGATTTTTAGATTGTTCAAACATGCTTTACTATCATCTAAAGCAAACAACTTACCTTATATATGCCCCCACCTTAAGGTGGTTGATATCACGTATTGATATCAAGCATGTTAAGGTAGGAAGAAAAAACACAAGGGAACACGAGCTCTCACAAAGCCCATGCCCCCTAGAGGTGACATATACTTTATGATCACCGAAAGTTCCCACAAACACACAATTTCCTACAAGAAAGGTGTTAGTGTCTAAATAATCCTGATAAACAACAATGCATATGATCAACTACATGAAAGAGCCAAGCAAGGTGATATCCATGATAAATAAAGTGCACAAAGCAGCAATATTGTTAAAGTGTTGTTAGCAAGATAACATCGACATCAACATCAAGATAGAGAAATCATGAAGTGATTCCAGTAGCCAAACATTGGATAATATGTAACAACCCCTTCATCTTATATGGACTAGGTCCATCTTTTGATTACTCGTGAAAGGGACACTAGGTCCGCATCATTATAATATGTTTTTTGTCATCCGCCAGCCAGATGGAAACACTAGAGGAAGGTAAACAATAAATTAGAGAGGAGAACAAGTGCCTTAGGGATAGTCACGTAGGAGGGTGCAACCAATTCACCAACTGCAATGATATGTCCATAAGACACAACACACAATAATGAAATTAGAGGAGAGGAGATATTGAAGAATGATGATACAAATAGAAGGTCACAACAAAGGCGGTCTCCTAGTATCCTTGACCTTACAAGAGAATCAAGGGTCATCCTAGGAGGCCTAACAACACATAACACATCACAAGGGAAGCACATCATGAGAGATAAAGGGTTAGAGATACTTACCTGTTAGTGAAATTGTGCCAAATTTTGGAACTCGCAAACCTCTTGGAGGGGTATTCAATCAAGTTTTGTGAAAAGATTGAGTGGTTCTTATTAGGTTTTTGCTTGTTATCAGAGAGTCCATTTGGTACATTCTCAACACCTCCTTGTTTATGTGAAATCTTTTGTTGCTTGTGAGGAGGAGAACTACTGTTGTTTACAACTGATGATAATCGTCTTGCTTATTTCCAACCTTTATTTCTCTTGTTATGTTGGTTTTGTCTATCGTAATGACAAGGACTATCTTGTACTATTTCAACCTTTTCTATTGTCATAATCTCTTTCTTCAGTGTTTTCATTTGTCTTTTTGGTATATGTTGATTCTCTCCTGATCCCTGAAGGGATAACAGAGGAGGAACTTTAGAATAGATACCTCTTCTTCGTGGATGCGGTGATACTTGAGTATTTTCCTTATCCACTTCAATTATAGCAATTATCTCATCATAATCTAAATAATCCTCTTCTACTTGTATTGTGTTTTATTCCATCAAATTGATATCTGTATGCTTAGGGAAAGGATTAGTGAATATCTGTAAATTCTGATTCGGTGGAGCAACCGACTTATTCCCATTATCATTCACACCAGATACCTGTATAACATTCAAGTTGATGAGGTCTTGGATTTCATGTTTAAGATGTATGCATCATTTAGTATCATGTCCTTGTGTCTGGTGATAGTGACAAAAGGCATTTGCATCGAAATAAGGTCCTTGCATTCTATTAGGATCCACTGGTTTAATCGGCGGAAGCTTCAAGAGATTATTACTCAGATCTTGATTCATGATAGAATGATAGGACTCAGATATCGGAGTGAACTTTCTTTATTGGTATGGTGCCTTCTTCAGATTAGTGATAGAAGACACTTGAGAAAAGTTATTCAGTCAATTAACCTTGATTAAACTTATTATTCCTCTTAAAGTTGTTTTGTGATAATCCACCCTCGGATTGACCAACTTGAGCTGATGAATTTTGATTTTCATATTGACTAGAAGAAAGTTGGTAGTCATGAAGGGCAGTACATAGGTGTTTAAAAGAGTTATACTTCATCAAGAGGATCTTATCATGGATATTAGGCTGCAAATTGATTATAAATAACTTCTGAACATCGTCATCTTTCATCTGATATTGAATTTGTGCATAAAGTCCTTGATATCGGCTAATAAACTCAATCAACTTCTCTTTCAGACCTTTCTTGCAATGAACCAAATCAATCAGAGAGACTTGAGGTTTGATATTTGCTTGAAAATGTTGTAGAAATTGATCAATTAACTGTGAAAAAGAAATTATTGAATTCGGAGGCAACGAGCAAAACCATTCCAGAGCTATATCTTTGAGAGATTGCAGGAAAAGCATTGCTAACAAGTCCTCTTCAAAGTAGAAATCACTACACATAGCTGTGAACGCCGCCACATGAGTATTAGGATCGCCTTTTCCACCATATTTTTCAAAGTGAGGAGTTTCAAACTTCTTAGGCATAGGAGTTTTCAAGATTGTATAGGATAAGGGATTACGAGCATGGTAAGTCAGTATATTAGGTTGTGAAGCATTTGACAAGCTTGTCACTTTTTGTTGTAAAGAGGTCATGCCTTGCAAAAGTTGATTTAGAATGGCATCATTAGGAGATGTAGCTTGTGGTGAGGAATTGGAGCCAAAGTGTGGAGGAGATTGAGCATGGGTAGTGACAAGTGGAGGTTGCAAATAATTAAGCAGTGGTTGAACATAGCGATAGGTGGAAAATGTGTCATGCCCACATTTCTCATGCGGTCACAACACGCATTCATGCATGTCATGTCCACATGCGTCATGTGGTCATGATACAAACTGTCAAAAATTTTCCTTTACTACCCTATAAACCCCCTTGCACACGTAAGCGTGCTCGGTGGCATACACTTAAAGCATCAACAAACTATTGATTGTGGAATAATAACCTCACATGTGCATTCACTATGTTGGACTTACTATTTGCTTGATGATGTTCACTACGTTTACGTCAGTTTTATTTTCAGCGTTTAGGATTTCCTTGGTAGGTGGTTGACCTTTAATTGGTTTTCTCAGTTTATTTCAATATTGGCTCGTATTTCTCCTTTTATTATATTCCATCGTTTATTTATATAATTATCTATTTATTTCAATAAATTGTCTCATTTTCATAGTCTACTGTTTGGTAATAATTTAACTCCAGAAACACATTTCCTTTTACAGATCAATCTATTATAAACATACATTTTGATGTTCTAAAATAATTGTAAAAATCTTCTTAACATTTTCAGATCCCTTTCTCAAATTATATATATATATATATATATGATTTTATTTATAATTATAATTATATATATCTATTCATAAATATAAGCAACCTGCACGTTTGTTCACAATATATATATATATATATATATATATATATATATATATATATATATATATATATATATATATATATATATATATATATATTATTGTTTATTTTATAAAGTTAGGTTAAGCTCCACTAAAGGGTGTAATGTTATTTATTAAGCCTCATATGGATGAGGTTGAACAACCCTAAAATCTTATTGTTTGTAGTGGATTGCAGGTTAGGGTGAAGCGGCAGCAGAATTGGCGATGGCCGCAGGGGAGGTCGAAGGAGGTGGGCGGAGGGCGAATGAAGGGAGGCTGCAGAGAGTGGTGGTAATGGTGGTCGCAAGCGGAGGTTGGGCGGTGGAAAGGAGTCCGCAGAGGGGAGTGCAGTCCACAGGCAGCGCGGAGGTGAGGAGGCTTAGCAGAGGACGGGATCACAAGGTCCGCGGAGGGCATGGGCACAATGGAGGGTTGCGGGGTCTCAGGCGACAGTGATGGTGGTTAGCCGCAGGGGCTTCGGCATATACGGGGGTGTGGGGAGGGGTGGAGCCCCACCCACAACCCATTTCGAGGGGTGTGGGTGGGGCTCCGCCCCTTCCCACACCCACTTTGTAATGTATTTCAATGGGGGTTAAAACCCTCTCCATTGTTGCATATAAGTTTTCGACTATGTTTTTCAATGAAAACTGCGATTTTAACAACTCATTCAATTTTTTTTTGTAAACCCCAATTAAATATAAATAAATATAAATGTATATATATATATAACAGGTTCATCACACATACTTAATTTCTTCAATTCACAGTTTACTTCTTTAGTTCATTAAAACACAGAATATATATATATATATTTATTGTAGGGCAAGATATTTAATATTTTTCTTTATATTTTCTTACAAATTTAATTTCATTTGCAACTTCAAAATTAACTTCATACAAAATAACAATAGATATTTAAAATCTAATTTCCCCTTGATTGGATTTAAATTTCAAGTCACTAAATAAATCTAATTATAGTAGCATATATTATAAAATGGAAAGAAATACTTATAATTGCATTTGCTCACCACAAAATAAAGAGTATAAATATTACACAAATTCTTTTCCCTTTCAAATGTCAAGTTTTCAACTTCCCTATTTAATTAAAATTCAACATCTCCACTAAACATTATAAAAGATAATTTTTAACTACTTTGGTTTACATAAATGACAATTTTCACAACTTCTCAATTAAATAGATTTATATGAAAATAAACAAAACTAACATCCTTTACAAGTCAACACATTATTATTATTATTATTATTATTTTCTTTCTTTCTCTCTCATACCAATGATAGAATGGGATAAACTATTAAATCACAACTATCTACACATTAAGGGAGGAATTACTCTCTTCTCCCAAATAACATTTTTTACAAATTCAGAGGGAGAAAATCTCTCCTCTAGAATTTCAATCAGGATGAATCTACAAGAGACCAAATTCTTCTTTACAAGTAAAAGAAAAGATACATTTTCCCTAAACAAGAAAACTCCTCCAATCTTAACAATATGCTCCAAGAGAAACCTGCATAACAACAAGGGAAGAATACACCACTCAACTAGCTCTCCTCCCTACCGTAGACCCGCAAGAGGGTCACCCCCAAGCTAGGGAGAACATCCACACACCCAGGGAAGAATAGTCCAATAACACTTCACAACATTGAATAACAACAATAAAAGAAAACAACACACAAACACCCATGGTTATACTCACAACACGAAAACTCAACTAAGGTGAGTTTTAAGAGGGTAGGGAAGTAGACTCACTCAACTCCAAGGTGTCATTCTTCTCAACATTTTATCACAGCTTTTCTCATGGCCTCAAGCTAACAAAATTAATCTTTCTCATGGCCTCAAGCCAACCAAGTAACCAAAATCCTAGGAATATCACAAATAGGCTCTCAAGCCTTATAGCCATCTTGGCTCAAAACCACAAACATGCCCTCAAGGCTTCCATAAACCAAGAAACAAGAATGCACTCGAGGAGGTTCACACCTTCCCTTCCCCATACATGATAAGCATTGTCTTCCAACTGGAAAAGCTCTTTCAAACACCCATCACAAACCCAAAATAACAGAAATATCACATAGACAACCTTTGCAAATCCACATTCATCAAACAAGAACAAAAACATACAAGGTGAGTAAACTGGCTCACTAACCTTTACAAGCCCTATTATGGATGTAGTTGAAGAAGAGCTCCACCCTTAGTCTCCTCCTCCAAGTTCTCCTTATTTCCACAATAATAATCTCCCCTTTCCACTCTCGCTCCTCCTCCTTTTAAAACTAATTCCCCAAGTTCTCTTATCCCCAAGTGGCATTAAAAAACTAACCCCACTCTTTATCCACTATCCCTATTGGAATTAAAAAAATAACCCCACTCATGAGGTCCCCCACCATAGTCCTTTTCCAACACATGGAGGAATAAAATAAAATAAGTAAAATAGAACTAAAGAGGGAGTGGATGACACACCATCCTCTTTATGGGGGACTCCCACCAAAAGTGAGGAACAAAGAGACAAACCACTCCATTATTGGTGGATCATGGAGTCATTCCATGACTTGGAAGTGGGCCTGAGTGTTGATTCCACTCATCCTATTTTCCCCATACCTCCAAATTCGTCACTTAACTTTACTGTGAAGTTAAGGTGACCATATGGAGGTCATCCCAAGGTTATCCTAGTCAAAAGGGTCCCTAGACCCATGGGGTATAACCCAGGGTTGATTTTAACCTAGTTAAGACACCTAAGCTCAAGTTAAAGCACAAGTAAAGGGTCTCAAAAATTTAAAATTCAAAAATGAAATTCCAAATAACAATTCTTACAACACATATCATAATTCACTTTTACAAGAGGGTAGACCTAATTCCCTTTGACCTCATGCAAGACAACATTACAATATTATAACATTTCACCAAACACGGAGTTGATCTTAGTTCCTCGTGGAACTAGATCGACTTCACAAGGGGTACAACATAGGGTGTGGAATGATCTCCTGTATCTGTGGTTTCATTAGCAATACCTGCACACTCAATTTCAAAGTTAATCCCACATATATATATCATAGCCAAAGCAAATTAAATACATGTATTCCTAAAACATACTAAAATCAGATTAAGTTCTCTTTCTAATATTACCCACTCATTATTCTCTTGAAAGCAAACATCTATCTAACATTGCACAATTTCCTCCTTAAAAATAATTAGGTTTAATAGTCAAAATTTTGGGATCAATAGTCCCCCAACATAAAAGTATAAGCAATAGTACGGTATACAATCACAAGAACAGAAGTGAAAAATGTGGGCCTCACAAAATGGTTGAGAAAAAGCAAACTAAATGGGTGGTTGAGAATGATATGAAGACACCTTAGGGGCAAGGTTTTGATAGTTGAATCCAATAGCTCTGTAATTTTGTGAATTAGTGCCATTAGATACTCCAATACCAGTGGTGACATTACTACAAGCATTTGCATTAGTTGTCAAAATATTCGATGTAAATGTAGATATTCCTGCAGTCGGTATAGGTACCGATACTTGTGTATGAGATAGTGACAAAGTGTTATTTATCACTTTTGCACATTCAATCACTGGCATAATATTGGTTTGTACAATATGTGCTAAACCATGGATCGTATTAACACCATCTTGTCCTTCTTTTATCAATTCTCTTATGTTATGAATTGCAGGAATAGCTTCTTCAGCTATCCTCTCATTTTCCATAAATGCTTGAAATTCGGCTAACTCTTTATCAAGTTTATCTACTTTTTCGTCAGATATGTGTCCTACCACTTCAATAGTATCATCAACATCATGAAAATTTTGCTCTTCCATTGTACTTGTGATAGGTATAGTATCTTGTAACATTTGTGTCTCTCCTTTTGTAAAGAAGGTGTTCAATGTACCAATTTCTTCAAGAGCACTAGATCCCATGAGTCTTATGCTTCTTCTTAAAGGGGTATTTGTATTAGGGTAGTGATTTATAATATTCATGCAACAGCATGCACAAACTAATAGAATAAACCCTAGAAGCAAGATATGTTTCAAGGTAAAAATGCTTGATTTTTTAACTTTTCACAGTGTAAACAAGTGAAATAAGAGGTGTTGTAAAGATTTTCAAGAGGGACAAAAAATTATATGCCTAATAATAGTCCTCTAATTCAAAAATACCTTTCACAACATGCTTTTGAAGCAACTCTAGAAAGTCGATAAGCCAAAACTTAGTGAAAATAGGCCAAAATATGTGATTTTTCACCAAATCTCCATGCGAAAGAGTAGGGAAACGGGGGTTGTAAGGAAAAAGATGATGGAAAGAAACCTATAACAGTAAAAATGGCCACCTAATACCAAAAAATCTGTTACAACATGCCTATAGTGTCACTCTAGATCAAACCCTAGTGCAAAAATAGCAAAAATATGCAAAATTTCACAAAATTTCAATGCAAAGGCTCGAAAGAAAGGGCGTTGTAAGGAAATTGAGAAGGGGAAGAAGATAATAATGCTAATAACACCCAATTACTGCAATAAAATCAGTTACAACATGCTTGGAGTACAAGTCTAGCAAGACGATAAGGCCAAATCTAGTGAAAAATGCAAGTTTTCAAACCCTAGGCATGAAATCTCACAAGGAGGCCACTATAATGCAACACTATAATTAGAAATAAGGCATAATGAGTGTTTTAACAAGGTAGTAAAATCTGAAACAAGATTCTGACTACAATCCTAGCTTATGCAAAACTAGGTTTTCATGAAAAATACAAAATTTCAAGCAATTTCCAACAAATCAAGCATGCAAATGCAATGCAAATGAATTGTAAATGATGAATTTATGTGTTTTGGATCAGATCTAATGCAAATAATAGAAATTAGTTTAAATTAGATGCCAATTAATTCAAATTTTACAAAAATGCAAGCCTAATATGCCAATTTTTGCAAATTTTCCAATTTTTTAAATTTTTTTGTAATTTTTCAAATGCACTATTGAAAATAATGAATTGAATGATACAGAATTTCAGATATGATGTAAAAATTAGAGAATTAATTAAATACAATTGAATGAATGCAAACTATGTCAAAAATCAAACACTAGAATGCAATCTTTTTCAATTTTTCCAAATATATCAATTTTTTGTAAATTTTTGAATGCAATGAAATGAATGAATGTAAATCTATGAAACAACACTTAGAAAGGTACCAAAAGTTCAAAACATGGGTTCACCAAAATGTTTTATATGAAAAGTGAGAATGATGGGGTTGATGAAATGTGATTGTTTTAGTTTGAATCCTCCTTTCCACAAAACATTCCAAGGGCTTTTCAACTGAGTGCTTCTCCCATCGAGAGGAGAGTCATCTATCAGATTGGGTTGCCACTTGTTTTTCTACTAGGAAATTTAGAAGTTATCACACAATGTTGCCAATTAATGCTTTTATGCCCAAGAAACCCTGATTTATGCAAAACAGTAATTAAATCTGTGAATTACAACAAATGCTACCAAAATTAGGCAAAGGGTAGAGAACCTTAACTCATTGTTTTTCACAGTCCATAGAACAGAAATGTCAGGGACAATGGTGATGGAACCCTAGTCCAATGTGCTTCTTTTTCTATGGATTTTTGATCTCCTTCTAATACTAATCTCTACTATGTCTTCTGTTTCCGGCAATGGAAATGCGGAGGACAAGGTTGATGGCACCCTAGTCCAGGAATCCTGCACAGTGTCTGCTTCTTTTCAGATCTTGAATCTTCAATGTTTCCCTGTCTTCCTTGTAACTCCACTTTCTCCAGATCTGATACTTGTAACCTGCAATCACAAGGAGTGTGGGAGGGGGTTGTGGTGTTTAGAGGCTTGCCTCAGTCAAGCCCCAAAGAGACATTCAAGTCTTCCGAACACCGTTGTCAGAGAGAGAGTGCATATCCTTGTGGGATAGAGGCAAAAATACAAATGATAATGATGATAAAACACAATAAATGTCACCTTGATGATGAAGCTCTCATGGAAGGAAGATGCTCTTCAATTCCATGAAGAGGAGATGGAATCCAACCTGCAAAAACAAACATAATAACAATGCTACGCTCTACAACACAATGAATGCCCTGATCACTTTAACATAAGCTCATGAATCACAATGTCCATCTAGTTTGCAAATGATAACCTAAACATGCTTATATATGCAACTACTAAGATTCCCACCAAGAATTTCATATTTGAAACTTGTGATGTCGACTTGGAAACCAAATAACGGTCACAAACCTGATATTTGAATTTAGGGTAGACCCAAAATAGGGCTGGACTAGGGCACTGGTGCCTAAGTCCACCCCCTGTCTTTGTTCAAGGATCATTAAATTAGCACCCCCTAGGTCCTATTTGTCACAAGACCCAAGGGTTTTCTCATCGGGAGTTTGAATTATCATGCAAGACACCTCTAAATGCAATCTAAGGACTTGGGAGCTAAACCTTAAAGGAAAAAGCCCCCAATGTGTATTTTTCTAACATAACAGTGTTGTACACTAACCATCAATCTTTGTAGTATTTTAATATTTAGGGTAAGTTGAATCAGAGACACATGAGGTGGGTAGAGTTCATGTAGAGTTTTGCGTTTGTGTTGAAACACCAAAGTGGAAAGTCAAACAAAATTGTAGATGCATTGAGTAGAAGAAGGAACTTGTTGACACAAATGAGGGTAGAAGTATTAGGTTTTGAAGAACTCAAGCACATGTATGAGGATGATATTGATTTTGCAGAAGCATGAAAAGCATGTAGAGAACCTATTGTGACATATAGAAGCAAATGGTTGGATTACTTCATTCAAGAGGATATATTATTCAAAGGGAATCAATTATGCATTTCTAGGAGCTCAATTAGAGAGAATTTGATCAAGGAGAAGCATAGTGGTGGATTAGCAGGACATTTTGGTATTGATAAAATAGTAGCTTTGGTGAATGAATATTATTTTTGGCCTCACATGTATAAGGATGTAAGGAAGTTTGTTCAAGGTTGTAGAATTTGTCAAGTTGTAAAAGGGAATAGTCATAATACTGGATTGTATAAAACTTTGATAGTATCGAAGAGACCTTGGGAAGACATAAACATGGATTTCATATTAGGGTTTCCAAGAACATAGAGGGGATATGATTCTATATTTGTAGTAGTGGACATGATGTAGGAACATCCCTAGTTCAAGAGCAATCTTGCATCAACCAAAAATATTTGCATTATAGTTTGTTTCTTTTCATGTTCCTGTTTAGTACAGTCAGTTCAGTCAATAGCAGTTTCAATATTTTGGTCCACATTCTACCGTAATTGTATTTCAAACCTTGTCGAGCTGGACTTAGCATCTAGACACATTCATACACATCATATCCAAATCTTAGATAATTTGGATTAGGTACCGGAAAGATATCACTATCACAAGATCGATTGTTTTCTTAGAATAGAGCATCCTGATAGTCCCAGACAATTAGCTAAAGGAGAAGACTTGCGAAGCATTTCACGACTTGTAGAGATAAATGACACATCATTCAATGTTTTTTGGTTTGTAGTTGACCTTCCCTGATATGTGTACATCATTCCATTCATTTGCGAAGGAGTTCTACATGATTAGGTCTGACCTATCCGTGTACACACATTATAGCTCTTCATTGGAGTTTGTGATCTTCCTTGGCCGACGCGGAGGAATCTTATGTTTCAGAGATGATATAAATTGATGTAATAGATGCTTAGGAAAGCGGGAATTGCATAGAGATAGTTGATAGTTTGAATTTCTTGCGAAGGAGCTTCAAAGCTATATCTTGTGCATATTTTGTAATTGTGAAATTAGGCATGTGAGCCCTAATTGTAAGCCCGCATGTTGCCGGCCAATTTGTGTTTGAATTCTATGATATACTGAGTGACTAAATATGCATTTGCTTTATATCTTTGAGTTATTTCCATTATGTTTACTCTAGTTGCATGGCCTGGATAGTTCACCTTGTGGACCCTCCTAACCATGACTGTACCAAGTGGTATCAGAGCCAGGTTTGAATCTTTGGGAGCGAATTGAGTGAACTTGGAAAAGGAATTCTATAAGATCTTATTGTGAATAGATCACCAAATCTGAGGTAGATTACTTGTGTTGCAACTGATCACCGATTGTGAGGCAGTTGTCACCTTGTAGCCTAATTACCAAATTTGAGGCAGTTACACTTGATCCAAGGAAGAATGCCGCTGAGAAGAATCCCTGTTGTTGGTACAATGGCTAGAAGGATGGATGAGATGATGAAAACTATGTGAGTTCACTTGGATGTTGTTGAGGAAGATTAGAGAAGAGGACTTACACCTCGACCTAATGTTGAAAGTGATGATGATGAAGAATTTTAATTCACTGATCAAAATGAAGTAACCCTAGGAGATGAAGAAGAAGAATCAGATCAAGTCAAGATGTTGTGAGCTATTTCAAAAATTTGGGAAAAGACCTAGAGTTGATGTATCAAACTATACTAGAAAATTAAATCCTGAAGAGTTGATTGATTGGATAAATAGCCTAGAAGAATACTTTGAGTATGAAGAAATTGAAGACCTAGAGAAGGTGAAATTTGCAAAGACAATGTTGAAAGGGCATGTTTCTATATGGTGGAAAGAAGTTTAGTTGGATAGAAATAGAAGAGGAAAAGAAAGTATTACAAAGTGAGGTAGAATGGTGAGAAAATTAAAGAATTAGTTTATACCTATTGACTATGAGTTGGAATTGTTGAAGAGATTGCAGAAGCTGAGGCAAAAGGAGAAATTTGTGGAGTACACTAAAGAATTTCATAATATGATCATTAGGATAGGACATAGTGAAGCAAGAAAGGAGAAAGTGGCTAGATATATCAATGGACTGAGATTGAACATTCAGGAGGAAATGAGTTTGGTAAGAATGACAACATTGGAAGAAGCATATCAGTTTGCCCTGAAGGTTGAAGAGAAGTTGACCAAGAGGCATGATCAAAGACAGAGAGGCAGAGGAGGTAAATTTCAAAGAGGTAGAACATTTTCTAGAGGAGAGAGATCACATGCAGAGAAGAACAGACAAGAAAACACATTCAAGAAGGAGGATAGAGATAATAATGCATATCAGAGAAATGACAGAACTTTCTACTGCAGAGGAAACCCTAGCCCATAGCAGAGTGAAGGATACAGAAGAGAAGGAAGAGGACCTGATAGGAGAACATTTAGAGGAACCTATTTTAAGTGTGGAGGTGAAGGACATAGAGCATTTGAATGTAATCAAGGGAGTACAACCAAGAAGACAAAGAATAGTGGAAGAACGACCTATGTGGAAGAAGAACCTGTTGGATCACCTAGTTCAGTTGGCAAACCTAAGAAAGGAGAATAACTTGTCATGAGGAGAGTACTATTTCAAGCAGAGGAAAAGTTTGTCCATAACTATATGTAAATTAGGAGGTAAATGTTGTAAATTTGTGATTGATAGTGGTAGTTCAGACAATCTAGTTTCATAGGAGATGGTGACTAAGTTGAAATTGGAAATATTGAAACACCCTAAGCCCTATCAGATAGCATGGATTCAGGATTATCATAAGGTACTGGTGAGTGAACAATATTTGGTGAAATTTCATATTAGATCTTATCATGATGAAGTATTTTGTGATATTATGCCTATGGATGTTTGTCATATTTTGTTGGGTAGGCCATGGCAGTATGATAGAAAATCAATACATGGTAGGAGAAAGAATACATATACTATAACATCAAATGGAAAGAGAATTACTTTGATTCCTTTAGAAGATGATACTAAGAGTGAAGTATGTGGGAATGCTAGAATCTGTTTGGTAGATGGAAGAAAATTTCTGGATGGTTTGAGACATGAGAATATGTGTTATGCTTTGATCTCTACTAAAACATTGAAGAGGGAAACTGAAGAATCACAATCGGAGGAGATAACTGAGTTGTTAACAGAGTATGAAGACATCATATCAGATAATGTACCTAAAGGATTTCCACCAATATGGAGTATCAGTCATCACATGGATCTTATACCTGGAGCTAGTTTGCCTAACAAAGAAGCACATAGAATGACACCGATAGAGAATGAAGAATTGAATAGACAGATACATGAGTTGTTGAGAAAAGGTTTGATCAGAGAAAGTTTGAGCCCTTGTGCAGTACCTATAGTAATAGCACCGAAGAAGGATGGAGAATGGAGAATGTGTACAGAGTCTAGAGCAATCAACAAGATCACAGTTAAGTATAGATTTCCTTTACCTAGGATGGATGATGTTATGGATTGTTTGAGAGGAGCAAAATATTTTACAAAGATAGACTTGAAGAGTGGATACCATCAGATTAGAATCAGAGAAGGAGATGAATGGAAAACTATTTTTAAGACAAATGAAGGATTGTATGAGTGGTTAGTGACGCCTTTTGGATTGACAAATGCACCAAGTACTTTCATGAGATTGATGAATGAAGTCTTGAAGAAATTCTTGGATAAGTTTGTTATTGTATATTTGGATGATATTCTAATTTTTAGTAAGACAAAAGAAGAACTTTTGTGGCACCTAAGATAAGTATTGCAGAGACTGAGAGAGGAGAAATTGCTAATAAACATCAAGAAATGTAGTTTCATGGAGGAAGAATTAGTATACTTGGGATTTATGATTTTTGTAAAAGGATTGATGATGGACTCTGAGAAAGTGAGAGCAATTGTTGAATGGCCTACACTGGAGAGCATTGGAGAAGTCAAATCATTTCATGGATTGGCCATTTTCTACTGGAAGTTCATTAGAAATTTTAATTTAGTATGTAACCCTATGACAGAGACAATAAGAGGTGACAGAAAAGACTTTAAGTAGACATTAGGGGCAGATAAAAGTTTTGAATTGTTGAAACAGAAAGTGACAGAACAATTTGTGTTGGCATTACTAGATTTCAATAAGGTATTTCAAATAGATTGTGATGTAAGTGGGAATGCAATAGGAGTAGTATTTTAGTGAGAAGTTGAATGATGCAAGGAGAAGATATTCAATTTATGATTAGGAGTTCTATGTCATAATTCAATCCTTGAAGAAGTGGATACATTATTTGTTGCCTAAGGAGTTTATGTTGTATACAGATCAACAAGCTTTGCAGTATTTGAACAGTCAAGGAAAGTTGAATCAGAGACATATGAGATGGGTAGAGTTTATGTAGAGTTATACTTGTGTATTGAAACATAGGAGTGGAAAATCAAACAAAGTTACAGATGCATTGAGTAGAAGAAGGAACTTGCTGACAAAGATGAGAGTTGAAGTGTTAGGTTTTGAGGAATTGAAGAACATGTATGAAAAAGATCTTGATTTTGTAGAACCTTGGAAAGCATGTAAGGAACCTATTGTGACAGAAAGGAGTAAGTGGTTGGATTATTTCATTTAGGAAGATATGTTGTTCTGAGGAAATCAATTGTGCATACCTAGGAGTTCAATGAGAAATAATTTCATCAAAGAGAAACATAGTGGTGGATTGGTAGGACATTTTGGCATTGATAAGACAGTGGCTTTGGTGAGTGAAAATTACTTTTGACCTCAAATACATAAGGATGTTAGGAGATTTGTGCAGAGTTGTAAAGTTTGTCAAGATGCAAAAGGTAGTAGTCAGAATACTAGATTGTATAAATCTTTGACAGTACTGGAGAGACCTTGGGAAGATAGGAGTATGGATTTCATAATGGGATTATCAAAGACACAGAGAGGACATGATTCAATATTTGTAGTAGTGGACATATTTTAAAAGATGGCACATTTCATACCTTGTAAGAAGACAACTGATGCAGTTCATGTGGCTGACCTATTTTTCAAGGAGGTTGTGAGATTGTATGGATTACCTAAGAGTATAATTTGAGACAAAGATACAAGATTTCTTGGATACTTTAGGAAGACACTTTGGAAGAAGATGAAGATAGATTTGAATTTTAGTTCAGCATTTCATCCATAGACTGATGGACAGACAGAGGTAGTGAATAGGATTTTGGGAAACTTGTTGATATGTTTGGTTGGAGAGAAGGAAGGAAATTGGGATTTGATTCTTTCACAAGCAAAGTTTGCATATAATAATTTAGTGAATAGGATTACTAGAAGAACACCGTCTAAGATTGTGATAGGAACCAACCCTAGAGGAATAGCAGAGTTGAGAGACATCAATATGGAAGACAAGAGAAGTGCAGAAGTAGAAGAATTTGCAAGACACATGGAGATAGTGCATAATTAGGTGAAGAAGCATTTGGAAGAGATGAACAAAAAGTATAAGGAGAAATCAGATGAGAAGAGAAGACACAAAGAATTTTCAGTGGGAGATGAAGTGATGGTATACTTGAGAAAAGAGAGATTTCCAGTTGGTACATATAACAAGTTGAAGATGAAGAAGTTTGGACCATGTAGGATACTTAGGAAGTTTGATTTAGGAAATGCATATGAAGTAGAGTTACTAGAGACATTAGGTATATCACCTATATTCAACATTGTAGACCTATATCAGTATCATGAAGCAGAGTTCAGTGACAGAATTAAAGAAGACTTAAAGAAGCAGTTACCACAACAAGCACCAAAGAAGATTGAAGGCATCTTGGATAGTAGAGTTGGATGCAACACTAGAGACAAACAATACAAAAAATATCTTGTGAAGTGGAAAGGTAGACCAGAAAAAGACTCATCTTGGATTTCTCAGGCTGAGGTGGAATGTCTTGGTTTTCCTCCAGCCCTAGCAAATTGAGTAACTCACTTTTTTAAATAACCCTAGATGTCTAATGTAGGAGTATCCCTAGTTCAAGATCAATCTTGCTTCAACCAAAAACATTTGCATTATAGTTTGTTTCTTTTCATGTTCTAGTTTAGTATAGTCAGTTCAGTTAGTAGTAGTTTCAGTATTTTTGTCCGCATTCTACCACAGTTGCATTTTAGACCTTGTACAGCTAGACGTAGAATCTAGACACATTCATGCACATCATATCAAAATCTTAGATCATTTGGATTAGGTATCAGAAAGATATTGCTATCAGAAGATCAACTGTTTTCTCAAAATAGAGCATCCTGACAGTCTCAAACAATCAGTTAAAGGAGAAGACTTGTGGAGCATTTCATGACTTGTGGAACTAAATGACACATCATTTAATTTTGTTTGGTTTGTGGTCAACCTTCCCTAAGATCTGCACATCATTCCATTCATTTGCAAAGGAGTTCTACATGATTAGGTCTGACCTATCCATGTACACACGTTACAGCTCTTCATTGGAGTTTGTGATCTTCCTTGGCTGATGCAGAGGAATCTTATGTTCCGAAGATGATATAAATTGATGTAATAGATACCTAGGATAGTAGGAATTACATAGAGATAGTTGATAGTTTGAATTCCTTGCAAAGGAACTTCAAAGCTATATCTTGTGCATTTTCTGTAACTATGAAATTAGGCCTATAAACCCTAATTGTAAGCCTGCATGTTGCCGGCCAATTTGTATTTGAATTCTATGATATACTAAGTGATTGAATCTGCATTTGCTTTATATCTTTGAGTTGTTTCGATTATGTTTACTCTAGCTGCATGGCCTGGACAATTCACCTTGTGGACTCTCCTAATCGTGACTACACCAAGATAGATTTTTAAAGGTGGTGCATTTCATTCCTTGTAAGAAGACAAATGATGTTGTACATATTGCTGACCTATTTTTTAAGGAGATTGTGAGATTGCATGGATTACCAAAGAGTATAGTTTCAGATAGGGATACAAGGTTCATAGAATATTTTGGAGGACATTGTGGAAGAAGATGAAGATAGACCTAAGGTTCAGTTCAGCATTTCATCCACAGATAGATGGACTAAAAGAAGTAGTAATAGGAGTTTGGGTAACATTTTGAGATGTTTAATAGGAGATAAGGCAAGAAATTGGGATATAATTTTACCGCAAGTAGAGTTTACATATAATAATTCAGTGAGCAGGAACACAGGGAAGACACCATTTGAAGTTGTGACTGGAATACAACCTAGAGGAGTTATAGAGATTAGAGACATCAGTATGGAAAACAAAAGGAGTGTGAAGGTAGAAGAATTTGTAGGATACATGGAAATAGTACACACTCAGGTCTAGAAACATTTGGAAGAGATAAATAATAAGTACAAGGGACAAGAAGATGAGAAGAGGAAACATAAGAAATACTCTATTGGAAATGAAGTCATGATATATCTTAGAAAGGAAATATTTCCAGTAGGGACATACAACAAGATGAATATGAGGAATTTTGGACCATGTAGGATTATCAGGAAGTTTGACTTAGGAAATGCATATGAAGTGAAATTACTAGAAGAATTTGGCATATCACCCATATTCAATATTGCATATCTATATTAGTATCATGAGGGAGAATCAAGTGATAGCACCACTGAAGTTGGTTTGAAGGAACAAATACCACATCAATAACAGGAGCAGATAGAACAAATTCTAGGTAGTAGGATTGGGTGCAGTACCAAAGGCAAGCAATATAAGGAGTACCTGGTTAAGTGGAAAGGAAGACTGGAGGAAGATTCATCATGGATTTCTCAGGCTAAGGTAGACCGCATTGGTTTTCCTCTAGCCTTAGGAAAGTGAGGGACTCACTTCTCAAACAACCCCGGGTGTCTGATACCACTTGGTGCAGTCACGGATGGAGGGTCCAAGAATAGGACTATCCAACCATTCAGCCTTAGAGTAAACACAATGGAAAACACAAAGAATGGACCAATAAATGGAAATTGATTGATTCAATATCATAAAAAATTGCAATCTTCATTTGTCAGCAATATGCGGACTACAATGGGCTCACAAGCCTATCCTCTGGTTTGCTTCAGTTTACATGAAAGATATAGCTTTGAAGCGCTACTCCGCAATATCATTAGCCTAACTTCCTAACTCATACTACTATCTCTTCTTGCTCTCTAATGCATCTAGTGACTATTTATATAGCAATCATAGATCAAGGAATGATCTGTGTCAGACTTAAGAGACTTCAAAGTTTAATGCTTGATGAAACATGTAGGTCAGCCTAATTCCAATGGTGAAGCCTCCAATATTTATGGATCATGTTGCGGTTCTAGTTGAAGGTGTCTCTAGTCCTATAATGCCTTGGGATATGTTCCATTAAGTTCCACACATCACCAGAAGGTGCCACAAACTCCATATGTTATGCTGAATGTTGAATACTTTGAACAGTGTATCCTGGTGAAGCTTCTGACAATGAAACTTTTTGTAGATAACTAAAATCTCCTAAAATCTAGATATGATGAAGATGAATCATTGAAGAGTCTTAATCCTATGTTGCAAACTATGAAGTGATCATGTGGTAAAATGTGGTACAATATGATGATATTGTACTGACTGAAAGGTAAGAAAAGAAAAGTAACAATTTGTTTTTGGTTGATGCAATATTGCCTTTTAACCTGGGATGCTCCTACTACAACATTCCTTAAAGTATCAACCTTCTCCAACATTACCCTCTCATCCTCTACTATGTCACAAATGAAATGGTACTAGATATCAATATACTTTTTTCTCACATAAAAGGTCAAGTTCTTTGTTATACATATGGCACTTTGACTATCGTATAGAACTGTAATAGCTCTTGGATTTAGCCCCACATTTGAACTCAAGCACTTAAGGTAGATGGATTCCTTACAAGCATAAGTAGATTCCATGTACTATGTTTCTATAGTGGACAAAGAAACCACATCATGTCGCTTATTCATCCAACTAATAGTACCACCAAACATAGTGAAAACATATCCTATGGTAGATCTCCTACTGTCAACATCCCCTACCCAATATAAATACATAAATATCAACTAAGTGTCAATCCCCCATAGAATTACCATAGTAACAAATGGAGTACTCGAAGATATCCCACAAATATCTAAAGACCCTTTTCATTGCATCCCAATGTACTCATCTAGGATTAGCCATGAATTGGCTCAAGACCCCCACTACTTGAGAGATGTCTAGTCCAATAAATGGAAATGACATTTCACCTCCAAGTGCATTGTGTCTTGATGTTTGATGAGATTATTGAAAAGGGAGTAACTATTGAAGAGGCCCTTATCTCCAAAGGTTTATTCAAAATCTACAATAAGAATGACAATGATAAACCCAATAATGACAAACCTAAATTTTGGGCTAAAAACAAAAATGTCGTGGATGATGGGGTCACAGACATTAGACACATATAAATAACCACCCCCAAATCAAATGAAACCCAATTCATCCTGAATGTTTCACAACCAAATAATGTGATAGTGCCACTTGGACAACCCAAGCGCAATACCAAAATAATCCAAAGTAAAAATACACTCCCTTGGGGAACCCTTGGAAGTTGTTTTCCAAAAGTTGGTCCAAGCCAACATGGTTGCATTTCCCATGACCAAGCCCTTCGACGAGACATAGCCCAAACCTATGGTGTACAAAGAAAATTAATAGTGTGACTAACATCACATTAAGGGACATTCTACTAGAAAGTGTATGAAGCTCAAGAATTATATTCAAGACCTCATCGACTACGGTGAAATTTACGTAGAGGGAGATAAATCTTCCTCACCAAATGAATAATTAAGGATATACTAGGATCCCTTACCCAACCACGAGAAACCATCTACTTCACATCCATTAACCTCCAATAAGAACGCCTCTCAAAACAATCATGCCAACAATATCCACTACAACAAGACTCCCCATAATTACAACTCCATTGTTGGCCTAATTGACTTTGACAACATAGGCATTGCAACCATAAAAATCAAAGACAAACAACCTGACTGTGTTGTCGCTATCTGTCATCGCCAGGTTAGTGTCAGAGGACCCTCATCATCCTTTGCATCCTCTTCCTGGTATGATCTTTTAGAGAACCTTAGGAAGACCCCAGCTCATATTTCCATTTTGGAGCTCCTCAAAACCTTGTCCATCCTTAGAGACATCCTAGATCATGCCTTACAAGAATCTAGGGTTCCCAATGACATCGACCCTACATAATTCCAAACTTTTTTCGACCATCTCTCATCTACCTATCAACTTGTGTTTATCCAAAATGACATGTCACACATCAATCTATCCCACAATTAATCTCTACACATATAAATCATCATCGCCAAGCACAACGTTAAGCATGTTCTTTTGGATAACAGGTTTGGCTTAAATCTATGTACATTGAGATTCATAAAATAGTTAGAATATTATGTAGCTAACTTGGGACCACAAGTTATAACCATTAGGGCATATGATAATGCAGAATGTAATTCTGAAGGAACAATCTACCTCCCTATCCAAGTAGATCCAATACTACAACAAACCATATGCCATGTTATTGATCTTGATCTTCCCTATAACCTTCTATTTGGAGGGTCATGGCTTCATGCCATGCAAGTCATTCCATCCACCTTGTTAGGAAAAGGTATTGTACACCTTGCACAAGAATGGAATATTTTAATTATATAAAATAAATATTTATTTGTGGTGCATCTAGGAGATGTGTTTAGCCACATTAAATATTTATTTGGGTCCACTTGTAAAGTTGTATTGTAACATTGATTAGATATTTTATGTGTAGGATACATGGAATAATTAATTATTATTTAAAAAACTTAGTATCAAAAAGTAAATGAGGGGGTCAATGGTTTTGTGCTCTCATGGTTTTGAGACACATGGTTTTCCGAATACCACAATTTTTATTTGTGTGAGCTTGAGTCTATAAAAGCAAGCACATGGTTAGTGGTTTGGGTTGGTTAGTTGAGTTGGCTATCATTGTATTGAGTTTCTCTTGTGAGTGCATATGTGAAGCATGGCATGGGATGTGTGGTTACATGCTTACACATGGAGGATACATAAGAGGAGCTTGATGTTTCAGAATTATTCATGGAAACTCTGTAAGTGCATTGTAATGTTTTATTGTGGAATAATACATAGAGTGTGGATGATTTTGGAGGTTTGGTTTTTCCCTTTTGATGGTTTTCCCAAGGTATATCTTGTCTTATTTATCTTGTGGTATACCTTTGGATCTTTGCATTATGGTTATTCTATAAGCTTGTATGCATTATTTTCTCTCATAGGATTAGGTAGGAAATGGTTTTATCAACCTATAATTTCCTAAAAAGTGGTATCAAAGCTATATTTATGGTTGAGAGAGGTTTGATCTCCCTATTTTTGTTTAACTCTAGTTTGAGTAGATCTGGTGCAAAGATGAACCTATGGAAATGTTGGTAAGATTTGAGACATTTGAAGGCATTAGGGTTTTGTGCAGGTTGTGTTTTTGCAGATTTGGGGTTTTGAGGTTTGTAGATTTGTAGTATTTATTACAAATCTGGGGTTTGAAGTGACTTGAAAAAAAAGGGTTTCTTGGGTGTGCTTCATATGAGGGTTTTATGGAGAAAGTTGCAGAAATGACCTCAGGGACAAAATGGGCCTTATCATTAGATCCAAGAGGCATGAGACATGAAAATAACATAAAACTTGACCTATTTTAGACATAAGGGCCTAAAGTAAAAAAATCATCCCATGCCCTAGATTTGGTCATACAGTCGTTCGATCGTGTGTAGACTAAATAAATGAAAAATTAAAAAAATCTTGTGCTCTATAGTTTGAAGAAAAAATTATTAATTTTTTTATTTTAAAAATCATTGTCTAAACTATAAAAAAAATTTAGAAAGATTTAAATCTAAAAACAATTGTGGAAGAGGTAGGTACGGGGTCCACAGACCCTTGTACCACCCCCATACCATGGGACAACATGACGATTGGGACTCTTTGGGCCCCTGGCCAGTCGGCGGTACCGAGCCAGTAGGGCTTTAAGCCCCCACTCCCAATGCCCATTCATAGCTAATCTTTAGCTTAGCCCCTTCCCTTGCAATGAAGAAACTATGAGTTTGGACCTCAAAAACATTAAACTAGATTTAAACAATTATCGGATCCACAGGTAAATCAATTTAAATTTGAAGCATTTAAATAGATTTAAAACAAAATTCAAATTCATCACCCAGCTCCCTTCCTTAGCACTACCTCCACCCAGCCACCGTCAACATGCCACCAAAACACCACTACTGATGTCATCTATAAGGATTTTGATGTTAGTAGACTGTACGATTGTACTGACAAGTCCCACCAAGTGGCCTTTTCTAGCCCTTGAAGTGCATTTTCTTCTGGGGGCATAACATTTTCCCATAGTATCATATTTTTTGACTTCTTATAGGTGTCAAAAAGGTCTCTCTAAGGATAATGTAATGGTATATATATTTCATCATCATATTTTTCTGTTTGTGTCATAATTTGGGTCCTGAAGCCAAGCATTTCCCCAGGACAATTAATTGGTCATAAATTTTGCATATGAAATCAAATTTTGGATTTTGAATAGGCGTTGCAGAGAATTTGTAGTGTAATACATAGTGGATCAAGTATTTTATCAATTGGATAGTAGAAAGACTTTTGTACTTATTTCAGCACTTGTGGGAGCTTGAGATTCGAGGTGTGATTGTGAGAGCATTCGAATGACTATTTGGGCATAAAATTGAGGGAGTGCATGTTATTATGTGACCAATATCATGGTATTGTAGCATCATAAATAATGCTCGCACATAATTTCACACTCTACTTCATACTCACTATAGAGTTCACTTCCCTAACCTTTCTTTTACTCTGTATTTATGCATTTTAACCTCTGTGTTGGCCTCTTTCTTCTTGCCTAAACCTAAACCGTAAAAGTGCCTATTGTCACGAGGATTACACCCTTGTCAAGCACGAAGCTTAACAATCATGTGAAACATGGGATCACCTTTAGACTATGGATTGTCTATGGTGAAGGTGAACCTCTAGAAGAGATGGTTCCCTTTAAATCTCCTAGATCTGATGTATTTTGCAAGGAAAACAGGATAGAAAGAATGTTATGAAATTAAAAATGGATCCTAGGAGGTGATACACTGAGTTTATAATGTTGGCAAGAGACACTGTGTGGCTTCATGAGTGTTGTCATTGATGGAAACAAAGTCTATCCCACACATCTGCAATACATAGTATGCCTATACCGGAAGTCAAATTGAAGATTGTTTTGGTCTAGTGAACAAGAATAGAGTATGCAACAAGGTCCGATAATCAGGTCTAGATCTCTTAGATAGTGTAAATCAGCAAGTTGTAGACTTGGATAAGTCAAGAGGAGTATCATGACTACTATATTCCAAAGATTTAGCCTCCGGTAGTAAAGCATGGAAAAGATATGAGCATCTGAGCATCGGGTTCCAATCAAGTAGAGCAAACATAGGAAGAACTGACCGACAAAGCATTAGACTTCAATCCGGATGAGTAAAATGTGTTGACCAAGCTATTTGGGGGATTATACATTGTTGACCGACATGATTAATGACTTCTATGCCTATGCTTTTGATATGCATCACAAATCAAGCATGAATTTAGCCAACAGATTAGTCATTTGTAAATATCTTGAGTGTTCTTGTTGCTGACTAGAAAGTTGATGAAATCCTTGATGCGGATATATATACCAGATGGATTCCAGTATGTAGGTGTGTGGAATATACAAGTGATGAAATAAATTGCAAAGAAAAGAAGGAACAAGTGTGAAAGTAGCAAATCAAGTCTGGTATGTGACAGAGCAACAACATCAAAATAGAGGAAGAATGAAGTGCATCAAATCAATGTATTGTGCCTAACTAGAACTGAACTCTTACATTTGTAGATGCCTCTCATTAGTTCAAACACCTAATTACCTTTAGTAAGTTCTGTAGACAGTGAGTCTCTTGTAGGTAGTGTGCCTCTTGTGAGCAGTGTGCTAGGGCAGTGAGCCCTAATTGGCAAGTGTCATTTTGTACTTCTTATTCTTTTAATAGAGAATACAATCTTGGGTTAGTCACCCTGTAGTTTTTCCCTTAACAAGGTTTTCTGCTTAAAAATCCTTATGTTGTGTGTTGATTTTATTTTTGTTCTCATAATCACATATGCTTATATGTTTTGATGCTACACTAACTATTAAAGAAGAAAAGAAAGTTAAGAAATTTGAGATAACTGATTCACCCCCCCGTCTCAGTTATCTGCCTTGTTTCTAACAATTGGTATCAAAGCTAAGTTCCTCCAAACAGAGCCTAACCACTTGAGGAAGATCTGGAATCTCAATGGATATGTATGGTATAAAGGAACAGCTTCAGTCTACCCTAGATGATCTTGAACAATCCCACTTTGAAGTCAATAACTTGAGAAAAAGACTCAAACAAGCTAATGATTTCATAAATGAGATAAAAGAAAATTTGAGTATCACTGTGAAAAAGAGAAAGGAACTACTTCAAAAATTAGCAAATCAGAGTGAAGCTAATGATACTAATGAAGATCTAGATGAGAAAAACAAGCTATGTGAGAAGCTGTCAAAAGAGGTCATTATGGTAAGGCATGAGATGGAATCAGGGGTTATGAGATTCACCCAAGAAATTGAAGAAAAAAAGAAAATTGAAGATAATCTAAAACAATCCCTCAAGGAGAAGATAGAGGACTACCACAAAATGGATAGAATAATCAGGCATCTTGAATCTGATCTTGAAGAAGCTAGAGATAATGAAGAACAACTTGAGAATCAGATAGACACTCTTAAACAAGATCTTCAAACATCAAATGAATACAAAGAGAAATTCAAGATAAGCTCAGCCCCACTTGAAGTTCTTCTTGAAAGCTAAAAGAGGGTAGATGATAAGCGTGGCTTGGGATATGAGAAAGATGAAAGCTCTGAATCCGGTCGAAGAACTTTGGATCAGAAAATCAAAGAAACAGGCCTAGAAGACCTTCGGTAAGGCAACCAAATGCTCAAATATATCCATCCTTCAATGGATACTACTTCAATTGCAACAATTTTGGTCATAAAGCAACTCAGTGTAGAAAGGGAATGAATTAGACTAATCCATCCTTCTCCGAACAATGTTTCAACTGTAAAAGGTATGGTCACAAATCTCATGAATGTAGAAATATGCAAATAAATAATTCATTTGATGGTAGATGCTTTGCATGCAATAGAATGGGAAATATGGCTAATCAATGCAGATCAAGAGGATATCAATCAAATATACAAAGAAATGTTGTTTGTTACAATTACAATAGATCCGGTCATATTGCCATAATTTGCAGAAGTAAAAATCAAGGTAAAAAGGGTTCAGTGCATCATAATCAAAAACAAGATAAGAGTAAAGGTAAAGTGAATGCAGATGAAGTTCAAATGGAGATGAGCAATATTTGGGTGAAGAAGACTATAGAAAATACTGGGGATGGATCTGCACCGGAATTCGGTGCTGATATTCCTTCTCAGAAACTAAACAGATGAGCTATGGCTCAGGGGGAGTCACAGAGAAAAACAAATTCCCCCAGCTAATCAATTAGTGCCTAAATTGGCACATGGAATGTTGTGGATTAAAGGGTTCTTAGAAAAATATCTAAATAACTCTCGGTAAAAATATGAAAGATCCGCATGGAGTTTTGCAAGAGTTTAATCGTTCAAGTTGATCTAATTTGACAATCATCTGGTAAAGCAGGATTTTCATAGACAGATCCAGTATGATTCAAAATTGAAATGCTTTGATCTATGGGTCCATGGCATGATTGAAGAAAAGAAGATACATTGTCAATCCTCATTGAAAATGATTCTAAGTGCAACACAGTGATTCGAGAAGATCTCTCTCAGAATAGGGTAACCGGATAACTTATGTTATGCATTTATTACAAAAGGAAATTAGGGTTTGCGCAAGGATAAAGGGGTTCTTTTACTCATCATTTGCACACTTGCATTCACAAAGAAGATAAGAAGAGCTCTGCAACAAAGTTTCTACAATCCACTCAAAGATCAATTGGAAAATCGAATTCAACTAGTGATTTGTTCCGGCTTCTATTTCAAACCCTAAGGCATAAAAAGGTACTTCCATTCTGAAAATCTCTCTCTGAATCTTTTGCAAGAAGGCTACTCCAATGGTTGTAAAGATCACTGATAGGCCGCGTCCTAAATTCAAGAAACATCCCTATAAATCCCTAGAAGTTGATCCTTTAGGCGCATTTTCTATCTTCTGCATGGGGTATTACACGTAGAAGATGTTAGGGTCTATATCCATGCCAACATTGAGGAATTTGGAGACTCTAAGTTGATGGACATCTATCACAAATAGCTAATAGATGAGAGTTTTGAACTCAAACCTCAATACAAGACCCTCCAAGATAAACACTTCGGACATTGCATACACTTTCCCTGTTTTGCAGAAGATGATTGGATCCGGTATATCCTAAGCAGGATGCATGATAATTTCATGTGGTTAATGAGGACCTTCAAGATAACAAAAGATGCCATCATGGCAGTAACTAGACTACACTCATCTGGTGGGTTACCTGCACTTAAATCTATCAAGAACCAGACAGTAACTAAAGCCACAAGATCTAAGTTTAACAAGAGAGCAATGACCATAGATGACATCATAGATCTGGATATCAAATTTGCTTCAATGATAATTGGGTATAAGATCTATCATTCTAGTAGGGAGAATTCTATGTCTGGGACTGCAATATATACAGCATATCAAATGTTGAGGGAAAATGCAGATTATGACCTATGTGATCTTCTCCTAAATCAACTATTAGAAAACTTGCAGAAGATCAAAAAAGATAAGAATTCCTTCAAATATGGTTGTCTAATACTGTGTCTGTTCTTTTATTACATGAATGAGCTACCCAAATTAAGTGGTTAGGTATGGCAAAATGACAAACCTATTGTAATCCAGATTAGAGACTATATGTATGGACTTGGTGATGCTAAAGCTCAAAACACAGCTCTATGGGGTTACTTTAAGAACCTCCAAAGCATGATGTAAGCCAGAGAGAGAATAGCTCAATCCATAGTTGAGAAATATAAGGATATAGTGTGCTTCATGGTTGACACAGATCAATGCCTAATGGAGGTAGTTGAGCCTAGAACAGTATGGATAATGCCTATGGGATACGAGGTCGATGAAAAAATCTTGGAGCTACATATTCAACACCTATTGAGCCAACCTAAGGACCCTGAGGCAGAAAGGTTTGGAACCTTTCAAGAACTACGTGTAAAAATACATGTTGAATTAAGACAACCAGAGATAAAGAGGAAAGTAAGAAGGGAAGTTGAGGAAATTGCCAAAAGATTTGGCATATCAAAAGAAGCAGTAGATGCAAACAGAGAGAAAATGGAGAAGGCTGAGAAAGAGAAACAAGAAGCAAAGAAAGGAGATGTTCCAGTACAAGCCTCCTCCCAAACTAGATCCTCCAAGAGCTCTACACCTGCCACTCCTAAAAGCTCAAGGGCCACCAAACCGAAAGTCAAGACATCCAGAAAAGGAGAAAAGAGGACAAAGACCAAAGCCACAAGGTCATATACAAGCCTCAAAGATGATGAAGAAATAGAATCTGATGAGGAAATCAAGAAAATGAAGAAGAAAACATCTGGAGTATTCTCTGCCAATAAAAATAAGGAAGAAAAGGTAGAAGGATTTATTGAAAAGCCTACTCTTTCCATTGATGACATCATCAAGGTAGTCACTGTGGATGGGAACCTACAGCCAGTGACAGAGTTCTATGATGAATACAGTGATACTGACAAGAGGATTTTGGAAGAAGCTACAGTTAGGTACCTAAACATCTACAATAAAGCATTCATTGAAATTATATCATTAATTCCCAAAAGTCTAGAGAAGGTACTTGAACTAAGAAAAGAGAATGCAAAGGAAAAAGACCTAGAGATTCAGGAACAAATAATGATTCAACTTTATCCTTCAATCACTCCAAGATAAATGGACATGATTTTTAAAGATTGTAAGGATGAGTTCCGGAGTAAGGCAAGAATGAATAAGCTTATGCTTGGAGAAACTGACCAAGTAGAAAGTGAGACAAAAGATATCCTCTGGAATGCTTTGAAAAGATTCAATCTTCCTATTATAGAGGAATCAGTTGAAGAACCTTCTACCATGGATGTTGAAGGATTAAATGTAACCAATGAAAAATCTTCTGATGTAGAAGGATCAAAAGAGATAGATGAAGAGAAGGCTAAGGACTTGGATTCCTCTGTTTTGGAAGAGGAAGTTCATGAAGTAGTAGACATAGGTAACATCTCTCCTCTGGATCCCACTGCAGACATTCTAGATTCAGAAGCTGAAGGAGAAGGAAGAAAAGAGGAGAAAGTGAGTCAAAAAGAGGAGGTAAAGGGAAAAGAAGAAGAACAAGCAGATGACAGTTCTGAGATCCCAAAAGAAAAGAAGACTTAATCACAGGCAAGAGACACTGCAGAGGCAGTGAAGAATTTCTTGAACAAAGAAATGATGGAGATAGATGAACCTGAGCTATTTCAAGGACCACTAAATTTTGACTCTCTCTCTCCGGTCCAGACAATGAAAATAACATCTTTTACTCAAGCCAAAGCAAAAGAAAAACTCTTGAAATCTCACATGGAAGACTGTGAGCTGTTGGAGATGGCATCCGGGATGCTGGAGAAGATCATGCCATCATTTCAAAAGGATCCTGTTGGTCATGATGTTAGTCACAAACAAGCATAGAATAAAAGTACACATTAACCTTTATTCATCTTGAAAGATATGATGAATTTAGAGAATTCATGATCCCAAGTCTCCGGTGATTAGGTCTTAATCGTCTAACGTTACTCAGAGGTTGATGTGTGTTGTTGTTTCCATTTTGGGGCCTTACATGAAGTTCATCATCATGACACTGCTTCTGCAAAGATTTTTCACAGAGAGGTCATTTTATACCATTGTTTGATCAAATGATGCAGTTATATTCAAATATTTGCATGATATTTACCAATTATACATGCTTTGTCTCTGAATATGCTAAAGATTTTCACTTATCTATGAGATGTCCACATATTTTGTGTTATTTGCTTGAGATTATCAGTTATTTGCAATTATGATGGTGAAATGTTCTAAAATTTAAAAGAAATTGAAAGAAATGCTTCGAATTAATGTTGAATCTTTAGCTTTTGAACCACATGCACATCAAATACAGTCATGAAGAGAAGAAAACCAAACCATATGTTCACCAGGACATTCCACAGCTAGATACAGTTGATGCTAACTTCAAATGAATTTGTATGAAAACAACACATGCAAGTAGACATGCACTCCAAGGGACACAACAAATCACAGCATATATCCAGAATTCACACACTGATTACTCAAGATTTACTATGAATTGTAATCAAACAAATCTTCTCCTTCATTAAGTATGCAAAGATATAAATGTATACAAAAAGCTTTGAAATGAGCCCTAAATATTTCAGCAGACAAATTTAAATTAAGTTTCAAATGTTTAAAATGAGGCATTCATGCACCTTTTATAGAACAAGGTGAGGAATCCATTACAAAAAGATCTCAGATCTTGATTTATATATGAATATCTACAGTCAGTCTTTCTCTTTGACTTTGTCAACTCTATCAAAATGGCACAAGTTGCCAGCTGGCAACTATCTGAGATACTTTTGCTAAGTATAAGATGCTGATATTTACTTTATGATGTATCCTCATCATGCTCCTCATCTGATTCATGAGCTTCATCGTCAGGTGCATCACTTTCTGAACTTTCATCATCCTGATGAAGAAGACCCTGCATATGAGGTTGCATGCTGATCCTGGCCTGCTCATACAACTGCACGATTTTATCTATTTCTCCACCATCCTGGGTCTTTTCTTTGATAATAGCGTGCTTATGTGCCTGATATTTATTTATGATGCTGTCTAGCTTATTTTTCCTGCTGTGCAGTGTCTCATTGTAGTTTTCCATCTTGACCTTGATTCTCATTATTTTATCTATGACTTCCTCTGTCAAGTGAACAAGTGGATGATCAGCTACTAATTGGAAGTTGCCATGTAAATCTTTGATGGCAAACTCTTCATCCTGATTCTCTACTTTCCCTTCTACTTTTCATTCCAAGGTTTCCAAAAGCTCTGCCTCAACAAACATCATATCATGAAATTTCATCCTGATATCTCTCAGTTTATTATTGCATCTTTTAAGTACTCCACATTCAAATTAAATGTCCTGATACCATATGTCTACTAGTAATGCAGTGTTATTATCCAGTACCTATTTATTTTTGAGCAGCTGACGATTTATCCTCCTTATTTCATCTAAGGCAAACAATGTCTTCTCCAATTGGAAAGACCTCTTCCCTGTTTCCATTTGTAATTTGTCTACCTTCTTCCTGGAGATACTGAGGGAATTCCATCTCTTTAGAGAGGCTTTTATTACTTCTTCTACTGCATCCAATGTGGATAGCATCCATTTCCTCAATATGGATGACTCATGTTTCATGAGATCCAACTTATTTACTTCCTCCTGGGAAATAGCAGTCAATGGGACTACATGTTCAGTTGAAGTATCTTCAGTATTAGTCAACCTCCCTATATAGGTATGCAACTGAGCAATATGCTCTTTGTGTTGCTTATTTCTCTCCTTTTCTCTTTTCACTTTCTGAATCAAAGAATCTATGATATCTTTGCCCTCTTGACCCTCCTGGTCTTCATTAGCAAATCCCAAGTCCACTGTGTTGATCTGAAATTCATCTAAGGTAATTTTACCTTTCTCCTTCTCCACAGTAGGGATTGCTACCTGTGCTGTTCTTCTACCAGTTGTAGGATCTCTCTTAATGGTCGAAGTCATTCTGGCCTTCCTCTTTGGTTTTATTATATTTTTAGAAAATAAGGTAGATACATCAAATTCTTGAATTACAAAATCTACCTCTGTGTTTACCTCCTTTTCTAACCATGGAGCTACCTGATCATGTTTCTCTGCATCATCATGTTGTTCACCCTGGTCTCCTGTTTCCGTTAGCATATGCGATGGAGAAGGTGATTTTCTTGTTTCTTCATCATGATGCTCACTTTGAGGGCGATCCTATGGTACATCCTCCTGCTGAGGAACTTCTTTTTCTGGAGGAGCATCATCTTGAGGTGGAGGATCTTATGCTACATCCACATGATGATCATGATGATCATGATCCTTTTCTGGCATTACTTCATCCTCCTTTGCCTTTTCTTCTTCATGAGGCACATTCACCGCACTGGATATTGTGGAATCCCCCTTAGGTGCTGGCATTTGTTCTGAAGCCATTATCTGTTTCTTTCATCTACTCTTCTACAAGTTCAGTTTTGAACTTCACAATGGTAGGAAGTGGAACATTGTGCTGAAATTCCTTATGCACAACTTTGCTACCTGCCCCTTTCACTAGTGCAAGGGATTGCCAAATTTCTCCCCTCATAGAGGTTCTTGGTCTCTTAGGCGGTGTAGCTACCACCACCTGTGGGGCTCTTCTCTTTCTTTTGAACAGCAAGGGGGCCTCCTCTTCTTCAGGTTCTTCCTCCATGAGGACATCCTCTTCCATTGGTTACCGTGAGGACTGACCCTCCTCTTGGGTCCCAGTAATTACTGCCCTTGCTGGCTGATCTTTCTTGGACTTCAGTTTCCCTGTCAATGGAGGTGATGCTGATCCTGATCCTGATCCTGATGCTGCCTCCTCAGCTGGAAATACTACTCTTTCAATAATCACCCCTTTGGGCTCTTTATCAATTTTCTTACCCCTAGGGGGTCTTTTGCTTTGTTGTTGTTGTGGTGGCATTCTGTCTCTTTTAGATTTTCTCTTTTCATTTATAAAGTCATCATATTCCTCACCAGGAATATCCTGCCCTTTCTTCTTGTTGTCCATAGTAATGGCAACACCATTCTTCTTCAGTGCCTCAACCTATTCATCAACCCAAGCTTGGGTTAGCTGTAATGTCCTGGCAATGAAAGGGTCCAAGGATATGTCCTCCTGAATGGTTAGGTCAAGTGCAAATATGGTATCATTATATATCTTCCTTTCCTCATACTCATCTGCCATTATCCTGCCATCATCCTTCTTCAATTATTGAGGAATAGGGATGCAGTCAAAGGTTTTGACTTGATTCAGTGTCAGCCTTTGGTATCTTCTTCTTCTGGCTTCTGCTTCATCTTCACAATCCGCCCAGAAGTCTTCTAGGTGCCTCTGATGAATAGGCTTCCCTACTATTTTCTGTATCCTCCCATAAGAATCATATGGTCTTATTATTGGAAATAGCTGCAATTGCATTTTTTTTAAGCTGACCATCACCTTCTTGATGCTTTCTGAATCTGGGCACATGTACCAGCCAATAGTGACTGGAAACAAGATTGGAGGTAGCTTATGAGCATCCTTGTATGTCTTCAGCATGGTGGAGCTCTGCCTTATGAATTCCATCAGTATCACCGCATCAGTGGGGTATCTTGGCAGCATGAGGGGAGGTCCTTCAAATCCCTCAATCCTCATGTAAGAAAACGTAGCAAACTAAATGTACCAGGCTCCATGCCTGTAGATTATTTCTTGAGCTTCCATGCTCAATCTCTTTGTTCTGTCCTCCTCCATGGTCCTTAACAGATGCATAGAGAATGCATCATTGACTAGTTTGTAATCCTGGAGGTAGTTAGCTCTCTGTACCTGGGGATGATGATCCCAAATGTGCACAGCATTGAATGTGCTAGTAAGCTTTCCATCTGTAATTAATGCATCAAATGTGCCTTTGTATGCATAGGAGTAGACAATGTATGATGTGATGTAGAATGAACAATTTGAACCTCCGAGGTTCATCAGCTGCTCATGAAGAGCATCACTTATTAGCTGGCCCCATAGTGGCTTGATGTTTGCATATATGCACATTATGATTACACCATACATCCAGTCCTTGAAATTACTAGTATCAGGCTAGCCTATCACCCTACTAAGCAGTGCAATCATATATTGATACTCTTCATCAAAATCATACTTAAACAGGTGTGCAGGAAGTTTGGGATTGGCCGGATATGTGCTGTTCTGGGCCCTCCATTGATACATATTATTCCTGGCCTATTTCTTATTATTCTCATATTCAATTTCTGATTTCTTCAGGTCAACACTGTTAACCTTTCTGCCCAATGGCAGTCCAAATGTCTTGGAAAGACCTTTAATGGATAGGTCTACATACACTCTTCCATGTTTCACCACCTGTCTGGTCTCTAGATTGTAATTCCGTGCACACTCAACCACCAGCTCAGGAGACTCCATAGAGTATGGAAAACCGGCTGCATTCGACAATCCGGACGCAAATACTACATCTAGCAGAGGGCTTCTATTATTCTCATTGTTCATCTTGGCAGACCAGGCCTCCAAATCGGTGCTTCCTTGATGGGTATCTGTAATTACACCATACTTAAACAAGATTCCTCTTGGAGATGAGAACATGGGCTTCTTGAATTCAGCCTCACACTTTGCCAACCTCTTGTCAGCCATAGATATCTGCAATTAACACAACTTTGTCTTACAATGGGTACTCACATGCATGCATATAACAATTATCTCTACTAACACCATGCATACTATATTCATTGAGCATTAACCTATCACAGGATGCATAAACTAAAACTTCAAACTAGCAACATCATACTTGACTATGCAGAAGCAACAGGATGAGGGTTTCAATTACTTACCTGGTTATGCAAATCCCTTTATACCAGTGGTTCTCCAGAGAATGCTCTTAATCCTGTTGATAATCACGTGCTTCCTCCTGCCCATGAGCTCTGTTCGTACAAGAGTCACCTGGATGGGGGTTTGAAAGTTGGCGCTCTGTAGAAAATGATTTTCTCGCAAGGTAAGTCTGAAATGGCAGTGAATTTACCTTTTAACTTTGTAATTAGGGTAAAATTAGGGCAAATCCTGATAGATTAAATCTTATTTGTTGAATTTTTGCACAGAAACTCAGGATTTTGCCAAGTGTTCGATCAGGTTTAATGGTCGGCGGGAACTACCTACCACCTCTACGCGCATTAAATGTCAATGGCGGCAATGAGAGCAGGGTGATATATGAATGTCAGGATGATATATGAATATCGGGGTGATATTCGAAAATATCATCCCGACTGCAATGTGATCATCCTCTTCGATAGGAAAAACTATCCTTGACAGATCGGGTGATAAACGCACCCACAAGTCATGTTTCATACATCATGAGGATATTTCAATATATCAGGTGATGTTACGAGATGATGATGACTGGATAAAAATTACTTCTCTCCTTCAGAATATTGGGGTGACATCATCCAGATATTCGCTTATTGTATCGCTAAGGTATCATGACGTCATCATCATGTTATGGGAACAGGATCATGTTTATGAAATATCCTGCCGAGCGGTAAATGTGATGATAACGTCATCATCATGTTTGTTTCTTTGTTTATTGAACTCAAATGACGTCATTAGGATAATGGCTTAGGGGGATATTTTGCGTCAGGAGGATATTTCAATATATCGGGTTACATTGAGAAATATGATCCTCGCGGGAAACATAAGGCCGCCAACGGGTAAAGGTCACTATCACCTAAAATTGACATCTGGATATTTGGATCGCATGAATTATCAGGTGATAAATTAGATTGGGGTGATCTTTTGAAATATGACTGATGTTACGAAATATGATCCTCCCCCTGGAAATATCAGGTTTGACTCAAACTTTGACCATTCATAACTTTCACATCCTAATGAATATCAGGGTGATGTAAAAGGCAAACCTGCATGAAATTTGATGCTCTATCTGAATATGAGGTTATTGGAATGAAATATGAACTTTGACAAACTGACCTCATAATGATGACTTACCTAGCCTGTCCATGCATGATGATCTACATGACCTACTTTTACCAAACCACTAGAAAGCACAAAAAAGCCAAGCAAAAAGTTGGGTCCCTGTTTTGCCAAGTCAAAATGGGGCATGTTGTGTAACCACACAACAACTTGCCACCAAAGAAAACAAACAAATTCCAATGATTCAAGTGATGTGATCATATTTATTCATAGTATTCTAATTCTTTCTAAGCATAAGCATCATGATCTTCTGAATGATAAAATTTCATCATAATAACAATGCTAACAAAGGATCATGTGTGTGCAAATGATTAATTATCCTCATCTTGAAAGCAAGTTGAAAACATAAGTAATTGGTGTTAAACTACATAGTTGGAGATCATCCCTCATAGCCAACCTGGATAGAGCCTTGCTGCCAGTAGGCATCTATAGCCTCGGCAAGGTTATCTATACAATCTCCCTAAGTAGAGCCCCATTGCCAGCAGGCGTCTATAGCCTCGGTAGAGTTACTTAGATGGCCTAATTTTATTTCTTTTTTGATTTTCTCTTTAGAATTTGTATCTGATATCATCATGTCAGCTCATTTGTACAAGGTACAGTCCCTTGCAGCTTTAGGTTGGAGATTGTATTGGTAGCAAGGGAGTCCCTTTAGATTTTTCACTTAACACCTATACTTGTGTGTTCAACAAACCCAAGGCTTTTAAGTGTTTCATTGTGATTGATTCACTTTGATCAAGAAAGGGCACCCTGATGAAAAGCTATCATAGACCTAATCATGAATACTTCTTAGAATGAATCATAACCTATGTCTAAATCTGATCTCATCACTTGAATCCTAACAATTTAGTTATTTTCTGTGGTGATGAAGTGCATCATCTTAACTAACCAGAACAAGGTCTCAACAAACAAAACAAAACAAACAAAAACAAAACACAACTGTACAAACAACTATACAAATGTACATTATGATACACGTGACTGTCATGAAGTCACTTAGGCTTGGAAATAATATTTGAGGAATTGTCCATTGACTGGCAATGGGACATCCTCACCTGTCAGGTTCTTAAGCCTATAAGTGTTGTCTCCTAGATCTTAGAAATCTGAAAGGGACCTATCCATAATATGTCAAACTTACCGTGGTCACCTTTCCTCTCATGGGCTTTATCCCATATCAAGACTAAATCAGATATCCTGTAGGCTTTGATTTTGGCTCTCTTGTCAAATTAGCATTTGACAACAACCTGATGTTTTGCAAATTGGTCAATTGCTTGACTCCTTTTCTCTTCCAGGTGCATCAGCTGAAGTAACCTGACTTCTTGTCTATTATCAATGCCTAGGTACTCTTGGGCAAACTGCAAAGTAAGAATTTTCAAGTTTACAGGGAGGATAGGATCTACCCCATATACCAATTGGAAAGGTGAGTTTCCTAATGCAGTTTTCATTCTAGTTCTGTCTACCCATAAGGCATATTTCATAAATGAGTTCCATTCCCTAGGTTTCTTCTTTATTAATTTTCTTATGATATTCAGCAAATTCTTGTTGGTGGATTATACTAATCCATTCCCTTGGGGATAGTAGTTGGATGAAAACTTGAGTATGATTCCATGATCAAAAGCCCAACTTGACAATTTAGTTGAAGTGAAGGCAGAACCATTATCACTTACCAAAGCATAAGGAGTTCCATACCTGGTAACAATGTTGCTCTCCAGAAATTTAATGACATCATCTGCAGTACAAGTTTTGCTGCTGACAGCTTCAGTCCATTTGGTACAATAATCAGTGATTGTTAAGACATACCTATGGCCTGATGATGATGGAGGATTGATTGGTCCTATGAAGTCCATGCCCCATTGTGCAAATGGGTGTTCTTCTATCACTGGCTGCAATGGTTGTGCAGCATATTTCTCCCTATTGGTAGCAACCTGGCATACATGACAACATTTAACATGATCAGTTGTGTCTTTAAAAACTGTAGGCTAGTAATACCCTACTCTGAGGATTGCATGTGTTGTGGCCAAGGCTGATCCATGTGCAGTTCTGAACTTGTCATGTAGTTCTGATAAAACCTTATTTGCTTCTGGCTTTTCTAAGCATCTCAGGTATATTCCTTCATAATTCTTCTTGAACAGGGTTCCTCCCTTCATCATATATCTTTGTGACCTTATCTTGAAGGCTCTTCTCTGTGAAGCCTGCAGTATTGGGGGACATCTCCCAGTAATCAGGGGGTGCCTGATATCTGCATACCACTCTTTATTGTCCTTCTCATTGATCACATATTGCTAACTTGTGATGTTTGGATCAATTTCAGATATCATTTGGCTCAAAGCCTGTCCTCTTACCAGCTTCATGGGTGTAATTTCCATGTCATACTCTTGTAGTACAGTAATCCACTTGGCTCTTTTCTCACCAGGTCCACTCTGCATGAGCAGCATCTTCACTGTTGCATCAGGCACTACTGCAATCACTATGCTTCTTAGTATATAATGCCTGAATTTCTTTACTACCCTGACCAATGCCAGTGCTTGTCTTTCAACATCTACATATCTCAATTCAGCATCCTTGAAGGGACAGCTCATGAAGGCAATTGGTTTCTCCTCTTTTTCCTCATTCCTTTGAGTCAATACTGCTGCGGAGGTATGTTCTAAGGCAAATGAATAGATGTAGAAGTCCTTTGTGTAGTCTGGACTGATGAGGATAGGAGCATCTGATATGGCTTTCTTTATGTCCTCAAAAGCAGCTTTAGCTTCTGCTGTCCACTCAATCTTGGCATCTTTTTTCAGCATAGCATTTAGTGGTCTGACTATTTCTGCAAAACCAGTGATGAACTTTCTTACAAAGTTAATCTTACCAAAGTAAGACTTAAGTTCTTTCTTACTTCCAGGGAGTTGTATTTTCATGATGGACTCGACCCTGTCAGGATCAATGATGATTCCATCTTTAGTTATCAAATGGCCTAATAATTTGCCTGTTGTTACCCCAAATATGCATTTCTTGGGGTTCAAGGATATTCCATACTCTTCACATTTCTTCAGCACATTTCTGAGATATGTTACATGATTTGTTCTCTCTTTGGAGAACACTATGAGGTCATCCATGTAGATGACTATACATTTTCCAATTAAGCCTCTGAAGGCTATGTCCATTTCTTGCTGGAATGTTGCTCCAGCGTTTATTAGCCCGAATGGCATACGTCTATATGCAAAGATCCCCCACTTTGTGGTGAAGGCAGTCTTCAGCCTGTCAATCTTATCAACCATCACTTGGTTGTATCCTGAAAAGCCATCTAGGAAGGACATCATTTTGGCTCCATTTACAATCTGCAAAACTTCATCTAATGAGGGCAGAGGATAATTATCCTTTTCTGATGCTCTATTCAGGTTCCTAAAATCTACACATAGCCTGATGTCTCCATTCTTCTTTCTAACTGGCACTGGATTTGCCACCCAAGTGGAGTGCCTCACAGGAAATATTATCCTGGCATTTAACAATTTCTTGACCTCTTCGAATATTATTGGTTCAAGCAAAGCATTGACTGGCCTTTGCTTCTGTCTGAAAGGTTTGGCCTCTGGCTTGAGAGGTATAGTGTGAGTTATGACTAATGTGTCATATGTCTTTAGCTCATCATAAGTCCATGCAATTACATGGATGTAATCCTTAAGGGCCTGAGTTATTCCTTCTAACTCTTCTAGTGTGCAAACCTTACCTATCAAAACATTTCTCTTGTCATCATCCTATCCAATATTCACTTGTGAATATTGACCTCCATCAGCCTTGGGAAGATCCTTTTGTTTCAGCATATTATCCAAATCAAAGGCTCTTTCTAATTAAATCATACCTTTGGGAATCCTGTTGCTAGGCAACTCTAATATTTCATCTTCTTCCCAAACATGATCTTCCACACTGTTCTCATCTATGATCTGAGCATCAAATATATCCCTATTAGAGATGAAATCAAGGATGTACTGATCATCATCAAAGACCTAAAGATTGGTAACATTATTAGGTACTGATGGTACAGATACCAGCTCTACTAAAAATCTCTTCAGACCTGATATAGATAGTGGCTCCAGTGTACTGGCAGCCTGGGCAAGTGCATCTGCCCCATGGTTTTGTTCTCTAGGAACATGGGTGATGTTAAATGCATCAAAGTCTTCAGTCAAATCCCACACTCTGTGTCTATAATTTGACAATCTTTTATAATTGCAAGAGTGTATTCCTCTTACCTGTCTGACAACTAATTCTGAGTCTCCAAAGACATGCAGAATTTTCACTTTCTTTTTGAGAGCAAACAGTATCCCATGAATCAAAGCTTCATACTTTGTCACATTATTAGTACAGGGGAACTGTAATCTGTATGCAGCTAAGTAGGATTTTCCTGATGGATCAATGAGATCAATCCCTTCTCCAGCTCCTTGTTTGGATTTGGATCCATCAAATCTAAGGATCTAGGATTTATCTTCAGCATGAGGTTTAGCTAAACCTTTATTTTTCCTTGCAACTCTGGCAGCTGCTCCACCTGATATCCATTTTAACTTAGGGATGTCAGCCTTCTCAGACTTTATCTTTTCTTCCTTCTGAGAAGCTGATTTTTCTTTTTGTTTTTTATCATCAGGAGGATGATCTTTTGGATCAGGCTCTGTATGTTTCTTTAAAATATGTAGACACAGCGAACAGGCGGTCTCCGAGTGAGGTGCCTTATGCAGACTACACCAACCTTCAGTTAGTGCATCCTATGGATGTTTCTTTTGTCTTATCATCTTCTTAATTTCTTCTGATAAGAATTCTTCAAACCTGGTCAGGTTACTACCTCTGTCTTCATCAGACAGTTCATAGTCTAACTCCATCAGACAATCACTTCCAGTGGTGATCTTTTCTTTTTTCTTAACATTTATCTGATCATACACTAGAATTTCTTCAATTTTCTGTATATGATCTTCATCATGATCTATCACCTTTTATGTGGTTCCTGCAGAAGACAAACAAGAATCAGTATCATCATCATCACCAGATGTAGAACTTACCTCGGAATATGATGATGATGCCTCACTGCATGTCTGCTCTAGCATCATCATGTCTAAGCATGTTTCGCAAGTCCTTTCTGAATGTGCTTCGTCGTATAATCTGCACCATCCATCAATCAAAATATCATTAACAGGTATATTTAACAATTAACAATGCCTTACCTATTTGGACAAATGCATCTCAAAGTTTCTAAAGCGGTCTAGTTCATTTTCATTCTCAAAATTACTATCAGGTTCTACAACCAGCATGTCCTCCTGATGACCATCATGATGATGATGATGAAAGTCAAGCATCAGGATCTCTTCTATCCTGATAGTCTGTGGTCTAACGGCATAAACTCCAGGCTCAACGTCGACATACATGATCTCATTCATTTTATTATATTCAGTTATCATGTGCTTCATTCTAGGTTCGGCATCTATTCTTATCTGGTTTGGTATACCTTTCCAAGGTAACCACATGTGACTGAAGTCAGTGGACATATATCCATTCAAAGTCTTTGACCAATCCCTACTGAGCAGCATCCCATATATGTCAGGTATATCAACTACCTGAATATCAATATAGTACTGGATCTGGGATCAGATGCTAGCTGCATGTGTATATGAGTCAATTCTTCTACTACACTCACCTCTGTCTTATCTAACTGTGTCACCTTCTTTAGAGATTTAGCAGGATGCAGTCCTAAAGAATTGCATATAGATAAGGGCATCACATTTGTAGATGCACCTGAATCTACTAAATAGTTGTGTAAATTCTTTCCAAACATCATTATGGTAAGGAGGAAAGGTGGTGACTCACTCTTATCTCTGTATAATGTCATATGTGAGTTTTCTGCAGCTTGGACAGTAGCTGGCACCTTAGGCTTGATATTATTATCTCTAGCAGCATGATCTTTATTGCTAAGATGACCTGGAGAATGAATATCCTCTTTAGGAGTGGGATCATCAAGTGATTTCATGAAGGCTTTCTTAATTGCAGGAGTTTTCAACAATTCTGACAGAGACAGGCTGATCTTTATCTTTTTCATTTCATCAGCTAGGTATGTAACCAGTTTGTCAGACTCTTGAGGTAAGGCAACAGCTTTTGATGTTGTATTCTGGGGTGACAGATATTGTGCATTTACCTTGGGGAATCCCGAATTATTGCTAGCTTTGGGATTAGGAGGTGTGTTGAAATTATTTGGAGGTAGAGATGACATCAGTGGACCAGTAGGTCTATTGGAGCTACTTCTCAAATTATAATTATGCTTACCAGGATATTGCTGCTAGTATGCATGCACCTCCTTATGTTCAATGGAAGGCTCGTTCTCATCCTCAAAGGGGAAGACATAATTTGACTCAAAGGCCATGGCAGATTCTTCACAAGCCTGGGAATAATGCTGGTGGGATGACACAGTTTGTTGATGATGAGGATCAGTGTAACTCTCTAGTACAAATGCAGAGTCATATCCACAAGGGACAAGTTCATTTCCCTCTATCTGAGGTGGATTTCTAGAAGTATTAGATACTTTTGTCTGGAAAATACTAGCAACAATTCTGAATTGTGGACAGTCTAGCTGTGCATGAGCATTTGTATTGTGGATCCTACACTAGTTGGTGAGGGCTGCCTCAGCAAGATTGACTCTAGTAGTCGTTTGGCTTCACCAAGTGGCTGATTATCTAAGGGTGATGGTAATTAACCATTATTTGGCCTGGAGTTCCATACTCTAGGCTATCTCTGAGGATTATTGTTATTTCCACCACTATTATTGAAATTACTATTGTTATTGTATCCTCTATCAGGATAATTTGGTCTGTCATTGGAATAACCTCTGTTTTGGTTAGGCTGAGAATAGAAATTCTGATTTCTTAAATGTGTCACCTCTGTAGTGAGTTTTCTTAATTGAGCAGAGATTTCTTTGATTTCTTCCTTCTCTTCTTGAGTTTTAGCCACTACATTCTCAGTTTGAGGCTTGAAGAAAGAGGATCCATGGTTATTGATAGAAGATCAGCACCCTGAGGTGTCTGAGTTTGTGCAGGATATTGTGGCATCTGGCCATTCCCATTAGGAGGTGGCATGATACTTAATGGAGGTACTTGCAAAGGTGCAGGCATGACTACTGGAGGTATCATAGCTCCATTAGGATATTGTTGTGTAGGATATGCAGGATATTGTGGAGGATAAGTTGGATACGTGCCAGGCAATGTAGGGAATGCAACATTTGGTGTTGGAGCAGGGACCAACTGCTGATTTACCTTGATAGCTTCTTGAAAAGCTCCTGTCAAGGTAGTGATCTCAGGATGTGTTCTCCTGATGAACATGGATGTCAATGGATCCAAAGCTGAGTAATAAATACTCCTAGCAGCAGCATCTCCTACTACATATGGGGCAACTAACTTGGATAACATTTTCTGGAACCTAGCATTGAAATTGGCAATAGGTTCTCCTTCAAACCGTTTGGTTGTGGCAAATAGGTGATAGTTCATTGAAGGATCAATTGGTACCTTGAACCTATCAGTAAAAGCTTTCTCTAGGACAGCCCATGAACCAACAGAACCCTGACCAAGACTAATAAACTAATTATAAGCCTCTTCCCCTAAGGAAAAAGGAAATAATCTACATACAACATCCTGATGTTCTATTCTGGCTCTACAGCAGGCCTCTTTAAAGGTCTTGATATGATCATCAGCATCCTGATAAGGATGATACTTTGCACAGAGTTTGTCCAGATTCTTTGGCAACTCATGATATGCATTGAAGGTTAAAGGTGACTCTGCTATAAAGAAAGACATTGCAACCGGAGGAGGTTGAGCCTGTGGTACAACTGGCTGAGGTTGGACTTGGGTTGAGGTTGAACAAGAGGAGTCATAGATATCGCGGAAGGTATTTGCAAACCAACAGGAGTTACAGGAGGAGGTTCTGGTGAAGCTCCTGATGCACTAGACCCTGGAGTATGATGGATGTCCATAGTTCTAGGTCTGAAACCTCTAACAGGCAATTCTTCAAAGATTCCACTTGGCCGAGACCTGGTATTTATCCTGTGAGCCAGGATTTCTCAATTTTAAGGCAAATCAGCTGGAACTTTGCAAATATCAGCTAAAATTCACCAGCTGAGGTGATATTTGCGATCAGATGACTGATCTAACTGGATATTTATGAAATATTTGCAAAGATAGTGCAAATATAAGGTGATAACAAGGTAGGATGACTCTTACCACAAGATATCAGGCTTCTAAGGCAAAACTCTTCAAAGCTTGAACAAATATACTTAACATTGGCTGATATTTGTGAATTCATGATGATCTACTATAAAGCTTGCAATATTTATGGTTGATTTCAGGAACTTTACACAAAATGAGCATTTACAAGATTGCTACAATAAATATTTGAGCAATATTTGAAATTCACGAATGCACTGGGGTTACCTTACTTTCTACATCATCAAACTTGAAAATAATGATGATGAGCATCTTCTTTTAGATAAAGGCCCTCCTTCTAGTGCTAATTTATGTTGGTCATGATGTTAGTCACAAACAAGCATAGAATAAAAGTACACATTAACCTTTATTCATCTTGAAAGATACGATGCATTCAGAGAATTCATGATCCCAAGTCTCCGGTGATTAGGTCTTAATCGTCTGACGTTAATCAGAGGTTGATGTGTGTTGTTGTTTCCATTTTGGGGCCTTACATGAAGTTCATCATCATGATACTGCTTCTGCAAAGATTTTTCACAGAGAGGTCATTTTATACCATTGTTTGATCAAATGATGCAGTTATATTCAAATATTTGCATGATATTTACCAATTATACATGCTTTCTCTCTGAATATGCTAAAGATTTTCAATTATCTACGAGATGTCCACATATTTTGTGTTATTTGCTTGAGATTATCAGTTATTTGCAATTATGATGGTGAAATGTTCTGAAATTTAAAAGAAATTGAAAGAAATGCTTCGAATTAATGTTGAACCTTTAGCTTTTGAACCACATGCACATCAGATACAGTCATGAAGAGAAGAAAACCAAACCATATGTTCACCAGGACATTCCACAGCTAGATACAGTTGATGCTAACTTCAAAGAAATTTGTATGAAAACAACACATGCAAGTAGACATGCACTCTAAGGGACACAGCAAATCACAGCGTATATCCAGAATTCACACACTGATTACTCAAGATTTACTATGAATTGTAATCAAACAAATCTTCTCCTTCATTAAGTATGCAAAGATATAAATGTATATAAAAAGCTTTGAAATGAGCCCTGAATATTTTAGCAGACGGATTTCAATTAAGTTTCAAATGTTTAAAATGAGGCATTCCTGCACCTTTTATAGAACAAGGTGAGGAATCCGTTACAAAAAGATCTCCGATCTTGATTTATATATGAATATCTACGGTCAGTCTTTCTCTTTGACTTTGTCAACTCTATCAAAATGGCACAAGTTGTCAGCTGGCAACTATCTGAGATACTTACTTTTGCTAAGTATCAGATGCTGATATTTACTTTATGATGTATCCTCATCATGCTCCTTGTCTGATTCATGAGCTTCATCGTCAGGTGCATCACTTTCTGAACTTTCATCATCCTGATGAAGAAGACCCTGCATATAAGGTTGCATGCTGATCCTGACCTGCTCATACAACTGCACAATTTTATCTATTTCTCTGCCATCCTAGGTCTTTGCTTTGATAATGGCATGCTTATGTGCCTAATATTTATTTTTGATGTTGTCTAGCTTATTTTTCCTGCTGTGCAGTGTCTCATTGTAGTTTTCCATCTTGACCTTGATTCTCATTATTTTATCTATGACTTCCTCTGTCAAGTGAACAAGTGGATCATCAGCTACTGATTGGAAGTTGCTGTGTAAATCTTTGATACTAAACTCTTCATCCTGATTCTCTACTTTCCCTTCTACTTTTCCTTCCAAGGTTTCCAAAATCTCTGCCTCAACAGACATCATATCATGCAATTTCATGCTGATATCTCTCAGTTTATTATTGCATCTTTTAAGTACTCCACATTCAAATTGAATGTCCTGATACCATATGTCTACTAGTAATGCAGTGTTATTATCCAGTACCTATTTATTTTTGAGTAGCTGAGGATTTATCCTCCTTATTTCATCTAAGGCAGACAATGTCTTCTCCAATTGGAAAGACCTCTTCCCTGTCTCCATTTGTAATTTGTCTACCTTCTTCCTGGAGATACTGAGGGAATTCCATCTCTTTAGAGAGGCTTTTATTACTTCTTCTACTGCATCCAATGTGGGTAGCATCCATTTCCTCAGTATGGATGACTCATGTTTCATGAGATCCAACTTATTTACTTCCTCCTGGGAAATAGCAGTCAATGGGACTACATGTTCAGTTGAAGTATCTTCAGTATTAGTCAACCTCCCTATATAGGCATGCAACTGAGAAATATGCTCTTTGTGTTGCTTATTTTTCTCCTTTTCTCTTTTCACTTTCTAAATCAAAGAATCTATGATATCTTTGCCCTCTTGACCCTCCTAGTCTTCATTAGCAAATCCCAAGTCCACTGTGCTGATCTGAAATTCATCTAAGGTAATTTTACCTTTCTCCTTCTCCACAGTAGGGATTGCTACCTGTGATGTTCTTCTACCAATTGGAGCATCTCTCTTAATGGCCAAAGTCATTTTGGCCTTCCTCTTTGGTTTTATTATATTTTCAGAAAATAAGGTAGATACATCAAATTCTTGAATTACAAAATCTACCTCTGTGTTTACCTCCTTTTCTAACCATGGAGCTACCTGATCATGTTTCTCCACATCATCATGTTGTTCACCCTAGTCTCCTGTTTCTGTTAGCATATGTGATGGAGAAGGTGATTTTCTTGTTTCTTCTTCATGATGCTCACTTTGAGGGCAATCCTGTGGTACATCCTCCTGCTGAGGAACTTCTTTTTCTGGAGGAGCATCATCTTGAGGTGGAGGATCTTGTGCTACGCCCACATGATGATCATGATCCTTTTCTATCATTACTTCATCCTCCTTTGCCTTTTCTTCTTCATGAGGCACATTCACCGCACTGGATATTGTGGAATCCCCCTTAGGTGCTGGCGTTTGTTCTGAAGCCATTATCTGTTCTGCACCTGTGCTACTTTCTTCCTGAACTTTGGCAGCAGACTCTTCAGATACATCCTTCTCATCAGCCTTCATTTCTTGAACCTCTACTATAGCAGGTTCTGCTGATGCATCCTGTGAGCTTGGTTGGCTTATTTCTGAAGCATGGCCTTCTGGTTCTGCCATCTTTACTTCTTCTGTATGTTGCCCTTTGTCAGGTGTACCTGCTGGATGTTCAGGACTTGCATCCTGTTTGTATGTCAAATCTACCACTACAGGACTTGTCACCTGTCCAACCAGTGTATCCAGCCCTATTTCTTGGGCTACCCTTTCTGGGCTCTTTTCCTTTTCAGCTTCCACTTGCTTTATCTCCTCCAGTATTGTTTGCACTGTTGGAGTCTTATGAGGGGTCATTTGCATACCTGCAGCAAGGGTTTCCATCTTTTGTGAAGATACCTCCTTCACAACCTCATCATCCAATAGGTTAATTGTCTCCTCTAACGAGATATGACCTCCTGGTGAGGTTTCTTTCATCTGCTCTTCTGCAAGTTCAGTATTGAACTTCACAATGGTAGGAAGTGGAACATTGTGCTAAAATTCCTTATGCACAACTTTGCTACCTGCCCCTTTCACTAGTGCAGGGATTGCCTTATTTCTCCCCTCATAGAGGTTCTTGGTCTCTTAGGTGGGGTAGCTACCACCACCTCTTGGGCTCTTCTCTTTCTTTTGAACAGTAAGGGGGCCTCCTCTTCTTCAGGTTCTTCCTCCATGAGGACATCCTCTTCTGTTGGTTGCCGTGAGGACTGACCCTCCTCTTGGGTCCCAGTAATTACTACCCCCTTTGGGCTCTTTATCAATTTTCTTACTCCTAGGGGGTCTTTTGCTTTGTTGTTGTTGTGGTAGCAGTCTGTCTCCTTTAGATTTTCTCTTTTCATTTATAAAGTCATCATATTTCTCACCAAGAATATCCTACCCTTTCTTCTTGTTGTCCATAGTAATGGCAACACCCTTCTTCTTCAATGCCTCAACCTGTTCATCAACCCAAGCTTGGGTTAGCTGTAATGTCCTGGCAATGAAAGGGTCCAAGGATATGTCCTCCTGAATGATTAGGTTAGGTGTAGATATGGTATCATTATATATCTTCCTTTCCTCATACTCATCTGCCATTATCCTACCATCATCCTTCTTCAATTGTTGAGGAATAGGGATGCAGTCAAAGGTTTTGACTTGATTTAGTGTCAGCCTCTAGTATCTTCTTCTTCTGGTTTCTGCTTCATCTTCACAATCCACCCAGAAGTCTTCTAGGTGCCTCTGATGAATAGGCTTCCCTACTATTTTCTGTATCCTCCCATAAGGATCATATGGTCTTATTATTGGAAATGGCTGCAATTGCATTTTTTTTAAGCTGACCATCACCTTCTTGATGCTTTCTGAATCTGGGCACATGTACCAGCCAATAGTGACTAGAAACAAGATTGGAGGTAGCTTATGAGCATCCTTGTATGTCTTCAGCATGGTGGAGCTCTGCCTTATGAATTCTATCAGTATCACCGCATCAGTGGGGTATCTTGGCAGCATGAGGGGAGGTCCTTCAAATCCCTCAATCCTCATGTAAGAAAACGTAGCAAACTGAATGTACTAGGCTCCATGCCTATAGATTATTTCTTAAGCTTCCATGCTCAATCTCTTTGTTCTATCCTCCTCCATGGTCCTTACCAGATGCATAGAGAATGCATCATTGACCAGTTTGTAATCCTGGAGGTAGTTAGCTCTCTGTAGCTGGGGATGATGGTCCCAAATGTGCACAACATTGACTGTGCCAGTAAGCTTTCCATCTGTAATTAATGCATCAAATGTGCCTTTGTATGCACAAGAGTAGACAATGTATGATGTCATGTAGAATGAATAATTTGAACCTCCCAGGTTCATCAGCTGCTCATGAAGAGCATCACTTATTAGCTGGCCCCATAGTGGCTTGATGTTTGCATATATGCACATCATGATTACACCATGCATCCAGTCCTTGAAATTACAAGTATCAGGCTGGCCTATCACCCTGCTAAGCAATGCAATCATGTAATGATACTCTTCATCAAAATCATACTTAAACAGGTGTACAGGAAGTTTGGCAACAGCCAGATATGTGCTATTCTGGGCCCTCCATTGATACATATTCTTCCTGGCCTGTTTCTTATTATTCTCATATTCAATTTCTATTTTCTTCAGGTCAACACTGTTAACCTTTCTACCCAATGGCAATCCAAATGTCTTGGAAAGACCTTTAATGGATAGGTCTGCATACACTCTTCCATGATTCACCACCTGTCTGGTCTCTAGATTGTAATTCCGTGCACACTCGACCACCAGCTTAGGAGACTCCATAGAGTATGGAAAACCGGCTGCATTCCACAATCTGGACACAAATACTGCATCCAGCAGAGGGCTTCTATTCTTCTCATTGTTCATCTTGGTGGACCAGGCCTCCAAATCGGTGCTTCCTTGATGGGTATTTGTAATTGCACCATACTTAAACAAGATTCCTCTTAGAGATGAGAACATGGGCTTCTTGAATTCAGCCTCACACTTTGCCAACCTCTTGTTAGCCATAGATATCTGCAATTAACACAAATTTGTCTTACAATGGGTACTCACATGCATGTAGATAACAATTGTTTCTACTAACACCATGCATACTATATTCATTGAGCATTAACCTATCACAGGATGCATAAACTAAAACTTCAAACCAGCAACATCATACCTGACTATGCAGAAGCAACAGGATGAGGGTTTCAATTACTTACCTGGTTATGCAAATCCCTTTATACCAGTGGTTCTCCAAAGAATGCTCTTAATCCTGCTAATAATCATGTGCCTCCTCCTGCCCGTGAGCTCTGTTCGTACAAGAGTCGCCTATATGGGGGTTTGGAAGCTGGCACTCTGTAGAAAATGATTTTCTCACAAGGTAAGTCTGAAATGGCAGTGAATTTACCTTTTAACTTTGTAATTAAGGTAAAATTAGGCAAAGCCTGATAGATTAAATCTTATTCGTTGAATTTTTGCACGGAAACTCAGGATTTTGCCAAGTGTTCGATCGGGTTTAATGGTCAGCAGGAACTACCTACCACCTCTACTCGCATTAAATGTCGATGGCGGCAACAAGAGCGGGGTGATATATGAATGTTAGGATGATATATGAATATCGGGGTGATATTCAAAAATATCATCCCGAGTGCAATGTGATCATCCTCTTCGATAGGAAAAACTATCCTCGACGGATCAGGTGATAAACGCACCCACAGGTCATGTTTCATACATTATGAGGATATTTCAATATATCAGGTGATGTTACGAGATGATGATGACCAGATAAAAATTATTTCTCTCCTTCAAAATATCAGGGTGACATCATCCAAATATTCGCTTATCGTATCGCTAAGTTATCATGACGTCATCGTCATGTTATGGGAACAGGATCATGTTTATGAAATATCCTGCCGAGCGGTAAATGTGATGATGACATCATCATCATGTTTGTTTCTTTGTTTATTGAACTCAAATGACATCATCAGGATATTGGCTTAGGGGGATATTTCAATATTTCAGGTTACTTTGAGAAATATGATCCTCGCGGGAAACATAAGGCCGCCGACGGGTAAAGGTCACTATCACCTAAAATTGATGTCTGGATATTTGGATCGCATGAATTATCAGGTGATAAATTAGATCAGGGTGATCTTTTGAAATAGGACTAATGTTACAAAATATGATCCTCCCCCTGGAAATATCAGGTTTGACTCAAACTTTGACCATTCATAACTTTCACATCCTAATGAATATCAGGGTGATGTAAAAGGAAAACCTACATGAAATTTGATGCTCTATCTGAATATGAGGTTATTGGAATGAAATATGAAATTTGACAAACTGACCTCATGATGATGACTTACCTAGCCTGTCCATGCATGATGATCTACATGACCTACTTTTACCAAACCGCCAGAAAGCACAAAAAAGCCAAGCAAAAAGTTGGGTCCCTATTTTGCCAAGTCAAAATGGGGTGTGTTGTGTAACCACACAATAGATCCTTCAGCCTCTCCATCCAGTAACTTGAAATATCTGGTAAATTTTGTTAGCACTCATTTTGAATCTTTAGAAATCGACAGAAGCCAAGGTCCGGAAGGAGTTTTTGGGAAAAATATTCACTGAAGTATAGGGACTCATTGCTAATGATAGGAGGACCCTAGACATTGGAATAAAGAGCCGTGAAAATGCTCTTAAAGATGGTGGGGACATGTACACATTTTGCCTATCTTGGTCCAAAGTGACAGAGGATATTGAAAAGAAGGTGAAAGAATAAGAAGGTAAACTATCAAGTTTATCTTAGAATTTTGATCCCCTCACTACATCCTTAATCAATCAAGAATGCCAGGCCATTGTCATCATAAATGAAATAAAGAGGCTGAACAAAGGAAACAAGGATTAAGTATAACATATATATATACTTATGCGGCTATGTATAGGTAAATTTTTGCAAATTTTGGTGTGTGGATTTCGCCCTTTGCCATTGATGTCAAAGGGGGAGTGAGGAGTAGTGAAAAATGTGGAATCCATCTTAGGGGGAGCTTCGATAAAATATTACAAAAGACAGAGCATCAGCTAAGGAGGAGTTTACTATGACACTTAGCTATTTTTCACTAAGTGTTTCCATCAATGCCAAAGGGGGAGATTGTTAGAAAGAGACTGTTGCAAGTATGGGCCTAACCGATGTTGTCATTGATGTCAACATACTCATGCTGTATTAATGAGAAGGATTGGATGAGCAGAGAAGAGCAATGGAGACAGCAAAGTAGAGATCCCAGCTAAGATGTAGATTAGAGGTTGCAATTCAAAGGGTTTGTAGATATGAGTCTTGAGATGATCTAGTCAAGTTTTTAGAGGTCCGCATGAAAATCTGAAGAAGTTATGGCTACTCAAGTAGAACTGGCTCTGGCAGGTGTTCAGAGGTGACAGAGTGACACAGATAGGTCCGGTGAGATCCAGTAATGCACTATCCCATTTTGCAGATTTGAGGGAGTGTTGAGGACGTCCGTGTGAAGTGTCAACTCTATTGGTTCGTGGTTTGAAGATTCAGAAGAACCCATTCCTTTGTGACAGTAATGACAGACTGTGTTCTTAAAGCTCTGGATGAAGGAGAGGACAATTCCAGCAAGCAGATGAAGTGTGGATGTTCTCAAGTGATTCGGGAAAGGTTGTGATGATCCTTGGATCGTGTCCAGTTCATGTTGGTGGTCCACATTGAAGTTAGAGTGTGCATTTGAAGAATAACCACTGGATGATGGTGTTCTTCCTAAGAGTAGACGACCAGATGTATTACACGTATTGCGGATGTTCTTGTAGATGTTTGCCAACTTAGATGATTATTCCTAAGTCGATGCCTTGTATAAATAAGGGATTGTGAAGTCTTTCCAAAGTGTGTCTAGCGGTGATGAGTGTGTGGTAGCGAGGAGGAGAATGAAAGGCAGAGCAGAAGTATTGGGCTTAAATGGAACTGATTCAAGCATGGTGAAGATGCTATTCTCCAGTTCATGTAGGTGATACTTATTTCTTTGTAGACAGTGTGTCTCTTATAGGCAGTAAGCCTCTTGTGAGCAGTGTGCTTGGGTAGTGAGCCCTAATTGGCATGTGCCATTTTGTTCTTTCTATTCTTCTAACAGAGAACACATTCTTGGGTTAATCACCCCGTGGTTTTTCCCTTAACCAAGTTTTCCACATCAAAATCTTGGTGTCTTATGTGTTGATGAGTTTCTGCTTTTTGATTTGAATGCATTATGTTTCATGTTTAATATACTGCTAATCACTAAGAGGATTCAATTGTGTAAATTGGAGAAAGTTTTGCACAACTAATTCACCCCCCCTCTCAGTTGTGTGCCCTAAGTCTAATAATTGGTATCAGAGCTAAGTTCCTCTAAAAGGAGCTTAACCAGTTGAGGAGATCTAGGATGTTGTCTTACAAGAAGGATAGTCCGAAGTTTGATGGAACCAACTTTGCTCTTTGGAAAGGTCGCATGAAATGTCACTTGCAGTGTATGGGAATGGCATACTGGTCCATGGTTACAAAACAGTATGTACCTCCATAGGGTAGTCCGACAACCCTAAATGAAATCACAAATGCTGAAAATAATTTGCAGACCAAAGAGGCTCTTCTAAGCACATTATCTGACTCAGAGCTCTCAAATGTTATTGACCTACCAACTGCCTTTGAGATTTGGAATAAACTGGAACTTTTGTATGAAGGAGACTGGTATGTTAAATGTGAAGGGTTACAGAGTCTAAAAGGGAAATTTGAAAAACTAAAGATGAGAGATGATGAAAATATTCCTACTTTTATGCCAAGAGTGAATGAGTTGGTTTGTGGAATTAGAAATGCTGGTGGAGTCTTGGATGAAAATGAGATTATTGATAAAATTCTCATATCCCTTCCTGGTTCTTACAAAATCAAGGCTACTGCCATTGAAGAATTCAGAGCCCATACAACTATCACAAGAGATCAATTGGCTAGGAAATTAGCTGCATTTGAAATGACAGAGTTTAGAGATGACCCCCCCAAGACTGAATCTGCATTCAAAGCCATTGCCTCTGTTAAAGGTAAACAAAGGTTTGATCTGGGAGAGAATTCTTCAAGGAAATTGTCATGGTATGAAAAATCAAGAAAAGATCTGGAAGAAGAAGAAGTAGAAACTGATCAACTTGAAGCACTTATTGCAAAGAGGCTGCCAAGAGGATCCAGTAAGTATGAAGGAAAATTACCTTTTAATTGTTTTAACTGCAATAAGATTGGTCATTTTGCCTCAAGGTGTCCGGAAAGATTTTAAAGGCAAAATCCTAACAAGCCAAGGTTCCAAAAGAACTGTTACTATGTACATGAAGATGATGATAATGAAGGAGTAACAGATGATGAATCAGAGATAGGAAACAAATCCAGAAATAAATGGGTGTTCATTGCCATCAAGGAAGAAGATCCAATGTCCTCTATATCTGTCAATCTTAAGACTGTGGAAAGAGCTCTGGCTTCCCAAATTAAAGAGAAGGATGATTGGGTCATTGACAGTGGATGCTCTCACCATATGACAGGTGACAAAAATAAGTTTATAGATTTGGAAAGGTATGAAGGAGGAGTGGTAAAGTTTGGTGACAATTCTGCTGGTAGAATCAGAGGAAGAGGAACTATTTCTTTTGATGAAAGAAACAAAACTAGTAATGTACTGTATGTTGAAGGTTTGAAGCACAATCTTCTCAGTGTTGGACAGTTGGTGGACAAAGGCTATGATCTCTAATTCAAGGATAGAAAATGCAAAATCTTTAAAAGTTCTGGAATAGAGATTGCATCCGGTACTCAAACTAAAGGTAATATCTTCCACTTGGTTGGTACTGGTAAAAGATGCTTATTTGTTTAAGTTGATCAAAGTTGGTTATGGCATAGAAGGATGTGTCATGTGAATTTTGATAATATCATCAAGATAAACAATACTCAGGCTGTAAGAGATCTTCCAAAATTGGTGAAACCTACTAACAGCTTGTGCAAGGAATGTCAATTGGGTAAGCTGAGCAAAGTCACATTCAAAAGCAAGGAATTGTCTTCTACTGGATTATTGGACTTAGATCACACTGATCTTTGTGGTCTGGCAAGAACTAGGAATATTCAAGGTGATAGATACTTCATGCTGCTAATTGATGACTATTCCTAGATGATGTGGGTAACCTTTCTAAAGGAGAAATCAGAAGCTCTTGAGAAATTCAAAATATTCAAGGCTATGGTAGAGAATGAAATAGGATTAAAGTTGAAATGTCTGAGGTCTGATAGAGGAAGAGAATTCACATCCAGTGAGTTCATAAAGTTCTATGAGAAACATGGAATTAAGAGACAGTTGTCTGCTCCTAGGACTCCACAGTAGAATGGAGTAGTGGAGAGAAAGAACTAGACCATCCAGGAAGCATCTAGGACCATGATGATGGAAGCAAATGTTCCTTGGATCTATTGGAGAGAAGCTGTCAGCACTGCAATCTATACTCTCAATCAAGTTCAAATCAGAAGCAATACCGGTAAGACCCCTTATGAACTTTGGTTTGGCATTACTCCTACTATAAGATATTTCAGAGTCTTTGGTAGCAAATGTTACATAAAAAGAGATGAAGAACTAGGCAAGTTTGATGCTAGAAGTGAGGAAGGAATATTCTTGGGTTACTCTACTCAAAGCAAAGCATACCGGTGTTATAAAAAGAGACTAAGAAAGATGATAGAAAGTACAAATGTGAAGGTTGATGAGGGAATAGAGAAACCCTCAAGGTTTTATGAATATGATGAAGATGATCAGAATGGTGTTCTAGTTCAAGGAGTTCAATCCTCTTCTGAAAGTCAAATTCAAACTAATCTGGTAAATCAGGAAGAAGAGATAGGTCTGAATGAACCTGATCAAGAAGCAGAAATGCAAGAAACTCCCAAAGTTCCAAGGTATGTAAGACTAAACCACTCTGAAGATCAGATCATAGGTGATAAAAGCAAAGGTGTGCAAACTAGAAGGAAAATTGCTCAAAATTTAGATGAATATTGTCTGATTTAAAAGATTGAACCTAAGACAATAAATGAAGCCTACAATGATGAAAACTAGACCAAAGCAATGGAAGAAGAGTTCATGCAAATTGAGAAAAATCACACTTGGGATTTTGTTCGTAGGCATAGAAACAAGAATGTGATTGGAACCAAATGGGTCTTCCAGAACAAACTAAATGAAGTTGGTGAAGTAATCAGAAATAAAGCTAGACTAGTCTACAAGGGCTATTCTCAAATAGAAGGAATTGATTTTGAAGAAACTTTTGCTCTGGTAGCAAGAATTGAAGTAGTCAGATTATTTCTTGCATTTGTTGCCTTCAAGGATTTCAAGGTGTATCAGATGGATGTCAAGTCTGCTTTCTTGAATGGTGACTTAGAAGAAGAAGCGTACATTGAACAACTGGATGGATTTCAATTGTCTGAGCATGGTGATATGGTCTGCAAGTTGAAGAAGGCACTGTATGGACTAAAGCAAGCCCCAAGAGCTTGGTATGAAAGATTGGACAAACATCTTTTGAAGATTGGTTTCAACAAAGGTACTGCTGATAGTAATTTATATTTCAAAATTGATCATGAAAACATCTTGATTGTTGAAGTGTTTGTTGATGATATCATTTTTGGAGGAAGAGATAGTATGTGTAAAATCTTTGCAAATCAAATGAAAAGTGAGTTTGAGATGTCCATGCTCGGTGAAATGAATTCTTCTTGGGTCTACAAATCACTCAAATAAAGAAAGGAATCTTTATTTCTCAGACCAAATATGTAAAAGAATTATTGAGGAAATTTGGAATGGAAGATTCAAATCCAATGAATACTGCCATGGCAACCAGATGTAAGTTGAGCAAAGATGATGACTCTCCTAAGGCAGACCAGACAAAGTACAAATCAATGACTGGAGGATTGTTATATCTCACTCAAACTAGACCAGATATAATGTAGGTTGTTGGTCTTGTTGCGAGATTCCAGGTTGATCCCAGAGAATCTCATGTCATGGCAATCAAGAGGATTTTTAGATATCTAAAAAGAACAATTGAGTATGGTTTGTGGTATCCTAGATCATGATTTCTCTCTTCATGCATTTACAGATGCAGATTAGGTAGGAGATGTGGATGACCGAAAGAGTACCAGTGGTGGAGCATTCTTTTTTGGAAAGAGATTATTTTCTTGGCTAAGAAAGAAACAAGAGGCAATATCTCTGTCTACAACTGAAGCAGAATACATTGCAGCAGCAGGTAGTTGCACTCAAGTTTTGTGGATGAAACAGATGCTAAGAGATATTAAAGTAGAGTATGAGAAGCCTATCACAATCTTCTGTGATAATTCAAGTGCTATAAATATATCTAAGAATCTAGTGTTGCATTCTAAGACTAAGCATATATCTATCAAGTTTCACTTTTTGAGAGAGAAAGTGAACAAGAATGAAGTCATATTGTAGATATCTTTACTAAACCTCTACCTAAGGACTCTTTTGAGTATCTCAGGGAGAAGTTAGGGGTTATTGCCCCTCCAGTGATGAACTAAGGTGCACTGAGGTGCATCAGTCCAATGGATATCACAGTCATACCTTATGATCCGGATTGATGGGAGCTGCTACTCAGGGGAGCAACAGGTATGATTCTATAGTGTTGGAATTGCAAGTATGAGCCCTTTTCCATTGATGTCAAAGGGGGAGAGAAGACATGTGAAAAATAAGTGGTTGATGATCAAAGGGGGAGCAGTAAAGGAAGAGAAGACATGTGAATGGTTGTTGTTGATACGAGGAGTAGTGATAGTAAGGAGAAGTTCTTGTCTTGATGGTTTTTCACATCATATGTTGCCATCAATGACAAAGGCTAAGATTGTTGCAAGTATGGGCCTAACTGATGTTGTCATTGATGTCAGCATACTCATGCTACATTAATGAGAATGATTGGATGAGCAGAGAGGAGAAATAGAGACAGTGAAGTGGAGATCCTAGCTAAGATGCAGATCAGAGGTTGTGGTTCAAAGGGTTTGTAGATATGAGTCTTGAGATGATCCAGTCAAGTTTTTAGAGGTCCGCATGAAGATCTGAAGAAGTTATGGCTGCTCAAGTAGAACCAGCTCCAGCAAGTGTTCAGAGGTGACAGAGTGACACAGATAGGTCCGGTGAGATCCAGTAATGCACTATCCCATTTTGTGGATTTGAGGGAGTGTTGAGGACGTCTGTGTGAAGTGTCAACTTGATTGGTTTGTGGTTTGAAGGTTCAGAAGAACCTATTCCTTTGTGACAGTAATGACAGACTATGTTCTTAAAGCTCTGGATGAAGGAGAGGAGAATTCTAGCAAGCAGATGAAGTGTGGATGTTCTCAAGTGATTCGGGAAAGGTTGTGGTGATCCTTGGATCGTGTCTACTTCATGTTGGTGGTCCACATTGGAAGAATAACCACTGGATGATGGTGTTCTTCCTGAGACTAGCTGACCAGATGTATTACACATCTTGCAGATGTTCTTGTAGATGTTTGCTAACTTAGATGATTATTCCTAAGTCGATGCCTTGTATAAAAAGGATTGTGAGGTCTTTCCAAAGTGTGTCTAGCGGTGATGAGTGTGTGGTAGCGAGGAGGAGAGTGAAAGGCATAACAGAAGTATTGGGCTTAAATGGAACTGATTCAAGCATGGTGAAGATGCTATTCTCTAGTTCATGTAGGTGATACTTATTTCTTTGTAGACAGTGTGTCTCTTGTAGGCAGTGAGCCTCTTGTGAGCAGTGTGCTTGGGTAGTGAGCTCTAATTGGCATGTGCCATTATATTCTTTCTATTCTTCTAATAGAGAATACATTCTTGGGTTAATCACCCCGTGGTTTTTCCCTTAACCAGGTTTTCCATGTCAAAATCTTAGTGTCTTATGTGTTGATGATTTTCTGCTTTTTGATTTGAATGCATTATGTTTCATGTTTAATATACTGCTAATCACTAAGAGGATTCAAGTGTGTAAATTGGAGAAAGTTTTGCACAACTGATTCACCCCCCCTCTTAGTTGTGTGCCCTAAGTCTAACAAAGACACTGTGTGGCTTCATGAGTGTTGTCATTGATGGCAACAAAGTCTATCCCACACATCCGCAGTACATAGTATGCCTATACTGGAAGTCAAAGTGAAGATTTTTTGGGTCTGGTGAACAAGAATAGAGTATGCAACAAGGTTCGACAGTCAGGTCCTAATCTCTTAGATGGTGTAACTCAGCAAGTTACGGACTTGGATAATTCAAGAGGAGTATCATGAATACTATATTCTAGAGATTTAGCCTCCGGTAGTAAAGCATGGAAAAGATATGAGCATCTGAGCATCAAGTTCCAGTCAAGTAGAGAAGACAGAGGAAGAACTGACTGGCAGAGCATCAAACTTCAATCTGGATGAGTAAAAGGTGTTGATCAAGCTATTTAGAGGATTATACATTGTTGGCCAACATGATTAATGACTTCTATGCCTATGCTTTTGATACGCATCACAAATCAAGCATGAATTCAGCTAACAGATCAGTCATTTGTAAATATCTTGAGTATTCTTGTTGCCGACTAGAAAGTTGATGAAATCCTTGATGCGGATATATACACCAGATGGATTCCAATATGTAGGTGTGCAGAATATACAAGTAATGAAATAAAGTGTGAAGAAAAGCAGGAACAAGTGTGAAAGCAGCAAATCAAGTCCGGTATGTGATAGAGCATCAACATCAAAACAGAGGAAGAATGAAGTGCATCAAATCAGTGTATTGTGCCTAATCGAAACTGAACTCTTGCATTTGTAGATGCCTCTCATCAGTTCAAACACCTGATTACCTTCAGTAAGTTTTGTAGATAGTGAGTCTCTTTTAGACAATGTGCCTCTTTGAGCAGTGTGCTCGGGCAGTGAGCCCTAATTGGAAAGTCTCATTTTGTACTTCTTATTCTTTTAACAGAGAATACAATCTTGGGTTAGTCACCCTGTGGTTTTTCCCTTAAGAGGGTTTTCCATGTAAAAATCCTTTTGTTATGTGTGTTGATTTTATTTCTGTTCTCATAATCACATATGCTTATATGTTTTGATGATGCACTAACTATTAAAGAAGAAAAGAAAGTTAAGAAAATTGAGATAACTGATTCACCCCCCTCTCAGTTATCTGCCTTGTTTCCAACATATAATTCTAACTTGCTACTCTGATTCACAATTATCTCTCAACAAATTTGTTCACACAACTTAGTTTGGGCAATGTTCACACATAAATATTTCATAAGAAGGACTAAATATTTCTAATTTCTTGGAAGGAGAACTAATATTTTCACAACTAGGAAAAGTCAGAAAATAACTTGCACAACCTATAACCTGTGAAAGTCAATTGTTTTTTTGTATATATGCTTCAAGGAATGAGACAGAAATTCAAAGGATTTATTTTCAATCACAATAAAACTTCTTATCAAAATCATACAAAAAAAACACAACACCTAAATTAATAAGTGTTAGAATAAATTACAATATGATTTCATTTGATTTATTTAACAATTATTAAGGCAAACTTGAGTTATCATTTACCTCAATGAATGTTAAAATAAATTACAATTGTCTTTTGATCATGCAAGAGGAAAAAGGCTAATGAAGTTTGACTTTGGCTTAAAACCTTTTTCTCACCTTGTGGTCCATGGGCTCATGATGCAGTTTCAATACTTAGCATAAAAGACCTAAAAGGTCATATGTCTCAATCATTTATTTGATTTTATAACACTTCTCACAACCTCATGATGTGTTTTCTTGACTTTAAACACTTGGCTTGTTGGTTAAATGTTTAGTCACAGGCTTATGATACTACTATTTATTTGATTTTATCAAAGTAAAGAGAAAAAAAACTTTAGAACTTTAGTGGTCCGTGTTTGATTAAATTAGGGCATCATCTTTTTGTGACAAGGGTTTTCAAACCCTAACTCAAGCATATTTTGTCTTTTCATTTTTCTGGCTCCTTTTACTTTGCTCCTATGATGGTGTCTCCAAGGATGAAGTTTGCAGCTTCTTTGAAGGGTTTTCACTACCAAGATTGCTTCCTTATACTGGTAAGCACTATGTTCTTCTTTGCAGTTTTCTTCTTTTCAATACATATTATTGTTTGCTTTTCTTACAAATAGTGAAGAAGTTTGATGGCTTGTAACTGTTTATTTTCATTTCATGCTTTACCTTATCCAAATTTCACTTCAGCTCTTTAAATTCCTCTATTGTCTTCTCAAGAGTTTTTCTGATGCTCATGTAACAATTATGTCTTTTCTCATACAAATCAACTTACTTCTTATACAGTTTCAAATTGTTTAGAGGCTCCCACTGCTACAACACTTCCTTCAAATAGCATTTATAATAATCATCTTGCACCTCAGTCTCTCGAACATCTATTAGCATATCAGTTTCAGGAGTCTAGTTGTTGCTCTTTGTTCCTATTACCTTGACTCCTATATAATTCTTCACTAATAATAGCATTCTACTTTGTGTCAAAAATTTCTCCCTCTTCTTGTTCTTTGTCAGCATCCTTCATGGATTCTTCAGCATAACGGGTGTCACGGGCATCCAATGTCTGCAACTTCCCTTCTTTGCGTGGTGGCTCCCTATCATTCATGACCTCATCATTGCTTATCGGCCCTGTTATGTCTTCAAATCCATTTCTTTTATGGATAACCCTAATTTTCTTTTCCCCATGAATGTTGTTTTTGACTTGATCGAGGTGTATATCATCCACTATGATTGGCATTCTCCTCAGTTCCTACTGCTTGCTACTATCTCTCTCAACATCAACCACTCTCTAGACCTCTCTGATACATGTCCCCGAGGGGTTCTTTGATTGGGATTCTGCCCCTCCATACTGGGAGAATGTTTTGTTTCTTCTACCTTGGCTAAGGTTGTACCATCTTCACCATTATCTAGTTCCATTGGAACTAAGCCATCTAAATCCATTGCTGTAGCAATAGGTAATTTTTTAACTTGAATACCTTCAGTTTTCATAGAAGATGAGTCCCTAAGTTGCTTTCTTGGATAAACTATTATAACTTTAGTTTTCATGATTCTGTATTCTCTGATGAGGAGGGACTTTGAGAGTTTTCACATTTCCATCAGTTATGTATAGATAGCTTTTGTTCATCCCTTGTAAAGCATAACTTTGTTCCATTGATGCTTGCAGGCACCTATGCTGCCTTTCATGTCACACTCTTTGTATTTCAATTAGATATAGGCTTTTATACAAACTGAAAAAAAAATTAGACCCTTATGGGGCTTGACCCTATTTTTAACTATATATTGTTCCTTGCTTGTATGATGCTCTTCTCATGGCTATTTTGTTGTTTCTTTTCATACTGTAGCTGCTCCTTTTGATTTTTTTATGGTGGTGAGTGGAAGCTTTTAAAATCTTTATGCAAAATAAAAGGTAATAGTTGAGCCTCTCTTGCTTTATACTACTTTTTATCTATCACTGTGAAGATCATTGCTCTATATGATGATTGTTACATGCTCATTTAGTCCTCTATGATGATTGTTAAAATATTCTTATTAACTATTAGCATAGTCTTTACCTTCACTGCTACAAGATTGTTGACTACTTCTAGGAACTGTGTGATACTTTTGATGCTCTACCTCAACCAACCTATCTTGTCTTGATAATGCTTCATTCATTGATAATGGGCCCTTGATGGACTTTTGACTCCTACCAAATTCATTTTCTTTGAAACAATCCCAACATCCTCTTATGCATGCATTGTGTTCAAACAATCTCAAAATCCTATAGGTAACCATGCAAACTTTTAACACACATAACAAATATGCAGCATGGTAGAGATAGACTTAAAGTGGTGAGGGATTTTAAGGACCAACTGCACAAGTTTTATAAGTGGTTTAACAATGATCTTAGCACTATATGGAGCTCAAAAAGATTTTGGTAGTCTTTATAATGAAATACAGGCCTGAGATTTTAGTAGCAGACCTAAAAAGGTTTAGTTTGTGGTCTTAAAACCCTCTAACTCTTGCCTCATACATGTGTGGACTATATCCTTTGAAACCACTGCTCCTGCTTCTTGATCTCTGTTATACTCTTCATATATTGCATTGTTTGTCTTTTGGGAAGCTCTTAAAACCTTTTTACTTGTAGACATTAAGTACATGAGGTGGTTCCTTGATGTTTAACTAACCCTATTGTGACTATCCTTTCATCCTATGATATTTTATTTCAGGGTTTAACTGTGTAGTTTTTGAGTCAAACACATGACCCATATTTCATGAGTAGTGGTTCACATGAACCCATCTCTCATGTTAATGAATGGCCCACCTAGCACTCATTGCATCTAGGTGATGCACACAGGGGTAAAGCATCGGGACTTCCCGGGAGGTCACCCATCCCAATACTACTCCAACTCAAGCGCGCTTAACCATGGAGTTTCCCCCAAGGTCAAGCCCACTTAGCTTGCTACCCCATTTGCTGCACTGTTAACTGTTAGCTGCACCTTCTAAGGGTTTCAATTTTCTCTATATGCTCATTATGACCTTGTCAAGGACTTCTCCTTAGCATTGTTGTAAAATACTGCTCCTGGTAAGACATGACTATCATGTTTTTTAGGACTATCCCTCATAAATCACTATCCTCTTTTATATATTATGCATACTCCTATTGCTCCTTGTGATTATGGCATAAGGTCCTAGGGTTTTGAGATGGCTTGATAACCTTCTTGGATGTGTAGACTGCTCCATACTTCCTACCTTTGCTTTGATTTAGACTGCACCTCCCATGATAGTCAAGATGACTACTCCTCTTCAAGATAGTTTGATTGTTCTTTTATGGCTCTCATTATCTATTATGAAAGTCACTACTCCTTGTGTCTATAGGCTATTCTTTAGAATTATTCAATCATGTTTCTGTGAATGGCCTTAAACCTACTACTAATCCTATAGACCTCTGTTTATGACTACTGCTCCTCAACATTAGTTTCTTAGGGTCTTCATCATGCTAGCATATTGTCTATTGTTTTGCTTTGGCTATGAATAACAATTGTAAATGACTATTTCATTTATTTCATACTGCTACTTCATGAATAGCATTCTTCATGTACCTATACCTACATGCTCATAACACAAGTTTAGAGAAAAATATAGAGGCTAGGAGCCTCCCTTCTGATTATATGACCTTTATCTCTTGCAATCTTCTTGTGATTGCATGCTTGCATCTAGGAGTTCTTCATCTATTTGATTTCCTGATTTGATGTTTATGAGAAGATAACATGTACATTTGATGCTCTTACATATGGGAATAAAGGATATCTCGAGCTCTAACATAGTTCTTCATCCCTCTTGCAGGTACCCTTGAAGACAGACATGGAGAATCTGAAGATGATGCAACCTCAAGTGGAAATTCATCTTCTCAGGCAATGATAGATCCCCTTTTCCTCTATGTTTCTTCTTACTTCAAATGTATATGTGCTCTTTTCATTTCATCTTTTATAGTTAATTCCCATGGCTTGTGTGGGAACCTTGAACACATTTTCCTTGTGAATATAAGCAGTTGTTTTATGCAATGATTTGTATATTGTTCTTCTTTTGTAAACTATCAATTACATAAGGAAAATACATCTGAAACCTATTGCTTGATACAGTTTCTTATAATCATAAGTAGATTTAACAAGTTGTGTACCTTTAACATTTGAGACTTGAACAAACTATAATGAATAGATGAAACAATCTGAAACTTATAGCTTAGTTTTCCCCTCCTGCCTATTTTGGGATGTCTCCTACGCCTATAGGATGCCCTTCCCACTTTTATTTGGCTCCTGTAGCAACTCTTACTGAGTTGATGCATGATTCTGGTAGAAAGTGATGATTGGAATGGCCTCCTACTTAGGTAGTAGGCCTTCTAAAATTGGATGTGAGCTCTTACCCTTCATTAGTCTTCCTCCTTTCCTCTTGTGTTAGACACCCGATCTAAGTTTATGTTGTACCTATCTCCCTCTTCAAGGTAAAAACAAACAGTGTTGTCCCAGCCTAACTTGTTTGGGCTGAAGTGCACAAATAGTAATGTCTCAAGTGATCTTGATCCTTTAAGACTTGAAGTTGCCTAGATTGGAGCGCTAGGCGTGGACATCTGCCCCAAGCATTAGCATCCTGATAGTGTCTTCCAGTTCATCAATTCATTTTAGAAGGTGTATTTTTGCTTGCGTGACATCTTGAGCTCTTTTGTATGCCTATCCATGCCCAAATAGCTCTTTTCCTATCTTTTTTCCCTCCTTCCTTTTCTATAAAAACCCTTTCACTTTTCCATTCAAAGATAACAAATTTCCATATAAAAACTCTATCAAATTGATTACTCACTATCACACACTTACGCCATTGTATTCGCATGTTAGCTATCAATTGCAGGTTATTGATTTCATGTGATTCACTTTGATTCTCTTTGCACACTCACACGTGATCACCATCCTCGAAAATAGAGTTCTCTTGTTCTTTGATGTGATATCTTTTCAATGAATCTCTTGTAACCATCTCTTTACATTGTTGTCATTGCATTTAGATTAAATCTAGTCTTTATGATTTGAAGTATTTTATTATTTATCTTGAATATCTTATTTGTTGTCACTATGTTTTGCTATTCTAGACACATATAGGATACAAGAGCACACACTTTTTATCATCTATTGATTTTCCTGTCGTTGAGGTAGAAATACCAAAAATAGGGTTTGACTGAGTCAAACCTCCATGCAGCCTAACCCCTTTTCCTCTTTTCTTGTAGGTTGAAGATTGAGAGAAGAAGGATCACAAATGCATAAGTGTTTGTGCATTTTTTCCTTTCCTTGTCTTTATTTCATTTCCAGCCATTTTTGTTAATACTTGACTTTTGTGCACTAATTTTTGTCTCTGTTGTCAACAGGATTTACTGAAACTCATGCGAAGCCATATGTGTATGGACTGTGGATTTTTGGTTCATACAAAAAATAGCGCTGGGTGCAAATGTCCATGCCATGCACTGGTGTCCTTGGTAGTGAGCTCCAAATCTTGGTTTCAGGTTCCCTTTTATCTGCTTTTTCAACTTCTAGATAAGTTTCTATAAATTTAGTTCTATATCTCTATTTATTTCCTTATTTTCTACCATACTTAGTCAGCTATGTTAGTTTAGTTAGTTCATTTCCACTTCAATAGCAACAAAAGAAGCCAACCCGAATAGTCTTTCTCTTCCTAATTCGACGACAGCAAGACATACATCTTTGTTGGTTGGGATTCTAATGTTAGGAATTAAGGTGTCTCAACCTTGGTAGTTCCTTGCATTTATTTATTGTAATGTATTTATTTATTAAGCCTATGTTGTAATTTTGTTGCACATCCTATTTTTTCATTTAGTGTGAAGTGGCACGATGAGTTGTCACTCCACTTGTAAGATGACTAGGATGGTCAACACACTCCATGTGGAGATAGGTGTCCCCTTTGTGTGGTAGAGGTTTTCTACCATGTGTCAGCATCTTGACTAGTGTGTAAGTGAATCTTGACCAAAACGGTTATGACAAATTCCTATGACAGAATCTATGACGTGTAAGAGTCAGAAATAAAAGATCCTATGATAGGTGAAGACATGTGTCACAAGGAATCTTGGAAGAAGGCATCTTTGGGTACCCTAAGGAGGGTTATGACATGTTGTAAGAGAATATGCTATTTTTAGGCAGTTATGACAGATTCTATGACGGTCATAAGATGCATAAGAGCATTTGTCATTGCCCAACTTGGGAATAGGCAACCATATTGGGATGGGGTGATATGAAAAGTGCCATGACCATGTTGTAGTGTTGGACAAGTGTCCCTAGGCATGGGTTTTGGGCCATGAGGCCAAGTTGTACACCCATCTCAAGGAAAGTTCATTTTTGCCTTGTAAACTTCTATTTAAGCAGGTGCTTTGAGAGGAGATGTATTATGTGATTGACAGGTACTATTATGCTATCAGTTTGTCTCTAGATACAAGTGTCAAAGACTCTTGTAAAGGCTTGCATTGCAAGTGTCTTGTAAATCTTGTTGTTTCGATAATACATTGTGCAGGTTTTGGAGTGTGGGGTTTTTCACCTGTAAGGGTTTTCCCCACATTATATCTTGTCTCTCTCTCTCTTTTGTCTTACATTCTTGAGTTGTGTATTGCTGCAATATCTCTATTGTTGGGTTAATAACACTGTAATTGTAAAGGTTAAAAAGAATTTGCACACATCTCTCCTCATTAGATTAGAGTAGGAAGCGATTTCTGCACACCTAGCTTCCTTTCAGTTGGTATCAGAGCCTAGCCAGTTTTGGTTCTAGCTGTTAGGTAGGGGTTTTTTGAGATAATCTTAGGTTGAGTGGGAGTCTACCTAGAGTATTCTATAATCTTGTTGGAGGAAAGAGATGGCAGGTACATCCGAAATATTAGAGGTGGAGAAGTTCAATGGCATAAATTTTGATTTATGGAAACTTAAGATGGAAGACATGCTTGTTGATCGAGACCTATGGGAAACTATTTCCAGTGTAAAACCAACTACAATGGCACAGGCTAGTTGGGATCTCAAAGATTAGAAAGCTAAGGGTCTAATAAGACTCAGTCTAGCTAATTCTTTCCTATTAAATGTCTATGAGGAGAAGACTACAAAAGATCTTTGGAAGAAGCTGGGAGATGTTTATCAGGCCAAATCCCTAGTGAACAAGCTTTTTCTGAGAAAGAAATTGCATTCCCTAAGGATGGAGGATGGAGGATCTATTGTAGATCACCTGAATTCTTTCAACATGTTAGTTGCACAGTTAACTTCCATTGGTGTGAAGATGGAGGAGGATCGTTGTATGACCTTGCTTTGTTCTTTGTTGGACTCGTGGGATTGTCTTGTTATGGCTATTGGGAGCACCAAATCTACTTTCAAAATGGATGAAGTGGTATTTGTTAGTGCCTGCTTAATCAATCAGGTCTCAGGTACTTAATATGCAGGCACTTTCCTATGATCAAAAAAAAATTTGTGTCCATCGACGGGACTGCCACTTTGTCTCAGCGATTAAGTAGTCCACATTGGTTGGTTCCTTCCATCACTGTGACATGCTTCATCAGCGGCTGAGTTAGGGGTTTTTCTGGTGGGGTCTTGTGTTGCCGATGGGATTTCGTGTGAAGTGGTCGTTAGTGTAACTTTCTTCATCGGTGAAGGTGGGATGCGTTGGGCCAATGGTGGTTTTGTCACTAATCGGGTTGTATCAGCGTATCAGGTGAGCAAGCAGGTTGTTCACCGATGGCGCATGTCTTGCCGCAGGAGGTGGCTATCGGAGGGACTTTTGTGATCAGAGAAGGAATTTTTGGCTCTACCAATGCGTTTGGTCTGGCCGATGGTTAGTCATCGGTGTAATGGAGAGTATCGGGCAAATCTTGGAGTGTTGCTCCGATGGTTTGGGTCTCGCCGACGGAGGGCTTTGGAGTGCCATCGGCATAAGGAGGTGTTATCGGTGAGGGAACTTTTTGTTGCTCCGATGGCCTTGGTCACACCGACAGGGGATGTCCATCAGTGTAAGGTGCGGCATCGGTATGTCTAATGGGGGTTGCTCCGATGGTTGGTATCTGCCCAATAGGGGAATGTGATGTCTTCATCAGCATGATCGATGAGATCAGTGGGAGAATTTTTGGACAAACTGATGGAGATGGTCTCGCCAAAGACCTGAAAATGGTGTAGCGATCGGTGTGACACGAGAGGTCAATGAGAGGATTATTGGTTGCTCTGATGCTGTATGTCAAGGCAATGGGCTTTTGGCAGAAGGTTTGTGGGTCGAGCGGGGAAAAACACTCGACACTTATTATGTTTGTGACCATGCTTATAAGGTGCTAAAATGGTCTCCGCGAGGTGCATGTGGGATATATGTTTCTTGCATTTTTGAATTTTTACAGCGATTGCGTTTTGGCGGGAAGTATCTAAGGCACGCTGTTGCTGCGTTTCCCGATGGCTGCGGGTGGTTGAAGCCTTTAATGGCAACTGTTGCAGGGGTATGGGTGATGGTACGAATGGTTAAACTGCCCGTTTGAAGTGTGGATACCCAGGTGGTGGTGCAAGGCTCGAGGCCTCCCCTGTCTCCTCCCCTGCCAGTTGCATTCATTTTTTATGAGCGCCATTCTTTCTCATGTACTATATCTGGCAAATTTTGAATTGTCATGTAATTGATTGTTGGGTACAGTTCCCTGTAGTATTAGAGGGACTCTGTTACTCATTTCTAGCAGGTGGAAAACTGAACGTATCTGGCTCTGTAAAAGGATACAACTAGTTTTGGTCGCTCTGTACAGAAGCTCTTGTGAGTTTATGAGTCTCATGTTTTGTGTTTCATGTATAAACTAACTGGTTTCATGTTGTTTTATATGAGAAATGCATTGATTGCATGTGTTTAATCACTTGTCTCCACGCTGTAGCTGTATTTTCTTTTGAGTCTAAATAACTAAGGGTTGTTTATGATTTAGGAATATGGGTTTCCTGTATTGAATGTTTAATCTCCTACCTTTGTTCAAGGGACAAATTAAAAGTTTCAGATTGATCATTAAGGAAATATGTTACAGCTAGGATCCTTTTAAGCATGAATGACTAAACACTCTGTTCTGGGATATATCTGTAAGGCAGATATAATGAAATCCCCTTGATACCCAGTCTTGATATGTTTATGCTGAACATTTACATGTGTATGTCTACTGACTCCAAGCCCTGGATAGGCACCAATCTAGCTCTATGTTGAGGTTATACACTAGGTCCAACTTTGCATCCAAGCATAAAATCAAATTCAAACTTTCAAAACAACCATTAGAACTATAGAAGTAGTTTAGGACCAAGATCCTCTGATTCACAACTGAACATAGGCCCAAAGCTAGCCCCTTTTCTCTTATCTCACAGTTTTGGTCTACTTACAGGAGGATTTATCTGCTTTTTTTAACATCCTAGTCAGTTCATAGTCATGTTTCATGGATGTTGCATAGGGAATACCCCCTAGGTTTTGTAGAGCCTAAAGAAGAAGAGGAGATATTATAGAGTCTATCTCCTATAATATTGGCCACTGGCCCAGAGATCCTGTTGATCATTGATGGCTACATTGTAGGGATAGCTGGGAATAAGCATCCAGTCAGATTGTAAACCAACAGTATCTTCGTTGTTATCTAAAGAAATGCAAAGAAAGTCTTCTGAAGCAGCCAAAGAGGCTCTTGCAGTTCGTGGAACACCCAAATAGAAAATGAAAAAGAAGGACAAGAAAGCTGAGAAGGGTAGATCCAAATCCCATGGGAGATCCAAGTCTCCTAGAAAGTCCAAGGCTCCCTATTGGAACTATGGAAAAATTGGGCATTTCTAAAAGGAATGCAAAGAGGAAAAGAAAAAGAAGAAGAAGAATGTCCAAGACTCAAATTTTGGCAAGTCACAAGATAATGGTGATGCCTTCATCGCAACCCTAGCCACCCATGCATCTGATGATGTGTGGTTGATTTATTCTAGTGCATCATTCCACATGACCTCGCATCGAAGTTGGTTCATGAGGTATGAATAGTTTAATGGTGGAAGAGTGTACCTAGGTGACAATTCTCATATGAAGATTATTGGTTGAGGAAGAGTCTCAATCTGATTCCCTGACAGATGAGTGAAGGGGATCACTGGGGTCATGCACATCCCAAGCTTGGCATGGAACCTTCTTTTTGTAAGTAAGTTGAATGATGCAGGTGTGCAGGTTGTCTTTTCAAAGGATGGATGCAAGATGACTAGAGGATCTATGGTGCTTGTGAAGGGTACTTAGAGAGGTACTCTGTTTCAGCTAGAGGCATGCACTTCATAGTGCAATAGTTCTTCTGACTTGAAGAAAAGAGTTGCAATCACTTCATCCCCACCATCTAAACCATCAGTGAAGAAAACTGTTGTATCAAATTCTGATGGTAGTGCATTTTGGGTACCCAAGGGTGCTCATGCTTTAGAAGTTAAGCTTCCTACTAAAAAGATAATGTTATGGCATAAGAGATTTGGCTACATTGGTGAGAAGGGTCTTAGAACCCTAAAAAATAAAAACCTCATTGAGGGGTTAAATGATTGTAATATCGACTTCAACTTTTGTGAACATTGTATATATGGAAAGCAAAACCGTGTTCAGTTTTACTCTAGTTCTCACAAATCTTCTAGTGTGTTGGACCTTATTCATTCTGATGTGTTTGGTCCTAAAAATGTTCCTTTGATTTCCAAATCTATATAGTTTGTATATTTCATAGATGATTACAGTAGAAGGACATGGATTTATTTTCTCAGAAGCAAGTATGAAGTCTTTAGTGGTTCAAAGAGTTTAAAGCTTTTGTTGAGAATCAGACAAGTAAAAAGATTAAGTGTTTGAAAACTGACAATGGCGATGAGTTTTGTTTAACAGAATTTGATAAGTTTTGTAAAGAGCAAGGGATTGAAAGACATAAGACAACTCCATACACCCCGCAGCAAAATGGAGTTCCAGAGAGGATGAACAGGACACTAATGGAGAAGGCTAGGAGTATGCTTAGTGGATCAAGCCTCGAACAAAAGTTTTGGGCTAAAGCTGTAGCCATGGCTTGCTACCTGGTAAATAGGTCTCCTACATCAGCTCTTATTGGTAAGACACCTATGGAGGTGTGGTCTGGTAAGAAGCCTTCAGTTAGACATCTTCATGTTTTTGGTTGTGAGGCATATGCACATATGTCTAGGGAGAAATAGTCTAAAATGGAGAACAAGGTTATTAAGTGTATTTTCATTGGCTATGGTGTCAGTGTTAAAGGATACAAGCTTTGGGATCCTGTGGCTGAAAAAGTGTTGTATAACAGAAGTGTTATTTTCAGAGAGCTAAAACCTTCTCCCATTGTTCTACAACCAGAAGAAATAGAAAAGAAAGAGGATGCGGTTCAATTTCCTTCTAACCCTGAGAAGACTGAACCAACAGACCCTGTGAGACCTGATGATGAGGAGAGCTCTAGTAGCTCCGAAAGTTTAGAAGAAGAAGTAGAACCTTAACTTCAGCCATTGAGGAGGTCTACGCGAACAAGGAAGCAACCTTATAGGTTTGGTTATTCATTGCTTGATTCTAGTTGTGCTTTTGCTTTTCTTACTAACACTGATGAGCCTAAAACTGTGACAAAGGCTATGGGCATGAAAGATGTAGGTTCCTAGAAGGAGGCCATGGAAGATGAGATGGCTTCTTTGGAGAAGAATAAAACTTGGGACTTGGTGCCTTTTCCTGAAGGATGGAAACCTGCTAGATGTAAATGGGTGTTCAAGAAGAAATTTGGTGCAGTTGGCAGTGTTGAAAAGTACAAGGCCAGACTGGTTGTGAAGGGGTACTCACAAGTGGAGGGAATTGATTATGGTGAAATCTTCTCTCCTGTTGCAAATCTGACATCTATTTTGTTCCTGTTATCTCTTGTAGTAGCTTATGACTTAGAGGTGGAACAGATGGATGTGAAGACAACATTCCTTCATGGTGATTTGGAGGAAGAGATTTACATGTCATGGCCAGAGCATTACATAGAGAAAGGTACATAAAATTTGGTTTGCAAGTTGAAAAAGTCTTTGTATGGTTTGAAGCAATCTCCTAGGATGTGGTACTTGAAGTTTGATGCCTTTGTGTTGTCGGTTGAATTTTTGAGATCAAAATCAGATCATTGTGTGTATTATAAATTTGACAATGATCACATTCAATTTTTCTATCATTGAGGTAGAAATACCAAAAATAGGGTTTGACTGAGGCAAACCTGCATGCATCCCAACCCCTTTTCCTCTATTCTTGTAGGTAGAAGATTGAGAGAAGAAGGATCACAAATGCACAAGTGTTTGTGCATTTTTTCCTTTCCTTGTCTTTATTTCATTTCCAGTCATTTTTGTTAATACTTGACTTCTGTGCACTAATTTTCATCTCTGTTGTCAACAAGATTTACTAAAATTCATGCAAAGCCATATGTGTATGGACTTTGGATTTTTGGGTCGTACACACAACAGAACTGGGTGTAAATGTCCACGCCATGCACTGGTGTCCTTGGTAGTGAGCTCCAAATCTTGGTTCCAGGTTCCATTTTATCTGCTATTTCAACTTCTAGATAATTTTCTATAAATTAAGTTCTATATCTCTATTTATTTCCTTGTTTTCTACCATACTTAGTTAGCTATGTTAATTTAGTTAGTTCATTTCCACTTCAATAGCAAAAAAAGAATCCAACCCAAATAGTCTTTCTCTTCCTAATTCAACAGCAGCAAGACATACATCTTCATTGGTTGGGATTCTAATGTTGGGAATTAAGGTGTCTCAACCTTGGTAATTCCTTGCATTTATTTATTGTAATGTATTTATTTATTAAGCCTATGTTGTAATTTTGTTGTACATCCTATTTTATCATTTAGTGTGAAGTGGCATGATGAGTTGTCACTCCACTTGTAAGATGACTAGGATGGTCAACACACTCTATGTGGAGATAGGCATCCCCTTTGTGTGGTAGAGGTTTTTTGACATGTGTCAGCATCTTGACTAGTGTGTAAGTGAATATTGACTGAAACGGGTATGATAGATTCCTATGACAGAATCTATGATGCATAAGAGTCAGAAATAGAAGATCCTATGACAGGTGAAGACATGTGTCAGAAGGCATCTTGGAATAAGGCAAATTTGGGTGCCCCAAGGAGAATTATGACATGTTATAAGAGAATATGCTATTTTTAGGTAGTTATGACAGATTCTCTTACAGATGTAAGTATTGTTAGTTATGACGGATTCTATGATGGTCGTAAGATGCGTAAGAGCATCTGTCATTGCCCAACTTAGGAATAGGTGACCATATTGAGATGGGGTGATATGACAAGTGTCATGACCATGTTGCAGCATTGGACAAGTGTCCCTAGGCATGGGTTTTGGGCCATGAGGCCAAGTTGGATGCCCATCTCAAGGAAAGATCATTTTTGCCTTGTAAACTTCTATTTAAGCAGGTGCTTTGAAAGGAGATGTATTATGTGATTGATAGGTACTGTTATGCTATCAGTTTGTCTCCAGATATGAGTGTCGAAGAATCCTATAAAGACTTGTATTGCAAGTGTATAGTAAACCTTGTTGTTTCGATAATACATTGTGTAGGTTTTGGAGTGTGGGGTTTTTCACCCGTAAGGGTTTTCCCCACGTTATATCTTGTCTCTCTCTCTTCTGTCTTACATTCTTGAGTTGTGTATTGCTACAATATCTCTATTGTTGGGTTAATAACACTATAATTGTAAAGGTTAAAAATAATTTGCACACATCTCTCCTCATTAGATTAGTGTACGAAGTGATTTCCGTACATCTAGCTTCCTTTCATCTAAAGTGTGATTGAAGTATGTTCTAATTAGCAGTAGTTTAGTTAGAAACAATATGTCAACCTCTCATATTTTGGTGAACTTGATGTGCTTAAAACATTTGAAAACCTTTTTAAAATAGAAAAACAAAAACTAAATACCTCCATTAGAGCAAGTGGATAGTAGACCATGGGACCTCCCCCTATAACAGGGCAGTGTGGGTCTGCTTTGAAAAAGATAACCTAAAATTTGGCATTTACATTGTTTATGCACCTAATGAATACAATCAAAGGTGTGTGTTGTGGGACTGACTTTGTAATCTGCAAGGTATCCCTTGGCTCATAGGGGGAGACTTTGATATGGTGGAAAGTCCAGAGAACAAGGTTGGAGGTATAGATGTGGGGTGGAAGGGAAATGAAAAAAAAAATTGGTACAAGATGAAAAATAGCCTGAAACTCTTTGACCCTCTAGAGGGCACCAAGAAGGTGAACAAATCCATATGGTACACTTGGTGCAATTCTTAGCAAGGTAATAAGAGAATTTATTACAGATTGGATAGATTCTATTGCCAAAGGGATTGCTTCTAGTTTGATCAAGTGGAGGAAGCAAACAATAGGGTGAAGGTTAAACCCTGGACATTGTCGAATCATCATCCCATAATGGTCAAAGTCAACACTAGAAATAGAGGCAAGAGGCTTTCCAAAAATGATAAGAATTTTATTTTGAACACAAGCCTCCTAAAAATGGAAGACTACAATAACACTATTTTTACCCTCAGGGAGATAAACAAATGGGCCAGAGCCAACCTGTCTACAATAGAAAGATGGAACACAAATGTCCAAAGCTGGCAAAGGATCTTCTAGACCATTGGGGAAAAAAGAGCTAAGGATATGAGGAAAATTAAAAATCAACTGCAGAAGACCCTACTAGAAGTGGAATCCTCCCTACAAAGGGACCCTCAAAACTTGATAGTAAATAAGGAGTTAATCTCCACAAAAACCTAACTGAGGAAAATCTAGAACTATAAAGACAAAGGTATCAAGAAAAGAGCAAGAATAAACTGGATGACTCAAGGGGATAGGGGGTCAAAGTTCTTTTTAAGTGTCTAAAATCAAAGGAGAGTAAAGAAGTTGTTGGGGCAATCTAGGATGAAGGAGGCTTAGTTAAGGACCCAAAAGAGATAAAAGAAAATTTCTACCAATTCTATGAAACATTCTTTACCTCTGAATGCCATGGCCCTTTGGGGGATGAAGCAAGGAATAGATGTAGGGAGTTAATCCCAAGAAAGGCCTCTAATAAAATGGCTAAAACCCTTAGCCAATAGATAACTAAAGATGAGATTGTCAATGCAATCCTCTCACTCAAAAATGATAAATCTCCAAGTGTCAATAGTTTACCAGTGGAATTTTATAAAAAGAACATCAGTTGGATAAGTGAGGACCTATTGCAAGTGTACCTAGAAGCTATTGATATGGGCTTGCTGGGAAAATGTATCAACCATGGATTCATCAAGTTGATCCCTAAAGATGGTGACAAATCCCTAATTAAGAACTGGAGACCCATTACTCTTCTAAATGTCTCCTATAAAATCCTAGACAAGGCTATTGCCAAAAGGATAGAGAATGTTCTCCCTAAAATAATTAGCAACGCTCAGATAGGATTCATAAAGGGGAGGTATATCTTGGAAAATTTAATTACCAACTGGGAGGCTATTGAATGGGCTAGAGTCTCTAATCAGGATGTTGGAATGCTACTCTTGGATTTTGAAAAAGCCTACGATAGAATTGAGTGGCCTTTTATTCTAATGGTACTAGAGGCCTTTCAGTTTCTAGAGTTCTTCTGCAAGATGATTAGAACTATGTTAAAGGATGCCACTGCACAAGTGGATGTTAATGGGCGGCTAACCAAGGAATTCCAATTGCAAAGATCCGTTAGACAAGGGTGCCCACTTGTCCCCTCTCTATTTGTCATAGTAGTGGACACTTTGCATTATATCCTAAGAGACTCCTCCCTGAGTCCAAGAGCATAGGGACTCTCATTTCCAAATAAAGAAGAAATTATAAATATCCAATTTGTTGATGACCCAGCCCTGTTTGTAAAGTTGGATCAAGACAACTTTGAGTGCCTAATGAGAAAAATGGAAATCTTCAATCAAGCAGTAGGGGATAATGTTTCTAAGGAAAATTCAATAATGTTGGCTTGAAATAAACAACAACCAGACCAGTTGCAAGAGTATGAGTTCCAAAGGGGAGGTCCCAATAAAATTGTTAGATACTTGGGGATACCTTTTGCTATAGACCCGAACCTAAAAGACGTGGAACTGGCTAGGAAACAAAATTGAAAAGAAACTTAATGCATGGAATAGAAAATACCTCTCCATTGCAGGGAGAGCACAGGTGTGTCAAAAAATCCTCTCGTCTTATAATATTTACTATGCTTTAGTTTGGATGTTCAACAACTATCAAATCCAGATTATACAAAAGGAGATAAGACAATTCCTTTGGTCACATGGTAAAGGGAAAAAAAGAAACATTCTGTGAAATGGGAGATTTGATGTAATGAAGAGAAAAAGGGGGGCTTAGGATTGAAGGATCTCAAGCTACAAGGTATAGCTATAGCAGTAAAACGGATCTGCAAAATCCTCAAGGGCAATGAACCATGGAAGGTCCTGATCAGAAATAATATTGAGAATGTTGTTCCTAAAGTTGCAAAAGCCTGGAGAAACATACCTCTAGGTGACCTAATCTTTGGCATCTTCATTGTATACCCTATCAGATCTAATGTCTTTAAGAATCTCAGGAAATCCTGAGAGCTTAGCAAAAAGGTTATCCTAAACAAATACCTGGTGGAAAAATATTTGAACAATATTTTCCTAATTGAAAGGAAGCTAGGTGTGCGGAAATCTCTTCCTACACTAATCTAATGAGGGGAGAGCTATGCAAATTTAGTTTAATCTTTACAATTATAGAAACATGAAACATATAACAAAGATATTGTAGCAATACACATAGAATCAAAAAGAAGACAGAAGAAGAGAGACAAGATACATCATGGGGAAAACCCTTATTGGGTGAAAAACCTCAAACTCGAAAACCTGCACAATGTATTATCAAAACTGAATATGGTTTACAATACACTCACAATGCAAGCTCTCAATAGTATTCAACACTCATGTCTGGAGTCAATCTGGCAACATAACAGTACCTATCAATCACATAATGTAACTCCTCCTCAAAGCACCTGTTTATATAGAAAATACAAGGCAAAATTCCCTCTATCTTGGAATGGGCGTCCAACTTGGCCTCATGGCCCAAAACCCACGCCTATGGACACTTGGTCAACATTGTAAGATGCATCTGAAACTTGTCCACACACCCCATCCCAAAGAGGTTGCCTATTTCCAAAATGGGCTATGACAGATGCTCTTACGACTCTTATGATTGTCATAGAATCTGTCATAGCCATCATAACTTACAACTGTAAGAGAATATGTCATACACAAGCTATAAATAGTATATTCTCTTACATGTCATAGTCCACCTTGGGGTGCCCAAACATGCCTTTTTCAAAGATGCTTCTCAACACATGTCTTCACCTATCTTACAAGCTTCTACTTCCAACTCTTACATGTCATAACTTTGTCATAGGAATCTGTCATAACCGTTTCGGTCAACATTCCCTTACACAAAATCCAAGATGCCAACTCATGGAAAAATATTCCTACCACTAAGTGGGATTCCTATCTCCTCATGTGAGGACAAAATTACATGTGGTCATATGCCATATAGGATGACACATCACCGTGCCAACTCCCACAATATGACAACATAGGATTTGCATCCAAATTATACAATAGGCAATAAATAAATAAATACAATGAAATAATACAAGGAATTAGCAAGGTTGAGACACCTTAATTCCCAACATTCTCCCACTTGTTGAACACCTTGTACGAGCCAATAGAATAATAGGATTTAGCTACTATAGGCCGAGAGGCCCATAGACTCCAAACACCATCTAAACTTCTCTGTGCTCACTGGTTTCGTTAATACATCTACAACATTCTTCAAAGTATCTACCTTCTCCAAATTTACCTTCCCATCCTCTACCATGTCTCGTACGAAGTAAAATTGTACATCAATATGCTTTGTTTTGGCATGGAAAGTTGGATTCTTCGCAAGGCAAATCGCACTCTGACTATCACAACTGATCATAATCTAACCTGCATCAACACCAATATCTGAACACAATCTCTTAAGCCAAATGGCTTCCTTACAAGCATGAGTTGCTGCCATATACTTAGCTTCTATCATGGACAAAGCAACCACAGGTTGTCGCTTACTCATCCAACTAATAGCACCACCAAATAGTGTAAACACATAAGCACTGGTGGATCTCCTACTGTCAATGTCACCTGCCCAATCTGAATCCACAAATCCATGAATATCAATAGAATGTGGAGGTCATGTAACATTACCATGATAGCATATGGAATACTTGGAAGTACCCCTCAAATATCTGAACACTAGCTTAACTGCATCCCAATGTACCCGTCCAAGATTAGCCATAAATCACCTACGGACTCCCACTGCTTGAGCAATGTCTAGTCTTGTACAGACCATGGCATACATCAAACTGCCAACAACACTAGCATAAGGTACTTTGCTCATGTCCTCCACCTCACTAGGAGATTTTGGACAATCATTAATAGACAATTTTGTCCCCAAAGAAACAAGAACACACAATGGTCTACAATCTGCCATGCTGAACCTATCCAACACAGTATTCACATACTTACTCTAGCTTAACCAAATTTTTATGTTAGTTATGTCTCTTCTAATTTCCATTCCTCGAATGTACCTAGCTGCCCCTAAATCTTTCATTTCAAACTATACTACCAACTGAGACTTAAATTTAGAAATCATATTCTTACCCTTTCAAATGAGCAACATATCATCAACATATAATGCAACAATGAGAATACGATCACCATCAAACTTATAGTACACACAGTGATCTAATTTTGACCTCACAAATCCAATTGACAACACAAAGGCATCAAACTTCAAGTACCACATCCTAGGAGACTACTTCAAACCATACAAAGACTTTTTCAAGTTGTAAACCAAATTTTCTTTACCTTTCACTATGTAATGCTCTGGCTGTGACATGTAAATCTCTTCCTCCAAGTCACCATGAAGGAAAGTTGTCTTTACATCCATCTGTTCTACCTCTAAGTCATAAGCAGCTACAAGAGATAACAAAAATTGAATGGATGTCAGCTTTGCAATGGAAGATAAGATCTCACCATAATCTATACCCTCCACTCGTGAATACTCCTTCGCAACCAATCAGGCCTTATACTTCTCAACACTGCCATCTACACCAAATTTCTTCTTGAACACCCATTTGCATCCAAAAGGTTTCCATCCAGTAGGCAAAGGCACCAAGTCCCAAATTTGATTCTTTTCCAAAGAAGCCATCTCATCCTTCATGGCCTCCTTCTAGGAACCTGCATCTTTCATATCCATAGCCTCTGACACAATTCTAGGTTCATCACTATTAGTAAGCAAAGCAAAAGCACAACTAGAATCAAGAAATGTATAACCAAACCTCTCAAGTTGCTTTCTTGTTCATGTAGACCTCCTCAAAGGTTGAGGTTGAGGTTTAGCTTCTTCTTCTAAGCTTTCAGAGCTACTAGAGCTCTCCTCATCATCAGGTCCAACATTGTCTTTCTGTTCAGTCTTCTTAGGGGTAGAAGGAAACTAAACAACATCCTCTTTCTTTTCTTTTTCTCCTTGGGTCTTCCACAAACTACAAGAGCCTCTTTGGCTGCCTCAGAAGACTTTCTCTACATCTCTTTAGACAACAATGAAGAAACCACTTCATCCATTTTGAATGTGGATGTGGTGCTTCCAATAGCCATGACAAGATGATCCCATGAGTCCTGCAAAGAACAAAGCAAGGTCATACAGCGATCCTCCTCCTCCATCTTCACACAAATGGATGTCAATTGTGCAACCAACATGTTGAAAGCATTCATATGATATGTAATAGATCCTTCATCCTCCATTCGAAGAGAATACAACTTCTTTCTTAGAAAAAGTTTGTTAACCAAGGATTTGGCTTGATACACATCTCCCAACTTCTTCCAAAGCAAGTTTGTAGTTTTCTCCTCATGGACATTTAACAGGACAGAATCAGCAAGACTAAGTCTTATGAGACCCTTAGCCTTCCGATCCTTGAGATCCCAATCATCTTGTGACATTTTCGTAGGTTTTGTTCCACTAATAGTTTCCCAGAGGTCTTGATCAACAAGCATGTCTTCCATCTTGAGCTTCCACAACTCAAAATTAGTGCCATTGAATTTCTCCACCTCTATCCTTTCAGATGTGCTTGCCATCTCCTTATTGCAATAAGATTTAGAATACTCTGCACAAACTCCCACTCAACTTAAGATCGCTTAAGGATGCTAGGTTTCTGAAACTGTCACACTCACTGCTTGGCGCAGGTTGCGACTCCATCCTATTTTTGTAGATTGTTTGTTAGACTTCCCTGTTAGTCTTAAGGATGAAAACCTTAGGGATGTTTTAGAGTATAAGTTCAACACAATGAATTTGTTTATGAAAAAGGATTCTGTTGATCATTCCCTGGTTTTTCTTGTCCATTATCGTATGTACAACAAGGTTATGCCTTTTGAGAACATGGTAGGGTCCATGCCTTTCATTTCATAACGAGGTGAAAGATTCCTCGATGAGTGACATGCCCACTCATTAGCCTTATCTTGAGCCCGTGCTGTGGGTGGAAGTACTTGATTCCATTGGAGCCCACCCGATACAACCTTCACATAATTCACCTTCTGGGTGTGTACAATCAGGAGCTCGATAGAAACCTCTGGAATCATATTGAGGTACTCTGGGGTCATCCAAAGAGTAATCATGGCAATTTGCACAATCTTGATTTGATGCATGTGGAATACAGCCTGGAAGATTATCATCTTCACGCCACATGATACTCATTACTTTGATCTTGTGCGGGTGTGCAAGGACGGCATTGCTGGCATACGGGATTCCTCTGGCAATACGGTAGGTCTTGGTGTGCAACCAAATGGGAGTTTGATGCTGAGTGAAATAATTCAAACGATTCCCAATGGTCCAGTTGCTGAATCTAGATGTTGGTCCACTAGGGCCATACATTTGACACATATGCCGACTGATGGCATTTTCAGCTGCGGAATTGAACTGGAGTTTAAAGATACATCCAGTGTAGGCTGTGGTGCCATTGAACTGTAACTGATCCGCTTGAGGATAAGGACCAGAAAACATCTTACGAATGGTGGTGACACCAAACTCATTATGCAACCATTGGAAAGGATTTCCAATATCTGGATTTAAAAACTTAATAGGGAGAACAAAGTCTCCACACCAGTTCTGAAGAGCGTGACCGATGTCTGGGTCAATAGGTTCCGCTTCTGCAGAGAACTCAAAGAAAGGAGTCTCTGTCCATAATCCTGGAGTAGTAAGCTGCTGCTTAGACACAAGCATTTGAAAACGATCATAAAGGAAATCAGCAGCCATTTGATGGTTGTGCAGATCCTGATGTGGAAAGGGATTACAACTCCATTGTTCACAACTTGGCTCACTCCAGCATTGTTCTCTGATTCTGATAACATGAACCTTACCTGATACTGCTCTTACATTTTTCTCTTCCTTGGACTTCTTCTTTTCTTCTGCATTGGCTTCAAGTTTCATCTTCAACTGAAACCCTTCCCTTGATTCAAAATCTGCAAAAATATTTTCAACACCTGGTAAGTGGATAAAATCAAATTCATAGGTGCTGAGCAATTGTGCCCATCTAAGAAGACGACCACGAGTAACCTTATTTCTAGATTCTTTCTTCAAGAATCCTCTAAGGTGCTGCAAATCACTTTTCAACAAAAACCTTTTGTCAGCAATAAACATCTGAAATGCTTGAAAAGTTTTAACAACAGCCAGTATCTCTTTATGAGTACTGTGGTAATCTATCTTTGAATTATGGAAAGCACCCGAGACAGTTCTGACAATTTCTCCTTTATCTTTGGGATATAAGACTAGAGTCTTCTGTTCTCTGAGAATACCAGACCATGCAAACTCACTTGCATCTGTTTCAACTATTTTGTAACCTGGTCCAGGTAACTTCAAGGGTGGCAACTGAGCACATTTGTTCTTTATATTTTGAATCAACTGATCATGATGCGCAGTCCATGGAGGAGGCTTCTTACTGAGAAGCTTGTTCAGATCAACTCTATCTTCAGCAAGTTTATGATAAAACCCTGCGATATAGTTTACTAATCCCAAAAACCTTTGCAACTCCTTAACATTAGTAACAGGGAGATAGGCAATTTTGCGCAAAATGTGAGGTTGTGCCTCCATCATCCCCCCTGGGAGAAGCTTGATGCCAATGAAGACAATTGACGTTTGAGTAAAGACAGACTTTGAAGGATTAACAGCTAATCCATGGCGTTGACAGACATTCAAAAACTGACGAAGGTGCTGGAGATGGGAGTTCATTTCAGGGCTAAAAACTAGAATATCATCTATATAGAGCTGAATGAACTTAGCAAAGGGTCGAAACAGGGCATCCATTCATTGTTGAAAAATGGAAGGAGCGGTTTTAATGCCGAATGGAAGGACTTTCCATTCATACAGACCCTGAGGCACCGAGAATGCAGTTTTGTAAAAATCCTGGGGCTTAAGCTTAATCTGCCAGTAACCTTTGGTGAGGTCAAACTTGGAATAAACATTACTACCCTGGATAGACTGCCAGATATGGTCTTTGCTAGGCAAGGGATGACGATGATCCACTAAGCAATCATTAAGAGGTTTATAATTGACAACTAATCTTTTTTCAGGCAATTCATTTCCATTCTCATCTACTTTAGGTACATACATTGCATGACAAGAGAATGGTGATTCAGACACCTGAATAAGATCTTGCTCTAATAGTGAAGAGATTTCTTTAGCACATATTTCTGGTTCAGTGGCAGTCATTAAAAAGTAATTTGCTTTACCTTTAGGAAGGAGCTCGTTACCATTTGCATCGCGCTTCAATGGAAGATCACAAGTGATCCTTCTTTGGTGCTTTGATAGATCCTTGGTGAATACAGCATCTTCAAATTCTTTTATCATTTCAGCAATGTCCTTCTGAGTTTCTGCATATTCTGGTTTTTAGCCCTGAAATGAACTCCCATCTCCAGCACCTTCGTCAGTTTTTGAATGTCTGTCAACGCCATGGATTAGCTGTTAATCCTTCAAAGTCTATCTTTGCTCAAACGTCAATTGTCTTCATTGGCATCAAGCTTCTCCCGGGGGGGATGATAGAGGCACAACCTCACATTTTGTGCAAAATTGCCTATCTCCCTGTTACTAATGTTAAGGAGTTGCAAAGGTTTTTGGGATTAGTAAATTATATTGCAGGGTTTTATCATAAACTTGCTGAAGTTCACCTAGAGACTTATGGATAATAGGACTGTAAGGTGTTTCATCACAGAGGAGTCGAGCTTCTCTGGGACTCATTGAACCAGTCCTAGTGGTATTGCCACCAGTATTTATCCTATTGATATATTTCTCCAAGTCGGGAGACTTTTCCATTTCTTCCTTCAAATTGAAATTTTCTTCTTCATCAAGTTCTAAAATTTCAGCCTGGGCTTGAGATATTACCTTGAGAAGAAATTCTTTTCTATGACGACGCCATAGACGTCGAGCCATACTTCCGGGTGCTGGAGCTTCTAGCAAACCACGCTGAGACAGAGGCAAAGTTGATTCAAGACTTCGCTGAGCCGTTGTTACAATAGAACTTTGAGGAGGGGAACTCCTTCGTTGCCAAGGCGCTGGATGATATCCATGAGATTCATGAAAGCTTTGACCACTGAATGGTCTACTTGGCGCTTTAGGCTGCAGTAGATACAACTTTCTTGCCTTCAACTGCTCCAACTGGGCATTCAACTTTTTCCATGTTTCAGGACCCATGTCCATCTTATGTAGCCGTGCTTCAATCTCCAAAATTTGATCTACAATTTTGTTAAGCTCATTCTGGACAGGAGTACTTCTGAACATGCGACAGTAGAAAGAAACTTCACTACCGTAGGAACCGGTAGAACTATCAGAATCTGACATCTCAATCTCTGGACTCTGTGGCTTCTTAGAAACTGAAAGATGATTCAGCTTGTTGCTAACTTCTTCAGCAGCAGACTGATATTCTTCTTCTGATGATGATTCAGAAGCTGAACTCAAAACTATATCTTCAGAGTCTGACGGATAGTCATTTATATAGATGTAGTCAGGTTCTGTGATGCCGTGAGCTTGCATTGCACGCATCTTTCCACGTCCTTTCTTTTTCTTTCTTTTGGGACACTTGTTGGCAAAGTGATCCCCTTTACAGATGTAGTAGGTTGGCTTCCACTTGCTACCTTTTCTTTTCTTATCCTTCTTTCTGAAGAAACCTTTCTTTTCTTTCTGCATCTTCTTCTTTAATTTCTTATCTCTGACATCAAGTCCTTTGAATCTTTTTCTGAACCTTTTGTCAGACTTTTCTTTAAAACAGCCTGCACACGCATCACCTTTATCATCTTCTATGCGGTGGCAGATGGTAGTCGACAAAATAGGCTGGACTTTCTTTATCTCCTTTTTTGCTTTAGCTTCATCACATATGTCAGAATTAATCTGTTCTAAAAATTGAACCAATTGCGGAAAAGTAACTTCTTTCATTTCAATTCCATCAGCAACCATATTCTCTAAAACTTTCTTGTGATAGAATTCACCTATCGGATTACCAAAACTTTTCAGGAAAGTAGTATACATTAAATCATGCTGGTGCTCATGGCCGGATAAGTAAAAATGTTCATACTGCTTCTTGCAGTAAGTTTTGAAATCTCTCAAATCCTTACACTTTCCTTTGATGAATTTATTGTATTCTAACTTCTCCATAACATCCCTTTTCCCTACAAACATTCTGAGAAGTTGTGCACATACCTGGTCAGTTCCTTTATCTAGAAGATTTTCTCTGTAATCATCTGGCAACCTTTCCCATACATGCTTTGTTGTTCCAGTCATAGCATTTAAAGCTTGCTTGATTACTTCTTTTTCATCTGCATTAGTGTTAGTGGATAAATAATTTGTTATCCATGATCTCATAGCATCAATGGCTCTAGTATTTTCTAACACTTCAAGCTTATCAAAGTTGACAAGAGGGGGTGTGTCAGCTTTATATGACTAAATATTTTTGAATGGATCCTCCTTGGGAGAACTTCCATTTCCACCTCGGGCCATCTGTACTGTACCTTGTGATGGTGGTGGTTGCTCATACTGACCTGTCAAGGGATTAAAGACTTTAGCATCAGCTTTAGTCTGGAGACTAGGTCCTTCACATTGGGCCTGAAGGAACTTCCTTGCATTATCAGGAAAATTTTTAACCTTGGATTTATGACCAGTATTTTCAATAACCACTGATTCACTTCTGACAGTAGACTGTATCTGACCAGACTCTGTGTGAATCAAATCTTTTACTTCAACTTGCTGTTGACGTATCATATTAAACTCTTCTTGGAGTTCAACAGCTCTTTGACCATTATGTTTAACATGTAGATCCACAGTATTTAACTGTGTACCTAAAACATCAGTTTCCAATTTTATGGCATTACGGGCCTGTGTAGTAGCTTGGAGTTGTTCTTGTCTCCAAACATCAACTTGAGCCCTGAACTGTTCATACTGAGCTTTCAGTTCAGTCAGTTCTTTTCCCACTGCCTGTGTCCATTCATCAGACAATCTTTTCTCTAGCTTTTCTAAGAGTTGGACAACAGTATGGAAATTCTCTTGATGGCTAAGATGAGCCTTTTGGCTTTTAACAGCCTCTATCTCTGCCCATTTCCTTCTATCTTCCAGGAGGAGCATAGTTTTCCTCATACATAGATTAGTCCAGTTTAACAAGTTACTTTGGCTGGATGCACTGGCTCCTATAGGAAAGACATGAACTGGCCAACATTGAACCTTGTAATGACCTTTAGAGTCTGTTGACACTCATTTTGACCAGGGGTTGATTTGTCATGATCAGGAGGTTTCTTCATTTAAAGCCTTTATCTTCTTGCCCATTTTTTCTAAGTGTTGGACCTCCTCAGCATTTTTCAACTGCAGCATCATATTTTCCTGAGGAGGAGGTCATCATCATCATCTTGTCTTCGATGATGATCTGCATCATCATGTTCCTCGTCGACTTGTTTCTCAACGTCATCATCATATTTCAACTGTCGGGTGATGTTTGCTTATTATCCTGATGATACTGATGAGCTACAGTGCGCCCTCATCTGCTTGCGAGGGTGATTTTTCAAAGTATCCGGTGATCTTTCATTTATCACCTTGCTCAAACATGATGATGTTGCCCCGGTATCCTGAAGGGGTTATTCTTTGAGTTGCTCGACCTAACTTGTTTTTTCCTAAGGGTCGTGTTCATCATCATCATATTTCCAGTTATCATCCTGCTGCTTGTGGAGGTCATCATATTTTCTGCCTTCATGATATTTCGCCGGGGTGATATTTTTATCATCGGGTGATCTTGGTTAACATCATCCTGATGATGTTGTTGAAGAGTTGTAATTGCGACCCGATATTCACTAGGGTCATCATATTTTGGAACGTCAGGATGATCTTAGTCAATATCATCCTGATGATGTTGTATCACTTCTTGTTCGTTGTTTCTTCATCCTGATGATGCTGACGTCATCCTTATATCAGGGTGATATCTATTTCTCTGCCTATCTGCATCATGATATTCCGAAGGAGGGGGTGATATTTTCATATCACCCGGATATATGTTTGTTTGTTTCGAGCATCATGATGATGCTGATATCAAGGAGATATCCGCCTGCTGGCTTCGCGCATTATCTCCGGGGGGTGATCTTTTCAAGCAGCATCATCATATTCAGTTATCGCCCCGATCTTATAGAAGAGCTACAGTGCAACCTGATATTTGAGCATCAGGAGGATATTTCCAAATATCCGGTTGTCTTCCGAATATCATGATGATGTTAATATGATGATGACGTCATCAAGGTCCGTGGGGGTCATATTTCTAACAGCTGATCATCTTGAAGAGACCTCCTGATATTTGCAAACATGATGATGACGTCATCCGGATATGAGGAGGTGCGCAGTAGGCAGATATGATGATGACGTCAGCAGTAGATGATGATGACGTCATCAGGATGTTCATCAGCCAGACTTTTGTTATAAGCTCAGCAGGAGGATGTTCCTCCGATGGATCAGGTTGTGCCGATTATCATGAAGGTTATATTTCAAATATCATGATGACGTCAGGGTGATATTTTGAACAACAGGATATCATGCTGCTGGAGGATGATGATGATGAAGTCCTATACTAGTGTCGTCAGGAGCAAAAGCACCGACATGATATATGCTCATGACCTAGTATATAAAGTGTTATTGAGGTCATCGCGGGATGCATGTGGGATATTGTTATCCTGCATATTCAAAACATCATGATGATGAGTCTCGGCGGGAAAAGCTTGCGATAGTCTGTTTGATGATCTTCCCAAGGCCGCGGGTTGGTGCGCCATTAATGGCGATTGTTGCAGAGGTATGGGCGATGGCGTGGGCCGATCTTGTACCCGACTGGAGGTGTCAATCAGCGGACAGGGGCGCAGGGCTCGAGAAATCTTCCTGTCTCCTCCCCTACCTGCTGCATTCAAGTTTGGGCGCCAATCCGGTTGTGTTTGAGCGCCATTTTCATGATACTGTGTATCTGGCGAAATTTTGGTCAACAATGTAATTAATTGCTGAGCACCTACCTGGCTGTTATAAGCAGGTTGTGTTGTTCATTTGTGGTTGTTGAAAGTTGTAGATTTTTGGCTCTGTAATCCAAAACTAGCTGATCTGGTTGCTCTGTACAGTTTTTCTTGTGAGTTTATGTATCTCCTGTTGTAGGACTTGGCATGAATCCACTGGTTTCATGGTTGATCTTATATGAGTAATGCTACCTTAGCATGTGTTGTGTTAATTCTGTCTCCAGTATTGCATGTATCCTTCTTCTGGATCTGGATGTTTGCTTATGTTTAGATTCTAGAGCATAGAATTCCTGTGTTGAATGTCTGATCTTTTAACCTCTGCTCAAGGGGCAGATTAAACTATTTTCAGGTTGAACATTGGGAAGGGTATACTGCAGTAGGGATGCCATAAGTAGAGATAGCTCAGCACTCTATATTGGGAGATATCTGTAGGGCAGATATCATGTTTGTCCCCCTGAAATCCAGTTTTAGCTGTTCATGCTGATCATTCACAGGTGTATGTCTACCGACTCCAAGCCCTGGATAGGCACCAATCATGCTGTGTTCTTGTGTTATACACCATGTCCAACTTTGCATCCAAATTCATATCAAAACACTTCATACCTCCACCTGTTAGTTGTAGGAGTAGGATTAGGAACCCCCTGCATGCTCTCATACCCAACCAGACATCATGTCCAAGAATGTTGCCAGCCTTGTGATCTATCATACAGATCTTGGTCCATACATGAGAGCATTCTGCCTGCTGTTGTCAAGTCAGATCTTTCTATCTTTGAGGCAGTCAAGGTTACATCTTAAGTTATAGGGATACCCCCCTTGGTGCGGCAGAACCAGAAGTGAAGGGGAGGAGCTCACGCAACCTCCTGTATTCAGTTGGCCTGAATCTGCCTGTGCATTAGAAGTGGCAAACCCTAATGCTGATTCAGAAGAAATGTCAACAGAGTCAATGACCATGAAATCTTTAAATGGGGGCAGACGACCTGGAACGGTGCATGAACCACCGGGAGTATCTACAATCTTAGCATCATCAACCTCAATGTTCTATTCTGGGAAATCGAACATAGTTTGAGACATCATCATACGAACATGACCAGAAAGAACTCTAACATTTCCAGACTTTGGCGGAAACACAAATGAACAATCTTCACATTTGAACAAACCATTTTCTAACTCAGAATACTTTTGGTGTTGACATTTTACAACTGTATTTGGGAATACAGAGGGTTGTGGTTGTTGAGACACAAAAGGTTTTGGCACCTTAAACAAACTTTCAAATCCCTTACTGGGTTGTAACTTCACAGACTGAGATCTAGGCAATACAGAAGGTTCTGTAAACGTTTGAGAATTAAAGGAAGTTTCTCTACTTAAAGCAGGAGAGTAAGCACTGCTTCTAGAACTACTACTAGATGAATGACTTCCTTGAGTTTTTCCAAACTTTATAACTGCCTGATCTTCTAACTCTTCAATTGAGATTCCTCTCAACCTACTTGACGTTCCACAGTCTGATTCTTGCGTTTCTGAATCCCATAGTTCCATAGCCCATTCTTCAGGCATTTTGATATCCTTATGCCGAACAATCTTCGGGGCTGTCAACTGGGTACTATCACTGCTAGATGTCTAAATAGTAGACAAACCTTCTAGTCCACGACTTTGTCTAGGATTTATCATTAAAGGCATAACCTTGTTGTACAGACGATAATGGACAAGAAAAACCAGGGAATGATCAACAGAATCCTTTTTCATAAACAAATTCATTGTGTTGAACTTATATTCTAAAACATCCCTAAGGTTTTCATCCTTAAGACTAACAGGAAAGTCTAACAAACAATCTACAAAAATAGGACCTTTGGCCATGGAGTCGCAACCTGCTCCAAGCAGTGAATGTGACAGTTTCAGAAACCTAGCGTCCTTAAGCATCATCAAAACTATGATTGGCAAACCTTTTCGGTAATGACCACATACTCCAATCCTAACATATGAAAGATGCATGAACTGAGGATTGTTTTTATTTTCATATGCTCTTTTCCTAAACTTCTTAATCAACTCATCTGAGAAGATATTTAATCTTCCCTGATTACCTCCTTTAACTACGTGCTGCAATTCGGCAACATGACAATTCTGAGAGGACTTATAACCAAACCAATCACGCAAACCTATATCCTTATTATTTATCATATCTATAATGCCTTTAGGAATATCTCTATAAATTTCATGAGCCGGAATCCTAGGAACCTTAAAACGCTTTTCAGGTTCTGACCCTACTGCAGATATTTCATCTAAAGCATTACCCTGAGTCTCACCACTAGTAAACATAGACTCATTGTTTGCAAAGAAATTAGTGAACCTGACCTCTTGGTTTCGATCTGCTGTGAGATCGATGCTGCCTGCCGACTGAGAAAGAGAAACTGGAATAGAAGCCATCTGCGCTCGAACCTGCGCTCGAAAGGACTTGATAACCGCCCAAACTGCCCTTCAACACCTCACCACGGCTTACACGGGACTTACTCCTGGGACTTACAACATAGTGTGACGGCCTGAGACTATGCAGGGAGCAGATACAGAGAGCAATACAGATGTTAAGAAAGAGATTAAGCAGAGGTTATCGTTAGGCAACAACGATGACATACAGCTATAATATCATCTCCTTGAGCTCTGATACCATATTTCAGCTGCAACAGACAAACATATGGAACACCATAAATTGGTACAACTAGATATCGCACATGAATAGATAACTGATTATTATTAATGCACAGGAAGCTTACATACATGTTCATCTATAACAATGCTCGCTTTAACATAGATAGCTATAAGCTATGGACTTCTACAGAAGCTTGGGACTCAAGCTTTTACAACACTTTAAAGCTGGACTGGCTTACTAAAGTACTACAACTAAGCTATGACTCTCAGACTTGCAGAACTCTTACTGCACTTAGACTTGCGCTGGATTGCTTGTGAAATGCAGGCGGCCCGGTGCCCTTATATAGGGAGAAGCAGGCAGATCTTTTTACCCCGATCACATAATCCTTTGGAGTCCGACCACAGAAGAGTGACACGAACACACCTTATCCAAAGAGCATCCCAAGAAGGTGGGACCCAATTGCTCGTGAACAAGATAAGGTCGACAACCGACTTCCTTTTACAAACGAGTGGAATAACTCGTACACGCACTAAGGCGACGTGTTACCCCTTTTGAGAACATGGTAGGGTCCATGCCTTTCATTTCATAACGAGGTGAAAGATTCCTCGATGAGTGACATGCCCACTCATTAGCCTTATCTTGAGCCCGTGCTGTGGGTGGAAGTACTTGATTCCATTGGAGCCCACCCGATACAGCCTTCACATAATTCACCTTCTGGGTGTGTACAATCAGGAGCTCGATAGAAACCTCTGGAATCATATTGAGGTACTCTGGGGTCATCCAAAGAGTAATCATGGCAATTTGCACAATCTTGATTTGACACATGTGGAATACAGCCTGGAAGATTATCATCTTCACGCCACATGATACTCATTACTTTGATCTTGTGCGAGTGTGCAAGGACGGCATTGCTGGCATACGGGATTCCTCTGGCAATACGGTAGGTCTTGGTGTGCAACCAAATGGGAGTTTGATGCTGAGTGAAATAATTCAAATGATTCCCAATGGTCCAGTTGCTGAATCTGGATGTTGGTCCACTAGGGCCATACATTTGACACATATGCCGACTGATGGCATTTTCAGCTGCGGAATTGAACTGGAGTTTAAAGATACATCCAGTGTAGGCTGTGGTGCCGTTGAACTGTAACTGATCCGCTTGAGGATAAGGACCAGAAAACATCTTACGAATGGTGGTGAAACCAAACTCATTGTGCAACCATTGGAAAGGATTTCCAATATCTGGATTTAAAAACTTAACAAGGAGAACAAAGTCTCCACACCAGTTCTGAAGAGCGTGACCGATGTCTGGGTCAATAGGTTCCGCTTCTGCAGAGAACTCAAAGAAAGGAGTCTCTGTCCATAATCCTGGAGTAGTAAGCTGCTGCTTAGACACAAGCATTTGAAAATGATCATAAAGGAAATCAGCAGCCATTTGATGGTTGTGCAGATCCCGATGTGGAAAGGGATTACAACTCCATTGTTCACAACTTGGCTCACTCCAGCGTTGTTCTCTGATTCTGATAACACGAACCTTACCTGATACTGCTCTTACATTTTTCTCTTCCTTGGACTTCTTCTTTTCTTCTGCATTGGCTTCAAGTTTCATCTTCAACTGAAACCCTTCCCTTGATTCAAAATCTTTAGGAAGGAGCTCGTTACCATTTGCATCGCGCTTCAATGGAAGATCACAAGTGATCCTTCTTTGGTGCTTTGATAGATCCTTGGTGAATACAGCATCTTCAAATTCTTTTATCATTTCAGCAACGCCCTTCTGAGTTTCTGCATATTGCTTGATCAGAAATGCATGACTGACCTCTCTCTTCTTCTTCTTGCCAGGCTTGGATTGTTTGTGAGTGAAAGACAAGGGCTGATACACTCTAGGTACTTGATGGGTTTCCTGAAAGTATAGGAACTCTTTATCAATTGTGAATGGTTCCCATTCTTTTATGGCATTGCTTCCTAGAATACCATCATAGTCTTCAACCTCATACTGCACAAACATCACTGGACTTGGTTGATCTTCTGTTCCAAGGCGAACAGGTGCAACACAGTACGCCTTACTACCTTCTTTATCCTGATTGGCGAAGGTGATACTTGTATTTTCCGTTTTCCAGGCATCTTCAGGGAAACAGTTCTTTCGTGCAAGATTCAAATCTGCACCAGTGTCTATTAGGAAGGACAGAGGATAAGCTTGGATACCTCTGAAATGGATGGTAAGTATGACAGCAGGACAAATAGATGCAATCCTAGCACTTCTGACATACTTATAGTCTCTAATCATATTGACATGGGTGTCATGACTGGTAGACGCTGGATCTATTTCTCTAGGAGGAGAACCTTCAAAGGCTTCATCTGTGAGATAATTGAAGGGATCTTCCTCTTCAGGAATTTCTGGCTTTACAGGATATTTAGGGACAGGAGCTGGAGCTTGATTTGGCCTTAAAGTCAAAGGGCGCTCTATTGGTCCTAATCCTGGATTCCGCTGAAGTTCACCTAGAGACTTATGGATAATAGGACTGTAAGGTGTTTCATCACAGAGGAGTCGAGCTTCTCTGGGACTCATTGAACCAGTCCTAGTGGTATTGCCACCAGTATTTATCCTATTGATATATTTCTCCAAGTCGGGAGACTTTTCCATTTCTTCCTTCAAATTGAAATTTTCTTCTTCATCAAGTTCTAAAATTTCAGCCTGGGCTTGAGATATTACCTTGAGAAGAAATTCTTTTCTATGACGACGCCATAGACGCCGAGCCATACTTCCGGGTGCTGGAGCTTCTAGCAAACCATGCTGAGACAGAGGCAAAGTTGATTCAAGACTTCGCTGAGCCGTTGTTACAATAGAACTTTGAGGAGGGGAACTCCTTCGTTGCCAAGGCGCTGGATGATATCCATGAGATTCATGAAAGCTTTGACCACTGAATGGTCTACTTGGTGCTTTAGGCTACAGCAGATACAACTTTCTTGCCTTCAACTGCTCCAACTGGGCATTCAACTTTTTCCATGTTTCAGGACCCATGTCCATCTTATGTAGCCGTGCTTCAATCTCCAAAATTTGATCTACAATTTTGTTAAGCTCATTCTGGACGAGTACTTCTGAACATGCGACAGTAGAAAGAAACTTCACTACCGTAGGAATCGGTAGAACTATCAGAATCTGACATCTCAATCTCTGGACTCTGTGGCTTCTTAGAAACTGAAAGATGATTCAGCTTGTTGCTAACTTCTTCAGCAGCAGACTGATATTCTTCTTCTGATGATGATTCAGAAGCTGAACTCAAAACTATATCTTCAGAGTCTGACGGATAGTCATTTATATAGATGTAGTCAGGTTCTGTGATGCCGTGAGCTTGCATTGCACGCATCTTTCCACGTCCTTTCTTTTTCTTTCTTTCGGGACACTTGTTGGCAAAGTGATCCCCTTTACAGATGTAGCAGGTTGGCTTCCACTTGCTACCTTTTCTTTTCTTATCCTTCTTTCTGAAGAAACCTTTCTTTTCTTTCTGCATCTTCTTCTTTAATTTCTTATCTCTGACATCAAGTCCTTTGAATCTTTTTATGAACCTTTTGTCAGACTTTTCTTTAAAACAGCCTGTACACGCGTCACCTTTATCATCTTCTATGCGGTGGCAGATGGTAGTCGACAAAATAGGCTGGACTTTCTTTATCTCCTTTTTTGCTTTAGCTTCATCACATATGTCAGAATTAATCTGTTCTAAAAATTGAACCAATTGCGGAAAAGTAACTTCTTTCATTTCAATTCCATCAGCAACCATATTCTCTAAAACTTTCTTGTGATAGAATTCACCTATCGGATTACCAAAACTTTTCAGGAAAGTAGTATACATTAAATCATGCTGGTGCTCATGGCCGGATAAGTAAAAATGTTCATACTGCTTCTTGCAGTAAGTTTTGAAATCTCTCAAATCCTTACACTTTCCTTTGATGAATTTATTGTATTCTAACTTCTCCATAACATCCCTTTTCCCTACAAACATTCTGAGAAGTTGTGCACATACCTGGTCAGTTCCTTTATCTAGAAGATTTTCTCTGTAATCATCTGGCAACCTTTCCCATACATGCTTTGCTGTTCCAGTCATAGCATTTAAAGCTTGCTTGATTACTTCTTTTTCATCTGCATCAGTGTTAGTGGATAAATAATTTGTTATCCATGATCTCATAGCATCAATGGCTCTAGTATTTTCTAACACTTCAAGCTTATCAAAGTTGACAAGAGGGGGTGTGTCAGCTTTGTATGACTGAATATTTTTGAATGGATCCTCCTTGGGAGAACTTCCATTTCCACCTCGGGCCATCTGTACTTTACCTTGTGATGGTGGTGGTTGCTCATACTGACCTGTCAAGGGATTAAAGACTTTAGCATCAACTTTAGTCTGGAGACTAGGTCCTTCATATTGGGCCTGAAGGAACTTCCTTGCATTATCAGGAAAATGTTTAACCTTGGATTTATGACCAGTATTTTCAATAACCACTGATTCACTTCTGACAGTAGACTGTATCTGACCAGACTCTGTGTGAATCAAATCTTTTACTTCAACTTGCTGTTGACGGATCATGTTAAACTCTTCTTGGAGTTCAACAGCTCTTTGACCATTATGTTTAACATGTAGGTCCACAGTATTTAACTGTGTACCTAAAACATCAGTTTCCAATTTTATAGCATTACGGGCCTGTGTAGTGGCTTGGAGTTGTTCTTGTCTCCAAACATCAACTTGAGCCCTGAACTGTTCATACTGAGCCTTCAGTTCAGTCAGTTCTTTTCCCACTGCCTGTGTCCATTCATCAGACAATATTTTCTCTAGCTTTTCTAAGAGTTGGACAACAATATGGAAATTCTCTTGATGGCTAAGATGAGCCTTTTGGCTTTTAACAGCCTCTATCTCTGCCCATTTCCTTCTATCTTCCAAAAGGAGCATAGTTTTTCTCATACACAAATTAGTCCAGTTTAACAAGTTACTTTGGCTGGACGCACTGGCTCCTATAGGAAAGACATGAACTGGCCAACATTGAACCTTGTAATGACCTTTAGAGTCAATGACCATGAAATCTTTAAATGGGGGCAGACGACCTGGAACGGTGCATGAACCATCGGGAGTATCTACAATCTTAGCATCATCAACCTCAATGTTTTGTTCTGGGAAATCAAACATAGTTTGAGACATCATCATACGAACATGACCAGAAAGAACTCTAACATTTCCAGACTTTGGCAGAAACACAAATGAACAATCTTCACATTTGAACAAACCATTTTCTAACTCAGAATACTTTTGGTGTTGACATTTTACAACTGTATTTGGGAATACAGAGGGTTGTGGTTGTTGAGACACAAAAGGTTTTGGCACCTTAAACAAACTTTCAAATCCCTTACTGGGTTGTAACTTCACAGACTGAGATCTAGGCAAACAGAAGGTTCTGTAAACGTTTGAGAATTAAAGGAAGTTTCTCTACTTAAAGCAGGAGAGTAAGCACTGCTTCTAGAACTACTACTGGATGAATGACTTCCTTGAGTTTTTCCAAACTTTATAACTGCCTGATCTTCTAACTCTTCAATTGAGATTCCTCTCAACCTACTTGACGTTCCACAGTCTGATTCTTGCGTTTCTGAATCCCATAGTTCCATAGCCCATTCTTCAGGCATTTTGATATCCTTATGCCGAACAATTTTTGGGGCTGTCAACTGGGTACTATCACTGCTAGATGTCCAAATAGTAGACAAACCTTCTAGTCCACGACTTTGTCTAGGATTTATCATCAAAGGCATAACCTTGTTGTACAGACGATAATGGACAAGAAAAACCAGGGAATGATCAACAGAATCCTTTTTCATAAACAAATTCATTGTGTTGAACTTATACTCTAAAACATCCCTAAGGTTTTCATCCTTAAGACTAACAGGGAAGTCTAACAAACAATCTACAAAAATAGGACCTTTGGCCATGGAGTCGCAACCTGCGCCAAGCAGTGAGTGTGACAGTTTCAGAAACCTAGCATCCTTAAGCATCATCAAAACTATGATTGGCAAACCTTTTCGGTAATGACCACATACTCCAATCCTAACATATGAAAGATGCATGAACTGAGGATTATTTTTATTTTCATATGCTCTTTTCCTAAACTTTTTAATCAACTCATCTGAGAAGATATTTAATCTTCCCTGATTACCTCCTTTAACTACGTGCTGCAATTCGGCAACATGACAATTCTGAGAGGACTTATAACCAAACCAATCACGCAAACCTATATCCTTATTATTTATCATATCTATAATGCCTTTAGGAATATCTCTATAAATTTCATGAGCTGGAATCCTAGGAACCTTAAAAGGCTTTTCAGGTTCTGACCCTACTGCAGATATTTCATCTAAAGCATTACCCTGAGTCTCACCACTAGTAAACATAGACTCATTGTTTGCAAAGAAATTAGTGAATCTGACCTCTTGGTTTCGATCTGCTGTGAGATCGATGCTGCCTGCCGACTGAGAAAGAGAAGCTGGAATAGAAGCCATCTGCGCTCGAATCTGCGCTCAGAACCTGCGCTCGAAAGGCCCTGATAACCGCCCAAACTGCCCTTCAACGCCTCACCACGTCTTACCACGGGACTTACTCCTGGGACTTACAACACAGTGTGACGGCCTGAGACTATACAGGGAGCAGATACAGAGAGCAATACAGATGTTAAGAAAGAGATTAAGCAGAAGTTATCGTTAGGCAACAACGATGACATACAGCTATAATATCGTCTCCTTGGGCTCTGATACCATATTTCAGCTGCAACAGACAAACATATGGAACACCATAAATTGGTACAACTAGATATCGCACACGAATAGATAACTGATTATTATTAATGCACAAGAAGCTTACATACATGTTCATCTATAACAATGCTCGCTTTAACATAGATAGCTATAAGCTATGGACTTCTACAGAAGCTTGGGACTCAAGCTTTTACAACACTTTAAAGCTGGACTGGCTTACTAAAGTACTACAACTAAGCTATGACTCTCAGACTTGCAGAACTCTTACTGCACTTAATGATAAATCCTAGACAAAGTCGTGGACTAGAAGGTTTGTTTACTATTTGGACATCTAGCAGTGATAGTACCCAGTTGACAGCCCCGAAGATTGTTCGGCATAAGGATATCAAAATGCCTGAAGAATGGGCTATGGAACTATGGGATTCAGAAACGCAAGAATCAGACTGTGGAACGTCAAGTAGATTGAGAGGAATCTCAATTGAGGAGTTAGAAGATCAGGCAGTTATAAAGTTTGGAAAAACTCAAGGAAGTCAGTCATCCAGTAGTAGTTCTAGAAGCAGTGCTTACTCTCCTGCTTTAAGTAGAGAAACTTCCTTTAATTCTCAAACGTTTACAGAACCTTCTGTATTGCCTAGATCCCAGTCTGTGAAGTTACAACCTAGTAAGGGATTTGAAAGTTTGTTTAAGGTGCCAAAACCTTTTGTGTCTCAAAAACCACAACCCTCTGTATTCCCCAATACAGTTGTAAAATGTCAACACCAAAAATATTCTGAGTTAGAAAATGGATTGTTTAAGTGTGAAGATTGTTCATTTGTGTTTCCGCCAAAGTCTGGAAATGTTAGAGTTCTTTCTGGTCATGTTCGTATGATGATGTCTCAAACTGTGTTCGATTTCCCAGAACAGAACATTGAGGTTTTTGATGCTAAGATTGTAGATACTCCCGGTGGTTCATGCACCATTCCAGGTCGTCTGCCCCCATTCAAAGATTTCATGGTCATTGACTCTAAAGGTCATTACAAAGTTCAATGTTCGCCAGTTCATGTCTTTCCTATAGGAGCCAGTGCGTCCAGCCAAAGTAACTTGTTAAACTGGACTAATTTGTGTATGAGGAAAACTATGCTCCTTCTGGAAGATAGAAGGAAATGGGCAGAGATAGAGGCTGTTAAAAGCCAAAAGGCTCATCTTAGCCATCAAGAGAATTTCCATATTATTGTCCAACTCTTAGAAAAGCTAGAGAAAAGATTGTCTGATGAATGGACACAGGCAGTGGGAAAAGAACTGATTGAACTGAAGGCCCAGTATGAACAGTTCAGGGCTCAAGTTGATGTTTGGAGACAAGAACAACTCCAAGCCACTACACAGGCCCGTAATGCTATAAAATTGGAAACTGATGTTTTAGGTACACAGTTAAATACTGTGGATCTACATGTTAAACATAATGGTCAAAGAGCTGTTGAACTCCAAGAAGAGTTTAACATGATCCGTCAACAGCAAGTTGAAGTAAAAGATTTGATTCACACAGAGTCTGGTCAGATACAGTCTACTGTCAGAAGTGAATCAGTGGTTATTCAAAATACTGGTCATAAATCCAAGGTTAAACATTTTCCTGATAATGCAAGGAAGTTCCTTCAGGCCCAATATGAAGGACCTAGTCTCCAGACTAAAGCTGATGCTAAAGTCTTTAATCCCTTGACAGGTCAGTATGAGCAACCACCACCATCACAAGGTAAAGTACAGATGGCCCAAGGTGGAAATGGAAGTTCTCCCAAGGAGGATCCATTCAAAAATATTCAGTCATACAAAGCGGACACACCCCCTCTTGTCAACTTTGATAAGCTTGAAGTGTTAGAAAATACTAGAGCCATTGATGCTATGAGATCATGGATAACAAATTATTTATCTACTAACACTGATGCAGATGAAAAAGAAGTAATCAAGCAAGCTTTAGATGCTATGACTGGAACAGCAAAGCATGTATGGGAAAGGTTGCCAGATGATTACAGAGAAAATCTTCTAGATAAAGGAACTGACCAGGTATGTGCACAACTTCTCAGAATGTTTGTAGGGAAAAGGGATGTTATGGAGAAGTTAGAATACAATAAATTCATCAAAGGAAAGTGTAAGGATTTGAGAGCTTTCAAAACTTACTGCAAGAAGCAGTATGAACATTTTTACTTATCCGGCCATGAGCACCAGCATGATTTAATGTATACTACTTTCCTGAAAAGTTTTGGTAATCCGATAGGTGAATTCTATCACAAGAAAGTTTTAGAGAATATGGTTGCTGATGGAATTGAAATGAAAGAAGTTACTTTTCCGCAATTGGTTCAATTTTTAGAACAGATTAATTCTGACATATGTGATGAAGCTAAAGCAAAAAAGGAGATAAAGAAAGTCCAGCCTATTTTGTCGACTACCATCTGCCACCGCATAGAAGATGATAAAGGTGATGCGTGTGCAGGCTGTTTTAAAGAAAAGTCTGACAAAAGGTTCAGAAAAAGATTCAAAGGACTTGATGTCAGAGATAAGAAATTAAAGAAGAAGATGCGGAAAGAAAAGAAAGGTTTCTTCAGAAAGAAGGATAAGAAAAGAAAAGGTAGCAAGTGGAAGCCAACCTGCTACATCTGTAAAGGGGATCACTTTGCCAACAAGTGTCCTGAAAGAAAGAAAAAGAAAGGACATGGAAAGATGCGTGCAATGCAAGCTCACGGCATCACAGAACCTGACTACATCTATATAAATGACTATCCGTCAGACTCTGAAGATATAGTTTTGAGTTCAGCTTCTGAATCATCATCAGAAGAAGAATATCAGTCTGTTGCTGAAGAAGTTAGCAACAAGCTGAATCATCTTTCAGTTTCTAAGAAGCCACAGAGTCCAGAGATTGAGATGTCAGATTCTGATAGTTCTACCGATTCCTACGGTAGTGAAGTTTCTTTCTACTGTCGCATGTTCAGAAGTACTCCTGTCCAGAATGAGCTTAACAAAATTGTAGATCAAATTTTGGAGATTGAAGCACGGCTACATAAGATGGACATGGGTCCTGAAACATGGAAAAAGTTGAATGCCCAGTTGGAGCAGTTGAAGGCAAGAAAGTTGTATCTGCTGCAGCCTAAAGCGCCAAGTAGACCATTCAGTGGTCAAAGCTTTCATGAATCTCATGGATATCATCCAGCGCCTTGGCAACGAAGGAGTTCCCCTCTTCAAAGTTCTATTGTAACAACGGCTCAGCGAAGTCTTGAATCAACTTTGCCTTTGTCTCAGCGTGGTTTGCTAGAAGCTCCAGCACCTGGAAGTATGGCTCGGCGTCTATGGCGTCGTCATAGAAAAGAATTTCTTCTCAAGGTAATATCTCAAGCCCAGGCTGAAATTTTAGAACTTGATGAAGAAGAAAATTTCAATTTGAAGGAAGAAATGGAAAAGTCTCCCGACTTGGAGAAATATATCAATAGGATAAATACTAGTGGCAATACCACTAGGACTGGTTCAATGAGTCCCAGAGAAGTTCGACTCCTCTGTGATGAAACACCTTACAGTCCTATTATCCATAAGTCTCTAGGTGAACTTCAGCGGAATCCAGGATTAGGACCAATAGAGCGCCCTTTGTCATTAAGGCCAAATCAAGCTCCAGCTCCTGTCCCTAAATATCCTGTAAAGCCAGAAATTCCTGAAGAGGAAGATCCCTTCAATTATCTCACAGATGAAGCCTTTGAAGGTTCTCCTCCTAGAGAAATAGATCCAGCGTCCACTAGTCATGACACTCATGTTAATATGATTAGAGACTATAAGTATGTCAGAAGTGCTAGGATTGCATCTATTTGTCCTGTTGCCATACTTACCATCCATTTCAGAGGTATCTAAGCTTATCCTCTGTCCTTCCTAATAGACACTAGTGCAGATTTGAATCTTGCACGAAAGAATTGTTTCCCTGAAGATGCCTGGAAAACGGGAAATACAAGTATCACCTTCGCCAATCATGATAAAGAAGGTAGTAAGGCGTACTGTGTTGCACCTGTTCGTCTTGGAACAGAAGATCAGCCCAGTCCAGTGATGTTTGTGCAGTATGAGGTAGAAGACTATGATGGTATTCTAGGGAACAATGCCATAAAAGAATGGGAACCATTCACAATTGATAAAGAGTTCCTGTACTTTCAGGAAACCCATCAAGTACCTATAGTGTATCAGCCCTTGTCTTTCACTCACAAACAATCCAAGCCTGGCAAGAAGAAGAAGAAAGATGTCAGTCATGCATTTCTGATCAAGCAATATGCAGAAACACAGAAGGACATTGCTGAAATGATCAAAGAATTTGAAGATGATGTTTTCACCAAGGATCTGTCAAAGCACCAAAGAAGAATCACTTGTGATCTTCCATTGAAGCATGATGCAAATGGTAACGAGCTCCTTCCTAAAGGTAAAGCAAATTACTTTTTAATGACTGCCACTGAAGCAGAAATATGTGCTAAAGAAATCTCTTCGCTATTAGAACAAGATCTTATTCAGGTGTCTGAATCACCATTCTCTTGTCATGCAATGTATGTACCTAAAGTAGATGAGAATGGAAATGAATTGCCTGAAAAAAGATTAGTTGTCAATTATAAACCTCTTAATGATTGTTTAGTAGATCATCGTCATCCCTTGCCTAGCAAAGACCATATCTGGCAGTCTATCCAGGGTAGTAATGTATATTCCAAGTTTGACCTTACCAAAGGTTACTGGCAGATTAAGCTTAAGCCCCAGGATTTTTACAAAACTGCATTCTCGGTGCCTCAGGGTCTTTATGAATGGAAAGTCCTTCCATTCGGCATTAAAACCGCTCCTTCCATCTTTCAACAACGAATGGATGCCCTGTTTCGACCCTTTGCTAAGTTCATTCAGCCATATATAGATGATATTCTAGTTTTTAGCCTTGAAATGAACTCCCATCTCTAGCACCTTCGTCAGTTTTTGAATGTCTGTCAACGCCATGGATTAGCTGTTAATCCTTCAAAGTCTGTCTTTGCTCAAACGTCAATTGTCTTCATTGGCATCAAGCTTCTCCCGGGGGGGATGATGGAGGCACAACCTCACATTTTGCGCAAAATTGCCTATCTCCCTGTCACAAATGTTAAGGAGTTGCAAAGGTTTTTGGGATTAGTAAATTATATTGTGGGGTTTTATCATAAGCTTGCTGAAGATCGAGTTGATTTGAACAAGCTTCTCAGTAAGAAGCCTCCTCCATGGACTACGCATCATGATCAGTTGATTCAAAATATAAAGAACAAATGTGCTCAGTTGCCACCCTTGAAGTTACCTGGACCAGGTTACAAAATAGTTGAAACAGATGCAAGTGAGTTTGCATGGTCTGGTATTCTCAGAGAACAGAAGACTCCAGTCTTTGATCCCAAAGATAAAGGAGAAATTGTCAGAACTGTCTCGGGTGCTTTCCATAATTCAGAGATAGATTACCACAGTACTCATAAAGAGATACTGGCTGTTGTTAAAACTTTTCAAGCATTTCAGATGTTTATTGCTGACAAAAGGTTTTTGTTGAAAAGTGATTTGCAGCACCTTAGAGGATTCTTGAAGAAAGAATCTAGAAATAAGGTTACTCGTGGTCGTCTTCTTAGATGGGCACAATTGCTCAGCACCTATGAATTTGATTTTATCCACTTACCAGGTGTTGAAAATATTTTTGCAGATTTTGAATCAAGGGAAGGTTTTCAGTTGAAGATGAAACTTGAAGCCAATGCAGAAGAAAAGAAGAAGTCCAAGGAAGAGAAAAATGTAAGAGCAGTATCAGGTAAGGTTCGTGTTATTAGAATCAGAGAACAACGCTGGAGTGAGCCGAGTTGTGAACAATGGAGTTGTAATCCCTTTCCACATCGGGATCTGCACAACCATCAAATGGCTGCTGATTTTCTTTATGATCATTTTCAAATGCTTGTGTCTAAGTAGCAGCTGACTACTCCAGGTTTATGGACAGAGACTCCTTTCTTTGAGTTCTCTACAGAAGCGGAACCTATTGACCCAGACATCGGTCATGCTCTTCAGAACTGGTGTGGAGACTTTGTTCTCCCTGTTAAGTTTTTAAATCCAGATATTGGAAATCCTTTCCAATGGTTGCACAATGAGTTTGGTGTCACCACCATTCGTAAGATGTTTTCTGGTCCTTATCCTCAAGCGGATCAGTTACAGTTCAACGGCACCACAGCCTACACTGGATGTATCTTTAAACTCCAGTTCAATTCCGCAGCTGAAAATGCCATCAGTCAGCATATGTGTCAAATGTATGGCCCTAGTGGACCAACATCTAGATTCAGCAACTGGACCATTGGGAATCGTTTGAATTATTTCACTCAGCATCAAACTCCCATTTGGTTGCACACCAAGACCTACCGTATTGCCAGAGGAATCCCGTATGCCAGCAATGTCGTCCTTGCACACCCGCACAAGATCAAAGTAATGAGTATCATGTGGCGTGAAGATGATAATCTTCCAGGCTGTATTCCACATGCGTCAAATCAAGATTGTGCAAATTGCCATGATTACTCTTTGGATGACCCCAGAGTACCTCAATATGATTCCAGAGGTTTCTATCGAGCTCCTGATTGTAGACACCCAGAAGGTGAATTATGTGAAGGCTGTATCGGGTGGGCTCCAATGGAATCAAGTACTTCCACCCACAGCACGGGCTCAAGATAAGGCTAATGAGTGGGCATGTCACTCATTGAGGAATCTTTCACCTCGTTATGAAATGAAAGGCATGGACCCTACCATGTTCTCAAAAGGGGTTAACACGTCGCCTTAGTGCGTGTACGAGTTATTCCACTCGTTTGTAAAAGGAAGTCGGTCGTCGATCTTATCTTGTTCATGAGCAATTGGGTCCCACCTTCTTGGGATGCTCTTCAGATAAGGTGTGTTCGTGTCACTCTTCTATGGTCGGACTCCAAAGGATTATGTGATCGGGGTAAAAAGATCTGCCCGCTTCTCCCTATATAAGGGCACCGGGCCGCCTGCAGTTCACAAGCAATCCGGTGCAAGTCTAAGTGCAGTAAGAGTTCTGCAAGTCTGAGAGTCATAGCTTAGTCGTAGTACTTTAGTAAGCCAGTCCAGCTTTAAAGTGTTGTAAAAGCTTGAGTCCCAAGCTTCTGTAGAAGTCCATAGCTTATAGCTATCTATGTTAAAGCAAGCATTGTTATAGATGAACATGTATGTAAGCTTCCTGTGCATTAATAATATATCGTCATAATCATAGGTTGGAATAGGGATCTTTTTACCAAATTGCATCTTAGCATCAGGTTTCAGCCTAATCTCCATCTCCGGCATCTCCTTCTCCCAGAACTTTTGTGGATCATCAGAACAGAGATCTTTTAACAGAGCATTCTTTAATTCAGGTAAAGGTTCTACTGTCTGCACATGATGAATAGCTGGATATTTCTCTAAAGTGTAGAGCAGTCGAGGAGGACTAATCTTCTCACCATTTAATGTAAACATGATGCTTTTCTTTGTACAACCATAGGGAGTATAGCGATCAATGAAATTACCACCTAAGAGGACATCTACTGGCATGTGATTCATAGCAAAGAAATCACACTTGAAAGGTCTGGATTCAATAGTCAAAGTTTGCTGATGACAATACTTATCACAAACAAACTCATTACCTTGGATGTCTCTTGCAGTGTAAGTGGTTCTATTAGTTAATTGTTCCCAATGGCTCAAGATTTGAGGTTTACAGAAAGACAAAGAAGCACCTGTATCCACCTAAGCATCATATTGACGACCATTTATCTGGACAGTAATATACTGAGAGAATTTTCCTGTTAATAAATGGACTAGATAAGTAGGATCTAATTGCTCAGAGGGTTCTGGTAATACAGACAGAACTAGCTTAACCTTACTAGGATCCATAGGAGGCTTATGATCAATTATCTCTTCGGGCTCTTCTTGTTCATACAGAGTTTGGATCTGTTCTTGGAAAGGGGAGTGATCAGGATAAGGATATCTCACACCAGAAGTAGAAGGTATGTCTTCATCAAAAGACATAAAACCAGAAGGTTTACACTCATATCCAGAACAAGGACTTGGACTTGAAATATGAAATCTTTCCAAAGCATGAGTAACAAAATCTGGCTTATTTCTTCTGTATTTTCTATCAGATGGAACATTAGTAATGATAGGGAAATCACCAGAAAAGACTGTTACCTGAGGAGGCATAGCTTGTGCATAAGATTGTGCCTGCAGCATAACAGGTTGCATGCCTGGTGGAAATTGCGAGGGAAAGCTACTGAAGTCTGGAATATCAGGAATATCAGGAGTGTCTGGCTGATATGATCTCTGGTTGTGAAATCTGCGTCCAGGATTGTATCCACGTCTGCCTCTGGAGGATCTCCAGGTCTGGTTCATCATGACTGTAGGCTCATCATCCTCATAGTAATCAAGCTATTGTTCAGCACTGAGAAGAGTATCGGCAAGATCAACAAGAGCATCCTCTTCTTCATCTTCATATTCATACTCTTGGAAGAGAGGTTCATAAATATCTTCTTGCTGGTATAAATCTTCTTCAGAATCGACAACATCCCACTACACGGCTGCAGAGGGATCGGCGTAAACAGCTTTAACAGCAGGATTTTTACAGGAACAGTCAAGAGCTTTATGGCCAGGCTTGTTACAAATGTAACAAATAATTTCTCGGCTAGCAGGATGAGGATTATGTCGGCGACGCATAAACTTATGTTTAGGAGCATAAGAGTGCTTTTTAGGAAAAGTTCTCTGCTGAAAAGAGAGCTGACGCTTCTTATGTTTCTTATGCTGCTTTCTCTGTGTTTTACCAAAAGGATTACAGCCATAATTCTCAATAAAAGCAAGGGCAATACGCTTAGCTTCATGGCGAGTAAATTTATTCTGGTATTTACAAGCATCAATAAACTGCAAAATTTGCTCCTTAGAAAATTGAATAAGATCTGTAATAGGACATTCTTCGAAACTTATCTCTCTGAGTTCAAGATAACTCAGAACCTTATCAGCAATGTTATAAGGTAGACCTTCTAAATACTTAGTCTTTGCGACATCTACCTTTTTCTTATCCTTAAGCTGATACAGAAGAATTCTAAAAGTTTCACTGTATCTTTTAAAATCCTTTAAATCACAGCATTTCATTGACAGAATATCCTTCATTAATCTTTCTTGTTGGGAAACCAATTCAGGACAAAATTCAGCAATCAACAAATCCATAAGACAATTTAAAGCAGGTAACTGCTGTTGTTGAGGCTGGCCTTGGGAATCAAGCACAACAGTAACATTATTATACACCTTATTCAATTTATCTTCATCAGGTAATCCATTCCACCAATCAGTCAACATTCCCCAGAAATATGTGACTGCCATTTTTGCCATATTGGTCTGAGTTGTCCCAGACAAACTAGCAATAATGATGAAAGTATTTATCCATTTAGTGATCAAATTTCTAGGATTCTCAACATGATCAATGTTAAGATACCAGGGTGAAATGGGACATGTAGTCTGCATCATATGGGCTGACCCTTTGCCACTGTATTTCTCTTTAGGAACAACAGGATTAGGAATAATCAAAGCAGTAGACATGGGTTTCTTCTCATGGTCAACTAACCAATCTAAAGCAGAGGATAAGTCATGTAGAGAACTATCTACAGAATCAAATCTAGAAACAACATTTTCGTCAATTTTCTGACACTGTACAGAAACAGACTCAACCTGGTCCCTCAAGGGCTGTACAAGGTTCACTATCTGAGAGGCTTGACTATTCAATTTATCCAGGTAAGACTGTAAACTATCATATTTATTCTGAAACTGCTGTATATATTCCTTAAGACAGGTATTAGTATCATAAACTATATTGCCACACCCTTTTACATCTGTAGTAATCACTGAAATAGATTCTTTTAAACCAAGAATATCTTGACAACTGTCATCCATATTCTGCTGCAAATGTGCACAGAACCTTCCAAAATAATTTCTCTGTTTAAATTCAAGAGATGGCTCCTTTTCTTCAGAAGTTTTTGGTTGGAAAGCATACTGGAAAAGACTCACAGTACCTTCAGGGGACTGGTAATAACCTTTGACAGGAGGCCAACGACCATTCCTATAATACATAATTTCTTGTTCTTTGAACCATTCAAAGGTTTCTGCTCGGGGCAGAGTTTGAGCCATATTGCAAAATGGATGATCTACCTTATTCTTTCCCATATCTTTCTTCATTCTTACCTTTTCCTTTCCTTTTGCAGAAGGTTCAGGACCTGTATTCAAAGGATCTTCCTCTACTTCGACAAACAACTGGGCTTTCTTTCTAGAACTCTGAGAACCAATAGACGAAGTAGAACAGAAAGAACTCTGAGGAGTAAGAAAAGGATTAGAAGGTTGACCTTTCATAGACAAACTACGAGGTAGGATCCTGATCTGATTATTTTCTATTTCATGGACAGGTTTAGTTCTTTCAAGTAACCTAGGGGCTACATGCTTCATCCAATCAATTTTCCATCCAGCAGGGATTTCTATCTGATCCATATGACCTTTTTGAAGCTGGACTTCTCCATGCAATGCTTTCGCATAAGGCAAATTATCTAAAATATCAGGATTATTTGTATTGGTCATGGAGTATAAGACTTGGACATTTATAGAAGCATATTTAAATTTACCAAACATGTTAAGACCAAAGAGAGAACTAAATATACCCCAACAATTCAGAGATCCTCTTTTAACCTCGGGACAACCTTTATCTCTGGCTGCAACTGTAAGATTAGGATAAAACGTAAAACAGACAGAGTTTTTTGTTAACCGGGAAAGACTAGACAATTGACAGGCATGTTTAAACTCAACTTGCCTTCTATCACACAAAGCAAGGTAACATACTGGACGAATATTATCGGGCACACAGGAACCTATAACAACTCGAATAGCTCCAAAATGGACAAAGTTGACATCAGGACGACTCCTAATATATTCTATTTCATCAGCAGGGAGGACTGACAACATTTTAGTTTGATAAGTAAGAGCTGGATCATATTCTAGAGTAAGCTCAACAATCTTCAAATGAGGAATCACAAAAGGCTTGAATGTACTTTTAAACAAAATATTCTTCAACTTATTTGGTTTGCCTAAAGCCTTTTTCTTATAGACACCATCAGCAGAAAGAACAGGAGGTTTATAATTACTTACTGTTCCTTCGATAACATCTTCAGTTGTATCAATGTTGGGAGTGTCTTCATCTACCAGATCTCCTTCAGTCGGATCTATCTTAGGAAGCTCAAAAGTGCCTTCTAGGAATGCCTCATTCACACGTTCAACACCTGTATTCGGTTGGGAAAAGCCATGGAATTCCGCCATTCTGTTTGCAGTAGAGAAGTAGGGTAATACTGGTTACACTTACAGGGGTTTGACAGGAGAGAAATAAACAATTCCCTTAACACAACTTAACCAAATAACGGGATAACAATTCTCGATCCAAACACCGCAGTGAAACCCTACAGAACGAAAACGTTCTTCGCGAACCAGTAACTTCTCAGACCTGTGACTTAGAATATAGACCGGGTAGGCTCTGATACCATTAAAACACATATGACAGGATCTAACACAGAGACAGACAATTCCTAGACTTTTGAAGCTTTCTTCTCAGAGTACGAGTATGAAGACAAATAAGATCATGCTATTGAGCAAAACAGCGACGGAGGCTGTAGGCCGAATGGTTACGGCTTCTTAATTATCTCAATCTCAAACTTACAAACTTGCAGAAATACAACCTATATTAACCCTTAGACTCTCTAAGACTCTCTATACACCGTTGTAGTGTGGGATTTCGAAGTGCCCATTATGCTTCCCTGAGCTTGCTTATATAGCCTTCAGATGACCGGACTGACTGGGAAATAAGAATCTAACCGGCACAAGGAGGTTTATCGTGCTCAATAAAGCAGACAGTGACAGTCCTTAGTGCGCCTAAGAATCTTATCTCTAAGTACTACAGCTGTCATGAGAGCTGGTACTATTGTCTGGAGATGGAATATGAGTGGGGTCATATCCGTAACGATACACATCATTCCATCCGACAGGATGCCACTTGGCGTTAATGCGGAATCTTTGGTGGACAATCCAGTCTTGGACATCAATATCATGGTTTAAAGTAGGGGAAAAGAAAGATTCCCATCGTAGACGCATATTGATGATAATGCGTGTACACAATTCTTGGCTAATTGGTTCTTCTGGATGTACTGCAGAGGGTCCAGCAAAGTAGAAAAAGTCTTCAATCTGCTTCGTTATTGGTGCTGAACAGGAAATCTTCCATGTGTAGAAGGGTTTTCTGACAAGATTGAGCAGGAGGTGATACATGTGATCAGAATTGATACGAAGTATCTCAAACTGACCATAACCAGTAGCATACAGATCAGGACAAGTGATACAACCAGTATGATGTAAAGTTTCAGCAGCTTGAATAGCATTTTCATCATAGTGGTTATGGAGACCTTTCTGAAGAATATCTTTCTGCACAATCAAATTCATGTGCCAAAAGGGAGCATCATAATGTTTTTCTCTCATAAATCCAGGAGGTTCAGAAGACGATCCAGGATTTTGCATGAAAACTCCAGGAAGATGAGGTCTACTGAAATAATCTGCAACTACATTACTTTTACCAGCTATGTGCTGTGCTTCATAGTTGAACTAGTTAAAATATTCCTACCACCTTAAATACTTGCCACGTCCATCTTTCCGACCATGATCTTTCTCCTTAAATGTGAGGAAGCGGGAGCAATCTGTCTTTATCACAAATTTCTTCAGATGCATAAGTTTTAAAGCAAACTTTTTCAAATTCTTATAAACACCATAAATTTCTTTGTCTGAAGAAATCCATTTCCTGACATCAGCAGGAAATACTCCACTGGCGTATTCAACTAAATATTCGACTCCATTTTTAATGAAGCAAAGATGACCACCCCATGCATACTCAGAGGCATCTGTGTACAGAACAAAATCTTCAGTAGTAGGAACATACAATACTGGCAAATTCTGTACCTTTTGTTGAATAAGTCGAACAGCATCAGAATGGACTTGGGTCCATTGAGGTTTTCGTTTTGACAGTAACTCCTATAATGGTACTCGATCAAAACCTGCATTCGGATAGAAATTGTTCACATAATTCAAAATACCTAAGAATCCTTGCAGCTCCTTAATAGACAAGGGAGGCTGAAATTCAAGGATCTTACTCTTAATATGGGGTTGAACTTCTAACTGTCCACCCTTAACTATCATACCTAAAAATTTACATGAATCAGTACACCACTGAATTTTACTAAGGGACAGAACAATCCCTGATTTTAATACAAGTCCATAAAATAATTCTAAATGTGAGCGATGCTCATCAAAAGTTTGACTGAAAATAAGTATATCATCTATATATACACAAAGCCAATCCTGACAGCCGTTGAATATCTTGTCCATTCGTTCTTGGAAGTAAGCTGGTGCATTCATAAGACCAAACGGCATAACTGTCCATTCATAATGTCCAAAGGGACAACTGAATGCAGTCTTAAACTGGTCTTCTTTCTTGACTCGAATCTGATAAAAACCTGATTTACAATCAAACTGAGAGAATATCTTAGATTTTGCAACTTTCTCAAGTAAATAAGACTTATCAGGTATTGGATATGGAAAAGGAAGAGTAATAGCATTTAATGGTTGATAATTAATAACCATTCTTTTCTTTTTTCTTCTTCTTTCAGCTTCCTTATTTACCATGAATGCATAGCAATTAAATTCAGACTGAGAATGAACAATGTACTTCCCCTTTTTAAGCTCTTCAATGGCGGCTGCCATATCGTCATAATCATAGGCTGGAATAGGGATCTTTTTAACAAATTGCATCTTAGCATCAGGTTTCATAATCAGTTATCTATTCGTGTGCGATATCTAGTTGTACCAATTTATGGTGTTCCATATGTTTGTCTGTTGCAGCTGAAATATGGTATCAGAGCCCAAGGAGACGATATTATAGCTGTATGTCATCGTTGTTGCCTAACGATAAATTCTGCTTAATCTCTTTCTTAACATCTGTATTGCTCTCTGTATCTGCTCCCTGTATAGTCTCAGGCCGTCACACTGTGTCGTAAGTCCCAGGAGTAAGTCCCGTGGTAAGCCGTGGTGAGGCGTTGAAGGGCAGTTTGGGCGGTTATCAGGTCCTTTCGAGCGCAGGTTCCGAGCGCAGATTCGAGCGCAGATGGCTTCTATTCCAGCTTCTCTTTCTCAGTCGGCAGGCAGCATCGATCTCACAGCAGATCGAAACCAAGAGGTTAGATTCACTAATTTCTTTGCAAACAATGAGTCTATGTTTACTAGTGGTGAGACTCAGGGTAATGCTTTAGATGAAATATCTGCAGTAGGGTCAGAACCTGAAAAGCCTTTTAAGGTTCCTAGGATTCCGGCTCATGAAATTTATAGAGATATTCCTAAAGGCATTATAGATATGATAAATAATAAAGATATAGGTTTGCGTGATTGGTTTGGTTATAAGTCCTCTCAGAATTGTCATGTTGCCGAATTGCAGCACGTAGTGAAAGGAGGTAATTAGGGAAGATTAAATATCTTCTCAGATGAGTTGATTAAGAAGTTTAGAAAAAGAGCATATGAAAATAAAAATAATCCTCAGTTCATGCATCTTTCATATGTTACGATTGGAGTATGTGGTCATTACCGAAAAGGTTTGCCAATCATAGTTTTGATGATGCTTAAGGACGCTAGGTTTCTGAAACTGTCACATTCACTGCTTGGCGCAGGTTGCGACTCCATGGCCAAAGGTCCTATTTTTGTAGATTGTTTGTTAGACTTCCCTGTTAGTCTTAAGGATGAAAACCTTAGGGATGTTTTAGAGTATAAGTTCAACACAATGAATTTGTTTATGAAAAAGGATTCTGTTGATCATTCCCTGGTTTTTCTTGTCCATTATCGTCTGTACAACAAGGTTATGCCTTTGATGATAAATCCTAGACAAAGTTGTGGACTAGAAGGTTTGTCTACTATTTGGACATCTAGCAGTGATAGTACCCAGTTGACAGCCCCAAAAATTGTTCGGCATAAGGATATCAAAATGCCTGAAGAATGGGCTATGGAACTATGGGATTCAGAAACGCAAGAATCAGACTATGGAACGTCAAGTAGGTTGAGAGGAATCTCAATTGAAGAGTTAGAAGATCAGGCAGTTATAAAGTTTGGAAAAACTCAAGGAAGTCATTCATCCAGTAGTAGTTCTAGAAGCAGTGCTTACTCTCCTGCTTTAAGTAGAGAAACTTCCTTTAATTCTCAAACGTTTACAAAACCTTCTGTATTGCCTAGATCTCAGTCTGTGAAGTTACAACCCAGTAAGGGATTTGAAAGTTTGTTTAAGGTGCCAAAACCTTTTGTGTCTCAACAACCACAACCCTCTGTATTCCCAAATACAGTTGTAAAATGTCAACACCAAAAGTATTCTGAGTTAGAAAATGGTTTGTTCAAATGTGAAGATTGTTCATTTGTGTTTCCGCCAAAGTCTGGAAATGTTAGAGTTCTTTCTGGTCATGTTCGTATGATGATGTCTCAAACTATGTTCGATTTCCCAGAACAGAACATTGAGGTTGATGATGCTAAGATTGTAGATACTCCCGGTGGTTCATGCACCGTTCTAGGTCGTCTGCCCCCATTTAAAGATTTCATGGTCATTGACTCTAAAGGTCATTACAAGGTTCAATGTTGGCCAGTTCATGTCTTTCCTATAGGAGCCAGTGCGTCCAGCCAAAGTAACTTGTTAAACTGGACTAATTTGTGTATGAGGAAAACTATGCTCCTTCTGGAAGATAGAAGGAAATGGGCAGAGATAGAGGCTGTTAAAAGCCAAAAGGCTCATCTTAGCCATCAAGAGAATTTCCATACTGTTGTCCAACTCTTAGAAAAGCTAGAGAAAAGATTGTCTGATGAATGGACACAGGCAGTGGGAAAAGAACTGACTGAACTGAAGGCTCAGTATGAATAGTTCAGGGCTCAAGTTGATGTTTGGAGACAAGAACAACTCCAAGCTACTACACAGGCCTGTAATGCCATAAAGTTGGAAACTGATGTTTTAGGTACACAGTTAAATACTGTGGATCTACATGTTAAACATAATGGTCAAAGAGCTGTTGAACTCCAAGAAGAGTTTAACATGATACGTCAACAGCAAGTTGAAGTAAAAGATTTGATTCACAGAGAGTCTGGTCAGATGCAGTCTACTGTCAGAAGTGAATCAGTGGTTATTCAAAATACTGGTCATAAATCCAAGGTTAAACATTTTCCTGATAATGCAAGGAAGTTCCTTCAGGCCCAATATGAAGGACCTAGTCTCCAAACTAAAGCTGATGCTAAAGTCTTTAATCCCTTGACAGGTCAGTATGAGCAACCACCACCATCACAAGGTAAAGTACAGATGGCCCGAGGTGGAAATGGAAGTTCTCCCAAGGAGGATCCATTCAAAAATATTCAGTCATACAAAGCTGACACACCCCCTCTTGTCAACTTTGATAAGCTTGAAGTGTTAGAAAATACTAGAGCTATTGATGCTATGAGATCATGGATAACAAATTATTTATCCACTAACACTGATGCAGATGAAAAAGAAGTAATCAAGCAAGCTTTAAATGCTATGACTGGAACAGCAAAGCATGTATGGGAAAGGTTGCGAGATGATTACAGAGAAAATCTTCTAGATAAAGGAACTGACCAGGTATGTGCCCAACTTCTCAGAATGTTTGTAGGAAAAAGGGATGTTATGGAGAAGTTAGAATATAATAAATTCATTAAAGGAAAGTGTAAGGATTTGAGAGATTTCAAAACTTACTGCAAGAAGCAGTATGAACATTTTTACTTATCCGGCCATGAGCACCAGCATGACTTAATGTACACTACTTTCTTGAAAAGCTTTGGTAATCCGATAGGTGAATTCTATCACAAGAAAGTTTTAGAGAATATGGTTGCTGATGGAATTGAAATGAAAGAAGTTACTTTTCCGCAATTGGTTCAATTTTTAGAACAGATAAATTCTGACATATGTGATGAAGCTAAAGCAAAAAAAGAGATAAAGAAAGTCCAGCCTATTTTGTCGACTACCATCTGCCACCGCATAGAAGATGATAAAGGTGATGCGTGTGCAGGTTGTTTTAAAGAAAAGTCTGACAAAAGGTTCAAGAAAAGATTCAAAGGACTTGATGTCAGAGATAAGAAATTAAAAAAGAAGATGCGGAAAGAAAAGAAAGGTTTCTTCAGAAAGAAGGATAAGAAAAGAAAAGGTAGCAAGTGGAAGCCAACCTGCTACATCTGTAAAGGGGATCACTTTGCCAACAAGTGTCCCGAAAGAAAGAAAAAGAAAGGACGTGGAAAGATGCGTGCAATGCAAGCTCACGGCATCACAGAACCTGACTACATCTATATAAATGACTATCCGTCAGACTCTGAAGATATAGTTTTGAGTTCAGCTTCTGAATCATCATCAGAAGAAGAATATCAGTCTGCTGCTGAAGAAGTTAGCAACAAGCTGAATCATCTTTCAGTTTCTAAGAAGCCACAGAGTCCAGAGATTGAGATGTCAGATTCTGATAGTTCTACCGGTTCCTACGGTAGTGAAGTTTCTTTCTACTATCGCATGTTCAGAAGTACTCCTGTCCAGAATGAGCTTAACAAATTGTAGATCAAATTTTGGAGATTGAAGCACGGCTACATAAGATGGACATGGGTCCTGAAACATGGAAAAAGCTGAATGCCCAGTTGGAGCAGTTGAAGGCAAGAAAGTTGTATCTGCTGCAGCCTAAAGCACCAAGTAGACCATTCAGTGGTCAAAGCTTTCATGAATCTCATGGATATCATCCAGCGCCTTGGCAACGAAGGAGTTCCCCTCCTCAAAGTTCTATTGTAACAACGGCTCAGCGAAGTCTTGAATCAACTTTGCCTCTGTCTCAGCGTGGTTTGCTAGAAGCTCCAGCACCCGGAAGTATGGCTTGGCGTCTATGGCGTCGTCATAGAAAAGAATTTCTTCTCAAGGTAATATCTCAAGCCCAGGCTGAAATTTTAGAACTTGATGAAGAAGAAAATTTCAATTTGAAGGAAGAAATGGAAAAGTCTCCCGACTTGGAGAAATATATCAATAGGATAAATACTGGTGGCAATACCACTATGACTGGTTCAATGAGTCCCAGAGAAGCTTGACTCCTCTGTGATGAAACACCTTACAGTCCTATTATCCATAAGTCTCTAGGTGAACTTCAGCGGAATCCAGGATTAGGACCAATAGAGCGCCCTTTGTCTTTAAGGCCAAATCAAGCTCCAGCTCCTGTCCCTAAATATCCTGTAAAGCCAGAAATTCCTGAAGAGGAAGATCCCTTCAATTATCTCACAGATGAAGCCTTTGAAGGTTCTCCTCCTAGAGAAATAGATCCAGCGTCTACCAGTCATCACACCCATGTCAATCACATAATGTAACTCCTTTTCAAAGCACCTATCTATATAGAAAATACAAGGCAAATTTGCCCCTATCTTGGAATGGGTGTCCAACTTGGTGTCATGCCCACATTCCCCATCTGATCATGACACGCAACACACGTGTCATGTCCACATTAGTCATGTGGTCATGATACGAACTATCAAAAACTTTTCCATGAGTCCCTAGAAACCCCCTCGCATGCGTCTGCGTGCTCAGTGGCAATACGCATAAGGCGTAAACATGTCAATCAATACTCGGGGAAGTGTGCCATCCTAGGCAATCCCCTACGTGATGATAGCTGACTAGGGGGTTAGGCGACGTGATGTGCACCACTTCTAGGGTTAGAACTAATTTAACTCATACCCTAAGTTTCTTAGGTGAGTGAAATGATTTTGACTGAATTAAAATCAAACCCTAATTCTAATGCATAATTAAAATCGAATATAAAAATGCATCCAATGGTATGATGGTCGCATGATGGAATGGAAAGATTAAATGAAGGTCACAAAAATGCCATAAAAATAAAACCCTAAATTCTAGGAAAATTTTGACAACATAATGAGTTTTCAATAATTGAAATAAATATTTTTAAAAGAATTCTTCGCGAAAAATAATTAAGGCAAAAATTAAATAGACAAAGTATAAAAAAAATTTAAATAATTCCAAGGTCAAAATAAATTTAACCACTCAACAAAATATAAAATTCAAAATTAAATAAATGACCAAATTAAAACTCAATAATTAAGTCCTTTAATAAATATATATTTGACAATTATATTTATTAATTAACTCGAGTTAAAATGTAGAAGGGGAAAAATCAGGCATCTCTCCCCATGGAATATTAAAAATTGATTAAATAAAAAAACCATTTAATGAAAAGTTTTCCCCAATAAAATAAAATTTAAAGTTCACTAGAAAAGAATAATAAGGGTGTCCAAATAATTAATAGACCAAGCGGTAAAATATTTCAATAAATAAAAGCAATCCCATTCCCATTTAAAATAAAAATCTACATGGGAATAAAAAAATGTCTAAACCCCAAAAGAATAATTAATTCAACTTAAATAAAAATCACAAGGGAAGGCAAAAATAATCCAAAAGGCAAAGGAGAGGGAAGTTTAAATTCCCATGCACATGAATAAAAGGGGAAAATAAATAAATTAGCAATTCTAATTTCCCTCTCATCCTCCCCTCAGCCCTAATCTAATATTTTATTATTTTCACAAAGGAAAGCCCTAACCCTAGAATTCTCTATCTTATTCTTTTGTTTTATTCTCCCATCTTTTCTTTTCATTGCCTCTCTTTTATTTTGCTTTCTCTTTTGCAGGTTGAAAATTTCTCCTCCATGGCTACCAAGAGAGTTTACATAGAGGTATATGTTTTAAGGGTACAGGGTTTCCATTTTATATATATATATACATACATTTTGTGTATATATGTATATGTATAAATAAATAAACATATAGTTTAATTCTGAAAAAATAAATACATTTTCTTTTAAACAAAAATACAGTGTAATATATGTATGTGTATATATATATATTTAACTTGCAGATTGAGAGGTTCAACGGCCTGTTGAAGGGGGCCAACTGGCAGCCAAGCTGAGGGAGGACTGCAAACTGAAGGCCGACGGTCGTGGTAAACTTCCTCCAACATGGGAGTTTTAGGTTTTGAAGATGGGGAAGGGGGTGTGGGGAGGAGGTCGTGCCTCCACACACACCCTTGGGTGTGGGTGGGGGCACAGCCCCCTCCCCACACCCCACGTTACAATGGAAAGAGCAGCAGGCGGCGGCTATGGCCGTCGTCTGCTGCATAAAACTTTTTTTTTAACCTAACACATAAGCAAAGAAACCCTCACGGGATTCGCCATTTCAGATTTTCATTCCACAGTTTCATTTCTCAATATACTTTAAATTTAGTTTGATTTACATGCAGTTTAAAATAGTCTTAATATAATAAGATAGATAGATATACACACAGTAATATATATACAATGTATATTACAGTTTCACAGTGAGGCTAGTATGCATCTAAAATCTAGAAAATATATATATATATATATATATATATATATATATATATATATAAAACCCTATTAACATAACAAAAGCATATAACCAAATTTGAAAACTTGTAAGCACCCATAATATGACATTTTTTTTTGAAATGTAAAGACCAGATTTACTATTTTTTTTGCAAAAATAAACAAAACAACTTACTATTTCTTTATTGCCTTTTGACAGTATATAAAATGGAGCATAGTATTATTTTTTTATACAGTAAATATGCAATCCTATTTTCAATTTCTGTGAGCATAAAATATAGTTTGGACAGCAAATTCTTTTATTTCTAAAGCCCATTTCAAAGGGACTACTCTACTTTTTTTTTTCTATTATAGCTTTCAACAACATCAGCATTCTAACATCTTTTCTTTTTGAATATAAAATGACAGCAAGTATAAAATCTCTTTTGTCAAACTTTCAACAAACACATAGGCATAAACAGCCATTTACTAAACACCATTGAAGTCACAAAAAGGAGTATTTCACATTTAAATTTCCCTTTTCATCAACAATAAAAAAGGGGAGTATAATAATCTTTACAACCAACGCAATAAGGCCTCCAAGGCAATGGCTTCCAAAAACCAGTCAACACAAATAATGTAGAAAGTGCTGAAATAAACTTTTCTTCAAATTTCCAAACTCCAACAATGACCTGCAAAACATAAACATAAAGGGGAACCAAGGACACACAAATCACCCTCCTCCCTACCATAGACCCGCTAGTGGGTCACCCCCGAGATAGGGAGGTAGAAGTCCACGGGTTCACATTCACACCACAACAATGATCATAGAAACAACACAAAAACCACCCAAGGATTTGCACATAACAAAACTCAATAAAATGAGTTTGGAGGGGGTACGGGAGTGGACCCCTCAACTCAAGAGGTCACCCCAAGAACTCCAAAAATCACAATAACCCAAGGCCTCAAGCCAAAATAATTTCTCCACAATACTCAAAGAATCACTATGGCACTCATGCCAAATCAAAATGCTCCCAAACTCCATAGAATGCCCTCAAGGCTATAAATAGAACAACACAAGGAGGTGACCTTGAGGAGGTTCACTCTCCCCCACCCCCATACGAGTTGAGCCTTTTCTCCAATGGAGATGCTCTCACTGATGTAGAGAAAGGTGGCAACTAGACGATTGATACCATATTTCACAACAATGGGCTTCAATCCCACAACCTCATAAATCTTCACAAGAAACCTTCATAAATCAATGGCACAAAACTGAGTTTCTCACAACTCTGACTCAAACAATACCTTAGTTGTCTTTCTTTTTATCCTTTAGGAATCCTATATCAACCAAAACAAACAATTCCCAATATCTAACCTTTCATCAAATTACTATTCCTTCATTGACTGTCCAAAAGCTAGTAGCCCTCTTTAAGGGACTGTCAAAGCATAACTTTTAGTGTAGACGTCCATTCAACACTATTTAAGGCTTTTGAGATACCCTTTAAGAAGTTTTAACACATATCAAAAATCCAACATAGATTGCTTTTTAGAAATAGATCACAAATCTTGACTGTCCTCGTTACAAATTAGGCTTATTTCACTCAAGGGCTTATTGGTTTTAGTATCTCCATACCTAACTCATTCAAACAATGCTTGGAACATATGAAATAGAGTCTTCTCATGCTTAGTAAAACATCACAAAACCAACTTCAAGAGCATTCTTACCAAACTCTAGTGACAGTACCCTGCAACTCTGCCCCTTAAGCCTAATTTTTGCATCCTAACTGTCAGCTCTGTTTCTTCTTGGTATTATCCCAATAAAAAGACTCTTGCAAAGTTTACTATTGATTGAAAACATCCAAAATACTCTATCCAACAACATTCTATGATTTGCAAACATTAGTAGGACACAAAATTGTCATCATACTCAGTCCTATCTGTGACTGTCATAACCAGTCATAACAGGGCAGACTATTTGAGGGTACTAACATTCATCTTTTTGTCTATACTGTCTCAAGGTATTTGTAGAGAGTTCAATTATAGTCTTCCAAAGAATAAAATCACCATGGAAAGTGTTCAATCCACAATAAAAACATCAAAACCACAAGTTTATGCCCTTTACCAATCTAAAATAGGGTCAGAACAGTCCTAGGGCATGATAGAAATAGGACCAAACTTCATCCATAAACTCTGCACTCTTGAAATCAGAGAACACACATATAGAAGTACCATTTCCCCCATTTTTATCTTATTCCATTAGGTAAATTAGAAGTAATACAATTTTGAATGTCTACTGTTACCCTAACAGAGGGTTTTAACTATTTTTACAAGAATTGAAATATCTCTCTCAAATGCTCACCAATCTGCACAAAACAAAAATCAAATGGTAGGTGATTGAATGTACTATCACTTACATACACTTACACATGCATATGAGCCCGTACAAAGCCATACAAAGGATGAACATAATGAATTTCTGAAGAAAAATATAATAAACAGTGCCTTTATCATTCCATTTTTAAATCTTCAATCACCCACGCCTTCACAAATGGATATAAGGCCTTTTAAAGGCATTACATCATGTCTCTATAACTTCTAACTACCTCTAAACACAACTAACTAATGTAACTCTTTACTTTCCTATGTTGCATTTTTGTAACCAATGACATCTTTGACAGTTTTATGACATTGCTTTGCAAATATGAACTAAAAATGACTTTCCCATGACCAAGGTAGACTCTAATGACCCTAAAACATAATCAAAATGGTATAATAGACCTTATTACAATGCCCTTACACTTGAAAGTTCAATTTTTACAAATTTTCCAATTAAAGGCATCTAGTGAGCAAGGTGCTCCTGCACCATACAACCAACCAACAAAACTTTCCAAGTCCCTTGGAAACATATTGTATCAACTTTGCATGTACCTACAAAACAACTTCAAATCTGCTTTGGACTGTTTCTTCTTCTTTTCTCTTAAATCTTCTGCTTGTCTTTGTCTCAGTCTTGCCTTCATCTTTGTCTTCAACTTTGTTTTCTGTCTTGGCATCTTCTCATCTACTCCCATCAATGGAGTACTCTTCAGGCTGCAACCTCAAGTGCTTCTTCAATCAGGTATCCATCTTTCTCACTGCCTTACCACACAACTCACCAACTCAACAAACCATCCATCTTACCCAACAACAGATCCTAGAAGATGCCTCACTCTCTTTGCCTTGCACCTTCTACCCAGCTTAATCTCCATTGGAGAATGGTGAACACAAACTCATCCTTGTCTATAACCAACACACAACTTCAATTCTTCCCCACTACAGATTTAAGATGGATCAAGCACCTACAACCAACAACTTAACAAACCAACTTTAACAACTCAACAAACCATCAAATCAGCTAGCTCTGATACCAATTTGATGTAGAGAAAGGTGACAACTAGACCATTGATACCATATTTCACAACAATGGGCTTCAATCCCACAACCTCATAAATCTTCACAAGAAACCTTCATAAATCAATGGCACAAAACTGAGTTTCTCACAACTCTGACTCAAACAATACCTTAGTTGTCTTTCTTTTTATCCTTTAGGAATCCTATCTTAACCAAAACAACAATTCCCAATATCTAACCTTTCATCAAATTACTATTCCTTCGTTGACTATCCAAAAGCTAGTAGCCCTCTTTAAGGGACTGTCAAAGCATAACTTTTAGTGTAGACCTCCATTCAAGACTATTTAAGGCTTTTGAGATACCCTTTAAGAAGTTTTAACACATATCAAAAATCCAACATAGATTGCTTTTTAGCAATAGATCACTAATCTTGACTGTCCTCATTACAAATTAGGCTTAATTCACTCAAGGGCTTATTGGTTTTAGTATTTCCATACCTAACTCATTCAACCAATGCTTGGAACATATGAAATAGAGTCTTCTCATGCTTAGTAAAACATCACAAAACCAACTTCAAGAGCATTCTTACCAAACTCTAGTAACAGTACCCTGCAACTTTGCCCCTTAAGCCTAATTTTTGTATCCTAACTGTCAGCTCTATTTCTTCTTGGTATTATCCCAATAAAAAGACTCTTGCAAAGTTTACTATTGATTGAAAACATCCAAAAGACTCTATCCAACACCATTCTATGATTTGAAAACATTAGTAGGACACAAAATTGTCATCATACGCAATCATATCTGTGACTGTCATAACCAGTCATAACAGGGCAGACTGTTTGAGGGTACTAACATTCATCTTTTTATCTATACTGAATCAAGGTATTTGCAGAGAGTTCAACTATAGCCTTCCAAAGAATAAAATCACCATATCAAGTGTTCAATCCACAATAAAAACATCAAAACCACAAGTTTATGTCCTTTACCAATCTAAAACACGGTCAGAACAGTCCTAGGGCATGATAGAAATAGGACCAAACTTCATCCATAAACTCTGCACTCTTGGAATCAGAGAACACACACATAGAAGTACCATTTCCCCCATTTTTAGCTTATTCCATTAGGTAAATTAGAAGTAATACAATTTTGAATGTCTACTGTTACCCTAACAGAGGGTTTTAACTATTTTTACAAGAATTGAAATATCTCTCTCAAATGCTCACCAACCTACACAAAACAAAAAGAAAATGGTAGGTGATTGAATGTACTATCACTTACATACACTTGCACATGCATATGAGCCCGTACAGAGCTGTACAAAGGCTGAACACAATGAATTTCTGAAGAAGAATACAGTAAACAGTGTCTTTTATCATTCCATTTTTAAATCTTCAATCACCCACGCCTTCACAAATGGATACAAGGCCTTTTAAAGGTATTACATCATGTCTCTATAACTTCTAACTACCTCTAAACACAACTAACTAATGTAACTCTTTACTTTCCTATGTTGCATTTTTGTAACCAATGACATCTTTGATAGTTTTATGACATTGCTTTGCAAATATGAACTAAAAATGACTTTCCCATGACCAAGGTAGACTCTAATGACCCTAAAACATACTCAAAATGGTATAATAGACCTTATTACAATGCTCTTACACTTGAAAGTTCAATTTTTACAAATTTTCCAATTAAAGGCATCTAGTGAGCAAGGTGCTCCTGCACCACTCACCAACACCCAAACCCACACAAAAATAAAAATAACAACCAACATAATTTTTCAATCACATACACTAAAATAAAAACATGCATAGGGAAATGGCTATTTCCATGGAGGTTACCTTCAAAATCCCTACAATGGAAGCACATTTGAAGAAGAGCTCCAAGCATCTCCAAGTCTCCAAGCCTCTCCAAGTCTCCAAGCCTCCAAAATTCCTCCAACACTTCCCAAAACCTCCAAAGATAGAAAGAAATTTCAAAAAAAGAAGAACCCCCATCTCCTCTCCAAGAGGAGATAAAATAGGCCTTCAAATTTGGCCTTAAGGAATGAGAAGGTGACATTTGTCACCTTCTCCTTCCTCATCCCATGCCACTTGCAAGGGAGAAGGAGTGTGAGGGTGACAAGTGTCACCCTCTAATCCATTCAAACCCTCACCTTATCCACTTGTGCTCTCACACATGTGTGAGAGACCAAGTGGAGAGGTGACAACTCTCCTCAAGACACCATGATGATAAGGGATGCCACATGGCATCCTCTTATTCTCCAAGAGAGCCATCTCCCTCCAAGATGCTCTCACACGTGTGTGAGAGTCTTGGAGGGAGATCCCACACACTTGGGGGTCTTTAAGACCCCCCAAGTCTTCTTGGTGGAGGAATCCCCAAGCTTTGGGAAGGGAGATGGGTCTTTCCCAAAGCATGAATCATCTCCCACCCTTAGCCATTTTCAAATTTCGTCACATTTACTAAACCCAAGTTTAGAGTGACTAGAAGTGAGTTACCCTAGGGTTTAGTAAGTCCAAATGGGCTCTAGACCCTAGGGTTACCACCTAGGCTAAGTTTGGAACTCTAATAAACACCTAGGGATGTATAAAAACACTTTAAATGGCCCATAAATAAAATAACACCAAATGGTGTAAATCAAAACATAAATTTACAACACATGATATAAATCAATTTAAAAAGGGGTGAACTAGGCCAAATAAATAAATCAAGCATGTACAAAAACATCATCCGATCAAACATGATTCTCATCCCTCTTGGGAATGGATCAGCTTCATAAGGGATTACGTAGGTGTGAGAACTACCTCTAATTTCCCGTGGCCTAGGAAAATAACCTGCACAACTCGATCAAGTGGTCAATCACATCATAGATAAATCATAGCTGAAGCAACATAAATTAAAGTCATGTCATTGCATACAACATTAATCACTCACATCATAATTAAGATTTAAAATTACATTTTCTATCTAATGTCACATGATCATCATCAATAATAAATCCACATAATGAACTCGTAATCACATCAATAATCATCATCTATTGTATCTCACATGTCTACATCATAATAGCATCAAAATATGATCTAATCAAATCACCACATGACTAATCAATGCTAATCCAAAAATTAGGAGATATAGTCTAAATCTGCATAATGAAAATCAATAGTCTCTAAAAGTTTGATAATGTCACCAACTATAATGTAAAACGATCAAAATAGAGAAGTGAAATAAATTGGCCTCACATCCTCCCCCCCTAAGACTAAACTTCCTCCTAGAAGTCATCAAAAAGGTGAGGATAGAGTGCCCTCAAACTAGCTGCATCCTCCCAGGTCATCGTGACCTCATCATATCGATCCCACTGGACCCTAACCTGGTCCAGCTCTCGACCTTGAAGGCCTAGCGTCCGACAAGCCAATATACAAATTGGCTCCAAAGCCAACTGCCCATCCACCTCTACTTGTAGAGCACTCCAATATAATACATGAGATAAATCAGATATATATCACTGTAATACAGAAACATGAAAAACATCGTGGATACGCGACAAGCTAGGTGGCAATGCTAGACGGTAGGCTACAGGTCCTATCCGCTCCAAGATCTCAAAAGGTCCTACAAACCGTGGTACGAGCTTAGAGCCCTTTCCATAACAGATTGGACTCTTGTGTGGCCGCACTCTCAGGAATACTCTATCACCAACTAAGAAGCTCTGATATAACCTCTTAGCATCGGCATACTTCTTTTGTCTATCCTGTGCCTCCTGAAGTCTCTGCCTAATCAGTGTGACCTATTGCTCCATATCCTGAACCAACTCTAGACCAATGGAAACTATGTCCTCTATCTGATCCCAACTCAATGGTGTCCTGCAAGGTCTGTCGTATAAAGCCTGAAAGGGAGGCATACCCAATGAGTTGTGATGCTCATTATTGTAGGCAAACTCAACCAGATACAGATACTCCTCCCATCTAGACTAATGGTCCATAACATACATATGGAGCATGTCCTCCAAAACCTGATTCACCTACTCTATCTATCCATCTGTCTCAGGGTGATAAGTGGAGCTAAAGTTGAGCTGTGTGCCCAACGCCTATTGTAAAGCCCTCCAAAAGGCTAAAGTGAACACTGAATCCCTGTCAGAAATGATGTGACAAGGTACCCCATGTAATCTCATAATGTCATCTAAGAATACTCTCGCCACTGCTAGTGCATTGTACATCGTGTGTACAGGTGAGAAATGCGCCACCTTGGTCAACTTGTCAACTATCACCATGATGGCATCATGGCGGTGCAAAGACATAGGAAGACCAATAATGAAATCCATGGAAATGGTGTCCCATTTCCACTCAGGTATCTCGTGAGGGTATAAAAGACCCACTAGATGCTAATGCTCGGCCTTGACCCTCTAGCACTCAAGGCATCGAGCAACAAACTCTGTAATATCCCATCTCATACCCGCCCAATGGTACAGTTGTCGTAGGTTGGCATGCATCTTCTTCACCCCTGGATGTGTTGCATATGGTGCTTTGTGAGCCTCTGATAACACTACAGTACGTAGGTCGCCTATGTGGGGTACATAGATGTGATGTCGATGATGAAGTAACCCATCTGCCTCAAGTGAGTATCCTGCAAACTTGCCCACAAGGGCCCTCTGTGACTGGATCTCCTGTTGCACCTCAAGAAACCACTCATCCTTAGGCAAATGCTGAATAATGCGTCCTCTCAAGTCCACACTCAAAGTCAAATTCAGAATCTTGTGGCACCTCCAACTCAATGCGTCAACAACCATGTTCTCCTTCCCTTTGATGTAGTGGACATCAAAGTCGTACTCACAAAGAAACTCCATCCAACACCACTGACGGGCATTCAGAGTCAACTGTGTGAATATGTACTGAAGGCTATGATGATCTGAATGAAGCTCAAAGCGATGACCCAATAAGAAATGTCTCCAATAAACTAGAGCATAAACCACTGTTGCAAGCTCTAAATCATGTGTGGGGTAGTTCATCTCATGGGTCTTGAGCTTTCATGACTCATACACAATCGCTCTACCACCCTGCATAAGTATGGCTCCCAAAGCCTCAAGTGATGCATCTATGCAAACCATAAAATTTGTTGCTAGATCAGAAACTGTTAAAATGGGAGCACTAGTAAGGTGCTCCTTAAGGACCCCAAAGGCCCTCTCACATTGCTCATTCCAAGTAAAACTCTTCCCTTTCCACTGAAGGGAAGTGATGGGGTGCGCTATTCGAGAGAAACCGTCAACAAATTTATGGTAGTAACCAACTAACCCCATAAAACTCTTGACCTCGGTCACACTAGTGGGTGCTGGCCAATCTCTGATAGCCCTAATATTTGATGGATCTATGGAGATTCTATCGCCAAATAAGATTTGCCTGAAATACTGTACCTCTATCCTAAAAAATGCACACTTCGCCAGGTTCCCATAAAGATTTTGCTTCCTCAAACACTGCAAAACCTGACGTAGGTGCTCCTCATGCTCCTCCTTGGTCCACAAATAGATCAATATGTCATCTAGAAAAATGATCACGAACCGATCCAAGTAGGTACAGAACACCCTGTTCATGAGACTCATGAACACTATAGGGGCGTTCATCAAACTGAAGGGAACCACAGTGAACTCATAGTGGCCATATCGAGTCTGGAAGTTAGTCTTATGGATGTTTGCCTCTATGATACGTAACTGATGGTAACTAGACTTAAGGTCAATCTTAGAGAACACCCTGGCTCCCTGCATCTGATCAAAGAGATCGTCAATCCTAGGCAACAGGTAACAATTCTTCACCGTCACCTTATTTAACTGCTTATAATCCATGCATAAACGAAGAGGCCCATCCTTCTTCATGAAGATGACTGGAGCACCCCAAGGTGAAACACTCGGTTGGATGTGCCCCTTCTCGAGAAAGTCGTCAAGCTACAACTTGAGCTCTGTGAGCTCATGAGTGGTCATCCTGTAGGGTACACGAGATACTAGCTTGGTACCCAACACCAAATCAATATGAAAGTCTACCTCACGATGGGGTGGCATCCCTGGTAACTCTGCTGGAAACACATCAAAAAACTCTCTCAAGATGGGATGGTCATCTAATGATGCCTCAGGGTTGTCCTCTGATCTGTCACTCACTGTAATAGCAAACATCTGGCATCCCTTCTGCATGCAGCGCTTAAGCTGCTGCACAGATATCATATGAACTGTTGTGGGCTTTTAAATGCCCACTATCTCAACTGATGTACCATGATCGTCTAAGTAGCTAATCACCTTTAGGTGACAATCTAGCTTGGCTCTATGAGCCGCAAGCCAATAACAACCCAAAACCACACCGTAGGATCCTAATGTCATAACCCTAAGGTCACATACTGTAGTAAAGGGTCCCAAATATATCTCACTATCGTGGATTAAGGCATCTACTGTCATATTGTCCCCTGAGGCCAACTCAACCTCCCATCTATCGCCCTGCCTAGAGGCCACTAGCCTGTAACGCTCCACTGACGATGGAGATATGAAAGAGTCAGTAGTGCCAGAGTCAAAAAGAATAGAAATGGGGATACCCCCTATCATACCTGATGTCTCAATCACTAATGCCTGAAAATCAGCCTGGTGATTATCAACCACTACAAACATATGGTGGGACCTACCCACATCTCCAACCATCTGCTCTAATCCCCCTACACGAGGTTGTCCCCCTATTGTAAAGCCCTTTGGGCACTCTCTGGCTAGATGTCCCACTCCACCACACACATAGCATGGGCCCCAAGCATGTACCTGTCTAGTCTAAGTCCTACCTGACTGATATTGTCTAAATCAACTTGTGGACCCCTATAAACCCCTGTAGGACTACTATGACCCCGCGGGTCCTGCAGGTGGTCCCTGCTGCCTCTAGTCCCTACACGGGTCTTGCTGCTGCCAACCTCGATTATGACCCCCATGTACCCTCTGTTGTGGCCTAGATCTTTACTATTGTTTCAGCTGCTACTACTGTGGAGGCCTAGGAGGTAAGGATGCAGAACAAAATCCTCCTCTCTAAGGTGGCGGCGATGGTCTGCGGTAACTTTGTTGATGTTGCTGTTGTCCACGATCCTAAAACTAAGGGCATGAACTCTACCCTCATCCCTATATCTCCTTAGCTATGTATGCCTTCTCGGCAGCATCGCTCAATGTCTAGGGGTCTGCCATGTGTACAAGCCCTGCTATGTTATGGTTCAACCCTCTGATAAACTTATGAACCAAGAGTTTCTCATCATGGAGATACTCTGCATATTGAGACAACTCGGTGAACCTGCCCTCATACTAAGCAATAGTAAGCCCTCTCTGCTGAAGATCATGAAACTCATCTATGCTACGCTTCCTGTAGTGATCTGATAAATATTACGCATTGAAGCGCTCAATGATTGTCTCCCATGTGAGTGTGTCCAATGATAGACAGCGCTTGCACTCCTCAGTGCGCCACCAAGTAGCTGTTGCATCTTGTAACAGGTGGACTGCGACACGTGCCTTCATGTTTCCCTCATAAGGATGCAACGCAAAGCATCTATCTAGACTAATGAGCCAAGCCTCAGCTTCGGCTCCCTCTGTGGTCATGGCGAATGTAGGTGGATTCAACATTAACAAATCCCTGATGGGGTCTCCTCAAACTGTATGCCCTCGGATAGGCTCATCCGCATAAAAATCATAAGGTCTGTGAACAATCTACTCCACTCTCACTGCCTCCTCATGCCTAGCATGATGTGGAGGGCTCTTGCTACGAGCCCTGTAGGCTAATCTAACCTCCTCTGCTATCGTATCTGGTACCTCAACATACGGCTCCACACATGGTGCCTCACATGACTCGATGTGGGGCTCCACACGTGACTCTTGTTCATATCTCCACGTGTGGTTCCTCTCACAGATCAACACAAGGCTCAGCACGTGGCTCTATACATGGCTCAACTACGACCAGTGGTAGCCTATCTAACACTACCTATAGTGCCTGTAATATTTGCGGCCCAATATCAGGTATACGTGGGGCCCTATGGTGCCTATTGTGCCTGTGGTGCCAGTGGTCCCTGACCCTTAGCTAAAGAGTCACTATGAACCTCTACGGACTTCATGCGACGTGAACACACTCACCGAACTCGTCAGGGAGGCATCCTACAAAAATGAGGTAATTATAAATTAATCAAAATTGCAGAATAATTAATGTGCCCAAACAAGCCCAATGTTTAAACTTGGGCTTTGATACCAAATGTCATGCCCACATTCCCCATGCGGTCATGACACATAACACATGTTTCATGTCCACATTAGTCATGTGGTCATGACACGAACTATCAAAAACATTGTCATGAGTCTGTAGAAACCCCCTCGCATGCGTCTGCATGCTCGGTGGCAATACACATAGGGTGTAAACATGTCAATCAATACTTGGGGAAGTGTGCCATCCTATGCAATCCCCTGCATGATGGTAGTCGACTAGGGGGTTAGGCAATGTGATGTGTGCTGCTTCTAGGGTTAGAACTAAATTAACTCATACCCTAAGTTTCTTAGGTGAGTGAGATGATTTCGACTGAATCGAAATCAAACCCTAATTCTAATGCATAATTAAAATCGAATATAAAAATACATCCAATGGTATGATGGTCGCATGATGGAATGGAAAGATTAAATGAAGGTCACAAAATGCCATAAAAATAAAACCCTAAATTCTAGGAAAATTTTGATAGCATAACGTTGTTGACCTATTTTTTCCTCTAGCAGGAGTCAAAATAATTCAAGCAGGATCAATCAGTATGCATACCCCCATGAAAGCCATATTTGTGATCCTGAGGTCTTAACCCAAGTTCAAATCTAAAGCTTACCTGAAGAGGTTTACAATGTGAAAGAGCTTGGAAAAATAGGCAGGTTTTTTTTTTACATCACCCTGAAATTTGCTAAGATGAGGAAGTTATGGAGGGTCATCACATTTGAATATCGGGTGATCTTAGTTGAAGATCATCCCGATGTTAGCTTTTCACTTCATGTTCACTGGATCGCCCAACATGCTGCTGACATCATTCCTATGTCGGGGGTGATGTTCGCTTGTCCATAGCTTCGTGCATATTCCTGCCGGGGGTGATATTTCCAAATATCAGTCATATTCCAAGATCACCCCGATCTTACGATGAAGCTACAGTGCAACCTGATATTTTGTGGGGATGATATTTCCGAATATCATCCTACCCCCAATATCATGATGATGTCTTCAAGGTCCAAAGGAGCTCATATTTTCTTAACATCAGTTAGCATTAAAGGATCATCCTGATTTTTCAACATGATGTTGACATCATCCTGATTTTCATACATCAAGGTGATATTTTTCATTAGGTGATGAGGTCCGGATATGCTTTCCCGCAGGATCATATTTTCCTCGGGGTGATTTTTCATATCGGGGTGATATGAATTATCGAGATGAGCTCATCAGAAGGATATTTTGGTTTTTGAAGATGATGATGAGGCTCAGGGCTAATTTTTCATATCGGGGTGACATTCTATATCAGGCTAACATGCAATCGGCCTGCCAATGTAAGGAGTCTTGCCGACAGGATATCATGCTAGAGGGAGATGATGATGGGGCTTATGATGATGCCGTCGGGAACAAAAACACCGACATTATATATGCTCACGGCCTAGCTTATAAAGTGATGAAGAGGCCACCGCAGGGTGCATGTGGGATAATCAGTTCCTGCAAAAATTTGAAAATATCAGGATGATGACCTTTTGGCGAGAATTCTTCAGGAGGGTTCCCACTTCCATTTTTGATCTAGATCTTCATGTCGGTCAGGTGGACTTTTTCGGTAGCAACTTTCTTGAGTTGGTGAAGATATTTTTTTTTGCATTTATTGCTACATAGGAGGGCACAGCTTGCATTGATGGCCCAAAATATCCCACCACCGCTTCATGTCCAATCTTTCCTCTGCCGCCTGATTGTTGAGAATTGTCAGAGGTAGTTGCTTGCATTCAATGCTAGGTTATCCTCCACCATTTCTGAGGATCAGATCGATGACGCAGCTGCTTGCATTGAAGACTCAGAAATATCTTCCATCTGCCCTAGTTCTAGTTTTCGATGCCATTACTCCTATCAGCTAGATGTCCTTTCAAGGATTTTGTAACCGACCTTAGCTCCCTGAGCGGATTTTGTAACTAACCTAGGTTAGTTTTGAAATGCTATATAATTTGAGGCTTATGATGTAAATAGGGTTGGAAATTTTTTGGAGCATCTTGTCCTCCCTATTTCCAAACAGAACTTTTCATGCTGTAACCTTGCCTTTCATTAGATATATGCAAGCTATCATGCCTTTTGCTGATTTCTTTATCTCTGTGTGAATCTATATATGGTTGTCTGTGAATATTTCTTCTTCCTCTCAATCATCTTGCTTCTTACCTCTGTTAGAATCATCTATTCTGTGCATATTTGCTTGTTGTATCTAGTTGTGTTGTGCATGCTTCAGTTTTGTAAAGGTTCTTTGCATCTATCTAGTGCATCACCCTTTCATGTTTTTAAGTATTAATGCTTTATCTTTCATTTCAGCACATTTCTTCCCCTTTTCACCCCAAAATACAGTAGTTTTAGGTGATAACTAGACAAGGAAGCCGGCCTTCTCCAGAGGTTTGATCTCACTTAGCAAAGTCCCACACTTAGAGGTCAATCCCATTGTGTCATTGGAATTCTTGGAGTCTCATCCAAGTAGGGTGCAATTTCATGTGACAACAAACGCATTTTCAATAATTGAAATAAATATTTTTTACAAGAATTCTCCGTGAAAAATAATTAAGGCAAAAATTAAATAGACAAAGTATAAAAAAAATTAAATAATTCCAAGGTCAAAATAAATTTAACCACTCAACAAAATATAAAATTTGAAATTAAATAAATGACCAAATTAAAACTTAATAATTAAGTCCTTTAATAAATATAATTTTGACAATTATATTTATTAATTAACTCAAGTTAAAATATAGAAGGGGAAAAATCATCTCTCCCCATTGAATATTAAAAATTGATTAAATAAAAAAACCATTTAATGAAAGGTTTTCCCCAATAAAATAAAATTTAAAGTCCACTAGAAAAGAATAGTAAGGGTGTCCAAATAATTAATAGACCAAGGGATAAAATATTTCAATAAATAAAAGCAATCCCATTCCCATTTAAAATAAAAATCTATATGGGAATAAAAAAATGTCTAAACCCCAAAAGAATAATTAATTCAACTTAAATAAAAATCACAAGGGAAGGCAAAAGGCAAAGGAGAGGGAAGTTTAAATTCCCGTGCACATGAATAAAAGGGGAAAATAAATAAATTAGCAATTCTAATTTCCCTCTCATCCTCCCCTCAGCCCTAATCTAATATTTTATTGTTTTCACAAAGGAAAGCCCTAACCCTAGAATTCTCTATCTTATTCTTTTGTTTTATTCTCCCATCTTTTCTTTTCATTGCCTCTCTTTTATGTTGCTTTCTCTTTTGCAGGTTGAAAATTTCTCCTCCATAGCTGCCAAGAGAGTTTACACAGAGGTATATGTTTTAAGGGTACAGGGTTTCCATTTTATGTATATATATAAACATATAGTTTAATTATGAAAAAATAAATACATTTTCTTTTAAACAAAAATATAGTGTAATATATATATATATATAAATTGCAAATTGAGAGGTTAAACGGCATGTTGAAGGGGGCTGACTGGCGGCCAAGCTGAGGGAGGACTACGAACTAAAGACTGACGGCCATGGTAAACTTCCTCCGCCGCAGGAGTTCTAGGTTTTGAAGATGGGGAAAGGGGCGTGGGGAGGAGGCCGTGCCTCCACACACACCCTTGGATGTGGGTGGGGGCACGACCCCCTCCCCACACCCCATGTTACAATGGAAAGAGCAGCGGGCGGTGGCCATGGCCGCCATCCACTGCATAAAACTTTTTTTTAACCTAACACATAAGCAAAGAAACCCTCGCGAGATTCATCATTTCGGATTTTCATTCCACAGTTCCGTTTCTCAATATACTTTAAATTTAGTTTGATTTACATGCGGTTTAAAACAATCTTAATATAATAAGATATATATGTATATATATATATTTATTTATATATATACACAGTAATATATATACAATGTATATTATAGTTTCACAGTGAGGCTAATATGCATCTTAAATCTAGAATATATATATATAAAACAAGCATATAACCAGATTTGAAAACTTGTAAGCACCCATAATATGACATTTTTTTTTTGAAATGTAAAGACCAGATTTACTATTATTATTTTTTTGCAAAAATAAATAGAACTTACTACTTCTTTCTTACCTTTTGACACTATATAAAATGGAGTATAGTACTATTTTTTTATAACAGTAAATATACAATCCTATTTTCAATTTCTGTGAGCATAAAATATAGTTTGGACAGCAAATTCTTTTATTTCTAAAGCCCATTTCAAAGGGACTACTCTACTTTTTTTTTTCTATTATAGCTTTCAACAACATCAACATTCTAACATATTTTCTTTTTGAATATAAAATGACAGCAAGTATAAAATCTCTTTTGTCAAACTTTCAACAAACACATAGGCACAAACAACCATTTACTAAACACCATTGAGGTCACAAAAATGAGCATTTCACATTTAAATTTCCCTTTTCATCAACAATAACAAAGGGGAGTACAATAATCTTTACAACCAACATAATAAGGCCTCTCAGGCCATGGCTTCCAAAAACTAGCCAACACAAATAATGTAGAATGTGCTGAAATAAACTTTTCTTCAAATTTTCAAACTCCAACAATGACCTGCAAAACATAAACACAAAGGGGAACCAAGGCCACGCAAATCGCCCTCCTCCCTACCATAGACCTGCTAGTGGGTCACCCCCGAGATAGGGAGGTAGAAGTCACATGGGTTCACATTCACACCACAACAATGATCACAGAAACAACACAAAAACCACCCAAGGATTTGCACATAACAAAACTCAATAAAATGAGTTTGGAGGGGGTACAGGAGTGGACCCCTCAACTCAAGAGGTCACCCCAAGAACTCCAAAAATCACAATAACCCAAGGCCTCAAGCCAAAATAATTTCTCCACAATACTCAAAGAATCACTATGGCACTCATGCCAAATCAAAATGCTCCCAAACTCCATAGAATGCCCTCAAGGCTATAAATAGAACAACACAAGGAGGTGACCTTGAGGAGGTTCACTCTCCCCCACCCCATACGAGTTGAGCCTTTTCTCCAATGGAGATGCTCTCACCAACACCCAAACCCACACAAAAATGAAAATAACAACCAACATAATTTTTCAATCACATACACTAAAATAGAAACATGCATAGGGAAATGGCTATTGCCATGGATCTTACCTTCAAAATCCCTACAATGGAAGCACGTTTGAAGAAGAGCTCCAAGCTTCTCCAAGCCTCCAAAATTCCTCCAACACTTCCCAAAACCTCCAAAGATAGAAAGAAATTTCAAAAAAAGAACCCCCATCTCCTCTCCAAGAGGAGATAAAATAGGCCTTCAAATTTGGCCTTGAGGAATGAGAAGGTGACACTTGTCACCTTCTCCTTCCTCATCCCATGCCACTTGCAAGGGAGAAGGAGTGTGAGGGTGACAAGTGTCACCCTCTAATCCATTCAAACCCTCACCTTATCCACTTGTGCTCTCACACGTGTGAGAGACCAAGTGGAGAGGTGGAAACTCTCCTCAAGACTCCATGAAGATAAGGGATGTCACATGGCATCTTCTTATTCTCCAAAAGAGCCATCTCCCTCCAAGATGATCTCACACATGTGTGAGAGTCTTGGAGGGAGATCCCACACACTTGGGAGTCTTGAAGACCCCCCAAGTCTTCTTGGTGGAGGAATCCCCAAGCTTTGGGAAGGGAGATGGGTCTTTCCCAAAGCATGACTCATCTCCCACCCTTAGCCATTTTCAAATTTCGTCACATTTACTAAAACCAAGTTTAGAGTGACTAGAAGTGAATTACCCTAGGGTATAGTAAGTCCAAATGGACCCTAGACCCTAGGGTTACCACCTAGGGTAAGTTTGGAACTCTAATAAACACCTAGGGAGGTCTAAAATCACTTTAAATGACCCATAAATAAAATAACACCAAATGGTGTAAACCAAAACATAAATTTACAACACATGATATAAATTAATTTAAAAAGGGGTGAACTAGGCCAAATAAATAAATCAAGCATGTACGAAAACATCATCCAATCAAACGTGATGCTCATCCCTCTTGGGAATGGATCAGCTTCACAAGGGATTATATAAGTGTGAGAACTACCTCTAATTTCCCGTGGCCTAGGAAAATAACATGTGCAACTCAATCAAGCAGTCAATCATATCATAAATAAATCATAGCTGAAGCAATAGAAATTAAAGTCATGTCATTGCATACAACAGTAATCATTCACATCTTAATTAAGATTTAAAATTGCATTTTCTATCTAATGTCACATGATCATCATCAATAATAAATCCACATAATGAACTCCTAATCACATCAATAATCATCATCTAATGTATCTCACATGTCTACATCATAATAGCATCAAAAGATGATCTAATCAAATCACCACATGACTAATCAATGCTAATCCAAAAATTAGGAAATATATTCTAAATCTGTATAATAAAAATCAAGTCTCCCTCCCCCACCACCTCCTCCTCCTCCCCAGCAAGCAGATGTGGACGGTCCTGAAGCGGGTCATGTTTACAGATCATTGAGATTGCAGATTGATTGGGCGTTGAGTCATTTTTTGTTCTGGTTTTAGTTCATAGTTTTTTGTTCTGACTATTGGCCGACTTAGTCAGCTGCTTTGTATGTAATACTGTATAAACCTTGTTCTGATTTAAACTATAGATGTTGTTATTGGATCGACTCTCTTTTTTGAGTCATTTTCTATTTTATCTTTTCACAATCAGACTATAACCGGAGGTTTTCTTTGTCGAATTCTTTCCTGCCGGTATGCCTTTCCGAATCCAGCATTCTATATTCTCTTTTTTACTAATATATTTCACTGGTTTTTTACCACTTTTTTCAAAAAAAAAATCAAGTCTCTAAAAGTTTGATAATGTCACTAACTATAATGTAAAACAATCAAAATAGGGAAGTGAAATAAATCGGCAAACCTTGGTAATTCTTTGTATTATTTCATTATACAATAGGCAATAAATAAATAAATAAATACTATGAAATAATACAAAGAATTACTAACTATAATGCATTTCACAATGGGAGACCCCTTGCTCTTCTCCAAGGATGCTCTGCAAGGGAGTGGAATACGAAAGGGGTTTCAACCTTTCAAAATTTAATAAGGAATGGTAAGTTCATCAGCTAGGACCAACTCAACAATGAGTTTGGATTCCCTCTACACAGAAAAGGACTTATGAAAGAATAAAAATGCAAAAAGAAAATGTTGAAAAGGCTAAAAAAGTGAGTAGGGATAATTCTGACCACCTTGTGTGGTTTAGTAATGAAAATCTAATCAAGATTAAAGATAAAGAAGTTTATCAATTGGTGGCTCCCCCCATTAATCTTGATGAACAGTTTAATAAAAATTGGAACACTAATTATAGCTAGAGAGATTGGAATAAGGTTTTTACTAACCTGTGGAATAATGTGATTAAACCCAAAAAAGTAGGTTTTAAATGGATGATGCTTCTAGAAAAGCTGCCTAATTGTGATTTAAAAGGCAATATCAATATGTGTGAAATCTGTAAGAAAAATGAATCTATCTCCCATCTCTTCTTTGATTGTTATTGTTACCTCAAAAAATGTCTCCCTAGGACATTTTCCCTCCTATGTTTAGCTCCTGGGTCCTTTAGAATGTGTTTAGATCATCTTGCATGTTAATGTTGACGTTCAATGAGAAACCCGCTGAGTTTTATGGCAAATAGGACCTAGGGGATGCACTTAAGTTAAATCTAGTGACTAAAATAGGGAGGGAGGACATGGCCACCCACGCCCTAGTCCTGCACTATTTTAGGTTTGGACCTAAATCTTAGTGTCGATTATATGACTGTTATTCGGTCTTATGCCAACACCTCAAGTTTGAATTATGAAATTCTTAGTGGGAAGTTGTTTAGTTGCATATATAAGCATGTTTAGTGATTCATTTGTAAACTAGAGAAGATGATTATGAACTTTTGGCACACTTGTGATTTTAGAGCATTCAAGATATTCATTGTTGTAGAGCAGATTTGTCTTGTTATTATGTTTGTTATGTAGATTTGGCTTCATCTTCTCATGATGTGAAAGATTATCATCTATATGAAAGATACACCTCCAAGGTGACATTTCTTTATGTTTTCAATCATTTATCTTTTGGATTTTTCCTCTATCCCACAGGGATATGCACTTTATCTGACAACGGTGTTCGGAAGACTTGAATGTCTCTCCAGGGCTTGATTGAGGCAAGTCTCTAAACACCATAACGTCCAACCCCTTTTTCTGTGATTGCAAGTTATAGGTTGTGGAAGTGGAAGAAGTGGAGTTGCAGGGAAGTAGAGTAGAGTGTTGGAAGTGCAAAGGAAAGCATAAAAGTAGGACCTAGACTAGGGTGCCCACTCATTAGTCTTTCGGATCCTAAAACAACAAAATCTGTGGAACAACAGAAACAATTTGCAGACAACCTTCAGGGATCTTGAAAAAAACTAGTACCTTGGACTTGGGTGCCCACTTGAATTAGTCCCCGATTATTCTACATCTGAAATCCTGAAATCTGGTATGTATTTGATTGCCATTTCATATCTCTGTGTGAGAGCATTTGCCGTGATTTGTCCATTTGTTTATGATTTTACAAAATTAGGGTTTTGAGCATAATTGGACTTTAATTAATTAATTAATTAGTAAATTCCAAGTTTTCTCTTTGTTTTAAAGGACACTAAATCTATAGTAAAGCCCTCTTTTAAGAGATTGTGGCTTCACTCGATTTATGTCCTTGAATGTTGGAGTGAAAGGAGGATTTACCCTTGAAACTAAAACCCCCTCTTGTCACCTTAAACATTTTGGTGAACCCGTGTTTTTAATGAATTTTACACCTTGTTGAGTGTTGTACTTCACATTTTCATTCATTCATTTAGTTTTCATCTTATTGCATTTAAAAAATTACAAAAATTTTGAAAAATTTGGCATTTTTGGCTTGCATTTTCAAATAATTTGAATTAATTTGCATTTAATTTCTATTATTTTCATTAGATCTGATTTAGATTACATAATTTCATCTTTTAATTATTCATTTACATTGCATTTTCATGTTTAAATTGTTAAAAATTGCTTGAAATTGTGCATTTTTCATAAAAACCTAGTTTTGCATTAGCTAGGGTTTGTTGTTAAAATTTTGTTTCAGATTTTACTACTATTTTAAACACTCATTTAGGTCTGATTTCTAACTGTAGTGTATCATCATAGTGTATTTCTTCCAAAATTTTATGTCTAGGGTTTGAAAACCTTGCATTTTCACTAGATTTTGCTTTGTCATCTCCCTAGAATTGCACTATAGACATCTTGTGAAGGACATTGTTGCATCATTGGATTGATATTAGGCTTATTATTTTCTGCCCCTCTTAAAATTCTTCACAAAACCTCTTCTTTTAGTGATTTGCATTGAAAATTTGATTAAAAAGTTGAAAAATCAAGCATTTTAGAGCATATTCATACATAGCTTTGCACTTGTTCCTTGCATAAGTTGTGAAAACCTTTTGAAATCTAATTTTACATTGTTTTGAAAACATCTACACGTGGCTTCTAATTGCAACAATAACACTAGGTTCCCTCCTAGGCCTTATATGAAAAGAAAGGTCCCTGAACCCGAAATTGTGTTTACACCTCATGATCGAACAATTGGACAAACTGAAGGACCTCTTTATATCACTGTGAAGATAATAGAAAATCCAGTGGATGGAACACTTATAGATCCTAATTGCATGACTAATGTAGCAATAGAGGAATTCCTTTATTCACATGGTTTGGTACAATATTTCTATGATCCTTCTGACATGATGATTAAGACACATAAAGGAACCCTTATAAACACTTCTGGGAAGATATCTTTATTGGTCATAGTATTTGATAAATCCGTAGAAAAACTATTTGATGTTGTCCCTCTATCTGATTTTTTTCACATAAAATTAGGACACCCATGGTTAAAGGCTATGAAATTTGTCCCTTCCACAATTCATAACTGTGTAAAATTTCCTTTGAATGGACAAGTGTATACTATTCCTCGCAATAGATATAAACCTTTGGTTACAAAACAACATTTCAGCCTTGATTATTTTTGGGAATGATCTAATGAGGAACCAGAGCTACAAATGGATTTTAACTTTTTGGGATATAGAAAATACAAAGAAAAACTATTACATTGAGTAACCGGTCCTTCTATACAAGAAACAATAAGAGACGAACAACCCGCATTAGAAGAAATTCCTAGAGAAAAAGGAAAAGGACCCTATGCTGAGGTTCATCCCCCACCATCCTTACAAGGATTGGGAGTGAGTCATCGAGAACAAAACAATTCACCAAGACAAATGAGATTGGAACATGGTTCTTCCTCCTCTAACATGCAAAAACCTATGGAAAAACATGATAATACTTTTTAAGATATAAGCAACAAGACAAGAAGAAATAGACAAGCAAGAGAAAGAAGGAGAAGAAGACAAGCCTTTGCCCAACAAAATGCACATCAACAAGAAAACATTCCACCCAACATTGAATCAAACCAAGAAGAGCTTAAGACTGAACAACTTAAAAACAAGAACAAAAGTTGGGCTATGGTACCTTATGTACCTCTTTCCTCTAACATTCGGGATTGGGAAGACGATGATGACTGCTAGTTCGGTTGTCTCTACAGGTAAGTATTTCTAACCCTTTACCTATGTGTTGTGTTTCCCCCATGATGTGTTGTGTTGTTTAGGCCTCCTAGGGGGACCCTTGATACTCTTATAAGGTCAAGGATATCGGGAGACCGCCTTTGTTGTTACCCTTCTTCTATTTGTATCATCATTCTTCTATATTGCCTCTCCTCTATTTTCATTGTTGTGTATTGTGTCCTAGGGGCGTAGCATTGCAGATGGTGACTTGGGGGCACCTTCCTACGTGATGATCCTAAGGCACTTATTTCTCCTCTCTTGATTTATTGTTTACCTTCCTCTAATGGTTCTATCTAGCTGGTGGATGAAGAAAAACAAATAATACTGATACGGACCACGTGTCCCTTCAGCAAGAAATCAAAAGATGGATCTAGTCCATACATGATGATGGGGTTGATATATATTATCTGACACTTGGCTAATAGAATCACTCTATGTGATATTTTGATGTTGTCTTATCATACTAATGAACCATAACAATACATCTGCTCTATGCATTTTGTTTATCTTTGAATCTCGCCTTGGTTACTCTCAGTTTTAAGATTTATGTGGTATAGCCCCATAGTTATACTCGGTCTCTGAATCTATAGTATAACCTTGGCTCTTTGTGTGAATGATTACATGCATTGTTGTTTATCATGATTATGTGGTTGCTAACACCTTTTCTTGCAGGAAATTGTGTTTATGGGAACATTTGGCGATCGTAAACTACATGTCACCTCTAGAGGCATGGGCTTTGCAAGAGCTCGTGTTCCCTTGTATGTTTTCTCTCTACCTTAAATTGATTGATATCAGAACATGATATCAACCAACTTAAGGTGGGGACATATATAAGGTAAGTTGTCTGATGACTTTGGTACTAATGAAGCATATTTGTAAGCCCTCTGTGGAGGCAGGATGTTGTATCTCTGCGTGAGTGCACATCTTTATTTTATATTGCAATCATCAAGCCCTCTGCAGAGGTGGCATATCATGCATATCCTTTTATTTTAAGCCCTCCACGGAGGTGGAGATGGTGTATTTCTTGAGGAGAGTGCATATCCTGTCATTTCTAAAAGTCCTCTGAGTAGGCGGGGTTGGATCCGAGACTATCCTCTCTTAAGCGTATCTTTGGTGGTTGTTGTGGCAAAACCCAAATGTCAAGTCTGCTTGTAATGTGCTTGAGATGGTGGTGAACCTAGAAATAGGCTCCTTCCATCACTTGTTAGTCATGTTTTCTTCATGTCTTCCATGTGTGTGTATGGCGTGTTTGTTCTAAAGCATAGTCTAAAGACTAGTGGTGATGAGTCCCTCCTATACTTTGGGATTTGTATGGCATGTTTGTTCTCAAGTGTAGTCTAAAGACTGGTGGCGATGAGTCCCTCCTACACTCTGAGATTTGTATTGCATGTATTTTTCCCCATATGAAATCTAAAGACTGGTGGCGATGAGTCCCTCCTATATTTTGGGTGGTGTGTTTACTTTCCATGTACTTGCATATGTATTTGCATTCATATATATAAGAAAATGAAAAAGAAAATAATCACTGCATTCACTATATTCACTACATTCACTATATTTTGTGTGTCTTCAAAGTTGTCTTCTCTATGTTTTGCATGCATGTAAGTGTCTTCTCCATGTTTTGTGTGTCTGTTACTATCTTCATTGTGTTTGACGTGTCTTCTCTAATGTCTACATGAGACAGGGGGCTAGAAATAGTTCTCAATCTTCGTGTAGGCATTAGTTCTAAGTGCCCGGTGTGTTTGTTGTGTTTGTTGACCGTACTTTAATGCATGTATGGGCCTTGCGTTCATGCATACATAAAAGTGGGGGCTAAATGTTACGTTGGAAAATGTCTCCCTAGGATATTTTCCATCCTATGTTTAGCTCCTGGGTCCTTTAGAATGTGTGTAGTTCATCTTGCATGTTAATATTGACTTCCGGTGAGAAAACCCCTAAATTTTATGGCAAATAGGACCTAGGGGATGCACTTAAGTTGAATCTTGACTGAAATAGGGAGGGAGGACTTGGTTGCCCATGCCCTAGTCCTGCCCTATTTTAGGTTAAGACCTAAATCTTAGTGTCAATTATATGACCGTTATTAGGTCCTATGCCGACATCTCAAGTTTGAATTATGAAATTCTTAGTTGGAAGTTGTTTAGTTACATATATAAGCATGTTTAGTGATTCATTTGTAAACTAGAGAAGATGATTATGAACTTTTGGTGCACTTGTGATTTTAGAGCATTCAAGATATTCATTGTTGTAGAGCAAATTTGTCTTGTTATTGTGTTTGTTATGCATATTTGGCTTCATCTTCTCATGATGTGAAAGATTATCATCTATATGTGAGCTACACCTCCAAGATGACATTTCTTTATGTTTTCAATCATTTATTATTTGGATTTTACCTCTATCCCATAGGGATATGCACTCTTTATCTGACAATAATGTTTGGAAGACTTCAATGTCTATATGGGGCTTGACTAAGGCAAGCCTCTAAACACCACAACCCCCAACCCCTTTTTCTGTGATTGCAAGTTATAGGTTGTAGAAGCAGAAGAAGTGGAATTATAGGGGAGTAGAGGAGAGTGTTTTTGAAGTGTAGAGGAAAGAATAAAAGCAAGACCTGGACAAGGGTGCCCGATCATTAGTCCTCTAGATCTCAAAACAGTAAAATCTCTAGAATAGCAGAAACAAGTTGCAGACAACCTTCACAGATCTCAACAAAAATTGGTACCTTGGACTTGGGTGCCTGTTTATTAGTCCTCGACTATTCTGCATCTAAAATCCTAAAATCTGGTATGTATTTTATTGTCATTTGATATCTCTATGTGCGAGCATTTGTCATGATTTGTTTGTTTGTTTACGATTTTATGAAATTAGGGTTTTGAGCATAATTGGACTTTAATTGATTAATTAATTAGCAAATTCCAATTTCCTCTTCGTTTTAAAGGACACTAAATCTGTAGAAGAGCCCTCTTGCAAGTGATTGTGGTTTCACTCGATTTATGTCCTTGAATGTTGGAGTGAAAGGAGGATTTACCCTTGAAACTAAAACCCCCTCTTTTCACCTTAAACAGTTATTTTGCAAAAGAAATCTAGAATCTTTTTCTAATTGATGCATCATTACCTAAAAGAAAGCATGAAATTCTTATTGGCAAAGTTGCATACATTGGAAAAGGAAATAATTTATATTGGCTTATCCTTACTACTGAAATTTTATGGTTTCTATGGAAAGCTAGGAATAGTAAAAAATACCAAGGTGTTAGGAGGGCACTTACTAAGTCCAATCATAGACTCACTGCTTCTAATGGTTTTATGTAGGTATCCATAACTGTGGAAGTCACCAAAGAAAAATTTTAGAATCTCATAAAAAAGGCAAAATAGAAATAACCAAAGAGGAGCTCCTATATGCTAATCAGTGGATCTACTTCAAACCTGACCTAGAGAAGACAATGGAGAGAAGAACTGAAGCAAGCAGGGTTGCTACTAAAGATAAAGTGAAAATAAAGGACTAGTAAAAACACCTATAGCACCATAAAGATGTAATAAATATGTATGTAATAGATATACTACAATATCAATACAAATATTCTAGACTATGTAAAGGTGGCAGATGGTAAATAACTTCTCTGTGAAATAGAATTTGAAGGACAACAATTGTCAAGATTTCCATAAGCAGTTTTGTAACCTAATTTAATCATGTACATTGGTTCGATAGACCCATTTTTTGTATATTATAATGAATACAAAAAAATACCTCCTCTAAAATAAAAACATTTTTGTCTTCTCCTTTTTATCTTATCATTAAATTTGTAAGCACATGTGTGTCATGGAGCTTGTATTAATTTATGGTCTTTATGACCTCATGCTCTAACTCCAAATTATCCATCCATATAAGTGTGAGACTATTCATGGCTTCCCATGCTCCTAGTAGCTCCAACACCACGCAGCCAGACACTGACATTTTCAACTTCTCATTGGCTAATTCTAGAGTATAGATTCTTATTATCCCACGCTCTCACACTAATCCTCTCTCTAAACTAAACAATGTCATTGATCCTCTTGGTATAGATGCGTCTATGGCTAGTGTACCTCTAGCCCAACTACAATCATTAGATAGCTAGCTGGCTGACTTTTGTGACTATTTGGGTACTGAACATCTAGCCAATGAAATTGTACCCTAGTTGAGAATCTTAGACAATTGTTAAACAATGATCTGTATGGTGTGGATGTCCTTCGTGGCTTGGCTCACATAATGAATAGGAATATTCCTTCATTAGCTAGCTATGTGGATATACTTAGTGAATCACGATTGAATAGCTCTCAAGTTCAAATTTTGATGCCTAAGCCAACCTCCTCCCTTTCTACTTTTACTTCTCATATATTGATGATTGTTACACAACTGAACAACACTAACACTAATTCTATGGGATTGGGTAGGAACCCTATACATCAGTATGGTTTCATTCCCTCGAATTCTTCCTTATCATTCACTTTCTAAGGCATCAACCCCAGAGTTCCTCAACCACTACCTCTCTCTTCTCAATCCACCAGTCAAAACCAAAATATCCAAACACAATCTACCAACACTATCGACCCTGTCATTAACCAATTGTTACAAAATATCAATTCCTTGCAACAACCGTTTGTTTAGTATATCCACTTCTACATCTCATCATTCCATTCCTTCATATTATACATATATCATATTATCACTAGTTATTCTCCATGCACCTCTTCCATATAACTTTGAGGCGCCACGTCTTCAGAAATATAATTGTAAGGGAGACCCGCAGAACCATGTGTCTGTGTTTACCACTATATGCAGTGATTTCCTTTTCAATGACTTTTTGCTATAAAAATTTTTCCTCTAGTCTCTCAAGGACATAGCATTGGACCAGTTTTGTTCTCTCCCCAATCATTCCATCACTTCTTTCCAACAACTAGTTAATCAATTTCTCCAGCATTTTCAAGCTAACATTGGACCACAAGTCACATTAACTGACCTCATCAACTACAAGAAAACTGCAAACAAAAATTTGACTGACTTCATTGGTCAGTATCAAACTCTCTTCTCGTAGATACCTTATACTCTTCCCAACTTTGACATGTAGTGCATTTTCATCAGATACCTGTAACCACATATTAGAGATAAGATTATGCTGATATGTTACTAGTCATTTACGCATCTCTGCATAGCACTCTGTGATTACTAGCAGTCGGTAAGTTAGTATGAGGGCTCCTCATTACAGACTCCCACTGGGTAATCTAATGCCACTTCTTTTAATTACAAGAAAAATAAGAACTTTATCAAAATAAATTCTAATAATATTAACAACAATGTAGTAGCCATAGCACTTAATAATAGTTTTATGGCCCTCTCTTCACAAGCAAAACTGAGGACTTGTCAGTTTACTCTGCTCTCTAAATCCCTTCACTCCATCATGTAGCAAGTGTTAAAAATAACCTTATTCATCTACCACCAATTCACCCCATTGATACTTCTAAACCCCTACCACATTCGTATGACCCGAATGCCTTTTTATAGTTTCAAAGAGTAGTTGGACACAATACTGAAAGATGCATGCATCTCGAGCACAATGTGCAAGACCTCATTGATCAGAATGTTATCCAAGTCTCTGGAGTGAATGAAAAAGGGAATAAGTCAGTCTCTCTACCAAACTAGAACATTCAAATCTATATGAACCCATTGCAATGTCATTCCATGAAACTTATCAAGCTTCCCTCTAACATGGTGATCGCTTCAGAGCCTATTGAGGAGACCTCTTCCTCTCTTTCCTAGATGATCGCTATGGTGGATGATCACCCTTGACCCAGTAGACAATGTGTTTCTACTAAACCTATCATATCCTTCTCACCCACCGATGTGTAGATGCATGTTTATGATGGACCCCTCTATATCACTGCCATGGTCGACGAAAGGCCCATTAAGGGCATACTAGTCAACTCGGTGTGCATGGTTAATGTGATTACTGAGGAGTTCCTTTACATACACAAGTTCTATCAAGGTTAGTATGAGAAATCGAAGGTCCAGATATGTGCACATGATGGGTCCTCTCATTTTACCATGGGTTCACTTACCCTACCTGTCTGGGCAAACCTAAGGCCCTAGACATCACCTTTTATATGATCCCTTTTTTTGACTAATTTTGTGTGATATTGGGCCATCCATGGCTCATTTCTATGATATCGGTCCCTTCAGCAGTCCACAAGTATTTGAAGTTCTTGCACAAAGACCAGGTGCACGCTATCTACCATAATGGGTTCAAATTCCTTGCCTTTTGAGGAAACTTCTCCTTAGACTACTTTTGGTTGACAATAACTGAGCTGATGCGGCCTCGTGGTGACTTCTTGTTCCTTTCATACTAGAAGTTTAAAGCAAATCATATAGCCCAGTTGTTTGTTGGTGCCTCTTCATCATCTACACTAGCTGCTACCACTCACATGCCCTTCTCATCAGAGGTTGCTCCTATTTCTCTCCCTATCTCTATCATAGGACAAGGAAAGAAACTCGCACAAAGTTCACCTCCCCTCCCCCGTGCTTCAAGAACATGCTCTACAATTCCACCTCCTGCATCTTACATGAGACCTCAAGGACATTTGCAAGTACATCATAGAGCATCACATGCTCCTGGGACCTCTTAGTCTCCATTGGTCAGTTGTGTTCCTCTTGCTTCTTCGATAGCACTAGGAAACATGTCACAACTAACTACTCTTTCTCCTCCTCCTCTAGTGGCTCCTTGACCTTTGGTGGTTTCTCATGTTACTCCTACCCCTACAATGGAAAGAGGAAAGCAACCCATGTCAAAGAATCCTCTCCCCTCACCTATGGTTGCCTAATCATTTGTATCCCTGTCAATGTGGAAGATTTAAAACCCATGTTGGAAGACCCTCTGGCTCCCTCAACAGAATCTATGGCTCACTTTCGACAAAACCAGTAGGCAAGAGATTATCAGTGTTGTCGTCGTGTTGCAACCCATGAACACACTACTGAGGTGCAGCCTCCTGATGAGCATCCTTCTCTTGTGTAGCTACCTATGAATCCCTTGACTCCTTTAACTACTTAGCTTGTTGATCCTCCACCTCTTTCTTTGCCATCTCTGACTCCTCCCTCATATCTGTAGTCTAACGTCAGCAATTCTCCCAGCACCTCATTGTTAGAGCTAGCTCCTGTCTTGCGTACCCAACATCAAGTGTTCCCTGATATCCTACATCTAGCTACCATTGACATGTACATTTCACACCCACAGCCTAAGCGTAAACTAGAGAACTACCCCACCCAGCCTTTCCACATGCCAAAATGTGTGCCACCATTGAGTCCTTTGGTTTCTACTCTACCTATTGTGGAGACCTCATCTCCACCTATGGCCAACAATGCTCATGATCCCGTTTTCAGCACTAGAAAGCCACTTATTTTCATCTACTTTGACAGTGACTCTAATCACCCTTCCCCTGAGGAGGATGTATTTGAGTCCTTAGGAGAGATATAATCATTGTCCATGATCTTCACATGATCGATGGACCTTGCCTTTAGTTAGTTACACAAGGATCCTCCTTTGGATCTTGATCCTCCGTGTGATGAGCCAGGCACTATGCTCAGCACTGCCCTCAATGTAGTCCCTCTGTAACCTATCATCCATCCCTTTATAATGAGCAAGATTGGGAGGCAGATGACCTGCTAGAGCCCAATCCTTGATTGCAGTCCCTTCATGCATTTATTTTTTGTGTGTTTCCCTGTGTTTTTTAATCCCCATGTATGAGCATGGCATGACTGTTTGTTTGTTAGTCCTCCCTAGATGACCCTTGATGCCCTTGTAGTCACAAAGAAACAAGGGGAACAAAAATGTTGTAACATTCTTCTATCTATATCCACATTCTTCTATGTGTTGTACTTGAAATTTCATACATATTTTGGGGATGATGCAAAGCGTTGGATGATTTAGCATCCTTCCATGTTGACCCAAAATTTTTATTTTCCTTCGTGTGCCTTTCCTTCTTCATATTAATAGTTTTACATGCTTGCAGGATGATGACAATTAGCAAATATTTGACAAGATCATTTGCAAACATTGTCCCACACAAATCAGACTATATATTGTATTGACTCCACAACACGTAGATCCCTTTGTGTTTTACTATCGATGTTTCTTGTCTTATGTGACACCTTTTTGCATTTCTTGGTGTCATGCCATGCTTACACAAGCTGTTATGTATCATGCCTACAAGATTGCCTTAGTTTTTGTTGCTTGGGGGCAACCCCTTCACGACATAGCTCTTAGGAACATATCCTCTAGGCATATGCTTCCTAAAAGCTCTTGTGCCTTGTTGTCCTCTTTTTATCTTAAAGCTAATTTCTCCTTCATGATGTAAGCAATTATTTTAAGGTGGGGGCATACATTATTTCTCACACCTTAATCATACACTACATCAAATGTATGTTCCCTGCAGCATTTGGCATGGCACTTGTGGTCCATACCACCTTGTTTAGATTTACCTAAAAATTAATGGATTTTGTTAGTCCTGTAATTTCTGATACTGCCTAACACGTAACTCACTAAGTAGAGCAATGTTATCCTATGATGTTACGTTTTCTACCACTTAGTGCTTCTCATAAGTCACCTAGCAAACAATAGATTTTACTAAGCCCTAGTGACTTATAGAAGCTTTTCGGTATGCTTCCTAGCAAACAACAAATTTTGCTAGCTCTAGAATCAAGCCTCTCTTTTCTTTTTAGCTTTCTACGTGTTTTCATGTGTTTGTTTAGATTAGTGCACATTATACTATATTATCTATTAACCACAAATGTATTGGCAAATAATATTTGATCTAGTCCTCCTTAGCATTAGTTTTATATTTATATAGGCATGTGCTTCTGACATCTGTGTTGTGTGCATATGTTTTGGCCTAGCATTGTGGTTTTGTAGAATCCTAAGGTTGGGGAGCTCCTTACCTTCACTTAGTAACATTCTACTTCTTTTGTAAAGTATTTGGGTAAAAATTTGCTTTCATGTTATTTATTTCCTATACTTTATCTTGCATATGCATGTAGTAGCATACGCTCGCTAAAGTGGGGCTAAATGTAGCATTGTAAATTGTGCTCACACACAATTTCATGCTCTACTTAGTACTCGCTTTAGTTTTACCTTCCCTAACCTTGCTTTTAGTCTGCATTTATGCCTTTTAACCTCTACGTTGACCTATTTTTGCTTGCCTATACCTAAAATCGTAAAAGTGCCTTAACCCTAGAAATACCCCAAGTGATCTTGACCTTTTAAGACCTGAAGTTTCTTGGTTTGGAGTGCTAGGCACTAACATATACACCAAGAGTTGGAATCCCACTAGCATCTTCCAGTTCATCAACTCATTTTAGAAGATGTATTTTTGCTTGTGTAGCATCCCGAGCTTTTTTGCATGCCTATCTATGCCCAGCTCTTTATCCTCCTTCCTTTTCATATAAAAACACTTTCACTTTTCCATTCAAATATAATGAATTTTCATAGCGAAGCTCTACTGAATTGATTACTCACTATCACATCACTTGCACCATTGTATTTGCATGTTAGCTATCCATTGAAGGTTATTGATTTCATGTGATTCACTCTGATTCTCTTTGCACACTCGCACATGATCACCATCCTTGAGAATAGATTCTTCTATTCTCTGATGCGATATATTTCTAGTAAATCTCTTGTAACCATCTCTTGTACATTGTTGTAATTTCATTTAGATTAATGTTAATTTTTATGATTTGAGGTATTTTATTATTTATCTTAAATACATTATCACTTGTCACTGCTTACCACTATTCTAGACACACATAGGATACAAGAGAACACGCTTTTTATCATCTATGAATTTGGCTTTCATTGAGGTAGAAATACCAAAAATGGGGTTTGACTGAGGTAAATCTCCATACAGCCCAACCCCTTTTCCTCTTTTCTTGTAGGTTGAAGATTGAGAGAAGAAGGATCACAAATGCACAAGTGTGTGCATTTTTTCCTTTCCTTGTCTTTATTTCATTTCGAGTCATTTTTGTTAATACTCAACTTTTGTGCACTAATTGAACCGTCTCTATTGTCAACAATATTTATTAAAACTCATGTACATGTGTACATGTATGGACTATGAATTTTGGGTTCATACAGACGACAACACTAGGCCCAGATGTCTACACCACCTGTTGGTGTCCCTAGTAGTGAGCTCCAAATCTTGGTGTTAAGTTCCCTATTATCTATTATTTCAACTTCTAGATAAGTTTCTGTAGATTTAGTTCTCTGTCTCTATTTATTTCCTTGTTTTTTGTCATACTTAGTTAGTTTTGTTAGTTTATTTAGTTCATTTCCACTTCAATAGCAACAAAATAGTCCAACCCAAATAGTCTTTCTCTTCCTAATTCAACAGCAGCAAGATATACATCTTTGTTGGTTGGTATTCTAATGTGTGATTGAGTTTGTTCTAATTAGCAGTAGTTTAGTTAGAAACAAATTTTCAACCTCTCATAGGTATAGTAGGTTTTCATATTTGGTGCTTCCTGATACAGGTTTAAAAATGTTTTCAGAGTTTAGACTTTGATAGAGATATGTGTATACACCTAAAAATGACATGACTCTGTCTAAATAAATATTTTTAATATTTATTTTAGTCTAATTCCTCTATCAATAAATAAATCAATCAATTTATTTATCTGATTCACATTCTTCCACAAAATTAAATAAAATCGTTTATTTAATTAAATCCTTCATATTCCTCCAAATTAAATAAATTCATTTATTTAATTAAAATACTCCAAACTCTTCTAAATTAAACAATACCAAATTATTTAATTAATTCTTCCAAAATTCCTCTAAAATTGAATAATATCAAATTATTTAATTACCTCTTCTAAATTCTAAAGTCATTCTAAATTAAATAATGTCCAATTATTTAATTAGTTCTTCTAAACTTAACATCCTCTATATTTAAATAAATCAAAACATTTATTTAGATTATCTATTTCCTCTTAAAATGGATTAATACCTGTGATAGGTAAAAATCAGGTTGATAAGATCAAGCATGTAAATGAAAACTAATCCTACCACCATCAAAGAATCGAATCCAAGTGAAACCAAAAGCATGCAATTCAAGAACAAAATCACCTAGATTGTATGATTCATGTTTATGATGTGGATTGCTTCTCAACAATGAACAATTATGAAGATGAAAGCTGCCATGATGGATGGATGATAATGATAATATGCTAGATGGATGCTAAAATTCTCAATATGCTCAGGATGATAATGTAGACGCTATATGAAAATGATGGATAGATGTAGTATGGAATGAGAGGGTGTTTATATAGACTTCAACCAAAATCAATCAATGGTGGAGATTTGGTGGCTATGTAAACGGTTGAGATGAATTGATAAACATAAGTGAATGTGTAGATGACAAATGGAGGGAAGATAAAGCTCATATGTGATCGTGTACATAAAAAGTACTACATGTGAAAGATATTAAATGAAAGATGTAGTACCACACATGTTTTTAAATAAAAAATGCATACATGTCAGCTCATGATGAAAGATAAAGATAAGTGATAAGAGAAATTAATTAAATAAATAAAATTTATTTAATTAATTGGAAAGTGGGATTATGAAGGGATTTAAATTAAATAAATAAGATTTATTTAATTAAAATAGATAGAAATAGAGATAATTAAATAATTAAAGATTATTTAATTATACATTAGAGAAAATAGAAGAAAATAGATAATGAATTATTTAAATAAATATGAATTTATTTAATTAATAGAAGAAATAGGTGATTTAGAGAAAATAGATAAATTGCTCAAGTGTGTTAGACAGATGCAGATGATAGCTAATGCGATATTTGATACTAATGATAATTAGGTCAATTTTGGGTGTCTATATTTTGCCCCTCTTTGATATAATGTTCGTTAGAACGTTGTGTCAAAGAAGATATGATGATTCACTCGATAAACAAGGTTATGCCCCAATGTAACTGGCGGGTGATGCCCCCTCGAGAGGTAAGCCAGGCTAACTAGGAAGGGCTAGGTTGGTGCACGATAAGATGAAAGGCTAGAAACAAGGTTGACACAAAGAAAATAGGGTTTGGGTGGGATAAATTGGGATGGTTTAGAAGAAAATAGGCTTGGGTATAGAAGAATTAGGGTTTGGAAAGAGGTTATAAATAGGTCCATCAAGGGAAAATAAGCTCATTTGGGCTTGTTGCTTGTAGAAATCTAGAGCTCTGGAGTGTGATAGTGCTTAGAGTGTCAGAGAGCTATCAGGATGGTGATTCCGCGCAGTGATCATCGTGCCAAGTGAGTGAGGACACATGGGCGACCAGTAGGAGCAAGCACACCGGCATGTACCAAAATGTTTGCTAAATGGGTGATTTTTTAAGGTTAAAAGCATAATAAATGCACACACATCACCAGAAGTGAGCAGTTTTAGGATAGGAAATGCAGGTCACATTTAGATGAAAAGTGATCGCTTATGGTAATATAGATCACTTATAGGCTCGCAGTAATCACTTAGGGAAAAAGTAGGTCACTTCTAGTCTACTAGGGCAAACGGATAGGTGAAATGTGCATAGGGTAAATGCAGATCAGTTATAAGCAAAAAGTGATCAAGTATAGTAATTCAGCTCGCTTTTAACTGACAGTAGCTTGCTTATAGTAAATAGGTCACTTGTGAGTAGAAACTGTGCACTTATAGTGAAATGGTTCACTTATGATCAAAAGGTTAGTGCATGTAGAAAATTGGGTCACTTTTAGTAAAGATAGGCAGTTTTAGCAATCAAAAGTCAATTTTTAGCGCAAGAGACTGATACGGTAAGCGGAATGATGCAAGATATACTACCATTGTTATTGTCGCGAGAGCCACATCCTAGGGATTTACGATTGGTCAGATTGTTGGATGCAGAGGAGTGGTTGTTCTTAGATATCATTGGTTTAGAGCATGTGTCGAGATTAGAGCCAGTGTAGGCACATCGAGGACTTATGACAGCGATGGTTGAGTGATGGAGGAGCGAGCATAGTTCATTCTTGTTGCCGACAGGAGAGGTGATGATTACACTAGAGGATGTGTTCCAAATTATGTGCATCCCAATTGATGGAGATAGGGTAGATTATGATCCTAACTTTGGTCCAGCTTTATTCAGGTGATTATTCGAGACTCCAGACATTGGGGTTGAGGGCTAAGAGATTTTGATGGCTAGGATAGAGGAGCTCTGTGATAGGTTATAGCGGGTAGTGGTAGCTATTATCAGATGGCTGGTTGGAGACAGGCGGGCTAGAGGATTTCCAGTCAGATGGGGGATAGTCATGGAGGGGATGTTCTCATATGGGACTAGATATGCATGGGTGGAGTGTGTACTGGGGCAGCTGTATCATTATCCACATGATTGTGCATATATGTTTGGAGCTAGTATGTCTGTGGGAGTCACAGTGTTCCACGTATGGGCATATGAGCACATTCCAATGACGAGGCCAGATGGATAGGTGGCTAGGGTAGCAGGACAGCCATATGCAAGGATGTATAGTGAAGCTCTTACCTATCGGCAGCGCAAGGGTATAGTATACTGGAGGCAAACAATTGATGAGGTTAATAGGTTTATATGGAGGCCATGGCTGGGTTGTGAGAGATGGGATGAGAAGGATATGGAGCTTGTCTATGCTAGGTAGGCTAGATACATTTTTGGTCACGGCATATACATTATAGAGCGCTATTTTCCTGAGAGGGTGTTGAGGCAATTTGAAGTACCACAAGCAGTACCAGTAGGTGATGCCATTTTTGGGAGGACTTGACAGGAGGTGTTTGATTGGGGGACGGAGATAGTGGTTGATATGGCTTTGGCAGAGAGAGAGGGACTACAACTAGTTATATGGCAATGGGGATAGGGTCCTGCAAATCTAGGGACACTTCTGGATTATGATGCATATTGGGCCACAGCTAGGCTGACTCAATTGATGAGGCCTAGGGAGATAGGGAAGATTGGGATGGAGAGGCCAGTTAGGAGGAGGCAATGACAAGCTCAACCAGTACAGGTAGTAGTACCAGCATCTCTAGGAGTTCAGGGATAGGGACAAGCTCAGCCACAGGTACTTGCACAGCCACAAGTTCTTGTACAGCCACAAGCATAGGTGCTAGGAGGTGATGATGTTGGGATTCAGCATCTGAGGCGGAGGATTAGAGAAGAGAGGAGATGGAGGCAGCGGGATCAATTCAGACTGAGGAGGGTGGAGATAGATACACACTAGGTGATCTTGGGATTAAGGCATGCTAGAGCACAGGCTCAAGCTTACCAAGCACAACTGCAGGCTAGAGTGCAGGGAGGTGATGGACAAGATGATGGTACTCTTACGAGGGTGACTAGAGAGAGAGAGATGCAATGGTTCAGTAGGTGCAAGCAATCACAATAGAGAGAGATACAGCCTTGCAGCAGATGCAGGCTATGAGAGCTAAGAGGGATGCAATTGTGCAGCAAGTGCAAGCTATGAGGGTTGAGAGGGATATAGCTATACAGCAGGTGCAGGCTATGATAGTTGAGAGGGATAGAGTAGTAGCTGCAATAGGGATAGATGGAGCCACCATGTATCTAGCTACTCGGTTGACACAGACACAGGGAGAGCTAAGGAGAGCACAGGGTGAGGCTGAGTATTATAGAGGCTTGTATTATGGGGCAATGCCAGTAGAACAGAGATAGCCTAGCTTTAGGAGCAAGTCAGGGGCTTCAATTTCATGGAGGACAGGAGGATCATGGTCTATAGCTTCAGTGATGGGGCCTCCTAGAGATGGTAGACTAGGTACCAGACCCAGTGGTGGTGGACAGGGTGAGGGAGCTGCCAGTAGTCACTAGGGCTTCCTTGTTTATGTATCTTTTGTATCATGATGAGGCCTATGAGCTAATTGTACATACAATTTTTATGGCTCATGGATAGCCTATTTTGTATATGTAGACACTTATATATTGACTTGTTTGATGATATATATATGATGGTGATCTTGGGGATCTATGCGATGCTGTAATGATGATGGGTGCACTTATGTTATGATGTTATGCATTTTTGTATTTTCATGGTCTATATGGATATTTATGATAGGAATATGCAAATGGTAATGTATGATAATGAGATTATGATATGTACCTATATATGTCTAACACACTTGTTTTGCAAGATGAGGATAAGGAAAATGAAGAAAGAGGAATGAGGAATGAAGATGGATGGAAAGATTGATCTTGGTTGAGGACTATATAGGAATATGATGGAATGGATACATGACATGACAGCTTTTAAAGTAATTTCTCAAAAAATAGAGAAATGTAATCCTTATGTTTGATATAGCATATGGATGTTATGCACCAAGGTATAAAAAAACAAGGTGTCAAGGTATCCAATGCATAACTAGCATACTAAAATATTTTCTAAACGTATGAAGTCAAGATGTTGAACCAACATACACAAGATATGAATAGTAGCTAGTGTTCTGAGATGGATTTTGATGCTACAAGCAAAGTCTTGAGCTTATCTCCACTACACATAATGACACCTTGCTAGTTATATGTATGGAAATAGTCTTAGCATAGAATAGTCTCAATGCATAAGAGACTGTTTAGCTTCTCAAATGCAAAAGATATTGATATGCAAGATGCTAATCCCAGCATGTACAAGATACCAATATGCATAGGAAAAGAATAAGATCGTCCCACAGTCACAGCACACGAAAGCAATATGAACATGCCCCATTCTGTACTTCATCGCAACATACCAAGATATAAATAGATCAAGATAGTTTTGATTAGGCATAGGAAAGGGACAAAAGATAAAACAAAAGATACTGTCATCATGTTTTCTTGCCAAATTTAAGTGCTCTTGGATGGATTTAAGCTGGCACCTTGTTGAGAGGAAAGCTGCATCCTGTTGAAGGCTAAAGATGTTGATAAAATGCTATAGCAAATGTTGGCTTAAGGCATGTGGACAAGTAGCTTTCAACTTATAGCTGATTTGTTAAAGTGCTTGAGCTTTCACTAATACGCATAGTCTGCTTCTTGCTGGAGCTGATCAAAGAGAAGAAAATGGAAGATGAAGGTGGGGTGAATCATTTGTGCTTGTGTACTGGATACTTCCTTTGTATTCCAGACAGCCTACATACCCTGTGTCCACGGGATCAAAGCACATTTACGATGGTGATGAGACATGATGAATATGTAATTCTGGGCTTATTGATGATGTAAGTGATGAAATATAGAAGAAAGTGAGATGAAAGATTGGAGGATGATTAGAAGAAAGATGGATGATGAGAGAGGTCTATTGCCTATGCCTGAATCAGAGTGCTTCCTTCGCAGCTCAAATTGCCTACATACCATGTATCCACGGGATCAAGGCTTTGAACGATAGAGGTGTGATGTAGTTCTTGTTTATTGTGTTGATGGTTGATGACAAAGGATCAACTTTATTGCTTGGATTTTTTGTGATGTTTTGATTTTTTGGATATTTTGTTGTGTTTTGGTTTTATTTTGGATGTTTGTTGTGTTTTTGGTTTTGTTGAAATGAAATAAGCTAGAGCTGTGGATGTCCACTTCCAAATAAGGCTCAACAAGTGTCCCCAGTGTGGGATGAAGTTTATTAAGAAGATGTTGCAATGGATGTGTTTATGCGGATAATATGATAAGGTGCCAAATGATATCTTAACCCCAACAAAGTCCAAACTACGACAACTAGCATGGCAGAGGTAAGGGCATTTACCATGGAAGGATAAGGGATAATGGCTTACAATGTTTAGATAGGAACAATAGCAGATTATGATGTGGATTATGGAGCCAAGATAGTAGATGATGTTATGGAAAGATGTGATCAAACAAACTAAGTAAATGATGGAGACTGGTCTCTACACATAGCACTTGTTTGCCAGGTTTTCACTATGGTACTTATCCAAGGTGCCTGTTTACCAGGTTTTCACTAGAGGATGAATTATTTATCTTGTACTATTTTTTTTTGTCATCCAAAGTGCCACAAAGTGGTTTTCACTATTGGATGGTTTTTTTTTTTGGACTATGCTGAGACTCATGGGTAGAACTTCTTTAGATGAATGTTGTTGACTGGTTCATCCAATGGAATACCTTCAGGTGTTGAGAGAGTGTATGCACCTGATCCATAGACTTACGTGATGACAAAGGACCAAGCCAATTAGGTTCAAACTTGCCCTGTTTCTCACAATGTTGTTGATTCCTTTGATTCTCTTTAAGGACAAGATCTCCAACTTGAAACCTTCATTCTCTAATCTTTTTGTTGTAGCTACAGTGTAGATGATTTTGATAAACTTAGAGATGGTTGAGTGATGTAATGCACTGTTCATCTAATAGCTCAAGATCGTGGAGTCTGGATACTCTATATTCTTCGTCTGAGATAGTATGTTGTAGAGATACTCACAGTGAGGGAATCTCAACCTCAATAGGTAAAATAGCTTCAGTGTCATACACTAGGGCATAAGGTGTAGCACCAGTCGGAGTTCTGACACTAGTTCTATAAGCCCATAGTGCAGGATTAAGTTGTAAATGCCAATCATGACCAGCTTCATTGACTATCTTTTTAAGGATTTTGATGCTTGTCTTGTTAGAAGCCTCAGCTTGGTCGTTACTCTGAGGATAGTAAGGTGTAGAAAACTTATGTTGGATATGGAACTTGTTGCAAAGATCTCTAACCTCTTGGTTCTTGAAGGGGTGACCATTATCAGTGACAATGGCTTAAGGAACTCCATATCGGCAAATGATATAGTGTAAGATAAACTTAGATATTTGCTTGCCAATAATGTAAGTCATTGGTATTCCTTCCACCCACTTTGTGAAATACTTAGTGGTGGTGATGATGAACTTATGACCATTTGATGAGGTAGGATGGAATTTACCTATGAGATCAAGTCCCCATTGCGAGAAGGGCCAAGGAGTAATGATAGGCTGAAGTTCATGTGCTGGTGCATGTATTAGATCCCCATGTTTCTGACATTGTAGACATCTCTTTACAAACTGTTGTGCATCTTTCTCCATAGTTGGCCAATAGTATCCAGCTCGTAGAAGTTTCTTAACAAGACTAGGGCCAGTGGAATGCGATCCACAGACACCTTCATGTACTTCACATAACGTGACCTTTGCTTCCTCATAATCAAGACATCTAAGAAGGATACCATCAAGACTCCAGCGATAGAAGGTGTCTCCTAGGATAGTGTAGCGAGAGGTTCAACGGATAAATGTTTTTCATTGGGTATTAGATAGTTGAAATGGTAAGATATATGTCCTCATACCAAGGCAAATTGGGACCAACAATCTCACATATAAGCTCAAACTGCGGTACTTCAAATGCTTGAAGCAGAAGCTGTTCAACTAAAAACTCACACTTATGTGCATTGGAAGGCATGTCTAGCAGTGAACCAATCATAGCCATAGCATCTGCTACTTTATTTTGTATCCTTTGAATCTACTCAAAGGTGATACTGTCAAAGTATTTCTTGAAATCGTCAACCATTACCTTGTATGGAAGGATTCTCATCTTTTGTTTGATACTCATCTAAGACCTGTTTGATAACTAATTGGGAATCACGAAAGACATGTAGTTGTTTAATAGCCCATTGCACTGCGATTTGTAATCATGTGATTAAAGCTTCATATTCTGCTATGTTGTTGGTACATAGAAATGCAATCCTATATGACTTCAAGATACAATCTCCTTGGGGGGTGACAAACAATATCCTTGTCCTGATCCATGTTGTGTGTAAGATCCATCAAAGTATAGTTGCCACAATGTTGGACAAGTTAGATTGAACAATTCTTCATCAGGGAACTCTAGACGTATTGGATAAATATCTATGATGGGTGCTACGGCTAACTGATCAGTGATAACTTGTCCTTTATGGCCTTTCAATCCACATAGTGTATGTTGAATTCACTTAAGATCATAACCCATTTTGCTAGTCTTCTCGTAAGGATTGCTTTGGAGAGAAGATATTTGAGTGGATCAAAATTAGATATGAGCTTTGTTGTTTGATTCAATATGTAATGTCGCAACTTTTGGGAAACAAACACCAATGCTAAACATGCTTTTTCCATAGATAAATAGTTAAGTTCATATCCCACAAGAGTTCTACTGATGTGGTAAATGGCTTGTTCTTTTCTTGAATCATCATGTTGAGCTAAAAGGGCACCCAATGCTGTTGTTGTTGAAGATATGTAGAGTAATAGTGGTCGATCAAGTATAGGAGGTACTAACATAGGAGGTGTTGTTAGATATTCCTTTATTTTGTCAAAGGCCTGTTGACACTTTTCATCCCACTTAAAAGGTTCACCCTTGCGAAGGAGATGTTGAAAAGGATGACACTTGTCTGTGAATTGTGAGATAAACCTGCGAATGGATTGTAACCTTCCTTGTAGGCTACGAAGCTACTTCAGATTTGATGGTGGAGGCATTTCCATGATGGATTTTACTTTGTCAGGATCCACTTCTATTCCTCGTCGAGACAAAAAGTATCCCAACAATCTTCCAGATGTTACACCAAATACACATTTCTTTTGGTTTAGCCTAACTTGATACTTATCTAGTTGATCAAAGATTTGTGCTAGTACCTATAGATGTCCTTCTCTTGTTTTGGATTTTCTTAGAATATCATCAACATAGTCTTCCATGATAGTGTGGAAAAGGTCATGGAAAATAACTGTCATGGCTCATTGATAAGTGGCTCTAGCGTTCTTAAGACCAAAAGGCATTACAACCCAACAGTATGTACCCCATGGACAAATGAATGATGTTTTGTCTTGGTCTTCCTCTACTATTCTAATTTGGTTATATCCTAAGTATTCGTCCATCAAGGATAGCATTTCATGTCCAACTGTAAGATCTACAATGTTGTCTATGCTTGGTAGTGGGAAGTCATCTTTAGGGCATGCTTTATTGACATCTCTGAAATCTATGCAATAGTGAACTCGTCCATCAGGTTTTTCCATAGGTACCAAGTTTGAAACCCATTCTAGATAATCAATAGGCTTTATGAACTTGGCTTCTAATAGTTTCTGAATCTCTTCCTTAACCAAAAGAGCTATTTGCGAGTGCATTTTATGCAGTTTTTGTTTGACTGATTTTGCATTAGGAGATAATGCTAGGTGATGTACCACAAGTGATGGATCTAGACTTGGCATGTCGGCATACGTCCATGCAAAATTGATAGCTCTTTTTATGAAGAATGCTGTGAAATTTCTTCTTTCTTTCTCTGATAGTGATGCTGCCAAAAATGTGATCTTTGGATTCTGCTTTGTGCCTAAGTTCATTTCTTGAGATTTCTCAACTAGTACTATTGATTTTTCATGATAATTAGTGGTGACCGAAAGATCAAATCCCCCATCCTTGGGCACCTCAAGGAGGTTTTCACCCTCAGATGCATCCTTTATTTTTACTTTTTCATGGTCAAGAGGCACCTTTCAGTTTTCACCTAGTGACCTATCTTTTTTTATTCTATTTATTTCACTTTTACGACTAAAGGATTTAATGCTTCCGCCAAAATATGCTAGTTTAGGGAGGTCCATCATGAAGCCTACTTTGTGACCACCCAATGGAATGCCTTGTCATAAACCTATGAATTCAGCAATAGCTTCATCATTTTCAAATGTGTCCAGTATCGGTGCCCCCTGTTGGTCCCAATTGACGAGGTCAGGATATACGAGTGAAAGGGTAATGGATGAAGGGTTTCAACTAGATGAGGTGGTAGAAATCATGAATATGGAGGTTTCTTGAAAAAGGTTGGTGATATGAAGGGAGGAATCATTGATGGTATCCAAATTAGAAGTCTCTCCTACTGAAGAAGGTTCGGCTTCCATATCGAAAATACACTTAATGTCTTTGGAAGGCGGTACCTCCAGCTAATAGCCAAGGCCTTGCTTATTAAACTTCTTAGACACAACAATGGGTTCAATAGGTCCTTGTTCCTATGATCCCAATCTTCCATGTCCTTTGTAACCCATGTTCTTAATGATGCGGAACCCATTGTTATATCTCTCTACTTCAAGTTGTACTTGGTTGTTCTCATCATAGAATATCCAAGAGTTAATGTCATCAATGTTTTCATCATCAAGGAATTCACCTTTGATGAACACTATTGGTGGAGCTTTTATGACGGTTGCGGATGAAGATGCCTTAGATGTAGAAGGTTTACCATGAGATTTGGGAGATAAGGGAAGAGTTCCAACACAACAAGATTCTTGCAATGTGTACTCACTCGGACCGTGTTTAGTGTACTTGATACAAAGATTTGAAGTGGCTTTGCTAGATGATGGCTTGAGTAAGGCAAATGGGTCAACATAGTATGAAGATGGATAAGCTTCGGTGTTAAGGGGGATACGGTTGGGATTTTGATATTTGTCTTGAAAGGCACGAAAAAACACAAATGGATTGGGATCGGCATGGATAGTAACTTCAACACCATTATATGGAAACTTGAGACATTGATGGTATGTAGAAGGAATGGCTTTAAGGGCATGGATCCATGGACAGCCAAGGATAATGTTATAGGGAAGCTCAATATCAAGGACTTGACAATGGGTGTCAGTAGTGACAGGACCAGCTTGAATAGGCAAATGGATGACTCCTTCAGTATCTCTCTCAGCATCATCATATGCTTTGATAGTAATGACCTTGGAAGTGTCAATGTTCTCAGAATATCCCGATTGTTTTATTAGTTTTAGAGAGCATATATTGAGACCATCTCCACCATCCACTAGGATTTTTTTGATACAGTGTTGGTTTACAAATACTTCTATGTGGAGGGCTTCGTTATGTGATGGGTTAATGGATGGTTGAAGATCCTTATCAGAGAAGGTGAGATGGCAAGGGGTTGCAATGCTGGCTACCATAGATTGAAATTGTGTGGTATCGATATCATTAGACACCGAAGACTCTTGCAATGCTTTTTGAGGATAGCTTTATGGGCGGGGGATATGCATAGCAACTCTAGGATGGAGATGTGTGCGGGAGTTTTGCCAAGGTGATCAAGGATATTATAACTAGAAGGCAGATGAGGAGGATTAATAGGTGCTCCTTGAATGGTAACACGGCCTCTTCTAGTAGTTACAGCGCAATCAGGTGCTTTGCCTTGGATAGTGATGGTATAAATGTGAGCATGGTCAATGCGGCCAATCGTGGATGACTCATAGTTATAATGGATAGCATTCCTAGTATGAGGGTTACTTTTCTTGTCATGAGATTGAAGTGGATTTTTTAAGGCATCTAGATCATAGTTTGACGTTGGTTGATGTGTCGGTTGTGATGTTGGTGGTGTGATTTTAGCTAGACCTTGATCGATGCAATCTTGAATGACATGTTTTAAGCGCATGCAACCATTTGTTTTATGTCCTTTGACTCTATGGTATTCACAATATTCATTCTCTTTGTACCAAGGAGCTTTGAAGACATGTTCTCCATTGGGTGGAAGTTCTGGTAATGTGATATCTCCCACTTGGAGAAGTTTATGAAAGATTACCTCCATGGGTTCCCCTAAAGGAGTAAATTGTCATCGAGGTGTTGGATTTGCTCTTGGTTGATTTCATTGAAAAGGTTGATTAGCCATAGATGTGGCTTGAATGTTAATGGGAGATTTCACTGTTTGTATGTTCTTTGCATCCACAATGCCGTCATTAACAACATTTTTATTTTTGTTCCAAAAGTAGGATTTATCACTTGAAGATTGAGGATTGTCTTTGTTATCTCTAAAAATCTTGATGGTGCCCTTAGAAATTAGAGCTCGCTCAATGGTGGTTCCTTTTGAGATAAGTTCGTCAAAGGTGCTAGCACTTTGCAATTGCAACTGGAATGAGAGCTTAGGATGAAGATTTTGGAGAAAGATGTCAAGTTGTTGTTTCTCAAGAATTTGCCATGATAGTTTGCTAGCCATGTTATGCCATAATTGGGTAAATGAGGAGAAAGTTTCACCATTGCGTTGTTTGTTATTAACAAGATCATTCATATGCACCTCATGTTCAATGTTGAAAGCGAAATGGGATCAAAATTTGTTTTCTAATTCCTCAAAAGTCTTGATTCCCAGAGGTAAGTGAGAGAACCATTCAAGAGTTTATCTCGCTAAGCTTCAGGGGAATAGTCTCAAGAGATATGTGTCAACCCGAGCAACATCGAGACATGCAACATAGAATGCTTTAAGATGGTCATCCAGGTTACCTTTCCCTTTGTATTTGTCAAATTGTGGGATTTCAAAATGTGGCGGAAAAGGTGGCATGTGAAGTGACTTGTCAAATGGATAAGGGCATATGTCTCCCAAGGAAAATGTCTTCTTGTTTTGTCCTACTACCTTGTTAACCATTTGTTCAACATCCGCTTGAGATAGTTGTTGTTGTTGCAAAGGGGGTTGATGGTTTAGAGGTGGAATGTATGAGGGTATGACCATTTGTTGAGGTTGTGTGCTCACATTATATGTCAAAGGATTGGTATGTGACACATATGTGTTTGAGGATTACTGTCCTTGAGACACAAGTGGTGGTTGGGTATATTGTGATGGATGGACTCCAAGATTTTGCATCACATGAGAACTAGAGGACGGATTGATGTTGGTCAATGGTTGTGGATTGAAAGTTAGATTTGCATTATGGTAAGCAATGGAAGGATTGGTAGATGAGAAAGGATGGACAATTGGGTTTGTATTTTGGAAAACATGAGTAGCTTGAGATGGATTGGTATAAGTCATATGTTGGGTGACAATGGGTAATCCTTGGGTTGCATAAGATGGATTGATGTTTTGCGAAAGATTATATGAAGGTGGAGTGAGTGATGTAAGTTGATCGACATAGGAGACAGCGGCACTAGGATTAGCTTGTGAGACAATAGGTTGGTCACTCATGTCAATGAGACTAACATTGGGGTTATATGGTGTGTTGGATGTGTTCGTGGAAGTCATGGAGACCATATTAGAATTGATGGGAGTATTAATTTGGGGTATGGTTTCCACATGTGATCCAATAGGAGTAGGGACTTGTAATGGCTGCAAGACTTGTGTGGCTTGTGGTGTTTGGATAGCTTGTGAAACTTGTAGAGTTTGTGGTATTGAGATAGCTTGTGAAATTTGTGGAGTTTGTGCTTGTGAAACATGGACAACTTGTGATACTTGAGGCATGGATACGGTCATGGTAGGAGCAGGAGTATGTTGTGAAACATGAAAAGGTGGAAAGCTCAAATTTTGTGAAAATGAAGGAAGTACCTCGGTTGGAGTTATCAAAGGTTCTAGAGTGTACTCCGTGTTAGTTTCAAGACAGACAACTAAGAGGGGGAGGTGAATCAGTTGTCCCAAAACTTTCTCTTATTAACCACTTAAATCCTTCTTGTAATTCAGTAGCATAATAATAAATCAATCATGGAAACACAATGCAATAATTCAAGAGCAGAAACACATTAACACATATGACACCAAGATTTTAACATGGAAAACCCGATTAAGGGAAAAACCATGGGGTGACTAACCCAAGATTGTATTCTCTATTAAAAGAAGAAGAAGAACAAATGGCACATGCCAGTTAGGGCTCACTACCCAAGTACACTACTCACAAGAGGCCCACTACCTTCAGGAGACACACTGTCTACAGAATAATAAATATTACATACTTGATCTGAAGAATAGCATCTTCACCATGCTTGAGTCAGTTCCATTTAAGCTCAACACTTGTGCTTTGCCTTTTTCTCTTCTCCTCTCTACCACATTCTCATCTCCGCCAAGATACCATTGAAATGACTTTACAACTCTTATTTATACAAGACATTGACTTTGGGATAATCATCAAAGTTGGCATACTTTATAGAGCAAATACACAAATACAACTTGACTTATTACAAAAGACTTCATGCGAATCACCACACTGTCGGCCACATATATCTGGGACTTCAATCTTCTTTGAGGAACACACCATTCTTCATGAAACATCTCCAAGATCATCCGCAAGATGTGTATATCATCCGGTCGGCCAAGTTTAGGAAGAATATCATCATCCAGAAGTAATTCTTCAATTACGAGCTCCATATTCAATGCGGACCACCAACACAAACTAAACACAATCCAGAGAGCTCCACAAGCTTGCTTGAATCACCAAGAACATCCACACTACTTATACTTACTGAAATCATTCTCTTCTTCATCTGGAACCTCAAGAACACAGTCTGTCATCACTGTCATATTGGAATAGATGCTTGTGTACCTCTAGACCACAAACCAATTGAGTTGTCAATTCACATTGATTTCCTAAACACTCCACCAAATCTGAAGAACAAGATATTGCATTTCTGAATCTCACCAGACCTATTTATGTCACTCTGTCACCTTTGAACATCTTCTAGAACTAGTTTTACTCATATGGCCATAACTTCTTCAAATCTTCATACGGACCTCTCAAATCTTTAACTAGATCACCTTTAGACACATATGTACAAACCCTTTGATGCGCATCTTCTGATCTTCACCTTTGCTGGGATCTTCACTTCACTGTCTTCACTATTCTTCTATGTTTCTGATAGGACTAATTTTCTCAATATCCTCAGCATACAACTCATCCAATCCTTGACATCAATGCAACAGGAGTATGTTGACATCAATGACAACACTGGTTAGGCCCATACTTGCAACAATCTCCCCCTTTTTCATTGATGGCAACATATGATGTGAAAAATTGTTTTAACCATCAAGACAAGAATTTCTCCTCACAGACTGACATAACTCCCCCTATCAACAACAACCATTCACATGTCTTCTCTTCCTTTACTGCTCCCCCTTTGATCAGCAACCACTTTTTGTTTTTCACATGTCTTCTCTCCCCCTTTGACATCAATGGCAAAGGGAACATACTTGCATCAATATAGACTGCTCCCCCTGAGTAGCAGCTTCCTATCATCAATCCAGACAACAAGATATGACTGTGAGATCCTCTAGACTGATGCACATCAGTGCACCTTAATTCATAACCGGAGGGGTAATAACCCTTAACTTCTTCCTGAGAAACTGAAAAGAGTCCTTAGGTAGAGGTTTAGTAAAAATGTCTACAATCTGATCCTTGGAGGGCACAAACTCCAATCTAACTTCATTCTTGTTCACCTGCTCTCTCAAAAAAGTGAAACTTGATGGATATATGTTTTGTCTTTGAATGCAACACTAGATTTTTTGATATATTTATTACACTTGAATTATCACAGAAGATTGTGATAGGTTCTTCATACTCCACTCTGATGTCTCTTAGCATTTGCTTCATCCACAATACTTGAGTACAACTACCTGCTACTGCAATATATTCTACTTCTACAGTGGACAAAGATATTGCCTCTTGTTTCTTTCTCAGCCAAGAAACCAATATTTTTCCTAAAAAGAATGCTCCACCACTGGTACTCTTCCGGTCATCCACATCTCCTGCCCAATCCGCATCTATATATGCATGAAGAGAGAAATCATGATCTCTAGGATACCATAAACCATACTCAACTGTTCCTTTTAGATATCTAAGAATCCTCTTGATTGCCATGACATGAGATTCTCTAGGATCAGCTTGGAATCTGGCAACAAGACCAACAGCATTCATAATGTCAGGTCTAGTTTGAGTAAGATATAGTAGTCCTCCAATCATTGACTTGTACTTTTTCTAATCAGCCTTAGGAGAGTCATCATCTTTGCTCAGTTTACATCTGGTTGCCATGGGAGTATTCATTGGTTTTGAGTCTTCCATCCCAAATTTCTTCAACAATTCTTTCACATATTTGGTCTGTGAAATGAAGATTCCTTTCTTTGTTTGAGTGATTTGTAGACCCAAGAAGAAATTTATTTCCCCAAACATGGACATCTCAAATTCACTTTTCATTTGATTTGCAAAAGTTTTGCACATACTATCTCTTCCTCCAAAAATGATATCATGAACAAATAATTCAACAATCAAGATATTTTCATGATCAATTTTGAAGTACAAGTTATTGTCAACAGTACCTTTGTTGAAACCAATCTTCAAAAGATGCTTATCCAATTGGGGCTTGTTTGAGTCCATATAATGCTTTCTTTAACTTACAGACCATATCACCATGATCAGACAATTGAAATCCATCTAATTGCTCAATGTATACTTCTTCTTCCAAGTCACCATTCAGGAAGGCAGACTTGACATCCATCTGATATACTTTGAAGTCCTTGAAAGCAACAAAGGCAAGAAATAATCTGACTGCTTCAATTCTTGCCACCGAAGAAAAAGTTTCTTCAAAATCAACTCTTTCTACTTGAGAATAATCCTTGCAAACCAATCTGGCTTTGTTTCTGACTACTTCACCATCTTCATTCAGTTTATTCCAGAGGACCCATTTGGTTCCAATCACATTTTTATTTCTAGGTCTAGGAAGAAGATCCCAATTGTGATTTTTCTCAATCTACATCAACTCTTCCTTCATTGCTTTAGTCCAGCTTTCATCATTGCATGCTTCACTTACTGTTTTTGGTTCAATTTTTGAAATCAGACAATACTTTTCTAAATCTTGAGCAATCTTTTTTCTTGTTTGAACACCTTTACTTTTATCACCTATGATCTGATATTCAAAGTGCTTCAGTCTTACATACCTCAGAGTTTTGAGAATTTCTTACACTTCTATTTCTTGAACAGGTTCATTCAAACTTATCTCTTCTTCGTGATTCTCTGAATCAGTCTAGATCTAAATTTTAGAAGGGGCTTGGACTTCTTGGATCAAAACATCATTTGATCATCTTCTTCATATTCATAAAACCTTGAGGGTTTTTTAATACCTTCATCAACCTTCACATTTGTACTTTCTATAATCTTTCTCAATCTTTTGTTGTAACACTGATATGTTTTGCTTTGAGTAGAATAACCCAAGAATATTCCTTCATCACTTCTAGCATCAAATTTGCCAAGGTCTTCATCTCTTTTAATGTAACATTTACTACCAAAGATTCTGAAATACTTCACAGTGGGAGTGATGCCAAACCAGAGTTCATAAGGGGTCTTACCAATATTGCTTCTGATTTGTACTTGATTAAGAGTATAGACAACAATGCTTACAACTTCTCTCCAGTAGATCTGAGGAACATTTGCTTCCATCATCATGGTTCTAGATGCTTCCTCGATGGTCTGGTTCTTTCTCTCCACTACTCCATTCTACTGTGGAGTCCTTGGAGTAGATAACTATCTTTTTATCCCATGTTTCTCACAGAATTCTATGAACTCTCTGGATGTGAATTCTCCACCTCTATTAGACCTGAGACATTTTATGTTTAATCTAGTTTCATTCTCTACCATAGCCTTGAATATTTTGAATTTCTCAAGAGCCTCATATTTCTCTTTCAAAAAAGTCACCCACATCATCCGGGAGTGGTCATCAATTAATAACATGAAGTATCTATCACCTTGCAAACTCCTGATTCTTGCCGGTCCACATAGATCAGTATGTACTAAGTCCAACAATCCGATAGAAGACTGTTCCTTACTTTTGAATGTGACTCTGCCCTGCTTACCCAACTGACATTCTTTGCACAAACTATTAGTAGGTTTCATAGTCTTGGAAGATCTCTTACTACTTGAGTGTTGCTTATCTTGATGATATTATCAAAATTTACATGACACATTCTCCTATGCCACAACCAACTCTGATCAATTTGAACAACTAAACAACTTTTTCCAGTACCAACCAAGTGGAAGATGTTACCTTTTGTTTGAATATCGAATGCAATCTCTATTCCAAAACTTTCAAAGATCTTACATTTACCATTTTTGAATCAAAGATCATAGCCTTTGTCCACCAACTATCCAACACTGAGAAGATTATGCTTCAGACCTTCAACATACAGTACATTACTAGTTTTGTTCTTTCCATCAAAAGAAATAGTTCCTCTACCTCTAATTCTGCCAGCAGAATTATTACCAAATTTTACCACTCCTCCTTCATATCTTTCCAAATCTATGAACTTATTTTTGTCACCTGTCATATGGTGGGAGCATCCACTGTCAATGACCCAGTCATCCTTTTCTTCAACTTGGGCAGCCATAGCTTTTTCTATCATTTTATGATTGATAGATTCAGAGGGCATTGGATCTTCTTCCTTGATGGCAATAAACACCTAGTCACTTCTAGATTTGTTTCTTGTCTCTGATTCATCATTTGTTACTCCTTCATCATCATCATCTTCATGAACATAGTAACACTTCTTTTGGAATCTTGATCTATTTGGATTTTCCCTTGAAAATCTTTCTAGACACCTTAAGGCAAAATGACCAATCTTATTGCAATTGAAACATTTGAAGGGCAATTTTCCTTCATACTTATTGGATCCTCTTGGCAGTCTTTTTGCAATAAGGGCTTCAAGTTGAGCAGCTTCTACTTCATATTCTTCTAGATCTTTTCTTATTTTTTCATACCATGATAGTTTCTTTGAGTTATCTCCTGGATCAAACTTTTGTTTGCCTTTTACAAAGGCACTAGCTTTGAATGCAGATTCAGTCTTGGGGGGTGCATCTCCAAACTCGACCAATTTAAATGCAGCTAATTTTCCAACCAATTGATCCCTTGTGATATTTGAAAAAGATCTAAATTCTTCAATAGCAGCAACCTTGTATTTGTAAGGAGGTAGGGATCTGAGAACTTTGGCAACAATCTCATCTTCATCCAAGATTCCACCAGCACACCTAATACCACAAACAAGCTCATTTACTTTTGGCATAAATGTAGTGATATTTTCATCTTCATTCATCTTCAGGTTTTTAAATTTTCCTTTCAGACTATGTAGCTTGGCACATTTAACATATTTGTCTCCTTCATGCAGAAGTTCCAATTTTTCCCAAATCTCATATGTAGTTTTTAAATCTATAACATTTGTCAACTCTGAATCAGATAAGGCACTTAGTAAAGCTTCTTTAGCCCAAAGATTATCTTCAGCATCTTTTATCTCATCTATACTTGTTGGACCATCCTTTCAAAGAACATACTTCTTGGAAGCCATGATCCAATATTGCATTTGTTGGCAAGAGACACTATATGGATTCATGAATGTTGTCATTGATGGCAACAAAGTTCATCCCACACATCCGTAGGACATGGTATGTCTCTACCGGAAGTCAGAGTGAAGAATGTTGTGGTCCGGTAAACAAGAACAGAGCATGTGACGAGGTCCGACAGACAGGTCCAGATCTCTCAGAGGAAGCATCTTGGTGAAGTGTGGATTTGGGGAAGTCAAGAGGAATATCTTGACTGATAGATTCTGAGGTTTGAGAGTCCGGTGTGAAAAGGATAAAGAGATATGAATGTTTGAGTGTCGGGTTCTCATGTGACAGTGTGAACAGAGGAAGAACTGACTAGCAGAACATCAAACATTATTCCGGATGTGTTACTGATGTTGGTAAAGGTTATGAAGGCATGAATTATGTTTGGCCAACATAATTAATGATCTCCACAAGTATATCATTGGTCCGCATTACTTGGTGTGCAAGGATTCAGCCGACAGATCAAAGTTTGTGAAAAGATTGACTATTCTGGGTGCCGACTAGAAAGGTGATGAAATCACTTGTGCAGATATATATACACAATGGATTTAGTTGTGAGAAGTATTGTGTGTGTTGTTGATGTGTGAATAAAAGAAGAGCAGAGCAGAAGCAGTAAGGAAGGTCTGGTATGTGAAAGGAAAGTAGCATAAGAGAAGAGGAAAGATGAAGTGCAATAGATCAATGTACTGAGCCTAACCGGAACTGAACTCCAGCATATGTGGATGCTACCAATCAGTTCAAGTATTGTATAACACTCTTTTGTAGACAGTGTGTCTCTTGTAGGCAGTGTGCCTTCTTGTGAGCAGTGTGCTCGAGCAGTGAGCCCTAATTGGCAAGTGCCATTTTGTATTTCCATTCTTCTAATAGAGAATACAATCTTAGGTTAATCACCCCGTGGTTTTTTCCCTTAACAGGGTTTCCACATCAAAAATACTATGTCATGTGTATTTCCATTTCATGATTATGTTTGCTCATTTGGATTAATATTACATTGATTACTAATAAAGTTCACAAAGCAAAAATAATTAGGATAACTGATTCACCCCCCTCTCAGTTATCAACAATTGGTATCAGAGCCAAGTTCCTCCTAACAGAGCCTAACAGCTTGAGGAAGATCTGGGAATTCAAATGGATGCATATGGTTTAAGGGAGCAACTCAAGACTGCCCTTGATGATCTTGAACAGTCAAACTCTGAAGACAATGAATTAAAGGAAAGACTCAAACAGGCTGATGATTTCATGAGAGAACTAAAAGACAAATTGAGTCTCTCTATGAAAAAGAGAAAGGAGCTGCTTCAGCAATTGGCAAGACAAGGTGAAGCAAATAATGCAAATGAAGAGCTGAAGGAAAAAACTGAGTTGTGTGAAAAGTTATCAAAAGCAATCATTATGGTAAGACATGAAATGGAATCAGGAGTCATGAAGTTTACCCAAGAAGTTGAAGAGAAAAGAAAAACTAAAGATAATCTAAGATAATCTCTCAAGGAGAAATCAGAAGATTGCCACCAGATGGATAGAATTATCAGACATCTTGAATCTAATCTTGAAGATGCTAAAGATAATGAAGAAAAACTTGAGGATCAAATTGTCTTTCTCAAAAGGGATCTTCAAACAGCAAATGAGTATAAAGAGAAATTCAAGATAAGTTCTGCTCAACTTGAAGTTCTTATTGGAAGTCAAAAGAAGGTAGATGACAAGTGTGGTTTGGGATATGAGAAAGGAGAAAGCTCCGAATCTGGTCAGAGGAATTTTAGATCTGAAAATCCAAGGAACAAGCCTAGAAGACCTCCAGTAAGACAGCCTAATGCTCAAAGATATCTATCCTTCAATGGATACTGCCACAACTGCAATCACTTTAGTCACAAAGCTAATTAGTGCAGAAAGAGAATGAATCAGACTAATTCATCCTTCTCCAGACAATGTTTTAACTGCAAAAGGTATGGTCACAAATCTCATGAATGCAGAAATATGCAAATGAACAAATCATTCAATGGTAGATGCTTTGCATGCAATAGAATAGGTCATATGGCTAATCAATGCAGATCAAGAGGATATCAATCAAATATGCAAAGAAATGTTGTTTGCCAAATTTGCAATAGATCCGGTCATATTGCAAAATTCTGTAGAAGCAAGAATCAGGACAAAAGAGTTCCAGTATATCATAATTAGAATCAAGATAAGAGGAAACAAGAAGTGAGTGCGGATGAAGTTAAAAGTGAGATGAACAAGATTTGGGTAAAGAAAAGTATAGAGAATGTAGAGGTTGGATCCGCACCAGACTCTGGTGCTGATATTCCTTCTGGAAATTAAAAAGTGACCTTTGGCTCAGGGGGAGACACAAAGGAGACCTTGTTCCCCCAGCTAGTCAATTGGTGCCAGAACTAGCATAAGAAGAGTTGCGGATTGAAGGGTTCATAAGGGCAACATTCAAACAAACTATGGTAAAGATTTGGAAGATCTGCATGATGTTTAAAGATCAGGATTGATCCGGTTCTCCAAGTCATCCGAATAAGGCAAACTGGAATAACTTAGGTCGAGCATTTATTGCAACCTGACATTAGGGTTTGCGGAGCAATATAAGGGTTTCTCTCATTAATCACTTGTTCATTCTGCATTCAAGAAGAAATGAGAAGTGAAGCTCTACAACAAAATTCCACAACTTCATCGAAGATCATTTGCAGAAGTCAATTCATCTAGAAATCAATCCAGCCAACTACGTGAAACTGAAAGGCGCAAAAGGTATTTTCCGTTCTCAATATCTCTTTGTAAAGCTTTGAAAGATGCATACTCTGAATATAGTAAAGATCTCTGATAGGCCCCGCCCTGAATTCAAGAAACACCCATACAAATCTTTGGAGGTAGATCCCCTAGGAGCATTCTCTAGTGTTCTGCATGGCGTTTTGCACACAGAAGACATTAGGGTTTACATACATGCAAATATTGAAGATTTTGGGGAATTCAAACTAAGAGACATCTACCACAAACAATTGATAGATGATACTTTTAAGCTTAAACCAGAATATAAGAGCATCCAGGAGAAACATTTTGATCAGTTCATTCATTTCCCCTATTTTGAAGAAGATGAATGGGTCTGGTATGTATTGAGTAGGGTGCATGATAACTTCCTATGGCTGAACAAACCTTGCAAGATCACAAAGGAGGCAGTTAGGGCAGTAACTAGTTTATACTCCTCCAGAGGGATACCTGTCCTCAAATCTATCAAAAACAATGTTGTAACTGAGGCCACCGGATCAAAATTTGATAAGAGGGCAATGACCATTGAAGATATCACTGACCCAAAAGTCAAGTTTGCATCTATGATAATAGGATACAAGATATATCACTCCAGTAGGGAGAATTCAGTATCTGGAACTGCAATATATACTACTTATGAGATGTTGAGAAAGAATGTAGAATATGATCTCTGTGAACTTCTTTTGAGCCAATTAATGGAAAACATACAGAAAATCAAAAAGGACAAGAAGAATTCTTTTAAATATGGTGGACTAATTCTATGTCTATTTTTCTACTTCATGAATGAGCTACTCGGATCAAATGGATGGGTATGGCAAAATGACAAACCGGTAGCAATTTAGATCAGAGACTACTTGTATGAACTTGGGGATGCTAAGGCAAGGAATACAGCTCTGTGGGGTTACTTCAAGCAATTTCAAAATACAATGCAAATCAGAGAAAGAATCCCCAAATCAGTAGTTGAGAAATACAAGGATACAGTGTGCTTCATGGTAGACACTGATCAATGCCTAATGGAAGCAGTAGAGCCAAGGACAGTCTGGATCATGCCTATGGGGTATGAAGTTGATAAACAAATTGTAGAGCTGCATGTTCAACACATGCTCAGTCAGCCAAAGGACTCAAAAGTAGAAAGATTTGGAACCTTTGAGAAGTTGAGTGTAAAGATTCATGTGCAACTTAGAGAACCTGAAATCAAGAGGAAGGTGAGAAAAGAATTAGAAAATATTGCCCAAGGCCTTGGCATCTCAAAGGAGGCACTTGATGTCCACAAGAAAAAGATGGAAAGGGCTGAGGAAGAGAAGAAAGAGGCAGAAAAGAAAAGCAAGGAAAGTGCTCTGATAGAAACCTCAACCCCGACCAGATCATCAAAGAGATCTACACCTATCACAGCCAAAAGCTCAAAAACATCAAACCGGAAGTCCAAGCATCCAGCAAAGGAGAGAAAAGATCAAAGACAAAAGCCACAAGGGCTTATGCTAGTCAAAGAGACGAAGAGGAAACCGAATCAGATGAGGAGATAAAGAAACTGAAGAAAAAGAAGAAATCATCCGGTGAACCCTCTACCGGTCAAGGAGAAGAAGAGAAGGAAGAGGAATTTGCTGAAAAACCCACTCTCTCCTTGGATGTTGTAGTAAAAGTGGTCACTGTGGATGGGAACCTGCAACCCTTAACAAAATTTTATGATGAATATAATGAAGCAGATAAGCAGATTCTGGAGGAAGCCACAGTTTAGTTTTTAAACACTTACAACAAAGCTTTTATTGAAATTATCTCTCTAACACCCAAAAACTTAGAGAAAAGGCTTGAAATGAGGAAGAATAATGCTCAAGCAAAATATCTTGAGATCTGGGAACAGATAGCAATTCAGCTATTTCCTTCAATCGATCCTAAGACAATGAATATGGTATTCAAAGACTGCAAGGATGAGTTCTGAAGCAAAGCCATGATGAATCAGCTAATGCTTGGTGAAACTGACAAAGTGGCAAAAGAGACCGAAGAGATCCTCTGGAATGCTTTTAAGAAATTCAACATTCCAGTCATAGAAGACTTGGGTACTGACCCCTCGACCACTAGTGTTGCAGAAGAATCTACTGAGAAAATGACAGAAGAAGTGGGCCCTAAACAGACCAATATTTCTCCTCCGGTTTCATCTACAGTCTCCGGATCTAAAGGAGAAGACACAATATAGGAGAAAGAAGCAAGAGTGAAGGAAAAGGAAGTTGACAGTACCAAGGTTGCAGAGGAAGAGAAGACCCCAACAAAGAAAACCACAACTGATAGTGGTAAGAATGTAGAAGGAGAGAAAGCTCCAAGGGACAGCCCTAAGAATGCAGAAGAGAAGAAACATCTGTCTCCAACAAGAGACACTGCAAAAACTGTCCAGGAAATCCTGAACAAGGAAACAATGGAGATTGATGAACCGGAGCTTCTACAAGGACCATTTAATTTTGATTCACTTTCTCCGATATAGACAATGAAGATAGCCTCATTCCCTAATGCAAAGGCTAAAGAAAAACTCCTAAAGTCTCACATGGAAGACTGTGAGTTGATAAAAGCTGCTTCTAGAGTGCTAGAAAAGATTATGCCATCATTTCAGAAGGATTCCACAGCCTCCTCGTCCGGTAATCTCAAAACTCTAGTCAATAGTGTTAGCACACATTTTGATTCACTAGAGAAGTCAGCAGAAGATAAGGTCCGGAAGGAATTTCTTGCAAAAATATTATCAGAGGTACAAGGGTTGATAAGTAATGATAGGAGAAATATGAGTATAGGGATAAAGAGCTTAGAAAATTCTCTTAAAGATGGTGGAGAAATATACAAATTTTGTTTATCATGGTCCAAAGCAACAGTGGAGATTGAAAAGAAAATAAAAGAGCAAGAGGATAAACTACTAAGTTTGTCTCAAAGTTTTGATCCTCTCTCTTCCTCCATAGTCAATCAAGAGTGTCAGACTATTGCAATCACAAATGCAATAAAGAATTTTAAGAAGGAAAAGAAGAACATAATTAGCCGGATGGGTGAACTCAAAAGAATCATTATCCCTAAGTTAGAGGCCATGCATGAGGCCATAAGGGATGCTTAGACTACCACCCAAACCAATGATCCGACATATCTTAAGAGGGCAGAAGCTTTTGCGTTCCTATTGAGTGGTCACATCTCAATTTTGGACAGGATGAAGCAGAGTTGGGCGATAGAAGTTGTACAATTGAAGACAACTTTTGCAGACATACTTAAGTATATGTAAGTATGTCATATGTATATACTTATGCGGCTAAGTATAGTTGAAATTTTGAAAGTTTTGGTATGCGGACCCTACCCTTTGCCATTGATGTCAAAGGGGGAGTGAAGAGCAGTGAAAAATGAGGAATCCAACTAAGGGGGAGTTGCAGAAAATATATATAAAAATAGAGCATCAGCCAAGGGGGAGCATAGTGTAAACACTTAGTCATTTTTCACTAAGTGTTGCCATCAATGCCAAAGGGGGAGATTGTTGGCAAGAGACACTAGATGGATTCATGAATGTTGTCATTGATGGCAACAAAGTTCATCCCACACATCCGCAGGACATGGTATGTCTCTACCGGAAGTCAGAGTGAAGAATGTTGTGGTCCGGTAAACAAGAATAGAGCATGTGACGAGGTCCAACAGACAGGTCCGGATCTCTTAGAGGAAGCATCTTGGTGAAGTGTGGATTTGGGGAAGTCAAGAGGAATATCTTGACTGATAGATTCCAAGTTTTGAGCCTCTGGTGTGAAAAGGATAAAGAGATATGAATGTTTGAGTGTCAGGTTCTCATGTGACAATGTGAACAGAGGAAGAATTGACTGGCAGAACATCAGACATTATTCCGGATGTGTTACTGATGTTGGTAAAGGTTATGAAGGCATGAATTATGTTTGACTAACATAATTAATGATCTCCACAAGTATATCATTGGTCCACATTACTTGGTGTGCAAGGATTCAGCCGACAGATCAAAGTTTGTGAAAAGATTGACTATTCTGGGTGCCGACTAGAAAGGTGATGAAATCATTTGTGCGGATATATATACATGATGGATTTAGTTGTGAGAAGTGTTGTGTGTGTTGTTGATGTGTGAATAAAAGTAGAGCAGAGCAGAAGCAGTAAGGAAGGTCTGGTATGTGAAAGGAAAGCAGCATAAGAGAAGAGGAAAGATGAAGTGCACCAGATCAGTGTACTGAGCCTAACCGGAACTGAACTCCAGCATATGTGGATGCTACCAATTAGTTCAAGTATTGTATAACACTCTTTTGTAGACAGTGTGTCTCTTGTAGGCAGTGTGCCTTCTTGTGAGCAGTGTGCTTGGGCAATGAGCCCTAATTGGCAAGTGCCATTTTGTATTTCCATTCTTCTAATAGAGAATACAATCTTGGGTTAATCACCCCGTGGTTTTTTCCCTTAACAGGGTTTCCACGTCAAAAATACTGTGTCATGTGTATTTCCATTTCATGATTATGTTTGCTCATTTGGATTAATATTACATTGATTACTAATAAAGTTCACAAAGCAAAAATAATTAGGATAACTGATTCACCCCCCTCTTAGTTATCAACAGCATTCCCATACATTGCAAGTGACATTCCATGCATCTTTTCCAAAGAGTGTAATTGGTTCCATCAAACCTCGGACTATCCTTCTTGTAGGAAGACATCCTGGATCTCCTCAGGCGTTTAAGCTCTTTTAGAGGAACTTGGCTCCGATACTAATTGTTAGTTTCAAGGCAAACAACTGAGAGGGGGGGTGAATTAGTTGTCCCAAAACTTTCTCTTATTAACCACTTAAATCCTTCTTGTAATTTAGCAGCATAATAATAAATCAATCATGGAAACATAATGCAACAATTCAAGAGTAGAAACACATTAACACATATGACACCAAGATTTTAATGTGGAAAACCCAGTTAAGGGAAAAACCACAGGGTGACTAACCCAATATTGTATTCTCTATTAAAAGAATAAGAAGAATAAGTGGCACATGCCAATTAGAGCTCACTGCCCAAGCACACTGCTCACAAGAGGCCCACTACCTACAGGAGACACACTGTCTATAGAATAATAAATATTACATGCTTGAACTAAAGAATAGCATCTTCACCATGCTTGAGTCAGTTCCATTTAAGCTCAACACTTCTGCTCTACCTTTTGCTCTTCTCCTCTCTACCACCTTCTCATCTCTACCAAGATACCTTTGAAATAACTTTACAACTCTTATTTATACAAGACATTGACTTTGGGATAATCATCAAAGTCGGCATACTTTACAGAGCAAATACACAAATACAACTTGACTTATTACAAAAGACTTCATGTGAATCACCACACTATCGGCCACATATATCTGGGACTTCAATCTTCTTTGAGGAACATGCCATCCTCCGTAAAACATCTCCAAGATCATCTGTAAGATGTGTATATCATCCGATCGGCCAAGTTTAGGAAGAACATCATCATCTGGAAGTAATTCTTCAATTACGAGCTCCATCTTCAATGTGGACCACCAACACAAACTAGACACAATGCAGAGACCTCCACATGCTTGCCTGAATCACCAAGAACATCCACACTACTTCTGCTTACTAAAATCATTCTCTTCTTCATCTGGAACCTCAAGAACACAGTCTGTCATCACTGTCATATTGGAATAGATGCTTGCAAACCTCCAAACCACAAACCAATTGAGTTGTCAATTCACATTGACTTCCTAAACACTCCACCAAATCCGCAAAACAAGATATTGCATTTTCAGATCTCACCAGACCTATTTGTGTCACTTTGTCACCTCTAAACATCTGCCAGAACCAATTTTACTCATATGGCCATAACTTCTTCAAATCTTCATGCGGACCTCTCAAATCTTTACTGGATCACCTTTAGACACATATCTACAAACCCTTTGATGCGCATCTTCTGATCTTCACCTTAGCTGGGATCTTCACTTCACTGTCTTCACTGTTCTTCTCTGTTTCTGATAGGACTAATTTTCTCAATATCCTCAGCATACAACTCATCCAATCCTTGACATCAATGCAACAGGAGTATGTTGACATCAATGACAACACCGGTTAGGCCCATACTTGCAACACTCCGAGCATGGTGGGTTGGATGGTGTAGCAATAGGCAATGAGGGAGATGGATTGGAAGATGGATGAGATTGCATGGACATGTCATGAAATGGTGTGGCTATAGTGGATGGTCCCTTTGCAATGATAGTGGGAGTATTTAGATCTTGTTTATGAATAGCGGATATGTCAAAGTCACTTGGTAATTTGGCTCCCATATGGGCTAATTGCAGGAAATGACGATTTGGATCAGATAAAATAAGCTTCTCAACTTGGTCCCATATGTGTGTGTCTCAAAATTTGGATAAGTCATCTTGGGATTGCTCTTCATAGGTCTATGTAAATGGTTGAGGTTGCACTTGTTGTGAAGATGATGGTCCAGCGGTGTATCCTTTTGGGTATAAACATGTAAGAAGGCATACCAGTTATGAATTGAGTTGTGTCTTTGAGGGGAGTTGATCAAGATTGTTGCATTTTGGCTTCCATCTCCGCTTGCAATTTTACTTCCATTTCAGCTCTATATTGGCTCCTAGTTTGAGGCATGATGGTTGATGTTGAAGATTGGACTAGTTTGTCAAAGTTGAGACCCAAAAGTTGATGGTTAACTGATTGTTTGTTGAAGGTTTGTTTTGCTAGTTTGTTGTTGGGTTGTTGGTTGTTGTTTGGTTGTTGGTTGTTGGATTGGATAAACTTGTTAGAATTAGTCTGGACAACTGAGAGGGGGGTGAATCAGTTTTCCCCAAACTTTAACCTTTTATGCACTTTTAATCTTCTTTCTTAATTTACAAACAAATTAATGATGTAAGCATTTAAGCATGAATCAACACATGAGTAGAAACAACATGAACATACAACACTAGAATTTTTGACGTGGAAAACCTGGTTAAGGGGAAAACCACGGTGGGGGTTAACCCACAAGAATGTGTACCTTGTTAAAAGTACTTAAGAAAATAGAAGGCACATGCCTTTGGGTGCACTGTCCAGAGCTCACTGCTCAAAAGGAGGCTCACAGCCTATAAGGAATTATGATTTACACAGAGATAATGAACTGAGAAATAGTATCTACATTCATGCCTGATTCATTCCCTTTGAAGGCTCACACAAACTTCTGCTTCTATCTTCAAATTCTTCTTCATTGACTCTCTACTCTATACTCCTTTTGCTCCTCTTCTTCTCCGCTTTGCTTTTGATCCTTTCTTCATATTTAGTTCATTTTGTACAAGGATAACTTTCAACAACTCTTCAACAAGTATTTATACACTTCATCAACCTTGGAACGATCAACAAGGTCAGCTAAACTTAACGCAGATCATTACACTGTTAGCCAAACACAACTGAGACTTGAATCTTCCTCTACACATATGACATGCTTCATAAAATGCTCTTAGATCATCCACAACACGCTAGGAACATCTGGTCAGCCAAGAACTGGGAAGAACAGTAACCTCAAAGAAGAAATCTTCAACAACAAGCTCAAACTTCAATGCAAACCTCCAACATAGTAGCCACACGATTGATGCAGGAGCATCCCTAGTTCAAGAATAATCTTGCATCAACCAAAAACATTTGCATTTCAGTTTTGTTTGCATTTTAATTCTTTCATTTTCCTGTTTAATTCAGGCAGTTCAATCAGTAGCAGTTCTTAGCTTGTGGTCCAGTTTTGGCATTTGACATCTTGTGGATCTGGACTTAGCATCTACATTCATTCATCTACATCATATCAAGAATTCATAGCATTTAGATGAGTCACTAGAAAGATATCACTATCAAAAGTTGAATGTTTTCTCATAGCAAAGTATTCTAATAGTTCCTGATAATCAGCTAAAGGAGAAGGCTTGCGGATCATTCCTTGACTTGCGATCTCAATGACACATCATTCAATGTTCCTTGGTTCATGGCTGACCTTCCCCAAGGGTCCGCACATTGTTCCTTTCATTTGAGGAAGTGTTCTATGCATTTAGGTCCAACCTATCTGTGAACATGTTACAGCTCTTCTTTGGAGTTTGTGACCTTCCTTGGTTGATGCGGAGGAATCTATTGGTCTGAAGATGATATATAAAGATGTAATAGATCCTTAGGAAAGAAGTTATCAAGCTATCGACATAAGAAAGATCTGACAGTTTAGATTTGTGTGAAGGAACTTCAAAGCTTTATCTTGCGCATGTATGTAATCTGGCCTGTGAACCCTAATTGTAAGCCTGCATGTTTCTAGTGGATCTCTATTTTGAATTCTTTGATATACTGAATGACTAAATCTACATTTGTTCCATTTCTTTGAGTTGTTTTCATTATGTTTACTCTTGCTGCATGGTCCGGACAGTTCATTCTGTGAACCCTCCTACCGTGACTGCACCAAGTGGTATCAGAGTGAAAGTTTGAATCTTGGAGAGCAAAAGTTCGGTTCTTTGGAGCGAATTGGTGAATGGGATTCCGTAAGATCTTGTTGTAAGCAGATCGTCGATCCAAGGTAGGTTATTTATGTGCAACCAATCACCGATTGAGAGGCAGTTGTTGCTTGTAGCCCGATCACCTAACCTAAGGCAGTTTGCACTTGATCCTAGGAAGAATGCTGCCGCGAAGAGTTCCTCTGTTGGTACAATGGCTAATAGAATGGATGAGATGATGGAATTGATGAGAACAATGTGAATTCATTTGGATACTATTGAAGAAGATAGGCGAAGAGGATTGACACCGAGACCTAATGTTGAAAGTGATGATGAGCAAGAATTTCAATCTGTTGAACAAACTAGCGAAACGCTGGAAGGTAATGAAGAAGAAGAATCAGGTCAGATAAAGATGTTGTGAGCTATTTCAAAGATTGGAAAAAGACCTAGAGTTGATGTGTCGAACTACACTAGTAATTTGAATCCGGAAGAGTTGATTTATTGGATAAATGACATGGAAGAATACTTTGAATATGAGGAGATTGAAAATCTAGTGAAGGTGAAATTTGTAAAGACAAAGTTGAAAGGACATGTTGCTATATGGTGGAAAGAAGTTTAGTTGGAAAGAAACAAAAGAGGAAAAGAAAATATTACAAAGTGGGACCGAATGGTGACAAAGTTGAAAAATCAGTTTATACCTGCTAACTATGAGTTGGAGTTGTTGAAGAGATTACAAAACTTGAAGCAGAAGGAGAAATCTGTGAAGGAGTACAATGAAGAATTTCATAAGATGATCATAAGGATAGGACATAGTGAAGCAAGCAAGGAGAAAGTGGCAAGATATATCAATGGACTGAGATTGAACATTCAAGAAGAACTAAGTTTGGTAAGGATGACATCTTTAGAAGAAGCCTATCAATTTGCCCTGAAAGTCGAAGAGAAGCTGAATAAGAGACATGATTAGAGATAAAGAGGTAGACGAGGTAAATTTTAGAGAGGAAGATCATTTGTTGGGCATGATAAATCATTTGTGGAGCAGAACAAGTTTGACATCCCATTGAAGAAGGATGACAGAGATAACAATGCTTATCAGAGAGATGACAGAAATTTTTACCAGAGAGGAAACCCTAGTGCATACCAGAATGAAGGATACATAAGAGAAGGAAGAGGATTTGATAAGAGGACATTCAGAGGTACTTGTTTCAAGTGTGAAGGTGAAGAACATAGAGTATTTGAATGTAATCAAGGTAGTACAAGCAAGAAAATAGAAAATAGTGGAAGAGTAGCCTATATTGAAGAACCTGTTGAACTAAGTGATCCTTGTTCAGTTGGCAATCCAGAGAAAGGAGAATCATTGGTGATGAGGAGAGCACTATTTCAAGTAGAGACAAATGAGGAACTGTCACAGAGGAAGAGTCTGCTCAAAACCAGATGCAAATTCAGAGGTAAGTGTTGTTTCTTAGGAATCAAGGCATAGCACATACTTTCCTGTTTCAAACCATCCAAAAATTTCCTTCCATCTACCAAACAGATTCTAGAATTCCCACATACTACATCTTTAGGATCATCTTCTAAAGGAATCAAAGTAATTCTTTTCTCATTTGCTATTATATTATATGTATTCTTTCTCCCATCATGCATATCTTTTCTATCATACTGCCAAGGTCTACCCAACAAGATACGACAAACATCCATAGGCATAATATCACACAAGACTTCATCATGATAAGATCTAATATGAAATTTCACCAAACATTGTTCACTCACCAGTACTTTATGATCATCCTGAATCCATAGGCATAATATCACACAAGACTTCATCATGATAAGATCTAATATGAAATTTCACCAAACAACGTGATAAAACACATTGCATCAAAGAGGGGCAAAATGTATACACCTAAAAATGACATGACTCTGTCTAAATAAATATTTCTAATATTTATTTCAGTCTAATTCCTCTATCAATAAATAAATAAATCAATTTATTTATCTAATTCACATTCTTCTACAAAATTAAATAAAATCATTTATTTAATTAAATCCTTCATATTCCTCCAAATTAAATAAATTTATTTATTTAATTAAAATCCTCCAAACTCTTCTAAATTAAATAATACCAAATTATTTAATTAATTCTTCCAAAATTCCTCTAAAATTAAATAATATCAAATTATTTAATTACCTCTTCTAAATTCTAGAGTCATTCTAAATTAAATAATGTCTAATTATTTAATTAGTTCTTCTAAACTTAACATCCTCTATATTTGAATAAACCAAAACATTTATTTAGATTATCTATTTCCTCTTAAAATGGATTAACACCAAAATTAATTCATGCAAATCCATGTGCACACTTAATTAAATATTTTAATATTTAATTAGTTGTTTTCTCACTGACATGTCCTTTTTATCCTCTAGTTCTAATTAGTTAACTCATAAATCAAATCTGTTAACTAGTTAGTCTTTTCTGTTAACTAGACAATCTATTCAATTAACTCTTCAATCTATTTCCGTTAACTGCCCTATTGCATGAAGGAGCAGGACACTTGTCCTCTTCCTATTTGCACGCATCCTCTCAAGTTTCCTCAATCATTGATCTTCTTATTCATTCTATACTGTTGATATTCTCTCTCACAAGTTTATAAGTACAACCCCATTCCTCCATTTCATTCATCCAAGCTTTTAGTAAACTTACTCTGCAGGAATCATAGTGCGTCTTTGGCACCAAAACTATAACCATAGCTTGCGATCACCATTTTTATTGTATTGAAGATCCTCTACATTACAAGAACTATCATAGCCATTCTCTATTGTCATCTTGAAGAAAAAAGTAAGGAAGTGCACTTTTTGAGGGCTTCATTCATACGAAAGATCAATTTGAGATTAGGTGACCAATGGAAGCCACAAAGTAATAAGGTTTGCAAGGTATTGTTCTTTGTGTTTGAATCTTGATTATTGCAATTTCTATTGATTTATTGGGTTATTATTAATTATTGATATTATCCACATTTTCCCGTAACAACATATACACAAGTTGTCTTCTAGTTTGAGGACATGGATGATACATGTGTGAGACTAGGAGTCTTGATTCAATAGGAATTGAGTATAGGTACAATGATGGTGATGATTATGGTGTCATGGATATGTAGGTATATTTGAGCATTAGCATGACATGATCATGTATGCAATTAACATGTTGGTTTATGATGTTTGATTCATGATTACAGGTGTGGTGTGGTTCAGTATTAGGAGGTTGTTCTTAGCTATTGGATGCTTGATTAGTTCCTTGACTATGGTTACACATTTGTGGACTTGTTTGGAAAATCAAATCTAGGGTTGATATGGTGTTTGAGTCTTGAGGTCTACAGGTTATCTTCTTTGATATCTCAGTTTGCATGTTATTAATGTGATGATGATTTTGCATGTTTCATTTGGGATCTACAATTTATGTAGTTAGTGGGTTTGGTACCACCCATTGGTTGCAATGGGATAACTTGGATGTGGATTATCTATAACCATGAGATTGATTCAGTGTTAATGCAACGTTTGTTAAATGGCCTTGTTTGTGGCCATTTCTATATTGGTATGTTGCATTGGGATGAGAGGATAGATGATTAGAGTGCCCAGATAGTGAATTATTAGGACTTATAGCATGTTTATCATGATGTCATGGATAGCTTGGTTACATGGTTTAATGTGAGTTTTTGATAGTGATGGTTTATCTTCTTGGCTTGGAGATTTTGGTTCAACTTATTCTTTGGAGTTATTGGTATTATAGTTGAGTGTGTGTGGACCATGGATGATCTTTAGTTAGGAGATGGTTATCATGATTCTATGTGTAGCTAGGTATCACAATTGAGTGGGAACTTTGGTATTGATGTGTATTTGTCACCTAGTGATGGATGATCTTCTACAATGGTTGAGTGTCATGGACAAGCTCTTGGATCATGATTCTCATTGCAGTGAGAGTGCTTTGACATCTTGAGTTCTATTTTAAGGAGATGGTTATCTTCATGTGATTAGAGATGTTGATCCTTGGTTTATAGGATGGTTAGTATTGTGTCTTGGTTTACTCTAGATACTAGTTTGAGTGTTGGCATGATACAATTTCTCTTGAGACCAGGATATGTTCATTGGAGCATGTGATCTCCTAGGAGGAGATGTTATGATGTCATGATGTGTTCCTAATTCTACAATTGAATCTTTGATAGTGGTCTAGATAGTTCTCCTCGTATTGAGTAGATTGATCATGTGCTTGGGAGCTTCATTATAGTGTGGTGTTGTATTTGGAGATTAACATGGATTGATCAGTTGTAGGTGCTCATGGATACTTGGAGACTTAGGTCAGGCTAGATTTCTCCTAGGATTAGAGACATTTGTTGAGATGATTACTCTTTGGAGGTTTCAATAGGAAGATCAAGGAGCCTTCACCTAGATATGGATGTGAGTTCATTATGGACCTTAGAGGAGATTGTTCTTGGAGAGAGTCACTGTGTCTTAGTGTATCCCAAAGGAGCATTCTCTATCCCCACTCTTGGTCTACTCAACAAATTATCTTCTGATAGGTATTTCCCATCTTATTTTTAGAAGCATTTTGTTTTATGCTTTATCTTCTCATGGATATGGATCTTGATCTATGGTTGCTAGTTCTAGAGGGTTCATCTGAGGGGTATTTAGCATGATTATCTCCTTGTACATATGAGTTTGATTTATGATGTCATCTATGAGGAGTTTAGGAGATGTTATTGGGCTTATTCCTAGTTTTGGGGATGGATATTTGATTTTATCTTCCTTGGTTAGAGAGGCTTACATCCATATTAGGTTTTACATGATACATATGTTTCATTTGATCTATGATATTGAATGGTTGGGTGTTGTTAAGGATTTTCATGTGGGGTTGTAAAGGAGATCATACTTGACACAACTATCACTTTAAGGTGTTGTTAGAAGGACATTGTATGAGATATGATTTATAGGTTTTCTCTCTTTGTTTTATGACTACTTCCTAGAGGTTCATGTTCATATGGTTTGATATGGGAGAGTTATGGTGACATGTTGTGAGAGGGTATGCAGTTTTTGTGTTGCATGTATTGATAATTATGAGTTTTCTTGGTACTACATGGTTTTATCATTACCCACACCTTGGCTTGAGTGTTGATTGGTAGACTTACATAACTGACATTACCCATGTAGTGGGAGTTCCTAGATATGTATGTTCTTCATTGACAAGTTTTATATAGGGAGCTTGTGATTGGAGTATATTGGTTGGATATATTGTTGGCATGAGTTTACTAATGTTGTTGATACCTAGGAGGTATGGATGGTTGGATGTATTAGCATTTGATGTGGGTGCTATTTATAGTCATGTGGGTTTTTACCTTTGGAAACAACTTGGAGCCTTTGTTATCACTTGGATTTGATGCTTGTGTTCTTTGGATTGGTGCATCTTCACCTTGGCTTGTTCCTTTTCTTCCATAGGTGGGTGGTTGGAGGATGAGAGTTCTTTCTTGAAAGCACGTTGTAGATTCATGTGGTTTCATGTATGTCTATGATGATATATTTCATTGATTGACCCTATGCAATGTATACAAGAAGTTGGAGAATGTTAGGAAAAAGGTGTTGTACACCTTGCACAAGAATGAAATATTTTAATTATGTAAAATAAATATTTATTTGTGGTGCATCTAGGATATGTGTTTAGCCACATTAAATATTTATTTGGGTCCACTTGTAAAGTTGTATTGTACCATTGGTTAGTTATTTTATGTGTGGGAGATAGAATAATTAATTATTATTTAGAAAACTTAGTATCAAAAAATAAATGAGGGGGTTAATAGTTTTGTGCTCTCATGGTTTTTAGACACATGGTTTTCCCAATACCACAAATTGTATTTGTGTGAGCTTCATTCTATAAATGAAAGCACATGGTTAGTGGTTTGGGTTGTCTAGTTGAGTGGGTTGTTGGTATATTGAGTTTCTCTTGTGAGTGCATACATGAAGCATGGCATGGTATGTGTGGTTACATGCTTAGACACATGGAGGATACATTGGAGGAGCTTGATGTTTCAAAAGTATTCATGGAAACTATGTAAGTGCATTGTAATATTTTATTGCTAAATAATACATAGAGTATGGATGCGTTTGGAGGTTGGGTTTTTCCATCTTGATGGTTTTCCCAGTGTGAGGCCTACATTTTTCATTCTGTTCATGTGACTATTTACCTTACTGTTGCTGATACTTTTATATTTGTGGGACTGTTGATCCCGGATTCTTGAACTTTTAGACCTTATTATGTTAAAGGAAAACTAATTGGGTGACGTTAGATAGATGTTTATGTTAAAGGAAAACTAATTGGGTGATGTTAGATAGATGTTTATTTTATAGGAAAACTAATTGCGTGATGTTAGATAGATGTTTACATTATAGGAAAACTAATTGGGTGATGTTAGAGAGAAAATTGTAATGTGATTTCATTTATGCTTATGAGAACTGTGGTATGTTACGGTAATGCATGTTTTGAATTGCTTCAGCTATGATATTTATATGTGGAATTAACTTTGCAATTGAGTGCGCAGGTTTTGCTAACAAACCACAGATACTGGAGATCATTCCACACCTTATGTTGTAATCCCTTGTGAAGCCGATCTGGTTCCACGAGGAACCAAGATCAATTCTGTGTATGATGTAATGTTGTAATTTTAATTTGCATGAGGTTGAATGGGTTAGGTCTACCCTCTTTTAAATTGAATTATGATTTGTGTTGTAAGAATTGTTTTTGAATTTTATTTTTTGAATTTTAAATTTTTGAGACCCTTTTCTTGTGTCTTAACTTGACTCTGGGTGTCCTAACTAGGTTAAAGTTGACCCTGGGTTATACCCCATGGGTCTAGGGTCCCTTTTGACTTGGGTAACCCTTATTAACCTCCGTATGGTCACCTTAACTTCACACTGAAGTTAAGTGACGAATTTGGAGTCATGGGAGGGATAGGATGAGTGGTACCAACACTCAAGCCATCCCTTTTCAATTCCCAAGGCTAGAGATGACTCCAAGATCCACCAATTGTAGAGGACTTGACTTCAAGTCTCCCTCACAATTGGTGAGAGTCCCCATGGAGTTGTGTGGTCCTTCATAAGAGGGAAGGAAGGGGAGACATGTGTCACCCTTTCCCTCTTCAACTCCTCTTTTCTCTCCCATGTGTTGGAGAGAGGACATGTGGTATGGGGTGAGGAAGACTTTGGGGATGGGTGAGTGACATGTGTCAACACCCATCCCTTGGGACACAATAGTAGTTTGGAGGAAGAGTGAGGAGGTGACAAGTGTCACCTCCCCATTCCTCTAAACTCATGGATTGGGTTATTTTAATCCCACTTGGGATAGGGAGAAAGGTTGTTGAATTTTTAAAAATTTTGAATTATTAGATATTGTTTTTGGAGAAAAAGGATAGAGGGAGTTTGGTGGCTTAGGTTGGAGGAGATTTTAGAGGAGCTCTACATCAACTACTTCCATTATTAAGGCTTTAAAGGTTGGTTTTCAAGGCTAAGGCCTTCCCCTTGTAATTTTAATTTTTGCTTGCATGATGGATGTGCGAGAAGTATTTTTGCTTGTGTATTTTGGTATTGTGGGAATTTTTATTAGGGTGTTGAAAGAGCTTCTCTCACTTGGGAGAAATGCTCATCAAGTGTGGGGTAGGGGAGGAGTGATCCTCCTCAAGGTCATTGCCTTGTTTTGGGATGTTGAAAGTCTTGAGGGCATTTGTGTAATTTTGAGTAAATTTGTCACATGGCTTGAGAGCCAAAATATGAACTCCTTGGAAATATTGTTAACATGTTTGTCTTGAGGCCATGAGAAAATTTGTGTTGAAATAATTGAAGGGTGGCACTCTAGAGTTGAGTGTGTCCACTCTCCTACCCCTTTTTGACTCACTTTGGTTGAGTTTGTGTTGTGTAAATATCCATGGGTGTATTTTGTGTTTTGGGGTGTTGTTTTGCATTGTTGTGAAGTGGAATTTGGAATACCCTAGGTGTGTGGATGATCTCCCTAGCTCGGGGGTGACCCTCTTGCGGGTCTATGGTAGGGCGGAGAGCAGAATGTGTGGTGTGTTCTCCCCTTATGTGATATGCAGGTTTTCATGGAGCTTATTGTGAAGATTGGAGAAGTTTTCTTGTTTTGAGAAAATATTTTATTTTCCTTTACTCTTAAGGCTTTATAAGAGAGCTTGGTCTTAGTAGTGACTACATCCTTGTTGATTGCCAAGAGGAGAAATTCTCTCTCTATTGTTGTAAAATTTGGTATTTTTGAATTGTGAGAAAATCCTCCCTTATTTTTTTGATAGTTTAAATTTTAGTGTTTATTAAATTTTTACCATTTATGAAATGATCAAGGAAGGAAATTTGTTTTTAAAAAGGACATTAATTTTGTTATTTCCTATTAATCCTATTAGTAAAGTTGAGAGTTAGTTGTTATGGAAAAACAAAGTTTGTTAAAATTTATTCATTGTAAGAATTAATGGAAATATTAATTTGATTAGTCATGAAATTGTTGTTGTGACAAATGAAAGTTGTAATTTGTTATTTGGGAAGGAAATTAAATTTGGCTATAGATATGCATTTGAGTTTTGTTCATAATTAATTGCACATACAATTTAATCTTTCCTTATAAGAGAAATATATAAAATTTATAACATTTCAATGGAGTTATTTTACATAAGTTATTATTTTGCAATTAGATTTGAGTTTTTTTTTTTTTTTTTTTTTTTAAATACATAGGTTCATTTGTTCATGTGGAATGGTATGAAAGAGATATTAAAATTTTTATTTTGTGGTGAACTTGAAAATATAAATTTATATGGAAATCAGATTTGTATTGAATTATTTTGCTCTATTTTTTTTTTAAATTTTAATTGACAGAGATAATTATATATATATATATATATTCTGGAAAAATACACAGTTTAGGTTTTAAAAATAAAACTGTAAAAAATTTAGAACTGATAAATTGTGCAATATGTATATATGTATATTTTATATTTTAAGTAAATAAAAATACAAAGAACAATGAAAATTATATTTCATAGGTTTTATGTTGACACAGACAAAATTAAATTACAATACTGGTGGGGGTTTGAACCCCCACCATAGGCTTTGAAAAGGGTGTGGGGAGGGGGTGGAGCCCCCACCCACACCCCCATCCTCCGCTGCCTCCCCCGCGATGACCTCTGTGCAACCAGAAACCCCTTCCCCTACGCCCTCCGTTCCGTGAACCCCACGGCCCCTGCGTCCTCCGCCACCCGTGACCCCTACAACCCGCCTTCGCCACTTCTTACAGCCACCACCGACACCGCCCTCTGCCCTACCTCCCCTCTGCCCATAGTATCATCACACAGCACCACTCCAAAAAAAAAAAGACCTCTGCCCAAGCGCTGTCGTCTCCATTTCCCTACACAGCCAAAGCAAACAATAAAAAAATTAAGGTTTCTTTCATGTTTGGTTCAAATGAAATATGAACCAAACACAATATTCATTGTTATTTAAAGAAAAGTATAATATATAATAATAAAATAAATTATTAATATATAGATATATATATTATCTATTGATAATTTTGTAAAAATATACACATAACAATTAAATTAATAAGAATATATATATATATATTAATTCTAACTATATAAAAATTGTATTTTGGGGTTAAACCATTTTCACAAAATGAAACATCAAGAAAACGAAAAGAAAAATATGTTCTTTTATTTTAACAAATGAGACTTAGAAATATAAAGGCAAATAAGCATATTTATATATATATATATATATATATATATATATGCTTATTTGCATTTATATAGATATGTGTATCTTTATAAATGCAATTAAGCCTTCATATACATTTCATATGTGGTCATTGTAAACCCAAAATGTAGATCGAGAAGACATCTAATTGAGAAAAATGAGAGACAAAGAAAGAAAGATAAAGGTGAAAACAAAGAGGAGAAAATGCGAGGCATTTCTGAAATAGGCTAAGAGAACTAAGTAAGATTTAACTCTCCGTTAATCCTGATGAGGGACAAATTAATTATCAAAATTAATTCAAACGTTGAAATTAAACCAGAGTGGAAACCTAAGGGATTCATCAAGCGAAGTTAGTAAGTCATGTTTAACTGATCTGGTTTACCAAGAAATTAGGAATAATGTAAAGGATGCAGTGATAACTCTGATTGATAGAGAACTAAACTGGTTTACCAAGAAATTAGGAATAATGTAAAAGATGCAGTGATAACTCTGATTGATAGAAAACATGAAGAAAAGTAGGATAAACATAAAGGAATACAATCAAAATTAAATTTCAAAGAAACAGAAAGGAGAACAAAAGAACAGGCCTTGTTGAAAATGCTAAAATCAGAAGGAGGAGAAATTAATATTAAATTTCAGAAAACGTGAAAGAGAACAGATGATCAGGCTTTGTTGAAAAATGTTCCATTAAAGAGATCAATTGTAAATTCGTTATAATTAGGGAGTTGTAAGAAATTTGTTAACCCTATCAGGAAACCTCATTTCAAGATTAGTGTTAGTGTAATAAATTCCACTCACACTCGTGAGGCGTTATGCTGTCGAATTTTCCCAGAATCTAGGGTTTAGCAGTTTGGTAAGTTTAACCCTTGTAGCGATGTTAACCACGTCGCAATGACCCCCTTGTTGGCCTTCTTGTGTTTGGGAGTGCGCACGTGTACGTAATACCCCACTGACAACTGTATTGTTTACGCCTTAAGCGTACGCCACCGAGCACGCTTACATGTGTGAGGGGGTTTCTAGGGAAGCGTGGGAAAATTTTTGATATTTCATGTCATGACTACATGACACATGTGGACATGACACGTGTGATGCGTGTTGTGACCGCATGGGAAATGTGGGCATGACACCCAGGGTATATCTTGTGTTATTTATCTTGTGGTATATCTTTTGATCTTTGCATTATGGTTATTCTATAAGCTTGTATGCATCATATTCTCTCATATGGTTATGTAGGAAATGGTTTGACCAACTTGTAATTTTATAACACACCTACCATCAATGCCTAAAGTTTCCCCACAATAGCATTGAAGTTACCATTCTCAACAATCTGCAACCATTCAAATATTGCAAGTCCATGGAGCCTTCTACCATAAATCTCATCATTACCCAAGCACCAATGTCACACAATGTGACAAAACAAAAGCTTCTTCATCCTACATTGATCTTGAGTCCCTCACCACCACGTCATCACCATCTACAACACCCAATCCCTCTAAAATCAAGATTGTCAACAAAGACTATGGGAATATGAAATGTACACAACATTTCATGTGGGCCAATTGCCTCTCCACAAATTCCTATAGTCGCCCTTGAAGATGACCTCAACAACAAGATCCCCACATAAAACAATTTGGTCTTACCACCTTCACAACTACTAGTATGCTCGAGGATGAACAAATAGAAAACTCTCTTGACTCCTAGTTGTACAAAGACAATTCAGAGGATAAAGATTCGCCAACAAGCCACTTGAAACAAACTTACCCTGTATAGTACCATATTTGTGAAAGTATGAATTATAAGGGTAAAGGTCTCAGCATTCATGAGTAAGGCATTTGTGTGCCCATTGAGTTTGAGTTCTTTGAAGATTCCTATGGTTTGAGATACATGCCCCTTGGGCCTAAAACTATGGAACCATGTGTCACTTCCAACAAAGCATAGGAAACTCTTGATGTTGTTGAAAGCATCACAAAAAAAACCATCTTAGCCTCTTTTGAACACCTTGATGTTTCATGCCTCTTTCTGATAACACCATTTTCACCATTGACCTCCCCCTCATGTATCCCAAACTCAATGACTAGGACCAATAAGGTCTGCTACCTCTCAACATGTTTCAAAATGATGAGGATCTCATAGAATTCTTGGGACTCCATGATGATATCCCAAAAGTGTTAGGAAAAGTGTCTCAACCTTGCAACCTTGAAAGGTTACTATTCTTCCTAGTTTTGGTCTTTTTGAATACCCTTTATCTTGGAGAATGGTCTGGAACTTTCAAAGTTTCCAAAAGAGCTAAAAATAGCAAGACTTACTATTTTTAGTAAGTCCTTCGATTGAGCTCAGATTGACCTAAAATATTTCCTAGAAGGTGCGGAACAACTAAGTGAACCTCTCGGGTGAGTTTCGTCTCAAGATCATATCTAGATCACAAGATATTAAAGTTTCTATATTTTGAAACTACTGAAAAAATGTTTTGAACTCAATTACCGGAATTGAAACTTCTCTAAACATCCCAAAAATTGTCATAACCGGCATAGTAGGTTATATATTGATAGATCACTTCATGAGCTTTCTGACATATCAAACGGTTCGTTAATCAAACACCCAAATCAAAAGTTATGGCCTCTGGAAGTTGGACCTTCTATTTTTGGGAAATGTAAAAACGTGTTGGACACATAAAAGAGCTGTAAAGGGGAGAGTTACACATGTTGGTGTGTGGTTTGACACATCACAAGGCATATTTGATTGGAGATAATTTGGGCACCACTTTTTGGTGGTTTTGGCTCATAGTTTTGTAATTATCATTGGCAATGTACTGTATTGTATCTCCTATATATCATGAACTTGAGATGGAGGTTGCATGTAAGAATCTTATAGATGTTGAATTACCTCCTAGATCTCTGGTTGGATATACTCCTGTAAAAACTTTCTCTACAAGTAGATTGTAATCTTCGTGATTCCTAAATAATATATTGGGCAGCTTTGGAGTGTGGGGTTTTTTAATTGAAAGGGTTTTCCTCATGTATATCTTGTGTTGTGAGTTTTGTGTTTGCATTTGGAAGTTGTTATTATCTTTCTATTAATGTGCATCTTAATCTGTAACTGTAAAAGAAAAAATTTGCATAAGTCTTTCCTCATTAGATCAGTGTAGGAAGCATTTATGCATACCTTGCTTCCTTTCAGTTGGTATCAGAGCCTGATCACCTTTGGTTCTAGTTGTTGGGTAGAGGGTTTTTTGAGCTGATCTTCATTTGAGTGGGAGCTTGTGCAGAGGATTTTGAAATCTTTGTTGTAGGTAAGAGATGGCGAGCACATCTGGGAGGTTTGAGATAGAGAAGTTTAATGGCAGTAATTTTGAGTTGTGGAAACTTAAAATGGAGGACATGCTTGTAGATCAAGATTTATGGGAAGCTGTATCTAGTACAAAACCAATGGCAATGTCTCAAGAAGACTAGGATCTCAAATATTAAAAAGCTAAGGGTTTGATAAGACTTTGTTGGTTGATTCAGTGCTCCTAAATATCCATGAAGAGAAGACTGCAAAGGAACTTTGGAAGAAGCTTGGAGATGTTTATCAAGCTAAATCCCTCATGAACAAGTTATTCCTACAAAAGAAATTGTATTCTCTGAGGATGGAAGATGGAGGATCTGTCGTTGATCACCTGAATACAATCAATATGCTTGTTGCCCAGTTGACTTCTGTTGGTGTGAAGATGGAGGAGGAGGATCGATGTATGACATTATTGTGTTGCTTACCAGATTCATGGGACCACCTTGTTATGGCCATTGGGAGTACCACTACCACCTTCAAGATGGATGAAGTGGTTTCTTCGCTATTGTCTGAAGAGATGCAAAGAAAGTCTTCCAAATCGGCTAAGGAGGCTCTTGCAATTAGTGGTAGATCTAAAGAGAAGGGAAAGAAAAAAGATAAGAAGAAGGAAGGAAAAGGAATATCCAAATCCCATGGGAGATATAAGTCTCCCAGAAAGTCCAAGGCCCTGTGTTGGAACTGCGGAAAACCTAGTCACTTCTACAAGGAGTGCAAGGAGGAGAAGAAGAAAAAGAAAAAGAATTATGATTCAGATTCTGACAAGTCCTCTCAGGATGAAGGAGAAGCATTTGTCACTACCTTGGCAACACATGCATCTGAGGATGTGTGGTTTATTGACTCTGGTGCATCTTTTCACATGACCTTGCATCGGGGCTGGTTTTCAAAGTATGAAGAATACGATGGTGGAAAGGTGTACTTGGGTGATGATTCTCACCTAGATATTGTTGGTCATGGAAGAGTCTTGATTCGATTCCCTGATGGACGAGTAAAGGGAATCAATGGTGTTCTGCATATCCCTAGTTTGACACGGAACCTTCTTTATGTAAGTAAATTGAATGATGTGGGTGTGCAAGTTGTTTTCTCAAATGGAGGATGGAAGATGACTAGAGGATCTATGGTGTTGGCTAAGGGTGTTTGGATTGGCACTTTGTTTTAGCTTGATGCATGCGCAGTTCAGTACAATAGTGCCTTTGTTTCGAAGAAGAGAACTTCAGAGTCTTCATCCTCACCATTGGAACCAACAGCGAAGAAGACTGTTGCATCTACTTCTAATGGTTGTGCTTTCTGGGTACCTAAGAGTGCTCATTCTATGGAGATGAAACTTCCAGCTAAGAAGACAATGTTATGGCACCAAAGGCTTGGTCACATTGGTGAAAAGGGTTTGAGGACCCTAAAGAATAAAAATCTTGTTGAGGGTATGAATGATTGTAACCTTGAGTTTGATTTTTGTGAACATTGCATTTATGGAAAATAAAACTATGTTTAGGTTAATTCTAGTTCTCATAAGTCTTCTGAGGTGTTGGACTTGATTCATTCTGATGTGTTTGGTCCTATTAATGTTCCTTTGATTTCAAAATCTGTTTACTTTGTTTCATTCATTGATAATTACAGTAGAAGGACATGGGTGTATTTCCTTAGAAGTAAATCTAAAGTCTTTAATAGATTCAAAGAGTTCAAAGATCTTGTAGATAATCAAAAGGATATAAAGATTAAGTGTTTGAGGACTGACAACGGTGGTGAGTTATGTTCAACAAATTTCAACAAGTTATGTAAAGAATAGGGGATTGAGAGGCACAAGACAACTTCGTATACCCCTCAACAGAATGGAGTTGCGAAGAGAATGAATAGAATGTTGATGGAGAGGGCAAGGAGTATGCTAAGTAGAGTTGGTCTTGAACAAAAGTTCTGGGATGAAGATGTTGCTACCGCTTGTTACCTGGTTAACAGGTCTCCTACATCAGTGCTCATTGATAAGACACATATGGAGGTATGGTTTGGTAAAAAGCCTTCATTAAGACACATTCGAGTATTTGGTTGTGAGGCATATGCACATGTGCCTAAGGAGAAGAGGTCTAAGTTAGAGAACAAGGTTGTAAAGTGTATCTTCATCAGTTATGGCATTGGTGTGAAAGGGTACAATCTTTGGGATCCAGTAGTTGAGAGAGTTCTATATAGCAGAAGTGTGATCTTCAGAGAGCTCAATCCTTCTTCTCGTGTCTTGCAGCCAGAGAAAGAAGAGAAGAAAGATGATGTGGTTCAGCTTCCTTCCACCCCTAAGAAAGTTGAACCAAAAACATCTATTGGACTGATAATGAGGAGAGCTCTAGTAGCTCTAAAAGTTTAGAAGAAGATGAAGAACCTCAACCTCAACCTTTGAGGAGGTCCATGCGAATAAGGTAGCAACCTAATAGGTTTGGTTATTCATTGTATGATTCCAGTTGTATTTTTGCTTTGATTTCTAACACCGATGAGCCTAGAACTATAAAAGAGGCTATGGGTATGAAAGATGCGGGTTCTTGGAAGGAGGCCATGGAAGAGGAAATGGATTCTTTGGAAAAGAATAATACTTGGGACTTGGTGCCTTTTCCTCAAGGACGAAAATCTATTGGATACAAATGGGTGTTTAAAAAGAAATTTAGTGTAGATGGTAGTGTTGAGAAATATAAGGCTAGATTGGTTGTGAAGGGGTATTCTTAGGTGGAGGGAATTGACTATGGTGAGATTTTCTCTCCCATTGCAAAGCTGACATCTATTCGGTTCTTGTTATCTCTTACAACAGCGTATGATCTAGAAGTGGAACAGATGGATGTGAAGACAACATTCCTTCATGGTGACTTGGAGGAGGAAATCTATATGTCACAGCTAGAGCACTATGTGGTGAAAGGTAAAGAAAATCTAGTTTACAAGTTGAAAAAGTCTTTGTATGGTTTGAAACAGTATCCTAGGATGTGATACCAGAAGTTTGATGCCTTTGTGTTGAGTATTAGATTCCAGAGATCAAAATTAGATCATTGTGTTTACTACAAGTTTGACAATGATCGCATTCTAATTACATGTTGATGATATGTTACTCATTGGGAATGGTAAAAGTTTGATTTCTAATTTGAAGTCTCAATTGTCAGGATAGTTTGAGATGAAAAATCTAGGAGTAGCTCAGTACATTCTGGGAATGGAAATTAGAAGAGATGGAGCAAATAGAAAACTTTGGTTAGGCTAGATTAAGTATGTTAACACTGTGTTGAAGAGATTCAGCATGATGGATTGCAGACCTTTGACTATTCCTGTTACAATGGGGACAAACTTATCTGTTGAAGATTGTCCAAAGTCTCCTAAGATAGAAGATATGAGCAGAGTTCCTTATGCTAGTGAGGTTGGCAGTTTGATGTATGCGATGGTCTGCACAAGACCAGACATTACACAAGCAGTGGGAGTCTTTAGTCGATTTATGGCTAATCCTAGACAGGTACATTAGGATGCAGTGAAGAGAGTGTTCAGATATTTGTGGGGTACTTCCAAGTATTCCTTATGTTATCATGGTTATCCTACAGGACCTCAGCATTCACTTTGTATTCATGGATTTGCGGATTCAGACTGGGTAGGTGACATTGATAGCAGGAGATCCACCACTACTTATGTGTTCACTATGTTTGGTAGTGCTATTAGTTAGATGAGTAAGCGGAAACCTATGTTCACTTTGTCCACTACTAAAGCTGAGTACATGGCAAAAACTCATGCTTGTAAAGAAGCCATTTGACTTAAGAGATTGTGTTCTGATGTTGGGTTTGATGCAGGGAAGATTACTATTTGTTGTGACAGTCAGAGTGTCATATGTTTGGCAAAGAATCCTACTTTCCATGCAAGGACTAAGCATATTGATGTCCAGTACCATTTTGTTCGTGACATGGTAGAGGATGGGAAGGTAAACTTAGAAAAAGTTGAAACTTTGATGAATGTTGCATATTCCTTGACAAAACCTGTGAGCACAGAGAAGTTCAAATGGTGTTCAGAGTCTATGGGCCTCACGGCCCCTAGCAATTAAATCATGGTGTTGATACTCCCTTTGCTCTTGCAAGGTGTTTGACAAGTGGGAGAATGTTAGGAAAAGTGTCTTAACCTTGCAACTTCGAAAGGTTACTATTATTCCCAGTTTTGGTCTTTTTGAATACCCTTTATCTTGCAGAATGGTCTGGAACTTTCAAAGTTTCCAAAAGAGCTAAAAATAGTGAGACTTACTATTTTTAGTAAGTCCTTTGATTGAGCTCAGATTGACCTAAAATTTTTTCTAGAAGGTGCAGAACATCTAGGTGAACATCTCGGGTGAGTTTCGTCTCAAGATCATATCTGGATTGTGAGATATTAAAGTTTCTATTTTTTGAAACTGCCAGAAAAAAGTCTTGAACTCAATTACTAGAATCAAAACTTCTCTAAATGTCCTAAAACTTGTCATAATTGGTGTATCTAGTTATAGGGTGATAGATCTCTTCACAATCTTTCCGACACATCAAACGGTTCATCAATCAGACACCCGGATCAAAAGTTATGGCCTCTAGAAGTTAGACTTTCTATTTTTGGGAAATGTAAAAACATGTTGAACAAATAAAAGAGCTATAAAGGGGAGAGTCACATGTGTTGGAGTGTGGTTTGGCACATCACAAGGCATATTTTATTGGAGATAATTTGGGTGCCACTTTTTGGTGGTGTACTGTATTGTATCTCCTATATATCAAGAACTTGAGATGGAGGTTGCATGTAAGAATCTTTAGATGTCAAATTACCTCCTAGATCTCTGGTTGGATATACTCCTATAAAAGCTTGCTCTACAAGTATATTGTAATCTTCATGATGTAGGAGTCAAGGACAACACTGAGAGGGGGGGTGAATCAGTGTTGTGTGAATTTTCAAATCTTTTTCAAACTTTAACTTTTAGAGCACAAGGAAAGAAAGATACCATTGATTTTTCAAATACATATGCACATGACTATGAATGCAGAAAGAGAACAAAACTTCATAAGTAAATCAAACACACACAAAGAAGATCAATATGAATCATGACACAAGATATGCACGAGTGGAAAACCCATCAAGGGTAGAAAAACCACTCCAAAACTGCCTCACTGGCTTAAATGAAAAACTTCTTACAAATGTCTCACTGACATATACAAAGGTCTCACTGACCACAAGCCTTACTGGCATAGGAAGGTCTCACTGACCACAAGCCTCACTGGCATACTGTTGTACCTCACTGGCATTTCTCAATCAATCGGAACTAAAAATCTTATGTGCAAGAAGTGATTGCTGCTCAATCTGATTTGCACCATTCAAATCAACTCATCTGCAACATATATTCCATCATTCCAATCCTTTGATATTTTATCATTGAATCATCTAATTCACCTGATCAGAAAAACATATCTCACTGCAAATTAGCTCATGAATGTTTTCTTGTTTTTAAAGAATTTTCATAAAGTTATCTTCATAATAATATGTTGCTCTGCACTTCAACTCACTTATCAAAGCACCTATAAGCCCAATAAATATCAGATGACCATTCATCTTCCTCTTGCTCTGCAATAAACCGATCTTGTAATCCATTCACCTTCATCTGCATCAAAAGATTTTTCATATTTTATCTTCTCTCCATAATTATTTCAATCTTTGATATTCTTGCATCTGTAAAAATGGTCTCTTCAAATTCTCTTTTCAAATTTTCTGAGCATAAAACCTTTCATATATTCAATGATCTTCAATATATTATTTTTGCCTTCATGATATTTCAAACCAAACAAAATTGTCTTCAATAAAATCCATTTGTAGGAGAAAATAAAATCTCTTTTATTTGTATCCTCTTCATTTCTTCAAATAAATCTTTTCATGTTCTCTCCTCTGTAATATTATCTTCAAAAATCAATATCTTCATCCAATGCCTTTTCACATAAAAATTCTCTGCTCACAAAATAAACGATTAATAAAAAAAAAACATTTTGTTCCTTCAAACTTTGTTCATATAAATCCACCTACAAAAAAAACTTTTAAGCTTCTCATATCATCCAAAAAAATAAATCCAAACTGCCCTATTCATCTTCCCTTGCACAATCAATAAATCTTCTTCAAAAACAATTTTCAATTTGTGAAAATAAAAAAACAGAATCATCTTCTATCTTCAAAAGTCCTTGGTCTTCGTTGTCACATAAAATGGAAACAAATCTACATTTTAGCCTTTTTTTTCCTTTTAAAAACTCCATGTAAAAAGGCTTTAGTTGAAGTTCACAATAGAAATAAGATTTAGAAACAATAAAGTTTCTAATATAAACAAAGGAATCAAAGATATCGGGCTGCCACTCAAAGAAAAACTCGAAGCACATAAGGAGGAACGAGTCTTAAGTCATATGTGACTTATTAGCCATTTTTATGACATTCTAAATTTGCACCCAAAACATACAAAATAGATTCTTTTAAGGCTTTTTGGCTGCAATTCAATTAATAAGAAACCACTTGGTAAATGGAAGAGAAGAGGCCGGTTTCGTCACGACATTTAAACCTTTTAGAAAGTCACTCAAGTGACTTTTACTTGCAAATATAGGTCAACCTCCTTTTATAACAAAAAAATGCTATTTGTTTGGGATAGGAGAGAGTAAAGAGGTAGCCATGTTAGGATTTAGAATTTTTAAACTCCATTCAAAACCTTTGATCACATAAATATATGTGAATCATCAAAACAACATAACATCTCTAAAATACTATGCCATTCATGATCAAACCTTAATACCACTATCATATGCAAAGCACAATGTCTATCTTCCTGATGAAGATTCTTGAAGATGATGTCATATGCAAAGCACAACGTCTATCCTCCTAATGAAGATTCTTGAAGCTGATGCATTTTAGACATTGTATCTTCTCTGTAATATGAGTCATTGAATTCTTGTATGATCAACATTTGAAGCACAAGATTATCCTCAACATTGTTCAATTGAGATCCAATCAAGATCCTCTCAACCTTTGATATCACCTGTCCATAATATGTGAGCATCAACGAATGATGCAATCAAGCAGATCAAACAAGACTATCATAACCATGAGTCTTGTATCTGACATAACTTATATCTGTGAACTTGAAGCAGCACCAAACATATCAAAACACCTGATCTTATGCATTAGACATATCAACTTATGAAGATGACAGAAGCACAACCTAACAACCTTGTCTTGAGCATTACACTATACCAAACCAACTCCACATCTCTGTGAACTGACAAAACAATAAACAACTATCTCCTCTTGATGTCCTGCAACAGCTATGGCAACTTTACATCATCAACTGAACATACTTTTGACATCAATGACAACCTGTCACCATCACGTGATTCCTAAATAATATATTGGGCGGCTTTGGAGTGTGAGGTTTTTTACCTGAAAGGGTTTTCCTCACATATATCTTGTGTTGTGAGTTTTATGTTTGCATTTGGAAGTTGTTATTATCTTTTTGTTAATGTGCATCTTAATCTGTAACTGTAAAAGAAAAAAATTTGCATAAGTCTTTCCTCATTAGATCAGTGTAGGAAGTGTTTCTGCATACCTTGCTTCCTTTCAAAAAGGGGACCATAGGTCTAGTTTCAACTATGACTTACACGTGGCTTCCTATTTTGGGGAGTAGGCAGAGTTCCTTAGTCATAAAAGTTAAAAATAAATAAAAAATAAAAAAATAAAAATAAAGACAAGTCCCCTAGTGAAAACCTCTCTAATGCACTATCAGACCAAAAAGAGAAAAATAAAAATGTATCTTCTAGTGAAAACCTCTTTGAGGCACCATTATATGAGGAACTCAACCTTCCCCCCATACTTCCCCAATGGCAAGAATGCTCTACCATGCTTATTGAAGACACACAAGAGATCAATCTAGGAACTAAAAAAAACCAAAGGTCACATACTTGGTTGCCTCTCGTTCAGTTATAGAAAAACATTTTAGATCTTTTATTCTAGAACATTCACCAGATATTTTTTCTTGGTCTTATAACAACAAGGCAAGATTGGATCCATCCCTTGTGGTTCACCACCCCGTGGTCCATGCCGATGCTAAGCCAGATAAGAAAAAACTTAGAAAGATGCACCCTCAGATCACATTGTTTGTCAAAGAAGTGTTGTAGAATCTCCTTGAGGTCGAGTTCACTCTCCCTATAGACTACCTTGAATGGGTCTCTAACATCATGCCTATTAACAAGAAACCAAGTGGCATTCACATCGGTACAAATTTTTGAGATATCAACAAGGCATGTCAAAAGGATGGTTTCCCACTTCCCAACATCGATATTATCATTGACCTCACCATAGGCCACAAAATTTTATCAATTATAGACGACTTCTATGGATACAACCAAATCAAAATCACACCCAAAGACCACATAATTTAGCATTCACTTGTCCATGGGGTACATACTACTATCAGGTGATGCCTTTTGGGTTGAAAAAGTAGGGGTAGCCTATCAAAGGGCCATGACATCCATCTTCCATGACATGTTGCACGATATCATGGAAGATTATGTGGATGATTTACTAGGCAAATCAAAGACTCGAGAGGGAGACCCACAAGTTCTTGAACGCATTTTTGAGTGTAAAAATTTATAAAGTATGGCTCAATCCTGAAAAATGTGTCTTTCGAGTAACATCAGGAAAACTTCTCAGTTTCATTGTCTTCCAATGAGGCATCAAAGTGAATCCCAACAAGGTCTTAATAATCACAAAATTCCTCCACCAAAGGATTTGAAACAATTATGTGGCCTATAAGGTAAACTCTAGGCCATCCAATGATTCATCACCCAACTAGTTGACAAATTTCACCCATTCAATCATCTCCTCAAAAAGGGTGTCACTTTTCAATGGGACATAACATGCCAACAAGATTTTGATCAAATCAATAAATATTCAGCCTCATTGACTATCCTTATAGCCCCTATTGTTCACAAACCACTACTCTACATTATTGCTACACCTGTCGCACTAGGGGTACTTTTGGCACAACATGATGAAACAGGCAAAGAACAGGCCATCTATTACATCAGTTGTACATTGATTGGATACAAGCTTAATTACACACCTATGGAAAGAGCATGTTTACCTATCATCTACAGCTCATAAAAGCTTCAACACTACATGTTAAGTCATCAAATTAAGCTCATTTCAAATATTTACCCCCTCAAGTATCTTCTCTTTAGGGATTTCCCTCATAGGGCATATGACTAAGTGGGTAATATTTCTTAGCGAGTTTGACATAGAATATGTGGATAGAAAAGAAATCAAGGGGTACGTTGTTGTGGATGAGCTAACTGAAGCACTATTAATAGATTGTCACCCACTAGTTATGAATTTCTTCGATGAAGCCATCTTCACCATCACAGAACAAATAGTCTAGAGATTATATTTTGATGACTCTTCCCCAACACACAGATCTAGTATAGGCATCCTATTTTTTACTCTACAAGGGGATTTTATACCAAAATATTGTTGTTGACTAAATTTGCACCTTGTTGTTGAAGCATTTGAAAGTTCCAACAAATTCAGTGAAACATTAGAGTGATTTCAAGGTATGGGAACTTGCAACCGAGATCAAACCTCTAGAGAAGGCTAGTTCCTCTTTCTAAATTGAAGATTCAAAGAAAAATAACTAAACCTAATACTACTGATCACCAAGGAAAAGGGGAAGAAGGAGAACTGAAATGAAAGGGAGCTGATATACCAAATTTAGAGTGTCTAGATGACCCTAAAAATACAACAATCTCAAATATTGATATGAATTCACATAGACTTACAAACTTTAACTGAGGTTTGAATAGAAAATTGTAACTACAAGAGGGATCTTGCATCCACAAAATAAGCCTACATATTTCAGGTAAACACAGTGTAGAAGTATTAAGAGAGACAAAATATCAGTTTATTATATTAATCATGAAGGCCAAAAAGCCATTACAAAAGAAGGAATGACTCAATACAGAGAGATACAGACACTGAATGACAACATCTATTCATAGTCAAACTAGTAATGGAGACATGAAAGGCTTAGAAGAGAGCACAATCCATCAAATCCACCCAACTCCTAGAAAAGACACAAGGTCCAAGTTTGCAAATGAGTCTCACATGCCTATATAACGACCTAGGAAGCAGCTAACATTAAAAATACATCATTCAAATTCTTATATAGCTTTGTCATTTTCATTGTGTAGCTCTGGGCGTGAGAAAACCCAGTCAACATGTTTTTTGTAGACTGCCCAGGTCACCCATACTATAATAAATTTGGCCCATGGCCCTAACAAGAGATTTACATGATTTGGAAGGGCCCCATGTCTCTAGTACAAGGTCTTAATGTAGAGGGCCTTTAGTCAAATGCGTCCCTGGGAAATCTATCTGTATGGGGTACTCGTATACACTATTTCATCTTCTCCATCCACCTCTGGTATTGACTCATTAAAATCAGACATTGTTTGAGTTACCTTGAGATCCATCTCTGTCTTTGCATTAATGGCAATCTGGAGAGTCAGTAGTGTATTTTCCCACATTTCTAGGCCATCCTGCAAGCTATTTGGATGTGAAATACAATAGGATATCCCATTTTAAATATGTCTAGTTGGACAAGTAGTGTAACTGTATGTAGAACATGATACCCGAATGAGATATCTGGAAGGATGATAATGCATTGTAAGTGGATCTGGATATGAATAGCAACAAGATGTGGATATTGGGACTCAACAGGATATCTGGTTAGGAAAGGTCCAGATGAAATGTCCAGTTAGAATATAAAGGGGTGCAACCGGATATGAATAAGGAAATCGAATATATACATGTAATTGGATCTGGATATGGAAATATCCGGTTGGAAAATGTTTTCTTAGAATGTCTGGTTAGAAAAGGTCCATTTGGAATGTCTGGTTTAGGAACAAGACAATGTAACCAGATGTGGATATGTAATAGGATCTGGTTATTAGAAGACAACAAGACATCTAGATACAAAATGTCCGATTGGAAGTTAAACTGCACAACCGAATATGGAAATGCAAAAGATATGCGGATAAAAATATCTGATTGGGAACAAAACCCTTCAACAGAGCCTCCAGATGAAGATGTCCGATTGGACATAAAATGATGTAACGGGATGCCAAAATGCAACTAGATGTCAAAGCATAATTGGATGTCTGGTTGAGAAATATCCAGATGGAATGTCTAATTAGAAATGTTCGGTTGGAAGTTAAAAGTCATGTAGAAGCATAACTTCATCAATTTTCATCAAATCTTCACCAAATTCAAACTGTGAATACCCATTTGGCTCCTCTTCAAGATGAGTTATGATGCAACTGGATCTAGACATGAAATACAACTAGATGTGAATAAAACATGTGGATCTAGATGTCTGGTTGGAGCTATGAGCATAACTTAGCCAAAATTCATCAGATCTTCACCAAATTTGAACTGTGAATACCCATTTGGCTCCTTAGAAAGTTACACTCCTTACTTGGGCAAGATTCCAACTAGATCTTATCATATTTTTTTACATCTACTACTGCAAACTTGACTTAGGAATTTTGAGGATTTTTACAGGATTTTCACAAGGCAAAACACTTAGGATTTTGGCAACAATTTTGCAAATTTGAAGATGGGCTATTTTGGCCTAGAGGAAAATAGGATAATATTTTGGTGACTTTGTAAGGATGTTTGCCTACTAAACACAAGAATCTAGTGGCCTTAACAATCCATTGGGCACAGATTCTGAGGGGACCGCAACAACTGAAATAGGGGTTGGCCAAACCAACATAAAACTGAACATGCCTCCACCAGCAATAAAATAGGAATGGAACACACAAAACAAACTTGAGGAAAAAAACCTCCTAATGAAGATGCAGCCTATGCAATAACACTTCGAGGAAAGGAAAACTACACAAAATAAACATATCTTAAATCTAAAATAACAAAGAAATGACCTCAAACAAAGCCATTAACTGGTTCTTGAAAGTAACACTCCTTTCTTAACAATTTACAATAATTTATATGCTTGTGGGAAATTAACAAGAGGTGGGGAAGGGATGGGCATATAACAAAGTGGTGAAATGCTTCACAAGGACAAAGAAAAAATCACTTAACAACTTAAGTTGACTGGAGATGCATCTGCCTCAAAGTGGATAAATGGGTTGATCTATCCCTTCTTGATGTTTAACCTCATGCTTTGAAGTAAGCATGATATGTAGGGTCTCCTTCTCATATGTCTCTAGCTGAGCTAGATGCCTGATAGGGCATCCCCTTGAAATGACATGAAAATACTCTAAATTTATCTCATGCCTCTACTTTGTTTCTTTCTCCTCTTGTTGGTCTGAAAGTGCTAGCTCTTGTGGCTCACTTGGAAATAAGTCCACCTCCACACCTTGCACACTCTGGTCAAGGATCTCTCCCTCTAAGGATGTTGTCTTGACATCATAATTTGATAAGAAGTCTTCCAACTCATCCCAAAAGGAAGCCTCCTTAAGGCCTTCCTCAGTTTTCTGCATGGGAAGACTCACCACAACCTCATGACAATGCCCTTGAAGGACTAAGGGAACACTTAGATCCTCTGCCAGAGGTAAAGACTCATGTCTAATATCTTGTTCAACTGGGAGAACAAGTTTGCACATCTCAAACTCTTCATTCCTCAAAACAAGGTTGTCCATATATTCTTCCTCATGAGCTAGGGCCTCATCTTCAATGTTGTCCTTAATGAAACATGGAATCTCATCAAATAGGCCAATGCCATCAAATTCAACATCCCCTACAACCTCAGGGACAAAAGCCTCCACAACCTCAACAAATCTCCCCACAAAGGGGGAAACAGATCCTTCATCATGTTGATCCTACAAATGAATTCTAGCCTCAGGAGGCACCAAATATCTATCATCAGAATGTTCTTTAATTTCTTCACTTGGTTGCAGCTCCTCCACATGAAAATGCATGAGTTGCCTCTGCAATTAAAGTTTCTCACCATGCAATAATTGCATTTCCTTCTTATTTGCGTAGTTGAATGTGTGAGAAAATGCTTCAAAAGAACTAAAATCTAGAGGATTCGGCTCTTTATTTGAATTAACATTACTTACAAGTGCAAGATGTTCAATGAATTATGTCTTTGTGAACAAAGGAACAATGAACTATTCCTCTTTAAAAAATTTCTCTTCCACCTCCACTTCTGGCTCATCCAAATGATTTTCTCACCAAACAACAAGTCCACCCTTGAAGAGAGAAATAGTACTAGGGAAAGAAGAATGATGCGGAATGGGAACCTGAATAGTCTCTTGAGTTTTTTGGAGGGGAGATGGTTTTTGAAAAAATTGTTCCTAGGGGGAAATAGGTTGGGTTTGCATGGGAACAGGGTCTTGTGAAGGATGAGAACCTCTGAAACTTGGAAATTTGAAGCATTGAGGATGATTTAGTGTTTTAAAGGGCTCTGGTGCAGGATACAACTCTTTAAACCGAAGGATTATATAACTGGGAGGCTTTTGTGGGGCTTCAGGAGGATTCCCCTGCCTAAAGATTTGGACCTTGAAAGTGGAAGCTAACTCTGTGATAGGTGGGTTCACAGCTGTAGGAGGAGGTTGTTTGAAGCTGGGAATGGAAGGTGTTGACTGGGTTTCCATTCTCTATATCTTGGCAAGCAGTTGCCTCATCTTTTCTTCTTTGGCTGCAACCTACATAGCCAAATTCTCTTGATAAGCTCTTTCTTGTGCCTCCATATGTTGTTGGTGAAGGAATGCTTGATGAGAAAGTCCATCCTGTTGTTGATTGAGATTTCACTCTTTGTCAATGTCATCTAATTCTCTTTGAAAGCTCAACATGATATCTTTGATACTCATATTGTTGAAATCTTAAGGTCTCTCAGTAGGGTAAATATGTTATTTGGAGCAAAATAGGCCTCTTCAGGCTGTTAGTAAGCATGAGCAAGGGTGGGAGGGAGGCAAACATTATGAGTATGTCGATATCCTACTGTAGTAGGGTACTTTGGCATAAAACCAAACATTTTGGGCTTGGTATTGCTGATAGGGAGGCATAAATATTACATTCTGATCAAGTGGAGGGGAAAAGTCATAGTTTCAATATAAATTTGACAACATATAACATGAAAACTCATTCAAATATTCTTTTTAAAATGTGACCTAATAAGTCTACACCTCTGAGAAACTAAGTACATACCAGAAGAGAGTCACCAAGTGATTGAAATGTTTCTGAAAGCAAGTGAGACCAAGAATGTCACTGAAATCCTGATCTTTGAAGTTCTTTTAAGCACTTGGGCTGCTTAAACCAGTAGATTTTCTTAGTAAAGTCACCATGGTGTTGGAGAGAACTACCTCAAAAGGCATAATGCAATGAAGAGCACACCAAAACTCTTCAATGGATAATAAGGATCATCAAACTAGTCCCACTAGCCATGCCAGAAACTATTGTCACTTGAATTTGTACCCTATTGTTCAAGCTTTTGGTAGTTCCAACAAACTTAGTGAAACATTGGAATGATCTCAAGGTGTGGGACCTTGCAACTAAGATCAAACCTCCAGAGAAGGCTGGTTCCTCTTTCTGAATTAAAGATTCAGAGAAAAATAACTAAACCTAATGCAACTGATCACCAAGGAAAAGGGGAAGAAGGAGAACTAAAATGAAAGGGAGGTGATGTACCAGATTTAGAGTGTTTAGCTTACCCTGAAATAACACAACAATGATCTCAAATATTGATATGAATTCATAGACTTATAGACTTTAACATAGGTTTGAATAGAAAACTGTAACTATAGGAGGGATCTTGCATCCACAAAATAAGCCTACAGATTTTAGGTAAACACAGTGTAGAAGTATAAAGAGAATTAAAATATTAGTTTATTATATTAATCATGAAAGCCAAAAAGCCATTACAAAAGAAGGAATGATTCAATACAAAGAGATACATACACAGAATCACAACTTCCCTTCATAGTCAAACTAGTAATGGAGACATGAAAGGCTCAGAAGAGAGAATAATCCATCAAATCCACCCAAGTCTTGAAAAAGACACAAGGTCCAAGTCTGCAAATGAATATCTCATGTCTGTGTAATGACCCAAGAAGAAGCTAACATTAAAAATACATAATTCAAATGCTTATATAACTTTGTCATTTTTACTGTACAACCCTGGGCGTGAGAAAACCCAGTCAACACGTTTATACAAGCTCCCAGGTCACCCATACTGTAATAAATTCATCCCATGGACCTATCAGGAAATCTGCACAATTTGGAAGGGTGCTCATGTCTCTGGTACAATGTTTTAATGCAGGAGGGCCTTTAGTCAAATGCATCCTTGGTAAATCCATCTGTCTGGGGTACCCACATACACTGTTTCATCTTCTCCATCCACCTCTAGTATTGATGCATTAAAATCAGACACTGTCTAAGCTACCTTGAGATCCATCTTAGTCTTTACATTAATGGCGATCTGGAGAGTCGATGGCACATTTCTAGGCATTTCTGAGCCATCCTACAAGTTATCCGGATGTGAAATACAACAAGATATTTGGTTCAAAATATGTCCGATTGGACAAGCAGTGTAACCGGATGTAGAACATGATACTCGGATGAGATATCCAGAAGGATGATAAAGCATTGTAACTAGATCTGGATATGAATAGCAACAGGATGAGGATATTGGGACTCAACATGATATCCAGTTAGGAAAGGTTCAGATGAAATGTCTAGTTAGAATATAAAGGGGTAAAACCAGATATGAATAAGACAACTAGATATAGACATGTAACTAGATCTGGATATGGAAATATCCAGTTGGAAAATGTCTTCTTAGAATGTCCAGTTAGAAAAGGTCCACTTGGAATGTCTAGTTTAGGAACAAGACAATGTAACCGGATGTGGATATGCAATAGGATCTAGCTATTAGAAGACAACAAGACATCTGAATAGAAAATGTCCAATTGGAAGTTAAACTACACAACTAGATACGGAAATGTAATCAGATGTGGATATGGAAATGCAAAGGATATCCTGATAGAAAAGATCCAGTTGGGAACAAAACCCTTCAACAGGACATCCAAATGAAATTGTCTAGTTGGACATAAAACGATGCAACAGGATGTCGAAATGCAATGGGATGTCAAAGCACAATTGGATGTCTAGTTTTTTTTTGGATTGAGAATCTAGCACTAATATTGTATTCCAAATATAAAGAGAGTTACATATAAGTGGTAGAGGGGACCACTTCAAAATACATAAAGTTGCTTCTTCAATCCAAAAAGTGATTATTGTTCCTTACTGTATACAATTCAGATTTAAGATTCAAAAACACAAAAAACACTAAGACTCTGTAATTGCATTGAGCACATGTTTGTTCCATCTGTTTCCCATTTTTTGTATCTTCTAAATCACTACTTTAAGCAATATTGGATTCTTGTCCATCACTGTTATAAACACTCATCTCATTTGGTTCTTGGTATACATCAGTCATTCGGTCTCCATTGTCCTCAGGTTCTTACCACATTACTTCATCCTATGGTTCATGCCCTGCATTCTGGAAGTCATCATTTAGGCCTGCATCTTTCTGCATTTCCCAGTATTGATAGTAAGACCATTGGCTATCGTCCAGCACTATTCCACATTTAGATACCTCAGATCTTACTTTCCTCAGTTCCACTCTAGGATCTATATGCCATGGAACCTCTCGATCCCAGATATGGCATCTGTTATCACTGCATTCACAAGCATCCATTCCCAGTAAAGTCCCCAACTTCAGAGAAGCTCTTAACTAGTCAACCGGTACATTGAAGTTTTGACTAGATTTTTCTAAAATCTTACCTATTTCATTTTCCATTATCTCCTTTTTCAGCTTGTTGTATACCTCTTGAAAATATGTGTATGAATTAAAGAACCTGTGGTCCAATTTTCTTGAGTTGTTGGCACAAAAGTCAATTTCTTTTATATCTTCTTTATAGAATGTAGTCCTTGTTTCCATCAGTTATTTGAACCTGTCTAAAGAGATTTCCATTGTAACTGATACATGTTCAAAAAATTTAGATGCAATGAGATTCACAAGAATCCCAGTGGGTTCCCTCTTCTTGCCCAAAAATATTTCATCATTCCTTTTTTTCCATAAAAACCAAAGAATTTCAGTTGACAAAACAAGCCAGAAGGAATTAGCTTTAGCATTCAAACCATTAATAAACCCACAAACAATTTATAATCTAACTTCAACAATAGATGTAGACCAAAGGCTTATATTTCCCATGAAAAAAGACCAGACAATTTTTGCATACTAACAGTCCAGAAATATATGAGATACTGACTCAAACTTATTACAAAAAGAACAGATAATAGATTCAAAACCAAGATTCATCTTGTTTAAGATCAACAACCATCTAAATCAAGCCTTTTTTGGTTCTAGAGCTTTGGACCAGATACTTTTAAAGGTTCTAGTTAATAGTTTACTATCCAGAGTGTTTGCCCATGTGGATCTGATATGGAGAGGGATATCTATATTTTTAGTAAACATTTTATGCATCAACAAAGGTTTCATTTTACACAAAAAAGTTCCATCCTCCCAATTCAGATTCTCAATATTTTGTTTATCGATTATGGATACTTTCGAGCTAAGCCTGTTAAACAAGTCCCTATTTAGCATTGAGAAGATTCTAGAGTGAATTCCTTCCAATTGAAATTGATTCTTTATTGTTTCCCAATTTTTAGGAAGTCCATCTTCAAATAAATCACACATATTATTCAATCCTTTTTCACTGCACTTTTTGGCTGGACACCCTTGAGTTAAGGTAAGAAATTTACCATTATGTTTGATATTCCACCAGATTGATCTTTGATCCCAAATAGTACATTTTTCCAGATTAATAGCCTCCTTACCTTGGATGAAGGGCTTAGCATACTCCTAGGCTTGCCAAATGCTATAGAAGACAACAGATCCCCCCAGTTTAGACTTAAAATCCCCAAACAAAGCATCATAGAAAAAGATCTTATCCCATCTTTTTTTATTTATTGGGACAACCCTTTCAATATTATTTCTTACCAAGATTTTCCATGGTTCATTCCTAGAGAGGGAGTTGATAATCCATTTTGCAGCTAGTGTTATGCCTTAGAGTCTCAAGTCTTTGAGCCCCAAACCCCCCATGTCCTTACTCACACAACACCACTCCCACTTAACCAGGTGTCTTTTCTCTTTTCCGTTCCCATTTGACCACAAGAATTCCCTGATTAATTTATGAATAACATTAAACTGGTATTTTTTAAAAAGCCACATAGATGAATAGAAGATAGAGTATGTAGAAAGAATTTTTTGGCAAATTTGAGTCCTACCTACAAGGGAAAGGTGCATTCTACTCCAATTCCTTAGCTTCTTCTTATTTTTTGCAAAGAGCCATTCCCACATCTACTTAAGAGAAGGGCAAATGGCAAAGGGGGTCCCCAAAAAGTAGACTTGTTTCATGCCCCCCCCACTGCCATTAGCCATCATCCAACCAATCTAGTTTTGAGTTAAGCCAAGTTAGAAGGATTGACTTGGAGCTAGATATCTTTGAGCCAGAGGCTAAACAAAAAGTATCCAATCTTCTCTCCAGGTTATCAAATTCAACTTTGGAGATTTTGGGAAAGAAAGCAGCGTCATCTACAAATTGAACATTCAATAGCCTTTCTCCATTAGGTAGTGAAATGCCCTCCAATTTTCCATCAATTAAATCGATTCTCAATAAATAGTGGATTGCCTCAGATACAAGAATGAACAAGGCCAGGGAAAGAGGACAGCCTTGCCTAATGGACCTACCCATCAAAAATAGGGTAGAAAGAACACCATTAACATCAACCTGAGCTGAGGCATCAACAAATAACATCTCCACCATTTTACAAAAGTAATCTGGGAAGCCAATAGCCCTCAACATTTTGAAAATAAAGGACCACTCGACCCTATCATATGCCTTTTCAAAATCTAGTAGTAGAATTCCTGCATTTTGATTGGTTTCTTTAGCCCAATGAAGAGCTTCCCAATTTGTGATAAGATTTTCTAATATATATCTGCCTTTAATGAATCCAATCTGGGTTGGACTAGTTATAATTGGTCGAATATCCCTTAACCAAGAGGCTAAGACCTTGGCAATAATCTTATAAGACACATTTAGAAGTGTAATGGGTCTCCAATTCCTCAAATCTGTTTTATCCCCATCTTTCGATAGTAATTTAATGATACCTTTGTTTATTTCTTTCCCCAAGGTCCCTTTTTCAATGGCTTCATTATATACTTCAAACAAGTCATCTACAATCCAATCCAGGTTCATTTTGTAGAATTCTATAGGAAGCCCATCTACCCCTGGAGACTTGCCACTGCTCATTGAGTTAATGGCATATTTTATTTCATTTTTGGTTATCCTGTTGTTAAGCTTCTTACTCTTCTCTGATGTTATTTTCTTCTTACAAATCCTTGCACATAGGTCCTGAGCTTTTGCACACCCTTGTCTTTTGTCTTCTGCTTTAAACAACATTTCATAAAACTTTTTAAATGCCTCCAAAATCTCCTCTTGATGGTTTAAATAGGCACCATTCTCCACTATTGTTTGAACATTTTCTTTAATGTTTTTGTATTTAAGGAGGTTAAAAAAATATTTGGATCCCTTGTCACCATCTTTCAACCAATTAAGTTTGGCTCTAACTTTGGCTCCCTGAGCTTTCTTTATCTGAACTTTCCTCGGACTATGTTTCACTTTTCCCATTTCCACAATCAATTTCTCCTCATTTGGATTCTCTTAGATATCTTTCTCTATCCTAAGGAATTTATTTTGTAGAGAAAGTTCCTCTCTTTTACTGTCTAATGCATATTTTTTCCCTACAATTTGGAACACTGATCTACATGCCTCAATCAACTTGTTCCAATACTCTATTCTATCTTGATCCTTGAGTTTCATTTTGCAAATGCTTCTTAGAGTTCTAATACCTCCATCATAGTCTTGATCCTTCAGAAGTTCACAGTTAAGTTTAAAAGAGGATCCACACTGCTTCCTTGTTATTTGTTTTTCTTTTTCAATGAAATAATTGTTTTGATTGGATGATGATCAGAGAGACGGTTCGGGATCACTTGAATTTTATTAGCTTCTTTCTCCCTCACAATTAAGGAGTCTTTTTCCAAGTAGAACCTATCTAGTCTACAATATATTCTATTGCTCTTCTTTTGACAGTTGGACCAAGAGTACCAGATTCCCCTACTACTATCTTTTTGACCTTCTAAAGGATCAACCAGGTTGAGGGATTTATTGAGACTTAACCAAAAAAAAAATTCATTACCTTTCCACTGCATAGTTTTACCACCTTTTTTGTCTTGTGTGTGTTCGATCATATTGAAATCACCACCTAAAATCCATGGGACTTTTGGCAAATCTATGGCCATCCAATTCCATAATTTTGCTCTTCTAGAATATTCATTGGGAGCATAAATAGAGCAAAGACCCATCTAATTCCATAGTAACCCAAATACATCTGTTACAAGGGGAAAGATTGGATTCCTTAACGAATTTCTCCCATTTTATGTTTAACAGTATGGCATTTCCACCTCTACCCTTATCATGCTTAGAGGAAAAGGCCAGAGCATGTTTCCAAATGAATCTTAAGGTGTTTTCTAACATGAAGCCTACTACTTTAGTTTCTTGAATAAACAGAACATCCATTTCTTTATTCTTATTGCAAAAATCTCTGACCACATATTTCCTATCAGGAGACTCCAAACCTCTGACATTCCAGGAGTAACAATGCATGTATCTCATTACAAGGAGGAAGAGGAAGATGAGGTGAGGCTTTTGAGAAACCAATCTATGCAAAGAATTTTGGAATAGGGCCATCTTTCCCTTTCTTACCTAGCTTAACTGAGTTATTAGATCTGCTCATTTTTTCTTTTTCTTCCCTCGTCATCAGTTTTGTCAATATCATGTTCCTTGCCAACTCTTTCTCTTTCCTCAAGACAAGACCTATCTCTCATGATGCCTTGTTTGACCCAGGTCAAGTCTACCCCTTGGAGATCTGCTTCTTTTTTCCTTATTAACTCTTCTTTAAGTTTTTCTAATTTTAGCTTTTGATCAACCACTTCTCTTGTCTTATCCAAAGCTAGTTGTTGTGCATTTTTTTTCTTTTTTACAGTTATAAAGCCATCATCTATAGTGTCCTCAATATTTAAGGCTCCTTCTGCTTTATGAGGTTCAACTGATGGGGGGGACTCATTCTCTCCCACCTTTAATTCTGCATTGTCCTGCATTGGGGTTTCTTCTATTTGGGAAACTAGAAGGGGGTCTTCCTCTACTTCCATTTTTTCTACTCATGTGTCCAAGGAGTATAGGCTTAGACTATCATCTTGAGTACTTTCTGAGTCGCTTACTTCTTTATGGTCACTAAAAGGTTCAACAGAGTCTAGATCCTCCTATGAAAGAGAGGCATCATCAAAAAGATTCTCATTTTGCCTAGGGTTTAAAATAGGATTATCCCCTAGTGGACCCTTAGCCCCAGCATGGGAGGATTCAAAAATTACTTTCTCAGAGGTATCCCTTGAAGGACCTCGGTTATCTTTTTTAAGGTTGGCTTCCTCTTCACTCGTTTCAAATTCCATGTTATCTCTATTCATTCTTTTGTTTAAGACGGGGCAATTCTTTCTTACATGTCCATCTCTTTTGCATAGAAAACACGAGTTCAGGCTTCCCAAATTTATTAGGTCGCATTGAAAAATTTTATTCTCCCAGTTAATTTCTAACACATCCAGGATTTGAATCCCAGTGTCAAAAGACACCAGGAGTCGAGCATCTAGATGGGGTAGGGTGGCCCTAGTTTCGTCCACCTTGAGAATTTTGCCAAATGGTTTAATGATTTGAGGCAGGAAATTCCAAAATTGGATTGGGACATCTTTGATCAAGATCCACCTTGGTACTGAATAGAATTGGATTTCATTTTGAGAGGTATTTGGAGACCATGGAAAAGCTTTGAACAAAGCTAGGCCAATATTCTAGAAACTTTTATCTATCACACATTTTTGCATACTATGAGATTTAAAAAAGATTACGAATAGCCCAGGTTGGACCATTCTATAGAAGGAAAGGTGAATCCCTAATTTTTTGCTCCAAACTGAAATCAACCAGTTATCAAAAAATTTCCTCAACAGTAGCTTCTCAACATTAATGCATGTAAAAAATACAGCCACATTTCTCAACTGAGTTTCCTCTTTCTTAACTGCATTAACTAATTCCAAATTGGGGATTAAAGAAATTTTTCTTGGCACTAAGGGGGACTCAGCATGTTCCTTTCCCATCGTCTCATCTCCCTCTACTCCTTTCTCGATGACTACACCATCTCCTCCGACCACATCCGTGATCGAGAAACCAGCATCTTTGGGCGTAACTTCGGCATCTTCGGCCCTTAGGATTTCTCTATAAGTTTTTTCCTTCCCTTGATGCTCATTATTTACTTTCTCTGGATCTAAATTCATTTCTAAATGACTTCTGCATTAAAAGCCTTCGCTCTGTACCGGTACCTCCCACCCCCAAAAACCAGCCCACAAGCGGAACACTCTAGCAACACTAGGGAAAGGGAGAAGGGAAGGAACACACTTAAAAAATAATTAAGAGGGAAATAAATTCGACAGGACATACACAACATGTACAATGAAAACTGGTAATAACACCACATTCAATCCTACAACAAAAACAAAATAAAATAAAAGCAATCAAACACTGAAATGGAACCAGAATGGAACAAAGAGATCTCGAGCAAGAAGAGGGCCCCAAATGGGAAGCACATAAGGGTTCGCAGAAACCCTCGTGCAGGGCCTCTCAAAATTTTCAACTCCCGGTCTTTAATTGGATGTCTAGTTGAGAAATATCTGGATGGAATATCCAATTAGAAATGTTTGGTTGGAAGTTAAAAGTCCTATAGAAGCATAACTTCATCATTTTTCATCAAATATTCACCAAATTTGAACTGTGAATACCCATTTGGCTCCTCTTCAAGATGAATTGTGATGCAACTAGATTCGGACATGAAATACAACTGGATGTGAATAAGGCAATTGGATCTAAATGTATGGATGTCGAGTTGGAGTGATAAGCATAACCTAGCCAAAATTCATTAGATCTTCACCAAATTTCAACTGTGAATACCCATTTGGCTCCTTAGCAAGATGCACTCCTTACTTGGGCATGATTCCAACTGGATCTTATCAGATTTTTTAACATCTACTCCTACAAACTTGACTTAGGAATTTTTAGGATTTTTACAAGATTTTCACAAGGCAAAACACTTAGGATTTTGGCAACATTTTTGCAAATCTAAAGATGAGCTATTTTGGCCTACAGAAAAATGGGACAAGGATTTCAAAATGGCATTTCCTTGCACCAATAATATGTAAAAATATAAAGCGTTGATCACATGGCATAAAACGGCTATTTAATGGAACATCCAACAATCACAAGTTTATGGAGACTCACAACTCGTGATCAAAAAGGTTAATGGTGAGTATTAGACAAAGGATGACAATCTTGTTCCATACAAATGGATGGTCGACAATTTTAAGAAGTATTTTAGGTACATTTAGTTTGAGCAAGTTCCTCATCTCAACAAGAAAGGAGCATATGCTATGGCTACCATTAGGTCCCTACTCAACATGCCACATGATAGTCAGCAATGTGAGTTCTTAGTTGAATAAATTCTCACACCTGCATATGACATTATAGAATCTGAGCTTATATGTGACATTGTTGATCTTAAATCCCACTAGTATCACGATATATACAGCTATCTTCACTATCACACCCTCCCATCTAATCTCTCATGCAACAAATGCAAATCATTTATCCATCGGGCCTCCCACTTCACTATCCTTAGAGATACCCTTTACCATAAAGGCTATGTGTAACATACACTGTCGGATGGGGTTTTCTGTGCCAAAGTTTTTAGCCCTTTTTGAATAATATTAATTGTTGTTCTGTTTAGGGTTTATGTGTATGTTTTGCATTGAAAATCATAGAATATAGTGCATATAACAAGAACCCAGAAAAACTAAAGCATATATGGACAAAATAACGAAGACCCATATTGTATTATGCCAAAAGATGAATTAAAAGTACATGCCCATTTGCTAGTTTACAATTTCATAATTTTGTTGTATTTGGACCAACAATATGGATCCCAAAGAACACCTCCTACACTCCACAAATGAAAGGATTCTCGTATACAATGAATGGCAATGACAAACATGACCCTAGACATCCAGAATGCACACAGAAGCAACCACAAATGAAGATAGAAATAGTTCAAGCAATACCCACGTCATCCTTAGGACTATACGGCCCAGCTGGTAGCCATTATTAGCATTAAAACCATTCCAAACAGCTCCTAAAATCTTTGTTTTGCACTAGATATTTTTGCAAACGCTAGGAAACCATTTTGAGGTGAACATACACAATGAAATCCACACAAAACCCCACAATATCTCCCAGAAGGTAGTACAGCCTGTCCTATCAGAGGTATGGCTAGCAATGAGAAACAATGTACAGTCTCCAATCAACCAAAACTGATATAAATTTGTCCTTCTAATCTTTGTTCTTAGCTGCACTCGAAATCTACATATGTTATGTTCTCTAACTCCTCAAAACTTCATCAAAATACCTTGATCTAAAGCACAAATGAAGCCTCTGAATGAGACCTCCAAAATCCTTTCTGATGCTATCTTCCAAGCACGAAGAAGGGGACTCTGAAGAGGTTTTTGTCTTAGTAGAATCAATACAAACCCTCAAAGCTCAAGCTCCAAAGCAATGCACAACAATGTTTAATTTGCAAGTGAATGAATCCTACAAAAATGAGCTCACACTTTTATTTTTACCTCTTCTCTTCCCAACGCCCAAGAAAGGGAATATTTTATTATTTTGTCTTTTATTAAGTCCCTTATATCACCATGAGGGGTGCCCATCTCCTGGCAACTCACTTTAAGTTATGACTTATATTTTATAAAGTAAAGTCACTTAAGCCATGAATATATTATAACTTAAATATTCAATTTAACTTATGCATCAACAATTATCATCCTAGCCATCTCAAGACTACAAACAAAGTGCTAGGTGCATCCAATCTGGCAATGCTATAAATAGAAAGTCGATCCACACTTCCCTGTCTGACTTACTATAAATAGTAAGTGCTAGTGAATTGGTCCAATTAGACCCCCTAACCAATGTCATTAGCCTACGAGAGTCTGGTAATAGGCTAATCTCCTCATCTGACTGCCTAGGCTAAATGGGAGACATTACAGTAACCCTCCCCAAGATTGCTTGTCCTCGAGCAATCTCAACTCAGGATGCTGAAGTATCTACTCTCTCTCCCATGTTGCATCCTCAACTAGAAAATTCTTCCACTTCACCAGGTACTACTTGATGATCCGTCTCCTAAGATTCCTCTCACGTGTGTCAATGAGCCTCTGGAACCAAGATTAGCCTCCCCTCCTCATCCAACGGTGGAAGCTCAGCTAAAGCAACCACATTATGGCCAAGTGCTTTCTTAAGCCTGGAAACATGAAACACATTATGCACCCGACTGTCTGCTGGTAGCTCAAGCTCATAAGCTACTTCCCCAACTCTTTTGGCTACTCTAAACAGACCATAAAACCTAGGTTTTAGTTTTTCTGCCCCACTCCTTTTTAGAGTGGACTACCTGTAGGGTTGGAGTCTCAAGTATACCATATCTCCAACCTCAAAACTCCTCTCTACCTGTGTTGATCAGTATAGGGCTTCTGTTGATTATGTGCTTGTTGCATATTCTCCTTGATCTCTTTCATTATATCTTGGCTTCCCTACAACAAGTCGTTTGCCTTCAGTACTCTACTGTCACCAAGTAGTAAGTCTGTAAAGCAAGGGGCATCATACCCATATAAGGCCCTGAATGGAGTCATCCTGATAGACATGTGGTATGTCGTGTTGTAACAGTACTCCCCCAGGTGTAACCATCTACCCTCTATTGCCCTGACACATAGTTTCAGAGATACCCTTCCACCCATTTGTTTACTATCTCTGTCTGGTTGTCAGTCTGTGGGTGGTAGCTGGTGCTGGGAGTTAGTTCAGTGCCACACAACCTAAATAACTTCTGCCAAAATAAGCTCAGGAACTTACTATCCTTATCACTCACAATGCCCTTAGGTATCCCATGCAATCTAAATATCTCTCTAAAAAGATATCAACTACCTATATTGATGTATGTCACTGAAATGGTGAAGAAATGTGCAAACTTGGTCAATCTGTCGACCACCACAAAGATACAATCCTTCCCCTAAACCTTTGGTAGCCCTATGATAAAATCCATGGAGATATATTCCCACTTTTGGTTGGGAATTGGAAAAGGCTACAATAATCCTGCTAGATAAGTATGTTCATTTTTATTTTGTTGACATATTGGGCACTCAAGAACATAATTAAGGACTTCATTCTTAATTCCTTTCCATGTAAATATCTCCCAAACCTATATGTATGTTTTGAAGAACCTGAGATGGCCATCCATGGGTGTATCATGGAAAGTCCTTAGAATTTTGTTCTTAAATTAAGAGTTAGGCACCAAAAATATCCTGTCCTTATAGATGATCAAATCATTCACCACAAAATACTTGTCATCATGAATAGTGCCCTCAGTGACTCCTGCTGCCCAAGTGTCCTTAGCATACTATGTTGAAATTATCTCTTTCCAATCAGCAGATATCTCCCCAAGCAAACACAAGTGGGGTCTCCTGGATAAGGCATCTACAACTACATTATTTTTGCCCTTGACATACTCGATGTCAAAATCATAAGCCTGGAGCCTACTGACCCACTTCTGTTGTCGATCATTTAGATCCTTCTAGTTCATAAAATATTTTATGTTGTTATGATCTATCTTGATGATAAACTTCTCACCAACCAGGTAAGGTTTGAATTTGGCCAACGCATGCATTATGGCCAACATCTCTCGGTCATATACTGAGTAGCTCTTCTCCACACCCCTAAGCTTCTTTCTCTCGAATGTAATTGGGTGTTTCTCCTGCATCAAAACTACCCCTATCCCGTCTCCCGAGGCATCGTACTCCAACTCAAAAGGTTTGGAGAAGTCAGGGATTTCCAACACTGGGTAGGTAGACATCAAATGCTTGAAGTGGTTAAAACACTGTTGTGATGCATCTGTCCACACAAAGGATCCTTTCCTAGTCAAATCTGTCAATGGTGCTACTATCTGTGAGAAGCCTTTCACAAACCTCTTATAAAATCCACACAATCCAAAGAACCCCTTAAGCTAAGTGAGGTTCATCAGTGGAGGCCATTCAATGATTGCCCTAATTTTCTATAGATCAACCCTCACACCATCTACACTGATTATATGACCCAGATATAATAGCTATGTCATGCCGAAGTCACACTTGGACTCCTTGGCATAGACAGACTCACTCTTGAGGATACTCAGAACCTCTTCCAGATGTCTTATGTGCTCTTCCCAAGTTCTGCTAAAAATCAAGATGTCATCAAAGAAAATTAATACAAACTTCCTTAGTTGCTTCCTGAAGATTTGGTTCATACAACTCTGGAAAGTAGCAGGGGCATTGGTCAACCCAAATGGCATCACCAAGAAATCAAAGTGGCCGTAGTGACACCTGAAAGTTGTTTTCTCTATATCTTCTTCTCTCATCTGAATCTAGTGGTATCCTGATCTCAGATCTATCTTAGAAAAATAACATGCCCCATGAAACTCATATATATGGGGAATCAGATACATGTTTTTGATAGTTTTCTTATTCAAGGCCCTGTAATCAATACACATCCGAATGGTCCCATATTTTACTTGACTAATACTATAGCAAATGCAAATGGGCTTTTTCTTGGCCTGATGTAACCCATCTCCAATAGTTCCTGGATGGTCTTCTTTATCTCATCCTTGAGCCTCTTAGGATGATGATAGGGAGTAGTGATCACAGTCTTAGACCCGTCCTCAATCTCAATGACATGCTTGATACCTCTATCAGGTGCCACTCCTAAAGGTATACTACCAAACACTTTGTTGGGCTTGGTCAACAGCTTATGTATATCAGGATGATAATTGCCCTTAGGATGATAATTGCCCTTAGGCTGCTATGGAGACTCTGGCATAATTAGACATTCTGCTGCCCACTCTACCTGATCATGGTGCAACATTCTCTCCATCCTTTTAAGAGAGACTACTCATGGTCCTCCATCTGACAATGCCCTAAGCACTATTTTCTTCCCATTATATTCAAACTTCATTTACATTTTCTTCAGGTTCATGGTGAACTCCCCAAGTGTCATCATCCAATGCACACCCAGTACCACATCTGTATCTCCTATGCCAACAACATAGAAATTATCCTTAAGCTCATATTCTCCCATCTGTATGGTCAACCCAAAAATCTTTCTGGTATAAGTGAGTTTGAAGTCGTCAGCTACCATTACTTTGAACCCTTTAAACTCTTCTACCTTAAGTCCCCGCTTAGCCACCAACCCCTCATCAATAAAATTGTGTGTTGCACATGTATCAATCAAGGTAATGATGTGTTGACCCCTAAGGACTCCTCTAACTCTGAAAGAGCCAACTTTCTGGAAGCTAGAAAGTTGTGCCAATGTTCCATCACTGTCACTGCTATGCTGTGAGGCAATCTCATCTCCACTATCTTCTCTATTTGATGGCTGGTCTGATGCCTCTAAATGGGACTCCTTAGCTAAATAGTAATCTATCAACTTTGCCTTTGCCTTATTAAGGCACCTGTGTGAAGGATCCCATGGCTCCTTGCAATGAAAGCAAAGTTTTTTCCTTTTGTACTTATTCAACTGATCATTGTTTAACTGGTTTGTTTTCTCCCTAGGCTGGCTTGTATCCTTCTAGAAAGGTTTTCTGTCCTTATCCTTGTCCTTCTTCTGTGGGAATCCCTTCGAGTGAAATCTACTTTTGGAAGATGAAGACTCCATGTCTCTAGCCTTCTTCATTGCCTCATGGAGAGAAGGTGGGTTGAGGCCCTTAATCCAGCCTCGTAATGGATCTATAAGACCATCAATAAACAAAACCAGTAATTTGTACTCTGAGATATCTATCACCAACACTGACAATTTCTAAAACTCAGAGTTGTAGCTCTCAACTGAACCCCATTGCCTGAGCTGTGTCAACTCCTTAAACTATTACTCGGGGTCTTTTTTGTCAAATCTATCTATGAGACTACCTGTAAACTCTGTATATGATGTAATCTGGTCATGTCCCAATGTAATCTTCCCATGGTGCCACCACTCATGGGGAATACCGTCCAACTGTAGAGCTACATATGTGATGGCCTCCTTCTCAGGCATTGGCCTAAGCTGTAGGAAGTTGTCAAGCTTCTGCACCCATGCTTTGGATGTGGTCTTTCTCGAACCATCGAAGTAAGGTATATTAACTTTGTTGACCTTCTTCTGCAACTCTATGTTATGTTGTTTACCGCCCTTCGGTCTATGCTTCATCCGCAATTCTGAATACACATGGACTGACATCTTGGCCCTGAACTCATCACTAGATGCATGTCGATCCCTGACTATCACATCCTGAAACTCCAACTGGGTGGGCTCAGGTTCAGCTGCATGGTTACGAGGAGTGAAGGTGGGTATACCAGGCCTTTCATATGTTGTGTGATGAGTAATCTCCTTGTTATTCATTGATGTTTCACACTCATTTCTCTTTTCCTCATCATCCTTGTTCCTGTGTTTGTCACCACCATTGTTCCTATTACCCTAGTAATTTATGTGTCTGTCATTGTTATTATTATTACCAGGATTGTCAAAAACATGATTAGCCATCATCTTCATCAGCTAATTAAAGTAGTGTTGCATCTCTCTCTGTCCTTTAGCTAAATCATCCAAGATGTCACGGGTACTAGGTTCTTCTCTATCTCTGTCCCCCATTACTTCTGTGGGAACGATAACTGTATCAGGTCCTAAAAAATGGTCTATATGTTGTGGAACCTCAAGATCTGGTTGTGACATGTTCCGTCTAAGATAATATTGATGGGTTCTCAACTACATTACTTAACACCTATTCTGCATGTTCCAAATAACTACACAGGATGGCAAGATCTTCTGCTCTGGTACCATTGTAACATACATTGTCAAATGGGGTTTTTTGTGCCAAAGTTTTTTGCCCTTTTTGAATGATATTAATTGTTGTTCTGTTTAGGGTTTATGTGTATGTTTTCCATGTATTTTTTTGCATTGAAAACCACATAATATAGTGCATATAACAAGAACCCAAAAAAACTAAAGCATATATGGACAAAATAACGAAGACCCAGATTGTATTATGCCAAAATATGAATTACAAGTACATACCCATTTGCCAATTTACAACTTCATACTTTTGTCGTATCTAGACCAATAACATGGATGTCAAAGAACACCTCCTACACTCCACAAATGAAAGGATTCTCACATACAATGAATGGCAGTGACAAACAGGACCCTAGACATCCAGACTACACACAAAAGCAGCCACAAATGAAGATAGAAATAGTTCCAACAATACCCACATCATCCTTAGGACTATATGGCCCAGCTAGTAGCCATTATCAGCATTAAAACCATTCCAAACAGCTCCTAAATCTCTGTTTTACACTAGATATTTCTGCATATGCTAGGTGAACATTATGAGGTGAACATACACAATGAAATCCACAATATCTCCCAGCAGGTAGTACAGCCTGCCCTATCAGAGGTACAGCCAAAAATGAGAAACAATGTGCAAACTCCAATCAACCAAAACTTATATAAATTTACCCTTCTAATATTTGTTCTCAACTGCACTCAAAATCTGCATATGATATGTTCTCTAACTCCTCAAAACTTCATCAAAATACCTCGATCTAAAGCACAAATGAAGCCTATGAATGAGACCTCCAAAATCCTTCCTTCTGCTATCTTTCGAGCACGAAGAAGGGTACTCTGAAGAGGTTTTCATCTCAACAGAATCAATACAAACCCTTGAAGCTCAAGCTCCAAAGCAATGCATGACAATGTTTAATTTGCAAGTGAATAAATCCTACAAAAATGAGCTCACACTTTTCTTTTTACCTCTTATCTTCCCAATGGCCAAGAAAGGGAATATTTTATTATTTTATGTCTTTTATTAAGTCCCTTATATCACCATGAGGGGCGCCCATCTCCCAACAACTCATGTTGAGTTATGACTTATATTTTGTAAAGTAAGGTCACTTTAATAAATAAAGTCACTTAAGCCATGAATATATTATAAGTTAAATATTCAATTTAACTTATACATCAATAATTATCATTCTGGCCATCTCGAAACTACAAACCAAGTGCTAGGTGCATCCAATCTGGAAATGGTATAAATAGAAAGTTGATCCACACTGTCCTGCCTGACTTACTATAAATAGTAAGTCCTAGTGAATTGGTCCAATTAGACCCCCTAACCAATTTCATTAGCCTACGGGAGTCTTGTAATAAGCTAATCTCTTCATCTGACTGCTTGGGCTAAATGGGGGACATTACACTATGATAGTTCCTTACTATGGTGCCTAAACACAAAAGAAGATAATCTTGCACTTCACAAAGTACACGCTGGTATTTGCAGTGCTCATACTAGCAGCATGGTCCTCTCTAAGAAGCTCCTCATAATAGGGTATTATTGGCTTACCATGGAGCATGATGCTTGTGAATACATCAATAAGTTTATACCTTGTCAGTAGCATGGGGACCTCATTCACACACCATCATAGGCATTGTAATCCATCACTACTCATTGGCCCTTCTCTCAATGGGGCCTAGATCTCATCAACAAGATCCACCTTTCCTCATTCGACAATCACAAATTCATCATCACTACCACTAAGTAATTCATGAAGTGGGTTGAAGCTATCACCCTCACCTTCACCATTGGAACCCAGATATCCAAATTCATCCTATACCATATCATCTACTATTATGGTATCCCCTCTGCCATTGTCACTTACAATGGAAATTCCTTTAAAAATCATGAAATTTGCACACTTTACAAATTCTTCCACATCCAACATCATTGGTCCACCCAAATACTACCCACAAAGTAATGGTCAAGAAGAACTGACAAATAAAACCCTTCTCAAAATCCTCAAGAAAGTCATCAATGAAACTAGCCATAATTGGCACCTTCACCTCAATCCCGCCATTTGGGCTTACCGTAGCAACATTCGCACCCTACCAGTGCCACTCCCTATTCATTAGTCTTCAACACCGAACCTATCCTTCTAATTGAGATCAAACTCCCATCCTTGCACATCTTATTACATGAAATAATTGATGATGAGGAGTATCAAGTTACATGTCTACAAGAGCTAGAACTACTTAATGAACGGTGTCTCAATTTCTTGAATTATTTACAAGCTTATCAAAATTGTCTCCACATACACTACAATAAGAAGATCAGGTCCCGCAAGTTTAAAATTGGTGACTTGGTCCTAAAATAAAATCAGAGGAACCTTCATGATCATGAAAACAAAGGAAATTTTGAGCCTAATTAGTTCGGACCTATGTTTTCATCGCCAAATATGGTTCCAGTGCATATTAGTTGGCTACACCAGAAGGACAGGAACTTGATGAGCCTTTCAACATCACCCATCTCAAACGATTCCATACATAACCTAAAGAATATCCCAATCAAAAAAAGAAAAAATAGTAAAAAGAAATAATTCATCCTATGATGAAAACTACTTGTTGTGGCACCTAGGACAAGTACCATGGTGAAAACATGCTTACAGGCACCATGTGTAATAAGACAGACATTGTTATCCCTAAGGACCTTGATGCAATCAAAGTAGGAGGGTTCGATGAGGGACAGTCCAACCTTGCAGCCTTAATCCACTAACAACATGATCAATCATAGATGCAACGGAAGTATATAGCTAACAATAGAAAGAAAGAGACATTCATAAGCACATGACACAAGACGTATCCTGGAAACCCTTAAAAGAGAAAAACTAAGCCTTCAAAGCTCATTCCTATTTTATTATAACCTCAAATCACATTACATATGCCTCTAGGGCTTTACAGATGCTAGGCTACAGCCCAAGGTTACAAAAGATTCATACAATAATACTCTTCCATGATTTATTTCTTCTACTTCTCAATTCTCTGCTCTGCAACTTCTTCTGCTTTCTGCTCTGCTCTTTGCTTTCTGCAAGCCTTCATAACATTGTCAAGTTGGCCAAGATTTAATTGTCTCATGAAATGTGTAGACACAGATAGGTCGGACCTAAACATAAGGTATTACTCCGCTAGTGAATGGAACTTCATGCGGATCTCCATGAAGGCTGGCCAGGTCCTCAACTTCCTTGAATGATGTTCATTTTAGCTCTGCAAGTCACGAAATTGCTCCGCACACCAATTAGAATCCACTAAACACTGTTTGCTCTACTCAGTGAAAATAGGTGAAAATAGGTAACCTTTTGATAGCAATATCTTTCTGGAACTAAGCCCAAATGATCTGAGTTTTGGATATGATGTGCATGATGATGCCTAGATGCTAAGTCCAGCTCCACAGCCTCTGACATGTAAATGCATTAAAATGTGGTAATCTCCAATGTCACTCTCCCGGTACTCTGTAACTTAATGTTAACTGTCCCAATTGATTTGAATGCTTCTAGATGCTCTTGCATTAGACCTTCACTGCTATTTCTTCGCTAGCAAGTCTATGTGTTTAGAATTGCAACTAGCAACACATCCATGACACCCCAACCTATTTAACTATCAAATACACATGTAGTTTGAGTTCATGAATTGAATATTTAATTACTCCTCCCCTCCCTCCATCCTCTTTTCTTCCCCCACCAAACACATCCACCCCTCATTCACCCCCAATCCTCCATCTCCCACCTTCCCAGATATGTGGTTATTGCATAAATATCATTTGATGTTAAAGCAACCCACCCTACTCTAATACCACTCCACCTTTTCTACCCCTTAATCTCATCTCACCCCTCACCGCCTGAATCCATGTGTACTTTGATACTTTTCTTCATTGGGATTGCTAACCATCCCCATCGTTCACATTCCCACCCCCATACATCATGAATCCTCCATCAAGCTAGTAAGTGCAATAGCTAAATCTACAGAGGAAATGATGTTGAATGACATTGCCTACCACCCGTCAACTATCCCCAAAACTTGTCGTTACCATTACTCTCCAATCTCCCATGGGTTGTTCACCCTCTCCATGTCACCCTACTCTTGACATCATGATTTTTGCTAGAGAAATTTTTCTTTAAATGCATCAACCATCTAGACTTATATCATGGTTTCCATCAACTTTTGTTTACCTAAACCACCCTCCCTCTCCCCCAAGTAGTTTTTCCATCCATGAGTATAGTTTGAGAAGTTCACACCCCTGATCCCCTTTCTAAGGAATTCCCGATAGAGGAAAGCAACCTTTCTAGATCCACTCTCGTCATGACATATATGTTACCTCACCATCTTGCACAGTTATCACCAAGATTATTATAAAGAAATGATTGCAAGCTATGTTATCTTTGGGGGTAGTTGCTCCACAACATTCCCTTCTACCTATCTATCCCCCCTCATCCCCCAACACTGGACACATAATTTTCTTACATTGATAGTTCACACCACCAACATACATCTTCCCATTGGTCACTCCCTCCATCTCATCCTACACTAGGGGTAGTTTCTTGTCCTCTTCCTATTTCTCATATCCTAGTATTTCCCTTATGATTTATTCCATGACTAAGATATCTCCCTATCACAATATTGAGCTTCAATCACTTATGTGTCTCATCACATTGACATACTAGACCTCATCACTACACTAATAACTAAGATCTGATCGCAACCTCGACAACATATACTTGTCCTATCCTAGCACAATCCTACACACCATCCTCTTCACCTTAGCAAGATATATCCTTCCCCACATTAGGCACCAACAAACTCAACCCACCAACCCTTTGGAAAAAGGATAGAATGGTTGTATGTAATTAATTGTTGCTTTTTTATCTTTGTCAATATTTTTCAAAAGTCTTGTATTACTCCTACTTAAGGCCACCATGATCCTTCATATCCTAACATGCTTTGACTGGTGAATATCGAGGCATGGTCTTGCCTTTTGTATGTTGTGTTTTCTTGCACAACCTAGAACAATTTCCACCAAGGTTGTCAAATGTCTTGCAGTGTACTGAGGCATCCTTTGTTGTTTGTGAGTCAGTCCTATACACAAGATACATCATCACCTTGGTATTTATACCCTAGTGCATAATATCTCATGCAATATCAAAAACAGTGCTCTTTACATTTTAATTTAACATTTACATTCAAGAATACCCCATCCCCCCATTCTATTATACAAGTCTTATCTTGATTGATCATCATTATGCATGTTCACCTGATTAAATTATGTGTAGTTTGTCATTTAGTTTCTTGTATCATTAACGTCAATTTGTTATCTCATCAATTCCTCTCTTCTTTTCTCTTTGTTCTTCTACCCAATTATACCATGATAACAAATGCTCATTCATTCATTATCCCACTTCATCCCTACATGATATATCTTCAAAACACTTAGATGTTTTTAATATGATGCCTATTTCCAATTCCAGAAGCATACCCTAGGCACACACACAGAGTAAATCATCTACATGCATACATACATCCATAATAAACACACAATCCATTTACACTACTGCATCATAGACATGTATCCATGCATATCGCATTGTTTTTTATTAATGGGTAAAAAGATTTTGAAAGGATCTAGAACCTTTTACAAAGCAAAAGAATGGCCAAGAATAGTTGAAACACAACAAAACAATAGCCACATTGTCAAAAAGAACCACACATCAAAAAAACAAACAACAAACAAGTTAGAAAGCTAAACAACTTCTGACTGAATCCTAGAGATCCTCACTCCCTTAACTCAAAAATGGGAATCATACATAGATTTAGGGATACCTTTTCTCCTTTTTTGGACCATCGTCTAGGTTACATCATTAACGAGATCCTCCAATCTAATAGAGGGGATAACCTCTAAAGTTGCCTCCACCAAGGATGTCTCCCGATAGGAGGGAGACTGAAGGCCCAAGGAAGTCAAAGATGGCCTTATGTCTAAGGAAAAATTAGAAGCAAGGATCCTATCATGGTGTGTCTCATAGGGGATATCAACCTAAACCAAAGCTTGAGAAGAAGTCCCCTCAAAGGACATAGAATTACCAACCACGTGGGTCCCTGCCTTAGGGGGGCCAAAATAGAGGAACCATCATCCTGAGAATCGTCATCTTGAGAAGAACCCACCTCCTATGAATCAGGGTCTTTAACTATCAAGTGTTCAACATGTGCCTTCTACCACCAAGTAACACCAACCTTGCGACTAGAGCGGGAGCAATCCAAAGCCAAGTGTCCAATAATGAAGCATCATCTGCATCGAAAGGTTAAACCCTCATAGTTGAGCAAATGGGACCATGGCCTATTCTCCACCATCAATACTATATCTCCATGAAGAGCCTTGGAGATATCAATATCCACCTAAATGTGAGCATAAGTGTCAAGTCCCATGAGAATCGTAGTTCTTTCCATCTTCAGATACTGACCAATAGCATTGTCAATGGCCTCATAACAAGACTCCTCCCAAAACTACAAAGGAATATTAGGTAGCCTAACCCAGACTAGCTTAATATTGAGACGTTATGTGATAGGATTAAACAAAGGAGACCAAGGTTTGAGAAGAAGGGAATGCTCTCCCCACATCCAAAACTTGCCATCAAGTACTGAGCCCCTAACCTCAGAAGAAGCAAAGGTTGCAATGAAGAAACCCCTCGCACAAGGGTATAAATCAATAACACCCTAGATAATAGAACTCCAAGATTCCAAGATCTACTTGTTTAGTTTAGGGAGAGAGGGCCACAAACCATGAAACCTGCCAATTAATCCAAGCATGGTATAATGATCTTCATTTTCAATGACTTCCTATTTGTACACCACCACAAGCGAGGTGTGGGAGTAGGGAAGGGTTTTTTATCTCATAATGGTGGTCGAACAAGACCCCTCACGCCTTCCTTGGTAGTATAGGATGACCCATGTGTACCCAACTGACTTGAGGAAACATGGGGCAAATCCCTTGAACCCCATGACCTAAAATGTTGCCAGAAACACCATCATCTTGAGTCACTAGTGGAGGGAAGTTTGAGCAAGAATGAAGAGGGGCATCATGTTAGCAAGAAGTGAGATTGTCTCTTTGATTTCCAAGGCATTGTTGCCCGAGGAAGACACATTGAGATTCATCGCACCAATCCTATCACCAACAGCTAGGGTTCTAGGAGCACACAAGAGCAGGAGCGGGAGCGGAACCATTTCTTGTCTCACTCTAAGTGTTCCTAAATATTGTTTTTATTGCAATATGTATATCACCTTATTATAGAATTAGTATGACATTTTCTAACAACAAAATTTGCACATCAAATCATATCTAAACCCACCATATACATACATACATCCTTAAAACAAATATAAGCCATACACAATAAGCCAATATCACATGCATCCATCACATCATAAATATAACTCACAATATATCATGGTATAATTATCAATGTCTATCCAAGAAATGGGGAAAAGTATTCAAAATGAATCACCATACAAGGAGCTTCACAGATCATAATGTCACTATACATCAAAATACATCTGTACACATAAACTAGCTACACCTGACACATGTCATCCTCATGGGATCCTAATGGCCCCCACCCTACAGTGGTGGTGGTTGCATTCCCACTAACTCTGATTGACCTAATCTCCTTAACCACATAGCCTGGCTTTGTGTCTGCTCTGCATACAATGGCACCCTCTAGTTTGTCAGAACCACCAACTTATATAGACTACGATAGTACGCCACATCCCTCATCACTATCAGGGTCTAATCCATTGCCCTCTACATATTCACATACATCTACCCCATCCCTACCACACTCACCGCTTCCTTGGCCTGATCACACTCCTATCGAAGCCTCTGAAATCTACCTAAAGTTGAGCTTGCATCCCATCATATGTTGACTGCAAACTATCTAGTCTTGCCTGGACACTATCTCTCTCCACCTGCATTGTGCTAGCTCTAACTCTCTCATGGCCAACCGCTCCTTCAACCCCTCTCGCCCTGGTGAATCCTGACCCAACCATCTCCTTCTTTTGATCCCCATCCCTCATCCCCTCTGCCATCTACTCCACCTACCCTCCACCTCCATCAATATCCCTCCCATCACCCCCATCTCCTCCTGGTACATATGCTTATACGTGGGGTTGTGGTTGTACCTATGGTTGCAGACCCTATAAATGTGGTTCCTGCACCTACAATTGTGCCTACCTTTGCCATAATTTTCCAACCCTTGGCACCACCCTCACACCCCCTCTTTGTTGTCCTCTATCTGCCATATGTTGGGCCATGTATCCTACTATCACTACTCGTCATCACCATGCCAATTTGTAGGCCTTCTATATAGCACACTGCACCTATAGTAGCAATAGTCATGTCTACCTCACTTTTCATCTCTGAGACCTCCATATGTGATAATATTGTGTAACCCCTGCATCCTGCACATTTTCTCCTAATACCACCCAGACCCGTGGTATCGCATGTGCCCAATCTAATCATGCAATACGTAAATCTATCTATGCTCCCTACCCTGCCAACTCCTCCCATGCCACCTAGGAAAATACATGTGGCTCATTCGTAGGAATACCCTTCCTCCTCCCAAACTATCACTACACTCTATCTGATTGATATCTCTCAATAATATACATCTTCCACCCCACAATGTAATGTGGTGTCAGGAACCACAATAATGTCCTAGCATCCTTAGACCACGCCTCACACTCTCGATATGGTCTCCATATCGCAGCATCCAACTCATCTATAGCCCATCACCAATGGCCTACGTCTTGCACAAATGTATACCACAGTCGTCCCCTCCACCTAAACACATATGGCTCCCTGTCTCCCACCGAGCCCCACCGCCAATCGGCCTCAATATAGTGATATGCTCCCATGCCCACACATGTAACAACGTCACATGTGCTAGGTTGCGCCCATCTCTATACACAATCAAATAGAGATTCCTATATAACATCATTAATACACAAGGCCCCCAAGAAAACACCTCATCCCCGCATAACATATCTCCTAACACATGCACCAATCCAAAAGGAAAAAACTTGTCGGTATTGCCAAGAAGCAATAAGCCCCCAACAATCACCATCACTGTGGAATATCATACACCATCCCCATGCATGCTTCCAAATCCATCTACATCCCATCCCAGGGCAAGTCTACTCTCTTCAACACCCTTTAATGCATGATCATCATGTCGCTTTGAATAGTATACATGCCATCCACAAATGAGTAGCCGTAGAATTTGCCACACACCCTCTAGAGTCACTATCATCTCCCCTGTTGAGAGATGGAACGTTCTCATCTCCGAGTGCCACCACTCCACCAATGCTATCAACATAGCCCTATGGGATCTGCTTCATGGCATCATTTCCACATGTCAAATGCCCACCATCTCTAAGTAACCGCACTCCTCCTACACCAGTCATCCATCAAATCTAGCACCGTCAACCTATGTTCATGGCTGACTATCGACCCTAGCCTGATGCAAGAGCATCCAAAGGTGTAAGGGCAATCTTGCATCACCCTAAAATAATGATGATTCAAAATCGATGACTTTGTTTTCATTTCTTTTCAAAATTTGTATTTTTGGTTCCATAATCACTTGAATAATGATGTAGAACCTTCAGTGTTTCCAAACTGCTATTTTAGGAAAGTTTGCATTTGGGCATGTATGGAAGTGAAAATTTACAGGAAGCTTCCTAAATGAAAAATAAGACCTTTGGCAAAGGAATCAAGCAAAGATCATTAGTGGGATGAAAGATATTAAAGTTTTTTTTCCCAAAAAACCCCTGAAAAAGTTTCAAAGTCAAGTTGGCGGCACTTAGAGGCCCCATACAGCCCTGAACATGGGCAGGATTAGCAAAGAAAATTCTTAGTGCAATCTTTCCAATGCTTAAAACAGTTGTCAATCAATCACCCAGATCAAAAGTTATGGCTCTCGGAATTTGACCTATTTTGGAGGGAGATGCAAATTTTGAAATTTAGCTGGAGGCCACCAAAAAAGGGCTATTTATGACCATTTTTGGGAACCCTTAACAGTAGTAGAGAGAAGGGGGAAAGTGTAGAGTCAAGAAAAGGCCGGAAAATATAAACCCTAGCAGATTTGAGGCTACAGAAGGCAGAAGGTTCCAGAATCTAGAGATAGGAGGTTGTAATGTGTTGTAGCCTGTGGAGGATTCATCCTCTAATTGGATTTTAGCTTCTGTAATGTAATGTGTTATCCAAATCAATAAAAGAACATTCTATTTTCTGTGCGTAATTTGTGTTATTGTGTGTTTTGCAATTTACACCCTTCATCATAGCCACTCCTACATTCATCCAATAAACCATGTCAAAAACACTTCTCACCTCTCTTTATACACTTTCCCTATGCATATGCCTTGTTTTTCAACACATGCGTCCATCCTCGACACACACGCTTGCGCCCCTTTTTCGCATGCCCACACTTATTTCCAATGCAAGCGCTCATTTCTGCTTGTACTCCATTTTTCAATCGAGGTGCATGTTCACCACACCTGCACTCATTCAAGAGCACACTCCCTTTTCCCACATGCGCACTCATTTATGAATGTCCATGCTTGTTCTATGTAAGCACTCGTTTAACAAATGCCTACACTCCATTTCCCCACACCCATGTGCAATTATACTACACGCACACTCATTCGCACTTTGGCATGTTCTCCCACCCCATACATGTGCAATAAATACACCTAATAAATACAACAAAGGGGTTGATGTCGTACATACCAATAGGCCCTATCCCATTGGTCACTAATACTCCCTCACGCGCTCTATCTAGTGAGTGTGTACAGGTACGTGCTTCATCTTCCTCTAAACTCCTCTGCTCTACTCCACTTCTTCTATTCAGAAGGGTAAAAATGAACAATTTACCTCTTCCATCACCTATTTGTAGCCCCCCAAACCCTAATTTTCACCCCCTAGCCTAATTTTTCACCCCCTTCCACTCATTTCTTCATAACTTATTCATTTTTCATCTATTTTTCTTCCATTGCTCTTATTTTTCTCTTCCCTATCCTATTTTCCCTGTCAATTTCATAGTTCACGAGCTCATCTGTGCTCTTCTTCACCCACATGACCTCTCAAGGGGGCATTATCCTACCACTACAATTCTTCATTTTTCCAACCAACTGGAGCATCATGTCACCCCTTCTTCACCAAAAATTGCTATATTTTATTTTTCTTTGAAATGACATTATTTTAACATCATTTCAAATAGGGGTAAAATGTAGACACCTAAAATCATCCACTCTCCACTCACCCCTAATCAAGGCACCAGCGTACCATTTCTTCCACAATTAATTGGATAAATGTATATTTATTCAATTAATTATCCATCTATCGTCCTCACCTTAATTAAATATTTTTTATTATTATTTAATTTTGTCAATGTTTGTCCCTAATTAATTAAATAGTATGGACTATTTATGCAATTAATTAAAATTCCTCCTATACTTCAACCCTATGTCCATCACATGTCACTCAAAAATTAAATAAATTTATTTATTTTAGCATTTTGTGCACTTTTGATTAGGAACCTAAATCACATCACTTACCATCATTAATCATTTGCACATGCATAATCATAATTAATCAAGGCTTTATGTAGTCAAGTCTTCATATGGGTACACTTGTCAATCAACATGTACACGAGGGGTAGTTGGAAGTATGGAGAAGATTTGCACTACCTTCCAAAAAGTTACTTTCCAATCCCCACCATCCAACCTTTCCAAAGAATGATCTTGACCCTTGATTCTCCTTGACCACCTTTCATTGCTTGCCACTTCGAGGCTTCTCATGCCTCCAATCCTCTCAAGCAATGAGAACCCTTGATCTCCCAATTTGATCCTATCCTTTCGTTCCCCTTCCAAAAAATCTATAAATTGGACCTCTTGGAGGTCATTTAAGGATAACTCTTTACTGCATTGTTATGTTGAGCACTCAACATCCTTCAATCTCCCCTACTCCTTCCTTGAACACTTCCACCAATTCTTTTGGTGCAACAAGGAGGCTTTGGTGAGAACTAAGGTATATATTTTCATTATGTTTGGTCTTCTTAGTCTAATCTAGAGGTGATTTTATGTTAATGAATGGAGTAGATTAATATGTTTGGTTTGCTCCTTTTATCATTCATTTTCATATGTTCACACCCCCATCTTAAAAATTCATGGTAACTCAAGATTCTCTTACAACATCTTACACACTTATCAAGATATTGACACATGGCTAAATGTGCTACCTCAAAGTGGGATCCTTACTTCTTGTAACATCAAAAATTACATACACCTGCAATTTCACACTATATTTTGGGTTTTCTTTAGTCTCCATTCCCTTAGTGTGTTTTAAGGATCATTTTAGCCAATCCTTAGCCTTTTTGTTCACTAGTTTGTCAAATTTCTTTATCAAATTCAAATTCTTCTCATTGACCCAAGAACACATGCTAAATTTTGAGTGATTTCTCTAGGACACTAGCATTACATGCGAACGTTCATGCAACGCGCTAGCATCTCATGAGTTTTCAAAAATTTAAAATGTTGGTTTCATGCTCAGTTGCCTCCTACCACCTATCATAACACATGTCTGTCAAAAAAATGTCTTCAATGCCCAAATCTGACCCTTCAACTTCCTCACAAGCTTTATGCAAAAATAATTTTTGAATCTCTATTAATTTATCTCATTCTATTCTCTTGCAACCTAAAAGCTTCTTTTCCAACCACAAGAAATATATCTTTGGATCTCTTCTCTCTACTATCTTTAGTTGCAACTCCATTGTTGAAACTCGTTTAAGTTGCATACTGTTGAAATCTTCTTAGACAATCACAAGTGCTCATCTTATCATCTACATCATGATGGTAATTTCAGTTGAATGAGTTTTCTTCTTGTCTGAAGAAAGCATTAACAGTATTTATTTCATTATCTATTTGGCAAATCCTTTGGTGTAGGCCACCACCTTGTTTATCTTCATACACACATTAGAGTATTCTTCCCGATAGACCAAGGTTGACTCATAGATTTATGTTATTGTCACTAGTCTTAATTCCTATATGCACATAGGATAGGAGCAAAACTATTTTTCTCACTTTATCATTGGCTATCTGAGGAGGTCAAAAGACAAACATAAGGGCTTAATCTAAAGGCAAGCGCCCAAAAAACCTCGACCATTTTTATTTGTCTCTCAACTACAAGTATTTTGAGAAAGAGGTTTGCTAGTATCTTTTCCCTTATCTTGTTCATTTTGTTATTTCATTTAATTTAGTTGGTTTAGCTCCATTTTATCATATTTCTATATTATCTAATATCCCTTGGTTTGTTGTTTTGGTTGTCCCTATTTCCTATTGTGCAAGTGGGTTTGAACGCTAGTGAGAACTTCGAGTTTCGTAACTTTTCTAGACAACAACGTGAGACTAGGACGACGACGCATGATTTGGACGACAATGCATCGTGTGGATGTCCACACATCGCGATAGTGTCCAAGGCAATGAACTTAATCTTTCAATGCTAGGTTCCTTTGTTTTTTTAATTTACAATTATGAATTCAATTTGTCGATTCTATATTTCAATTTCTTGTAAATTAACATTCTTTCAACCTCATTAATTGTTTCATTAATTTAATGTAATGTAGAAGTTAAGAGTAGCTTATTATTTTCTCCTTTACACTTCATGTGAGGAAAAAAATAACAATAAAGACAAAATAACAAGTGCAAACAAATTTTTAAATATAACAATTAGGAATGCAAGGTTGAGACACCTTTTCCCAACACTGATGGCATGTGCAATTCAATTTGAGTGTTTTGTAAATGACAAAGATGGATTGCACCATGCATCTAATTAAAAGTGATCAACAATTGTCATTTGAACTCAACAAAGGTATTTTCAAAAGCTTTCCCAATACCAACTATTATAATATGTTGTGAATCACCTTGAATATCTAAGAAGTTATTATTGTTTCTAGTCTTGATTCATGTTGTTCTTGTAATTGATCTTTTATGTGTTTGGTTATATAAGTCAAATATATTGACTATAAAATATTGTGCAATTTCTAAGATAGATAAGTAATCAATTCATCCAATGACTAGCTATAGGTTATTCACTTAAATTAAATTGTATTTATGTATTTTCACTCAACTCTCTCTTCTATTTTCCCAACAACTGTTATTGAGTGCTCATTGAAGATCATACAAGGAGATAACCTCTTAATCTCATAGATTGTCTTGTGAGTCGTGTTCCATGCTCACAAACTTTCCATGCTTGATGTCCACAAGTGCAACTTCGATAGTGATAAGAGTCTAGACATCAACACACACCATCATCCAAAAAGGTGAGAAAAGTTGAACACCCCTCTACAAACGGTTGTGTATGCTTTGAATCCAAATTGATAGACTTCTTCTCATTGACAACCATGAAGTAAGGAATGGCCTCATAAAGGCCCTCAAAAAGATATATATCTGAAAGGAAGCTTCAGTGATCAGAGTTGAGAGGATTAATTGTATAGAATTAGATGGCTACAAGACTTTGACAAAGATTGATAGACGCACTTTGGCATAGGCCAAACCAATTGGTGATGAATCTATGGACCTCCAAGATCATTGCGAACAATTGCCATTTGTCTTCTCTCACAAGATTCTAGTTCATCTACTATTGAGAGAAACCGGTCCACATATAGCTTTATCCACTCTCTAAAGAGAAAAAGACTTACCTTTGCAAGAGTGAAAAAATGTGTTGCAGTGCATACTCTTTTGTGTCTCGTTCATTGCAAAACACCTCAATATAGGTAGAGCCTAACAATAAGATGGGATGGACAGCATGAGGACCCACAAGTTGATGAGAAGCAAGATGTGCAAACAAGATTAGATGGCATTGAGAGCACATTGCAAGATGAGGATACAATTCCTTCTAATTGTTCAAGTGATTAGTTTCCTAAATATCTAGTTGATGATGATTGTAATTTTTGGGCTTTCTGCTCAAACAAAAATAGTGATGGATATCTTTTTTGGCCATCTAATTGTCATTTTGATGTTTGTCACTCGTAGACTATAGTTAGCTAATATGATCATTGATGTTCAAATTATTGCAATGTTTAGTTGTTATAATTTATAGTTATCAATGATCAATTGTTTTTGGTAAATTACAAAAAGCAACAAAAAAAAAAGAAACCTCTAGTGGTAGACAAGGACCTTTGGCTTTATCTGAAAGGGTTTATCAAATTATATTTCAATTGGGCTTCTAAAGGGAATCCAAGCAAAGCAAGTGGAGGACTAATTCTAAGAGATTCAAATTGAAATTTCTTATATGGTGGATCTTTATTCTTTAGCAATAAAACTGATAGTGAGAGGCATTAATAGCAAGGATGGGTATAGTTGTATCTCTCATTTTCAAACATGTGTTAGTGGGAGACTCCCTAATAGTGATAAATGCTCTGAAAAAAGGATTCAATCCTAATTGATGTTTAACCATTTTGTGGAAGAGGTGTAGAATTTAAAGAAAATTTATTTGCTATAAGCTTTGATCATAGGAGTGAATGTGGCCACAGAGTATTTAACTGATGTGAGAACGGATCAAGATCCTCTTATAGCCAAGTATAGTCAACATACTTATACTTGGCAAGATTTAGAATAACATATACAACACCCTCCACGATCTTGTTTTGCTCTCTGCAATATAGGAGAGGCAAACTTAGCATCTACCTCCTAGTTTTTTTTTTTTCTTTTTTGTTGGCAAAGGATGTGATTGTAGTATTAATTACATTTGATTTATGGTGATCTCTTTTGCAGTGATTGTAGGCATAGTAATCAAGTGTTTTAATTACTTCGTAGATGAATTCAGCCCAAGCATGCTCAAGGCATGCTATGGCAATTCGGCGGAATTTGACGCACCTCTAGTTTCCATGTAGTGTGCCTCTATATGGTATCATTTGCTATCTCTTATTTCAATGTTGGTCTGGTGGCTTGCTCTCTTACGTATCTGTCTTGCAGGGGGTGGAGGTTTCCTAATATTAGCAGGAATACCCAATAAACGGAGTGCAGAAAATGGTAAGAGTTTCAAACTTTATGGTGGTGTATCGATTAATTTTGCATACTTAGTTGAAATATATAAGAATATTAAATTTGGGTGCCATCAAAATATGGTTTTCGAGTCTTATTCATGATGGAGTCGTGCGACAAACTCATGTTCTGATCCATTTACAGGTCATTGATGCAAAACTAGGAATTCAAAGGTAACTGCTGCTAGAAACCCATTAAGTATTGTGTGTGTAGTTCAAATTTTACAGGCATTAGGAAAAAAATACTAGATATCTGGGATTCCACTTCTAGTAATCCTAAGTTTTATTTAAACAGTCAAAGCTTTGAACATGTTTCTCATAATATTATGACAGTTCTATAAGTTGAAACATTTACCAGCCTTGCATTCAAGTAATTTGCCCCGCAAATCAAATGCCAAAATCTTTTTTAAAAATGTTTGTAGCATAATTTTTTAAGCAAAATAATTTCGTTAATTTGTGATGTTGGCATCCAGGCAACTCAGTAGACATTATTTAACAAGCCATCTTAATTTACTCTCAGTTCTAAGCTGTCACATCCAGTTGAATTCTAGAAAATGTGAGCATGGCAAAGCACCAATAAAGTTCGATTAAAATCTTAAAGTTAGAGACAGTCTGTGTTTGTTGTATCAGTCGTGATTGCTCAATAGTCTTTAGTAAGTTCATACATTACCCTGAAACAACTCCCCGTAAGTGGAAAACTCAACTTTAAACCAAGATTACAGCTAAATTACAACAATTTAACACTTAGACACGAGAGTATCTAATGAGTAAACTCACAGCAACAACTTTGCAAGTAAAATGCCGTTGAATTTCCTATTTCCAAATCTCGTATTTTCATGTCCTTGTGGTCCCTGTAAACTCAGCAATCCAGTTCTATATCATAAGCCTGTCTCTTATGAGTTGGGCACCCTCACACCAGTAAGGGCAACTAAACTAGACGATTGCCATAAAAGATTTCAATGTTGACTGCCCAACATTTCCGCAAAGAGATTTTCCAATATAGATAAGCATAAATACAACTGGCACCCTGAAGAATAACTTGAATCTTAAAGATTACATAATCAGAAAGGGGTGAGATACATTTTCCTTGAAATATTGAAAATTATTCTATTTGGGTTGAGTATTGGTACACATTTTGCACGGCCTTTCTTTAGTTTGACAAGGAGAAGGTAGAACTTGGTCCTTGAATTATTAACTTCCATCTCCACAAACCTTCATTCTTCACCTTATTCGTGCAACTTTTAAGGCTCAAAGCTCCAAACTAAAAGTCCCCCAGCAAGGAACAGTATGCTTCCCTCAAATTCTGAACTTCTTTTTGTAAGCCGTGTGTTTCTTTATGGACCATTTTCTTGCATGTTTCCTCAACCATAAGTGAGACAGTAAAATTTATCTTGAGGAAAAAGCCAAGAAATCCAATACACTGATAATGTAACATATATTTACAGGTTACTGACATCAGCAACTGTTAAAAACAGTAGATCTTGATCACATTATTATCTAAACAGCATTTTCAGCTCCTCAATCCGTGCAGAACGAACCTCTTGGTCTGTCAATGCTCCAGAAATCATCCGTTGCTTTCGTGCTTGAACCTGCTGCATCCTCTCTTCTACGGTGTCCTGCTTGGCAGTTCAAGGAAATGGAAAAAAAAAAAGTCTATCAAATGCTCACATCCATTTAGTTATAACTTTAACTGTCTTTGTAGGATATGGATAAAACTGTCTAAACAAAGATTCCAAGTAAATGTCGGGTCTCGTGTCCAGAAGCAAACATTCAAGCAATATGTTATTCAGTATAAATTGCACCTTCATAATAAAACGTTTGATTGAAACCGGTTTTGTTTGACCAATGCGATGAATGCGCATTATAGCCTGCTCCTCAACAGCTGGGTTCCACCAAGGATCCTTTACAAAAAAGAAGAGCAATTTTCATCATTTGCATGCCACATATACACGATGCATCTTCATTTCTTTACATACCCAACTTAAAAAACACTCCTTGATATTAGTAAAATTATTTTTTGCCTGCCTCCTGGATTTATAATATACAAAACATTAATCATGATCAACATAAAAATAGCAGAATAACTACAAGATGTCAAGACTGAAGACCATATTGTTCTGAAGACCGGTAAAGGATACACAAACGTTTGAAATGACTGCATTTGATCTGTGATGTGGTAATTTAATCAATGACATTGAATCAAACATAAAACCAGGATTTGGGACAACGGGCTTAAGGTGTCTCAATGCTCAAAGGGTCTTATTTGATCAAGAGACACTTGACAAATGCATGACTCTAAAAGCTGAATTTGAAAACTGAACTTGGGACTCCATGAAATGTTACACTTCACATTACTAAGTCAGTACTGAGTATGTTCCTAAATAACCATAGTACATCCATGGAATGAAGTGAGAGGCTGTCCTTTTGTGGATGCATATGAGTATCCCTGAAAATCCTTGAGGGGTAAAATTGCACTGGGAAGCAAGGCATGTGCTTTGTTCTGTAACTTACACTTCCAAAGAAAGAAAAAATGTGGGGTCTGATTTGGAGGACATTGCAAACTGAGTGGGATGTACCTATATTATATCCCTGTTTAACATAGATTTGGATGGTATGACATGATCACAATCCCCATTTTAGATACCACTGACTCAAGTCTTTAGTATCCCTATCTTTCTTTCTTTTACACCATATTTTTTGTTGTTGATTGGGAATGGTCCCAAATTCCAATAACTGCTGTCCTACCTTAGCCCAGTTTGTGGTCACTAAGTAGTTAATGTCACATCATGGTAGCAATCAACCTTTGAGTGCCATAGACTTGTCGAGGGTTACCTCAGGTATTCTGTGGTGGCTCACTCTCGTGCGGCTAAAAATGATGTTTCAAACAAAGCTAGCTTCACCACATTAGCAAACACACATGGTAATTGTCACAAGGATTATCAAGAAGCCCTGCTTGTCATGAGCAAACGGCAGTCCCAAGACAAAGAATCCTACCTCAATAGCTTGACTTCAGGCAGCATGACAAAAGACAAACATAAACCATCACAAATGGGAGACAAACCGTTACAATTTCCACAACTGTTTTGAAAACTTCTCTAGCCTACACAAATGTTTATGCAAGCAAGCATTCAAGCGAGATTAATGAATGAGCAAATAACAGCTGTATCAAATCAGAACAAGAGTGTGTGCAAACCCAGCAATCGGTCATAGTGCAACTCCAGAGTTGATGGCAACAGTAGAGCACCTTGGAACATCAACACAAGATCCTTCTCCAAGTGCACCAAGCCCAACAAATTTTCCTCAATGTGTCTGACATAGTAGAATGTAGGAGCCACAACCCCCTTAGGGTGTGGGGCAGCATCCCATTGACAGTAAAGCCACCTATCCATCATGGTAGCATTTAGATAGATGAAATATCACATGTCGACAGATGAACCATCACACTTGGTATACAAACCGATACAAATTCCATAAAGATTCCTTCATCTTCTATAGCTTACAAAAATGTATATACAGACATTTGAGCAAGATAAATCAAGAAAATAAATGAGCAAAAAATAGATGAAATCAGAACAAGAATTTGCAAGGAAACTTTAGTAGTGTATAAACAGCCCAATTCTTTAATTCATCTATTGTATAGATTTCTCCAATCCCTTGAGGAAAACAACCAAATACCAAATGGCAGAGAACATGAAATCTACAAAACCATTTGGTTGTTACAACTTTCTCAAATTCCTAGACCAGGTTGTAATACCATGTATCCTGTTGTACAGAACCCTCAGATACAAATCTAGTAACAGTTCTGATTCTTTTCTGCCTTCATTGCCGTTCATCAGTCTTTTTGTTGAAAAATAACCATATTATGTTGCTTAATTGATATACTCTTCATCACATGAGATGGACCAGATGGTGTGATTATTTCTATGAATCTATTCTAGTCATCAAAGTTAAGCCAGAATGTCTTGTTTAGTTGCTGCCTTGTTTACATGTTATTTTAGGCTCTCGTCCAAGCATCATGATTAAGTACATTCTATACATTTAGTCAATGAAACTGTACATGGTCTTTGACTGAGCCTTTCACAGGTCATTGATATCATTCAGGTGATGCTGTATGTTTATGCACATGTTACTTCCTGCTGTGTTACTTCATAATGCATTGAGTTCCCACAACTTAGTATGTAAACCCGAAGATATTCCCTTGGATCCAAATCAGCTGTCTACACTTTTTGCTCCTGTTTATACCAGAACTTCCTTTTTGAGCATGCATTCTAACTCTTTCCCTTGGTTTTATAGGTCCTTGTATGTGGCATTTGTAGCACTAATGAGCAGGTTGCCAACTCAATTCATCCTTCTAAGTCTTGAGCCCTCATCTGATTCAGTCCTGTCGCTAACATCACCTAGCCTTGAGGTTGGCATCTGCTAGTGTGCCATTCAATGGTGGTGTTGGTGTGCCTGAGTCTAAAATAGTAGCCTTCCTCTTTGTTGATTACAGGTGCAGCCCTCCTCAAAAACGAGTTGCTTGGTGATCCTCCACACAAATGGAGGGAAAAAAGGTGAATGCTTCTTTTGAATACAGAATTGACAACTCGTTTGCAACATGGGTGCCTATGAGACCTTGAGCTTCATTTGACTTCTTGAGCCATTTCTTTTCTTGTATACATCAACAGGTTCTTTTTCATAACCAGTACTGAGTACCACAAGCCATGACTAATGAATGCATAGTCTTTTGCTTTCACAGCTTACGCTTGTGGTCCATAAGCTTGAATTTGAGAAGGCAATCAACCTCAAAACAAATCATACCAGGTAACTGAACTCTAAAAAAATGACCTGAGTTACCAAAAAAAAAAGATTAGATGACCAAATAGCACTAAACTTGTGAAAAAAAGTTGATTAAAAAGGGAAGATAGCAAGGTTTGATATAGGGAATATTTTACAAGCAAGAAACTCTAGAAGTGGACCACTTGAAACAACTTGAAATGAAAAGAGGTGCCTTCAAACCTTCAAGAGCCTAATGAAGGGATAAATTTTACATGATTCTTCATTCTGGATTGCTCCTAAAGAGAAAAATAACAATAAACCTATGCAAGAGAAGCATTGCTGACAAAATCTTAACTCCAAAAGAAAGAAATAATGGCACACCCAAAATATAACAAGAGATTTGCCCTAGGAAACCCTTTCAGCAAAAAACCCATCAAAAGCACTAGCAGCATTAACTTATTGTATTAACTCAACCATTCATAATACAATAAGATATTTCGAACTTGTGTTTAACCCTAATCCATATGCAGGTATTTAATTTTATAGGCACATCAATATAGGAATCCACTAAGTGATTACAATATAAAGGGTATTAAGCAATGGCCCAAAAGACCACCTATAAGGGCCCAAAGAATTTTTCTCAAGAACCCTCACCCCCCAACCGGGGTGCCTCATGGGGGGTCGATGGCCTCCATAACACCAAGTTGTGGCAAGGTGTATTATAAGAGGTGTAAAACATGCATAGTATACAACACATATCCAACAGCTCCCAAAATATTCAGCACAATAACAATCTAGCTGGTAGAATAACCTAGCAAATAACATAAGCGCCAAAGACTTAAGAAAGAAACACAATCTGTGCAAAACCCTGCAAGGCAGAAACCCTCCTAATGCAGGGATTTTGCAACTTTGATCTCAAAGCACAAATCAACATGACTTCTCTAATTGATTGCAACCACAACTGAGGGTAAAGAACACAAAATTCAAAGTAACAATGCTAGAGACAATGATGTTGCAATCAAACACAGATGTTGTAGGCAACACTGCTCAAACAAGTTTAATACACAACCCAAGATAATCTAGGAAGCATATATAAATCCTAGGGGCCAACATATAGAATCTTCCACACTACAACTCTAAGTTCACATGTCCATCTGAGCACTAAAAGTCTATGAAACAAAGTGTCTTCCCTAGTTAGACACCATAAGGTTAGAGATGTGTTGCAGTGATGCCCAAATTCTAAAACATTGAAGTCATAAAGTGGATGATGTTGCCAATGTTGTTTTATTAGTTAAAAGAGGGTTCTATTGGGCCCTTACCCTTGAAAAACGACTAAACAGAAACTTAAATAATGGCTATAGGCATAAAACAAAAAAGGCAAAAAAGGCTTGCACCCAACATAACTATAAAGGGCATGGAGCAGCAAAGCAAGCCTGCAATAGAAAGAGAAACAACAGCCTACACAACACCCCATCCAGACACTCGACCCGAGCATCCAGCAACATCAGCAGATTTTCAATCATAGGCAACCACGGACACAATATCTTCCTTGGAACCCCCTTACAAACCCACAATCCTCGAGATTCATAAATTTAACACCATGAATTAATTCCTTCTGTTTAACAGCCTAACGAAGAAAACCGTTCTCAAACAATCGTGGGCTGAAGTGTGAACCTCAAGAATTCCATTCGACTGAGAAACTAGCAATTTCTTACCAATATATTGACATCAATGTAAATCTTTTCACCTCTTGCAGCTCCTCAAACACAAACAAAATATCCTTGTTGAGCTCTCTGAGCTCCTTCCTTGACACCCATTGAGATGCATCCATAGCCGGCACAAGGGAATCAGCCGAACCTTCATCCTCTCCCAACAGCAAAGACACACCTCACGCATCAACCAACCAACCCCACCCTAGACCTAGCTTCCCTAGTATCTCCTATCCCCAAAGAACCCAAAATATGGTTAATGAGAGAGAGAGAGAGAGAGAGACCCAAAAATTATCTTAAGACACCAATTAGAGACAAGGCATTTGAAGTGGGGATCTCTCCCCTTCAAAGCTCCTCTACGCACCATTGCTATAGCCACCCACAAACAAACTAGACACCCCACCACCCCAAGAAAGAACAAAGTTGAACAGCCAAGACGAAACTCAAGAAAAAAACTAAGGCGCACCACCAAATAAATAGACTACACCTGATGAAGAACTAAACACGCAAGAGTCTTCATTACCAAGCACACCAAGAGGCACCTAGAACATCACAACAAGTGAAATACCAATGTTCCACACGGACGAGTCCCCCACAAAATCATCACATTTCAAGAACAAAGACTTTCTAAAATTATCTTAAGATGCCAATCAGAGATAAGACCTTTGAAGTGGAGATCTCCCCCCTTCAAAGCTCCTCTATGCACCATTGCTACAGCCATCCACAAACAGAGTAGACACCCCACCACCCCAAGAAAGAACAAAGCTAAACATCGAAGATGAAACTCAAGAACAATACTTAGGCACACCACCGAATAAATAGACCACCCCTAATGAAGAACTAATCACACAGAAGTCTTCATTACCAAGCATGCCAAGAGCCATCTAAAACATCATGTAGATACCTAAAATTGTCCACTCTTCGTTTCAACCCTAATTTGTCCCTAAACATCACTAACTACCCCTAAACATCCCTAAACTGCATAAACACATGTTTAGACAATTAATTATCCAATCCCCTTCAAACCGTGATTAAACGATATTTTATTGTCAAAATCACTATTCATGTACTATTCACTATTCATTTGTACCTGCTTTGGTCCCTATATCAAAACGTATCCCTAGCCTAAATGATTTATTAGTCATTTATCCCTTTCCTCTATAGTCCAAACATTAGATAAATTTAATTTATCTATTATCCCCTTTTCCTATCCCATGAATTAAATAAATATTTACATTTATTTAATTCCCTATTTTCTACACTTTTGATTGGATAACCTAAACCTAATTAGTTAACCTAACCTCCAACTTGCACATTCCATTATCCGAAACTAACCCTAGTCAAACCCTCACAAACCCCCATGTGTACAAAGGTATGGTCTTTGTACAAGCCTACATTCTTACAAAGTGATGGGCAAGTCCTTTGTACAAAAGGTCCTTTTTGTCCTCACTTGATCTTAACCATCCCCTTTTTCCAACTCACTTTTCAACCATTGATTTGTCCTCAATCCAAGGACGTCTCCCCACCACCAACCAATGCATGCCACTTGGCAAGCTCTCCTTGCTTGAGAGCTCTCAACAATCCTCATCCATTGATCTCTTGGATCAATCCTAGCCCTCCATCCACAATCCAAAAAATCTATAAATAGCCTATCACCCAAGCCATTTTCAAGACTCCATGAAGTGTAATGTTATGTTGTTATTTTGAAGAGCCACCTACATCTACAAAACATCAAAGAGCACATCCAACATCGCAAGGTTTGCATGGTTGTTAACCAGTTTTAGCTTCCTTTTTCTTTATGCATTCCTTTCTTGCTTGTTAGCAAGAAATATAGAGGAGATACCAGTCCGGAGATCCGGTCCTCGGTCAAGTCTTTGTAATCAGTTTATACCCTGGTCAAGTAGCTAGAGATTGACAACAAAACATAAAGAATAACCAAACAGAGCATCACATAATACATCAAAAAATGATAACACACAGTTACCCAGCACCAACAGATCTCCATATATACAACAACCACATGTACACATCATAGATCCATCCTCCGACAAGTCTAAGTCTCTGCCTCACCAATTACATACATGACTTCTATGTAATTGTTACATCAGAATATATCCTATTCTCCTATCATGCTTGCTTACATTCTACGATCCCCTGTCTATCTATATATATGGACCATATATATAGACTATATCTAATATATCTAGGGATGTGTTATTTATCATCTTTTGTCGGCTTCCGGCCTCCGCATAGTATGTAGTATCCTCCAGTCGGCTCTGTTCTGTGCCAAGTAACCTGCTAACACCATCCCCCCCCCCCAAGACATGCCTTGCTCCAGTTGAAAGTATTTCTTGAGTCTGGCACCATTGACATATCCGACCGATAGTTTGCCCTCCATATTTTTTAGTCTGACTGCTCCGAAATTTGCAAATTCTTCAATGTAGTATGGTCCTAGCCACCTTGTCTTCAATTTTCCATGCTTCTTAAACTTGTCATACAGGAGTACTAAGTCACCTTCCTTGAATGTATTGTTTCTCAAGTTTCTGTCATGCCAGGCCTTCTGTCTGTTCCTTTCCAAGTTCATATTATATGCTGCCATCAGTCTGTCCATATCCAATTTTTCCAATTCTTCAATCCTCTGTGTGAGATTCTTCACCCAATTTGAGGGTCCTTGCTGTCCAGAATTTTGACAATATGAAGTGTACCGGTATTGTAGCATCTATTCCATATACCAGTTCGTAGGGAGTGGACTTAGTGGTTCTTTTGATGGTTGTCCTGTATGCCCATAGTACCACAGGTATTTTGAGATCCCAATCTGTTTTGTTCCCACTACACTTTTTTGTCAATGCTACCCCAATGATCTTATTCAAGACTTCACTTACTCCATTTGCTTGTGGATGATATGGTGAAGTACTGTTGTGTGTTATCATGAAATTGTCCAGTAGCTCTAAGATCATCTTGTTTACAAAATGTTTACCTTAATCACTTGTTATGCTCAACGGACAGCCAAACTTGATGATTATGTTCTCATAGATGAATTTGGCGGCAGTTTTTGTTGTGCAGTCTCTAGTTGGTTGTGCTTCAGCCCACTTAGTCAAGTATTCTACTCCGGTAATGATGAATCTAACTTTAGACTGCTTTGTCAGTGGATCTATAGGTCCAATGAAGTCAACGGCCCAATTCTGAAAATGGTAATTGTGCTGAAATTGGTCCTAGTGGCATTTCATCTCTTGCAATAGGTCTTCCTGTTCTCTGACATACATCACAATTCTTCACATATCTCTTTGCATCTTTGAAAAGTGTAGGCCACCATAGCCTGGCTAGTTTGATTTTCTTTGTTGTCATGTCGCTAGCATTATGTCCTCCGACTATCCCTTCATGTGCTTCCCTTAGAATTTCTTCTCTTTCATGTTCATATACTACCCTTCTGATGATATCATCTTTTCCTCGGATATGTAGCTCTCCCTCAATTAATGTGTATGGAAAAGATTTCCGCATTAGTTTTTGTTTCTCTTGTGATGGCATTTCTGCTGGAAATTCCCTTGTAGCTAGTAGGTATGTTATGTCTTCCAGTTCTTCTGGTACCGCAGTTACTCTGAAAAGATTTGCGCCAAGCAATTCTTCCTATACCTCTGGATCTTCCCATGTCTCAATTCTGGACAAATAGTTAGGTCCCTAATTGTGCTTTCCCAGTTTCACCATGATTGAGAATTCAAACTCTTGAATCAAAAGTAGCCATCGGCAAATTCTTCCTTCAATGATCGGTTTGTTGAGTAGGTATTTCAATGGTTCATGATCAGTATAGAATACAAAAGGTGTTGACAAGAGGTAATGTCTGAACTTCTGTAGTGCATATACCATTGCTAGGGCTGCTCTTTCAGTTGTGGTATAGTTCTCTGCTTTTGACAATTTCCTGCTTGCAAATGCTATAGGGTGATCCTTAGAACCTCTTGGCTGGGTCAGCATTGCTCCTACTGCAATCTCTAATGCATCCACATGAACATGGAATGTGTTCTCCCAGTCTGGAAATATGAGTTTTGGTTCTTTTGTTATCTTTTGCTTCAAAGTATCAAATGCCTTTTGGTGTTGTTCATTCCAGGTAATACATTTGCCCTGTTTTTTCTTCAATAATTCTTCTATAGGTGTTGAGATAGCTGCATAACACTTGATGAATTTCCGATGATAACCAGTATACCCTAGGAATGTTTTGACATCAAATATGGTTTTTGGTTGCAACAAGTTTTGAATAATGGCAACTTTTGAAGGATCAATCATCAGTCCTTTACATATTATATGGCCCAATAGTGTTCCAAATGGTAATGCAAAAGCGCATTTCTTCAAGTTTAGGGAAATTTGCAAGCTCCTACACTTGTTCAACATCAATCTTAATGCTTGTGTGTGATCTTTTATTAGTCCAAATACAGTCCAATCATCCAAATAGACTTCCAGAAAATCATGTATAAATTCCTTGAATGCTTGACCATGATTCTACTGAATACTGCAGGTGCATTTTTCAATCCAAATAGCATAACAATATACATGAAATATCCTAGTTCAAATGCAAATGTTGTTTTAGGTAGATCTTCCTCTCTAATTTTTACCTGGTAATATTCGGAGTATCCGTCAATGAAAGAATAGATTTCCCTGCTGGCAACTAACTCCAGGATTTCCTCTGTGAATGGTGTAGGGAAAGGATCATGAATATGTTGGAAAGACAGTTGATGTTGCACCAAAAGATCAACCTGTTAATGCCCGATACAATCACTAGAGATAATGAATCCACAAGAGGTGGTTAAGCCTTGTCATGAACCCAAGTGCTGCGCTACACAGCACAAGGAGACCAAGGGTGCACACCTTGCAACAATCCCCCCAGCGCAAGCGAGGGGTTTGAACCCGTGACCCAGGCTCTAATACCAATTGTTCGAAAGACAGTTGTTGTTGCACCAAAAGATCGACCTATTAATGCCCGATACAATCGCTAGAGATAATGAATCCACGGGAGGCGGTTAAGCCTTGTCACGAACCCAAGCACTGCGCTGCATAGCACAAGGAGACCAAGGGCGCACACCTTGCAACACAATACAAGCCTTATTCAATTCTCTATAGTCTCTACAAATCCTGATTTCTCCTTTTTTTTTATTTTGTACTACCATTGGACTGATCCACTCCGCTTCCTCCATTGGCTTTATGATCCTTGTTTCTAGCATCTTGTCAAGTTCCATTTTGACTTTTTCTTCATGTAAGGATTCAGCCTGTATGGTCTTTTCTTGATTGGTTTGTAGCCTTCTTTGAGTTGAATTTTCATTGTTTCGGCTTCCTCTTTGATTCCCTTCATCTCTTTGAACTTTCTAGGGAACAGATCCTCATCTTCAGACAAAATTTCTACCACTTTTGCCACTTCCTTTGTAAATTCAAATCGAACTTATAATCTCTGACTTGGATATTTTCTGAAAGTTGGATATTTATATTGCAGACTTAACTTATTACTTTCTTTTGTATTTCAGAGGGGCAATTTCCACTTCTCATACACTTCCGATTTTTGTGTCGATCCATGGTATTGCAGGGCAAAGACGTTATATATATGAGTGACTGTAGGAGTCACATCTGTGATAGACGTGACTCCTCAAGGAGTCACGCCTATCACAGGTGTGACTTTGTCACCTTTCCATTTCTTTAGCAATTGCTAATCACCATTTGTAGTGGAGTTTATACTTTGGTAATATATCATCCGATCATGCTATATTCATGTTTATTTTAACATACTTTATATATTAAGTATGAATATATAAGTAATACTCAATATTACTTATATATTCATATTTATTATGATCATAATAAATACGTTATCTGATCAAAGCTACAAACAACTCAACACTCCCTCTTAGCTCGGGAAGATAACAATATCACAATAATCTCTGTGAATATCAATTATCTGATCTGTAATGAATTACTCAAAGTAATTAATATCACATAACTCATGATATATAGTATCACCTATCTCGTGATACGTAGCATCACCTACCTCGTGATACTAAAGGATATACTATACTCGAGAACATTACATTCTCCTTATATATCCTAGTTATGGTATGTGCACTGACATTAAGTCACATAATGTCTACCATAACTTAATCATGATAACTCCATGATTCATACAAATATCAAGTCACATGATATCAGTCTAATAAACATTATAAGATCGTCACCTTATAATGTTAGGTACAAGTGTAGATTATCCAAAAGATCGTCACCTTTTAGAAATAAACACAGAATGGGTAGGCCCATAATGTCATAGAGTCACACATATGACACAAGATGTTTACACATTAAACATCTTTAGTATATTAGTACAAATCAATTAGAATTTTACATTTCAATCATACCAAGATTTTTCCTGAAGTTTTCAACTTTCACCTTGAGGAGTGGTTTGGTACGAATATATGCAGTTTGATCTCTTGTACTGATATACTCCAACTGAATCACATTCCTTTCCACCATATCACGCACATAGTGATGAGGAATCTCAATATGTTTAGATCTATTATGGAATACTGGATTCACGGATAGCTTAATACAGCTTTGATTGTCGCAGTGGATGATAGTTGGTTTCAGAGGTTTACCAAATAATCCCACAAGCAGTTTTCTAAGCCATACTGCCTCTCTAGCAGCCATAGAAGCTGCAATATATTCGGCTTCTGTAGAGCTCTAAGCAACTGAAGATTGTTTTCTGCTGATCCACGATATCATTGCTAACCCTAAACTGAAACAACATCCGGAGGTGCTCTTCCGGTCCGTTACACTTCCAGCCCAATCTGAATCTGTGAATCCATGTAGATCTAAGTCAACCTTTTCATATTTTAAGCCATAATTTAGAATACCTTGAAGGTATCTCATTATATGCTTCACAGCCACAAGATGTATCTCCTTGGGCTCACACATAAACTGACTTAAGGCATTTATAGCATAGCAGATATCAGGTCTGGTATTGACCAAATACATCAAGGATCCAATTATCTATCTATACAGAGTGGGATCTGCCAACTGAGAATCTGCTGCTGCTTCCTTCAATTTATGAAGATTTGTTTCCATGGGGGAAGACATAGGTCTACATTCCATCATACCAAACCTTTTTAATATATCAATTGTGTACTTCCCTTGGTTTAGACTAATACAGTCTGATTTCTGCCATACTTCCAGTCCAAGGAAGTAGTGTAATAGACCTAAGTCCTTCATGTCAAATTATGAAGCTAGATCTTTCTTACACTGATCAATAAGGTGATCTTCTCCTGTAATCAATTGATCATCAACATATAATATCAATATTAACATATCACCTTTGCTTTGTTTGAAGTAGAGATTTGGATCTGCATCATTCTTTGAGAAGCCTAATCTCAAGAGGTAACTGTCAATTCTTTCATACCAGGCTCTGGGGGCCTGTTTAAGTCCAGATCAAAGTCTTCCTTGAGTCCTACTCAAGGGTATCATGTCTTGTCATGGATTCTCTCAACATGACGTCCACCATGGCTACTCCAAGAGGGTGGGAAGAATTTATCACGGAGTCTCTCAATGTGATATCATTGAGTCACTCAACATTATGTCCACCATGGAGTCTCTCAACATGACGTCCACCATGGCTACTCCCAAAGGGTGGATAAACACAAGTACAAGAGAATCATCATGGAGTCTCTCAACATGATGTCCACAATGGCTACTCCCATTAGTGGAAAAATACATCGTCATGGAGTCACTCAACATGACGTCCACCATGGCTACTCCTAGAGGGTGAAAAGAACCACATCTCCGTCTCAGAGATGGACAAGGGCTTTCACCTTAAATTTCTTCGTCTCAGAGAAAAATGCATTAATAAGGGCTTTCACCTCAAATTTCTCTGTCTCAGAGAAAAATGCATTGACAAGGAATCTTCATGATGATGTGACTCCCTCTGAAGCTCCAAGTACTAGCATCAACCTCTTGACCTCCTCGTCCAAGGTTGCCTCTGTTGGTTTGTTAGACTCCCTCTTAGTTGTGAGTCCCAGACTTCACAACCCTTTGCAAGATCCTTGCCTTGACTTAACCTAATTTGATTAGGTCTTTGCCATACTTCCAGTCCCAGGAAGTAATGCATGAGGCCAAGGTCCTTCATCTCAAACTCGGAGGTTAACTCTTTCTTACATTTGACAATGAGGTTCTCTTTTCCAGTGAGAAATAGATCATGCAGCACAACATCGGTGTCTGGTGCATATCCTACAGCCTTCATTTGCACTTCCAACCTGGCCAAAGCTACATAGATCTCTTCGGTTTGTGGATGTGATTTGTCCCCCACAAGAAATCCATGTTGCAAGTTCTTGACCTCAATCCAACTACAACCTGGTTTCTTCTTTATCCCTTTATCATTCATAATTGTTCTCGCCCTTTCAACATCACCTCACCGGCCTATTGCAGCATAAATGTTTGAAAGAAGAACAAAAGCCTTAGTATGATGCGGTTCTAATTCCAGTATCTTTTTGGCTGCTCATTCCCCGAGCTTTATATTTCCATGCATTCTGCAAGCAACAAGTAATGCACCCCAGATTATCACATCGGGCTCAAATGGCATTTTGTTAACGAAGTCTTGTGCATCATCTAGATGTGCTGCCCTACTAAAAAGATCAACCATACAGGCATAGTGTTCAGGTCCTGGTATAATGCAATAATCTCGGCGCATGGATTCAAGATATAGCCATCCTTCGTCAACAAGGCCAACATGGCTGCATACATAGAGTATGCTGAGAAAAGTGACTCTATTTGGCCTCATTCCTATTAGTAGCATTTCTTCAGACAATTGGATTGCATCTTTCCCAAACCCATGTTGGGCATACCCTGTAATCATTGCATTCCATGATACTATATTTTTCTTTGGTATTTTCTGAAACACATGCGTGCATCGGTTATGCTTCCACATTTGGCATACATATCGACAAGAGAGAATTCCCCATAGATTCATCTACCTGAAATCCACGTCTAAGTACATAACTATGGACACACCTCCCATGTGGCAGATTTCCTAGATTTGCACGAGCCACAATCACATTCAAGAGAGTAACCGAACTAGGATTAATGTCTTCCAATTGCATGTCTTTGAAGATAGGCAATGCTTTATGTGCGTAACCATTCTTGATGCAGATATCCTAACTGGGTGCATGCAACGAGCACATTCACTATGGTAAAAGAATTGGGGATCTCTTTTCCAATTGCATCTTAAATATCTTCAAGGCTTTTATGCCTTCATAGCTCTATACATACCCTCTGAGCATGGCAGTCCACGAAACTACATTTCTTTCAGGCATCTTGACAAACACTTGCCGTGCATCCTCTATACTTCCACATTTAACGTACATGTCTACAAGCCCAGTTGCAACAACTATTCCAAACTCCAATCCCTTTCTCTTTACTATATGACAATGAATTTTCTTTCCCTCTTGCAGAGCCAATGGGCTGGCACACACCTTGAGAACAATTGAAAAGTCATGTTATCAAGCACCATTTCTGCAGTTTGCATTTGGTTATAAATCTCAATAGCTTCCTCCTCTTGTTCTTGATTTTCCATCAATGGCGGCGTTAAAATAATGCATTCTTTGTCGTTACTAAACGCCGGAGCTTCTTGGAAAACTGGCAGACTCCAATATCTTTCCAGTATATGCAGCCGCTCTCGTACCACGCTAGGAAGTCTGCTCAGTCTCGAAATTGTTCTCAACATTTCACCATTTACATTCATCTCTCTTATGATCCTCACCATCACACCCATCGTCATCGTCTGGTATGCACCAAAATTCATGCAAAAGGAATTCCCACCTAGAAGCAAATTAGCAGGTGAAGGGCAAGCTCTCCCTCTCCGATCAAATTAACGCCCCACCAATGCCTTAGCTCCATGACTTGGTTCCTTGCGACCCAAGCCGAGTTCCCTAGACAGAACTGTTCCTTCATTGCAGCCTTGAACTCATCCCAGTTTGAGAAATGAGATGTATTAAATCTAAATTTCTCAAGTTCGATTTTCTGCCCGGATTCTGCTTAACTTGGCTCTGATACCATGTAAATTCAAATCAAACTTATAATCTCTGACTTGGATATTTTCTAAAAGTTAGATATTTATATTGCAGACTTAACTTATTACTTTCTTTTGTATTTCAGATGCAATTTCCACTTCTCATACACTTCCGATTTTTGTGTTGATCCATGGTATTGCAGGGCAAAGACGTTATATATATGAGTGACTGTAGGAGTCACATCTGTGATAGACGTGACTCCTCAAGGAGTCACGCCTATCACAGGTGTGACTTTGTCACCTTTCCATTTCTTTAGCAATTGCTAATCACCGTTTGTAGTGGAGTTTATACTTTGGTAATATATCATTCGATCATGCTATATTCATGTTTATTTTAACATACTTTATATATTAAGTATGAATATATAAGTAATACTTAATATTACTTATATATTCATATTTATTATGATCATGATAAATACGTTATCTGATCCAAGCTACAAACAACTCAACATCCTTCTCATCCCAATAGTCTCCTATCTTGGCTAACTTAGGGTCTCCTTCTTTGGCAATGTTTTCTTCCCTTAGACGGATGGGCTTGTTGTAGTAATTTTCCTTGATGTCTATTGATTCTGCCAGCTCTCTGTCACCTTGTTTTATTTTTATTTCAGGTTCTTTATCCTCTTCTTCTTCCTGTTGTGATGTTTTATAGCATTTGTATTTCTCCGGATATGATTCTTTATTCATCCATTCTATGACTTTCCAAATGCCTTATGTTTTTGCCGATAGTGAGCTCTATTTCGGTTTGGCTTCTTCTTCTTCCGCATCTTGTTGAAAAGCGATCTCCCTAATTCTGATGTGTTGTATGTTTTTGTCTAGATCAAAAAATGAGAAAGTATGAATGAAGTCTTTTTGCAATTCTTCCAATATCTAGTTTCTTTCCTTCGTTCTTGATTTATATACCATGTGATAGTGTCCAATAAAAGAAGTGGGTATACAGTACCTTATTATATTCATTTCTGCCTTTCCATACCATTATACACATGGACAAATGTTCTTGTAGTGAAATTTGACCTGAATATTCTCCTTCCTCCAACAAATATCTTGTCTTGATGATTATCTTGAATGCTGACCACAAGTCTATTGTATCTTTGTGTGTGTTCCACCAATTTGCAGCATTGCATACCAACATGCGTTGTGCAGCCTATAATCTTATCTCTTCATCTGAAAAAATTGCCTCCATTTCTGCTAAATATTTATGTAGGTCCTACATGCCTGAAAACCTAGGCAACTTGATATGTAAAATTCCTTTCAAAATGTGACTCACCCGGTGAGATCTTTGATCCTCGTCCTCCTTAGATGCGGTGCCTGTGATATCCGATGAGTTCTGATGAAGTGCGAAGGATTGCAGTATGCCTCCTTCGCCCGTCCTAATCATGAATATACTTTGATAACCAAGCATTTTCCTTGTTTTCAATTCCAGTTCTTCTCTCATCCAAGCTTCTAAGACCTCATCACTATCTATACTGTTGTAATCCTCCTCTATCTCCACTTCTCCCTCTGAATTAGGATCTTTTGTTGTCTCCTTTGCATCCAGCCTTGTAATTGTATAGAGATTATTTGCATCCTTGTCACTATATTCATCCTAATTGGTTTCTTCTATATATGCTTCCTCCATTGATGATCCCAAAGGAATGTGAACAATCTTATTCTCATTTGCAAATGATAGCTCCTCTCTCTGGGAGTCTATGACACCGTTTGCATCTACAAACCATCTCAACCCTAATAGTGCATTGAAAGTTTCACCTTGATCCTTCATGGCTACCACAATAAAATCTAAGACATGTTTGACTCCCATTAGGTTAACTTCCACCTGCTTCCAAGTTCCCATTGTTTTCATGTTAGATCCATCTGCCAAAATAATGTTGTAAGTTGTCTCTGTCAACTTAGGTCTTCATAATTGCTCCCACAGCTTCTTTGTGATCATGTTAACATCTAATACCAAATCTATCATGGCATTCCAAACCTTTTTGTGATTTATGTGAACATCCACCATTAGTGGTTTTGTCTTCCATTCTCTATTTGTTCTTCCCATCCTTCGGAGTTGACTCTTTTGATTGTGTTCCTTATTCCAATACTTAGAGAATTGCTTCAATTTCTCAATGAGTCTATGTTGTGTTAATTGGGCTAAATGCTTGAGAGCATCCACTTCTTCTCCAATGAAAAACTGTTTGTATTACTTTTCCTTTTCTTGTTCCTTTCTTATTGTCAGTTTAGCCTCCACCACTTCTTCATGTTGTTTCTTAGTAGGGACAAATTCTACATCCTCCTCACTGTCTTCCTCTTCAGCATCACTAATATAATGTCTTCTAGTATTTGTTCCTTGTCTTGTCACTACCGCAACTTTCTCCTTCCTTTTCCTTCTCTCTTTTCCGGTATGTTTTGGTGTGCTTCACTGATAGTACTCTTCTTCGTCTGTGGATTCAGTTGAAGATATGTTTGTCTCCTCTTTGTTGTTCTTTCGACAAGTTCTTGCTCCTTAATCTTTTGGTGTCCTTCTTATGTTCCTTGCTCCTTTTTGATTATTCAAGTTTTGTAGCTCATCACTCTTAGAATGTGGTTGTGCATTCCAGAAGTATTTTTGTGCTCTCACAAGAGAATAGATCATGCTCTATGCTGTTACAAAACGAACACTATGTTTTCTTTTCGGCCCAACATTCAATAGCAAAGTGTCCTAATTTACCGTAATTGAAGCATGTTGCATCCTCCCTCCTTTGACTCGTTCCATGGCCTCTGCCTCCTCTATACCCTCCAAATTGCTCGCTATCATCATTATTATAGTTGTTTCCATAGGATGGGCTGCCAGAGTTTGAATTTTGTGTTGCATTGACATTCCTCTGATTTCTCCAATTTGGTTGTTTGTAGCCATGATCATGTGAGTTTCTCTCTACATAGGACATGTTATTACTCTCCGCCGAATGTGTGTACCAACTTTCATCTTCTTCATCAACACACTCTCTTTTCTTCTAGAAGTTCTGTGAAGGACAATCAAGTGTTTCATGGTCATCCCATTCTCCACATAATCCACAGTATACTGATTTGACTTTTTTCGTTGCTTTGATGTCTGCTTTTATTGTGGCAGCTTGTCTTTCTCCTTTCATTCTAGGGCATTCATTTCTCAAGTGGCATTTTGTACAATATGAACACCACATATTAGGTCTTGGCTTCTGTGTATTCTCCTCCTATTTCACCAATATCTCCTGCCTCAGCTTCAATTGCTCCAATTCCAATTTCAGCTTCTCCAATTCTAGGTTTTCCTTCATCTTATCTTGTTTGTGCCAGGATTGAGACTCTATCCCACAGGCTAGTGTCATTACCTCTGCATATGTCTCAAATATTCTTCCATTTAAGGCTGACCTTATTTCAGGGCTTATTTCGAAAATAAACCATTCCATCTTCTACTTTTCAGTCAGTGGTTCCTCCAACCTCCTAGTTGTCTCCTTAAATCTTTTATCAAAATCCTTTATTGATTCTTTCTCCAATTGCATCAAATCTCTCATCTTGCTTACCCCTTTTGTCATAAGATTCGGAACTCCAAAGTTCTCCAAAAATAGCTTCTTGATATCATCCCATTCTTTGTCACTGTTCGGACATGTCTTTCTATACCACTTCAATGCTTCATTCCCCAAGGTGCCTATGAAGTCAAACAGCTTGATTTTATCTCTTGTTTCTCCCTTCCGGTTCCAAATATACTCCAAGACAAAAATATGCTCTATTGCTTCAGTAGTATCCTTCTCAAATACAGGTAACTTGATAGGAGTATCCATGATTGGTCTTCTCACAATCTTCGATACTCTGTGGTGGTTTTCCTCCGGTTTGCTCCACCGGTTATGTTGTCATTTATCAACTCACCTTCCTTCTCTTCCCTAATATCTTTGTAGTCCGATCTCAAAGTACTCTCCTAAAACCTCTGCAAAATTGCTCCAAATCTCTGCTATTCTCTCTCTGCTTCTTTGTTTGCTTGAATATATTCCTTCTCAACTGAAATTCTCGACTTTATATGGCACTCGAGGTGGCTCATGGTCTAGGGGTTGTCTCTTCATAGTGTCTCTTCAAATTAGGGGATACTCTTCCATTTGTCAATGACATCATGTCGGCATCCAATTCAAATAGCCTTCCAAAACCCTCAAAACTCCTCTCAATGGTTACTGCATCTTCTCCTCTTTCTCTTATCTCCTTTATGCTTCGGCAAATTAACTCCTTTATATATTCCTCATCCATCTTCAAAATCTCCAGTGTGAACTCATGTTCCGATAGTCTGCGGAGTAAACCCTAGTTTCCCTGTTTCTTCTCTTTCCCTTCCACATTCTCCTCTGGCAACACCCACCGTGACACACTCAGCAGCATTCTTCATACTATCCTCTATTTCTTCACCTTCTGACCTCCTTTCTCGGACAATGCCCTTCTTGGCGCGCTCAACACCCTCCTTGGCACACTCAGTAGCATCCTCCATGATGTGTATGTCTTCTTCCTTCCTTCCGACAACACCCTCAATGGCACGCTCTTCAAATTCTTCTGATTTTTCTTCCGCATCTTCTATTATTCCTCCTTCCTCCATCATTTGTGCCCTTTCCATTCTTCTGCAATAACGTTCTTGCCTTTCCTAAGTTTGTTTCAATCTTCCTATTTCACTCAAATTAAAATGAAAATGAGCCTAGGAAACAAGTTAAAAAAATTAAAATGAGCCTAGGAGGTTAGGGTCCTTACCTAACCTCCTTTTGCTTGTTTAAGCTTGTTTCCAAGTTGCAGGGTTTGATTCGGCGGATACAACCCAGAGCGGTGGATATGTTATGTTTTTCGACAGGCCTGACACAAATCGGCGGATCCATTTTCTATCAATTTATCGGTGGATCCACTTTATTTCAATGGATGCACCGTATTTTTCGGCAGATGCGTTTGAAGTCCCAAATAAGGCTTTTATAGCTCATTTCTAACGATTTTGGGTCTTTTTGCTCTCGATTTTTTGACAAGGGGTCTATTTTACAGGGGGTCATAATGTCAATTTCCAATTATCCTCTGATTTCATCAAAAAAATGATCATTTTCTTGCAAAATCTTCATTTTCAGGTCCTGAACACAGATTGGCGGATCTGTTCCTGAATCAACGGATGTGTCACCTTTTTTGGAGGATCTGTATCAAGCCTCGTGAGCATTTTCATAGCCTATCTCTGTTTTGGCGGATCTAACTGTCTTTTGGTGGATCTAATTGTCTTTCGGCGGATCTATCTTTTTTTTTCGCGGATTTGTTTTGTCTTTAATTTTTCTACGATTTTCTTCAAATTTGAGCAATCTAGCCCCTTGATTTGACAATCTTATGCATGTTCCTTGGCATCTAACATCATTTTGTGCAGCTCACGTTGGTCCAAGAGTATAAATCAACTACAAATCTTGTGGTTTTGTAGCCTGCATGTCAAAGGACCTATCTTATTTTGCAATAATTTAGGAACATTTATTTTGGGGTTAAAAAGAACATTGTTTGCTTTGTTTGGGATCAATCAAGGTGTATGCTCTCCCCTTGCACTTCGTGTGATCTTGCAGATCAAAAACCTTGATTTGATCTAATCTTGTTATCATTGTTTAATCCCAAGGTGCTTGGTGTGTATGCTCTCTCCTTGCGCTTCGTGCAACCTTGGAGATCAAAACCACCTTGGATTCTTTCCTCTAGGGGGCCTATCTTGAATTTAATCACCAAGGGGGCAACCTCAATCCTTGTGTTCTAGCGAGGTGTACAAATTTGGGAGAGAATCGAAAGACTCTTCCATTGGGGGACATTTGTCATTTGGGCAAAGCTTGCAAGAACATTATACCTTGCAAAATGGAGGAGAGTGTGTTACCCTCTCGCACCACACCATTTGACATTACCCTCATTTCACGAACATATTCCCTGGAAGCCCATTCATCCTAGCTAAGACCATCGACCGATCTTTTAATGTGGTGCAAGGTTTAGCAACAAGCCTGAAGATACTCACCATGTACTTCATCGAGTAGAGATAAACATTCTCTTCATGTAAGGCATAAAAGCCTCCAAGGGAAGGGAAAGATTGAGCATGTGTGCCTCTTGATCCCTAGTTATCTGCTCAAAAAAATATTCCTAGTTAGGTAGGAATATTGAGAAGTCTTGAGCGTGGGCCTACACTAAGAGTCACTCCCACTTGAATAATCTAGGGTGTTGTGCTTGGTGTGTATTCATTATCGAAACCCGTGCACCCCTTAATCCTAAAAATCCAAAGCCTTTGCAAGAATTGTGCATGAATGTGTGCAAATTTTTATTTACAAAGTTGCCTAAGAGCAAGCATCCATCAAGCCATCCCTATTCACCTCGTAATCATCCAATATTCCTCCAAATCACCCAAACTGCACCCAATTCAGCATATCCACCTCTGTTTCGACGGATATGCTTGGCTCAACCGAAACTCATAATCTGCCTAACTCCAATTCAGCGAATCCACTTGCCTTTTAGCTGTTTTGCTCCGTGTTTCGGTGGATCCACTCTCACATCAACCTCCTTCTAAACTATGTCTAACTCCATTTCAATGGTTCCACCCTCATTTCAATGAATACGCTCTGTGTTTCAACGGATCCGTCTTGCCTATCCAATTTCATCAAATCCCCCATCAAAACCATCAATTTTACAAGCCCATTTTTCAAAAAATATTCCAGTCCCCCCACACCCCCCTATCATTGGGTTGGGTCTCCAAACACCATTGAAAGTCCGTCCCCCCCTTCATCTAATCCCATCTTATCATTCTAATCACTTTCTAATCGACTATCCATTATCATCCCTAATCCTTATCCTAATCCACTTTCCATTATCCTAATCATCCCACTTCCATCCTAATCCAATTCTTCATCACCATCTTAATCCCATCTTAATCATAATCCACTTCTCCCAATCCAATTTTAATCCTTTCATTATCACCCTAATTCAATCCCTTATCACTCATAATCCATATCCTAATCATCTCCTCCTATCACTATCTTAATCCAATTATCAATCATCCCTAATCATCTCATCCATTAATCACCCCTAATCTTAGTCCCCTTATTGAGCTTAATCCTTCATCCATTTTCATCCTTAATCCACATAATCCATTCTCACCCTAATCATCACCCAATCCAATTATCCCTTATCCAAAATCAATCATCCTTCCTCAAAATTCAACCCCTCATCCTTAATCAAGATCATCCTTCGAAAATTAAAAGTTGGTTAAGGAGTTAAACTCTTTCAACCCCCTCCAAATCTTAATCATAACCCATCCAATTTAATCCAACCCCTAATCATCCTCCTCCAAATCATTATCCAAATCATCCTTAATCAATCATCAAATCCAATCCAATCCAACCATCCAAGGTCCCTTTTGGACTAATCCAAATTAATCCCACTTAATCCAAATCCAAATCACGATCAATTGTCATATATTGTTGACCTTGATTATTCAAATCAGATCAAACCCATCCTAGTATCAAGTGTCATATATTGTTGACCTTGATAAATCAATCCAAATACAATCCAAGATCAAGTGTCATACATCGTTGACCTTGATTAATGCACTCAAATCCATCCTAGTATCAAGTGTCATATATCGTTGACCTTGATCAATCCAATCCCAATCAATCCAGAATCAGTCCCAATTAATCCAAATCAAATCAATACCCTCTAATCCAAATCAAAATCAAAATCAAAATCATCAAACTATCCAAAATCACATTATCCCAAATCCAAACTTAATCATGAATCCATCCTACAATCCCGATGATGATGAGATCCCAAATCTTGATGAAATCATTGCAACTAAGCTTGTTGTAAACTACCCTCGCCCATCTATAAACATGCAAGGATCTTATGACCATGCATTGGCTAGCACAAATTACGCCCCCGCACCTAATTGCATATCCTATGGTCATCCTTATGCTACCCTTGACAAGGGAAATCCATTCTATCCTTCACCCATACCCCAACATCCATCCCCATATGAAATCCCATCACCTCTACCTCTTATCCCCATCCTTCTTATCCTTATTCCATCTATCCAAATTCACCATCTCCTTATCCAAATCCGTCATATCCCAATCCACCATCTCCTTATCCACCAACCCAACCATCTATTATGTCATCCAATCCACTATCCAATTCTCCCACTAAATCCAAACCATCCTTTCTCCAAGGACTCCTCGCTAAGAGTATCGAGAAAAATCATGAAAACAAACTTGTGGAGTCACACCATCCCGCTCCTCAATCACCCGAGTGTGTCATTAATGACCCTGTCATCCACCTAGCACCCATTGAAACTAAACCATCATCCATCCTATCCAAAGTATCACCCACTTCTCCATCCACCCCGTCCAAGGACCCTAGTCAAACTACACACTCTTCCCCCATCACACCATCCACGCAAATCCGGCTATGTCGAGAGCCTAGTCCAAAGCATGTTGAAACATCCAACCCCCATCCTAATCAAGATCCAAGCATCCCAACTCTTCCCTCTCCCAATCCCACACCATCTCCTATTGATCCCCTATCATCCCCTCTTGATCCTTTGCCATCTCCCATCGACCCTTTACCATCACCTATCGACCCCATCCCAAATCCACCATCCTATCCTCTTGGTCCTGCTACTTTCATCCATGGTGGTTCTCTCATAAGAGAGGAACAATCTTCTTCCATCACCCATCCTCCCCTATCAAATGATGGACTCGCGTCTTGTTTCCAAAATAACACCCATCCCATCGCACATCGTATGCTCCAAAACATGAACTATCAAGGTAAAGGCTTAGGCCTTCACAAACAATGCATATTGGAGCCCGTCCATGTCAAAATCCATCCACGCGTGCATGGCCTTGGTTATACATCTCAAGGAAAACAATCCAAACATGTTGGTACCACCTTCATACCATCTAAAATTCATTATGGCAATCCCAACCTCGGTGCATCTCGCCCCACCCCCAAATCATATGTCGTCATCCCACCTCCTCAATCTTATCTCATCCACAAATCGCGAAAGCATGAGATCATATATCCCCCATCTTATCGTAAACATAAATCCAAACGTCCTCCCATCCCTCAATCCACACTTCCTCCAGTCCTCCCAACTCTTAATATCCCCATGCTCATATCCCTCATCCCCCCATCCTTAACACCCTCGTCCATAAATCCTGATCCACTAAAATCCCTAATCAAGATCAACAAGCACACACATCGTCCAAACATGAAGCTTCCATTAAATCCATGGGATTCAAAAATACTCATTTGGATGCCTCCCCATCTAAAGCAAAAAATCCACCAAAGCCTAAAAACTGTCATGCCGTAGGGCATCGATACACAACATCCAAGCAAAATCCATCCAAAAGGCTACCAAAGCCCACACCTTCAAAAGCAAAAACAAAAATGGTGTGGGTCCCAAAGCATAAGGCGTCAAATCCAAGTGAGGCATCCAAATCTCACACCATCCATAAATCCCAAACTCCCTCATCCCGTACCCCATCAAAAAATCCCACAAATCCTAAGTCCATTTGGGTTCCTAAATCCCCAAAATGGCAATCCCATAATTCCTCATCCTAACCCCATAATCAAACATCCTCATTACTCCCTACTCCCCATCCAAGTCAAACGCTTCAAAATCCAATACAGTGTGTGCAACCGTTCGTCTTGGTTCCTCTCGACCCTATGACATTCCCAGATACCTTGCTCCCTTATCCCGCATATCTTTCCCATCACATCCCTTTGGTCTCTTGTTTGGAGTGCTTGTGGGTTGCTCTTGACGAGTGACCAAAAATGGGTGGCTCTCTACCACAACAGTGGGAATAGATGGAGGCTCCATTCCTTGAGTTCTACTTTTTTTCTTTGGTAAACTTGCTAATGCTTTACGACCTACTGCTTCATTTGCTACTTGTTGCTCCATGATATATGTCATCACTTGCTCTGGTGGTATAGGTTTTTTATTCTTTCCTAGGCAAGATTTGATCCCCATCCCAGGGGTGTTACACAAATGGGTTTTCACCCGACATATGAACTAGAATATTGCACATCACACCCCTTGCATCTCCAAATGTACCTCCCACCACCTGGTACCAGTTGTATTTCAACATACTTCCAAAGAGGTGAGTTTGGATCGGTTTTGAATTTAGATTGGCTTGCGGAGATAGAACTAGCTGCCATTGTAATTCTTGTGGGTGTGGCAATAAGCTTTGTAAACAAGACATTCAAAACCAAAAAAAAAACCTTGACTTTTTTAATAATGTTAACTAGTAAACCATAGTGATACATTTATATAAACTAAGATTTTTTTTTTAAAAAGAAGTTGAAAAGAATTTGTTTGTTGTTTAAAAATGCAAAAATAGAACAAAAATAAAACCTACCTCTTTGCAAAAATCTCCTCTGATCTTCTTGGCAGCTTCTAAACAATTGCAAATGTGTAGGAATAGTGGTGCAATGGATTTTCAGCCTTCAAGAATCAATCTTCAAGCCTCTTTGTTCAATCACAAACAAATATGGAAATTCAACCACAATGAAAACTATTTGTGTTTTGCAAACAAAATGAGTTCAAATGGCTTTCATTTTGTGTTTAAAATGTGTTTTTAGGGTTGCCTTTTCATTCTAGGCCAAATAGTCAAAGTCAATATAAATTTAAATATAAAAAAGCAAAAATAAAAATAAAAAAACGTTTTCTGGGGCGGATGGCCACCAGGTTCGTCGCCGGTTCATTGCGGGTTTGGGTTTTGGGACCTGGGTTTGCCCCCGGTTTGCTCGGGACGAATCCGGCCTGCTTTGGGCGGACCCACAAGCAGACCGAACCAGAGTGGACCGAATCACGGACCCGATTTAGGGTTGCCTTTTCATTCTAGGTTGAATAGTCAAAGTCAATATAACTTAAAATATAAAAAAAGCAAAAATAAAAATAAAATAAAATATTTTCTGGGGCAGATGGCCATCGGGTTCGCCGCCGGTTCGCTGCGGGTTTGGGTTTTAGGACATGGGTTTGCCCTCGATTCGCCCGGGACAGATATGGCCTGCTTTGGGTGGACCCTGTCCGGACCCACAAGCGAACCGGACCAAATCACGGACTCAATTCGAACCGGACCCAGACCCGACCAGGTCCCAAGCAGATCCAGTAGCATAGGTGAAAACCACTCCTTGTAGCGCCTTGGGCAAGTACCATAATGAAAACCCCTCGTGGGCATCATGCGTAATCCCCCCTCTATTTGCACCCTACACTTGGGGGCAAATCTCACCTAGCCTATCATTTCCCCATCCATCGCATATCCTTATCCTATCGTCCTGTTCCTTCCCATCCACTTATCCTATCATCCCATATTCATATCTCCCATCCTATCCTATCGTCATTCCATCCTCTTTCCCCGTTTGTGATCCTAATAAGGGCAGGGGCAAAATATGTGAGACATGCTTTGGACACCTCTTGGCATACATCCTTCTGAGCATATCCTACACACGTCCATCACACCCATGTATCCTAATGCCTTGTCATGAGCGGCATCTTTTTCCTATGCGACGTAGTCCTTGGAGATCACACCCTCTTCCTCCATCCATGTATAATCTACTCCTATGGTATCCCTTCCTCCTATCCATTATCAACTATCCCTTATCCACTATCCCACCCTCCCCTATCCCTTCCTCCTATGCACTATTGCCTATCCATTATCCCCTTATCATCCATCTATCCTCCATTCATCTATCCTCCCATCCTTCCCCTGACCGTGGTTTTGATAGCTGAATACAGTCTAAACACTCTATTCCTCCCCCTATCGCACAATTGCTTCATCCCTTAATCCTTTCCTTTACTCCCTGTCCACTATTTATTATCCACTATCCACTATCACCTATCCATTATCCCCTTATCACTTCATCTTCTTCGTCCCATTATGCCTTGTCGATAGACTCAGCTTTCCCTTGTCATTGGTATCTAGCTAAAGGCTACCTACATGCAAACCAATGCATTTCCTCCCAGCAATACAAATCCCTCAAATATCCAAATCTCCCTAACATCCAAAATTGCAAGAACAATCCTTATCAATGCACATCTCAAGCTAGCAACATAATCAAAATCATCCAATCGCATCCACGGTCTTGTTCCCAATCTTGCTACAAGCCTTTGATCCAAAACATCCATCATCATCGAGATATATCGTTCCCAATCCTCATGTTGTTCTTATCGTCAACAACACAATCCAACATCATCAATCCATCAATCTTTGGCCTTTCAGCCTGACCAAGGGCAACATCATGTGTCTTTGAATCATTTTTTTGTGCATGTGTGCTTGCTTGTGTGTGTGCATTATCTTTTATCTTGCATCAACAACGGTCCATGTAACCTACCTGCCACAACGGTTGTAATGTCCCCTCTTAGTAAGCTGAAAATTTTGACAACCTTGCACGATTTCAACTTAGTAAAAGAGAACATTAGTAATCTACTTATCATTTATTTCAACATCTAATCATTGAGACTATAACATATTAGATTATATTCACATTAGGTTCATATATTTGTTTCGTCATCATGCATTAAAACATTCTCAATTTATAAGTACATTCACATTATTCATTGTTATCATTGGTTCGTGATATGACTTGTGAGGGACTTATGGTAGACTCTTGCGTTAACCAGCTCTAGATCACCAAGTATGATTTCATTAAGGAAATAGTTCCATCTCTTACGGAGGCCCAAAGGTTTCACTCACACACGGAGTCCCTCACCATTTGGCTCGTGGGATTTCACTCACACACGGAGTACCTCATCCAGACGAGAGTCACCATCCGTAGAGCAACTCTTACGAGTTCTCCTAGGCCCAAGGATTTCACCCACACACGGGGTTCCTCATCACTTGGTCGAGGGACTTGCATCCAGTCGAGAGATACCTAGGCTAAAATAAACTATTTCAACTACGTCATACCTTAGAGGTGATAGAGGGGTTAAAGGGAGAGTCTGAGTCAGCTCCAAGCATACCACCAACTTATCTTTTTATTTGATTTAATAAATATTATAATTGTTCTTATTGGCATTTAACACAAGATGCCTTATATTAATATTGATCATATATCATTACATTTATTCATTATATTAGTTTATGCACATTCATAGTTTTGTCTACGTTAAGTGCATTTATTTATATTAACATCATAATTATATCAATTAACTTGACAGTCCATTTATATTCATATTATTCTTCTACAACATTTATATTGCCTAACCTATTAATAAGGAAAGTGCACATACCTCTTTATGCTACTTGTTTTGTTGAATCTGCTCACTGGATTCTATTCTCTTTTGCCTATTCTTTAATATTTATTTATTATAATATTTGTTATAATATTAATAATATCTCTATATTGTATTATTATATATGTTATTAATATTATTGTATATATATATATATATATATATATATATATATATTTTCACACATATATATAGATACATTACATCTTAATAATTAAATATATTAAAATACTTACCTGACGATCTGCAGGTACCTTTTGGATGCGGTAGATATTTATTCTCCTCGTTCCCTTTTCTATTCCTTTCCCTTCTTTTGTTAGATGGGCCCGTTAATATTTATAAGTTTGAAGGGGTGCAATTCACCACCCGTCACCACCCTTAATAAATAAATATTATTAAACTTTGATACTCGATTTGTTTGTATTAGTTAAGGGCTCCTTATTATGAGATCGGCATCTTCTCAACAGCCCGATTCCATATAGGAATGCCCTTATATTATGCAATGAATAAATATATATTTACTATTATATATTATTATTATTATATTTATTTTTACTTGAATAATTCCTCCCTATATATATTTATGATATCTTTTCTAGTTATGACTCAGAAATATATATAAATATAATGCGGATCTAAATATATTTATTTATGAGATATTATTTATTTATTGCCCATTTTCTTTTCTTTATTTATTTCCCTTTCAAGGGATATTTATTATGCCTGGTGGTAAAAGACATACTTACCCGTTTATAATTTTTATTACTTTATGTTATTCCCTTCTATGACCTGTGGTAACCATACGTAACTCCCTTAACATAGTTTATTTATATTATTTGTATTTATGTTATATCATTATAATAAATGATATATTATTTATTTTGTATTATTTATATTATATCATTTATATCACAATAAATGATATATGATTTATATTATATTATTTATATTTATATTATAATATAAGATAAATATAAGAATATTTATATTTATATTATTAGATATATTTATAATATATTATTATTGTTTGTGTAATTTATAAATATAATAATAATATATTTTTAATTGTTTTAAATAAATATTATTTAAATATATTCAATTTATAATATCATTCATATCTTTGATTTGAATGAATAATACATAATGCAGGGACATGACAACCCTCCCTACTCAAGATTGCTTGTCCTCAAGCAATCACAATTATTATGGTTAAAGGATTAGGCCAAAGTATAAGTAATTTAATATTAAAGTATACATTAAAAATGGTAATAATAAATTTAATATTAAAGTATATAATACTTTTTTATTATTTATTTATTTATTTATTTTAAAAGTTATAGTTATGTTTAGTAGGATTGTGGGTCTAATCACATGGTTATTATGATCACAAATTTTATATTTATATTCATCCTTAATTAATTTATGTGTTTCTTGAAAATATATCTATATATAAACTATATATGATGTATTTATACAACACATAATATTTATAATATTATATATTATGATATAATCTTATAGTTATAAAATAACATTACGTCAAGATGAAAATAATTTTGTCAAATATATTACTTTATAAGAATTCAATAGAGTTACTTTATTTTACTATTTCATTTAGAGTATTTACTTAATGTAATTTTATTGTTATTAAAGAGTTATTTTATTTTTATTTATTTTTTTACCTCATTTACTCATTATTTATTACAAGTAAATTTAAATTTTTAATGTTACATCATAAATATATATTTTTTTAAAAATATATATTTTAGCAATGTATTAAACAACATTATTCGTACAATTCACGAAATTCATACCTACCATTTTCATTGATTTTTTTAAATTTAATTTTATTTATTTATTTATTTTTTTACAGGATGGCAGGATCACTGCTCTGATACCACTGTAATGTCCCCTCCTAGTAAGCTGAAAATTTTGACAACCTTGCACGATTTCAACTTAGTAAAAGAGAACATTAGTAATCTACTTATCATTTATTTCAACATATAATCATTGAGACTATAACATATTAGATTATATTCACATTAGGTTCATATATTTGTTTCGTCATCATGCATTAAAACATTCTCAATTTATAAGTACATTCACATTATTCATTGTTATCATTGGTTCGTGATATGACTTGTGAGGGACTTATGGTAGACTCTTGCGTTAACCAGCTCTAGATCACCAAGTATGATTTCATTAAGGAAATAGTTCCATCTCTTACGGAGGCCCAAAGGTTTCACTCACACACGGAGTCCCTCACCATTTGGCTCGTGGGATTTCACTCACACACGGAGTACCTCATCCAGACGAGAGTCACCATCCGTAGAGCAACTCTTACGAGTTCTCCTAGGCCCAAGGATTTCACCCACACACGGGGTTCCTCATCACTTGGTCGAGGGACTTACATCCAGTCGAGAGATACCTAGGCTAAAATAAACTATTTCAACTACGTCATACCTTAGAGGTGATAGAGGGGTTAAAGGGAGAGTCTGAGTCAGCTCCAAGCATACCACCAACTTATCTTTTTATTTGATTTAATAAATATTATAATTGTTCTTATTGGCATTTAACACAAGATGCCTTATATTAATATTGATCATATATCATTACATTTATTCATTATATTAGTTTATGCACATTCATAGTTTTGTCTACGTTAAGTGCATTTATTTATATTAACATCATAATTATATCAATTAACTTGACAGTCCATTTATATTCATATTATTCTTCTACAACATTTATATTGCCTAACCTATTAATAAGGAAAGTGCACGTACCTCTTTATGCTACTTGTTTTGTTGAATCTGCTCACTGGATTCTATTCTCTTTTGCCTATTCTTTAATATTTATTTATTATAATATTTGTTATAATATTAATAATATCTCTATATTGTATTATTATATATGTTATTAATATTATTGTATATATATATATATATATATATATATATATATATATTCACACATATATATAGATACATTACATCTTAATAATTAAATATATTAAAATACTTACCTGACAATCTGCAGGTACCTTTTGGATGCGGTAGATATTTATTCTCCTCGTTCCTTTTTCTATTCCTTTCCCTTCTTTTGTTAGATGGGCCCGTTAATATTTATAAGTTTGAAGGGGTGCAATTCACCACCCGTCACCACCCTTAATAAATAAATATTATTAAACTTTGATACTCGATTTGTTTGTATTAGTTAAGGGCTCCTTATTATGAGATCGGCATCTTCTCAACAGCCCGATTCCATATATGAATGCCCTTATATTATGCAATGAATAAATATATATTTACTATTATATATTATTATTATTATATTTATTTTTACTTGAATAATTCCTCCCTATATATATTTATGATATCTTTTCTAGTTATGACTCAGAAATATATATAAATATAATGCGGATCTAAATATATTTATTTATGGGATATTATTTATTTATTGCCCATTTTCTTTTCTTTATTTATTTCCCTTTCAAGGGATATTTATTATGCCTGGTGGTAAAAGACATACTTACCCTTTTATAATTTTTATTACTTTATGTTATTCCCTTCTATGACCTGTGGTAACCATACGTAACTCCCTTAACATAGTTTATTTATATTATTTGTATTTATGTTATATCATTATAATAAATGATATATTATTTATTTTGTATTATTTATATTATATCATTTATATCATAATAAATGATATATGATTTATATTATATTATTTATATTTATATTATAATATAAGATAAATATAAGAATATTTATATTTATATTATTAGATATATTTATAATATATTATTATTGTTTGTGTTATTTATAAATATAATAATAATATATTTTTAATTGTTTTAAATAAATATTATTTAAATATATTCAATTTATAATATCATTCATATCTTTGATTTGAATGAATAATACATAATGCAGGGACATGACAACGGTATCATGGTCTTCCATATCATGGTACTATACGGCATAGGGTTGCTTGTGACCTTATCGGTTGGCTTTTATGCATGACACATTGTCACCCTGGTTCCTTATACCTCAGTGCATAACGTCTCATGCTATATCAAATAAAGATGGCTCTCATTTAACAGCGCAGCATAACACATAATTCATGGAGTCAAGAATCAGCTTGCATCCATCCCTTTCTTCCATTCCACGTCATCACAACCTTGAGCTTCTTCAGAGATTTCTATCTAGGATACTTCCAAGAGGGTTTGGGTTGAAACCCTACATCCCTCATCAGAACTTCATGTCCAGCATATTTTTCGGAAGGTTTGGGCTGAACCTCTCCATCACTTACCCATCTTCCATCCATCCATTCCCCCCCCAACCCTTGTCATCCCATCCCTCCTCCATCCTTAGCCTTTCATCATTTCCTCCAATCCTTCATTAACCATCCATCCATTTTCCTCTCATCCCCTGCATCCAATCTACCCCATCCTCCCCATCCATGTGGTCTTTTAAATTCCACACTTCTTTCTAATCCAACCCTCTCCATCCTTTCGAGAGTGCACCGGCGTTCTTGGAACCCGCCTACCCTCTCGAGGGAGCACCATCCTTATCATCATCCTTTACCATCATCCCTCCTAGTCACTCTCGCTTTGAGTGATTGGGGCATCATTATCCCTAATCCTACCATCTTCTTCTATCCAACCTAATGCTATGTTTTATCTTTCTTTGAAATGATGTTGTTTCGAAACACCATCTCAAAGAGGGGCAAAATGTAGACACCTAAAATTGTCCACTCTTCGTTTCATCCCTAATTTGTCCCTAAACATCATTAACCGTCCCTAAACATCCCTAAACTGCATAAACACATGTTTAAACAATTAATTATCCAATCCTCGTCAAACTGTGATTAAACAATATTTTATTGTAAAAATCACTATTCACACACTATTCATTATTCATTCATCCCTGCTTTGGTACCTGCATCAGTACTTATCCCTAGCCTAAATAATTTATTAGTCATTTATCCCCTTCCTCTATAGTCCAAACATTAAATAAATTTAATTTATCTATTACCCCCTTTTCCCATCCCATGAATTAAATAAATATTTACATTTATTTAATCCCCGTCAAACTATGATTAAACAATATTTTATTGTAAAAATCACTATTCACATACTATTCATTATTCATTCATCCCTGCTTTGGTACCTGCATCAGTACTTATCCCTAGCCTAAATAATTTATTAGTCCAAACATTAGATAAATTACCCCCTTTTCCCATCCCATGAATTAAATAAATATTTGCATTTATTCAATTCCCTATTTTCTACACTTTTGATTAGGTGACCTAAACCTAATTAATTAACCTAACCTCCTACTTGCACATTCCATTATCCTAAACAAACCCTAGTCAAACCCTCACAAACCCCCATGTATACAAAGGTGTGGCCTTTGTACAAGCCCACATGACCTTCTTACAAAGTTCTTAGCGTTTAATTTCGCACCTTTTGGTGAGAAAGAAACCAGACAGATGTGCAGTAGAACAGCTCTTCGAATTGGAAGGGGAAGTTCCCTGTAAGATAAAACTTAACTAAAAACTTTACAATCTTTTTGGGTTTTTGCAACGTGCGGAAAAGCAGAGACGCACATTCAACAACGAAGCAAAGATTTGTATCCTTTTTGACTGAAAACAAAACCTAGGCTAAACGCTTACACTATTCAGCTAAATACAGAGGCTAAATAAAGCAAGTACACAATTTTGGATTGATTGGACAAATTAACATCACACAATTATGAATGCCAAGACTAGATCAACTATAAGGCGATGCACAGATACGACTTATTCTTTCAATTTCACCTGCAACGCAAAGTTTGCAGATTTGTTGAATCAACCTAACCTTCAGCACAAATAATACATTTTAATGGATATTTGGAAGCAAAATAGGCACACTGGAATCCATTAATGAACAAAACAAGAACACGATCAGGAGAATATTAGACAAATAACAATTTAAGCAAGTAGAGGCATGAGAATTGCTATTGCTTTTATTCTTTGATTGAACACAAGACTGGATACTAAACATTGAATACTTTTGATTCCTTTGATTAAATCTAGAGATCGAAGGAAACAAATGAACATAGGTGAGCTGATTTTACATGAAAACACTTAAGAACAAAGAAGACGTGAAACAAATGTCTAAGCACAAAGTCCTAAACACTTATCTTAATCTCAACAACACAAAAAGATTCCAGAAAGACAACGCATATATTCATTCTCAAAGTAATAAAGATATGCAAAATCATTGAACAATAAGATGTGAGAAATAAAAGCTTCAGCATTTACCATTCAGAAGTTTGAGTGTGTAGAATACACTTATTTATACCCTAAAAAGCAACGATGCAAGGAAATAAAAGGAAGAGTTAACTAACACTCTCCACTCTAACCCTAATGATGCATGGGAAGCATGCAAGCTTATTAGCAATTTAAAAATAAAAATATCTCTCATGCAATTCAGTTAACTGAACTTGCATGTTATTACACATTGAGTTCCACACTCTATCACTTTCTTCAAGGTCAAGATTGAGTGATTCTTCGAATGGTGGGATGCCAAGGGCATACTCTATATCATCAGGTTTCAGGCTGGCAATCACCCTTCCATCCACTGCTCTAATTTCTCTAGATTCAAAATCATAGTGTCTTCTGCATGAAAGCACGAATTCAAGACTGTGAGTGACTATGGGAAATGAACCGGCTTGAATGAGCCAAGAATTCTTCAAGTTTCTCACTGTCGTACTGCCTAAGCTTACCAAGAGTTCCAAGTCATAACCTTCGGGTGAAACCTGGCACAAATCTGTCTCTCTGACTTTGGAATATTCATGTTTGAGCGAAGATTTGGCATCAATGGTGACCGAGGAATATTGCATGGTGGCTTTGTGGCTTTAAGAAAAGCCTTCCTCTTCGCTGTCCTACCTTAAAAAGATCAAACTAGGCCTCTGTATGCTCGCTGTTCAATAAAATCAGGCCTTTATTCTCGCTGTCCAAACTCTGATTTTTGTGAAAATATGCATTTTTTGCCCTTGGAAAGTGAAAATATGAGGCTGAATCTTCAAAAAAAGTCGGATCCGAGCTCTGGACAGTCAAGAATGATGAGAAATGCCGTTTCCCGAGGTGGGTATGCAATAGAAACGAGAAAAGATGGACCAAAACACCGTTAAAAACTCATTTTTCTGTGGCTGTAGGTGATCATTTTGGACTGTAACAGTCATAAAAAGCTTTGAACTCCTTCAAAAATGGCCGCCTAGGTCTGAGTGCTGCCTAATGAATGTGTAAAGGTGTCTTTAGATGACGTAGAATGGAGAATATAGGGCCTTGGAGTGTAAGATCTGCCCCTTAGGTATATTGCTGGCCCGAAAAGTGTCTTTAACCTATCATAGAAAAGCTTGAAACCCTTGATAATGGCTGCCGATATGAAGGAATGACCTCCTCATGTGAAAAGGTGCTTTGAAATGCAAGAGAGAGACATGAAATGATGTAAGAATGTGTTATTATGGCCTTCTAGGTGAAGTGCCTCTCCTCAAACCCCTCTAATCTGCCTTTGCAAGCTTCCAAACCTCCATCAATGGCGTCCCATGTGAAGTGTTGCTTCTAGACCCTTCTCTTGCCTTTGGAAAATGACAATAGCAATGAATGAAGACCTCCTTTATAGTGAATGCCACCTTTTAGTGTTTCCAAGGTGCCTTACTCTAAAATAGAGTGCTTTTATTTCTAACTCCATGCAACAAAGAAGAGTGAAGTGGAAGCGAATGATAAAACTCTATTTATAACCCTTGATGTTCTCTCTCCTGAGCACTCTCTCTCCTGCAATTTGGACGCCAAAAATAGAGGTATTTTGGTGTTTTTGGGAATGTCACAAAGGAGTGCAATTTCCCCAAAATGGGCACCTTTTTCAAGGTGTCAAAAGGAGTGCAAAAAGCCCAAAATGGGCACTTTTTACAAGGTTCAAAAAGGAGTGCATTTTGGCAAAAAGGGGCGCTTTTTTGAGGTTTGCAAAAGGCGTGTAAAATGGCAAAAAGGAGCGCCTTTTTGAGGTTTGCAAAAGGCGTGCAAAATGCCCAAAATGGGTGCCTTTTGCCAAGGCACTTTGCCTTAGTAACTTTTTCGGATTTGCCTTTAAAAATCTTGATATTTTGCCTTGAGATTTTCATGATTGCTTCACCATTTTCCATGCTCTTTGATCGAAATTGCTTGGATCAATGTCATTTGTCTCTGCCTGTGAAGCTTCTTTTGTCGTAACTTCTTCATTTGATGACGAAAAGCCTTGAAGTTTGGAAATTAGGCTCATAAGAGTTGAAGCTCTTATTGAAGCCTTTTCTTCTTGAAGGGCGCTCCAAGGTGGAGCGTGCTTCGTCAACAAAACGCTCCAAAATGCCTTAGAAAAAATTTAAAAGTTTTTCAAATTTTCAAAATCGAATTTTGATTTGCTAGATGAGTCTTCATTGCTTTCCTTGGTTCTTTTATGTCATTTTGGTCCTCGATCCATCACTTTGGCCTCCGCTTCTAGATGATCTTTCACAGCTCGAGGCCTAATTGGCTTGCCAGAATCTCCTTCCATTCGAGCTTTGGATCGCTCTCCTTTGATATGTCTTGTACCTGCAAGGTTAACAAAATAATGACAAGGCTACATGGTGCTTGGGAGGTGTGTTTGGGCATCTTTTTAGGGTGTTTGTATGCATAGACGAAAAATTTTGTATGTTTACAACAAAAGTGATGGGCAAGTCCTTTGTACAAATGATCCTTTTTGTCCTCACTTGATCTTAACCATCCCCTTTTTCCAACTCACTTTTCAACCATTAATTTGTTCTCAATCCAAGGACATCTCCCCGCCACCAACCAATGCATGCCACTTGGCAAGCTCTCCTTGCTTGAGAGCTCTAACAATCCTCATCCATTGATCTCTTGGATCAATCCTAGCCCTCCATCCACAATCCAAAAAATCTATAAATAGCCTACCACCCAAGCCATTTTCAAGACTCCATGAAGTGTAATGTTATGCTGCTATTTTGAGGAGCCACCTACATCTACAACACATCAAAGAGCACATCCAACATAGCAAGGTTTGCGTGGTTGTTAACTAGTTTTAGCTTCCTTTTCTCTTTATACGTTCCTTTCTTGCTCTATCAGAGGTAGCTTAGAATTTGAGTGAAATAGGTTATTATTGTTTTAACTTGTTTCCTAGGCTCATTTACTATGTTATACACATCACAACAAGTGAAATACCAGTGTTCTATAGGGACACGTACCCCACCAAAATCACATTTCAAAAACGAGGACGTCCTCGAGAAGCAAAAAATGGGAAACCTCCCCATTACACCCTCTAGAAGCAAGGGAAATCCCCCCTATCAAGGATGGCCAAGGATGCTCCAATATCCCCAAAACGCTCTTAAATCACTGAAAAAGAAAATTTAAACCTACAATCAATTTTTGTAAGCAGCATGTGGGTGAGGTTTCTGAGTGGGTCAAATAGAGTAGAACCCGGGGGTGTCATGCCAACCAACACATCCCAATTCTAGAAGGCAATGTAAAACAATTGGCAAGATTGCACTCATGGAAATGAAGATACCAACGATGTTGTGGCTGGAAAAACCACGAGTACATTTCCAGATATTTCTCTCCATCGTTGTGCATAGAAGGACAAACTCGCATGGGCAGATTGTCTAGGAAGTAGAAATTCACAAGCTTTTCGAAATATGACAAGCAACATTTGACATTGTCAACGACTATCAAATGGTCGGGCTTATGGCACTTTTTAATGAATGAATGGCATTTTTTATTTTTCGAGGTCGAGCTTATAGATGATATTATAAATATTAAGATAGTTATTAATGATATATAAACAACAATTCTAATACTAATAATAATAAATATATTATATTGTATAATATTTTTAATATATTAATAATAAATCATTTTTAATAAAAATAAATATTTCTTATTTTATAAAAAAAATTATATACTAATAATAACTTATAATGTATAATATTTATTTTTATTAAAAAAGAATGTTATGCATTATAATTTATTATTATATTAAAATATTTATTATTATTATTATTATATATTGTGTGTCATCGTCCCCAAATTTAGGTCCTTGGTCCCTCGTCCCCCATTCCAAAACTCCATGGAACTATGTGGAATATGCATAGGAAATACTTCTACCAGGCCTTAATAAATCATCATTAAAAGGCGAGTTTGGGGAGTCATTCCATCATCAGTGCCATGTGGATGGAATATAAAGACCATTAAGGAGGCAACCAAAAAGGCAAGCCTACCTAGCTAAAGGGTCAGCCTTCACAATTCAAATCAAATCTTGTTCAATAAGAGAAAACACACCATCCCAAGACTCCATTATGTCACTTACCAATGCCAAAAAAGGCACTTGGTCAACCCCCAAGTTTGCCAAACAATCTGCCAACTTGTTTATCACCCTAAAAACATGGACCAAGAAAACATCATATAGCTTTCTACAGAGTAATCGGACTTCCTTGTTCAAGCTATTGCATTTCCAATTAGGGCAAGATTGACTTAATAAAACTTGAAAGGCAATAGAGGAATCCCCTTCTACAATCAATGTCTTACATCCAAAAGAGACAGCCTGAGAAATCCCTTCCACTACCGCCATCCATTCTACTTCATTATTGGTCTGAACCCCTAGAAAGAAGGAACCACCAAAAATAAAGGTCCCCTCCAAATCTCTTAGGACAAAACCTGCACCTACTAAAACCATATTACCTCACAAAGCCCCATTAAAATTCAATTTCCAAAAGCCGGATGGGAGCTTCATTCATTTAGCCTTCTTGCATTCAGCATTCTTGTCTCTTACCCCATCAATGGGGACTGATGTTGCAAATGTTAACGAGATATAACTTGTTAATAAGGACAAGATGTTGCAGCCAATGGAACGACACTATTCAAAATATTCTGTAGACTACTACAAACTCATAACATCAGTGGTTTAACCAATAGATGAACAAGATGGCAACGGCGGAGGGAAGACAATGCAATATCAAGTGGCACAGTCCTCATCAATGTATAAGGCAGTTACTACTTGTAAGTGTTGCAATAGTCTCACCAAGTAATACCAATGCATACAGAAAGACATCAAACTGATGAGGCAATTATAAGGATCAAAGCACCCTTTAATCACTCGCCTTGAATTCTCTCAATCTCCCTTCAACCAAAGGAAATAGCTCATTGATATATAAATGTCGCAATCAAAAATGCAATAAGCAACCATACATACATACACACACATGTATTTATGTATAGAAAAGTTCACCTCTATAACTTCATTGGTAAACATCACAAATAGATGGATCCCAAATTCAGGATGCATATAAATGTCAAAACAAGGGATACAAATCCAACAAATCCGCTCCCTCAAAAATCTTGAGATAAAACCTTGCTACAGAGAAAGACTAAGGCATTCGCCGAAAATCAGATGAGGTAACTTTAGGAGTACTAAAGTATCCAACAGATCACCATAGAGCTACTGTTTAAATGAAGACCATGAAGAGGTGATGTAGACAATTAATAAAGCATATTTAGGTTTGTAAACCGGTAAAATACTGCTCATGGCATCCAGAATGAAAGTAGAACAACTATGGATACTACAGATCCAAGGAATGAATGAAGGACCAAAAAAATAAAAAATACAATTTGCCTAACCTCTATATAAGAAGGTTCTTCTTCAGAAGAACATCTCCAGGTAATTCAAAGATCCACTCAATCCCTTTGAGAATGATAACGAGCAAATAATTTCAGCAACCAAGCTTGGGTACATAATCACTCGGGGTTGGAAAGCTTAATTTTGCAACCCTGATACCAAGTTGCAATCAAAATATGCTCATGTAATTAAAAGAAAGGAACACGACAAAACATCTAAAGAGAGAACAATGCAGAGTGTAGTTGGGTTCCTGATCCAAAATGTTTCAAGTAAAATAAATGTCCACTAGGGGCAGAGTTGACCCAGGTTGCAATTCAGTGCAGAAAAAACTTTGGCACATGCAGGACCCAACCTGAACACCATCTTTTCTTTGTTTCTAAACAGTCCATCCTTTCCTGAAACTACTAAATTGCCCAAGAAGCAACTTAAAACAACATGAAATAGAAGAAGCCTTTTTGTTAACATTGACCTCATCAAATAGCCTATTGGATTAATTAAAGTTGCAGAGTTTCACTGCCAAAAATCTGGAACCTACATATATAGAATACATTAATAATTAGGAACCATGGTGCAACAAATAGGTAGTACAAGAGAGAGTTGACAAGAATTTCTGAACAGGTTTTGGCAATATCTAATGGTTAAAAAAATGAATCCATTGATTGATTGTGGGAGAGAGAGAGAGAGAGAGAGAGAGAGAGAGAGAGAGAGAGAGAGAGCAAACCAGTAGAAAAACATTTGAAGCTGCAGTAAGATTTATTCCTACACCTCCAGCCTTTAACGAAATCAACATCACCTGCAAAAGCAATAGCAGTAATATATAAACACCCAATTCAATTTTTCAATAGCATACATTCTAGTAAGGAACTGAAACCTACCAAAATGTGAGGATCCTCACTGAACTCCCGTATCACTCTTTCTCGCTGTTGTTGATTCAGTGTCCCATCCAAGCGGACAAACTGAAAATTCCCTCTGCAAATAATAGAAAAGCACTAATGTGACGAACAAGAAAAAAATCTTAGAAAGCATATCAAGTGCTACATCTGTAATTGCAAGAAAAGAAAGCACAAGTTTGGTTCAGAATGCATAAATGATAATTGGTACAATACAAAGAGAAATACATCAACATAGGTAAATTGGAGAATCCTCACAGCTAGTTTAAAGATATTTTAAACATCGAATGTGGAACACAGCACATCAAGAACACAATAACAAATAACAACAAATTGATGTAGGAAAACAGGAGTTTCTTTATTGGCAGTTTAGTCTGCAATAAATTGTGTTTATTTAGTGCAGCTGGTAGCAAATACATATACCAACCACTTCAAGTAATACAGGAAATTTCAATATGAGAACTCAATGAAACACTTCAAGAGAATGGTCAATGCACTAATCCAGGAACAGAGGTCTTACAGAATGTTTATAGAGGACACGAGCAATGTTAGTAGGATAATCTACTCTTATAATGATGACTCGCAGCTAAAGCTAAATCATCAGTGTATATCTACACTTTATTAAAATTAATTAGCTAAATAAAAGAATGTCACCTTATCACTTAAGTGAAATGCAAAATAGAATTAACTCGAACCAATTGCACGTTCACCCGAGACCTATGCAAAAGTTCCAAACTAAGCTAGAAAACTCAACACCCTCTTAGCAAGGAAGGAATTCTGCACCAATCCAAGTTTGTCTCTAATTGCTTTAAACTTCCCTTTTGCTAAGGGCTTGGTAAGAATACCAACTACCTGCTAATCTATGGAAATATGCTAAATCTTAACTGCTCCCTTTCAAATCTTGTCTCGAATGAAGTGATATTTGATCTCTATATGCTTGGACCTATCATGAAACACTGGATTCTCAGAGAGTTTGATACAACTCTGATTATCACAATAAATGACCATGGGATCCAACACCTGATCAAACAATCCTACAAGTAACTTGTGAAGCCAAATGACCTCACAACTAGCAATACTAGTTGCCATGTATTCTACCTCTACTAAGCAATCCTCTAAGTGCCACAGAAGTTTGCTTCCTACTAATCCAAGATATTATTGCCGAACCCAAGCTAAAGCAACACCCTCAAGTGCTCTTCCTATCTATTGCACTATCTGCCCAATCTAAGTCTATATACCCTTGCAACTTCACTTCACCATCTCCAAGATATCTCAAACCATATTCCATTGTGCCCTTCAAATACCTGCGCACATGTTTTGTTGCCATCCAATGCTCTTGCCTTGAACCCACCATGAACTGACTCAAGGTCTTCACTGCAAAACATACATCTAGTCTAGTGTTGACCAAATACATCAAGGAACCTATCAATTGTCTATACAACGTGGGATCCACCAAATCTAAGTCTGAAGTTGTCACCTTCTTCAGATTAGTGTTCATAGGTGTGGCCATAGGCTTGCAATCCTCCATCCGGAATTGCTTCAGGATCTCAACTGCATACTTACCCTACACAAGGAAAATCTCCCCCGATTTCTACCAAACCTCCAAACCCAAGAAGTAATGCATTATGCCGATGTCCTTCATCTCAAATGCAACAAATAAATTTACTTTGCACCTTGCAATGAGATTCTATGCACCTGTAAGAAACAAATCATCTACATACGATACCAAAACAAGCATATCAGTCCCAACAACTATTTAATATAGATTAGGATCTGCTTCACTTCCAGTAAAGCCCATACTTTGCAGATGTCCATCTATCCTAAAATACCATGCTCTTGATGCCTATTTGAGTCCATACAAGGCTTTCTTAAGCCTACAAACCTGGGATTCCTTCCCATTTACCTCAAAGCTCTGAGGTTGTTTTATATACACTTCTTCCTCAATGATCTCATTAAGGAAAGCTATCTTCACATCCATCTGATGTATCTTCCATGCCATAGATGAAACTAAAGACATAATTGCTCCAATGGAAGTGTATCTAGTGATTGGAGCAAATGTCTCGTCATAGTCTACTCCCTCTTTATGAGAGAACCCTCTTGCCACAAACCTCGCTTTGTACTTTTCAATGCTACCATCTACAACATGATTGATTTTATAGAGCCACTTGGAAGTCGCCACTGATATCCCTTCTAATCTTGGCACAATGTCCCATACATCATTTTTCATGATGGAGGTGTACTCCACCATAGAATCCCTTTGAACTTGCTAGTCTACTGCTTCCTGGAAACTAGAAGGTTCTAAATCTATGATGTTGCTTGTTAATGCCATGTAGTTTGGAAACTTCTATGTTGGTTCACCCTGTAACCTATAAAGATCGCCTTCTCTAACCCCTATAACTTGTGCAATATCTAGGCTAGATTCTTTCGGCCTAAGAAGGACTTGCTAATTTCTAAATTCTACTGCATAGCATTTATCTTCCATAATCGAAACTGAAAGCAAATTCTTCTAGAGACCAAGAACAAATAAAACATCTTCAAGATCTACAGAGTTACCTGAGTGGAGTTGAAAGGGAATTGTACCAACTCCTACTACTAGATACTTGGCATCATCACCAAGCTCAACCTGAACTCCAGAGTTGTGTTCTTCCAGTTTGGTAAAACACTGTCGAGCTGATGTCATATGTCTAGATGCCCCACTGTCCACATCCCAAGAATCCTTTGAAATTGTGTTTGTAGAAAGACAAGATACCATTGAGAAATTTTTATCAAACTTGGCAGCAAACTCGTCCATCTCAATTTTTGAAGAGCTTGCCACTTGCTTCTGTTGTTGCTTCCCTTTGCCTTTCTTCTTGTCTGGACAATATGATGCATAATGACCAAAATTATGACAAATAAAGCACTTGATTTTACCCAAGTCCTTTTTCCCTAATTGTGAGGATGGATCCTCATCCTTTCCCATACCCCTACTAGGCCCTTCTCCTTTACCTTTACCTTTTTTGTATGTCCAATGAGAGCTAAATTATTGTCACTACCCTTCTTGTTGGCTTTTGACTCCATTCAAGTTTCCTCCTGATAGAATCATTGCACGGGTCTTTCAAAAGAAGGAAGATTCTCACAGCCACAAATAGCCTGAACAAATGCTTCCCAAGAAGATGAGAAACCATTCAACGCATCTTCAACCTTCTCTCCAACTACTGCAAGTTGGTCATGACATTGTGTGACCTTCATCAGGTAACTAGTAATTGTATCTGATGTAGACATCTCTATGGATTTGAGTTTATTCCACAATCATTTCCCTGTTTATGTTCACTCTGGAAAAGACTAACCAGAGCATCAAATATCTCCTCGATTGTTTTCTTCTCAAACAAATGTGGAGTTAAATGATCCTTTACCGCATCCATTATCATCTGCTTGGCCTTTATTTCTTTTTTTTATGGATTGCCAAACCTGTGGATCTGTAGGTGGAGACACATGATCCTTGACAATATCCCAAAGGTCATTTTCTTCCAAAAACAAAGTCACCTTGACTTTCCAAGGCAAGAAATTTATCGTACTTTCCAATCCATCCTTGAATCTAAGGCTAGCTGATGCCATTTTAAAAAAATAAAATACTTTGCTCAAAACCCCTAAATATAAAAGTAAGAAAATAATAACTCAAAAGATTTTTAAATACTTGCAAAAATATGCCCTAGCCACGGGCTATTGAACCCTAGCTCAAAAAATTGTGAAAAATACCTGGAATAATTCATGTAGAATTTTGGCCAAAACCCTAGTTGCCAAACAACACCAACCCGAAAAAAAAATTGCCACAAATTTTGAAAACCCTAAGGCACAATTTCATGATGAAATTCGACACAATTTCACCCTAAAAATCCACCTAAAATAGTTCAATTTTAACAAAAAATCTACTACGCAATTTTTCCTGAAATTGGTCATGATTCAAGAAGAAAAATTGGGCACAATTTTCACCTAGAACACTTATTAAAAAAAATTTCTTTAGAGGCACAATTTTAAAATGAAAAATCCTACACGAATCTTAAGAAATAAATCAGATGCAATTTCTTCCAAAAAATATGACGTGATTCCTTTGTAGAAAACTACCATCGAAACCCTCACGAATTTCCTCTTTCTTAGCTGCGAATTCTTCTTTCTTCCTACTTTCTCGCTCCGATACCATGAAGAAATTCTAACAACGCAACCAATGTCCCAATGTTTGAAGAATAAATTCTTGAACACTGCATCAATCACACAACAATTAAAATTCCAAACAGTGAAAGCGAAAACAAGAACACAAATAATTTACACCTTCAAATTAGTTTTTCATTCTTTCAAAAAACTTACAAGGAAACCTCTACAAACTATTCCTGGCAGTTGCACGAGTTTATATCACTGTATTTAATCACAATTTATCACTGAGTTATTTTTACTTCTATCTTGCACCTATCTTTATACTGTTCAGCTAAAAATCTAATCATCAAAAAGCTTTTTATCTCTCGCAGGAAATGACTTGGAAGATACGTTTAAATCATTAGCGTATATCTACACTTTATTAAACTCAATTAGCTAAATAAAAAAATTTCACTTTATCACTTAAGTGAAATGCAAATAAAATTAACTCGAACCACTTGCACACTCACACCGAACCATGCTGAACCATGCTCTACGCCAAGTTCATTTCATAAGTCAAAACTTTCCAAATAAGGAACAGGAATTACTAAAACAAGCAATATGGCTTCCACAGGCTTTTGTGGAACTCTTTTGACTCCTTTGTTCTACATTTGAGAAGGCTGTTCATAAATTGGGTATTGAAGAAAAAGCTATTCCTAACAAACATCCACTGTGCCAGTTCCCATTGACATATTAGTTATAAATACTTGTCAAATCAGGCAGCATGAATTGCCAGATCTTACAGAAATATTCTGCTTTTGTGCAATATGATTTAGTGGGAAAAAAATGAAGTACCTGGTAAGAGGTATTTGCAACAAGTCTAGAAAGGCTGTCCACTGGCTAAAGACAATGCTTTTAGATCCCAATGGTCTGAGATCTTCCAGATGCTGTAGAAGAGCTGAGATCTTTGATGATTCTGTCCAATTCTTTTCAACATCTACATGAAATCGATTTTCTCTAGGAGCCGTGATAAGATCCTGCCTAGTTAATGCTTTCCTGAAATTTAATACAAGATTTGCACAACATGCACATTTAGAACAAATTTGTAGCTCTCTGCATACACCAAACACTTATGGATAAGAGTATGAAATTAAATATATAAGAGGAATGTCAACAGTAAGAAGAGAATACCTACACATTGGACAAGGCCATTCCATAGTGTTGTATCATCTAAAATCAATCTATAGCCTTTTTACATACATATAACCCCTTACAGATAAAATCAGTAGAAAGTGAATATATAAAAAAATGTTGGTCTCGTGAAGACAATACCTACATATAGGACAAGACCCACTCATAGTGCTGCGCCAGCTTGCAAGAAGACATTCACGACACATGCAGTGTGCACAAGGGGTGAGAACTGCATCTTCAACTGCTTCAAGGCAAATTGGACATTCTGCCTTTTCCCCTCTGCGAATTTCTTCAACAACCTCTTGAATATAGGCCTTAGAAAGTGCAGACTTAGATTCCCCGTTTGCAGCCTTCTGACCTCCTTTAAGAAAACGTTTTGCCAGCTTATCCAGATCAGAATACTCTTGTGTGTCACCACGGCTGATGACAATAAAGCAATCGTCAGACATCTTTTACGAAGAGCTTTCACTACAATAAATATTAAATATGCAATGCAGTGGAGTTTATAGTAATTCCCTCAAGATGTGTTTCCATAAGATTCTAACATTAAGTTGCTATGTTGGACAGAAACAATGTTGTGTTGGAGAGACTAAATGTTTACAAAATAAATTTATTTAATAAAGCATGTATTTCTCAACTCAAAATTTATGTCTTCTACCTACAAGGAATCTCTTGCCTCTTGAAGATCTGAAATTGTTGTGTGAGTTCCTGTTACTGCAACTCAACATTTGTTAACTCATCTAAAGTTTTTAAACATTTAAGATAAGCTGAAGCTTTCAATCTTCAATCTTAAATACTTTCGGCTACAAACTATTGTACAGGACAGATGATTGTAGCATAGGAGATTTTGAAGGATTCGAATTTTTCATGTTAACTGAAATATATAGTTTACGTACTTGAGGTCGATACTTGTCACTCCCACTTGGAAGGAAATATGATACTTATATCTACCTACCATGCTTACATTATTATTTTGTGAATTTTTATGCTTGTAATTTCATTTTATGTGTATGGTTTACACAAACATGGTCTGTCCTCATCATTTTTGTAACTTACAATTAGTTATGATACCTGTGTTTCTTAAGTTTCAGAGACCAAAGCAACTTGCCTGTACCAGTGTTATGTCTCTTTTGGTCATCAGAAATGCAAATGACCAGGACTACAATATAGATCAAAAACAAATAACCTTCCTGTTAAACACATCTTTCTAGCATATTCTACTACCATACAGAACATTCAGAATATGATTCCAACTTCTAATAGACCTTACAATCCAAACAAATCAAAAATAGGGAACTCAGCATCTAAATATACATCAGTTACACATGTCCATAATTTCTGTGCAAGGCAATTTAAACTATAAACCCACCTCATAACAAGAAAAGGATGGTCACAACATTGGCGTAACCTCAGAAGTAACTCCAAAATAGAAGCATAATTGTGGAGAACTCTGCCTTGTTCCACAAACTGGTCAAACTTGACCTGCAAAGCAAGTATATTCCATATGTTATAATAAGGTTTATTGCAAACAGGCAAATATAGGAAATCATGGCTAGGTTTTGAAAGATTTTAAAATTATCACAAACATAGTCACCCACCTTAGACCTTTTAAATAAGGCCCCATAGAAATCTTTCTCAGTTTCTGTAAGCTCACAATACACTACCTGGACACTGGCTGGAGGAAGAACAATGATAGGTCTGGATATATAAGAAAGAACATAATATCAGGCTTCAGCAATCAGTCGAAAGAGATTCAGAATTTCAGAAAAACAGAAAGTTCAACTGAAAATATACCTGCCCTCTTTGTCAGTACTATCCTTTGTCCTCCGCAGCATTAATGGCCGCAAGATAGCTTGAACTAGCTTCAATCCACGTTCATCACCCTCCTCAAATGGCTTCTGAATCAATTTATACCACCTATAAACCACCATGTTATGTTTTTTCAAAAATGGAAAATGGATTAACATTGGAGATACATAAATTTTGATCTTTGAGGACAATGCAGCAAACTGCAAAGTGTGCAACATGGTTCATTATAATCATTAAAATATAACTGCACAAAAATTGGATTGTTTATTTGTTATGAAGAAAATAAGCATTAGCATAATAACAAAACTCACACCAAAACCAAACACAATCATAGTCTAACTGCACTGGCTTGACAATTCTTTTCCAAAGACCAAAATAAAGGACCCATCACCTAAATGAAAACCAGCAAACCAAAATGTTGATCCTGTTCTTTGGGGCTTGCGATGAGTGTACAGGGACAGAACATCTTCACCCCATCCCGCCCTACTTTTAGTAGGGATGTAAGAATGCCCCCTCTCAACGGGGAACGTCCCCTAAAGGCAGACAACAAGGCACCCTCAACATCCCTGTGACATCTCAAGGAAAGCCTGATGTCTCCCACAAACTTCAGACTTTTTAAGTCATGCAAAAAAAAGAGCTCTCAACTTTTTAAAAAATTAAAAAGTCCTAACCCCCCGACATTAAAAAAAAAACATATATTTTTCTTTTATTTGCCCTAGCCCATTATCATTCTATTGTGTTTCCATTTGCATTTTCAGGTTTTGGATTTAGCAAGCAAGAAGAGAGTTCAACAAACCGAAAGTTAAAGAGAGGTGAAGTTGAAGAGAGGTGAAGGAAAACGATGGAGAAAGAGGAAGAAGGTATGTAACATTTTCCTTGATGTTTTTATGTGTTTTTGTTTTTTCCCTCCATTTTTGTTGTGTTATGAAATATCGAATGCTTTCACATTTCATTGTTGTTGTTTTTTTCTCAAACCTTCAATGCTGTTGTTACAAACTTTAATATGTCATGTCAAAGATTTTCAAATCTCCAAACCTTACAAACTTTTAAAGTTTATCTTGTTCGAACTTTTTTAATCTTATTCAAACTTGCAAAGCTATTGTTTTTGGCATGCAAATACTGCTGTTTTTTATTGTTTTTGGCGAACAAGATCTGCTGTTTTTTAGCTGAGATGTATTAAAAAATATTGATTTTTATATTCATATTGTTATTTTTTGTTGTTTATTGTTGTATCCATAATCAGGGTCAAGATGGATCCAATCAGTGCCTATGATGACCTTGATTTGGGTCATGAACTTGAAGGAAATGTGGGGGAATCAGCTGAGGGCAGCCAAACCCAGCCATGGGTACAAATAATTCAATTGGGAGAGCATTGCAATTGGATTGCCCTTCCAAGTTGTTGGCACCATATGCCAAAGGGCCATTTAACAAGAAAACTCCTTTGCACCCGTTTGCAACATTGCTTGACACAAAAAGAGTAGCAATACAAGGGTTAATGCACACTTTTAACACACCCGTGGTAAAGGAGTTGTGTCTTGTAGCAAGCTCACACTTGAGGAGAGGACGGATATGATTAGATTATTTCAGAAGGGCATTGTTGCACCAATTGTTTCTTGTATACCACGAGGTTCAAGTGGAATCAAGGTGGAGACAGAAAGCTGCAGGTTCATCATCGCTAAACCCAATTACAAATATGTTCAACGTACAAGCAAGGGAGATTGCAGATGAGGCCGTTACCAATTTCTATTTTGGTAATGGTATTTTGTTCCATGTTGCTCAATCTCCTTTTTACAAGGAGGCTATCAACAAGATAAGCAGAGCGAGTCCTACTTATGTGAATCCTAGTGAGACTAGATTGAAAACCATTCTCTTGAAAAAAAGTTATTCCAAGGTTAACCCATTGATGGAGGAGAAGGCCAAATGGATAATGCATGGCTGCAATATAATCATGGATGGTTGGATGAACATTAGACACCACCCATGTGGGTCCTAGCAAGACTAGATTGAGAACCATTCTCTTGGAAAAAAGTTATTCCAAGGTTAACTCGTTGATGGAGAAGAAGGCCAAATGGATAATACATGGCTGCAATCATGGATGGGCGGACGAACATTAGACACCACGCACTCATCAATATTATAGTTTCATGCATTGATGGAGCTTACCTCCTAGGGGCAATTGATTGCATAGGAAAATGCAAGGATATTGAGTTTCAATTTCAGATCCTGAGAGAAGCCATTAAGGAGGTCAGTCCTCAAAATGCAATGCAAGTGATTACTAATGCAACATATGTTTGTAGGGCATCATGTAGATTGATTCAATCTACATAAAGACACATCTATAACACTTTGTTTTGTGTATGCTATGAACAATGCACTTAGAGACATGTTGATGATGTTTTCTTGACAACAACATTAGAATAAAACACCAAGTGCTCTATCCTCTCTTGAACAAAGCGTCTCAAATGCTAAACTACGTGATCAAACAAAAACGCTCCAAGGTTCCTTGTACGTGATTTGCAACGGATAGCCTCGGTGGTATGATGTGATAATGTTGTTTACACAAAGGGACTTACGCAGAATTTATTCATCACTCATTCAAATTTGTACTCTTTCCTTGTGAAATGGAACTTCATCTAATCAACTACAAAAAGAAAAGGCAAAAGGCAATGATATAATGCACATGCTATGATATAATGCACATGCTATGATAGACAAATTCCCTTCCACAACCTAGCTCCGCTTCACCATGAGAACCAAAAATTACACGGAGTAAGTGCAATCTCCTAAGGTAATCATATGATTTTCAAGTTGTGAACTTCCTTCCAAACACCCACAGCTGGCGCAATTTGAACGAGCATCCACAACCGAACTTGTGCAAACAAGGTCCAGGCTAACTTTGCAAAGTGAGTTACCTTCGGTAATCCACGAAAAGTATGAACCAAAAGGGATTCATCAAATATCTTCACACAAGAGACATTATATCAATGAACTTCTAATCTATCAACTAAGCTACTTTGGAAACAATTCTTAACCATCTTGGAGACAATGAAGACCATGCTAACATTCCAAAATCACAAGATCACCATGAAACATTCAACAATGAGCTTGCATTAATCTTGAAGTGTATCTTTACAACAATCTCTCAATATCTCTTCAATGATTTTGAAGAGTCTCCTCTACTCTACTCCTTTCTAATATAATGTATAATGTATCCTCTAATGTCCCTTTACAAATGAGAGAAGTGAGCTTTATATAGACTCCAGAAATTACATGAAGGGCCAAGATTGATTTAGCAATCAACGGCCGAGATTGAGACAACAAGGCAGTTTGTTACAAAATTTGCTATTTTTAAAACATGAAAGAGGCAATGAAGGCACGTTTCCCAATGTGATAAGCATCTTTGGAGCATCTTTATGGTGGGCCTCTTGAATGAATGACATGGAAGAATGCGATTGGCCTGATGATGTATACGTGCCACCTCAGCATCATTAAACGAACTAGTCTAGTTCACCTCATGTTCACTTAGAATATTTTCTTGTTGTTGTCTTGATGTAACTCAACGATCGCTTTGATGATCATGTTCATCTCTCATCTTGTGGCCTCCTTGTGCTTGTGCAGGATTATGCCTCTGAACAGTTGCATGAAGTAGAAGATATGTTGTGCACAAGTCCTTGGAGTAGATTACATGATGATTGTCCTTTTGGCGCGTGGAATGAATCACTGGAAGATGACTCCCTCTCATGCATGGCGTTGATGTCTTCCTCATCCAGACATACAAAGTCTTCAAAGTAAGATGAACTTGATGTAGGAGCTCCTCCGTGTGGTGATGATGACAAATTTGAGCAACTTTCCTCCACCTTCCAAACTTCTCATGTATGAGGTCTCGCCATTCACCTCCTTGGATCCTCCATCACCTACAAAAAGAAACACATCAAATTAAGACTTGATATAAAGGATTTTCAATAACAAATTATATTCATCTTATGCATGTGGGATCAAAAAATGAAATTTCAAAACATACCCTTTCACATGAAATCCATACCTAAGTGCCTAGGCGGGTTTAGAGGGGTAGTATGGATTGATATGTGTGAAATTCCTTGTCTCAATGCCTAGGCCGACCTAGCCAGGCGGGTTTAAAGGGCCTGTGAGGAATGTGTGATGAAAATCCAAGGGTCATGGTCTAGGCCGCCCAGGCTGGGCGGGCTGGAAGAGGGTGTGAGGATTTTTATACTTAGGCAATTCTTTCTTCATTTTCACGATCTTTTCCTTCCTCCTTAGCATGACTTAGGGTTCTCTTAATGTTCTTCATGTAAATTACCTTCATTTGAGTGAAGTCAAGAAGGGATCTGAATGGCATTTGAGGTATTCTCCATGTGCAATGGTGGAGACCACCTATGATGAGCAGCATTGAAGGTGATGTGTGGATTTGACTCCAATACTTGTGATTTTCAATGATTTTCACCTCCTTATTGGACTTGCATGTGTGTGGAAGCAGATGGGTGGAGTTAGTAGGCAAATGATGAGTGGCATGAGTGCTCAAACACTTGATTCCATGCTCACCTCTCTAGGCCGCCCAGGTAGGGTGGAGTTGAGAGTGAGCTTTGGATTTTATACTTAGAAAATCTTCACTCTTCTAAACTTAATCATTTCATCTTACAAATGTCATCTTCATTGAGTCATACTTGCAAATTGTATTGTCTACATCCCTGGGCGGTTTTGGAAGCAGTGTGTGGATTGTTTGATGTGGGACAAGACAGAGTCCAAGCCCCCTCTTAAGGCCGCCCATGTAGGGCGGGTTTGGAGGTTTGTGCTTAACACCTTGTAAACTTGATAACCTTTTCCTAAGGCAGGTTTGAAGGTAGTGTGTGGATGAACTCTCCTAGTGGTGACATTGTCCAAGAGCATCTTGTGAGGCTGTCCAGGCTGGGCAGATTGGGAAGAGATGCATGGAATTCACCTTGTAGTGCCTTTGATTCTTTCAAACTCATGAACTTTCTTTGGAGTTTCATCATTTCCCTGTCTTTTGTGCTTAAAACCTTGTAAATTTGACAACTTTCTTCCTTGGGCGGATTTGAGCGTAGTGTCTGGATAAATGCATGTCCAAGACGTGAAGTCCATGACCTCATGCCAAGGTTGCCCAGGTAGGGTGGATTTAGAGGTACTGCATGAAATTTGCAAGTTAAACTTAATTCTAGACTCTATCATCACTTCCTAACTCTCTTCAATTAGCAAAAGCTCGTGAAATATCCTAAATTTCCCTAGGCGGATTTGGAGGCTCTATGTGGAGAGATTCCCCTAGTGCAGATGACATTGTCCATGACGACCTTGTGAGGCCGCCCAAGAAGGGCGAGTTTAGACATAGAGTGAGGAATTTCTTGCCTTAGTCAATTTTTGGATTTTCCTAACTGGAAGTATATTAAAAAATATATTTAAGTATAAGAAATTATTGAATTTCTTATACTTCAAATATTTTTCAATATACTTCCAGGATGTTTGAGATAGGTCCTGGATCTATGGGATTTAACATGCAGATTCTAGATTTTTGAGGATCCACCAGATTTCAGACTTTAGTCATTTTTTCAGGGTTTTCAAGATATCAGACTTAGTCATTTTCAGGTTCTCAGGGACATGCATCAGGATGAAGGCATATAGACCTTTAGCAAGATATTGATGAAACCTAGGCAAAACAACACTACCAAAACCCTACAAGCTCAGAGGAAAACTAAACCTAAAGCAAAACAAAGACAGAAAGCAAGAAAAAAGAGGGGGTCCCCATTTGCAATGGGGCGATGTGTGATTACATCACAACAAGACATTGGAAAGATGGAGTGGGTCAAACAAGTGATGGTGGATGCAAGGGAGGTGCAAATGTTCACTTGCAACTACCACATCTCATTGGCATTGTTTCAGACCTTTGTGAAGATGGAATTCCTCAAACTAATTGAGACTTGATTTGCCCCTATTTCATTCTACTACAAAGGATGCTTGAGTTGCAAGAGCCATTGTAACTTATGAATATGACACAAGAATGAAATAGGTGGAAGGAGTCAAAGACAAAGCACAGGAAGAGGGCAAAGGAATTTGAGGTTACTAATACTTTTGTCAAATGTGAAATACATCACATCTTTTATACAACCTATTTTCACTGTCATCAAATTTGGGGATTTTGATAGTCTTAGTCTTGGGGAGATCTACATTTGCATTGATAGCATGCTTGATTAAATTAAGGCTACCATTCATGAAAGAGACCCCACCCTATAGTCATACACTAAGCATATTCACCCCATCATCCCAAAAAGGTGGTAGAAGTTGAACACGCCTCTACACATGGCTATTGTAAGGTTGAAAATTGCATACTCTACAATTCCCCCCTCGTGTTTTTGCATCCATTTTGGTGTTCATTCCCCTAGTATACTCTACAATTCCCACCTTATGTTTCTACATCCATTTTGGTGTTCATTCTCCTAGTATGTTTTAGGACCACTTTTACATGTTTTTGGCCTTTATGATGATCATAGAAGGTTAATGCAATTACCCTGAGCCTTAGAAAATCATTTCTAACCATCCCTAGAAATTTGGAAAGTGTATCCTACAAGGACCATAGCACCCCCTAGCACTATGGCCCAAACATAACACACTAGAGCACTAGGGCCCTTGTCTCCTAGAAAACCAAAACTTTCCCCAATTGTTGATAACCTAACCCTTACTACAATTTTGCTCACCATGAACCCTAAAACTTAATATAAACCCATATTTGAGCCAATTTTCCCTCCATATGTTATAACACATCATTGAGAAAACTTTATACATGCTCCACTCTTCCAACACGCAAGTGATCTGCAAGGAAGCCATTAAAAGAAAAAGTGCATGAAAGCTGCATGGCTATAAATCTTCGGCAAGGATTGACAAGCACACTTTGGCACAAGCCAAGTAAATTAGTTAGTGGTGAATCTATGGACCTCCAAGATTAATGCGTACACTTGCCATTCATCTTCTCTCACATGTTTCTGGTCTCTCTATTGCTAAGAGGAATTGGTGCAAATATAGCTTTATCGCCTCTTTAAAGATTAACAAACTTACCTCTACAAGAGAAGAAAAGCTTGTTGCAGTGCCTTGTGTCTCATTGATTGCAAGACACAATGGATATGGAGCTTTACAAGCCAGAACAAGTTGACAAGGAGCAAGATGCGCAAATGGGATTGAATGGCATTAGGAGCGCATTACAAGATGAGGATATAGTTCCTTTCGACAATTGCACTGATGAGAAGTTTCCTAGATATTCAGTCGACGATGATGACTCTAGTTTTGAGCTTGTTACTCAAACAAAAACAGCTATGGATATTCTTTTTCACAATCTCATTTTATCATTTTGATGCTTGTCACTTGTAGACTCAAGATGGTACTTTGAACTTTCAGCTCATTTGTAATGGATTCTGATTTTTAGCTACTATGATCATTGATATTCAAATGATTACATTTTGATTTATGAATCAACAATTGGCATTGTTTAATTGTTATAATTTATTATGGTAGTGCAATCCCAATTTTGTATTTATTATTTAAGTTTGTACATTTTTGTATTTCCCACTTCTCAACAAAGGCAGTCACATAAATGCCTCATCAATAGGTATATGTGTGTGTATACTATCCCTTGTCATCCCCAAAATTTTGGAAAAAGATTGTCATCACCAAAAACCCTTCCACATGTCCCCCCATCCTGAAAACTCGAAGAACATTGAAATTATGGGAAAACAAATGTAATTCTCTTCAACTAAGAATGTGAACTTGTTCACCTGGAGACATGGGGTAGGGATATTGATATGGGAACAAGAACTAGGACACCATAAAAATTAAGATACACGAGTAAATGAATAAGGGTATGGCTAATCATTTACTAGCATAGATATCTTAAATGCATCTACATAAAAGATGTTGTGAGATATCAATATCAAGGCACCAATATTGAATTTCTTACATAGATTAGATAAGTGCCTCAAGATTGATATATCTCGACATCTTTTAGATAGATGTATTTAAGATATCTATGCTATTTTAGAATTAATTAAACAATAATTGATTAATATATATATCAAATAAGTTAATATTAGTAATTAACATAAATTATATAATACTAATTATTATAAATTATAAAATATAACATAATGTATATTATATTGATATCTTTTATAAGTACCATGGCAATAAATTGTACAACCACAAGTGCGAGAGAAGGAGCAACAAGTGTCGATTCTAACACAAATGAGGATGGCGAAGTAACTACAACTGGTGAGAGGGTGCAATCAATTGCTTCTATTCCTACAAATGCTTTAGCCCCCAAAGGTGCCCCTCTTCACATGGGTTTTCTATTGTCCTCTGAAGAGAAAGCCAAATCAACCAATGGGTAGAAGAATGAGCAGCTTGAACTTCACAAGGATGGGGGTGTGGCTAGGTTTGCTCCAACGAAGGAATCTATGTTGGTTGAAAGAGAGATTTTCCTAGGGTGTAAGAATGTTGCAAACCCCTTCAACACCTATGGCAAGTTCTGTAAAACCCAACGTTTGAAGGCACACTTCTTTTGCTCCTCCTCTTTTTGGATCCCATAGGTGAGGGGGTCTTCATTATCTATTGATATAGTTAGTGCAAGGTAGGTCAAAAAGATTGATCCCCCTCCTAAGCTCTACCCTTCTAAGGAGCTCCAACAGAATCAAGATTTAGTTTTGAGCTTGGAATCAATGAGGTTAGATAATTCTTTTCTATTGGAGGATATCATTGTCTCTTTCTCCAAATTCATTATGAATCTCTGCCTCTCTAATCAACACATTGACTCTATTGTGTAACACTTGGGTAGCAACTCCCTAATTTTTCACTTCATGGGCAAGGATTGTCATTAATGGAGATTTAAGAATGGATGGAAGAATCTTGGCCCTCTATTGTTGACCCATTTGTATTTTTGTGCCCCAGAGGCTTCTTTGCAATTAAATTCCAGTCCCATGCAGATTGAAAGTTTGTTTGGAAAAAATGCTCCCTAGTTGTTTAGCAAGAGCAAGGTCTACATACCCTTGTGGCACCCTTTCTTTAATCCAACTAAAGTGGTTTTTTCGCAAGTCTCCTTTTGGATCAAATTTTATAACCTTCCCCCCTTGTTATGAGAAACATGAATCTATTGAAGCTTATTCTGGAAAAAGTTGGAGTATTCTTCAGAAATGATCCATCTTCAAAACATTTGTAGAAGCACTCTGTCAAAGTTTGTATTTTGGTTGATCTTTCCAAACCCCTTTCTCACTCCATCCATATTCGATCAGAGACATTATGGATACAATTTATAAATTATGAAGCGCTGGATTGCTTTCATTGTAATTAGATGGGACATTTTAGGACTGAGTACAGTTCTCCCAAGGTTTCCTATCCCAACGTTGTTCATCTTCAAAAGTGGATTCTGAATATTGGTAAGTTGGACTCTAATTTCATTTGAAGAAACCATGGTCAGTTCATGGTTGATCAAGCTAAGGTTGCCCGGATTTCTTCCTCTTCACTAAAGGACAGCAAGGAGGCTAGTGCAATTGTGGTTTCTCAAATTAGAGAGGCTAGTAATGAGAGGTTCTAGTCGAGTGGGGAGGAAGTAGAGGATTTGAGATTCCTAGATTTTGACAATTTCTAGGATGATCTTTTGTCTTCTATAGAAATTCTCAATATCTCACAAGCCGGGAGTCTTAAGACAAGCAAATTGAGGGCCGAAAGGAAAACATGGGCAAATATCTAAGAACAAAAAATAAGGGAGGAGGTTAACAATGGAAATCAATTTTCTATTGATAGATTTCTCCATGACAAGAGCTCCACGGTTTTGACTAAAGATGAAGGGTTTGAAGAACAGGAGATAGTGCCAAAAGTTAAATTTTCTCGTAAGGACACTACTGTGTTGGTGAAAAGTGTTAGCTCCCTCTTTTGTCTCTGAATACTCTCCCCACTCCAACCAAGAAGCAGAGGGGTAGAAAAACAGAAGTTGAGTATCTTTATTTAGAAGCAAAGCCCAAATCCTAGTTTGTTTTCCTCCTTTAAAGAGGTTTGGGAGTCTCAATTGGCAATCTTGGTTTCTTGCTTTGGTTGTTTCATCTTGTCATAAATTATAGCAAGGTGGTTTAAGTTGTAATGAGGATGTTTCCTCACTTTTTGTAATGTCCCCCATTTAGCCCAGTCAGTTATTGGTTAGAGATTAGCCTATCACGGGACTCCCGTAGGCTAATAGCAGTGTTTAGGGAGTCAGTTTGGGAACTTACTATTTAAAGTCGTGACAGGGCAGTTTCTATTTTTAGCAAGACAGTTGCAAGAGCCAGGGCACGAGTTTCGCGGGCTCGAATCTTCTAGAGCATTGTTCGATTTATTATAAGTTAAATTAAACATTTAACTTATTATAAGCTTAAGGGTGACTTTAAGTTATAACATGACTTAACTTTATACTATAAAGTTGTTACTTAAAGTTATAAAGTTGTGTGCCTAGGGATGAGCGCCCCTCGTGGAAGAATAAGGGGTCAATAAATGAATTAAAAATTAATTAAACCCTCTCATCTTGGGCATTGGGAAAGAGAGGATAAAGAAGGCAAAAAGAAACTCCATTTCATTATGCTATGTTTATGAAAATTGCTCTCATATTGAGTTTGCCCGTGCATTGGGATTGAGCTTGGCTCTAAGGTTTCGAATATCGAATTGCTGAGACGAAAACCTTTGCAGATTCGCCTTTCTTCGTGCATGAAAGATTGCATCAGGAGAGGATTTGAGGAGGTTTCACTTCAGGAGCTTCAGTCGTGCATTCGCCGGAGACATTTGGATGGAGTTTGGGCTGTCATTGAGGATCCTTCTTGCAGATTTGTTGTGACAGCAGAGTAGAAATGATACAAGGCAGATTTTAATAAGTTCTGAGTATTTTGCAAGGCTGCCTTTCTCTTATTTTTTGGCCGTACCTCTACTAGGTAGGCCGTACCATATTCAAGGAGTGCTGAGCATATTTTATGAGATATTCTGGTGACCATTGTTGCATTACCAAGGTCGATTGGAGGCTGCAGTCATTTGCAGATTAAAACAGCTCAGTTTCAAGGAAGATTTAGGGCCATTGTTGCTGCTACACTCACCATAGGGGCTGTACTATGCTAGAACTGGTCGTGGGGTTCCAGAACAGCAATAACTTTCATTTGGGTCACATTTATTTACCATTTGTGGACGCCTAAGGACTGGTATACAGCTGCAATCATTTGTAATCCATTTTCCGTTCATTTCTAAGAGATTTAAGCATACTTCTATGGCTTATATTGCTGGTCCGGCTTCAGCATCGGGGCGAAGTTGTCAAACTTGATCTGGGTATGTAATAGAAATTCATATTTTGGCTTCCTTCAATCTAGGTCTTCATTATTTTGTTTATAGCTATTCTAGTTTTTCTGGGTTTTCCATATATGTTGCATTTCCTATATCAATGTTGCAAAAACTACTCATGCAAAACAATGCAATAAAACCCTAAACTCAAAACATCAAAAAATACCAAAAAACACATTCAGAGCAAACATATACAGAGGGGTGTATGTTACAGTGGTATCAGAGCAGAAAATCTTGCCATCCTATGATGTTAAACATGACATGCAAAAGTTGGAAGTGAGATATCGACCTACAGATAGATATAATTTCAAACTAAGACCAAGAACACAAAACCCACATAGGACACAGGGAAGAGAGGTACCACGGATAGAAGAACCTAAGCATCCAGTACCCATAGTAGATCCATTTGAGTCAGAGATAGACGTTGCCGCTACTGAGGACGATTCCCAAGTTTCACGAACGGACCCTTTTTCAGGAGAGTTACCACCAGTTCCAAAACCTACAGAAGAGATGGATGACAGGGAAGGTGAGGAACCTAGCATGCGCGAGATCCTGAATGTGCTCACCAGGAGCTCGTTGGCCTTAGAGAGAGAATTAAGGGAGTCTAGATAGGAGTTGAGGGAATTACAGGGAGAGACAGCACATACCCTTGAACAGTTGAGAGATGGACGAAATAACAGGGATAATCACCGTGACAGGAACAAGTACATTGGAGGTGACAGGAACAAAAATACTGACGGTGATAGGCACAGAGACAATGGGGGAGAAAGGAATAGGCATAATGTGGGTGATCGACACAATGGTGACAGGAACCAGGGAAAGAGGAATAATGGCGACAGGAACTCGGATGACAGACACAGGTTCAGAGATGATGAGGATGAGGCCTCGGTTACTCATATGAGGGCTTCACAGTTTACAGCAGGTGACAGACCTAGCATTCCGACCTTTGCTCCTAAGAACCAAGTTCCTGAACAGGATCCCACACAGGCTGAGTTTCAGGAAGAGATTCTGAGCAATTGGAAAGCATCTAGTGCAGAGTTCAAGGTCGAGATGACCTTTGCAGAGTACTCTGACATTAGGATTAAGAATAGACCTCACAGAGGAGGTAGACCTCAGAACCAGGAGTTGCAAAAGAAAGTGAGTAAGATGACACTTCCCTACTTTGATGGATCAGGTAAAACCACCGCGAAAGCTTGGGTCTAGAAATTGGACAGCTACTTGCAGATTAGTCCTATGCCTGAGGAGGACGCCATTACTTATGCAGCTTTGCATTTGGAGGGGGTAGCACATAAGTGGTGGAGCAACGGGAAGGTCACACTGGGTCACGATCAGATTACTTCATACGTGGAGTTTACAGCCAAGATGATCGATAGGTTTGATAAGGAGGACCCAGAGTTACAGTTTAAGGAGTTGGCACAGCTGAGGCAGAGTGGTTCGGTTGACTCCTACATTTCTGAGTTCCAAGACCTATTTGTTATGGTTCCAGATATTTCTGAGCGCGGATTGGTTATTCTCTTCATTGATGGATTGTCAGACCCACTTCGTGGTTGGGTTAAGGGTTTTGACCTTATTACACTCCAAGAGGCCGTGAGGAAGGCCCAAGACATGGAGTCATCAGTGTGGAGGAGCAAATTTCAGTCTAAGGGGTTTCCACACAGGAGGGATAAGGAGGAGAAGAGACCCTTCCCTAGAGAGGTTGAGCAGCAGAAGGACAGATCAAACAAGCTAACAGATGATCAACTCAACGAGTATAGGAGGAAGAAACTTTGCTTCCACTGCAAAGAACCATGGGATCCCTCGCATAAGTGTCCACATAAGGCCAAGGCCAAATTGATTGAGTACTATTCAGCTGAGGAGACTCAATCAGAGGCATCCGATTCATATTCAGATCGACCTTCCGATCATGGAGATAGTGGAGATGAGAAAGCCTCACAGCACAGTACTAGCAGTGGAGGTATTATTGCTCAACAATCTAGTTTCCAGAAGGTTGGTTCTTTCAGGGTGCGTGGTGTACTCGGTGGACAGCGCATTATTACCCTCATTGATATAGGAGCTACTCATAATTTTATTGATGAGGGGTTGGTAGCTCGTAGGGGGTTGAAGACAGAGGAATTCGAAGACTTCAAGGTTATAGTAGCCAACAGATTCAAAATGCAGTGCAGCCGAAAGATATTAGGATTGAAGATCATAATGGGTGATTACGAGTTGGTAGATGACTTTTCTGTTGTTGGCATCAGGGATACAGATGTGGTACTTGGCATGCATTGGATGAGCCAATTAGAGGAGTTCACCATGAATGTTAAGAAGATGGAAATGAGATTCAAATACAATGGGAGGAAAATATGCCTTGGATGTATATCAGATGGTGGACCTCGAGTGGTATCACTGAAGAGAATGGAGAGGTTGTTGAAACATTACCAGGTAGAGTGGGCAGCAGAGTGCCTTATTATGCCAGAGTCCCCACCACAGCAGAAGGACAGTTATCATCCTGATATTTAGAAGCTACTATCCAAGCACAGTAAGGTGTTTGGAGACATACCACCAAGAGTGCCTCCTGATAGAGGCATAGAGCATGTTATTGAGCTTGAGGATGGGACCAAGCCTATCATGATCACTCCTTACCATCATTCGAAGAGGCTCAAGGATAAAATTGAAAAAACAATTAAGGAGTTACTGGAGATGGGACACATCTGGCCCAGTAAGAGCCCATTTGCTTCAGCAATTGTTCTTGTAAAAAAGAAGGATGGGACAATTAGGATGTGTATCGACTACAGGGCATTGAATAAAAAGACCATAAAAAACAGGTACCCTATTCCGAGGATTGATGAGTTAATAGATGAGTTGCATGGTGCTTGTTATTTTTCTAAGATAGATCTCAGATCGGGGTAGCATCAGATTCGCATGAGGGTAGAGGATGTAGAGAAGACTGCTTTCAGGTGTCATTACGGCCACTTTGAGTTTTTGGTGATGCCGTTCAGTTTGACCAATGCACCTGCTACCTTCTAGAGTTGTATGAACCAAATTTTCAGACAACAGCTTCGGAAGTTTGTTTTGATCTTCTTCGATGACATTAATCTTCAGCAGGACTTGGGAGGATCACTTGAGACATCTAGAGGAGGTGTTGAGTATTTTGGAGAGTGAGTCCCTCTATGCCAAAGAATCCAAGTGTGATTTTGGCATGACAAAGTTGCTCTATCTGGGTCACATTATCAGTGCAAATGGTGTCAGGGTAGATCCAGATAAGATAAAGGCGATTGTTGATTGGCCCCCACCTACAAACCTCACACAGCTTAAGGGTTTCTTTGGACTATGTGGTTTTTACAGGAGGTTTGTAAAAGGTTTCTCACAAACAGCAACTCCTTTGACAGATTTGACAAAGAAGGGAGCCTTTGTGTGTTCTAATTCAACCCAGCAGTGCTTTGATCATTTCAAGCACTTAATGTCTACTTACCCCATGCTTGCGATTCCTGATTTCGCCAAACCATTCGAGTTGCAGCATGATGCTTCTGGAGAGGGAATAGGGGCAGTGCTTATGCAGGAGAAGTACCCGATAGCTTTTGAAAGCAGGAAACTTTGGGGTGTTGAGAGGAGTTACTCGGTGTATGACCGAGAGATGTTGGCCATAATGCATGCATTGGCCAAGTTCAGGCCTTATCTGGTTGGCGGCAAATTCATAATCAAAACAGATCATAATAGTATCAAATACTTTATGAACCAGAAGGATCTGAATGACAAACAACAAAAGTGGGTGAGCAGGTTACAGGCACATGATTTTGACATCGAGTATGTCAAAGGCAAGAGGAACATAGTTGCAAATGCCTTATCACGTCAACCTCACTTATGCTTGGTTGGGGAGATCTCTGTTGATTGGAGAAAGTTGATTATCGCAGTGTATGCTAAGGACTCTTGGGTAGCGGGAGTCATTGAGGGCACTAATAATGATGAGATATTTTGTGGTGAATGACTTGATTATTTATAAGGACAGAATATTCTTGGTGCCTAATTCACAGTTCAAACATAACGTGATCAAAACTTTCCATGATACACCAATGGCTGGCCATCCTAGATTCTTCAAGACATACAAACAGATTCGGAAGAGGTTCACATGGAAAGGGTTGAAGGATGAAATGCAGAAGTATGTTCGTGAGTGCCCCATTTGCCAGCAAAATAAGCATGAGCATACTTATTCAGCAGGATTATTACAACCATTGCCTATTCTCAATCAGAAATGGGAATGTATCTCCATGGACTTTATTACAGGGTTGCCTAAGGTGCAGGGGAAGGACTGTATATATGTGGTGGTCGATAGACTCACCAAATTTGCACATTTCTTTGCTATTTCAGCAACCTTTACAGCTGCTCGAGTGGCTGATCTGTTCTTCAGGGAGATATTCAGGCTACATGGGGTACCCAAAAGCATAGTCAGCGATAGGGACAGCAAGTTCCTAAGTTTATTTTGGCAGGAGTTATTCAAACTGTGCAGTACAGAGTTGACTCCTAGCACTAGCTACCACCCGCAGACGGATGGACAAACAGAAGTGGTGAACAAATGGTTATTAAAGGGATACCTATGCAACTATGTTTTGGGGCAACAGAAGGCTTGGATCAAATGGTTGCACCTAGGGGAGTACTGTTACAATACTACTCATCACATGTCTATTCAAATGACTCCTTTCAGGGCACTGTATGGTTATGATGCCCCATGCTTTACAGATCTCTTGCTTGGTGATAGTCGGGTGCCTAAGGCAAAGGATCTCTTACAGGACAGTCAAGACATCTTAAGGGAACTCAAGGAGAATATACAGCAGGCACAAAATCAACAGAAATTGTATGTTGATCAGCACTGAGTGGAGAGGAGTTTTGAGGTTGGAGACATGGTGTATTTGAGGCTCCAACCCTACAGGCAGTCCACTCTCAAGAAGAGTGGAGCAAAGAAGGTAAAACCCAGATTTTATGGTCCTTTCAGGACTATCAGAAGAGTGGGTGAAGTGGCATAGGAGCTTGAGCTACCACCAAACAGCAGGGTGCACAATGTATTCCATGTTTCCAGATTGAAAAAAGCTCTTGGCCACAACATAATTCCTTCAGTTGATCTTCCACCTTTGGATGAGGAAGGGAAATTGATCTTAGTACCAGAGGCTATCATTGACACCCGAGAGAGACATTTGAGGAAACGGGTTATCAGAGAGTACTTGGTCAAGTGGAAGAATTTGCCAGTTGAAGATGCGACTTAGGAGAGTGAGCAGATACTTCAACATCCTGAGCTGAGATTGCTTGAGGACAAGCAATTTTGGGAAGGGTGGACTGTAATGTCCCCCTTTTAGCCCAGTCAGTTATTGGTTAGAGATTAGCCTATCACGGGACTCCCGTAGGCTAATGGCAGTGTTTAGCTAGTCAGTTTGGGAACTTACTATTTATAGTAAGTCGTGACAGGGCAGTTTCTATTTTTAGCAAGACAGTTGCAAAAGCCAGGGCACGAGTTTCGCGGGGTCAAATCTTCTAGAGCATTGTTCGATTTATTATAAGTTAAATTAAACATTTAACTTATTATAAGCTTAAGGGTGACTTTAAGTTATAACATGACTTAACTTTATAATATAAAGTTGTAACTTAAAGTTATAAAGTTGTGTGCCTAGGGATGAGTTCCCCTCATGGAGGAATAAGGGGTCAATAAATGAATTAAAAATTAATTAAACCCTCTCATCTTGGGCGTTGGGAAAGAGAGGAAATAAGAAGGCAAAAAGAAACTTCATTTCATTATGCTATGTTTATGAAAATTGCTCTCATATTGCGTTTGCCCGTGCATTGGGATTGAGCTTGGCTCTAAGGTTTCGATTATCGAATTGCAAAGACGAAAACCTTTGCAAATTCGTCTTTCTTCGTGCATGAAAGATTGCATCAGGAGAGGATTTGAGGAGGCTTCACTTCAAGAGCTTCAGTTGTGCATTCGCCGGAAACATTAGGATGGAGTTTGGGCTGTCATTGAGGATCCTTCTTGCAGATTTGTTGTGACAGCAGAGTAGAAATGATACAAAGCAGATTTTAATAAGTTCTGAGTATTTTGTAAGGCTGCATTTCTCTTATTTTCTGGCCGTACCTCTACTAGGTAGGCAGTACCATATTCAAGGAGTGCTGAGCATATTTTATGAGATATTCTGGTGACCATTGTTGCATTACCAGGGTCAATTAAAGGCTGCAGTCATTTGCAGATTGAAACAGCTCAATTTCAAGGAAGATTTAGGGCCATTGTTGCTGCTACACTCACCATAGAGGCCGTACTATGCTAGAACTGGTCGTGGGTTTCCAGAATAGCAATAACTTTCATTTGGGTCACATTTATTTACCATTTGTGGACGCCTAAGGACTGGTATACAGCTGCAGTCATTTGTAATCCATTTTCCCTTCATTTCTAAGAGATTTGAGCATACTTCTGTGGCTTATATTGCTGGTCTGACTTTAGCATCCGAGCGAAGTTGTCAAACTTGATCTGGGTATGTAATAGAAATTCATATTTTGGCTTCCTTCAATCTAGGTCTTCGTTATTTTGTTAATAGCTATTCTAGTTTTTTCTGGGTTTTCCATATATGTTGCAATTCCTATATCAATGTTGCAAAAACTACACATGCAAAAACATGCAATAAAACCCTAAACTCAAAACATCAAAAAATACCAAAAAACACATTCAGAGCAAACATATACAAAGGGGTGTATGTTACACTTTCTTTTTAATGTTTGAGCCATGGGAAAGGACCCCAATGGATTCACTTACTATACCAAAGAAAAAGAAAAAATATTACAAATTATAAATTATAACTATAATATCTATAAAGATATAATTTAAATATTTAAATAGCCTATATGTCTATTTAAATACTATAATTATAATACTAATTTTAAAGGGTAATTGTTCTTTTTATATTTTGAGTTTTGTCCAACACCAACTATACATTTAAATTTTTTATATGTCAGTAGCAAAGGGGTTTTTGTGAACACAATCATTGCATTCCAACCCCCTTGTTGCCATTGTAATTACACCTCTCGGCATAAGAAATGCAGTCACCAAAAATTGTGGGTATGGGAACAAGTACATGGTCCTTGTTCGTGTATTGGAGCTTCCCAGTAGCCATGCATGTGGACTAAAAGGTCATGGGAACAATAAGATAATGAATCTAGCAAAAGGTAATGGCAATAAAAGCCTCTAACATCTTAAAGAATATAATCACAAGCCTAACCTTATCAAACTAAGCAACTTGATCCCTATAATATTCTTGCAATTCTCTGCTCTTCTTGCAAATGATAAAGAAATAGATTACAAAATAAACCACTATTCACACTAACACATGTAAATATTCCCTTTTGTTTTGAATTCTCACCATGCCACTATGTAGACTACGGCCAATTAATTCGATTTGTTATGTCTGTTACATTTATTGCTAACCTAAGTAAAGGAATTAGTACTGCCAACTTGTACTGCAGCCTTGTAGCTATACTATAGAACGCAACACAATCTTATCAGTAGCTATCGGCTGGAACAAAACATTTTGCTTACCAATACATGATGCCTCGGGTGTGATATGAAGCTTTTGAATACAAAATAGACGACATATTTGTTTACTTGGGATGTTTCAAGGACACAAGGAGTTGGGGTAAACATCCCTCCACCGCCGCCCACACTTCAGCGATGTTTTCGAGAGGGTGGGAAAATTTCCAAGACGTCCCCAAGACGCCCAGGGTATGCCCTGAGCTCCCTTGCAGAATTTAGGCGTAAAAGTGATTTTAAAAATAAAAAATCAATTTTCGTGCATCCAACCCTAACCCTAATCCTCTATGGGCCCTACCCACACCCCAAACACTCACAAAAAACTCATAAATAAGCATCTAAGCCTAATTTCAAATCACTCCCAAGTTTCAACAGCAAAGTTGAAAACTGCAACAGCAAGCTACAAGAATGAGAGATTGCAAGTGAGAGCATTAGGAAGAGTGAGTAAGAGGCTAAGAGCAAGAGGAAAAGCAAGTGTGAAGTCTTCATCAAGCCAAACACATTTTTTAAGCCTCAAGGTAAGCTTCAAAGCCCTTCATAACAGTTTTTTTTTTAAGTTATTGTTTTCAATTTAGTAATAATAATTTTAAATTTAGGGGTTTAGTGTTTAGTTTAAGTTTAACAATTTTACATTATTACAAATTTGAAATTTACAATTTAATCATTTAATTTTTTAAATGATAAATTTTAGTTTTACAAACAAAATTTTATTTTTTTTAATTTTATAACAGCAATATTTAGGTGTTTAAATTTATTTATTAAACTATTTATAAAAGTTTATATTTTGCAATATTGTATTAAGTAATAAATTTTAATTTACAAGTCAAATTAAAATTTTGTCTTTTGTGTAGCCTCTAATTCTACACTTCATGTGACTTGAAGTAAGAAAAAGAAAAAGAAAATCCTTATCTTGAGCCTGTGCATAATTTTAAATTTATGACATGTATGGTAACCATAAATTTTATTTTTTACAATGACACCATGAGTTCTACTTCTTATAGCATGAGTAATGAAGAGGGTCGGAAAGAGGTACAGCCTATCGGAGTTGAATCTGAAACTCCAAGTACATATGTGGGGATGGGGGGTAACACAACTATTTCTATTGGCAGTGCACATTTTAGTTGCCCTTCAGAATTATTAGAGGATTTTGCCAAGGGTCCCTTTGATAAGAAGTCGCCCTTAAGACAATTTGCAACTAGTTTGCCAGCAAAACCTAGGGCAAGTGGGGACACTAGGCTATGGAGATGTCATTTTTGTAAACTTCAATTTTATGGCAGCATTACGAGATTTAATGCACGCCTTCTTTATGTCACAAGAAAAGGTGGAGTATGTAAAGAGTTGTTACTTGAAAAGAGAATTGAAATAAATAGATTGTGGGAAAATGTTGATGACCGAAACCTTGTACCCGGTGCTTTGACATTGGGTGCTCCTACTCCTACTAGTACTAGGGCTGCCCCATATCCACGAGTTTCAACTCGTCCTAGATCTTCATCTACTACTTTGCCATCTACTTCAAGGGCAGCAAAGCCTAAGGGGAAACACATAATGACTGATACCACTAGTGATGTTGGCACTACAAACATGATGGCAAAATTATTTAATGTGCAAAATAGGGATGAGGCAAATGATGCCATTCAACAAATTCTTCTTTGACAATAGCATTCCATTCCATGTGGCTTGCTCTCCTTATTATAAGGAGGTTGTGGCTAAAATAATAAGAGCAAGACCATCATATGTGCCACTAGGGGAAGACCAAATTGAAGACAACAATCTTGGATAAGATCTATCCCAATATCAATATTCTCATGCAAAAAATGAAAGCTACATGGGTCACTAGCAGATGTAGCATAATCATGGATGGGTGGACAAATGTCAGACACCGTCCATTCATCAACATTATGGTCACATGTACAAAGCGCACTTACTTCCTTAGGGTTGTTGATTGTTCAGGGCACCACAAGGATGTAAATTTTTAGTTCCAAATCCTTAGAGAAGCTATTGAGGAGGTTGGGCTAGAGAATGTGGTGCAAGTAGTGACAGATGCAGCGTATGTGTGCAAAGCTGTAGGAAATTGATTGAGGCAGATATAACAACTCTCACCTTGCGATTGATGGCTCTTTGATAAAGGTTGGTGAGAACGTTAAATGGAGCGGAGAAAATATCTTTGGAGAGAGCGATCAAATTGTTGCTGAGGTGGATGAGTTTGTTTATTGCTGCAGCCAGAGATATCTTTGTGATAGGTGAGCGTATTGAAGGCTGGAAGAAAATATCGGAGAGTTTGGTGAAAGACGTCAGAAGGAGGATTGAAAATTTAATTCTTTTGGCAGCAGTTCGTCAGAGAGGCATGGGGGCCATCCATCCTGAAAGGAGAGTCAACGCATTCTTGGGGCAGGTCCGGAAAAGAAAATGCCAGATATTTAATAGTTTTCTTTTGGTAAACAAAAGGGGGACGATGGTAGTTTCGGAGGGGGTTTTAGAGGGAAATATTGTAGCAGATAGTAGAGGCGACTCGTTCTCTTTCTAGAGGCTGAGCGCCAAACATGGTTGGGGGGGCAGGGCGTTGTGAATGAGGCCGGGCATTGTGAATGAACCCTTCAGCCTACTGCATGCCTAGTGTGAGGAGGCGTTCAGCGTGCTGGGAGCATTGTTAGAGGTGGCTCGCGCCCTGAGCACTCTGATCTTGTGCTTCCGCCGTCCTTTTCACGGCATTCCACAGCATCTAGTCACCCTTTGCTAGGTGCTACTCCTGTGCCTTCAAGAGTTGTGTCTCAATGTAGGAAGCGCCATCTTCTGAGTGCATCTCGTTGGTCCTTGCAATCAAGATGTCCCAACAAACACAAACCACCACTTGAAGAAGAACCGTCCGGGGGCGTCTATCATGACTATCTCGGAAGAGACCTTGCCTTCTACCTGAAATGCCTTGGTCGAGGTGTTGTGACCAAATCACACATCGCCCCATTGCAAATGGGGACCCCCCTTTTTTTTTTGAGCTCTGATGTTTTGCATGAGATTTTTGATGATATCTTGGGTTATCTTCCTTTGCCGATCCGGTAGTGATTTCCCCTTTATATGATCGTTCGTTCAAGATTAGGAGGCAGAGCAACTTGCAATAATGAAGAATTGTGATAAAATCCCATCTAGATAATGAGTTTTGAGGTCAATCCTGAAGAATGTTTGAGACCCTGAAAAGACTAAGCCTGGAGCCTGAAATCCTGAAAAACCTGAAAAAATGGCTAAGTCTGAAATCTGGTGAATCCTCCAAATTCTATATTTTGCATCTTAAATCCGGTGGATTCGGGACCTATCTCAAACATCCTGAAAGGTATATTGAAAAATATTTAAAGTATAAGAACTTAAATATATTTTTCAATATACCTTTACTCGCGCGATCCTGAAAAATGCCTGACGATTCCAGAGGATTCAAAACACTGATCTAGTGCGACAGGGCACTTAAGTGGCGCAAAATCTTGGCGCAAAATCACGAAGAAAAAGGCGCTTGAGCATGAGGATTTCAATCAATGATCTGATGCGCCCATCTACACCTTGATCTAATGCGAAAATGCTTGAGGATTTCGATCACTCATCTAGTGCGCCCAAACTAAAAATATCATTTTGAAGGAGAAAATGAAGATTTCAATACCTTGAACTAGTGCGAAAATAGAAGGACAAGTCTTGGAACCAATCTTGGAGCAAATTAAAATGATAAATGTCAGAGGATTTGAAAAGCTCAACCAATGCGCTAGGAAGAAGGATGGATCCCGAAATCTAAATTTTGAAGAGAAACTTGAGGATTTCAATCCCTTAACTGATGCGCCACCAAGAAGGAAGAGGGAGTCTTGAGGTTTTGTTGACTTGAGGAGGATCTAGTTCAAAGAGGATTTCAAAAGCTTAAGTGATGCGCCAAAACTTGAGGATTTTCATCCTTCAACTAATGCGCCAATTGACAAACTCAAACATTCAATACAAGTGTTAGAGTCAATTCACCAATGTGAAGTCAGAGGATTTCAAAAGCCTATCTAATGCGCTAGAAGCCAGAGGATTCTAATCCTTGATCTAATGCGCCTATTCTATGTCAAGTCTCCAAGGCCAAGTCTAGAGGACTTCTAAAAGCTGATCTAGTGCGACCTCATGAGAGGAAACTCCAGAGATTCCAGAAGGTTGATCTAATGCGCCCAAGTAGTTTCAAGATGAAGTTTGAAGGATCCTTATCCAAAGCGCAATCTAGAGGATTCTCCATGCTTGAACCAATGCGCCCTACAAGGAGGAAGGTGAGATTCAAGGTTAAGCCTTTAAGGTTTGAGTTTAAAGGATCTTAAAGTCTCAACCAATGCGCCAAAATCTAGAGGATTTCAATCCTCCATCTAATGCGCCACTCCCTTAAGCAAGTGAAAACTAATTTCAAACCAAAGCTATGTTGAGAGGATTTCAATCCTTCATCCAATGCGAAATGCTAAGAGGAATTCAAACCTTGATCCAAAGCGCCATACATGAGGATTTTGAGGGTGTCTTAAAGTGAAATGCTTGAGGATTTCAATCCTTGATCCAATGCGCCTAGAGGGTTATGAAGAAAGATCAAGGTATGTCAAAGAAGAAGACTTCGACATGCTCATCTAATGCGAAATGCTAGAAGAGGATCTCAATCCTTCATCCACTGCGACTTGTAGAGGAGATAAAATAGTGGAGTTTTTAAGGGAAAATTTTAGGGAGAGTTGAAATCCTTCATCAAATGCGCCCTTCTATAAGACCTTCAAGACCTTGACTAGTGTGCTAGATCTAGAAGAATTTGAATACTCCATCCAAGGGGAAGTAAAGTCAAGTGTTGAAGGCAAACTTTAGAGGCTTATCAAGGAGGAATCTAGGAGGAATTCACTTATCTCAACCAGCACGCCATCTTAGTAAAGTTTCCATATCATTCAAGTTAGACATCAAAGTCCTTAACTCATGTGCTTAGATTAGAAATGCTTGTAATGATTCTTATGTATTATGTGTTATCGAAAGGGGATTGATGCTGTTTCTTTACTTGTGTTGCAGCAAAAAGGAGGAATCATCTAAAGATCAAGTGATAAGAACCTTTGACAAGCAAGGAACGAGAAAGAGCAAGGCATCATGTAGCTGTTTCAAGGGTATCCTTCATCATCCTTAAGTGGCATCAAGTTAAGATTTTCTAGAAGACATCCATCCGAAGGACATCATCTTCATCAAGACCTTCCGAAGGCATCCACTCTACTTCAAGGAAACCTCATGTGGCTGCTCTAAGGAATCATTCAAGATCATCTTCCAAGAGGCATCATTCCAAGAGATCTACATCAAGCAGAGGCATTCATCCATCTAAACTTCAAGACTTTACAATTTCAAGTCCAAGAGAGTCTTCTACTCCACATGAAGAAGCAACAAGTATCATACATCCAGTTACAAGAAGAATGAATAAGGCAAAGATCTACAAGATGTATTCCTAAACATACAAAGTTCAAGCAATCACATTGAATACATCACACAAAGATGATACAATTTTCAAAGTATGCTGAGTTGGCATCCATGTGGCGAGTACACATCATTCAATTTTGACTAGCTGCATTATTTTAAATGCATTCAATGTATCATTTAATGAAAGAAGTCAAAGGGATTCCTATGTGGAGGAATATTTTAAATGCTTTCGCCTTACCTTATCACATTGGAAAACGTGCCTTCATTGCCTCTCTCTTTTTTGCTAAAAATAGCAAGTTGTTGTAACTACCTCTGAGGTGGCATGATCTAGACCCTTGGCTATCAAATTGATCTAAGCCATTCATTGTAATCTGGAGCACTATATAAAGGCCTTGTTGCCTCATTTGTAATAGATAGAATATAGATTTTAAATTTTAGGAGTAGGATAGGAGAAACTCTCAAAATTGTCTGACAGGACTAGAAATTGTTGTAAATATTTCTCAAAGTTAATGCAAAGACATTGGAGCTACTTGTTTGGTGTTAAGTATTATCTTGTGGAGTAACATGGTTTCCTGAATCTTGATGGAATTAAGAGATGTTTCAAATAGCTTAGAAATAGATTAGAAGTGCATTGATGTAATGAATATGCGTAAAGATATTTGATGAATTCTTCTGGTTCATACTTTTCGTGTATTGTCGAAGGCAACCCACTTTGCAAAGTTAGACTGAACCTTCATTTTCTTTAGTTCGGTTGTGAATGCTTGTTCAAATTGCGCCAGCTGTGGGTGTTTGGATGGAGATTTACAACATGAAAATCCTTGAGTTTCCTTAGAAGATTGCACCGGCTTCGTGTAGTTGTTGGTTCTCATGGCGAAGCGAAGTCTAGTTTCATGAGGAGTTTGTCTATCTTTACATGTTTCATTATCTCATTGTCCTTAGATTAGCCTTCTAAACCCTTAACCCTTTTTCATTTTCTTTATCATAGAAACCTTGTATATACATCATCCACATCAAAGGAGGAATAAGTCGAATGAAAGGAGAAGAGTCTATGTAAGTCCCTTTGTGTTTAACAGCAAAATCATACTTAGTCACTGAGCTGTCTCTTACCAAAAATCATCAGAAGGAACCTTGGAGTTATCTCGTTTGATCACCTAGTTCAGCATCCGAGAGGCTTTGCTCAAGAGAGAGTCAGATACTCAGTATTTCACTCTATTGTTGACTTGTTGAAAAACAACCATCAACACGAGGCCTACAAATTCCTCTTAACCAGATAATCAGAAGTGTACATGTCCAACATTTATCGGCCAACCATGATCTACTTCAAATCTCAGCCTGGGGCTTAGTTATGGGCAAAATGGTGCAAACAGAAAATGCCATAGGAGAAAAAAAGAAACAGAGGACAGATTAGGGGCGTGTAGGAGAAAAGCGAATGCTTAGGCAAGCATATCAAATTGCAATATTGAGGTGGGCTGAAGGGGGGTGTGATCTAGGTATTTGCATCAGTCCTTTGTTCTTCCAGCACTTAAACCAAATTATGTTTGTTGTATTTCTTTTAGCACAGAACTGAAACCCCATTACTGCCTTTAAAAAAAAAGAAACTAAAATATGTCTGCTGCTATTTCATTAAGCACAAAAAACTAAAACCCCATCACTGCCGTTTTAAAAGATATGCCAAAATTTATTTCAATGTAAGATATTTACATTGCCTCTGTCCTTGAATTTATTTTGTTGATGCAGAACTGTTTCCTGTATTCATTAGAAAAGAAAGGGGGGTGTTCAAAGAAAAGATCATGTGGTTTCTGATTTATAATTTTTTATTTTTTATTTTTTTTTGGTAAATCAAGGGATCGATCTTATAGAATATCGTGAGGGCAGCCATACTAGGGACGCAATTATTAAGTTTGAAGAGAACTAAGTCCCACGAAACCCTTTTTGTTATACGATGCCTTCTCTGCAAAGATTTTCCTTATAGCTCTTCTTAAGAATGTTGAGTGGCTTGGTGTTTGGTCATTACGGCCATATTTATGCTAAATCACCAGCCATGTGGAAACCAGATCTGCCTTATATATAATAGGTATTGATTATAGATTTGATAGAATTTCATCTGTAGTTTTGTGTCTTCTTGGTTGTGGCCTTCTGATAAAGAGTTCGGTGCTTTGTCTATGTATCCATATTTTTCATATATGTCTTCAAAGTTTTTTTTTAACTATATTATGAAACAAAAATCACTATGCCTCGATGGTTGTTCATACCCTATTTCAAAGCTCCAAGGAGGATCCTAGCAAAGGATGTGAGGCTGGCCTACACCTTCCTTTGATGCATTTTGTCAAACAGTTCATGTCTTGTGTGCATACGTCCACATTTTGCTTTCAACCGCTCACGTATAGCGTCCTAATCCTTTTACACTCAATAGAATTATATAATCGATTCATGACATTATCCTTTATTTGAGTTTATCACCTTCCGACAATAGTAGCTTGGATGTTTGGGGTCACTGGAGTTATTATACAACTAATCTAATTGAGAACGGGTTGTTTTCAATAGTTTACACTGTCATCGAAAGTTTTGGTCTTGTAGATCACATTTTTAATATTTACTATTTCAAATTTATACTTCAGTGTTTCAATCGATTTTGTATACCTCGTTGGTTATACAAGATGAACTTAGGTCTAGGATAATGAGTCCTCATGCATGGCCTTGAGTGCTTGTAAAGGCTAAGGATGCACATGAGAAGGCCTATCCGTCTGCAGGGCCTCAAGATATCCATCTGTGGGGCGTTGATTCGGGCATGTTTGAGTCTCCTCGTTGGTATGAGTAGTGTACTGCATTCCGTGTGGTGCCACCCCTTTGAGCACAGATGATGACTCCCCATCCGATCTGCACTCTAGTGTCTAGTGCCTTGGTAGTCGTGAGTAATACCCGACATTCTATATGATGAGCATCTCTATGTTATGACTATGGCGTTATGCATTGTTTTTCGTGTCTGCTCCGTGATTGATGTGAGTGTTGGCCATCCTGTATACCCTTGCCTTTATTCTTCTATTTGGGCCTTGTGACTACCTCCGAGCACGGTGGGTTGGTCTCTTATGAGTCCACATGGTTGGGAGGCGTTGCCACCGCCATTGGGGATTGCGAACAGGTTATGGGTGCTCCAGATTGGAAATATTCCCACTCTCAATTACCCTATCTCTTGTTGTACCTTTTCAGTCATTGTATCATATTCAAGACTATGTTGTTGTACTTGTATATCATACTCATGGCTATGCCATTGCATTGTATATTCTTTTATGCTATTGTACTTTCTTGAGAGACGATGTAATCATGTAATTAATGAGAAAAAATGAGATGTTTCTTATTTGGTTTACAGATTCCGGTGTTGGTATTGGATCCACTTGTGCTATGATGCTTTTGGATTCATGTTTATAATCTGGAATGGGTTATAGGAACATTTGCGTTGGTGTTTAAAATGAACGTGGTTTATTAATGTTTCTCTGGAGAGTGATTTAGTCCTCTCCTATGGGTTGTGCATTCGGCCATATTTGGCCATGAATGTCGTCGACATATCATATCGACAATCGTATCTTGTGCATGTTACCTATTTATGTCAAAAAAAAATTATCTTATTCTCTTTTGGCCCTTACCCTTCGGGGTTCGCGACGCGGAATGTTACATCTGGTATCAGAGCCCATGTTCACACACTGAGAGCTCTAGCATACTTGAGCCTTCCGTGTTTCGTTGTGTTTGGCGTGTGGCGTGAGCTTGTTATATTGCTTTTATAGTCTTGATTGCTTTCATGCCTTAGCATGGGATTAGTTGGTTAAGTTACAACCCCATTCTTAGAATCGTGGAGGAAATAGCCTCCTTGGCCTTACCTTACTCAATGGGACTCGAGTGTTGACCTTGTTCGAAAGTCTCCCATGGTTAAGAATGATCACTCTCCCATGTTATAAGATGAGGGTAGGAATGTTCTACCTTGTGTGGTTGTGGGTTGAGGGTAACTTGGGTTGCCTAATTACCCTTGCTTGGATATGCTCTTCTTGTGTCTTCCTTTATGTTGCTAGTGAATGAAATGACCCTAATTGGTCATGAATTTCTCTTGTAATTCCTTCTTGTATTATAGATGTAAAGGATGATAGGATGCAACTGTTTGATTGCTCCATGTGGACAAATTAGTTTGATTGCTCCATGCTCTCTTGTAAGTGTTGGATGATTTCTGATTTTTCTTATAACCTCTTAATATGCTTGAGTTGCTACCATTTATCACCCTTGATAACATATTGAAGTCATTGGAATACTAATGGTGCCTTAAACTTTCCCTTAGTAGAATTTGCATGTTTGCACAATGAATATTGGATGGCATGTAGTGTCCTGACTTGAGATGAAACCTATCTTTCTCTCCTCTTTTTAGTTGTCAATAATTAGCAAGATGTTAGAATAATGGCATATGGATTTAATTATTATGTTAGAATTGCAATAAGTAAGAGATTTAGTGAGATAGGAGTGAAGAAGACCTTATGCTTGTTATGGTTATGTATTGAAAGTGGTTACATGTTTATTAGTGCCTCCTTACTTAATGAGTTTACATGAGAACAGTAACTGCATTGTGGATTTCAATGAGACTTTATAGCTGAATGTTTGTATTTTAATGCAACTGAAAATAGTGAATGCTATTGACACGACCATGGTTACTTAAGCTAATATGTATGGATGCGAATGTAGAGAAATGATTAGAATTCCTCAAACAAAACTCATTTCATTATGTTATTAGCATCCGATTCTCTTGTGAACGAATGGTATTCCTGTGACTTGTGACATGATGTCGTATTATGTGTCATTATGAGATGTATATCATTATGTGATTATAGAAGCGACTGTAATAATGATTGGGAAAAATGTTACATATATTTATGCATTGATGTAAAAGTGATAGTGATGATGCTATACATGTTCATGCACCATTGTGTTACATGTTGAAAGAATTGCAAAGTGAATTTATGATGTTATGGGTAAATGAGTTGCCCTTATGAAAAGAGAAAATTGGTATGGATGTTTGGGAGTACTTATTATTGTGTAAAGATGTATATTTTGCATCATGTTGCATAGTCATGTGTGGGCTATGGTATTGCCTGGGTAAGAGAAAATGTGGTTGTACTCCCAATGATGAGGACATCAAGTAATGTGCTCTTGTTGAGTGTTATGATTAATTAGTGCTTGATATGTGTGCCCATGGGATGGTGATACTGTGTATCCGTCCATGGAGGATATGTTTGGATTATGTGTATGGGGAAAACCATACCACCTATGTGTTTTTTGTTGTTACCCTATTGACTGCCAACCTTAGGGTTGTTGATAAGTCAATATGTGGAGGGGTAGTAGCAACAACAAAGTTCCTTGGGAGGGAATTGCACGGCGTACGTATAATGGCGGCGCGAAACGACGGCAATCCTTTCAACCTCTCGGGAAAGTACTCACTACTTCCCCTTATTAATGAACCAGATACTTGGTTCATACAGTGTTAGCCTAATCTGCACAGTTCTTGAAGATGATATTAGTTTATGGTATGAGCACTTGTGACAGCTATGATCTTACACTGATGTGATTGTTTTAGTTATGATGCCACCCCCCACTTGTGTTCCGACAATATATGTTGTGTTCCTACTTGTGCTGAGAGGAGTGGTTGCTCGCACAGAGTAGAGGGTTCGCTCAAGAGGGCCTCGATTCCGATCGGTTGGCATACGAGTGGAACCTAGCCACGTGCACCTCTGGCTCGGTGTATTACCGCATGTGTTTTCTCCGTGGGTACACACTATGCGGGATGTTCCTCTGAGTAGGACATTGCCATGCGATATACGGCCATTGCATGCTTTCTCTGCTTGGCGTATACCATGCGCGGTCGCGCCGCATAAGGTATGTGACCTAGGTAGCCGGCACAATACCTTTCCATGTGTAGGTTGCGTGAGTTGGCCGCACCCACATGAAGGACTGTTGAGACAGTCACGCTTGTTTTCCTCCTTCCTCGTGTGGTGACTAGCGATGGTCACGTAGTGTTGCGATGTGTATATTTCGAAGATTGTGAATCTTTTTTTGGTTATTGGTGACTTTTACCTTTCTTGTGTGGACCGGCACCTTGGTTATCTTGCTTGTAATGGTTTGGCCACGAATGATTTTCTTGGTATGTAACTCTTGTGGTTACATTTGATTTATTGTTGAAACTATGCGCATTTTCTTATTTTATTGTTGGAATTGAGATTTATTCTTCATTATTTACATCCTTGGTGGCTAAACTAATTGACCTTTTTGTTTTCGAATGTTGGTCTTGTGTTGTGATGTGATTCCTCATCGGGTATGGTGAGATCCACCCATTTGAGTGTATACGAGGAAGTAGACGCAGGGAAACCCTTGAGGATGGGGGTATGTGTGAGCTGTTCTAAGCTCTAATTCACTACCTTCCTATTGTTTGACTATCTCTTGGAGGCTAAAACCCTTACACAAACAAGAGATAGGTCATTGTGGCTTGTATGGAAGGGCTCACTAGGTGGGTCAATGCCATCAAGACACATGGATATGGACATTGGACATGGTTATTGGTTTTGGACTCATGGATATGTTGGTTATGGATGGTACTACGACATCCACGTGAACCCTTGGTGTAGCCTTGTGTTGTGATTGAGTATGTAGGTTGTACAATTTGTCATGTATGTGGTTGCATATTAAAATATAGAAGAGAACAAAAATTGCATCATTATGCCTTGAAAAGTGACAAACTATTGCATTATATATAAAGAGATGGCATGCATGTTATGAAAGTGGAGGTCGTAAATCCTGTAAATGTGCATATATGTGTGTTTGTGAACTCCATTTTATAGATAGTTGCGTATAAAAGTTAGAAAATTGAAAATTTTATGTCTTGAAAGTGCAATTTCTGCAAATTATGAGAAAACTATGTGATTTATGCTAGTGTAAATGTGCAAATTAATGGTTGTTGCTTTTCCTTGATGGATTCCAATACTATTATGATGTTGACATGATTGGTTATCATACTGGATTACATGCTTATATGTTTATATACTGATATCATTGCTTTTGTATGATTATGGACAGGAAAGGAATGATGTCGTAACACTCATATCCAAGAGGCTTACGATATCATGACCCTTATCCCAATGATTGATGTTGATTCGGCTATACGATATATGTTATATGCACATGTGCTTTGACATGTGATCAGAGTGATGCAGGTATTGGGTATCGACTCCACCTGGACTCACAGGCCTGAGCGTACTCTTATTCCCCGATGGTGGTTACTGGAGATAGTCACAGGCCTTGTTCCCAACCCTAACCACTGTATCCTACTAGTGTAGTGTTCCCGTGTTGTTGTCTTATCATCCGGTTACCTAACGGTAATATTTGGATTGACCCTTATGGTCATGTGTAGTTTGCCAGTGTGGTGGTTGAGGCTTGTCTCCTTGGTTTTTGTTGATTGTTCGATGTGGCTTCCTTGGCATCATTCTTTGTTTTGATTGGAGAAAATTGTTTTATGCTAATGTATATTTTGTAGGAATGAGTGCCTTGCCTATTCCTTACCCATGTTCTAGGACTGATTGCATATAATTGAGCATGTGTTAGCCTGATTTTTTTTAATCGTATTGAGTTTCTTGGACTAGTGTGTGCTTTGGCCGCATCTTAGCGTTTGTAGGCTTCCAGGAGTAAGCCTAGTCCTAGGGGGGTAGGATGTAACAACTCTCACCTTGCGATTAATGGCTCTTTGATAAAGGTTGGTGAGAACGTTAAATGGAGCGAAGAAAATATCTTTGGAGAGGGCGATCAAATTGTTGGTGAGGTGGATGAGTTTGTTTATTGCTGCAGCCAGAGATATCTTTGTGATAGGTGAGCGTATTGAAGGCTGGAAGAAAATATTGGAGAGTTTGGTGAAAGACGTCAGAAGGAGGATTGAAAATTTAATTCTTTTGGCAGCAGTTCGTCAGAAAGGCATGGGGACCATCCATCCTGAAAGGAGAGTCAATGCATTCTTGGGGCAGGTACGGAAAAGAAAATGCCAGATATTTAGTAGTTTTCTTTTGGTAAACAAAAGGGGGATGATGGTAGTGTCGGAGGGAGTTTTAGAGGGAAATATAGTAGCGGATGGAAGAGGCGGCTCGTTCTCTTTCTGGAGGCTGAGCGCCAAACATTGTTGGGGGGTGCAAGGCATTGTGAATGAGATCGGGCATTGTGAATGAACCCTTCAGCCTACTGCGTGCCTAGTGTGAGGCGTTCGGCTTGCTAGGAGCATTGTTAGAGGTGGCTCGCGCCCTGAGCACTCTACTCTTGTGCTTCCGCCGTCCTTTTCACGGCATTCCACAGCATCTAGTCACCCTTTGCTAGGTGCTACTCCCGTGCCTTCAACAGTTGTGTCTCAATGTAGGAAGCGCCATCTTCTTAGTGCATCTCGTTGGTCCTTGCAATAAAGATGTCCCAACAAACACAAACCACCACTTGAAGAAGAACCATCGGGGCGTCTATCATGACTATCTCGGAAGAGACCTTGCCATCTACATGAAATGCTTTGGTCGAGGCCTACAAATTCCTCTTAACCAGATTATCAGAAGTGTACGTGTCCAACATTTATCAGCCAACTATGATCTACTTCAAATCTCAGCCTGGGGCTTAGTTATGGGCAGAATGGTGCCAACAGAAAACGTCATAGGAGAAAAAAAGAAACAGAGGACAAATTAGGGGCGCGTAGGAGAAAAGCGAATGCTTAGGCAAGCATATCAAATTGCAATATTGAGGTGGGCTGAAGGGGGGTTGCGATCCAGGTATTTGCATCAACCCTTTATTCTTCTAGCACTTAAACCAAAATATGTTTGTTGTATTTCTTTTAGCACAGAACCGAAACCCCATTACTACCTTTAAAAAAAAAAAAAGAAACTAAAATATGTCTGCTGCTATTTCATTAAGCACAGAAAACTAAAACCCCATCACCGTCGTTTTAAAAGATATGCCAAAATTTATTTCAATGTAAGATATTAACATTGCCTCTATCCTTGAATTTATTTTGTTGATACAGAACTGTTTCCTGTATTCATTAGAAAAGGGGAGGGGTTCAAAGAAAAGATCATGTGGTTTCTGATTTATAATTTTTTATTTTTTATTTTTTTTGGTAAATCAAGGGATCGATCTTATAGAATATCATGAGGGCAGCCATACTAGGGATGCAATTATAGAGTTGAAGAGATCTAAGTCCCATGAAACCGTTTTTGTTATACGATGCCTTCTCTGCAAAGATTTTCCTTACAACTCTTCTTATGGCCATATTTATGCTAAATCACCAGCCGTGTGGAAACCAGATCTGCCTTAAATATAATAGGTATTGATTATAGATTTGATAGAAATTTCATCTGTAGTTTCGTGTCTTCTTGGTTGTGGCCTTCTGATAAAGAGTTTGGTGCTTTGTCTATGTATCCATATTTTTCATATATGTCTTCAAAGTTTTTTTTAAACTATATTATGAGACAAAAACCACTATGCCTCGATGGTTGTTCATACCCTATTTCAAAGCTCCAAGGAGGATCCTTGCAAAGGATGTGAGGCTGGCCTACACCTTCCTTTGATGCATTTTGTCAAACAGTTCATGTCTTGTGTGCATACGTCCACTTTTTGCTTTCAACCACTCACATATAGCATCCTAATCCTTTTACACTTAATAGAATTATATAATCGATTCATGACATTATCCTTTATTTGAGTTTATCACCTTCCGATAACAGTAGCTTGGATGTTTGGGGTCACTGGAGTTATTATACAACTGATCTAATTGAGAACGGGTTGTTTTCAATAGTTTACACTGTCATCGAAAGTTTTGGTCTTGTAGATCACATTTTTCATATTTACTATTTCAAATTTATACTTCAGTGTTTCAATCGATTTTGTATACCTTGTTGGTTAAACAATATGAGCTTAGGTCTAGGATAATAAGTTTTCGTGCATGGCCTTGAGCACTTGTAAAGGCTAAGGATGGCCTATCCGTCTGCGGGGCGTCAAGATATCCATCTGTGGGGCATTGATTCGGGCATGTTCGAGTCTCCTCATTGGTATGAGTAGTGTACTGCATTCCGTGTGGTGCCATCCCTTTGAGCACAGATGATGACTCCCCATCCGATCTGCACTCTAGTGTCTAGTGCCTTGGTAGTCGTGAGTAGTACCCGACATTCTATATGATGAGCATCTCTATGTTATGACTGTGGCGTTATGCATTGTTTTCCGTGTCTGCTCCGTGATTGATGTGAGCGTTGGCCATCCTGTATACCCTTGCCTTTATTCTTCTATTTGGGCCTTGTGACTACCTCCGAGCACGGTGGGGTGGTCTCTTATGAGTCCACATGGTTGGGAGGTGTTGCCACCGCCATTGAAGACTAGCGAACAGGTTATGGGTGCTCCAGATTGGAAATGTTCCCACTCTCAATTACCCTATCTCTTGTTGTACCTTTTCAGTCATTGTATCATATTCAGGACTATGTTGTTGTACTTGTATATCATACTCATGGCTATGCCATTGCACTGTATATTCTTTTATGCTATTGTACTCTCTTGAGAGAGGATGTAATCATGTAATTAATGATAAAAAATGAGATGTTTCCTATTTGGTTTACGGATTCCGATGTGGGTATCAGATCCGCTTGTGCTATGATGCTTTTGGATTTATGTTTATAATCTGGAATGGGTTATAGGAACATTTGGGTTGGTGTTTAAAATGAACGTAGTTTATTAATGTTTCTCTAGAGAGTGATTTAGTCCTCTCCTGTGGGTTGTGCATTCAGCCATATTTGGCCATGAATGTCGTCAGCATATCGTATCGACAACCGTATCTTGTGCATGTTACCTATTTATGTCAAAAAAAAAATTATCTTATTCTCTTTTGGCCCTTACCTTTCGGGGTTCGCAGGGCGGGATATTACACAGCCTCCGGGCATATTCGGTGGACTCCTTGTTGCCTACATGCCATGAATAATGCACTCAAGTACATGGGCAAAATCAGATGGATTAAGGAGGTGGTGAATGATGCTAGAGATGTGCAAATGTTTCTCTGCAACCATCATATTTCACATGCACTCTTCAGGACCTTCTCTAAGGAGGAGTTTCTAAAACCTATAGAGACTAGATATGCCTCATATCTCTTTCTTTTGGAGAGGATGCTTGAGTTGCAAGAGGCATTGCAACTAATGGTCATGACAGCAGACTGGAATCGGTGGCCCGATTCTAAGTTAGAGCAAGGGAGGAAGGGTGAAGGAGGTGGTGAAGAATGACACGTTTTGGGCTCGTTGAAAATGTTACCATTGATGTTTTTGCCATTGAGATTGTATATGACTTTACTTTGAGAAATCGTTGAAAGAAATTAATTAAATCATTATGGTGGATGGCTGACGCTCATGGCAGCGCTGGATTCATGGTAGACTATGAGTATAGAAACATTTATTATATTCTAATCTGAAATTGTAATGCAGGCCAACCCCTTTGAGAAATAAAAATAAGTTGTTTATTTTTTTTATAAGAGGCCGACCCCTTGGAAGAGACGCCCCCCTGGGGAATTACAAAGAAATTTATTACTTTCAAAAATGGCTGACCCATGTTTAGCAAAGGACGCCTCTTTTCATGCAGTCGACCCTCTTGTTGTGTTCACCCCTCTTGGGGAATTAAAATAAAATAAATTTGTTTTAATTGTGGCCGACCCCTTTTGAAGGGTCGCCTCTCTTGGGTGAAGAGGCATATGAGATGGTATAAAATGAAGATGAGATGGGAGTTAGTTGGCATGCAAAAAAAATGTAAAATTAGTGCAATTAGAGCAGAATTCTGAGTGTGTACAAAAATTGTAATATCATTTCTACTCAATCAGATTTTGAAGAAAAGAATATATTTTGAAGAAATGTTACAAGCAGATTTGTGAAGGAGAGTTTATGTGTTTAAAGTGATTGCATCAAATTTGTGAAAGAGAGTGTATCATCTACAAGAAGATTTTATGAAGGTAATTCAAAAGATCATCATCCATTGAAGAAGTTCATTTGGAAGTTGGTGCTTCATAAGAAAAGAGATTGGTGTCTCTTGCTAAGTTGGTGCTTAGTAGTGGGGATTGGTGTCAACAATAGGTTGGTGCCTACAAATTGCTTAGCAGTGGGGATTGGTGTCTCCATTTATTTTTCAGGACTAGATTTGGACAGTAGATCCAAGAAGTCTTTTCATTGTGGTTTTCTCCCGAAAGTGTTTCTACGTAAATCTTGTGTTACATAATTGTTACATCTTGTGTGATTGCTATTATTGTGGTTGTTAAGATTTTAATAAGTAAAAGATTATCTTATACTGATTCACCCCCCCTGTAGTCGGTCATTATTGTTAGTGGTAGTCGGCCGTAATTAGCCAGGTAAATAATAATATTGTTAGATAATGTTTGGGCGCAATTAGTTTTGGAATGTTGTCGGTATTAATCCCGACTGTTGGATAGTTATGTAGTCGGTGCAACGGTTGATATCTCAACCAACCTTGGCAAGAGTTATAAATGGAGTCGATACATGTGGTTGGATATGTTCTAATTGTGATATTGTGTTGTATTGCTGATATGATCAATGGATGAATACAATGCCTTATTCTGTGTAATGCTGTTATAAATTCATGTCCTATGTTATGCACTATACTATTGCTTTATGATTCTGTTTACTCCATGTCTGTCTGAAACACCACTTAGCGAGTAAACATTTGGCGTCGTTGCCTGTTCGAAATTGGGTCGGAGGTTGACAACAAGTCAATGACAAGTTGAGTCGTTAGAGACATTGAGTCCATGACAAGTTGTGTCGTTAGGGACAAGTGAATCATCAGGCATACTTCGTGACGAAGGAAAGACAATGACGATGGCTACATAATGGGTCAACCGATCCAATCAGAGGAGGAAACACACCCCAGACGCCAAGTAGAAAGAATAGAGGAAGAAATACAAAGAATACGAGAAGAAAGTGACAACAAACGAGAAGCAAATGATCAGGAAGACGATCTGACACAAGATCTGGTCTTCCTGTGGAACTTGTCAGTCAGACAACACGTCACAAACGAAGCCATCCGAAGAGACATCCCCGTGGAAATCATCGAAGAGAACCTAGAAGTCAATACGGAAGTGGACCATCTTCTCGATCGTCTACCGAGGCTACTGGCGAGGAATTTGTTGATCCTACAAGACCTCCGAGAAGAAAGGGATAGAGAACAAAGGCGACAACAAATTCTTTGAAGATATGAAGAATGAATGAAACAAGAAGAGGAAGAGCGCGACACCAGAGGTCGTCAAGCGCCGCACAATCAATGATCATACCAGTAGTGATTCCTGCCAATACAACTCAACAAAGATAAGAACAAAGTACCAAATGGGCAAGAAACACCTGAAGAGACATTGCGAAGATCGCTAAGACTAAAAGAACAAGAAGACCGTAGGAAAAGACTAAAACAAATTGTTGCAAAAGGGAACAATCACCATGGAGAAATAAATCAAGACATTGTTGAGTTTCACCAAAGCCTCGTCGAGGGAGTCGACGAACAGAATTTCAGAACACCAGTAATAAATAGAGAAAAGAAAGAAAAAATGAAAAGAAATTGACAAAAGAACTTGAAGATAGCATACATCGCATCATAGCATTATCCATTTCATACCAAACGCTGAGGATTAGAAGACCTGAGCCAAAGACCCCCGCGCAGAGGGAGCACCAAAAGGAACCAGAGGAGACTCAAAGTGTAGAGGACACTGAGAAGGGACGTGGGAGGGAACCGTACATGGCCGAGAGTGTAAGGAAGACACCGGAACATCATGGAAGAACCAGTCCAATCAGGTCAAAGACACAGAGAGGGCATCCTGGGAGAAACATGGTGACTCCACTAGCAAGCGAGAGGCAAAAACTGCCAAAGCTTATGGGGAATGGGTCAGAGGATCCCGTAAGGCACTGTAAAACATGTGAAACCATATGTGTAGCAAATGGGCAAGAGGATGAAGATTACTAGCTAAGATCGTTTCCAACGACGCTGAGAGGCATAGCCATCGACTGGTACACGAATCTAGAGGCGGCACAGAAGGCCTCATGGCAAGAACTGAAGAAAGCGTTCCAAAACGAATTCAACCTTCTAAGGGACGACAATAAAATTGTAATAGAAATCTACAACACGAAGCAAGGAAAGAACGAGAACGTAAGAGCATACAATCGGAGACTTAAGGAATTGTTAGGGAAATTGGAGACCCAGCCAACTGATGGACTAAAGAAGAGATGGTTCATTGAAGGACTACTCCCGTCTTTAAGGAAGAAGATGAAAGTAGTACCTCCATCACCGTACGCCGAAGCGTAAGATCGGGCAATGGACATAGAGAGCGAAAACAAGACATCCGCTCGAGGTAAGAAGAGGACCGACGATGAGGAGAGTATCGACGGCGAGAGCAGTGGTGGAGAATCAAAAACCATCCAGGTATTAAGAAAAGACATGTTATGCATGATGAAGGAACTGAAGGCAAACAAAGAAACAGCAAAAGAGGGCCTAGAGTTATGGTGCACTGACTGCAACGGAGGACATATAAAAGAAAACTATCCAAAGAAACTGTTTTGTGATATTTGCCAAGTAATGGGACATTCAATCAAGGAATGCCCATTTAATCTGAAAGCAAGAAGTACACATGTACTCTTCACACAAGGAGAGCCATCAACTCCGGCAACCACACCACCCAAACCCCAGAACAATTCCAGTGCATCCCCTGGAGGTTATCGGAAAAACAAGAGTAAGAACAATAGCCCAAGAAACAAAATACAGTACGACAACAAGGGGAGGCCCATGATACAATGTAGAAAGTGTAATGAATGGGCCACTTCGCCCGAGAATGTCAAAATGGTCAAAAACCCGAGGGAAGACTATGCAAGTGGTGCGGACCAGGCGACCACGAAGATAACGACTACCCGAAGCAGAAAGGCATCAACATGCTGAATGTGGAAGAGCAAAATCAGGAAGTACTAGCGGTCACTACCAGAGCACAAACAAAGAAGGCCATCTACCCGAATCCACTTACAGAAAAACAGAGAATGAAAGAAGCAAAAGCAGAAGTGGAGCAGGCGATGATGAAAGAAAACAAGATCACTCTAGATATTCCAAGCAACTCTCAGCGAGCACAGGCCGAGAGTAATATCATACGGCAGATATTCCAAACCACCATACCGATCAAGGTAACTGACCTTCTCTGTACTATGCCAAAACTCGGGATGGCAATCACAAATATAGTCAGTGACAACTAACAACAGCAAGAGGATGGTCAAACGAAGGTGGTCATAACAGAACAACCACTACAAGGCGAACAAACCGTCAACCCTATGTTGTTGACGCAGTGAACATCAGGCAGAAACCTACGATCGTACAGATGGAGATTGGAGGGAAGATATTGGCAAACACGATTGTCGACGACGGCTCGGCAGTCAACGTACTAATCGAAGACACATGGAGGAGTCTCGGAAAACCCACACTCTGGCCACCAACATTCCAATTAGTAGGCAACGATCAACATGGCATCAAGCCATTGGGGACATTAATGGCACAGAAAGTGATTATCGACGCACAACCATTTCTGCTGAACTTCGTAGTCATTCCAGTATAGAAAAAAGCATATGACACATTACTAGGAAGAGGATGGCTCGTGGCAGCAAAAGCCGATCACAACTAGAAGAGAAATACATTGTCCATAGAGAACAACAGAAAGAAGTATGTGATCGACTTAATAAATCAAACAGTGAGTGAACATTTAGCATCGTCAGACTCAGAAGGTGAAGGAAACAGAATGGAAGGAGAAAGAAACTATAGAGCCAAATGAAGAAGGTATTTTGGAACTCCATGAATGCTCGGAGGACGAGACGAACTCACTAAGCGGGCTATTCCACTAGCAAATGGAGGACTACAAAGTGTTTCAGCAAGATTGCAATATGTTGCAAATCAAATAAAAGGAGGGAGAAGAAGAGACAGTATTGATAAGTTAGACTTTTCTACCAGAATACGGGGAATACAAGGAGAGAGTGGCCAGGATAGACGACACCCTAGCACACCACTTTGAAAAAGATAAAACGATCAAGTACGAGGAACCCTTGACGAAGAAAGTTAATCTCGACGAGGAGAGTAACCCTCAGGTAATTCTCATCGGAGATGACTGGGATCCAATATTTAAGGCAACAGTGTTCAAAATTTTTATGGAGTACAAGGATATTTTTGCTTGGACATACAAAGACTTGAAGGGGATACCACCGAAGTTATGCGTCCATAGAATTCCATTGGTACCAGGAGCACAACCCGTACGACCACTATACTACCCTGCCTTCGTACGAGTACCTTGCCAAGCGTCGTACGAGGGGTCATTGATTGCTAATTTTTGTCGTACGAATCAGAGAACTGTAGTCTTCATTCTGTCGTATGAACGAGGAGTTCTCCTGCCCGTACGAAGTCAACTGAAAAACAATTGTTGTCGTACGACATGAATCAACATCGTCGTACGACTGGAACACTCCCGTACGGAGCCTCACGCCTATCGTACTCTATGATTAGGAGTTTTTCCAGCCGTGCAAATTGCTTCATCTTCCGACGTACGATCAACCATCTTCCGCCGTACGAGTTGCAGAAGTTCCCTCAACGACCGTACGAAGCTCCCTCAGACCATACGAATGTGTTTTGTGTGTTTTGCTACTGTTGGCTATACAAAGTTAATTTCCTGCCCGTCGTAGGAATCTACTCCCCTCGTCGTACGACCAACAACCTTCACCCTTCATACACTGTTAGTCCGTACACCGTCAATCAGTGCACCATCAATCAGTACACCGTCAGTCGATACATTGTCATTCAGTACATTGTCAGTCCGTACACTGCCAGTCAGTACACAGCCAATTGGTACACTGTCAGTTCGTACACCACCAGTCGGTACACCGCCAGTCCGTACACCGCCAGTCGATACACTGCCAATCGGTACACCACCAGTCTGTACACCATCAGTCGATACACCGCCAGTGCTAGTCAGTACACCGCCAATCCGTACACCAATCCGTACACCGCCAGTCGATACACCGCCAGTTGGTACACCATCAATTGGTACACTGTCACTCCTAGATAGTACACCGTCACTACCAGTTGGTACACCATCACTGCCACATAGTACACCATCATTGCCAATTGGCACATTGTCACCGCCAGGTAGTACCTCAAGTAGTACACCGCCACCGCCAAGTAGTACACCGCCACCGCCAGTGAGTACATCAGCCCCAGTTGGGCCAGGGTCATTGTGGGGGACAATCATACAGTCCCTAGCAGAGTTATCCACCACACCACCGCCACCACCAGCAACACCATCAGGGGGGCCTCCAGAGGAATCACAGATTGACAGTTGGTTGAGCACAATAGGCTTGACACTGGATGTGCCAGAGGTGCCATCACTCAGTCCTTTGCACAATTTGACTGAGGGACAAGATGAGGGCAACACACCTAGAATGGTCGAGACTGTCGAATTGCAGCAGAGTTTCACTACTGGCCAGGGCACCCAGCATGATATTTTGCCACGGCCAGTTGCAGCCATCCAGGAGATTGGGGGGCCTTCACAGGAGTCTCCCATGGCGGTGACAAGTTCACCAGCACCGCCATCAGGGGGGCCTCCAGAGGAATCACAGATTGATAGTTGGTTGAGCACAATAGGCTTGACACTAGATGTGCCAGAGGTGCCATCACTCAGTCCTTTGCACAATTTGACTAAGGGACAAGATGAGGGCAACACACCTAGAAAGGCCGAGACTGTCGAATTGCAGGAGAGTTTCACTACTGGCCAGGGCACCCAGCATGATATTTTTCCACGGCCAGTTGCAGCCATCCAGGAGATTGGGGGGCCTTCACAGGAGTCTCCCATGGCGGTGACAAGTTCACCAGTGCCCACCCTATCAGAGGAAGAGGAGGAAAAGGACTTTTGTGACGGAATGACATTCACACTGGCCACACTTGATGCTTCAGATCCACTTGGGACCATTCAGAGGTACGTGGAGGATCTCCACAACATGGCAGTATATATGGAGGAGGTGGGGGAGATCTCCAAACAACTCAGGATTGGACGATCATAGGCAGTAGCACAGGAGGTCAAGAGGATTTGGGGATTCGTCCAGTTAGGGTGTGAGCAAGAGTTTGCACGATGCTTCACTATGAGTGGTTGTTAGGAGTAGAGACATGTTTTATGTGTGACGCATGGCAAGGCTCATGGCCAGTGATTGGAGGAAGAGATGGCCAAGTCATAGAATCTTTGTTCACAATTGAGAAAGCCTTCCGACAAGTTTTCTATGAGATGAAACGCCAGGAGTCACTAGTGGAGGCAAGAAGGAAGGAGAAGGACGAGGCTCTCCAATTAGCACAAAAGAGGAAAAATGAGTTGACTGGGCACATACAGAACTTCCAGAAGCACTTGGCCCAACAAACCTAGGTTACTGCATCCAAGAGGGCACGAACATCAGCCTTAGAGGCTAAGATAGCAGCAATGGAAAAGGATACAGCTGAGAAGATGCGGGAGTTGGAATAGAAGGTAAAAGATATGGAGGTACAGCTTGAAGCAAAGGGAGCGGAACTTGCAGCAAAAGGAATAGAGGTGAACAAGGCAAAGTCTTAGGTGTTTGAGGCAGCACGCATGGTAAAGGCAACCAAAGAACAGGAGATTGTGGCCAAACACCAGCTGCGACTGCGTACAGAGGAGGCAAGGAGATTACAGGAGCAATAGTCGTCCACCCCGACATCATCTGTACACCCAGGGATGTCTACACAACCCCCTCATTTTCAATAGTTTACTATGCTGTTCAATTGTCCCCATTTTTGCTGGAAGACAACTAGTTTTGTGGAGTGGATAATGTAGTCGGTCATTATTGTTAGTGATAGTCGGCCGTAATTAGCCAAGTAAATAATAATATGTTAGATAATGTTTGGGCACAGTTAGTTTTGGAATGTTGTCGGTATTAATCCTGACGATTGGATAGTTATGTAGTCAGTGCAACGGTTGATATCTCAACCAACCTTGGCAAGAGTTATATATGGAGTCCATACATGTAGTCAAATATGTTGTAATTGCCATATTGTGCTGATTGCTGATATGAACAATGGATGAATACAATGCCTTATTCTGTGTAATGCTGTTATAAATTCATGTCCTATGTTATGCACTATACTACTGCTTTATGATTCTGTTTACTCCACGTCTGTCTGAAACACCACTTAGCGAGTAAACACCCACCTCAGTATAAGTGTGTGCTCATCAGGGCTGATGCAAAATACATTGTTGCCATCATCACTGCAGTATTTAGAGTAATTAGATATGCGGACGCAAATGCACCTACCCTTGGAGAGGTGTGTGAGTGTATTGACAGTATGCTTGGCCAAATGAAAGCCATTGTACAAGAGGACCCTATGTTATAGTTCTACAATAAGCATATTTGGTCAATCATTCATCACTGATGGGAGAAGCTCAACACTCCCTTGCACATGGCTTTGTATGCATTGAACCTGAAGTGGTATGTGCAAAGACTTGGCACAGTTGCCCCTATATAGGATGCTAAGGTGAAGGCAAGGTTCATGAAGGCCATTCAAAAGTCGTATCATCCTATACATGCTAGCATCATTCGTATAAAGTGGACAAAATTTTCCACTCTTGGGGTATATTCAGAGGAGGCCAAGATGGACATGGAGACTATGGCACAAGAGGATCCCATTCTATGGTGACTATGCATGGACTTAATTCTTTGACCACCACACCTAGACATTCATCTGCTGTCCCAAGTTTCTAGTTGTTCTGCTACTGAGAGAAACCGGTCTACTTATAGTTTCATCCATTCTATTAAGAGGAACAAACTTACCTCTAGGAGGGCGGAGAAACTTGTAGTTGTACATAGTGCCTTGTGTCTCATTGACCACAACATGCTTATGTACAAGGAGAGTCTAGCAACCCGATGGGATGTAGAGCCAAAGGAGCCAGCGCAAGTGGATGAAGATGCAACATAGACAGGGTTGGTTGTTATTGCTTTGGAGGAACTTGACCTCGAGGAGTCTAGCAGTTCGAGTGATGAGAAGTTTGGAGCAGACTTTGGGGATGAACGATGATTCATTGATTTGAAACATCAGGCCATTGGCCAATTGTATTTGGATTTTGAAATTTTGAATATAATATAAATATATTGATATTCAACATTTTTATTGTTCAATGCAATATGTTTGAGTATTTCAGATTTTCATATGTTATTCCTTGTATATTTTTTATAACTATTTTTTAAGTACTATATGTATTTGCACCACCCCCGCCGCCATCCCCAAACCATCCCCAAATCTAGGCCCTTGGTCCCCTCATCCCTGAGATCCGTCCCCGCATCCCCTCATCCCCCAGGGCTGTGGAACACTGGTTGATGCCTAGAAAAGGGAAGCAAATAAAATAAATTTCGATAGACAATACAACTAAAAAAGGATATCAAAATGAAGTGCATTGTAACTGTTTTGACTTCATTGCAAATTAGTCAACCATCCAAACAAAAGAAAGCAATTAGCTACAAAAAGATTAAACCATGGGCACACAAAATTTATATCATATCCACTTATGGGCTACAAAACTTAGAAATATCATCAAACAAACAGTGCATTTCTAATTATTAGCCTTCTGAAGCATAGCAGGTAGGCACAAGTAGCACCTGTCACCATAATATGCATAAACAAATTTGATAATGCTTCTTTCTTTATAAAATGTAGGAATGAAAGGCAGAAGCAAAAGATACACATGATCCACTTTCCTTATTCTTCAAAGGCTGCCAAATCATTTTGAACACAGGTTTATGCAACTACCAAATCCTTGAAGACATGAAACCCTAGAAAAATATTTTATTTATGTATGCAAAACCTCAAACACAGTCAAAGGAACTCCACAATTCTAAACCAAAATGAGTATGTACAAGATCGTCTTTGACCAAAGAGAACAGTAACGTTTCATCAAGTTAGTAAGGGAAAGAGGGACCAGGAAATTAAATATACCATCCCCAATTACTCCATGGCTCAACCCGAAGAAAGCGAAGAAGACTGTACACATCCTCCAAGTTATTCTGCACCAGTAAAAAAACAATAGAAATACTCAAGTTATGCAGAATACAAGCATTTCAACGAAAAGGCCATATCAATAATATAAATGTGTCCAAACAGCAAACATTTTTCCTTAAATTGGACAAGTTGAATAAATTTTAAATAATTAATTTGCTACAATCCAGCTAACAGGAATCTCCTTCCTTTGGCAATGCACGCACAAAGCAACATGTAATGATGACAAGCAAAATATTCATTTGGTTGAACTGTGAATGTTGGAAGCAGATGTTGCTACTCATGTATAGCCAGCTATATGGCTCACAAAAGATCTTCATAAAACCATTAGCAAGATTGTAACAAAAAATATAAGAAGTTACCAAACCTATACAAGATCTTCTGCTACTGTCCATCACTCACAACAAAACTAAGAGGTGTAGGGTATGCAAAGCTGAACAAGACATAAATTAACCCTAGGTTTTCAAAAAACTACAAGAAGCAGAATAAGAGTTGAAGGAGTTCTTCCTGTCAAAAAAAAGCATACAGCTGTTAGATCCACAATCAAATCCCTCAGGGCCACCCACACAACCAATATACTCCTATGCTACTATGTGAACAACTGTCCCCAGCCACCCATTGGCCCAAAGCCCAATCAACACCAAGGCAATCAGAGATACAATCAAATGAAATAAATCTGATACTACTACCTGGTAAGTAAACAGCCAAATAAAGCCCTTTCCTAAGCATAATCATGCACCTTCGAGGCCTTGTGCAAAGCATCATATAATCACAAAACCACATCTATCTTAACAGTGTCATCCTAAGTCAAACCTTGCTAACAAACCTGAGGCCATCAAAAACAGTTCATGATAAGGAGAAGCTTCTGAAATTTTTCATGGCACAATACTGCATAATCAGTAAACCACACCCTAACTCCAGCACACACCCTAACTCCAGCAAGACTCGCCATGAAAATTTAAAGGGAATTATTTTTACCTATTCAGATAAAATCCTACCTAATTTAGTAGCAGGGAACAAAGATACTAAGCCAAAAATCAAAATGTTGAATAGTAATAAAATTATGCATAACAAAAGAGAAGTGGGCATTTAACAACCATAAATGATAAAGCACTAGCAAGAGTAAGCATCCAAACACTGCAAAATCAAACTCAAAATTGGATCACTCTCCAACTCCAGCAAAAGCGTGAAGTACTCAAAAACATTTCTTTTGATCATTTAAAGATTGATTTATCCATAGTTTGATTCCTGATGACAGCAATAAAGATGTTCTGTTGCCACAAAAAAGAAGCCAAGGCCACCTCCAGCAAAATATTGAACACAATCCCTATCATTGGCCAGAAAGTCCAAGCAACAACATTATCATATACAATGGAGGCATTTGATCTGCAGTTTAGTAGCATTCCAAATGGTATAGCCATTATTTATCTTATTATAAAGCATTAAGAATCATTTGCATATACATTCTCACCATGCCATACCACCATGCATTGAACTCCAACTTGAAACAGAAGCCTTAAGGAAGACATCTGCATATTTTTCATGTTAAAGCAACATTCAAACAAGTGACAATCTTCAAATTAAAATATGTCCTGAGCAGGACATTGTTTTCCCTCTATATTCCTATATATAGGGACATGTCACTCACTTTTTCCATAGTTATTTCAAGTACAAAAAAGAGCCTGTAACAATACAAAGCTTGTCACATGTTCGCTCAAATAGCAGAAGTCACACAAATTGTAAATAAATGGTGATCATTAATCAAATTAGGCCATCAAAGAAGTGCCTCATTACAGATGTTAAAGAGCAAAGATGAAGCCCAATCAAAATAGTTCTTGCAATGTTGGCCAAATAGAACAATTTAGTAGACAATGGTACCAATACCAAAGGTCAATAAAGCAACCTAGCCACAGTGGCTCTATTCAAAAAAGATGCACACCAAATGAATATACCCCACAATCTAGGGAAACATCACAACCTTGCAAGAAACTCAACAAGATAAGCAACTCAAAGGGAACATATGGAACATTATCTACACAAATGCTAAGGGAACCAACACAGCATGTGTTCCTAGAAATAACAAATAGAAAAATCAAAAATCCCAACTAAAATTAAGTGCATGAGAACCCACAGACAGCCTTCCAATAAACTATGAAAAAGACAAACATCAAAATTTTTTTTTTTTTTTTTAAATTAATCTACTTGTAAGGATGAAGCTATGCACAGTAATACATGAATAGTTTTTCTTTGCAACAAACTTGTCATACAACTTTCTTTGATTGAGATTTGGCAATAGAGGTTCTGATATTTCATATTAAACCCCTTACTTGGGGGGTTAAACTGTTAGCACGAAACTCAAACCTCATAAATTGTTTATAATGACAATCACATGTAGTTGAACAAAGATACAATTGGAGTAAGAACAAAATGAATCAATTCATCAAGCCATATACAAACACATCACGCAAACTTGTGGGAAAATGGTGTTTAATTCTTGTACTAAAGGATCGTCAACCAAAAAAAGAGTCATCACCTAATCATATAAAGGCATATTTGGCATCATGGGTTCACCTTTATACACATTCCTCCAAATTTCTCGTTTCATTTATTGAGAACCCTAAACAAAAAGGGAGTCAAGAAAATTTGTATCCCTAAGTCTATAGAACAACTTTTGTCATCACCATCCCCTGTCAACATCCCCAACAAAGACATTGGAAGTCATGAAATCACATGCATAGCATCAATTCCTGAAGTGAGAGAGAGAGAGAGAGAGTAACCACAAGATTTCTCAGAATATACCATCATGGCAAAGATATATGGAATATATTTGAATATTGTCTATTTTCTTTTGGCATTCGTTTTTATTACTTAAATCTATTTTTTCTTCTTTTCAAAGTTAATCTATTATTCAATTTCCCTCTCATCCATTGGCAATTTTTGAATTTTAAGTAAACAATGCATAGAAAAAATAACAATGCTAAAGGAATTTTTGTGTTGATCCTAAGTGTCACTAGCCCTACCCTTTATGTAACAAATGCAACATGCTTGTTGCTTTATCAATTATGAAGGCCCCTGAAGCTTCTTTACATGCATGCTTACATTATAACTTTAACAAAACAACAATTGATAATGGCAGAAACACATACAAAAGAGGACTGCCAGAAATGCATAAACATAGTTATTAATTACAAGACTCGTCAATTACACACTCTTCAGATGCAAGGATACAAAAATATAAGAAGAGCAAATTCTCTTGGACTGCTCTCCACCCTAACTAATCCAAGCCTCATCTACTAAAAAATCTACCCTTATCTTGGGCAGAAAAAGAGCTCATGGTGCAAAACTCTACAAAAATCTAAGTACTCAAGCCCAAATTAAGCTTTCTTTTGATACCACTAGGAAGTTCAATAAAAAAGTGAATCTCATCAAACAAGACTCTTAACTATATCTCAATTACAAACAATATTATTATACACTAAATATGTTGGCATCTAGAAGTTCTTAAATATAGGCATTGGCAAGAAAAGCATGTTTGAATGAAAATCAGCTACTAAAGCCAAGAAGTTACATAAATACTCTACTACCATGTCAACGCAATTGTGTTTACTCTTCCATCTGATAAAACTAGTACTTGAATAATGAACAGAAATAACAATGCATACCAGATGGTAGTAAAAATAGATCTTTATTCACATTAAGTTCTTTTACATAAGTAGACCAAAAATGATCAGCCAAGGATCGCATTGCTTGCCCTAACTACACATAGATTATTTAAAGAGCCTGACGGTTGCCAAGAAAAACACAACCGTCTACCAACTAACTCCTATTACTACCCAAAAGCCAACAAACAATTAATACATAGTCGAATACAACCATATTAACAAAACATAATAAAGGCATTGTACACTAACTACATCATCCCCCCCAAAAGAAAAGTCGTCTTCCAAACAACAAAGAAAACAAGTAATCAAATAACATTAGGTAAAGTTTCCAAACTTGTGATAGTGTTGTAGAGGAAGGAGGACCTTTGTGTTGACATGTCCCGCTAACAGCTAGAACAACCTAAACACAACCTGATCGTTCCACAACTAGTGAGCTGTCAATGAAAAAAGATGGACGAAGATCTGGAGTGATTGTTTCAACTGGCAATAGAAAGGAAAACTAACTAAGGAAACCTAAAAGTACACACAGCATAAGTAGAACCAACATATCGAGAATGCAAGCCAATGTATGGAGAATACATTCACCAATGGCCATACAATTTAATGAACTGTGGCTGAGGACCAAACAAACAAGGAAGCCAATTTGATTGCACAATGGAGTCTGAAAATGCTTCACCCAATCGATCATTGAACCCTAACAATACTGCAAACACTTCAAGATTATCCTGATCAAGAAAATTTTGTTCAGTATCTCCATATTCCATGGTACTTTCATTCAATTCGCCAATCCAAAGGAATGATTCTTTGTCCCTACAAAAATAGCCAATTGCATGGATATGTACAGCAGCAATGGCACCAAATTGTGTAACACAAGGTGAAGGTGCAGATTCTATTATTTCAGCATTATATAAGGGTCGTACAAAAGAAGAAGAAACAACCAATGGCTGGACAATAGAATTTTGGACAGTCCATATAGTTGAAAGCAAATCTAATGGTCGTACAAGAGCAACAAGTAAAGACCATACGATGGTAGCATTATTGGTAACAAACCTAAGGCAAACTACAGAGGGACATACAGCAAGAGATGGTAGAATGTACGGCAAGGTAGAAATCGTACCGTGAGGAATGCATGATGCTACTAGCAATAGTTGTACGATCAAACTTTGAAAGGTGTGTGATTGTCATACAGTGATGAGTTTGTTGTGCCTACAATAAGAGGTGCTCATATGGTCAAGGAGTAAGGAATGTTAATATTATAATCTTTAGTTTTTTCTTCCTTTGACCCTATGGCAAGCAAAGAATTATTTGTTTTATATAAAAACTTTTTACTATGTCGTATGATGCTTGGATCCTTTGGCCATTTTTTGGAAGGTGGTAAAGTTTTGGGAGTTTGGAAATTATTAAAGTTGATTTCCTTTTGACATTGGTAGACATACGATAAGGCTGCAAGATTTTAGCATTTGATTGGTGGGTCGCACGATATCAAAAGGGGAATATTTATTATTTATTTTATTTCGCTTCTTCATATATGGCCAGACAGTGGTAAAAGAAGGCCTTTTATAATTTAATTTTTTAATATTTGCCTTTTCTACACATTTAAAAAGGCTTGAACTTTTATTATATTTTTTCGTCTTTCTCATGTGGGGCCCACCTAGTATTTTCCTCTCCAACTTCAATATCTTTTCTTTTTCTGTCCAACCCACAATATAGTACCTTAATTACTTTTCTGCACGACCCACTGTACGGTATTTTTCAATTTTTCTATAAATTTCTTGTGAAGTATCCTCTAATCTAGCTTCGATGTCGTGATGAAATAGACAACACAAGTAGGGTCCTTTATAACATTCATTAGAAGTATTCGAAGTCTTGAAATCAAATAATTTTTTTAAATTATTATTTTGAGGTGTACCTTCATTAATTTTAGGATCTTTAGTGCAGTCAGGGGCCTTTGCTGGAACATTGAAGCCAACAACCATATTCAAAAAAATTAGCCTTTACAAACCTTGTACTTCATCGAGTGCACATTAACTATCCAACTTTTCAAAATCATTCTTCATTTCTTACTCTTCATTGATCTTCGTAGCTTCAATAAAATTGCAATTAGAAGGATACTACAGGGTACGGCTCCCTTATGCCTAATTTACCGATCAAAAGAAAAATTGCAATTGGAGGGACATACTTCATAGACCTCCATTTGCTAGTGAAACAAGCCACGAAGGGAATTTGTTTCATCTTTCAAACGCGACTACAATTCATAAATTCCTTCAATGTTCAACTCCGCTAGACCCTAATCATGCTTCTTTGTCCACTCTTCTTCGAAGTCTGAATCTAAGCAAGTTGCTTCCTCACTTATTGTCTAGTTCTTCAAATCAATTATGTATTTCCAACCTTTATTTTTTAATGGAGAGTGTGTTCTTTCTCCAATTGTGGTCAACTTTGGCTGCTACCAACCAACCCCGACCCAACGGTGCATTATATGCTTCTTACATAATGTGATGACCACAAAATTTAATAAAAATGTTTGAGTTCCAATAAGTACCTTTTGGGCCATTAATACTCCCAATACCTTGATTCCTTGTTGATTTGCACCCACCAATTGAAAAGTTGGAGGCCAAATGGTCGTCTTGCCTAACATTTTCTAGCTATCTTCAAAAAGCACATTTACACCCAATCCTCCATTGATTATTGTGTTAGTGAGATTCCTTCCAAGGATCTCCATGTGCACCACCACTGGTTTCTTCACCATGTTAACCATCAATAACATGGGATCGATCACTTGGTCTCCCAACAATGGAGGTTTGATTATGGGGTCTTCATTCTCTGTAGATTCTAAATGGACCATAGCATGCACCGTCTCATTCTTCCCAGATACAATATTAGTCATAGCATTTCAGAGTTCAGGAATACTTTGCAATAATACACTACTTTAATTGGTACGGTAGTTTGAAATATTTGCCTTGCAATAATTTTATCAAATTGCAATTGATTTGTTATTGCACTTGCATTTGCATTTGAGTGGAGGTGTTTGTTATCCATAGCATGCTCCACCTTGACTCTTGCTTCACAAAGTCTTTCTTTTTCTATATGTGGGTCCGAGTATATAACATTCTTTCCTTGAGTTTGAGCAACAACCAATACTTTGTTTTGTCTCTCTACATCAATCATGTCGATGTTGGCCTTTTGCTTCGAACATCTGGCATCTTATGGTCTCCAAGTCAACACCATTTGCACAGTAGTCACATTTTGTTCTAGTTTCCATGGCAATCTCTTGTGAAATGTCCACATTCAGCACATTATTGACATTGTATAATGGGACAACCTTTGGTGTTGTATTGTATCCGACTCTAACCTCCCCCTCCTTGTTTCTCATATATGCCTGGAGATGTGTTCATGTTATTTTGAGGTTTTGGCGAAGTGTTGGGTGGAGTGGACTGCTCTCCTTGTGTGAAGAGAGCTTGTGTGCTCTTACTCTTCAGATTGTGCAAGCACTCTTTTATTGAATGACCTATAACCTTGCAAATATACAAAATATTTTCTTAGAACAATTAGCTTTGATGTGACCTTCACTTTGCACTCAATACACCATTCGTAATTCTTGTATTGCTTGTACTATTCGTAATTCATTGTCACTGTGCCATTCAATCCATTATCTTCATCCGCTTTTCTTTTAGATCATGAAGACATTTTATCCTCACTTTCTATATCCATCTCTCTATTATATGCTTCAACATATGATAGAGGTGGTACAATTTTCATCTTTTTTCTTAGCAAAGGAATAAGGCCTTCAATAAACCATATTTTCTTTAACCCATCAGTAGGTTTTTTTTCTAACTTTACAAGTAATTCTTTGAGCCTACAATTATCAACTCTTACATTTTCATGCTTACCTCGTCTTGTGTTGTAGATTTTTGCTACGATTTCATTGTCATCTCGAAGTTGTTTGAATTCTTCTTCAAAGGCCTTCTTTAATTTCTCTCTCGTGTATTTCAGGAGATTGGTTCGATCTCTATCTACCAATCAATGGCCACACCTCTCAAGGTAGCTGGAAAAGATCGTAGCAAATATGCTCTATCGTCTTTGGCCATTTGCCGCCTAAATCATTTCATAGGTCTTACAGTATCTTAGTATGATGTAAACCTAGTCCTGGAACCTGCTCCTTAGGGAGTTCTGATTCAAATGTCTTGGTGCTCCTCTAGCACTCTCGAACACATGGGAATCCTTGACTCTTCCTACAACTTCAGCATTCCGCACACTTGTTTCACCTTCAAGTTCTCTTTTGTATGCTCCAACCCTTAGCCCTAGTTTTTGGTTCTATAAAGTTGTCTTTGAACTTCATCTCCTAACTTTCCTCATCTTGAGAAGGTTGTATTGATTCTTCAAAACAAACTTGGTCTACAAGGTTGACCCACGCTTCGTCCAATAAGAGAAGGTGTCATATGGTTGTTTGCAGTGGGTTGAATGTTATGATATGAGTCTAACTCATGCTCTGACTCCGACTTCTACTTCCAAACAAACTTCGGCTTCGAATTTGCACTACTGGAATCTCTTTGACTACCTCTCGTAATCTTCTTCTTTGTTCTCTTTGTTTTACCAGCCTTATAGATTGTTTGATCTCTTGATCCTGACCATGTTGTGGTCTCTTCCCGCCTTTATTAGGGTCTAAGGGCATGAATATCTTACATCGTGTTGATGATTGTTTTTAGACAACACAACAATAGAGTAAAACACTAGAGTATCCCACTCTCTCTTGAATAAAGCTCTTCAAAGGTTGAACTATGTGATCCAGTGAAGTAACTCCAAGGTTCCTTTTATGATTCATGATGGGTTAACTCAGTGATTACATGTGATCTTGCTAATAATCACAAAGGGACTTACATTAGACTTCTTCTTCTTTCATTTAGCTTACTTCTCCTTTCAGTGTGAATGATGCATGTACAAGGTTTCAATGATAAATAAAAGAAAAAAAAAAAGATAAAGGTTCAAGAAAATTGATCTAAGGTCAATGAAGCAATGATGATGTATGAATAGACAAACTCTTGAATTAACCTAACTCCACTTCGCCAAGGATGCCTACAACTACATGAAGTTGGTGTAATCTCCTAAGGTTATGCGAATGGTTTTCAAATCGTGAAGGCTTATACAAGCACCCATTGGATGGCGCAGCCAAACAAGCATCCATAATCGAACTTAAACAAATTACAAGGCTCAGACTAGCTTTACACAACACTTCACCAGCGATGAATGTTAAAAGCATGAGCTAGGAGTTGATCAATATCCAATACATACATTACATCAAAGAGTTTCTAATCTACTTTGAAACATTTCTCAACTTCATCAAGATACAAGAAACCATGTCATTCCACAAGACAACACTTAACACCAAATGAATTCCAATGTCTTTGCATTAATCTTGAGAAATATTTACAACAATTTCAAGTCTTCTTAGAAAATTTTGAGAGTCTCTCCTATTCTACTCCTACAAAAGTATATCTTACAAATGAGGCAACAAGGCCTTTATATAGTGTCCAGATTACAATGAATGGCTAAGATCAATTCATGTAGCCAAGGGTCCAGATCATGCCACCTCAATAGGTAGTTACAACAAACTGCTATTTTTAGTACAAAAGAGAGGCAATGAAGGCACGTTTTCCAATGTGATAAGGTAAGATGAAATCATTTAAACATCTTCCACATAGGCGTCCCTTTGGCTTCTTTTATTAAATAATACATTGAATGTAGTCATATGATGTAGCTGATTATGATTGAATGATAATAGGTACATGCCACGTAGATGCCACCTCAGCATATTCCCAAATTGTATCATCTTTGTAATGCTTCTTCTTCTTGTAGGTAAGTTGATGATCTTCTTCGATGCTTCTTCATGAAGAGTAGATGATGATGATAATGATGTGGCTTCCTTCATGTAAGAGTAGATGACGATGCTTCATTCATGAATAGGAGAAGGAGATCTCTCTTGGACTTGAAGGTTGAATGAAACTTGAAGTTGAATAGATGAAGTATCTCTGACATGATGCTATTGAAGATGAAGTAGTGCACTTGAAATGATGATGATCTTAACATGATGTCATTGATGTTTCGTCTACAATTTGAAGGTAACTCAGGTGCTTGTCCTTCAGATGATTCCTTGGCTTCACCAACACTCCTTCTCTCAATGATGCAACTCGATGATGATCTTGAAGTGATCTCCAAAGGGTGGCTAGCATGATGTTTCTTCTTGCAATGACAACTTCTTTACTTCACTCCTTGGATGAAGGTGACTCCAGGTGCTTGCTCCTTAGGTTTGTTGATGTTCCTACAAGACAACAAAGAGACATTATCAATCACTTTATAACAAAGAAAACGCTTTAAACATGTAAATAACCCTTCTTCAAGTCTAGGCGCACATATAGGTAAAAAGAGGAGCAAAGTGCGCCTAACACATAATAGCTTCATACTTGTTATTTCAAATGATTTCAAACAATTGTAATAGCTTAAAATGATTTCTCCTTTCAAGGCGCCTACTTCAAAAGGTCAATTGATGTGATTCTTCCCAGGGTGCCAATTCAGTTGGTATGAAGGCAAGAAGGCGCCTTAAGTTGAAAATAGGCTTACTTCATTCCTTAAGGATCTAAATACTAGTGAAGGTTCAACAAAGGTATCTTAAGACTAGAACTCTTTCAAATTGCTTGATAAATACCCCTTTGAGTTTAGGCGCTCAAACTCATATACCCAAGCATTATACTTCCTAGGCGGAATTTGATGATCAAAACTACTAGAAGTGGCACCTATAATACATGAGGAGTTGATAATGCTCTAAGTATGAAATGGCGCCTATCCTCTCTTAGTGATATTGGTCTCCTTAAAGGGCGCACTTGATGGTGATTTAGGTGTAACAAGGCGCCATAGCTCAAGATAAGCAATTCAGCATGTTAACCATCCTTATGAACTTCATGGAAGGCTAAGTTTCGTAAGGCGCTACCTTGTATAAGTTTAGACACTCTCTTCATACTTAGGCGCCATAATAGGTTTACAGAGGAGTGAAAGGGCGCCTAAGGTTCAAGTGGCTTCATACTTGTCATTTTGATGATTCAAGGGGATGGAGAGACCTTAGAATAATCATATCTCTCAAGGCGCCTAAGATGTTACTTCTCCTTGCTTCAAGACGCAATCTAGAGGCTGTCTGAATGGTGAAAGGCGCCCTTCTAGGTGGAGTTTTGAGGTAGCACAAGTGGAAAAATGCGCCTAGCTTCCTAGAGCGAATTCGCGCCCAGAACTGAAAGTCTAGAGGGTAAGGTATATTAAAATATATATTTCTTATACTTTAAATATTTTTCAATATACCTTTCAGGGTGTTTGAGATAGGTCTCAGATCCACTGGATTTAACATGTAGATTATAGAATTTGGAGGATCCACCAAATTTCAGACTTAGTCAATTTTTCAGTGTTTCAAGATTTCAGGCTACCAAACTTAGTCATTTTCAGGATCATCTCAAACATACATCAGGATTAGGTCTCAGTGTTCATTATTTGGATGGAATTTGATTAAGACTCTTCATTATTGCAAGTTCATATTCCAGGTGAGACTTCCAGGTATTTCATTACTTCAAGCATCTTCTCTAAGCCAAATTTGGTGATTTCCAACTTGATTTCTCTTCTAGGTGCAATTCGATGATGATTGGAGTGTGAAATTGCGCCTAACACTTAAATAACATCCAATTTCATGCTAAGGCGCCAAAAGGGATAGTGTAATGCATGAAGGGCGCCTAGCTTAAGTTTGCTCATTTTTTACAGTTGAAGTTGTTTACACCCTTGGGAGACTGGATCATCCTTAGGCGCCCATTTTGAGGTTGTTCATCCACACTATTGCCAAGGTGCCTAAATGGCAAAAGCGACAAAAAATGGCGCCTAAACTCATTCACTTTAACCCAAGGCGCAATTCTTATGATCATTTGAACATGGAAAGGGCGCCTATACTCTTGAATCATTCCTTTGTCAAATTTTTTGATATTTAAGGCCTTTTATATCAATTCCAATCAAGGTGCCATCTTTTGGAGTGGTTGAAAGTTGATTTTCTTCTAAGCGCACATATGAGTCTCCACCTAAGGCGCACTTTTGGGTCTCTGCAAGTGGGAAAATGCGCCTAAGGTCTTCAAGCAAATTCATGCCCAAAACCAAAAGTCCTCAAGGTCAGGTATATTGAAAAATATATTTAAGTATTTTCTTATACTTTAAATATTTTTCAATATACCTTTCAGGATGTTTGAGATAGGTCTCGGATCCACTGGATTTAACATGCAGATTCTAGATTTTTGAGGATCCACCAGATTTCAGACTTAGCCAATTTTCAGGATCTTCAGGATCAGGATACCAGACTTAGTCATTTTCAGGATCTCAAACATCAGGATCAGGTCATCAAGGGGTTCTAAGACTCAAACACCACTGACTTCATCATGAAATAGCTCTAAGACATCATCAAAACTTCATGCAAAGCATCAAAACTCAAAAAAGGGGGGGGGTCCCCATTTGCAATGGGGCGATGTGTGATTTGGTCACAACACATCGGACCCGACTTCTTTAAGGCAATGGCACCAATGTTTACTCTTCCATCTAATAAAACCGGTACTTGAATAATGAATAGAAATAACAATGCATAACAAATTGAGTAGTAAAAATAATCTTTATTCATATTAAGCTCTATTATAGAAGTAGACCAAAGATGATCAGCCAAGGATCAAACTACTTTCGCTGACTGTGCAAAGGCTATTTAAAGAACTTGATGATTGCTAAGCAGAACACAATTGTCTACCGACTCCTATAACTACCCAAAAGCCAACAAGCAATTAATACGTAGTCGGATACAACCATATCAATAAAACATAATAAAGGCATTGTAACAAGTCCCTACTACTCTTAGCAAAAAAAGTGGGATTGATGCAAAATACACAACTGAAATTTTTGAAATGGCATTAAAATGAAGGCATGAACAAATCCTTCTTGGATTGAAATCAAGCAACTTACAGATCTAAGTGTTCAAAAAAAGGAGTATTTTATTGGTTTTGAAACATTAAATACAAGTCATTCAGCACCTAGCTCCAGAGGACCTCACAAGCTCACAAATCGATCTCCATTAATACAAATAAAAACTACCTATCAAGCTGGAACTATTTCCACTACATCTCAATTGCAATCTGAAACATATATCTAATTAGAAGGACAAGATCCCCCATGATATATTCATGAGATAACTCCATCAGGGCTATTGCTTTACAAGACAAATAGCAGTCACATATACAATATAATTTATTTCACAAAAAGGAATAGAGTATTGTCTCACAATAATGATGCTCATCTTCTGTTCAATAGCTAGAACAAGAACATGAACAATGGTCCTTTGTTAAATGTGTTTCAACTGCCTACACCTATTTTAAAAACTTTGTATTTCCTAGGCTAATGTACCACGAGATGCACTAATTGCCATTCCATGACAAATATAATAAAAGGATTCAAGAAGCAATTGCTTGCTATTATGATATTCTACAATGATGGCAATACAACAAACATGTGAGCAGGCAAATAACGATTTGCACTATCAGCAGAAAGCAATAAAAAAAATGCATGCAAATAGAAGTAAGCAACATTAAGGGATAGTAGTCCCAATACCCCGATCATCCCCCTTCATCAGGGTCTTATCTTCCGCCTTTACCATTTCCATATGGCGTTGTGTCCTCCTAAGGCCATTAAGGTCAGTGTTCTCAATGATCCCCCTCTGAATCCTATTGTTGTTAGTCTCAATGTCAAGGGTAAAGGGAAGAAGTCTATGGTGTTTCAAAAAGAGGCAGTAACCTCTTCTGGAACGATCAATGCCCCCGAGAATTGGCCAAGAATTGAGGAGATCTAGAATTCCCCGTCGGCTGTAACTCCCAACCTCAAACTTGTTACTAAAATCCCTAAAAATAAAACCACTCCAAAGAAGCAAAGCAAGAGTCCCAAAACTCAAGCAATCGTTGTTAAAAAAGGGAAGGTTTCCTCAGCTAAGAGAGCTATTGAACTGGAGGAGGGAAGGACCCACAAAAAATTGGAGGAGGTTGTTCAATATGAGGTGGTAGTGTCCAAATTTATGGATTTGGACGTGGTTGCTAAGCAAGGTGGAGGTGGTAACTCAACGAGAATTGCTAGTAAAACAGCCCAACGGGTTAGAAGGCCTAGCCGCATAACGAGTATCCCTTCCGCAAATCCTCAAGAGATTGAGATTTCAGGGGAGTCATAATTTGAAGAAGAGACTCTAGGAGATGAAGATGTTGGTACATCCGAGGTTTCTGTGCAGGAAGAAGAAGGCACCAATCACTTTCCGGAAATGAATACCCTCTACTCCAAACATGAGGACACCCATGTTCAACAGGAGGACAAGAGTAGATGTGCTCTGTGTGAGAAGACTGTGGAGTAGGTTTTTGAACTCAATTCTAAGGTGATGGAGTTGCAAAAGAATTGGAGGGTTATGGCTGGTTTACAAGCTAAAGTTCTTCAACAGTCTGCTACTGCTTTCTCAGCGCTGAAGGAGTTTGATAACAAGATCCAAGGTATAGGTGTTGATAGTCTAGGAGACTATGAGATTTTCAATTTCCTTACCAAGCATGGGGTTGATGACAATCCTTAGTTGTTTTTTATGTGTTTTCTGTCATTGGTTTTTGTTTAAGGTCGGTTTGATCGTTGGGTTTTTTTGGGTGTTATCAGAATATATGAAAGATTTATTATTGAATAATCGAATAGTTACAAGATGGAGCAAGTGCTCTATATAAAGAGAAAACAAAGACTAAAAATAGACTAAAGCAAAAAGCTAAAGCTAATAGACGGAAACTAAAAGATAGGAATAAACACCTAGATTGGCCATTATAGAAACTAAATTATTTCTTTTAATACCCCCCCTTAATGGTCAATTTCCTAACTATAGAAAGTTGCCCCCCTTAAAACTGATAACTGATCCACGAGCATCTAAAAATATCAAGCAAAAGAGTTGGCCTAAAAGGCGTAGAAAGAAGACTCCTTCTGCTCAGAGTGCTCGGCAACATGGGCTGATGGTGCTGATGCTTCAGACTTGAACTGTTCAACAACCAAGCGTTTCCGACAATCCTTTTTCATATGGCCAAACTTATGGCAGTAATTGCACTAGATGTTGTACTTCTTCGAAGGGCCCTGTGACTGACCCTGACTGAATGGCTAAGAGGGCTTATTGGTGCCCTGATCCTACTGAAAGGACTTGGTAGTAAATGCCTGCTCTGAGGAGGAGGAAGTAGCACTGCTACCGAACTGTTGTTTCCATCGATCCTACTGCAAAGTTTGTTGCAGAGATCTAAAAATTGTAGGGTAACATTAGTTTAAGTAATGTTAAGTGTCTTGATAAAGTGTAAATGCTTGCTCTGAGGAGGAGGAAGTAGCACTGCTACCGAACTGTTGTTTCCATCGATCCTGCTGCAAAGTTTGTTGCAGAGATTTAAAAATTGTAGGGTAACATTAGTTTAAGTAATGTTAAGTGTCTCGATAAAGTGCTCGTAAGAGTGTGGTAGACTTTTCAGAGTGATAACTACCATATCTTCCTCGGCCATGTCACGACCAATCGTTGTCAATTGATCACGGATGTCCTTGATTTTGGTGAGATGCTCCTGCGAAGACATTTGTTCATCCATCATGGTCGAGAAAAGCATGTTCTTCAAAAAGAACGCACGGCTCTTGTCAGACGTTTCATGAAGATCCTTCAACAAATCCCAGATTTCTTTTGCTAATTTCCCAGACGGAACCTGAGGCAACTGATCATCGATGACGGATAACTTGATAAGCATCACCGCTTCACAATTTTGCTCATCAAATTTATCTTGATCTTTATTCGCCATTTGAGGATGTGTAGATTTGCCCAGCACCAACTGGTCAAGACACCAATACTCGAAGATTGTCAGCATTCGCTGCTTCCAGGTGTTGTAATTCTTGCCGTTGAACTTCTAACTGCTCTCCAACATGATGTTGGTCAAGATGCCATGCTTCACGTTTTTCGAAACACGAAAAAACGAATTATAAGCAGTTGGCACAAATACCGAAGCAGATAGACGGCATAGAGAGGGAAAATAGAACCCTTGCATGGGTTATGACGCACAGATTCCGAAAACACGGAATAAAGCTGAAATACAAATACAGAGGCATGGATCTCAAGATAAATCCGAACACGGATTTCAAGATACTAATCTTGAGAATACGAAAGGCAGAAGTTCAGAACACGGATTTCGAGGCAAAACAAACTCTGCATGGCTGATATATGTGCTGGTACTTAGACTGCTGATAAAAACGACAGATAACAGCAAAAAATATTGTTCAAATATGTTAAATAGCCTCCATGAATTGGAAGATACTATCAAATCTCTAAGCCGTCGATCACAAATCGTTTGCGCAGAGGGAGGAAACAAGAATCCTTCAGACTGGAGCCTTTGATGATGACTGCAAATTGTAATGTCAACCCAGAACCTCCAAATCGCAATTTATAATGTCCGCTAGGCACCACATATTCAAAAAAACGTGATCAATAGAGTCGTTTGGTAAGAAATAGACGCCAGAAGATGGCACGACCAAACAAAAGATGAAGATGCCGACCAAGAGAAAAACACAAGCGATCAAAAAACAAAACAAGAATAGATGAGCGTCAATCACAGATCTCCGATCGCCCATAACAAAGTCACAAGGTCTCCACAAATAAATAAGTGACACCCGGAGACGCCACAGCAAACACAGCGACCATTGCTCAAACAAATCACTGTCAGAAAGATTTGAAATCACGTCTATCGAAGAACACATATCGCCTTCAAGAAAATCGCGACAATCACAGAATGCGGGCGCCAAACAGGAAGAAGAAAAGAACGCACAAAGGGAAGGCGGCCAAAGAAAGTCGTCTAATGAAATCTGCCGACCCTCAAAGAACAAATTTCCGCGGCCTCATTGCAGATATGGAGATGAGAAGGAAGAAAAACCCACGATTTTCAGAAACCCGCGATTTTTAGAGGATCACTGGGTAAAAACAGACGCCAGAAAAAATAAATAAAAAAATAAAAATAAAAATCAAACGCGAACTAGAAACAAGGTCACGAAAACACACGACCAACAGAGAAATGGCTCAGGACCCGTACGTAGTACGGATAGGCGCAGGAGGGAAATGGCTCTGATACCATGTTATCAGAATATATGAAAGATTTATTATTAAATAATCGAATAGTTACAAGATAGAGCGAGTGCTCTATATAAAGAGAAAATAAAGACTGAAAATAGACTAAAGCAAAAAGCTAAAGCTAGTAAAGCATAAAACGAACTTATCCTAGACGAAAACTAAAAGATAGGAATAAACACCTAGATTGACCATTATAGAAACTAACTAATTTATTTTAATATTGGGTGCTCTATTTTCTGCTGTTAATGCGTTGTATCTTGCCTGTCTGAGGCTTTGTTCTGCCCTTTGGGCTGTTTTGTACAGGGTTCTGGACCCTTTTTTTCCAACTGACTTTATCAAAAACATTAAGGGATAGTTGTGCAGCTATGTCTAAACACTAATGGAAAAACAAGACATGTTGTTGAGGAAAATGATAGCAAAGAAATCGTGAATATAAGGAAGACCAAAGGAATGGCGTGTTTTCTAGGCAAAGAGAACAAAACTAATTGAATACTAAAGGGAAATGAGAAAAGATGACAAAAATAGGAAATATATTAAAAACAAATGTAGCTATGCCAGGTTGAAGGAAACTTTTATAGGACTGCTAACAGATAAGGAAATGAAGAAGCTTTCCTCTCATACCACATTGGAAGTAGGTACAATAATTTATCATTTTATATTCCATAACTGTGTTCTACAATTTGCATGATTGTGACTGTATTTGATATTATACAGTATTTAGTAATGGGAGTGATAATTCATTTTCTGTGATTAATAATCACATTTATAAACATTATGTCGTCTATCATACGTTTGTCTGTGTAGGGCAACCCAAAAGTCTCCAGGGGATTATATATCTAGCCAACAAAAGCTACAGTAAACTCAGTAGCAAAGTTTCAAATGTATCTCATAGGCACAGCTAAGGTTCAATAAGTCAGGGATCTACGCTGATGTCATGTCTACAATAAAAATCTAACTCTCAAATCAATAAATCAGCGTTTGTAACTTAACAAAAAAACATACCATATACCTGAATTGGGGTTCCAGTGAGGCACCAACGACAATCAGCAACAAGAGCATAAGCAGCCTGGGATGATTGGCTCTTAGGAGACTTTATACTATGTGCTTCATCAAGAACTACCCTAAACCAGTGTATTGAGTGAAGCACACCTTCATCTTGAGAATTCTGCAAATTAAAAAAGAAAAGGCCATTCATGCTATAAATGGATTGTATCAAGTTTCAACTATTATAAAGGGAGCACTTCCATACAAATTTTACGATGTAGAATGGAAAATTTATCAACCAACCTCTGGTTGGTATTCTGATGATAAGACCCCATAAGTTGTCAACACTACATCCTGCTGCAAAAGAGTTTTGATGTCCTTTGTTCTGCTTTGTCCATAATGAACATACACAGACATGGCTCCAGGCTGTGCATGGGTTTCAATTTCTGTCTGCAAAGGAACATAAAATACCATTCATGTCACAACCTTGGTACAAAACAATTAAAAAATGAGCTCAATGAATCACAAACTAGGTCACCAATTTTCACCAAGCATGCTATTGTGAATAAAGTAGCCAGATGCTTAATACAAAACAATATTCTGTAACTTCAAAGTTTAATGTGTTTGGCTGATAAGGCTGTTATTTACCTTCCACTGACCGAGCAATGTCATGGGGCATACTATAAGGTTGCTCCCTCCTTTATGTAGTCTGGTGCTTGGTTTCTTCAGCATACTTAGGATTTGTCTTTTGCTGGGGCACAGAGGTGATTGGGGCACTAAACCCATCCCAAAAGAATCAACAACTGCTCTTTCATTATAACTGCTCTCATTGAATGACTCAACAGAATCCATACCACTCGCACCACCTTTACCAGAATTTGCAAGGAGAAGTGATATTGCCATGACAGTCTTTCCAAGCCCCATGGCATCTGCCAAAATCTTCAAGACGTAGCAATTTCACTCACTTGAACTAGCAATTTCATGCAAAAATACAGAAAAATAGACTCTTTAATAGATCAAAGGAAACATGAAATACCCCTCCTCGGGTCAGTTGCAAGGCACTGGGAAACTCAGTGGTGGCATCTCCTGAAAATGAATTTATATAAACAGCAGTTGCCCTCCTGTGAATATATTTGATCTTATCAACAAACATTAAACATCATAATCAAATGTAATACAACAGCAAGCCTTACTTCAAGCTTGAGTGCTTCATACCTGTCTTCAAGATGATATTCATCCCAACAGGGATGAAGAGTTCTTGCTGCCTCCTCGGTTTCTGCTCCCTTCTCCAATTTAGACATCCAGTACAAAGCTTGCTTCTGATATGGGCGCAATTCACACTGCAGAGTACAGGGTGGATCGATCTCCTACAAGGAAAGACTTTTCTATGTTCAATGTGTTGTCAAAAGATTTTTCTATGTTCAATGTGTTGTCATTTGACATTTAATCAACAAAGGACAAAATAAGCATCAAGATTTTATACGGTTAATTACCTCCAGATCACAGCTGTCTGAGGTACCAACAAGCTTGTTCAAATCAGAATCAGACAGACACTCTTCACCATCAGTGTCTTGTTTACTTCCATCAGACGCCAGTTTCCTCCTTTTGTCTGAAGGCAACAATGATGTTGGTATTCCAGAAGTGCCCTGATCACATGCCAGTGAGTACAGTAACCTTTACAGAAGAAAGAGGTTGCCAATAGATGGAGAAACATAAAGTTTAAACATAGTTCTCTTGTACCTGAGTATCTAGAGATCGTTTTCGGCTTAACTGAATATCTTCAGGAGTGAAATCAGCCTGACAACCAAGGAAATTGAATACATATAATTATTCATAAGCCTTGAGGAGTTCTATCGGCCATCATCATCAAAAGATATGAAGAAAGTATCTAGGTTTTGAACAACATATCTTGGGATGATCTTCAAAATTCGCTTGTTTTTTAAATTTTACTTTCTACATGTAAATGTTCTTTCCAAAGACCAAAAAACTCAAATCATCCAGACAAGAATCACGCAATAGAACAAGCTTCACATATCCTATCAAATTACAAGGAACTTACTTTCTTAACAGGTTCTTTGCCAAGCAATTTAAACAAAGCTGGAAGAGGATGAAAAGTGGCATCATCTGTTGAGGAACGAACCAGCTTAGACGAACTTTGAGCGCAATTTTGGAACATATAACTATTCATGTACAAGCTGCACACAACACAAATGAAGTTTATATCAAGAACCCCTCACAAATGTTTAATCATAAAGGTCGACTTGAAACACGCCAATTCAGGATGATGAATATGTGCAAGCAAACATTATTTCTTACATAAAAGCAAATTTACTTACAGTGCCTTTAGTACCCAGTCAGGCACTGTACAAGTAATTGCAATTTAGTACTAGTTAGCCCAGCTTCACACTTAATGCCTAGCAGGAAGAAATCCACTTAATCATTCAATTTATAACCATGTAATAAAATGTGAAGCAAGACCCGCACTAACCTGACAGAAAGGAGTATATTGTCCATAAGTCCAAGATTTTCGGGAGCTGCTTTGCACTGCCCCTCTATCTTGACCTTCTCCGAGTTGACCAAAGGTATAAGACAACGGGCCCATTCGGTAGGGATACGGCCAACCTGCACTTCTCATCATAAATCAAGTGAATGCAAGCTCTGCTCCAAGAGGAAGATGCTAAATGGTAAATAAATCATTTGCTGTGCCTTTTCTAACAATTTTAAGAATTAAAGCGCCATGAACCCACATAAACCATAATTAATGACAGCCGCAGCCAAAGATTACAGCCAGACTATCAGGGTTTGGATGCACAGAGGGGAAATGAGGTGACACCAATGTTTAGAGTTAAAAGAAATCCTCAGAGGAAGAAAATGTCCTCTATGTCAGTCATTGAAGCATCTGAGATTGTTTCAGTCATCTTCAAATTACAAAAAAAAAGGAAGACAAAAAACGAAACCTTTTTGCTCACCCATCTGTCCCTGTCTCCTTTGTAATCTTTGAGGCCACTATAGCACTCTCATTATACACATAATCTTCTCATTATACACATAATATTCTCATTAGACATATGGTCGAGTTTTCCTTGCCAATGAGGGTTTTCCCCATTTCAAACGTAAGTGTCAAACTATACACCGATGTGTATATATACAGTGAGTGACAAGGAACTAAAAGGAGGCCGACCAAAGAACCTCCTGGATATCAGAAAGATTGCAGAGAAAGGATAAAGATCTACGTAGAAAACCACCAACGGCAGTCTGCCACATTAAAGTTTGAAACCACTTGAAACCTCTCCCTTATGAGAGTCAGCATATTAACTTGTGAGTAAAAGTGTATTAACTTGCTCTCAAGAGAATAGAATTGAATGGGGGAAAGGCCAGCTATTGGATGTATCATGTAAACTTCACTAGTAATTTTGCTGTCGATCACTGCACTCCGCTGGTGCTCTGCAAGCCCATGTTGTGATGCGTGCACACAAGCCCTTACTCCTTTGGCTATGGATTTAGTTCCATTTATGATTTATTGTGATTTACAATGATTTCTGGTAATAATTCTTACGGCATTTGACATAGAACCCCAAAAGACAAACCTTTACTCTTTTGGCTACGGCCTTAGATTGTTTATAATTTATTATGATTTAATATGAATTCAGTGCTAAATCTTACAGTATTCAACATAAAACCTCAAAAATTCAGCTTCGTCTAGTCCTACATTTCTATGTCTGCGAAAAAATATATATCTTAAAAAAACAGCTGCGAAAACTCACCTCACCAGACTGCTTCGTAGAAAACCTCACAATTTCAGAAAAGGAAGCAGCAGGCCTTCCCCTTCCCCAAGGTTTAGAACCACCCTTAGCAGCAGCGCCGTTATTACCATTCTTCCTAGGAAAAGAAAACATCACAGCCTCCCCAAGTGCAAGCTTTCGGCCCTTACATGTCGAATAAGCCGTCACATCAGCACAGCCTACAAACCACCACCCATCTGCCACCAAAGACTTATCGTTATCACTACAACCAACAGTAGAAAACCCATTGCTACATCGTTCCATGTCATCACTTGGTCCCCGGTTCAAATTCAACAAATCGTTAACGTTTTGCGAAGGAAGAGGTACCCTCGGCTCTGACATATTGCTTCCTAAGCACCTGCCATCGGAGTGCACCGTAGCTCCATAGGGGTTTTGCTCTGTGCTTAAAACCCTAGCTCCATTGCCAGAAGTCGTGCGTTTAACATTAATTTTTTCTCTATTCTGAAAACTGGGCGCGTCGAAAATTATATTAATGGCAGCCGTAACATCATTTTTGGCAAGGTGAAGAGCTCGAATTATTTCCATGTCCGACGTCTCCGCACCCAGAACAGCCCGCATGGCTTCCAAAATCCCCTCATTACCCTTGCTGCCCATATCGTAACAAATCCTGTAACAAACACCAAAATATGTACATAAACACAACAATTTCCATCATTTACGTAAAACTTTACCTTGGGAATCCAATCTTCGAAAAATACAATGAAAAAATTGTATGTGCAAGTACCAAGAAAACATTTTGGAGAATTCGAGTTACATGTCTGCGTACTAGGGTTTATAGCAGACATATGATCAAGAAACTAATTTATAAACTAGAGGATAATTTAAAATGTCAGTAATCTACCTTTGATATAGGAGCAATGGCAGTTTGCATTCGCAGCCGCTCTCTCTGTAAGCCTTTCTTTTAAGTTGTACACGCAGAAATGAAAATATTTACAGATGAAGCGAGGTGAAGGCTACAGAGGAGGCGCGAAAATCAAAATCCTCTAAATGTTTTAGTCGTTTTTTTTAGACCGCGGATATCTGAGATTTGATGGGATAATTTATTGTTGTTGTTTTTCAAATAGAGAATCGTGGGGCAGCCTTCCCGTACTGTTGTTGGAATACAGAATGTATTTATACGAGTCAAACATTGCGTACACATGCTCCGTGTCTTAATTATTATTTTCTTAAAATTATCTCTCGCACCATGCTTGGGGATAAAAGTGGAAAGATGCATCAGCTAGAACTGTCTTAACCTTAAAATGCCCTTATATTTAAAGGGCACTTGGTTTGTGGATGTTGTTGTGCGTTATAATTCAAAAACCTCTTGCATGCCTTACTTGTGTCCGTTGGTGGAGAATACAAGGTCTGCTATAAGACACATGCCTTTTTGATAAAGAAATCGATAACATATCTATAAAATTAACTAAAATATAAATTATAATAATATTTTTTAATAAATGAATGTGGACATGAGAAAAGTACAATTCTCATCTTTTTTTATGTTACTTATGATGGATGTCTCTAATATATGATCTAGCATTTAATTGATTATTTTGATGATTTAATTGATTTAATTGATCTTTTTTTATGTTACTTATGATGGAACTCTCTATTAATGGATGTCTTTAAGTGATTATTAGTCCCTTTAAAGGTGCGAGACTATAGTTTTCAGGGCTCTAAAATAATATTTATCCTCCTCGTGAATTGTGCATGGAGCAAATATTAAGCTCTTGACTATAGTCTTTGTATTTTTTTGGGTTGCAGGCACTTTCGCGTGTAACGATTGGGCATAGATTTTCTCTGGGGTTTTTATTGCAGAGGAGAGAGGAATTAGGCACCAAAGTTTGCATGGGTTTGGACATGTCGACTTTGAGTGCAGAAGAGTTTTTGCAAGACAGGTGTGGGTGCACTTGTTTGTGTCCAAGGCTCGTTGAGAATAAGTGTCCTAACCTCCTGCGCTGGGCGCTTCCCCAAAAATGGCCAAAAAAGCTTTATTTACACCATAGATCTATGGGAATGTTTTTGGTTGACTATTTCTGTTGGGTGAAGGGCATTCTGGTGATTGCCTAGTGAGTCGGGGTATTTTTTGTTTTATTATGTTACACATTTTTGTTATATGGTTGTTTTATGTTTCATTGTACTAGTTTGAACATATGGTTCATAGACAAACACGCAACTTGTGTGTTGGATTTCTATGGAGGTGAATGTGGATTTTTTTTATGCATTTAGATTTTGGGTATTTATTATGCAGGGTGAGTTTGGGGAGGGTTTGTACTGATAAATTGCATCCCGAATATCTCTATGTATGTTGTTCTTGGCATTGTTCTAGGAGATTTGGAAGGATATAATGCACCTATTTTTTTTCCTGAATCTCATGTGGCTATCTGCTCATATTTCATTGGAGAGTAGATTATGCATTATATTTTGACAATGAAATCAGATTTACATGTCTACAATATGCTTGCATGTTAGTAACAAACATGGTAGTGAGTGTGATTTGCAGCGTTGAGATATCAGTTCAATTTTTGGGCTAAAATATACCCGTTGTTGCCCTGTGCATTTGATTTTGTTTTGAAAAAACATGGGAGATTACCCACAACATGGGCAGGTCCACCTATTTCAGAAAACTCACAACATCCACCATCTAGGTAACTGAACTAATAGTGTTTCTTAATGTAGGGTTTTGTAGCATCTCCTATAGACAAGCTTATTGTAAGGATTGACTTCTGATAAAATTGAAATATGTGTGATGTTGCATTCACTATCAAATATTTGGATTCAAACACAACCTTTAAATAGTACAAAGTAAAAAATAATGTGTGTTTATTATTACCATTGGATAAGGCCATTTTGAAGGAGCTTGCCACCATGTCTTCAATACTATAGTTGTATCACTAGGCAATTTGCCTACACCAATCTTACTATACTCAGTATCTTCAAAACCAGAGCGGCCCTGTTATCAAATTAAATGCAGAGAATAGTGACACAAAATAATGCTAAATAAATTTGTTTTTAGTAGAGCCCCATACAGTTGTTAGGGTTAATCAACTGATTAGGTTTTCTTTGATTATACTCTATTATTATGTTTTTATTGCTATGAATTATTCATTTATTTTGTCATTATATATTATCAAATTATTTGCATTGCAAACTAACTCATGTGGAATAGTTAGTATTTGTTGTCTATTATGATTATTTTTGTGTTATGTTCATAATTTAAGATTTTGGGCATGACACCTTTGGTCATGGGTCTGCAAGCTGACCCAACTCTAGCAAGTTTTTGTTTTATTTTAGAAACATACGTTTGAGTTGTGCTTCCTTCCAAAAAGGAGGCAGTTTGAAGCCCTGCTCCAGCTAGGTGGTGGCAGGAGCAGAGTAGGTTACATGCCTCTACCCTTTAAAAAATAATACATGTGCCTCCTCTGTGGTATACATAAATGCCTTCAACATTGGGGCCTATTTGAAGTGCACTCCAACTAGGTAGTTGTAGTAGCAAGAGTGGATTGCAGAGGTCTATCCTGTCAAACAAGGTTTGGTGCCTCCTCTATGGTATACATCTGTATTTTAACATTATAAAGGCTTTTACATTTGACTTCCTCATTATTGTTTGGCTCAATAACTATATGCCTTTAATAATGAAAAAGGATGAATATAAGGTATATGTGAAAAATCATGGCTACCTTGCATAAATAATTAAGTACTATATTGATGTTTTTATCTCAAAACTCAAAGGTTGTTTGTATAAATTATTCTATGTTTATGTATTGAATTTAATGATTATGTGTGTTGATTTGCACATATTTATTATTTTTAGGGACATACTTGCTGTAATTGGTAAGAATGTGACATTCAACTTGATATTAATTAAAACTTTATTTGTTCTACCATCGGTTAACCCATTATCTTCAATAAAAACTTATGTTACAAGTGTTCACATTCTAGTTTCATTTGACAAGTGTATGTAAAGTGCAAGTAGACATATAGAGATAGATGTGTATGCACGCATGCAGACATCATGGCATGTTTGGATTCAACATCCTTAATCAGGACAATATGAAAGTACCCATCAAACAAGTTGTTTGTCAGATTCGTACGATCCAAATGCATTAGCTTGTTCTCTGCTTCATTAATTCAATCTTATTAAAGTTTTAATACAAAAAATAGTTTTGTAACAAAGACATTTGCAAGGAATGGTGTTTGATTTGATTAAGTTTCTTTGGTACAAACTTAGAGAAGCTTTTCCAAATTAGGAGAAAAATAAATTTATTATTTTGGATTAGGGTCTTAGACTTACGGTTAAAATGCTTCCTTGCACTTCTTACGTTCTACTGACCAAACATATAATTACTAAGACATCAACCTATCTAGATTATTGTAAAAGTCTAATGGAATCACCTCTACAAGCCTTGAAAAAAGGACATGCCCAAAGTAGTTGAACCTTATATTACTAAATGGATCTGCATGAACTAATTTCAAATTTTATGAAGATTTCTTTGAGATAGATCCTTACAGGTCTTTTTCAATTTTGAACAAATTTCCGCTTTGGTAGTGAGTCTGACTGATTAATGAGCCTCTCAATACATAATGTGAATCTAAGTGAGTCTATGTATGCAAAGAGAATAATTGGTGAAGGCAAATTCAAAGAGATGACACACTCATAGCCTGTTTATAAAAATGAATGTTTATCAGAGCCCAGTACATGATGCATGCCAAGCAAACAACGATCATTATTTATGGGGTGAGTGTTGTCATTGATATTTAAGTGCAAGCAAAAGTTTGTAACATCCAAATCCCTTAAAGCTTTCTGTTCAAATTTAGTGCAAATTTTGTATTTTTCTTTTCTCTTGGCAGGAGAAATTTGTTTAAGCTTGAGCCAATAAGTTATCAGTGTTTGAGTTTTCGGCTTGCCTAGGGTAAATTTACAACAAATTTTAATAACAAACACTTTTGAAGCTAGGCTCTTGGAGCCAGCTAAAAAATATTTGTTGCTTAATTACATTATACGATTTAGATTTTTGCCTTTGACAATTGTCAGTATCTGTCATGTTTAAGGCTATGTGTTCTACAAAATTATTAACTTCAATACATACTTTGTTGATTATTCTCAATATTTTCCACAAAAAAAAAAAAATTCCTTATTTGTGCTATAATTCTTAGTGCATCAACTCTTTCTAGGTTACATTTTAAAGATGTTGACTTAATGTTCAATCTGATGTCATCCACAATGTTGTTTTGGGATCTATGCTTGAAAGCTAATAGCAATTATACAATAATTTGTTGAACTTTAAACTTCAAGAAGTCACATGCAAATGGCTTTTACATCTGTTTTGTTGAAACATTGCAATATGATATAGTGGATAATAGAGTTAGGGGTTTATCTAAAAAAATCCCAAATTAGTAATATGCAGTCAAATGCTCTAACTTTTTAGTGGATGACAACCACATATGAATAAACAAAAAATGAAATGATTACATTATGAAGCAAGAGTTTTTGCTTAATTTCATTACATGTAGAAAATGAATCATTAGTCCTAATTATCACAATTGTTCACAATATTTAATGATAACTTGTACACTTGTTATCTATTTTGGCTAGCAACATGGTACTTACTACTCTTTAGCACCTTTAACGGTTTTAAATTATACTTGCTACTAAGCATTTCCAGCGATTGTTAAATTGTGTCACTGCTTCTAAGCATTTCCAATGATGTATTTAATAAAAATCAATTATGAACCATTCTTATGCTTTGTTGCACATCATTTTTTTAAGTTATTATTACCTTATGTTTTTGGTTTGTGGGTTGTGGATGGTTTGTGCAGATTGTCTTTCTGTAAAGAGGCACTCTATACTTGTTGAGCAATTCTCTACAACTAACAAATGATATTCTAGTCATACTACATAACTATTAAATGGAGTGATTCTAAAATTTTGTTGCTACTTCTAAGCATTTGCAGTGATGCATTTCATAAAAAATAATTGTGAACCACTCTTATGCTTTGTTACGTGCATCAATTTTTTTTAATTATTATTATCTTTTGTATTTGGTTTGTGGTTTGTAGGTGGTTTGTGTAGAGTGTCTCTTCACAGGTTTCTATGACTGCTGAAAAGAAGTATATGTTTGCAGTTGGTGTTCACATTAATAGAATAGATGACATTGTTCAGCTATTAAACATCTCCTTCTATTTCAGGACTCTTACACTAAATAGATCTGTGTTGTCAATCTATGGAATGGGCAAAGGTTATAATATTCACAAGATGAAGCAATCTAAATGTACTGGCATAATCTAGATACACTTTGGAATATGATGTCTTGATCAGTGCTACAACTTCCACTAAAAAGACCTTTGACTAAGTAGAAGAATTGCATACTTATAAAATCAAAATAATTTATTTTTATCTTAGTACTCACATTTTCTCTCTCCTCTTTGTTGGTCTATTATGTTAATTCTAAATCTCTTTGTTGTCACTATATGTAATGGGGAATGTTTATAGTGTTTACAAGATGAAACAATGTAAATTCACTCATAATGATTTAGTTTAGTTCTCTACTATGTTAATTCTCAACTTCTTTGCTTTCACACTATGAAATGGACAATGCTTGTCAAACTAAATGTGGTAGTACAATCTAAACTACATCTACAACATTTTCTTTGCCACACTACAACTTTGCCACCTTAGAACTACTCACACCTTTCCAACATTTGGCAGGGATTATTGCTACCTTGCGACCCTTGTTTTGATGATTTTTAACCTAAAACTTAAATTTAATTTTCTATTATTTCATATTAGTGAGATCAAAGTGTTTTTTATCCATTTTTTAGACTATTGTTCATGTTGAATGAGATTATGTGTGTAGTTTTGTCCCCTGGACTAAACCATAGTCATGGCCTCATCCCTCTATTTTCAAATTCAAATTTAACTATTTCCTCGTGTCAACTCTTCTAGATTATAACCACCACCTATCAACCAATGTACAAGAAGTTTCTAATTACATGTTTAGGGTTTGTATTTAAAGGCAGTGTCCTAGTTCATTCTAATTGTGAGATCACACAATTGAAAGATCAATGATTAGGAAAACACATTCATATTAACATATATCAATCAATGTCATATCAATTAAAGATTCAACTGTCGAATTCTACTCTGTCTACATCAGCATTTGTAATGTCCCAAATTATGAGCTAAGTGTGTTTTTGAGCTACATGGGAAATGCAATATTGGAATTGTATTTTCAATTATGAGGTTGGTTTTGATTTTTAATGATTGCATATGATTCATAGCTGGTCGCCAAACATGAAGGAAGGATATATTAAATGCAACATTTATTTATTAAATGATTGCATTGGATCGATGGAATATGAGGTCGATTGGGTTTGTGGAAATTAAATGATTGCATTTAATTTGATATTGAGCTTTGAAAATATTTTAAATGCAAATTTTATTATTAAATATTTGCATTGGAGCGGTTGAGGGTTTTTATTAAATGCAAATATCATCATTTAATGCATGCACATGAGGTAGTTGTGGATTGAAGCAAGAATAGAGGAGCATTTTAAATGCAAGTTCATAAATTAAATGCCAAGTTGGTTATGTCAAGGACCAAGATTTTAAATGCTTTGAAGGTTATTGAATGCTTGCATTTGGATAGATTGGTTTATTTAATGCAATCGCCCAATCATTGCAAGTACTAGTTGGAGGTTAGAAGGATTTTAAATGCATTTCAAACACAAAATTAAATGCATGTAGCTGATCGCCCAAGCAAAGAGGAAGATTTTAAATGATTGCAATCTCAAAATTCAATGCAAGTGTCAAAGGCCAAGCTTAAGGAAGATCGATCCATAGAGGAGGAGCAAAATTCATTTAAAATAATTGAAGATTGTTTTAAATGAAAGCATTTCAAGTGAAGATCATTCAATATTGTTCCATTTCCTTAATTTCTATTGATGGATTTCAAAATGCATTCCAAAATTGCCAAGAGGATGGACATCAAAGCTTGAGGAGTTTAAATAGATGACTTGAGCTTCATTTTGCAATAAATGATGCTATGGTATGTTTTCTTTATTATTGTTTATGACTAAAAATTCCGATTTTCTAGTTATTTTTCAAGGAGATGTTCCCTTGAATGTTGTGGTGATGATCCCATAACCATTTGTGAGATGTTGTCATACAGATTTCATCATTGAATTACATTTGTAGGTTATTTGAAGAGTTTGGAAGTGACATTGATATCTATTTGAAGCTCTTGGTGTAGAGGATTGACTACCAAGGTAGTTTAGTGAATTTAGAATACATTCTGGATGGTATTTTCATATTTTGCAGGGTCTGATTTTGCAACAGCAAGGTCTGATTTTTATAACAGCGACTTTACATTGGAATTTCAGGGCTTTTTAAGTGAATTTGATCAAGGGTTTGAAGATTGAAGAGTTGTGCTTAATAGAAGACATTCCTATACATTCATAGAATGCATTTGGAAGGGTTATTTCATGATATTTCATTGTAAACCCTTGGCTGGACAAAAAGTACACTCTCAGCAGTCAGATCAGCATACAGAAAGTTTTCATCAGAATTTTATTGAAGCTCTTGCAAGAGTATTTTGTGTCCATTTGATAGCCATCAACATTCTAGAGGCTTTGGGCTATATTTGTATGCAAAGTTTGATGTATTTGGACTTCAAATTGATTTGTAATTAAGTCTGATATAAAATCAGACATGAACTAAATAAATTCCAGCAACTAGACATTTCTTGTTTCATTTATTTGTCAGTTTCATATATGCAAAGTTGATGTGAGTTTGATGTGCTACAGTTCCTTGTTCATTTGGTGAAGTTATTTAATTGAAGTGTGCAAGAAATCTTATCTAAATTTGCAAAAAAATTCAGTCATTTCTAGAAGGGTATTTTACAGCATTTGGCATCTTTATTTATCTCTAGTTTTTATTTTGTTGAATCAATTTAGGGTCCTAACTATTATCGAGGAAGTCAAACACTATTCCCTCTATTATAATAGGTTTCAATTGTGTTTCTTAGCATCAACCAAATTTACTTTTACAAATATACATCAACTAAACGTCTTTTGTAGGTATCAAAGGTTTGCATTTGCTCAAGGCAAAATCGTGCCATTGAGACATCACACCAAGTGGATTTGACTGTAGGCATGATCTTTTCTTGTGCCCTTAAATTCTCAGTTCTTAAATAACAAAGGATTTGGATCATTTATCTAATTTTAGATTTCAATTTATTTAATGTATTTCTATCTCGAATTACTCGTTTATCATTCTCAACTCCTAATTTATCTACGACTTAAATTCTATTAATTTATCCCTTAGATATATTTATAGGGTGTGGTTTATTCCCTACAACTATCTTATGCAGTGTGACCTAAGTTGTTTAGGCAATGCTAAAGATTTTTAAGTTATTTTGTAGCACGGAAACACTTTAATTTATTTGTAAGGAAATAAAACAAATGCACTATGGTTATTTAAGCCTAATAAAGTGAGAGAAAATAACAAATACAATTAGACCAAAATAAAAGAGCTAAGAATGTAAATGCAAATGAAATTAGGAGGTTTAGGATAGCTTATCTATGTTCTTGTAATTTTTTTGTAGTCAATGAAGGATGGTCAACCATAGAATGCAATTTATGATTAGAATCTAATTTTTGCAATTAAATCAATAATTTCTAGTCATTGATGTGGATCTTCCTAGAAGGTCTTCTTTACTCCTATATGAGGTCACACCTACAATTTGATTCTCATGTTGTTGTTTATTCTTGCTAATGCATGAAAGTGCCTTTTGCTTCTATGAATCTGCCAAACCTATTCACTTGTGTATTTGTTTTTTTTTATTAAGTTGGTGGTGTTAAGAAGCACCTTGGGGAGATTACCAGAGTGCAGAGAGAGTGTGAAAACTTCAATGATAACTAATCAATCTTCATTATTGATGAACAAGGTTAGAAGACATGCCACACAAAGATGTAAAGTTCCTAGATGATAGATCAATGTATTATATCGATTGCTGCAAGCGTTGATGCAAGCTTTAAGTCTCTATATATCTTGATGCAAATGAGATGATCTAATGAAAACTAATTGAAAGAAATAGAGATAACTAATAGAGGAAAGCTATTTATAGAATCTAAACTATTTTAACTAAATAACAAGGCATACACACACAGAACATGAGATTTATCTTAAGAAACACTTTCAAGGAAAAACCCTACAAGAACACAACACCACTTAATATATTCTCAATATTAAAATAATTACAATACAATGAGAGTTTTGATCGTGTTGAAGATATCTTTAATCCCTGTGTATGATCCAATTCAAGTAGTATGTACCTATTATACAAAACCATTTCTAGACACTAAACCAAATACTTGATTTATAGACAATAGGCAAACCAAAAAACATATAATAGTTTCTAATACCATATACCCAAAACCATGAGCCCAAAACAAGGTCAACATTTCTCCAACTAGACCCATGTGCTCTACCTCGTGAAAGCACCCTCCAAGAATAAAATGTAACTCCTTTATGTGAATTTTGAACCCTACAAACAAGGAGTCCACCTAATTAAATGAACTCTCCTATTTGGAGAGCTCATTTTCTCTTACATGTGGCTATTTTTAGTCAATCAAAGATGCTCTACAAAGTCTCTTGATAACCCCCAATGTAATGCTTGATGTAATTCCTCTTATGCATCATAAAAAAAAACAAGGGGTGGGATCAACATTATAAGGGGAATGTTAATGTTCCTCTCCTATGTGGCACCCCATTCCATGAGGGATCATAATTATAGTAATATTAAACTATTATTTTATGCAAGGTGTACAACACACCTTCCTAGCAAATTAATGACTTGGGGATGTCCTTAAATACAAGATCTATGTGTTCAATTCAAAGTGTTTTTGTGCACAATATGATGGTTAATGATCACATTCTCTATAGGCATTAGCTCAAGAAAGTGAAACAAATTTGAGTTGGGAGGACTAAGTGCTAATTGGGGTCCTATCTAGGGGATAGATCCACACTTGCAGTCTAGTCCAAGGTGGCAAAAACCTATGGAGATGGATTAACCATGTTCTATAGTGATTGATTAAGTGTGACAAAGGAGAGTTTCAAGATCAAGGTCAAATTACATACAAAAAAGGCAAATTGAGAATAAGGACAATGACTTACAACATAAGCAAAAGTGAATGTAAAATGAAGGGTAAAGGGGCAAAGTGGGCACTTTTATCTCATAATTTCTTCCCTTGCTTTGGCATGTATGTGAACAACATGAATCATGCATGCCAAAGTAGATTATGTAGCAAATTGAATAGGCATGCAAAATTAGGATATGGGTTAGGGACAATGCCTCATAATTTATTTGTATATTAGGTAGAGCAACATCTCCATGCAAAGACACACAAGTCGTTATTGGAAGATAGAAATTCATGCTAGTAGCATGAAAAATATAATCATAAGCAGTTTGCTTATTTTCTAAGCATGAAATTAGCAATGTCTAAAAGGGAAAAAATGGAGTGAATGGGATCATGATGTAAGTTGAAATCATGTAGTTGGAACCAATGTGGACCGCATGAAGAATATAAGCATGAGTCATGTAAATCTGAGACAAAAATGGAAGCATGATGTAAGTGAGATTCATTGAGTTAGAACTAGTGCCTCCCGTGAAGATACAAATGTGAGCCATGTAAAACTAAGACAAGATGGGAGCATGATGTAAGCAACAATCATGGAATTGGAACCAGTGTGGTCCCCACGATGGAAATAACGATGAACCATGTAAAACTAAGACTTAAAGGTGGATATAATATGTCCCCTCAAATTGAGCTCATACATAATCATGGATTCAATTTGAGGAGATGAAATTTTGTGATGGCCACATTCAACAATGTTTTGGCCCTGGTGTGTAAATCAAAGTATGTGACCATGAAAGATCATTTACCGGGGAACAAAGAATGCCCCAAGTACGAGAACAAGTAAGTCAAAGAAATGTGAGGTGACCATGTGCCAATTGTGATCATGTAAGAGCAACGTGAAAAATGTGCAGGATTTGTGCATTAAGAAACAACGTGATAAAGATGGCGTGACATGTCATCATGAGATAGCCATTATATAATGTGTCATGTAAGGTATTCTCATGTGAAAATGACATAACAAGTGTGTGTGTGTAAGAGATAACGTTGTAACATAACTATGTGTAAAGTGTTTTGAATGTTACGCTCCAATGTGAGGATAAGCATGGGTACAAATAAGATGGATCGATACCAAAAATAATCATGTAAATGTAAAAGTAACAAGCATGTAAAGGATATCTTCAAGCAAGCATAAGATGATAAAGATGTCATGTATAATGTGAGTGTGTAAGCGTGACATGAGCATAGTGATATAGCATGTAAGCATGAGAGTACTACAAGAGAGATACCATAAAAGTAATAGCAACATGTAAGAAATGCTAAGCATACCATGTAAGATGTAAGCATGTAAAAGAGTGGTATAACATAAGATGTGATAATTTATATGCATTCTCAAGAAAGAATAAGAAATACTTGTCTTAGAAGATGATGTCCAATAGATGCCCCTGAGTGGGGAAGCCAAGCAATGCAGTGTGTGTGAATGGCAAGTGTCACAAGTGTACAAGAGACAAAAATTAAGTGTAAAGGTGAAATGGGAGGACCACAAAAAACAAGGCACAAGTAAAAATCTAAAGTAAGTCATACAAAAAGATAAAATATCAAAGAGGAGGAGCACAACAATCATGGCTTAATTAAAAGGACAATGAAGAAATAAAAATAAAATGATTCTATATTTTTGGTCAATATGAATGAAAGTATGACGAGGACACTTCATTACATTTCATCATCCCAAATCCATAAGGAAAAACCCAAAGGTAAAATAGAAAGGAAAAAAAGGCCTTGAAATAAATGAAATGGTCGTGACCACTTATGTCAACATGTACCATAAGAGGTAGCTTTGTGTCGTCCACTTATTAGTTGTGAACATGAGGAAGAAAAAGGTGAAAAGATAGAAAAGTAAAAGGTAAAACATGCAAAATATATCAAAGCACAAGTAATAAAAGATGACAAGAGATATATAATGAGTGCATCCATCATTGTCCAATAGGTTGTCATCTTCCTAATAGTTGATTGTAAAGTCACCAAAACCAATTACTTGCGAGTGTTCTTACGGTAGACCCAAATCCTCAAGTAAAGAAGGCCCCTCTTAACAAATACATGTTCTAAAGGAACAATTTTTTATTTAGGTTTTGGCAACCATATTTGCTTTTTATTTTCTTCTTTCTTTATTATATTGTTTACTTGATCTTGTGTTGAACTTCTACGCTTTTGTAGTATAGGTGCATCTTTGATTGTCACATTAGTAGATGTAGATTTAACCGCATATCCTTGATCCTTTCATAAGTATGATGGGATGCGAGCTTTAGAAAGATCAAATTTAGTTATATTTTTATGCTTTGGTTTACAACACTATATAATGCTTTCTATTTCCTACTTTTTGCTTTTTATGTACCGAGTAGATGTTGTGTGAGAAGTTCATTCTCTAATGTGGAGACTCTTTTGGAGTATTAATAAATGTATTGGGTGAAAGCACGACAATGTGTCCCACTTTTCAATATTACTGGCCTAGCAAAATCAACATTTTTGAGCATTTTGCACATTATGTCAATTATATTGAACAAAGATTAAGAATTTAAGGACGATGCAAACTAAATATTTGTGGCATTTTCTATGTAGACTATTTTTTTTTTTGTTTTTTTAGAAAATAAATATTTCTATCATATTTGGTTAGTTTTCAATTAAAAAATTATTATACTTCTACTATTTTTTGTTTAGCAGCATTTAATCGTAACACAACTTGAACTACAAATAAAATATTTTCACGATTTCTTGGAAATGGGTTACTAACTCTAATTTCTAGTGCGTGGATATTTCTTGGTTTTTTTTTATTGAATATTTTATTTTATTTTTTTAATTGAAATAATGGAAATTTGATACCTATATTTACGATAACACATTTTTCTTTGGCCACTTATCAAAATTGATTTTTTTATTGAAACAAGGGCGTTACTACGTAGTGCGCTATAGTTAATTATTCTTCCATTGCCTCAATTATAGGTCATTATTTTTTTTATAATGGACCTATGTTGATTATATTTTTTAAAAAACAATATTAAAATTATAATACATATAGTACTTTTTAGAAAGCTAACATTAAGGGCAACATACTTGTAAAACATCTTTGAATGTTTGACACCCAAAAAAAGAAACAAACTAGTATTTTTGTCAGCATTTTGCTAGACATGGAAAAGATTTTATAAAGGGATTCACAAATAGGGGTCCAATCTAAGCCCCGTAGATCTAACCCCCGTGTCTTTTTAATAATTGTATAACTTCAAGCAAAAATAGAGTTGGTGCACTAGTGAGACACACTATTATGCTTTAGCCCATATATAAGTAAAGTTAGTGTTAGCCTATTTGAGCTTTCCCCTTCATCCTTTTGAATCTACCTGAGTTTAGGCCTTTTGGCAAGTTCGCAAGTGAGGAGTCAGATCAGAAGTCGAGCGACATCGTGTTTTGAATCATGTCTTAGGTGGCATCTTATTTTGAATATGTGGCAAGTCATCAATTTCATGCACAGGGGTTGCCACATGTCAAAGTTTCGCAATGTTTAAACGTTACCAATTCTAACGTAGTCTTTACGTTGCACCATTTTCTATTCTATTCAAGTCAACATGTGGCTAGCCCATGTTTCTAAGAGCCAACAAAGGATGGAGACTGTGGTCCCCTTTTACAAAGTAATGTAATGATGCAATGTGTCACAACTGCGCATGTTTAAAGTTATCAGTCCTGACAACTTTTAAATGATGTGCCATTGGTCGAAGGCATCGCTGAGTCATTTCTGAGGTGGGCCCCTTCTTTGTTTAAGATTCAATCATTTAGCACCCTTTTGATGCAACATGGCAGCACCTTGCACTTCAAACAAGATGTCGAGTCTGATACAAGTTTCTTGATGTGCCATTGGCGAAGAGGCATGAGTCATCATCAGGTGGGGCCCTGATAAATCAAAGACAAAAGTAGTATGTGAAGTCTTTCTTTGAGACGCACGTCTCAACCGTGCATAATCTTAAAGCCACAATGCTAACACTTTCAAAGTGTTGCGCTATTAGTTGGGTTAAATGACTCAGCTCAGGCAGTAGGCCCCTCTTTAAAAGAGATAACAAACTCTCTTGGTGCTTCAAGAGTTCCACATGTCTCGATGGCACTGCTTGTTTCAGGTGGTAATGCTGACACATCTTCCAAGTGCACCATTTGTTAGTTCTTCTAGGTCATCCTATGGCAGGGCCCGTTTAATTCTAACCCGATGAAAGAAAAGAAAGACTGTGGAGTCTCGATGGTTTCCACATGTCATTATCATGTAACTCCTCAAAGAGGCCAGGCTTGACACACTCTAGATGTTGCATCGTTTTGTCATGTGGTAGTTGGATTCACCACCAGACTGGGGCTTCTAAACCATCTAATCTCCTCCTGATCCAACAGTTCGTGCACCACCAGGTAAATTTTAAGCCAGCAAGCTCTAGGCATTGCGCCATCAAAGTGAGTGAGTCAACATGACTATGAATCTTGCGATGAAGACATAAAGGCATCTCTAAGGGGACATGTGGAATTTCAGTAGTACAACAGTACACTTGAGGTTGTTAAGCCTCCTATGCAGGAGTTCAATGATGTTGAATGCCATAGACCTTCACCGAGGCACCATTAATACAAAGTAAAGATGAAGCACAAAGAGTGACAGAGTGGGTGTGATTCAATGTCGAAGTTATTGAGGCAGTTGGGCTAGGTGATTCCCACCCAAGTGTGACAGTGGAGGAATTGCTATATATACATGAAGCAGAACATGTTAATTGGATTCTCTAGATTTTCTATAAAAGACTCTGGTATACTAAGTCTATAACAACTATTTAGCCTTCATGATTAATAAAAGAAACTAATATTTTACCTCTCTTAGAGACTTCTACACTTTGTTTTCTTGAAGATTAAAAGCTTGTCTTACGGATGATTGATCCCTTTTGTAGTTTCAATTTTCTATCCTAACCTTTAAGGAAAATTTTATGAGTTTGTGAGTCTAGGTCAACCTTTTGGGGTCATTATTGTGCTTAAGGACAAGTCCAAAAATCTATATTCATTTGGTGCATCACTGTATTACTTTTAGTCATTTTCTTTCTATCCCTTTTCATTGGTGAAGCACAATTCTAATAGGGAACTAGCCCTTCATTTGAAGGTTTGACCTCAAACAACAAGGTCCCACACCTTGAGGTCATTCCCATTGTATCCTTGGATTGTTTGAATCAGATTCAAACAAGGGTGCAGATACAAGCAATAACAGTTTTCTAGCACACCCGGTGGGACTGGTTTGATGATCCTAACAGCATCCATTAAAGAGTTTTGGTGTGTTCTTCAGCGTATCTTGCTATTCAAGGTAGTTTCTCCAACACCATGGTGACTCCAAGATCAAATCTACTATTTTAAGCAGTCCAAGTGCTTAAAGACTATCAAAGATCAAGATTAAGGTGATATTCTTGATCTTTCCCTTCTTTTTAAAGCTTTTCAATCACCTGGTGACTCTATTGGTATGTACTTAGTCCTCAAGAAGCAGATATGTTTTCTCTTGTTTTAAGTATGTTTCTATGAATTTTTGGATTTTTTGAATGCTCTGATATGTTAAACTATCATGGAATATATGTCTCTTCCCCTCCACTTTGTGAAAATGTAATTTTTATGCCTCCCTATCATTCACATCAGACTGAAAATGCTTCTGGTTTTATGCCAAATGACCCTTCTGTAAAAAGATATCCACAGTCTAATAGTGTTTGCCTCCCTCCCACCCCTGCTCAGCCTTCTTGGTATCCTACTTATTGTCATGTCCCGATATTAAGGCATTGTTTGAATTAAAGATTTAAACATCATGATAAAAGATGGAAAAATCAATTCCGTCAAATATGATGTATTGTCTTCATCAATTGGATGATAATTGTATATATAATAATATATTTAATAAGCATAAATAATATTGTTAATATATAACAATAATAAACAATATTATTTTGTAATTAAAATATAATATATTTATTATAAATAATAATATAAATATAAAAATAATATTATCAATTTTGATATTATAATAATATAATATATTATTATTAATAAGATATATATTATATAAATATAAATATTATTAATTTAATTATAATCATAATAATAGTATAATATAATATATTATATTATTAAATATAATATATAAATATAAATGTTGAATATAAATGTAAATATTGAACTATAGATATATGTTATAGTGGCTGACCATATAGGAAGAGATGCGATTATAATAAGATCTTATTACATATTTTAATAAAGGCAAATAAAGTCGATTAATTCTAAGAGGTACGATTTGCTTTGAAAAGTTGTTTCTTTAGAAAAAGTTACATCCATTCATAATGGATGCTTCCATTAGAATGATATAAGTAGAAGGTATTCTGATTGGAGGGGTAGAACATATTGGGAGTTTTAAGAACATATAGATATTCTGATTTAAGAAGAAGACAAAGGGGAAAAAGAGGAATATGGAAATATACAGATCTGCATATAAGAAGATAGGAAGATCATCACTATATGACGCATAAATACATATTTGAGAGAAGTAATATAGAGGTATAAATATGCAAGTTGGAAAGAAGAATAGGCAAGAATAAAAATCAATCCATAAGGTATGTTCTAATTTCCATTTGAATATTATCAGCCAATTTAAGTAACAATGATGGATACACAAGTAATGTCTTAATATGGCAATGTAACATAAGTAAAAGATTATGATCATGGAATGAACATTAGGAATATGTATGTATAAATGTAAGTTAGAATACATTAGAAAGATCATCATAGAATAAGATATGAATTGCTTATAGGATGCATTACATTATACGAATTCCTAAGATAGATGAGGGCAATAATGTTAATCCACTCACCACTATGAGGAGTAAGGAAGATTAGGGGCAGGCAATCAACCAATGATGGGTACAAGTTCATTGGTCTAGAGCACCCCTTTGAGCCCTTGTTTCAAGATGGTACCTTAGGAGGCAAGAGGTAGTCTTTTGACTTGAGTGGTCTAGGGAACCCAGAGTCAAAGGAAGGTCCTAGAGTGGCCTGGGTCTAGAGTACCCCTCGAAGGAAGAATGACCTATACCATTGGCATTGCACCCTAATAGATTCACTCTCATAAGATGGAGGTTTTGATTAACAATGCCCAAGTATATCTCTTCTAGGGAATCATGAAATGAATACAATCAATGATAACAAATGGCTTTTTTTTATAAATGATGACATGTGATCTTGAAAGAAGATTTGAATGCTAATGTTCTCTTTGTAAGTTGAAATTGTGCAAGGTTGAGAAAAATTTTGGCTTGTGAAAAGGGGACATTACACTTATGCTTATAATCATCCTCAAGAGCACTATTTTGCTCCAAATCAACATTGTTACCCTCCTAATCAACCTCGAGGTATTGACAATACCTTGAAAATTTTGGTAGTCTCAAAGATATGTTGCTAGGCTTACAAAGATAGTAAGATGATGTTAAAAGAGAGTAGGAGTATAACTTGTAGCATGAAGAGCTTGATTATCAAGCTTATCTTCACTAGGAGGAGATGGAGGCACAAAAAAGATATGAGAAAGAATCCTTTGCTAGACATATTGCAACTAAGGAAGAGTAGATGAAGCGAGTGCTTGCCCAAACATAAAGGCAAGAAGCCTGGTCAACCTCTTCTATCCCTAGTTTTAGAAATGCTCCTCCTACAACTATGATCAACCTATAAAAGAAGAGGCTTTCACTTTCAAAATTCTAAGCTTCGAGCAAAGGGAGCCTTCTGAACCTTCAAATAAGTCTCCTCATTTCAAAATTCCAAGTTTTAGAGGTCCTCATCCTTTGCAAGAGCATGTACTTGTGCAAGCTTAGTCAATTATCCCTCAGGAATGACCCTCTCAAAAGCCTACTCTCCTTCAAGAAACCCAAGTAACCCTTCAACCCCCATCCCAAATCAACTTTCTTATCCTAGCACTATTTCACTTTTCAAAGGTTGGCCTATAGTTTGGCAAGCTAGTTGGTTTGATAAGCAAGAGAAGGAGGTGTTTGAGGCAAAAGATGAGCCATCTACTGTTTGTGAGTTTGCATGTGCTATGAAAGTTGAGGAATTAGATCTCTTGTAGGAATAAAATGGATATAATCCACTGGAATAACAGAGCATTGAACAAATGGAGAGGAGTTTGAATCCAAAGTTCCTTCAAAACAGGATGATGGAATGGAGAAAAATTGAACCAAGCTAGTATAAAAGAAGCTAATCCTTCTGTCATTGTCCAAAGTATTTCAAATTTCTGATATATCATTCCCCAAATTTCTCTTGTGAAAGCACAACGCAATAACAAATGATCAATACTTTATTCAACAAGACAACAAGGTTCACATCTATTAGGAAATTGAAAACCACTCTTTTTAAGGTTATCCAGAGTCAATACATTGTAATGATTAGCCACCCACCAAAAATATTTTATTTTAGAAATAATCCTATGGTTCCAAATTAACCTCCAATCAACATTATCCTGAGAAGAAGTAGAGATCAACGAATACGTAGAAGCCACAGTGAAGTTCCCCGAAGAATGAGGAAGCCAAATAAGCTCATCTTGTATATAGATCTTAAAAATTTGACAACTCCCCAAATAGTATTAAAATTGAGTAACAATATTATCCATCCCTTGAAAATAGTCATTAAGATGACTAAAGTTCTTCCACTAAGAAACATTACCCTTAAAGGACACATAACCATATAGTGTTTTACCAAAAGTTCCCATGAAAATATCTTTAAGAACAACAAAGGTTGGGTGCGTAGAGAGGGAAGAGTTATCCTTCCAAACATCATCCCAAAAGTGGATAGTGTGACCATTTCCCACTCTCCATCTTATACCATGATAAAGAATTACTCACTTTGAGTAAGCCATTCCAAATAACATAACTTGCATGAACATTATTACTGTGGAGGAAGTTGTGGTCTTCATGTTCACAGAGATATTTAGCTTTGACAATAGTAACCCAATCCTTTTCCTCTTTGAGAATACACTAACCCACACCTTGGTCATGAGGGCTTTGTTGAAATCCTTAAGTTTTCTTATTCTTAGACCACCTTTATCTCTAGTTTTACACACAATATCCCAGGTGATAAGGGTAAGCCTCTTCCTTTCCTCCACTCCTGACCATAAGAATCTTTTCTGAATCTGCTCAATTTTTTCTGCCATGAATGTCAGAATCTTAAATAAAGAAAGGTATTATACAAGGATATTCTGAAGAGAGGCCTTGAGAAGTTGGTATTTACCAACTTGACTTAGCAATTTTCCTTTCCAACTATCCAATTTTTTTTCTGGATTCTTTCTACAATGCTAAACCAATAGTAGACAAAGGCAAACCTAGGTAAGTATCTAGGAGAGAAGCTTTCTGGCATCCAAGGATATTAACATTTCTATCTTGCAAGGAGTCCACAGTATTAAAAAAGTAGATCTTACTTTTTTCATAATTGATGTGTTGTCCAGATACCTTGGCATAGTCATTTAGCAGTAACTTCCACTGCTTAGCTTCTTTGACTGAAGAAGTACCAAACAAGATTGTATCATCAACAAACTGCTGATGAGAGGAAGGGGGAATAGTGGAAGTCAGTTTGACTCCCATAAGAATTCTGGAATTTATCAATCTAGTAATGTTTCTGCCAAGCACCTATGTCACAATAATAAACAAATAAGGAGAGATTGGATCACCCTGTCTAAGGTCCCTTCCACTATTAAAGAATCCTCTTGGGGATCCATTGACCGACATAGAATATATAGGGGTAGTAACACATTCTTTTATCAATTTAAGAAATTTCCCGTGAAAGCCAAACTTATGCAAAACAACAAAGAGAAAAGACCAAGAGACTCTATCATAAGCTTTTGAAATATCAAGCTTTAGAACCATTCCAGCCTTTTTAGTGTTATCCATAGAGTGCATAATCTCATGGGTGGCAATAACAGCATCCAGAATCTGTCTTCAAGGAACAAAGCCTTTTTTATTCTAAGATATTATGCCTTGCAATGGAGGTTTTATTCTATAGACTATAAGTTTTGAAAAAAGTTTATACACAGTATTACATAAATTTATAGGTCTATAGTTGCTGAAAGAAACATCTCCTTTCTTAGGAACTAGAACAATAAATGTGGAATTGAATTGCTTTAAGAACTGACCTGATTTAAAGTCTCTAGCAACAACTGTTACATCTTTTCCAACTATATCCTAGTATTCTTGGAAAAAAGTAGGAGGAAACCCATCAGGTCCCATAGCTTTAAAAGGCCCAAAGGAGAAAATAATAGTCTTCACCTCCTCTTCAGTGATATTCTTTACCAGCTCAACATTATCAATCTTAGAAAGCACAAGAGGAATAATAGCTAAGAGATCACCAAGAACCTCTGAATTGTCATTAGTACCCAGTGAAATTGTTTTGAAAAACTCAGAAGCAACTGAACCAATTTGATCATATTTTATTACAAGTATACCATCTTCCTTCTAGATTTTGGTAATATTATTTCTTCTTTGTTTCAAGGTTGATTCATGATGAAGAAGTTAGTGTTCCTATCACCCTCCATCAGCCACTGGATTTTGGATTTTTGTTTCCGAAAAGTCTCCTCTCTAAGATTAAGCTTCTGCCAATCTTCTCTCCTATTTACAAGTTTCCAAATCATGAAAGCCTTCAACCATTCTATCTTGAATTTTCTTGAGTTTTGAAACAATCAACTCCTTTTGTTTGAAAATATTTCCAAAAGTGTACTTGTTCCAAACTCTAATATTATTCTTAATAACCTTGATTTTGTGGGCAAGACAGAACATAGCAATCCCTTTAACTATTTTATTCCACCAATCTTTAATAAGATCTCTAAAGTTAGGATGAGAAGCCCACATAATCTCATACCTAAAAGGATAAGCCAATTTCCTTTGCTGATAAGACCAATAGAATAAAATTGGATTATGATCAGATCCTACCCTTGGAAGGGCAGAACAATGCAGAAAAGAAAGAATGTTCCAGGAACTGGATATCATCAATCTATCAAGTTTAACGTGAATAAGATTACTGCCCATCCTTCTATTAGACTAGGTGAAATGAGTACCTTTGCTGCTGAAGTTGTATCTTTTCTTATGTTAGATATAACTAAATTAATTTTCTTGAATCTTCTTAACAACTTGCAAATTTGATCATATGTTGATTTATTCATCTCAAATAATTCTCTTTGTGTGGATTTTTCAAACTTTGATTTCTATTCGACAAAGTATGCATATTCATTATATTTCTCTTATTCTTATAAGCATTTCTTCTATGTATTTTTGAAAAACCTCCAAAAAATGAAATTATCTTGTAAAGTGTACAATCTTTGTGTTATTTACAATTTTTGTTTTTAATAAAGTTAGCCTCACCAACTCAAGGAGGGGTTTTTATCCCAGTAACTATTGATGACTTGATAAAGTACAAATCAATTTACCAACATGGATGAAGGTCAAATTCATTTACATGTTTATTGAATTTCAACCATTGTAGCTAACTTTACAGTTACATATACAGTATGTGATTATTCTTCTCATTAGTTTTTTCAAAAAGTATTTTATCAGGGTTAATTTGTAAAGAGTCTAGACAATGTGATGTTGGATTGAAATACCCACTAAAACAACAATAAAATTTAAACAAAAGGGTGGCAAAGAAGATAAAGATCAATCATATTTTGTTGGATTGTTTTATTTCTTGTTGGCTTGTAGTAGGACAATTATGCATTTTCTTGTTTGTTTAAATAGTTTATTGGAGCTAAATATGGATTTGTAGAGGTCAATATTATTGTATGGACAAGTCTTCAATTTAAATATTTATAATTGAAATTTGTTGACCTAGTTCAACAGTATTCCAACATATTGTCCTAACGCAGGTGTGGGAAGCAAAAACACCAAAGAAGAGCATGGGGGATATGAGGTCTCAGACGAAGAAGTTGATTCGGAGGACAAATAAAATGAATGGAAGATCCAAACCAGGAGTGGAAAGAGAGGTAAATAAAACATAATGATGGATTCTAGGGGCCCTCCCTAAAGGGCAAGAAAATAAATGTTAGCAAGGCCAAAAACATAGCTTTGCTAGAAATTAGCAAAGGAACGCAAGATACTCTGAACAAATTTGTTAAGAAAGGGGGCGAGCACTCCCAGACCCCCCTTAACAAATGAAGATAATAAGTTGGAATGTCTGTGGCCTAAACAACCCAGAGAAGCGTTGCTTGGTTAAGCAGTTGATAGAGATAGAAGCACAAGATGTTTGTTTGTTACAAGAAACAAAGTTGGAGAAGGAAGATATGATCAATCTTTTGAGAAGGATTTAGAGGTTTGGGGAAGGATGTGCAATAAGTGCAGTAGGCACAGTAGGAGGCTTAGCAATTGCTTGGAATAAGTCTAGATTTGCTGAAATAGAAATTTTAAGAGATGATCATGTGATCACAGTAGAATTAAGGCATGTGCATGGTAATGAGAGGCTTTTGGTTTCTAATGTTCACGGGCCAAATTTGGAAGGCGATAAAGTCAGATGTTGGGATCGTCTAGTTGATTTTAGATCTACAAAGCCAAATGAAAATTGGATAGTAGGTGGGATTTCAATGCTATTTTGGCCCCGAAAGACAAAAAAGGAGGCAGAGCTTTAGGGAGTTTGGGATCGAATGGCTTCAAGAGGTTTTGTGAAGAACTTTCCTTGGTTGATATTCAACCTAAGGAAGGTTGGTTGACCTAGACAAATAAAAGGCTAGGGTAATATAATATCATGTGTAGATTAGATAGGTTTCTAGTCAATTTGGATGGTTGTTGGAGCCGGTCAACTTCTTCTCAGTGGTGTGTGAGTTTGGGGGGTCAGATCATTGGCCAATCAGGTTGATTAGCTCTATTTGTCAGAGGCCGAAAGGTATCCCTTTCAAGATGGAGGCATTCTGGTATGAGCACCCTGATTATTTCAAAGCTTTGGAAGGATGGTGGAATCTGGATGTGAAAGGGAACAAGAGATTTGTAATTTACAAGAAGCTTTTGGAAGTATAGAAATAGGAAATGGAATGGAATAAGAAGGTTATGGGTAATCTATTTGCTTCCAAAATCAAAGTTAAAGAAGAATTGGCAAAGGTGGAAAAAGAAATTGCCACAAATGGATTTTCTTCGATTTCCAGAGACCAGGAGAAAGATAAGATGAACGAGCTCAATAGGTTGCTTTGTATGGAGGAAATGTTCTAGCTGCAAAATTCCAGGGTCAAATGGATGAAAGAAGGGGAAAATAACATAGAAATCTTCCACCTCTTCACAAGCACAAGAAGGAATCAAAACAAGATTTTGAAGCTAGTGCTGCCGAGGGGTTCGACTTTAGAGGATATAGAAGCCATTAGGGAGGAGGGCAGGAGTTTTTTCAGAACCTTCACGGGAATGCTGAGGATGAAAACTTAGAAGCCCAAAATGAATGTTTGGCAAATATTCCCCTACTAGTAGACAATGTTAAGAACGCAAAGTTGTTGGCTCCCTTCTCCAAGGAAGAAATCAAGACCACAACATTTTCTTTAGGGGCTTTGAAGGCCCTTGGCCCCGACAGCTTTCAGGCTATATTCTTCCATATGTTCTAGGATTTGGTGGCAGCTGATGTTTGGTAGGCCACGGAAGAGTGCAGGGTCAGGAAAACTATGATGAGCTCTTGGAACTCGACATTCCTCGCTCTCATCCTGAAGGTTAAAAGCCTTGAATACTTCAATGAGTATAGACCTATATCGCTTTGCAATGCGATTTACAAGATAGTAGCAAAGGCAATGGCCTCTAGACTAAAAGCATGCCTAGAGGGTCTAATCACAAAAGAACAAAGTGGATTCTTAAATGGGAGACAAATCCTTAACGGGGTTGTGTTGGTGCATGCAATGGTCCACTCCATCAAAGGAATAAAGAAGGAAGGAATGATTATAAAGTTGGATATGAATAAAGCATACGACGGAGTTTCTTTGGACTTTTTTATTACAGTCATGAAGAAGTTGGGGTTTAGTGAGGCTTGGTGCAGATGGATCCATAGTTGTATCTCCTCAGTACAATATGCGGTCCTTATCAACGAAAGAGCCATAGACTTTTTCCATGCAAAGCGGGGATTGAGATAGGGGGACCCCTTGTCCCCCTTTCTTTTTTTGATTGTGGCTGAAGCCTTAAGCTATGCTCTAAAGAAGGCAAAGTCTAAAGGGAAGATTAAAGGCCTGTAGGTTTCTAGTGGCTACTCCAATCTCACACATCTCCAATTTGTGGATGACACCTTACTATTCAGCGAAGTTTCGACAAGGGAGGCCTCAGAGTTGAAGAAAATTCTCTCAGACTATGAGAAGGCTGCCATCCAAAAGGTCAATCCAAGTAAGTCTTATATTTTTTCCTCAAGGAAAATTGTCCTAATGCTTTAGAGGCACAAAGAATTTCAGGCTTTGAAGTAGGTCAACTCCCAAGCAATTATTTAGGGTTGCTGCTGGTAAGAAAAAGAGCCTCAGAAAAGGAATGGAGGAAGGTGGTGGACAAGGTCCAAGGTAAATTGGCCTTCTCGAAAGGGAAGTGGTTATCTCTAGTAGGCAGAACTACTCTAATCAAGGCTTCACTGGAAGTTGTCCCCATCTATACTATGTCAGTTTTTAAGATCCCTGGTAAGGTGGCAAAATCTCTAGAAAAAACTCAAAGAATCTTTCTTTAGAGGGGCACTGAAGATAAGTTCAAATACAACCTTGTCAAGTGGGAAGAGGTTTTTGAGCCTAAGAAGATGGGAGGACTCGAGTTCTGAAATCTCAAAAATATGAATAAAGGTCTAGGAGCAAAACTAGGGTGGAGAGTTTACGATGAGCGGGACAGGTTGTGGAGCAGAGTTATCCAAGCCAAGTACCTACAAAACCAAGTAGATTTTCTTTTTGATGAAAACATTATCTTGCCTTCTGGATCTAGAATTTGGAACTTCATCAAATTCAACACCAGAATCTTGTTGCCTGATCTAGTGTGCAAAGTTGGATTGGGTGCCAAGGTTAGGTTCTAGAAGGATCCTTGGATCAAAGACAAGCCCCCTTTGACCAAGGCTAGTTATGCTCAGTTGATTACTTTGGTAGAATCCAGATTGGGAATCTTGGTAAGAGATTATAAGCAAAAGAAAGAAGGAAAGTGGGCATGGAAGACTCTGGAAGGATTGGAAAGGGGAGATAGAATTTGATGGAATGAAATTCTCAAACTTATCAACAAGGTCCCATTCTCGGAGGAGGAAGATAGGTGGATGTGGCAGTTAAATGGGGATGGAAGGACCTCAGTGAAGGAGGCTACCATAAATACTTCCATCAAGGTACCATTTTGGATCCCTTGGTAGCCTCGAAGATCTGGAAGAAACAGGGAGTGCCAAAAGCGAGTGCTTTTCTTTGGATAACTTGGAGAGGCAGAGCTTTGACTTGGGACAGGCTAGTCAAGTTGGGGAAGACCGGATCCTCTAGGTGTGTTCTCTATAAGGAGGCCAATGAGGATGGCAATCATATCTTTCTGACGTGCGACTTTGTACAGGAGCTTTGGGGCAAAGTTCTCAGCCGATGGAAGTTAGCTTGGGTCACTCCAAGGGATGTGAAGATGTTGTTGGAGAGATGGAATATCAAAATTAAATGCAAAGGGATGCAAATGATTTGGGAAGTTTTTCTAGCTCTTTTGATATGGAATGTCTAGCTTGAGTGCAACATAAGGATATTTTGTGATCAAGAAAGAGGAGTCGATAGGGTGTGGGATCAAATAGAAAGCATCATCGACGAAATAGGGGAAATTAGGGAAAAAAAGGATTGGTTAGTGGGGGAAGGGGAAGCAGATTGGGAGAATGAGTGGCCTAGATTTAGATGGCTAGGAAGTGGGGGTATCCATAGCTCTAAAGATCAGAGCGAAAGATTGGTTAGATGGTCTCCCCTTGAATGTGGATGGATCGAGCTCAATTTTGACGGTGTAGCCTGAGGCAACCCTGGCAAGGCAGGTGGAGGTGGAACCTTTAGAGACAATGGTGGGCAACTTGTGGGATATTTCTCCTTGGATCTTGGTTTGGACACAAATAATTTAGTGGAGGCTAGAGCACTCTGGGAGGGTCTTGTGATTGCCAAAGAGAAAAATTGGGATAAGCTCTTGGTTGAAGGTGATTTGAAGTTGGTGATAGATCTGGTAAGCAAGGAAGTGTCAAGAAATTGGAGGTTAGACAAAGTTATGGCAGAAATTAGGTTTCTTTTGAGATGGTTCAAAAGCTTCAAAGCCTCTCACATAAAAAGGGTCAAAAATAGGGTGGCTGACTAGGCAGCCAACCAAGGTATTGATGCTAAGGATCGAAGTAGGGCAAGCGAGGGACATCTTAAAGTAAGCTATCCAACTGATCTAATTAGCCTGATCCAATATGATATCAAGGAACATCTACCTGATAATAGGCAAGTTCATTAAACTACTAGTTTTTAAGACTCATAAGGAATCAAGTGTGGGAAGTGACAGTGGATAGGTTGGCTCATCATGTTTTGATATGGCATGTATGAGGAGTGGATTTTTAAGTCCCTTTAGTTTTCACAAATCAATGTAGGTGAGGTTTTTAAGCTTCTGGTGTTTTCTAGAGTCTTCAGTAGAATGAGAGGAAGTGAGGTGGGGAGCGGAGCGATGAGTGGCGAGGGTAGTGCTAAAGGAAAGGAGAAGGTCATCTTACTTTCCCCCCGCCGCAGATAGATCTAGAGAAAGGTGGTTAGCAGTTCAGTGGGAGGTTTTGTTACATCCCCAACCCGTGATTAGCTTAATTTTACTCTTACATGGTAATCATGAGGATTAGTTAAGAGTTTAATGATTTGATGTTTGTGGAAAATGTCAGATTAATCATTTTTTCTAATTAATGTTAGTTAGACATGATATTTCTTTCTAGATTGAAATGATTACTTAATCGTAATGATTTATCGATCATATTATGATGCACTGATCATGACTTTTTGATTGTGAGTTGGATTAGGAAAGTGATCATCTTCTGCAGATGGAAGGAGAGTATTATCCAGGAGGAAGGAATAGATGTTGGGAAATTGGGATCGACAACCATCTGAGTGTCAGACATTGACCAGTTGTTCTCCTTTTGTAATGACTTGTTGAATTCATCGATTCGACAATGTTGCAAAGACTGGACTAACGACATCTTGGAATGTCAAATTGAGTCGAGGGTTAGTTTTGTTTTGGTCAGAGCATAATTTTATCGCTCTCAATGCTTTAGAACTAGAATTAAAATCTATTTTTGATCTGCTAGATTTCGGATCCTTAGCGATGAAGGGAGAGCGATGCTCAATCTCTAAATCACTTGATGAATTTATCTTCATAAACGAAGTGTCATTGGTTAAATATGACTTAGTCCTTAATGGTATTCTCTAATATCCTTTGGATGCATGTAATGATATTATATATAATTATATTAATTTGATATGTAATGTCAAGCTATGTTATTGTGTTCATTTTTTTTGTCATGGTCAACATTATATCTAATGGGAACATGGAGCTCACCATAGTTTTACAAGTGTCATGCTTGCACGGGCCTCTTAGAGGTAGTTGGCCAAGTGGAGAAGCCACTCCCACCACCTTAGTTATGGATGGTAGTTCTCCACGAAATGAGGCATGCGTTTGGAGAGTCTTCTAAGAAGATTTTGGTTATTCTTTCCTTATCATTTTTGGGGGAGTGTGAGATTCTTGAGCAGGGTTTCTCTGGAGAGAAGAAAGGAAGAAATTGAGCTATTGCTCTACATAGGAAAGACTTCCAGGAAGGAACAATAGAGTTCGAGTTGAGAACACTTCATTTGTAAAGAGTAATTCATAGGTAACAAAGCTATTTTCATATGCATTAAGGGTATCAATATTACTATTTTACCGATCTCCCATACATGCATGTCATATGGAGCCATACAGTTATGACTGTCATTATGGGTTCTTATTACTAGAAAATGCATAACAATAGCTCGAGGCCTTATGACCAAGCTTGTAAACTTTAATTGTATTTACTCTGTTGAGGCTCAAGGCCTAAAGGCCTAACTGTGTTACAATTGATAATCTTTACTGTATATATTCGTGGCCAAGGCTGAGCCATATTGTTTTAGATAATTTTGACTGTGTCTGTGCTCAGGGCTTATAGCCGAGCCAAACCCATATTATAATCTTTCCTGTGACTTTTCTCGAGGCCATGGAGGTCGAGCGACCTTGCAATTTAATCTTTATCATAGCTAGTGGTCATACAGGCTGAATAACATTACTTTTTATTTTTTATTGCAATCTTTATTACTGCTCGAGGCCATGTAGGTTGAGCGGCATTAAGCTATAATCTTTATCACTTCACTAGCTTGTGGCCATGAAGGCCGAGAGACACTAAACCATAATCTTTATTGCTTCACTAGCCTGCGACCATGGAGGCCGAGTGGCATTATATGACTTTCTTGGTTATGCTACAACTCGAGGCTAGGGTGGCCGAGTTTTTAATCATTATGCATTCATAATTGTGCTAAGAGCTCATGACTATGAAAGCCGAGCTATATAGCAATGTATGTCAAGTAATATTTATAACCGTGGCCATGAAGGCAGTACTAAACACTTGAAACCTATACTGCACTGAGGCTCAAGACCACCACGGTCAAGCCCTTGCATTATCTTCTACGTGTATATGTTGATTAATGATGTCTACACAGATGGCCGATACAGCCTTAAGCAAGACTGTGCTTATAGCACTCAACTGAATGATGGTCTCACTTGTATAAAGGGCGTGGTTTAATAAGGGTATTTAGACTACCTATGACTATACTTGTTACCTTCGACTAAGAGGGTGGTATGATCATTAAAGATCATAGTTATATTATAAGGTAGCTTGCATGCTAGCCAAGTCATTAGAAATGAATTTGTGAAATGATTTTGTTCTACTAATGATAACTACCCTTTATTTTATAAAACAGGGATAGTGTTTATCACCTAAGCTCATAAGGGTAACTAGAGCTATCAATCATTATGAAACCATTCTATTAGTTAAGGCAAGGTATGCCTAGAATATCAAGAACATGATTCTAACCTCTGAGATAGATTAAGTTGAAGTCATGAACCATGGAAGACCTAGGATGGTGAATATGGTTTGACTTTTGATATGATTAGAAAGTGGAATAGAGTGACGTGGAGTCACAGATTTCCTATAACAAAGCTTGACTGTTAATGATAGTTATTATGATAACTATGATGCATCTTATGTATTTAAAAGATATGTTGACTCCTTGTTGAAGAAAGAGAAACTGGATAAGAGGTAAGTTGTATTGCCTTGTAAGTAGCATTAAGTGCATGTCAGGTTTTTTGGAGGAACTAATTCTCCTAGATAATTATATACTTATGAGAATAAATACTATGGTTAGTATGAAACTCTTGTATTGCAACATAAATGAAAGCCATCTCTTTTCGAATGGCCATACTTCACGAGTCAGGTATAAAATATTAAAACCCATGAGGATACTTGAGATAAAGTCTTGTAGTAAGACCGCCTTATTTGACTATTATGATATAAGTCTTAAATGACCTGAATTGAAGGTAAACTTTGTGATAGGTCAACATGAAACTATGAACCTAGGAAGGTCAGATGTTGGAAAAATTGTTTTGTCATTTTTTAAAAAAATGGAATTGATAATTTTTTTTTCAAAAATTTGCAAAAAAATTCACAGTTGTCAAAACCAAGCAAATTTATAGTCAAAATTAATGTAAATGGCCTCTCGGACGCAATGGCGATGTCAGATTCATCCCAGGAGGTCACCTGCAATAGATCCTTGCAAAACTTGCCAAATGAGGGATTAGAGAAACACAAATTTTTTATAACAAAAACTTGCAAAAACGTAAGATTTGATCAGGAGAAGTAGGTCCCACCGGGCGTGCCAGAATGTTTATATCAAATTGTTAGAGTTAGAGTGCCATTTTGTGATGGGGGAAAATCTAGATCAAACAATGAAAACCAGATCTAACCCTAACACCTTCAAGAAATCAAATCTAGATGGTAGAAATAACATGCAAATTAAACAAAAACCACCCAGATGATGTGATTTCTTGGTTTAGATGTGGATTGCCTCACCATGCAAACCACCAGATTCGATGAAGCCACCATGATTGTGCTCATAAATGCTTAAGAGATGGTATGTATGCAAAGATAATGATGATACTAATAGATTCCAACCTCAAAATGGGAGAAGGAGAGGGTTTTTATAGAACTAGAAGATGGAAGATCAATGGTGGAGAGAAAAAGGATGAATCAATGAATGAGAGTGATGGAGGAATGTGCACGTGCCAAGTGTCCAAGAAAAAGGCACTCCATTTAGAAACTTTGAGTGGGCTTTGATAGTGATAAGATTCTTTCCTCAACATGAGATGCTTTTTCTATTTTGGAGTTGGAGTGATAAGGATAATAGATTTATTTCTATTTTATTTATTGCCATTTTATAGGACAAAGGGGCCCACTTGCACATTTGGAGGAATAAGATAAGAATAGAAGATAATATAAATTAAATAAATTAAAAAATAATTTAATTTATAGACATGGTGAATAAATAAATAAAATAAATAATTTTATATATTTATTAGAAGAAAGCCACAATAATTAAATAATATAAAATTATTTAATCATTTAATGGTAATTGGAAGAACGATGAAAATTAATTAAATAAATTAAATTTTATTTAATTAATTAAGGATATGAAGAAAGAATGGAGGAATAATGAAGATTAATTAAATTAATTAAAATTTATTTAATTAATTAAGGATAAGAAGAAAGATGAAATTATTTAATTATAAGTGTGTTAGACAAAATTAAGGAATGTGGTGAAAAAATGCGATAAATGCCTAAATAATGAAATGGGTCAATTTTGGGTGTCTACAGATCTTACTGAAGACGAGGTGGTAAAGGATATCACCAACCATCCTATTGAGACCATGCTGCAACATACAAAAGCTACAGATAAGGACAATGCAGCAGTGGGGTCACATAATGTAAGGATAGAAAGAGAAGAATCCCCTGAAGTAGAGGTACACACGAGACTTCTAAACACTTTAATTGAAAATGTGACAAATCCAACACAGTGGATTTGACATACGTGCCTTAAAGGGAAGAAATGAAGAAGAGGCTATCAAAGATAGCCAAGCTCAAGAAGAAAATATTTCTATGGAAATGGATGACAGGAGTGGCGATGCTCAAGTAGAAGGAGCTCATCTAGATATTCAGAGAGATAAAGGTGCACAAGAACAAATGGCACTGTAGGATATCTTGATGGATAAACCTAAACAAAATAATGTGTCTAAATCACTTGTCACTGCAAGAGATAAGATTGATAAGCATGAACATGAACATCATCATGATGATTAGTCAGAGAAATGCCAAGTGCCTAAGGATGACAAGGTTCTAGAGGAACAGGGTGATCAAGCACAAGATAACCAACCTCCTCCAGAGCAAATACATGAAGAGCATATACCTGAGAAAGAAAAGTTGGATGCTCAAGTAGGACAACAATAGGATCAAGAGCCAAAACAAAATGAAAGGCAACAAGAAAATGTGCAGAATCTTGGTGGTGAGGAGGAAGTCAATAAAGACAAAGGAATACAAAATGCTCAAATTGAGCAATCAGATCAAGGGGGATCACAATCAGCTACTTTAGCCTTGATTTCATTAGAGGTAGGCCGATCACAAGAGCCATAGGTACCTTTTGATTTCAAGTTTTTATTTACTCTTGATCCATCAAAAGCTAAACAAAGAGCTAGGACAATCTCCACTATCAAGAGAGATTCAAAAACTGGAAAGAGGACAACCCAGGTTGTTGTTCCCATAGTAGACAAGGCCAAAGGAGAAATCAGGCTAAAAGAGTTCCAAGTGACACAGATTGACTTAGGTCATGTCACTACAGAACAAGAGATACAAGAACACATTGAAAGCACTGAGGCAGTAGTGGCCAAAATAAGGAAGCTCAAAGCCAGAAAGAAAGAGCTCAAAGAATAAAATGCTCAATTACAATAATTTATACAGGGATTGGTGAAGCCGGATAGCTTGGTGTCCACCCTGCAAGCTACAGAGAGGCCCGCTGCATTGACATTAATAAGTGAAGAAGAAATAGCCGGCCTAGATGTGCAGAAACACCAAGTTCATATTATTGACAAGTGGTTCATAAGATTCATGACATCTGGAGAGAAGCTAATAAGGACTTCCAGGTCCAATTGGGACACATTGTCTAGACTAAAGAATAACATTGATTCTTTGAAGAGTGAATTCACTCAGAGGATACAAAAATGCAATTATGCAATGGTAAGACTCAAAGGAGCCAAAGGGATGACAGATGAAGAGTTATTGAAGAATAAAATTGTCACTAATGTAACTTTGCCACTCATGGATACCCGGATGACTAAAATGAATTATGAATTGAATGTATTAAAGGCTAGCATGACTAGAGTGAGAGATACTCAAACTAAGATCCATGACTTGTTAGCTGATGAAATGAAGGTATTGGAAGAGTTGCTAGAAGATGCTGTAACAGAGGAAGCAATGCTAGAGATAGATGATGCTATCTAGATATTCAAGGATAAATTTAAAGAAGTGGCAGACGATCCAATAGGGCTCTTTACAGAGGATGTCATTGATGAGATGTCTGAGCTCAATGTGAAGGTAAAGACATATGATAAAGAGGCAGAGAGCAGGACATCTATGCTAGAATCTTTAGATGAGAAGATAAAAGTACTAAAGTATGCTAAGTTGAGAGCTCAGACAATCAATGAATTCCAAGTGGATACTTTTGGACAAGCATATGAAAATCACAAACAGTTAGACACAAGGAAGTTAGTACATGAAGAAGATACATCTGAATGAAGGAGGATATTGTAAAAAATGCCATCCAAGATATTTTTATCATTTTGCCACTTGCAGTCTGGTGGACTAAATCAAAGATCCTAGAATATTCTAGAGTGTCAACTGTATCTTACCAGATAGTTACCAACTAGCAACTTGTGCTACGTATTTTGTATTTTAACTTGGTCAAAGTAATGTGAGTCGTTGATTGTAATGGATAAATCTTGATCATAGGATCTTTTGTAACTGATTCCTCTCCTTGTCCTATAAAAGGAGATGGAATGCTCTATGTAAAATATTCAAAGCTTAATTGAGATTGGATTGTTGAATGTCATGACCAATTCTCAAAGTTAATTGTAAATATATACTCCTTTTGCATACTTAATGAAGATGAAGACCTATAATTACAAACAATCATAAATCTTGTGTAATCTATGGATGATATCTTGATGTTCATGTGAATTGCTACGTCCCTTGGAGTGCATTTCAGTTTGTGAATGTTGTTATTATCCTTTCCTTTGAAGATTCACATCAATCATATCTAGCTGTGGAATGCCCTGGTGAAAATATGGTTTGATTTTCTTCTCTTTCATGAAAGTGTCAAGGATATATGTGGATCAATGACTTAAGATTCATTCAATTCAATAAATTTAGAAAGCTTTAGTTCAATTTAAATCATCATCATAACTGCAAATACACAGATAAATAACAAGTAGAACATCATATAATATGTTAATATCCGTAAATATATGAAGATCATAGGCATATTTAGACAAAGTACATACAACATACCAAATATCTCTCAAAGAATCATAAATAAGGAAAAGAATCATAGAAATACAGGCTTGTAGGCACATCATTTGAACAAAGTTATAGTGCAGAAGTGAAATCAATCAAGGATTAAGTCAATTTGAGTAAATCAGAGATAGTTTCAGAAGAATTGATCAAACTTACATAAATATTTGCATGAATTTGGTCAAATATTGTAAGATTTGATATCATTTGTTGAAATTTTACAGAGAATAGGGAAAGAAAGTAATATCTGTATATTAAGGTATATATACTTGAAATTGAATATGTAAGGCCCCTAATGGAAAACCACAACACATATCAACCTCTGAGTAATGTCAGATCATTATGAACTAATGAACGGAGACTTGGGATCATAAATTCCTTCTAAATTTATCGTATCTTTCAAGATAAATAAAGGTTGTTGTGTAACTTTTATTTCTTGTTGTTGTGACTCACGTCATGATCAACAGGTGTCACCTATGATGGTGAAGCGGGAGGTTTGGTAGATGAAAGTACGATGTTGTGTAGATGTTAGGTTGGGTGAAATGATGTTGTCATGAAGGTACATGTAGGTCTCTTGATACCCTGTAGATAGGGGACGAACAATGCCGCATACTAGCTTGGATTGCAGGACAACATAAGCTGGCATTGGAAGTTCTTCAATCAGGAACTCATATTTCTTACTGTTCTTTTTCATGTCAACCAGGGATCCTATGGTAGCCATGGCATCTACTGCTTTGTTATTCAACCTTGTTATTTGCTCAAAATGGATGTCAGGAGAGTAGTCCTTGAAATCATCAACCATTCTTTTATAAGGCAGGAGCTTATCATATTTTTTTTTATTCATTATTGACTTGTCTGATAACTAGCTGGGAGTCACCATAAACTGTGAGCTTTTCAATCTTCCATTGGATGGCCATGCAAAGTCCTGTGATGAGGGCCTCGTATTCTACTATGTTGTTTGTGCATGGAAATGTTATCTTGTAGCATTTTGGAATAGTGTCTCCTTGAGGGGTAACAAACAAGATGCCTGCCCCCGAGCCATGATGTGTGTAAGATCTATCAAAATACATTTTCCATGTATCTGTTGTTGGTGCTATTGTGAGTATGGACTCATCCAAGAATTCTGAAAGCAATGGTTGTTCTATTGAGATGGGTGCATCGGCTAACTGGTCAATAATTACTTCTCCTTTGATGGCCTTTCTCTTTGTGTACTCAATATTGAACTCACTTAGGATCATAACCCACTTAGACATTCATCCAGTGAGAGCTGCTCTAGTCAATAGATATTTTAGTGGATCAATTTTGGCAATGAGATTTGTCTTATGATTGAGCATATAGTGTCTTAGCTTCTTGTTGATGATGATTGTTAGTCATAACAACATGCATAAAAATTTGCATAACAAACCTTTATTATCTTGTAAAGTACGATCAACTTAGGATAAGTTGATGACTCGATGTCTCCGTTGATTAGGTCATGATCGTCTGACATTACTCAAAGGTTGATGTGACATGTTGTTTTCCATTTTAAGGGGTCTTACATTGGTTTAGGTGATCGGTATTGCACTATATTCTGTAAATTCACTCCATAGAGAGGTCAATTCTACTCTATTTTCAAAGATTGTTGAGATATTTGTAAGTTTGATCAATTCTTCTGATCATTGATCATTATGAACTTACTCCTTCTACACTGCATATCTATTTAAATGATGTGTCTATAAGTGGATATTTATATGTATTTCATGGATATTTATCTGAATTTGCATGATATTTATCAATTTGACATGCTTTTACCTCAAATATGCTTTATATTTTCAATTGCCTACGGAATATCTGCATATTTCATGTTTTATTTGCTTCTGATTGTATGTTATTTGCAATCATGGAGATGATCTGTTATGAAATTTAAAGAAATTTAAAAGATTACTTCTACTTTTAGCGAACCTTTAGTTGTTGAATCACATACACACAAGATACATTCATGGAGAGAAGAAATCAAACCATAGGTCACCAGGTCGTTCCACAACTAGATATGGTTGATGCTAACTTCAAAGGAATTAGGAATGAAAACAATACATGCAGACTAAAAAGCACTCCAAGGGACGCAACTAATCAATGCACATATCCAGATTTCAATCACAGATTACTCAAGATTTACAATGATTTGTAATAAAAAATAACTTCTCTTTCATTAAGTATGCAAAACATGTATATTCACAATAACTTTGAAATAAGTCCTGAACTTTTCAGCAATTAGATTTCAATTAAGTTTTGAATGACTAAAAGATTGCACCCCTGCACCTTTTATAGAATAAGGCGAGGAGGCAGTTACAATTGACCAACGGTCAAGTTTTATCAATTCATATCAACGATTGACAATTCTCCTATGACTTAGTCAACTTTCCCTTGTGGCACAGGTTGCCAGTTGGCAACCATCTGTATGACTCACTATTTATGAGTACCTCATGCATATGTTCATTTAGTGATGCATCTTCATTCATTCCTTAGGTTCTTCTTCTTCATTGTCTTCTTCATCGTTCTCTTCATCTTCATCACTTTCACCATCACTATCACTCTGATATACATCCTCTTTCATGTGGACCTTTACTGCTGTCCTAATATGTTCATATGCTTGTACTATTTTATCAACCTCTCCCCCGTCTTGGATTCTAACTTTTGCTATTGCATGTTTATGAGATTGGAATTTAGCCTTGATAGCTTCCAGCTTACCTTTCTTGTTGTTTAATGTCTCATTGTATGTTTCTACTTTAACTTTTATCTTCATAATTTTATTCATTACTTCTTCTGTCAAGTGGGTGAGAGGGTCATCTGCTACTGACTTAAAATTATCATGCAGAGCCTTAATAGCAAAGTTTGCATTCTGATTCTCAATTTTGCCCTCTATTTTCCCTTCCAGGGGCTCTAGGATTTCTACTTCGTATGCCATCATGCAATGTAATTTAACACTAATATCCCTGAGTTTGCCGCTACACTTCTTCAAGACATCACACTCAAACCTGATATCTTCATACCATATACTTGTCAGGAGGGCAATATTATTATCCAATACTTTATTGCTTATCAAAATTTGTGAATTAATTCTCTTCATTTCACTCAGAGCAGTTAGGTCCTTTTCCAACTAGAATGATCATTTTCCTATATCATTCTGCATTTTATCTACCTTCATCTTTAGACTACTCAAAGAATTCCATCTCTGCAGAGAGGTTCTCAATACATCTTCAGCCCTAGTGAGAGCTAAGAACATCCATTTTTCCATCACCATTGCCTCATGTTTCATCAGGTCCAATTTGGTGACCTCTTCCTATGATATGACAGTTAATGGGATTGTAGGATCAACTAGTGCATTATTAGGGTTAATTAACCCTTTTATGAAAGAATGTAGTTGAGCAATGTGCTCCTTGTGTACTTTATTCTTCTCTTTTTCCTTCTTCATCCTTTGGGTTAAAGAATCAATAATATCCTTCCCTTCTTGACTTTCCTGGTCTTCATTGGCAAACCCTAGATCAACACTTGTGATTTGGAATTCCTCCAGGCTAATTTTGCCTTTTTCCTTTTCAACTGTGGGAAGTGCTATCTGTGCAGTTCTTCTACCTGCGGTAGGATCTCTCTTTATGGCAGATGTTAATCTGGCCTTTCTCCTTGGTTTCATCATTTTCTCGGCAAACAAGGTAGAAACATCAATCTCTTGAATTTCTGACACTTGTTCCATACCTATTTCTTTCTCTAGCCAATGAGGTACATCACCTCCAGATCCTTGGTGACCTTTGTTACTATCATGTATGCCCTGCTCTCCAGTGTCCGCTTCTATCCTTGGTGGAGATGGCACCTTCTTGATTTCTTCCTCATGTATTTCCTCATGAGGGGGATCTTGTTGGAGTTCCTCTTGTTAAGGGGTTGCCTTTTGCAAAGGAGAATCCTATGGAATTTCCACATTCTGATCCTGTGCTTCATCCTGTACTCCCTCCTTCGGATTTTCATCTTCTTTATTACTTTTCTCATCCTGTGGCATATTGACATCTTTGGATGCCTGTGTATTTTGCCCTCGAGGATCACCCTGATCATGGGTCATTTCCTGTTCTCCACCCGGTGCACTGATATCTTGTGGCTTAGGGTCCTTCTGACCTGATTTACCTTTCATTCTTGAGACTTCTCCCAAATCTCCCTGAGTCTGAGCAACACCAGCGTCTGATATGTCCTGATCATCCCCACTCTTCTGTTGAACTTCTAATATTTTTGGTTCTGTAGGTGTCTCATGCTGTTGCTGACCCTGATCAGGAGCAGTACCATCCTTCCCTGTATGCTCTTCCACTTCAGTCTTCTTTGGTTCCTCGGGTGCACCTGTTTCCTTACTTGGTCTTATGTCACCCCTATATGTTAAATCTACGGCTGCAGGGCTAGTCACCTGTTCAACCAAATTGTCGAGCCCTATCTGTTGGGCTGCCCTCTCTAGGCTACCTTGTTTTATTTCTTCTGTTTTCTTTACTTCCTCTAATATTGTCATATGTGCTAATGGAGTCCCATGAGGAGTCATCTGGGTGTTGGAAACCAGAGTTTCCATTTGTTGAGAGGCCACATTATGAACCACCTCATCATCAGACAAATCTATTGTATCCTCTAAAGAGAAAGGAACACCCTGACTTGTTTTAAACATTTCTCTCATTTATTCTTCTGCTTTCTTAGATTTGAATTTAATTATGGTGGGAAGAGGAACATCATGTTGTAATTCCTTCCTGAAAACTTCACCACCGGCTCCTCGCAATATGATGGGGTCAGCACAGATATCCCCCCTCATGGCTGTTCTTTGTTTCTTAGGTGGTGACATCAACGACATCCCCCTCCTTTTCTTGCTGGCTACCAGCAAGTCATCACCTCCAGGTTCCTTATTTAACTATTCTTCTTCCAAAGGGACTCCCTCTTCCACTTCTTGTTGCAGGGTCTGGCCTTCTACCTGTGTCTCTGTAGTTTCAACAGTAGGCTTCAAAATTCTTTTGGTTTTTGGTTTTTTAATTAGAGGTTGTGCAGATGACACAAATGCCTAAGTTGATGTAGATGTACCTACAGCTATAGTGGCAATCCTCTCAATTATCACCCCCTTTGGTTCATCTTCATCGTTTTTACCTTTAGGGGGAACTCTCCTTTGTTTTTCTATAGGCAAGGGGAACTCTCCTTTGTTTTTCTGTAGGCAATCTTTCCCCATTGGATTTTCTCTTCTCAGTGAGGAAATCATCATATTCCTCATCAGACACCTCCTACCTCTTCTTCTTGGTATCAACTGTAAGGGCAACACCCCTTTTCTTTAATCTGGATATCTCTTCATCTACCCAGGCCTAGGTTAGCTGGATCACCCCACTTGTCAGCTGATCCAAGGATATATCTTCCTGTTGTGTAAGATTTGGGGTTGATATGGTGTCATTATACACCTTTTTGTCCTCATATTCATTGGACATGATTTTCCCATCATCCTTACGCAGTTGTACTGGCACTGGGATGCAGTCAAAGATTTTGATTTGATTCAAGGTGAGTCATTGATATTTCCTTCTTCTCACCTTAGATTCATCATCACAATCGATCCAAAAGTCTTCTAGATGCTTTTGATGTATTGGTTTTCCTAGTATCTTTTGCATCCTGCCATAAGGATCATATGATCTGGCTAGGGGAAATGACTGTAAATACATCAGTTTTAACCCCCCGATGACATGCTTTATACTCTCTAAATCTGGGCACATGTACCAGCCCATGGATACTGGAAATAAAACTGGAGGTATCTTCTTCTGTGCCTTGAAGGCTTCAACTATTGTGGATACCTACCTGACAAATTCCATAAGGACGACCCCATCAGTGGGGTGTCTTGGCAACATAAGAGGCTGTCCTTCAAATCCCTCTATCCTGATGTACGCGAAAGTGGCAAACTGGATAAACCAAGCTCCATGTCAATAAACAATTTCTTGAACTTCCATGCTCAGCCTTTTAGTCCCATCCTCCTCCATAGTTTTGACCAGATGCACGAAGAATGCATCATTCACCAATTTATAGTCTAGGAGGTATGCCTTCCTTTGCAATTGGGGATAATAACCCCATATGTGTGCATCATCAGCATCACCACCAGCCTTACCCACTGTCTTCAAAGCATCAAAAGTTCCTTTATATGCACATGAGTATACCACATATGAAGTCATGTAAAATAAACACGTTTTTCCTCCCAAGCTCCTCATTCCCTCATCTAATGCGTCACTGATGATCTTAGCCCACAGTGGCTGGTTGTCTGCATACAACACCATCTGGAAGATCCCAAACATCCAGTTCTCAAAATTTCCAGCATGGGACCTGCCAGTCATCCTACTTAATAGAGTGATCATATAATGGTACTCATCATCAAAATCAAACTTGTACAGATGCACGGGTAGTTTGGTTGAGGTGGCATATGTGCTACTCTTTGATCTCCATTGGTATATCCTCTTCCTTGCATTTTCTTGTTATTATTATACTTTGTTTCCAACTTGCGCAGGTCCACACTCACTACCTTCTTCCCAACTGGCAAATTGAAAGTGGCGGTAATGCCCTTGACTGAGAAGTTTGCGTATATCCTCCCATGTTTCTCTACCCGTCTGGTTTCAGGGTTGTAATTTCTTGCACACTTTACTACCATCTCTGGAGCATCCATAGCATATGGAAAACTAGTTGCATGCCACATACCTAAGACATACACCCCATCTAGAATGGGATTGTCCTTATCATGATCCAATCTTGTCGACCATACTGCTAGGTCCGTATCCCCTTGGTGTGTATCACCAATAACTCTGTACTTGAACTACACCCCCTCAGGTTGGACAAACATGGGCTTGAGGAACTCCACCTCAGACCTATTTCTTCTTAGATCTGCCATGGATTCCTGCAATAGACATGATATGTCTTACCCTACAGTGTCCACATGCATTTCTACAACATCATGTACTTCTATATGTATACTCTGTATATTATTCCTCACTTTATCATTATACGTACTATCACAAAGCCAAACCACAGTAGAAACAAATACTCTACCTGAAATTACAGAAAATGACAACAAGAGGATTTACAGTTACTTACCTGACAATGCTTTCTTTTGGATTAGATGACTGATTACGGAGAAGGGCTATAAATGCTTAAGATCACCCTTCCATTGCCTTGAAGGATCCAATCCATTGATAGGTAGCTGTTTGAGGGTTTGACTTCGGAGCTCTGTAATTTCTTGATTTATCGCAAGGTAAATGAAAATGACCTTCGAATTTTACCTTTAAAGCAGATCAATAAGACAAATTAGGGTAAAAATGCGTTGTCCTGATCAAATCCGTTGATCATCTGTAGGGAATTCGTAGATGCTACCAAGTGTTCAATTTGCATTTGTAATCGGCAGGAATTCATCTACCCCATTTAATTGCATTTAATGTCAAAAAGGAGGGGGTGATCTTTGAAAGATCAGGGGATATCAAAATATGACCCCCAGGTAAAATGACCCCCCGCTTTTGAGTGGAATAACTGAATACAAAGGAAAGGGTGATATGGTCAACGTTTGACCATGTGTATATCGGGTCACAAAACTAAGATCAGGGGCTATTCAAAATATGACCCCACGGATAAAATGACCCCTTGGAAAAGATCAGGGTGACATCATTATGTTGGCGACATTGTTTAATTATTATGTTTTAATGATGTCATCATCATATTAAAGAATGTGACGAACATCGGATACATACCCCCGGCGGATAAATGAAACAATAATGTCATCATCAGCGTGATTTCCTTCACCATTGGAATTGGATGACATCACCGTCATATTGACATAGGGTGATATTTGCGAAGACGGAGATTTTCGTAAGATGAATGATGTTAAAAATATGACCCCCCCGCGAGATAACTGAAGTCTTTTGACAGGTAGATATCGACTCTTACTTAAATTTGACATCTGCACCTCGTACACTGGGCGATTTATCAAGTGATAATCCTATATCAGGGTGATCTCATCTAATATGACTGATGTTTGAAATATGACCCCCCTCATGCACGGGATATCTGTTTTGACCAAACTTTGACTCAACATAACTCTCTTCCCTTAGACAATTTTGGGGTGATCTAAAAGGCAAACTTGCTTGGAATTTTGTGTACTTTCCAACCATGATGTTACTAATGGGAACTACTAAATTTGACAACCAACTTCGTCATGGTGACAAGTCCACCCCATTGCAAGGCTACATGCATGACTGATTTTACCAAACCGCTCAAAGCAGAAAACAAACAAGCCAAAGCAGAAAGAAACGTTGGGTCCCTGTTTTGTCAAGGCAAAATGGGCCGTGTTGTGTAACCACACAACAACTTGCCACCAAAGAAAATAACCAAATTCCAATGATTCAAGTGATGTGATCACATTCTAACATAGCATTTTAACTCTTTCTAAGCACAAGTATTATGATCTTTCTGAATGATAGGGTTTTCATCATGGCAACAATACTAGCAAAGGATCAGGTGTGTGCATATGATTAATTATCCTCATCTTGAAAGTAAGTTGAAAACATGAGTAACTGATGTTAAGCTACATATTTTGGGAGCATCCCTCATAGCCAACCTAGATAGAGCCTTACTGCCAACAAGCGTCTATAGCCTCGGCAAGGTTATCTATACAATCCCCCTAAGTAGAGCCCCACTACCAGCAGGCGTCTATAGCCCGGGTAGAGTTACTTAGATGGCCTAATTTTATTCCTTTTGGATTTTCAATATTTATTCTTTCTGTTGATTTAGGTTGGAGATTGCATTGGTAGCAAGGGAGTCCTTTTAGATTTTTCACTTAACACCTATACTTATGCGTTCCACAAACCCAAGGCTGTTAGGTGAGTCATTGTGAAAAATCACTTTAGTTAAGAAAAGGCACCATGATGAAAAGGATATCACAGACTTGATCACCGATACTCCCCAAAATGAATCATAAACTATATAGGAATTTGTTCTCACCACTTGAATCTTAACAATTTGGTTATTTTCTTAGGGTGATAAGTTACATCATCTTGACTAACCAAAACAAAACTCAATAGGCAAATAAACAAACAAAACAAAACTGTACAAACAACTATACAATATGCACATTATGATACATTTGACCTACATGACACTATTTTAGACTTGAAAATAATGCTTGAGGAATTGTCCATTAACTGGTAACAGGATATCCTCACCGGTTAAAGTCTTGAGCTTGTAAGTGTTGTCTCCTAAAATTTCTGAAACTTGAAAAGGACCTATCCAAAGTTTATCAAATTTACCATGATCCCCTTTCCTCTCATGTGCTTTATCCCACATAAGGACTAAATCTGAAATTCTAAAAGCCTTAACTCTGGCTCTTTTGTCAAACCAACGCTTGACAATAGCTTGATGTTTAGCAAATCGATCAATTGCTCTATTCCCTTTTTCTTCTAGATGCATTAACTGAAGTAACCCGACCTCTTGTTTGTTATCTATACCTAGATCCTCTTGTGCAAACTGCAATGTGGGGATCTTTAGGTTAATAGGGAGGATGGGATCCACCCCATATACTAGGTGAAAAGGAGAATTCCCTAATGCAGCCTTCATCCTGGTTCTATCTACCCACAATGCATATTTTAATAGGGTGTTCCACTCCCTTGGGTTCTTTTCTATCAATTTCTTTATGATATTCAACAAGTTCTTGTTTGTAGACTCTGCTAATGCATTCCCTTGAGGATAGTAATTTGAAGAAAACCTCAAAATAATTCCATGGTCAAAAGCCCAACTTGATAATCTTATCGATGCAAAGGCAGATCCATTATCACATACTAAAGCATAAGGAACTCCATACCTGGTTACTATGTTGTTTTCCAAGAACTTGATCACATCTTCAGCATTACATGTCTTACTATTGACAGCTTCAGTCCACCTGGTACAATAATTAGTAACAGTCAACACATACTTGTGGCCTGAAGATGATGAAGGGTTGATAGGTCCTATGAAATCCATCCCCCATTGAGCAAATGAGTGCATCTCCATCACTGGTTGTAGGGGCTGAGCAGCATACCTTTCCCTATTTGCAGCAACCTGACACATATGACAACATTTGATGTGTTCAGTAGTATCTTTAAAAATAGTGGGCTAGTAATACCCTACTTTGAGGATAGCATGAGTGGTAGCTAAGTATGATCCATGTGCGGTTCCAAACTTGTCATGCAATTTTGTTAACAATTTGTCTGCTTCTTGCCTTTCTAGGCATCTAAGGTATATTCCCTCACAGTTCTTCTTGAAAAGAATTCCTCCTTTTATCATGTACTTTTGTGATCTTATCTTCAAGGGTCTCCTTTGTGAGGCCTGCAACCTTGAAGGACATCTTCTAGTAATTAAGATATGCCTGATGTCTGAATACCATTATCCAGTTTCCTTTGTATTTATGACATATTGCTGGCTCATGATGTTAGGATCAATTTCAGATATCATCTGACTCAAGGCTTGTCCTCTCACTAGTTTCATGGGTGTTTGTCCATATCATACTCTTGGAGGACAATTGTCCATTTGGCTCTCTTTTCACCTGGTTCACTTTGCGTTAAAATCATCTTTACTGCTGCATCTGGTACTACAACAATCACTTTACTTCTCAAGATGTAATGTCTAAACTTCTTGACTGCTCAAACCAGAGCAAGTGCCTGTCTTTCAACATCCATATATCTAAGTTCTGCATCTCTGAAAGGACAGCGCATGGAAGCTATAGGCTTTTCTTCTTTAGCCTCATTTCTTTGTGTTAGTACTGCTACAGATGTATGCTCTGAAGCAAATGAGTATATGTAAAAACCTTTGGTATAATCTGGACTAATTAGAATAGGAGCATTAGATACAACTTTCTTGATATCTTCAAAAGCTACTCTAGCTTCAGGTGTCCACTCAGTTTTGGCATCCTTCTTGAGCATTGCATTCAGTGGTCTGATAATCTCAGCAAAACTAGTAATGAACTTCCTAACGAAATTGATCTTACCAAAATAAGATTTGAGCTCCTTCTTAATCCGAGAAAGCTATATCTTCATGATTGATTCTACTCTTGCAGGGTCAACGATGATCCCATTCTCTATTATCAGGTGACCTAATAACTTCCCTATGGTTACCCCAAATATGCATTTCTTAGGGTTTAGGGATATTCTATAATATTCACATTTATTTAGTACCTTCCTAAGGTCTTCTAGATGATTTCCTCTCTCTTTAGAGAAAACAGTCAAGTCATCCATGTATATGACGATGCATTTACCAATTAGTCCCCTGAAGGCTATATCCATTGCTCGCTGAAAGGTGGCTCCAACATTTATCAATCCAAAGGGCATGCGCTTGTAGGCGAATATTCCCCACTTAGTGGTGAATGTAGTCTTTAATCTATCTATCTTGTCTACCATCACTTGGTTGTAACCTGAAAAACCATCCAAAAATGACATCATCTTTGCACCATTCACAATATGCAAGACCTCATCTAGAGAAGGCAAAGGATAATTATCCTTTTCAGAAGCTCTATTTAAATTTCTGAAGTCTACACACAACCTAATGTCACCATTCTTCTTCCTTACTGGGACCAAGTTAGCCACCCATGTAGAATGTCTCACAGGAAATATGATTCTAGCATTAAGCAATTTCTTCACTTCTTCAAAAATGATGGGCTCCAGCAAAGCATTAACAGGTCTCTGCTTTTGTCTAAAAGGCTTGATATCTAGCTTTAATGGTATAGTATAAGTGATGATTGAAGTATCATAACTTTTCAACTCATCATATGTCCAGGCAATAACATGAATATAATCTTTAAGTGCTTGGGTTATTCCTACCATTTATTCTTCTGTACACACCTTTCCAATCAGGACATTCCTTTTCTCTACATCATGTCCTATGTTAACCAGTGAATATTCTCCTCCATATGCTTTAGGGAGATCTTTTTGTTTTAGCATGTTATCTAAATCAAATGCTCTTTCTAATTCTACGATTCCTTTGGGAATCTTGTTACTGGGCAGCTCAGCTCTATGATTTCTTCTTCTTCCTAGGTATGATCTTCCACATTTCTTTCATCTATGATTTGTGTATCAAACACATCTCTATTAGATATGAAGTCTAAAATGTGCTGGTCATCATTAAACACTCAAAGGTTAACTACATTATCTGGCACAGAGGGTACTGACACTAATTCAACTAAAAATCTCTTCAAACCAGATATGGATAATGGTTCCAAAGTACTTGCAGCTTGGGCCAAGGCATCTACCCTATGATTTTGTTCTTTAGGCACATGGGTGATGTTAAATGCATCAAAATCTTCTATCAGATCCCATACCCTATGTCTGTAATTAAACAACTTCTTGTAATTACAAGAATATATGCCCCTTACTTGTCTTACTACCAATTCTGAGTCTCCATAGACATGTAAAATCTTTACTTTCTTTTTGAGTGCAAACAATATCCCACGGATCAGAGCTTCATACTCTGTCACATTATTTGTGCATGGGAATTGTAATCTATATGCTGCCAAGTAGGATTTACTAGTTGGATCAATAAGATCTATTCCTACTCTAGCCCCTTGTTTTGATTTAGATCCATTCCTGACCTCACAAGTGATGTTTCTAGTGATGATATCCCTGCATTCTAAAATATAGTTCCATATCGCAGAGCCCCTTGGTGGGTCCAGGATGGTGAGGATTCTGGTGTCTTCATCCAATTCCAAATACTTCCTTCTGAGGATCCTGACCCATTTTTGCTCACCATTCGTGTGAAGGTTCCACACCAGTTTGGCCCCCATGGCAAGGTTCATGATGGTCAACTTCCTTATGCCTGTTCCACTTGCTTCCTTGGGAGTACAGACTTTGTCCCAAGCTACCAGAGGGAGTTTGTGTTGTTCACCTGGTCCACTCCAAAAAAACTTGCTGATGGTCCAAGAGAAGACTTCTTCAACACTTTTAGGGATTTTAAAGCAAGACATCGAGTACACAGGGATTGCTGAAAGGACCAATTTCACCATCAATAGCCTCCCCGTCGAGGATAACCACTTCCCCATCCATGTTCCTAGCTTGTTCTTGCAGCTATTGATCAAACTCTCCCAGTAACTTCTTTTGTTGGCTCCTACAAATAAGGGGGTTCCCAAGTAGTGGCCAGGAAAGTTTGCTACTTGCAAATTGAGAATTCTTGCCAGGGCCCTTTGGAGACTAGGCTGGGTGTTAAGGAAGAAAACTTCTAATTTTCTCCAGTTGATGCTCTAGCTTGAGGCTAAACAATACTCATTTAGAAAGGTTTTGATTGTTCTGGCTTCCCTCCTGCATGCTTCTCCAAAAAGGATTGTGTCGTCAACAAATTGCTGATAAGTGATGTTATCTAGGCCATTGGCTACTACCACTCCTTTCCACTTTCCTTCTCTTTTAAGGGCATTAATCCCTCTTCTTAGGGCTTCTGCCATGATCATGAAGAGGAAAGGGGATAGGAGGTCCCCTTGTCTGATGCCCCTTGTTGAGGCAAAGAAGCCATGGGCCAAGCCATTCACAAGAATAGAAAATTTTGGTGAGGAAATGCAGCTATGAACCCACTCCCTCCAGTTTCTGCTGAAGCCAAATCTTTCCAGGACCTCCATTAGGAAATTTCTATCCACTAAGTCATAGGCTTTTAGGATGTCCAGTTTGAGGATCATACTAGGATCTCTTGCTTTCCTAATCGAGTGAATTTATTCATGTGCAATGATGATGCCTTCCATTATAGATCTTCCTGGGACAAATCCCGTTTGTTCCTCTAAGATACTTGAAACTAGAACTTCTCTTAGTCTGTTGGCTATTATTTTGGTAATAATCTTGTATACCACATTGCATAACGCAATTGGCCTGAAGTCTCCCATCTCCTGAGGGTTTTTCTTCTTTGGAACTAGGGCCAAGAAGGTGTGGTTGAATGACTTCAACATCGTCATCTTCTTCTTGGATTCCTCAGCAGCCTTTGTGAGGTCATCCCCCACTATCTCCCAGAAATGCTAAAAGAAGTGAGCCATTAATCCATCTAGCCCTGGAGCTTTGTCTAGGTTGAGGAGAAAAGTGGTGGGTCTGACCTCCTCTTTCTCTATTTGTTTGTAGAGTGCTTGATTCTGATCCTCTATTATCACTAAGGGGATGCAGGCTAGGATTTTGTCTCTTGCTTCCCTTTAGATTGGAGCTTCCCTATTCAAGATGGCTTCAAAGTAAGAAACTGAAGCCTGGTTGACTTCTTCTATAGAATGGGTCAGGCTCCCATCTTCTTTGTTGATTTCTATAATTCTGCTCCTACTTCTATTTGTCACGACGGTTCTGTGAAAGAACTTGGTGTTCTTTTCACCTTCCTTCAGCCAGGTTTCTCTAGACTTTTGTCTCCAATAGCTCTCTTCTCTCTTCAATAGTTCATTCAACTCCTCTTTTAATGCTTTTTCTGCTACAAATTCCTCCTCCCTCATCCCATTCTTCATTACCTACTCATTCAAGACAACCAACTCCTAGTCCACCCTTGTTTTTTCCTGAAAAATGTTTTTGAAATGTGTCTTGTTCCATTCCCTGAGTTTGGATTTCACAAACCCTAGATTCTTGGTCAAGATGAAAAGCTTGGATTGTTTTACAATTTTGATTTCTTCCCACCAATTGGCTACTAGTTTAGGTGGGTTTCATCCCTCAGCCACATAATTTCAAATTTAAAGGGGCACCCCTTAGGGGTTCTCCTTGTAGGATGGTTAATTGGACCGGAAATGGTCTGAGCCTAACAGGGGCAGAATGTCTGCCTCTGTTGTTCTAGTCTATTCCTCCCATTTCCCAACTAACAGGAATCTATCCAATCTTTCTTCTATGTTAGTGACACCTCTCCTCCTATTCATCTAGGTGAAGGTACCATTTTTTGTGGGGATGTCTTGGAGCTGATTCCTGTCTATGAAATCCTAGAAATCTCTTTGCACATTTGTCAATCTGGATAGGCCTTCCCTCTTCTCCTCATTGCTGATGGTTGTATTGAAGTCCCCCGCTACAATGCCCTCCTCCTCCCTGAAGAGCCTGAGTTTCTCCAATAACTACTGCCATACTGCATTCTTTTCTGGAGTAGCTGTTGGCCCATAGACATTAATTATGAAGAAGCTCTCATTTCTTTGTAGTAGTCTACCTTTCATAATTATCCATCTTCTGCTTGCCTCTATTAATTCTCCTTCCATAGATAGGGGGTTCCATAAAATGGTCAAACCTCCTGAGGCACCCTTAGCTTCATTGAATATTCCTTTCCATTGTCTCCAGTTTTTGAATCTCCTCTCACTTTCCTCCTTACCTAGCTTATTTCATGTAGAAGGATTAAGTCTGCATTCGTTTGGTCAATTTGGCGTTTGACCAGACGCCACTTTTTAGGGGCATTGATGCCCCTAACATTCCACGTAATCACCTTCATTGCTCCTGGGGAAGGAATGCATCCTTCCCTGATCTTAGTTTCATTTGACCAGTTGCATTAGCTACTATCGCTAACTTTGACCTGTTGGATTTGGCCCCCCTTTTCCCTATTTTCTTGATATTAGGTTTCTTCCTTTTGGATTGGGTTTGCTCCAGCATTATCTCATCCCAAACTATCTCCTCATCCCCCCCAAATCCCCCATCATCTTCCTCTTTAGATTCATTTTCATTCTCCTTTGCATCGACTGGGGTGCCATTGTGTTCCTCATCTCTGTTATCCCGAGGCCTAACAAGGGAGGGTTCTTTTGTTGAGGCCTTCTCCCTCTCATGGGAGGTTGGTTGGGCATCCTTTTTGGGTGAGGTCTCTTGGGGATTTTCTTAGCTTTGGATCCCAACCCCAATCTTCCCCATTCTCAGGGGTTCATAGATGACTAGATCCCAAATCTCTGTCTTATTACAAATTTCTGAGGGAGTTGGAGAGGTGGTTCCTTTCTCCTGGTCAAGGTTCCTTTTTTCTGCCCCAATATCCTTTATCAGTCCCTCCTCTACCCTGTATCCTTCTCTTGGGTTGGTTGTCTGATTAAGGCCAAAGCCCTTTGGTTCCCCAGGAAAGACTTCTGGCTGGATGCCTTCCCAAGTGTATCTCCCTTCTTTGTCAACATGTGCCTTATTTTTACACCCCAAGTCCCTATGATCCCATGATTTGCAAATTGCACATAGTTTCATCTGATCCTCCCTTAAGAAGTCTTGAGTCCACTTTCCCCCATCCACATGAATCTCCAAACTTTGAGGCAAAGGGTGATGGGGTTTTAGCCCTATGCACATCCTCACATACATGCCCTGGATTCTGTCCTTAGTCATTTTGTCAATGGCTAGAAGAGACACTAGTCCCCTCCCTATCTCTTCAAGGGTTTCTTCCCCCCAATATTTTGGCAGTAGGTTGTACATTCAAACCCAAACTGGCCCCTCCCCTGTTTTGTGTTTCCATGGATCAAAATTTGGGTACCAATCAATTAGATGCATGCCTACCCCATCCAGGATATATGGCCCACCAATTAGGGCATCCTTCTTTATTGTGTTAGAGGGGAATTCTATTAGGAAGAAAGCATTTGGGATTGCAGTAATTTTGGTTTGTTTTCCCTATATTCCCCAACACCAATTTTGAATTCTCTCAATTTCCATCCATCCACCTCCCCATTTGGCCATAACCCCTTGATCCCTGAGTTTTTTTACACAATTCACGAATTGGCTTTTGCTTAGGGTTATCTTAGGTCTATCAAAGTCAGGTTTGTTGACCATACCTTTTGTAGTGTCGGGGACAATCAGATTGTCTGCCACTATCTCCTTTGGTTTCCAAGGGCCTCTCTGCAGCTTGCTCTATTCTAGTGTTTCAGTATGGCGCCAGCTTTCCACCATGTCTGCCTTGGAGTTTTTTCCCCTGAACCATCCATTATTCTCGGGACTTGCATTTCTCCACTCCGGCATGTTTTTGCCCTTGCCCTTCCTGAACCTTCCTTGCCCTCGATTGTTTTGGTGCCGCTGGTTCTGTCGAAATTGGTTCCTTGGATGGATCTAAGGAGGCTCCTTGCATGGCCTCCATCTTTGATTCCTACGAAATGCCTCCTGCCATTTCCGATTGGGTGCATTTGTCATGAGTGGGAAAAAACTTGGCCTACATTTTTCCACCCATCTTCCTTTTTCAAAAACCCATTGCGGGATATGCACATTTTCTTGAGCTTGCCACTTCGCTCTTGCTTCTTCTCTTGCACGCCTGTCATCCTCGACATCTCCCCAAGCCCTTCCTCCCAAGTCGCCTACTTTTTTTTCAGTTTTCCTCCTCCATCGCGCTCATTCTATGTACAATTAAGACTCCTATTGTTGCTTATATTGTTGAGATGTATAAAAGGAGAGGTTGCCCTTGCTTTGGCAAAATAAGGACAGGTGGCATAGAAAGATATTCCTTTAACTATTCAAAGGCTTTCTGGCACTTTTCATCCTATACAAATGCTGTATCTTTTCGAAGATGCTGGAAAGGTTGAAACTTGTCTGCAAGTTGTGCTATGAAGCAGTGGATGGATTGAAGCTTCCCTTGAAGGATATGAAGTTGTTTGAGTGTTTTAGGAGGCATGTCCACTATAGCCTTAACCTTAGAGGGGTTGACTTCAATTCCTCTTCTTGATACAATGTATCATAGGAGTTTTCCATAGGCGACCCTAAAGACACATTTCTTAGGATCAAGCCGCACCTTGTATTGCTCTAATCTGTCAAAGATCTTTGCCAACAGATTCAAATGATCATCTCTAGTCTTGGATTTTCCCATAAAATCATCTACGTAATCTTCCATTATGTCATGGAAAAGGTCATGGAAGATAACTATCATGGCTCTTTGATATGTGGCTCCTATGTTTTTCAACCCAAAGGGCATCACAACATAGCAGTAGGTTCCCCATGGACATATGAAGGTTGTTTTATGTTGGTCTTCTTTTGCTATTATGATTTGGTTATAACCAGAAAATCCATCCACGAGGGACAACATTTCATGTCTGACCATGAGATCAATAATGATATCTATGTTGGGTAGCGCCGACACGATAAGTGGTCTTTAGGACATGCCTTAGTAAGATATTTGAAATCGGTGCACACAAGGATGCCCCCAGTGACTTTGGCTACCGACACAATATTCGACACCCATTTAGGATGATAGGTTGAATGAATCCAACAAATAGGAGCTTTTTGAGCTCAGCTTTGACGAGGAGTGCAACTTGGGGATTCATTTTCCTTAGCTTTTATTTTACCGGTTTTGCTTCAGGATGTATGGCGAGATGGTGCACTACCAATGCGAGGTCCAACCCTGACATATCAGCATATGTCCATGCGAAGTTATGACTCCTTTGTTTAAAGAAGGCCAAGAAGGCCTCTTGTTCTATTGTTGTAAGGTATTTTGCTCGAAATGTGATCTTGGGCACTTCGTCTGTTCCAAGGTTAATTTCATGTGATGCTTCTACTAGGATCGACAATCTCTCTTGATACAATTTTGGGACTATAGGGAGGTCCATTCTCTCATCCCCTAGCACCTCGAAGAGGTTTTCACTAGGGGATACATCCTTTATTTTGATTTTTTCGTTATTTGAAAGTGCCACGAAGTGGTTTTCACTAGGGGATGTAATTTTTATGTTTATACTTTTATGACTAAGAGATTGGATTGTCTCCCCAAAGTATGTGGAGGTGTTGATTTCCATTATGTATTTGGCTCTATGATCTCTAAGGGGCATATGGTCTCTAACCCCTAGGAATTCTGCAATAGATTCATCATTTTGTGTGACATCACGGATGGGAGGCCCTTGTTGGTCCCAATCTATGAGTTGGAAGTAGACGAGAGGTAGGTCATTGGATATTGATGGCATGGTTGTTAGGGTGTAAATGGTGCATATGGATTATTTGAAAAGCTTAGCGAAATTGGCAAAGGAGTCTTGATGGTCCTCTTCGTTGACATTATCAATCATAGTGAAAGACCTAGCATCCTCACTCAATATATACTCAACTTCGGTGGGGGTAGACTCTTATTCATGAAGGACTATGCCACCTTGTCCTTTGTAACCCATGTATTTGACAATCTCGAGACCCTTTCCATAGATCTCGATTGGGAGGATAGGAGCTTCTTGTTGTTCATCTTCATCTTTGTATAACCAGGAGGATATGTCTTTGAGGACATCTTGTTCCATGAAGTGTTTGCGCTTGATGATGGGAGAAGGTTTGCATTTGATGATAACCGTGGAGACTTCATTATCCTTAGGAGCACCAAATGCATTAGGGGATGGTGGGAGTAAGCCTATGCAAAATGTGCCATGTAGATCATATTCTCCACATCCCATGTCACTTATCTTGATCTTGACCTCAGGAGGGGTGGATTTTTGTGATGTGGATGTAATGTTTGAAGGATAGATGTATGAGATGGAATATTTTGGATTGGCGTTGTTGTATGGGTAGAAATTTTGATCATGTCCTTCTAAAAAGCTGTACTATTGGAAAGGACGGGGATCGACATAGATAGTAACTTCTATGTCATTATATGGAAATTTTATTTATTGATGAAAGGTGGATGGAATGGCTTGCATGGCATGGATCCATGGTCGGCTAAGGAGGATGTTGTATGGGAGGTCAAGATCAAGAACTTGACATTTGGTTTCTAAAATCTTTTGTCCCACTTGGATGAGAAGCCTAATCGTGCCCTCAGATAGTCTTTCGGTATCATCATATCCTTTGATGGTTATACACTCACTAGAGTCCACAAACACATCGGAGTATCCCAAGTGTTTTAATAATTTTAGAGTGCAAAGATTAGGCTGGAGCCACCATCTATTAAGACTCGTTTAATGGTATGTTTGAGGATTAGTACTTTGATGTGAAGGGCTTTGTTATGTGAGGCATTGGACACAGGAAGGTCTTTCTCAGAGAAGGCGAGATGGTAAGGTGAGGTGATGTGTCCCACCATGGCTTGGAATTGATCAAAATTCAAGTTGGTAGGGACTTGGGTTTACATCAAGGATTTGTTGAGGATGTCTTTCTGGAAGGGGGATGTACGAAGCAACTCGAGAATGGAGATTTGAGTGGGGGTCTTTCTGAGGTGGTCAAGGAGATTATATTTGTGAGTGGATGGAGGATTGGTGGGTGTAGGTGTAGAGGGTTGATCATTGGTAGGGGCTCCATGAATGGAGATGCGACCGTAATGAGTAGTGACAACACAATTAGGTGTATTGGCTCTAATGTTGATGGCGTTGATATGATTGGAAGAATCTTCTATTCAACCTACAATGGAGTCGAAAGAAGAGGGTGGTGGTACTATGTTATAGGATTGATTTGAGGAAGAGGCTTTCCCTTGTTATGATATGGAAGTGGATCATTGTATGCTCCTAAGTTGGCATTAGGCGATTGCTTTGGAGGTTCATCAATGGTTATGTCACCTCTATCTACAAGATCTTGGATGTAATGTTTTAACCTCGTATAGTTAGATGTCTCATGTCCTTTCACATGATGATATTCAAAATAGGCATTTTCATCAAACCAAGAGGGTTTAAATTGGTTATCGTCATAGGGGCGAATGGGTGGCAATCTGATTAAGCTCACCTTGATGAGATTTCTCAAAATATTCTTGATAGGTTCACCCAAGGGTGTGAATATTCTCTTGGGTGTGTTATTTTGTTTGGGTGGTCCATTGGGAATATTTACATTATTACTTGTGGATGGATTTAATGGTGTGGTGGTTTGTATATTTTAGACACTCTTAACATCGGTGACACCATCATTAAGAGTGTTTTTGTTTTTGCCACAAAAGCAGGGTTTTTCATGGAATGAATTATTGTTGTTGGTGTTGTTTCCATTGACTTTGTTGTTGTTGTTGTTGTAAATTTTTATAGCCCCTTTAGCAATAAGGGCTCTCTCTATGGTTGTTCCTTTGTCTATAACCTCCTCAAAGGTTGACGCACATTGGATTTGTAAGTGGAAGCCCATTTCTGGGTTCAAATTAGTCACAAACATGGTGGCTAATTGTTTCTTGGGAATAGGCCAAGGGAGTTTGCTTTCTAGGCTTCTCCACCTTTGTAAAAAGTTAGCGAAGGATTCCCCATTCTTTTGTTTCATGTTGCAAAGGTCTATCATCGATATTTCATGTTCAAAGTTATAGGAGAAATGATTAACAAATTTCTCTGCAAGTTCATGGAATGTTTTTATGCTGAGGGGAAGATGAGCAAACCATTCAGTGGCTTGACCACCTAGGCTTCTAGGAAAGAGTCTCATCAAATATGTGTCATCATGTGAGACCTCTAGGCAAGCAATGTAAAACTCCCTAAGGTGTTCCCTAGGGTCCCCTTTCCCTTTATACTTGTCAAATTTTGGTGTTTCAAATTTTTTAGGGAAGGGTGGCATGGGAATGGTTCTATCAAATGAATATGGACAAATATCTTTGAAGGAATATTGTTTTCTTTTGTTCCCATGTTGCATATCATCAACTTTTTGGATCAAGGTTTGCACAATGCTAAATAAATCTTGGGTTGGTGGAGGTTGGGGTACGTGTGATTGTTGTTGATGAATTAATTGTTGGAGGAAATTAGGGATTTGTTGAAGTTGAGGTGGGTTTTGGTTTTGGTTTTGTTGGGCTTGGTGTTGTTGATAGGCAAGGAGTTGTTGTATGATATGTGGTGGAATTAGTTGTTGGTTGGGATTTTGAATGAAAGATGACACAACGGGTGGTTGTGATATAGGTGGTTGAGAGATGGGGGTTGTATGTAGGTGAAGTTAGATGAGGGGTTGTTGCAAGGATTGGTGTTGGATGTGTTATAGGGTGGTCATGAAATAATTGATTCATGAAGGCTATGGTGTTGGCATCGAGTTATGGTACACTCGTGGAAGCACTTGTGTACGTGGTGTTGTTGGGAATGTTGAGGGTGATTTGGGGTGTGGATGTGGTTATAGTTGATGTTGATGTGGAGATAGGGTTTGATATGGTTGATGTGGAGATGAGATTTGTGGTAGTGTTTGAAGATTGGGACGTGTTAGGGATAGTGTTAGATGAGGATGGTTGTGATGAGGTGGGTATGGTGGCACCATTTTATATGAGGAATTCAATATATCTATTTGGGTCCGACTTTAGGACTCTATCTAGTATGTCCATGGAATCAATGTCTTGCGTGAAGTCTAAGACATCTTGATCCACATTATTGATGTTGGTTGGGGGGCCTTGTGATTGGATTTCGAAAGGATTTATCATAGCATTGGCATCAAGGGATGATTGTTTCAACATTGGATTGTAGGGATATTATTTTGGTCAGTGTTAGGCATCCCAAAAGTGATTCTAAAAGGTTCCATCTCCTTGTTTTTCGCAGCTTGGGACCTTGTCAAGGGCATGCAATGGATTGGGTATGAATTTATTTGGGGTTGGAAAGGTGGATAAGGATTATGACCTTAGAGAATTAATTTCAAAATATTGGACCCAAGGATGAAAGGATAAGTGGATGAGTGATGATGAATAAGGTATGGATAGGTATGAAAAAGTGGATGAAGGTTTAATCTTAGAAAATGTTTGGACCCAAGGATGGTTGATGATGTTTGGAGTATGGATGAACTTGGTTTGGTGATGTGAATGTGGGTGAATGCTTGACCTTAGAGATTGGATTTCAAAATATTAGACCCAAGGATAAATGGATAAACAGATGAATGAATTTATGATAGGATATGAGAATGATTTTGGGTGAGTGACCTTAAAGGTTGGATTTGAAAGGATTTTTGGACCAAAGGAAAATGGATGAATGGATTTTGGGGGTGATCTTATGATAAGATTTGAGGATGATGATTAAAAGGGTATTTGGGACAAATTTGGGTATAATGATTTTGGAATGGATGGTTAAAGTATACTTAGGACAACTTTGGATGAAAATTAACCAAGGATACCTTATATGATTTGGAAAGTGGGTTTGGATAGCGTTGGGTGATTAAGGATGTTGGATAAATTTGATGATGTTTTGAAAGGATGATCAAATCAAAGGAGAGCTCAAATAAATCTAGATATTTGGATTTCAAAAGGATGTTCTCTTCTTACCTAAGGTAGGCTAATGACCTTAAGCAAAAAGAGAAAAATATTATCTTACTTGAGGGTAGACTAATGACCTCAAAGAAAAATGGGATACCTTAGAGCTTATCAACTTAGGAGTTGTCTAGGATCCTAAATAAATTTATCCGAGGATTGATAAAAGGCTAATTTATAAGAGAACTTAAGGTAGACAAAGTATTAAGTTCCCTATAAATTAGAGGATGATGCGATCTAGACTTATTTTTCACACAAACTTGATTTGAAGGGTGTTTTGGATGTTGGTGATTGATGTTTGATTTTGGACTTTATGTTGATGATTGATGTTGTTGATAGGTTTGGATAGATTTGATTTTGGATGTTGATGTTTGATTTTGGATAAGGTTGATAAGGTTTGGATAATGTTGGTTGATATTTGGGATGGGGTTGATTAGACTAGGACTAAGGTTGGAATGGAGTTGGAATTTTGACTTGGATGGAGGTTGGTGAAATGTTTAGAGAAATGGAAAATTTAGATGAAATGAATGAAATGCAAAGGTCCAAAAAGTCAAAATATTCCTCTAAGGTTGGATGAAAGATAATGAACTTGGATTAGGGTTCGTGAAAACCCTTATGGAAATGGAGTGAAGGATTGGGATATGACAATTGATTAATGGATAGAATATTGTCAAGGGTCCAATATCAAAGTGATGTTTCTCTAAGGTCTAATGGGATGATGTGGATGGATTTGAACAAAGGTTGAAAATAGAAATGACAAAGGTTGGACTAAAAAAGGGATGATTGGATTTTTGGTGACTTTGACAAGGTTTTCGGATCCTAAGGTCAAATGAGGCTTAGGAATTCAGGAAAAAATTAGGGGATGTGTTTCGGATATGGTCTGCAAATAGCACTAATGGAGAGTAGTATGGCACTAAAATAGAAAGGAATGGCACTGACATAGACAAAAATAGTATTGATTGGTTGGCAGATGGTGCTACAAGAATGGCGCTAACAGATGAATTTATAGCGCTAAACAAAGAGTATATGGCATTGAATGACATACAATGTTTGGACTTTGATTGGATTTTTGGTCACACTTGGATTTTTTGGATTCTTGGCTCAAATCTTGGATTGCAAAGGCTCAAATTTATGGATTTCAAAAGTTCAAATGTTTGATTTTAAAGGTTCAAATGTTAGACTTGGATAATATCAAAGGTTTCTTGGCAAGCACAAAAATCAAACAAGAGAACACAATGGCTCTTTTGACTCAAGTTGGACTTTGGATAAATTGTCTTGTATGGGTTTCAACAAGAAGACACACCAAGCACATGAACAATCCTAACATTAGTCAAGTGGGAGTATCATACCTTATAGATCTCACGAAGTGGCCGTGGGTCAATCTCAACTCAAAGTGAATCGAGATTCCCACCCCCACTAATACCTTTCGTGCTATAGATTCGATAGATAGGAGAAGCAAGGTCATGGACCACCTTACCCCCTTACTAAGGAGACTTTTGTCTTGCCCAAGGTAATGCCTATCTCAAGTATAATGGTACGATGAGCATCTTCCCCTCCTTTGCAGCGGTGCACTACAAGGTATGACGATTGTAAGCTAGGATAGTACAGGCTTCTAGGGAGTCCTCTTCATATAAAAGGTACATGAGACACAAGACCGTGAACACTAGTCCATTGAAGGGATGCGGAAAGCCACTTCACCTTGTGTTCGGAATCACTCGGGGCCCCATGGTTGTCCCAATGACAACACAACTAGATTGGGGTACAAGTTTCCTTCTCCCCCTTTGTTATACCTCGTCGGTACACATGGTTGAGGTCATCCCTTGTGGTGATGAAATCCCCAAGCAGGCCTCCGAAGAAGAAATTACTCTTTCTTTTGATCACCCAAGATCGCACGAGGCGCAAGGGGAGATCATACACAATGAAGTTACCCCTTCGGGACAACACTTAAAAGCAATAAAATGTTGGAGTGTAGACTTTTGATCCCTAAGATCACCCTAAGGCACGAGGGGAGAGCATACGTCCACAAACAAACCAAACATGACACACAAAGTTAATTTCCCACTAAGCTAATTTAGTGCAACTACTCTAGTATAGCAAACAAAAGCCTTTGACGAGTGAAAACTTGCACCAAAATGTCAGTAGTTTGTTAAGATGGCCTTGGACAAACATTTATGGTACCTGCACAAACTTGTTAGATCTCTGTAGAGACTTCAAGATATTGTCAGAAAAATAGTGCTAAGACAGAATAAAATAGCGCTAAAATAGTGCAAAATGACACTGAAACAGAGTCAAATGGTGCTACAGAACATGAAAATGGCACTAAATAAACAACATATATCACTAAAATAGTCTGTGTTTGTGTCAAAATAGAGACAAACAACAGCACAACAAATCAAAATACTGCTAAAAAATAGGAAGATAGCACTGAAGCAGAGAATAGTGCTGATTCATAGATAGATAGCGCTACAGTATGGTCAAATGGTGCTAAAGGAAATTATACCTATTTTACCTATCTAGTAGTGAACTGTATGGTGCCATTCTGGGCAAGGATAACACTAAATTGCAAAAACAAAAGACCCTCACACACATAGGACAAACTTGCACCAAAATGATGAAACAAAGGATACAAATAGCCTTCACGGTTAGTCCAAGGTGAATGAAACAATTTTTTAACCAAAAACTAGTTAGTTTGCTCCTAAGCGGTAAACAAAAACCTAAGATTAATGTTTTCAAAGTATTTGAAAAAAAACGGGCATAGTAACCTCTTACTTGCCTGAGAGACTGTTATAAAATAGAGATCAAACTTTTACCACAGACAGTGAAAACACAAAACAGGCCTAAAATCTTTCTAGACCACAAATGTTAGCTACAAATCACAATAGAATAGCATTGAGACAATAAGAAATAGTGCTAAAATAGTAAGAAATGACACTAAAATATTAATAAATGGCACTAAACCATGGAGTTATAGCGTGACTACGAGATGGTATAGCACTACTACAGCCTATTCGTCAATAACCTTCACAAAACACTCAAAATAAGGTTAGATTAGGACTAGGGAGTCCCACCAAGCATGTCAATGGAAGATGAAGAAACTTGCAAAGCATCAAAACAATGAAAATGAAAGCAAAACACAAATATTATACCTTCTAAAAGCCTTGAAGCCTCCTCACTCCTTGATAAGGCGGAAGGAGCTGCACCCAAACTCATTAGCTTTACCCAATGTGATGAAGTAATGTGGATTGCACTGCAAATTCTCAACACAATTTTAGCATGGTAAGGGTATGTTTGAAGGATTTGGAAGCTTTTTTGGCATTATGGATTTGCTTGAAATGAGATGATGAAAATGGCTTGTGGAGGGTCTTATTTATAGGCAAATTTGGAGGGATTTTGATCCAATGGTTGAGATTGAAAGTTGATATCAAGGGTGGAGATTAGATGAGAGATGGAGGGTTGAGATCTGATCAACAAATTGGATGGTGGAGAATAAAAATGAATTTTAATTCATTTTTGGGGAAGGCTTTTCATTTAATATGATAATGACTTATGAGGAAATCAAATATTATTTCCTTGGGAGGATGTGGAATTTAAAATTCCATTTTATGGGAGGATGTGTGTCACATGTGACACATGATAATTTTGGCACTCACATGTGTGAGTTCAATTTTGGAGAAGAGTTTAGCATGGAAATAGTAAGGTGAGGTGGATGGATCATGTGACCCATTTGAATTAAAAATTTCTTTTTATTCAAATGGTGTGGGAGAAGGTGTTAATGGAGGTTTAACCAAGATAATCAAGGTGATTAAATTAATTAATGTGGTTGGAGAAAATTAGTGAATGGGTTAATCAGGGTTTAGGATTAATTAAATAATGATTTATTTAATTAATCTAGGTCTAAGGGTTATGTAGGCTAGGGTAGTTAATTAAATAATAGCTATTTAATCAACTAGGCTAGGTTGAAAGAAAGTTAGGTGTGCAGAAATCGCTTCCTACACTAATCTAATGAGGAGAGATGAGTGTAAATTCATTTTAATCTTTACAGTTACAACAATGTTAACCCAACAACAGAGATATTTTAGCAAACACATACACAAGAATGTAAGATAGAAGAAGAGAGAGACAAGATATACGTGGGGAAAACCCTTATAGGTGAAAAACCCCACACTCCAAAACACAGCTTAAATGTATTCCAGTAAACAATCAAGGTTACAATACAGTTTCAGAGCCAATGCTCTTGCAGGAGTCTTTGACACTCGTATCTGGAGACAATTTGGCAGCATAACAGTACCTATCAATCGCATAATACATCTCCTCTCCACAGCACCTGTTTATATAGAAGATACAAGGCAAAAATGGCTCTATCTTGGGATGGGTATCCAACATGGCCTCATGGCCCAAAACCCACGCCTATGGACACTTGTACAACACTGTAGGATGTTCATGACACTTGTCAAGTCACCCCATCCCAAAGAGCTCACCTATTCCCAAGTTGGGCAATGACAGATGCTCTTATGACTCTTACAATTGTCATAGTTGTCATAACTTACAACTATAAGAGAATCTGTCATAAACATGCTATAAATAGCATATCCTCTTACAACATGTCATAACCCTCCTTGGGGTGCCTAAAGATGCCTTCTTCCAAGATACCTTGTGACACATGTCTTTACCTCTCATAGAATCTTCCATTTACGACTCTTATGCATCATAGATTTGTCATAGGAATCTGTCATGACCATTTCGGTCAATATTCCATTACACACTATCCAAGATGCCAACACATGGTAAAATATTCCTACCACTAAGTGGGATGCCTATCTCCTCATGTGAGGACAAATTTATAACTTGTCACCTTCCACGTAGGATGACACATCACCATGCCAACTCCCACAAGATGACAATAAGGATTTGCATCCTAATTACAATAATAGACAATAATTAAATAAATACAATGTAATATTACAAGGAATTACTAAGGTTGAGACACCTTAATTCCCAACATTCTCCCTTGTCAAACACCTTGTAAGCTCTGCCAATGGAAATAACAGGATTTAACTATTATAGGCCGAGAGGCCCATAGACTCCAAACACCATCTGAACTTCTCTATGCCCACTGGTTTCGTCAATGCATCTACATCATTCTTCAAAGTGTCTACCTTCTCCAAATTCACCTTCCCATCCTCTACCATGTCTCGCACAAAGTGAAATTGTACATCAATATGCTTTGTTCTGGCATGGAAAGTTGGATTCTTTGCTAGGCAAATCGCACTCTGACTGTCACAACAAATCGTAATCTGTCCTGCATCAACACCAATATTTGAACATAATTTCTTAATACAAATGGCTTCCTTACAAGAATGAGTTGCTTCCATATACTCAGCTTCTATCATGGACAAAGCAACCACAGGTTGTCGCTTACTCATCCAACTAATTGCACCACCAAACATAGTGAACGCACAGGCACTGGTGGATCTCCTGCTATCAATGTCACCCGACCAATCAGAATCCACGAATCCATGAATACAAACTGAATGTGGAGGTTCTGTAGCATTACCATGATAGCATATGGAATACTCAGAAGTACCCCTCAAATATCCAAACACTCGCTTAACTGCATCCCAATGTACCCGTCCAGGATTAGCCATAAATCAACTAAGGACTCCCACTACTTGGGCAATGTCTGGTCTTGTGTAGACCATATCATACATCAAACTGCCAACAACACTAGCATAAGGTACTTTGCTCATGTCCTCCACCTCACTAGGAGATTTTGGACAATCATTAACAAACAACTTTATCCCCAAAGAAACAGGAACACACAATGGTCTACAATTTGCCATGCTGAACCTATCCAACACGGTCTTCACATACTTACTCTAGCTTAACCAAAGTTTTCTGTTAGCTATCTCTTCTGATTTCCATTCCCATAATGTACCTGGCTGCCCCTAGATTTTTTATCTCAAATTGTGCTGACAACTGGGACTTCAAACCAGAAATCATATTCTTACCATTCCCAATTAACAACATATCATCAACATACAATGCAATAATGAGAATGTGATCATTGTCATATTTGTAATACACACAATGATCTAATTTCAATCCCAGAAATCCAACCGACAACACAAAGGCATCAAACTTCAAGTACCACATCCTAGGAGACTGCTTCAAACCATACAAAGATTTTTTCAACTTGCAAACCAAATTTTCTTTACCTTTCTCTATGTAATGCTCTAGCTGTGACATGTAAATCTCTTCCTCCAAATCACCATGAAGGAATGCTATCTTCACATCCATCTGCTCCACCTCTAAGTCATAAGCTGCTACAAGAGATAACAAGAACTAAATAGATGTCAACTTTGCAACGGGAGAGAAAATTTCACCATAATCAATTCCCTTCACTGTGAATACCCCTTCGCAACTAGTCTGGCCTTATACTTTTCAACACTACCTTCTGCACTGAATTTCTTCTTGAACACTCATTTGCATCCAACAGGTTTCCATCCTTCAGGCAATGGCACCAAGTCCCATGTTTTATTCTTTTCCAAAGAAGCCATCTCATCTTCCATGGCCTCCTTTCAGGAACCTGAATCTTTCTTGCCCATAGCCTTTGTCATAGCGCTAGGCTCATCAGTGTTAGTAAGCAAGGCAAAAGCACAACTAGAGTCAAGTAATGAATAACCAAGCCTATCAGGTTGCTTTCTTGTTCATGTAAACTTCCTCAATGGCTGAGGTTGAGGTTTTGCTTCTTCTTCTGAACTTTCATAGTTGCTAGAGCTCTCCTCATCATCAGGTCTCATAGGATCTGTCGGTTTAGTCTTCTGAGGGGTAGAAGGAAACTGAACCACATCTTCTTTCTTTTCTATCTGTTCTGGCTGTAAAACAACAGAAGAAGGTGTTAGCTCTCTGAAGATAACACTTCTTCTATACAACACTTTTTCAGCCACAGGATCCCAAAGCTTGTATCCTTTCACACCGACACCATAGCCAATGAAAATACACTTACCAACCTTGTTCTCCAATTTAGACCATTTCTCCCTAGGCACATGTGCATATGCCTCACAACCAAAAACATGAAGATGTCTAATTGAAGGCTTCTTACTAGACCACACCTCCATAGGTGTCTTACCAACAAGAGCTGATGTAGGAGATCTGTTTACCAAGTAGCAAGCAATGGCAACAACTTTAGCCCAAAACTTTTATTCGAGGCTTGCTCCACTAAGCATACTCCTAGCCTTCTCCATCAGTGTCCTGTTCATCTTCTCTGCAACTCCATTTTGCTGCGGGGTGTATGGAGTTGTCTTATGTCTTTCAATCCCTTGCTCTTTACAGAACTTATTGAACTCTGTCAGATAAAACTCACCACCGTTATCAGTTCTCAAACACTTAAATCTTTTTACTAGTCTGATTTTCAACAAAGGCTTTAAACTCTTTAAACTGACTAAAGACTTCAGTCTTGCTTCTGATAAAATAAACCTGTGTACTTCTACTGTAATCATCTATGAAAGATACAAAATATATAGATTTGGAAATTGAAGGAACATTAACAGGACCAAACACATTAGAATGAATAAGATCTAATACACCAGAAGACTTGTGAGAACTAGAGTAAGACTGAACACGATTTTGCTTTCCATATACACAATGTTCGTAAAAGTCGAACTCGAGATTACAATCATTTAACCCCTCAACGATGTTTTTATTTTTCAGAGTTCTAAGACCCTTCTCACTAATGTGGCCATATCTCAAATGCCATAACATAGTCTTTTCAGCAGGAAGTTTAACTTTCAAAGCATGTGCACTACCATCAGAATGTGTTACAATAGATTTCTTCACTGCTCGTTCAGATGGTGGGGATGAAGTGACTGTAGCTCTTTTCTTCGAGTCAGAAGAACTATTGCATTGTGAAGTGCATGCCTCCAGCTGAAATAGAGTACCTCTCCGAGTACCCTTCACAAGCACCATAGATCCTCTAGTCATCTTGCATCCATCATTCGAAAAGACAACTTGCACACTTGCATCATTCAACATACTTACAGAAAGCAGGTTTCGTTCCAAGCCTGGGATGTGCATAACCTCAGTGATCCACTTCACTCGTCCATCAGGGAATCAAATTGAGACTCTTCCATGACCAACAATCTTCAGATGATCTAATCATCACCCAGGTACACTCTTCCACCATCAAACTCTTCATACTTTGTGAACCAGCTTCGATGCAAGGTCATGTGGAATGATGCACCAGAATTAATCAACCACACATCATCAGATGCATGGGTGGCCAGGGCTGTGATGAAAGCATCACCATCATCTTGTGATTTGTCAGAATATGAATCTGGGACATTCTTCTTCTTCTTCTTCTTTTCTTCCTTGCATTCCTTTCAAAAATGTCCAAATTTACCATAGTTCCAACATAGAGCCTTAGACTTTTTAGGAGATTTAGATCTCCCACGAGATTTGGATTTGCCTTCTCAGCTTTCTTGTCCTTCTTTTTCCCTTTCTCCTTGGGTCTTCCATGAACTGCAAGAGCCTCTTTAGCTGCCTCAGAAGACTTTCTCTGCATCTCTTCAGATAACAGCAAAGATACCACTTCATCCATTGTGAATGTGGATGTGGTGCTTCCAATAGCCATAACAAGATGATTTTTGTGCAATTAACATGTTGAAGGCATTCGGGTGATCTGCAATAGATCCTCCATCCCCCATCTTCAGAGAATACAACTTCTTTCTCAGAAAAAAGTTTGTTCACTAGGGATTTGGCCTAATAAACATCTCCCAACTTCTTCCAAAGGTCTTTTGTGCTATTCTCCTAATGGACATTTAACAAGACAGAATCAACTAGACTGAGTCTTATGAGACCCTTAGCCTTCTGATCTTTGAGATCCTAATCAGCTTGTGCCATTGCAGCTGGTTTTACACCGGATACAGTTTCCCATAGGTCATGATCAAGAAGCATGTCTTCCATCTTAAGTTTCCATAACTCAAAATTAGTGCCATTGAATTTCTCCACTTCTAACCTTCCGGATGTGCCTGCCATCTCTTTCCTACAACAAGATTACATAATGCTCTACACAAAACTCCCACTCAACCTAAGATTAACTCAAAAAACCCCTACCCAACAACTAGGATCAAAGGTGATCAAGCTCTGATACCAACTGAAAGGAAGTTAGGTGTGCGGAAATCGCTTCCTACACTAATCTAATGAGGAGAGATGAGTGTAAATTTATTTTAATATTTACAGTTACAACAATGTTAACCCAAAAATAGAGATATTACAACAAACACATACACAAGAATGTAAGACAGAAGAAGAGAGACAAGATATACGCGGGGAAAACCCTTACAGGTGATAAACCCCACACTCCAAAACACAGCTCAAATATATTCCAGTAAACAATCAAGGTTACAATATAGTTTCAGAGCCAATGCTCTTGTAGGAGTCTTTGACACTCGTATCTGGAGACAATCCGACAGCATAATAGTACCTATCAATCACATAATACATCTCCTCTCCAAAGCACCTGTTTATATAGAAGATACAAGGCAAAAATGGCTCTATCTTGGGATGGGCGTCCAACATGGCCTCATGGCCCAAAATCGATGCCTATGGACACTTGTCCAATGCTGTAGGATGTTTAGGACACTTGTCAAGTCACCCCATCCCAAAGAGGTCACCTATTCCCAAGTTAGGCAATGACAGATGCTCTTATGACTCTTACAACCATCATAGAATCTGTCATAGCTGTCATAACTTATAGTTGTAAGAGAATCTATCATAAACTGGTTATAAATAGCATATCCTCTTACAACATGTCATAACCCTCCTTGGGGCGCCCAAATATGCCTTCTTCTAAGATGCCTTGTGACACATGTCTTTACCTGTCATAGAATCTTCTATTTATGACTCTTACGCGTCATAGATTTGTCATGACCGTTTCGGTCAATATTCCCTTACACACTGTCCAAGATGCCAACACATGGAAAAATATTCCTACCACTAAGTGGGACGCCTATCTCCTCATGTGAGGACAAATTTATAACTTGTCACCCTCCACATAGGATGACACATCACCGTGCCAACTCCCACAATATGACAATAAGGATTTGCATCCTAATTGCAATAATAGGCAATAATTAAATAAATACAATGCAATATTACAAGGAATTACCAAGGTTGAGACACCTTAATTCCCAACATATGTGTAGGTTGATTAGTAGGGTAGATTAATTAAATAAGTACGATTTATCTAATTTATTAGGTTTAGGAAAGTGGACAAATTAATCAAATAAATATTTATCATATTTATTTATTTAATTGGGATGATGTTAGTAAGGTATAGTGATGATTTAATTAAATTAATTTAGGACTAAGGGTAAATTGATGAAGAATGGCTAATAATGGATGATCAGGGATGATGTGGGTTAATTAATTAAATAATTATGAATTTATTTAATTAATTGGGTGAAAGGAGAAATTAGTGATATGGATGATGCAGAAAGATGGTTGAAGGATTAAGACATTTTTAGGTGTCCACCTATCCTTGGGGCATCAAAATCCAACATAAAATTTATCTTGCCCTTGGCGTCACAAAAGCATTTACTTGAAGAAAATAAAATAAAATCAAGTACAAAAGAAAGTCCAAAGGAATTCCGTAAATCTATGTCTACTTGTGAGATTGTGAGTTCCACATCACCTCCATTTCATGACACTTCCATCACCCTCCATGATCAAATCCTAAACCATCCCACTCATCTCATAATCACCACAACTCTATTTTACACCACGCCTCTCACTCCACTTAACCTACTAAAGTCATTCACCCAAGAGGCTATGATGGTTCCCTTTCGCGTTGCCTAAACACAAAAGGGGATAATCCTATACTTAAAGAGATGTATGCAGTATCCCTGGTGCCCTTACTAGTGACATTATCCTTACAAACAAGCTTCCTAGACATACATGGGCTTATGCATATTCTGATCACCATCATGTTCATTATCCACTTGATACTTCTAATGATCCAGAGTTTGAAGATCCACATGATACCATCCACCTCACAAGGTTTCATACTTAGCTTGTCAAGTATTCCCAATCGTAAAAAAAAAGTAAAGAGAAATAATTCATCCTATGGCAAAAACCACTTTTGTGGCACCTTGGACAAGTACCATGGTGAAAACTTGCTCGCATATGCCATGTGTAGTAGCTAGATATTGTTGTCCTCTAGGCTATTTATCCTTTTATCTATCCATCTATCTTGCATGTCCTAGTCTTCCATCTATTTGTTTACCCATCCTTCCATCTCCTTCCATGCCTTAGCCTTTCATCTATCCCTTTATCCATCCTCCTTTTCTCCATTTGCATTGTCCTAGGATTCCATTGCATCCATCTCATGATCCCATCATCACCATACACTTGGGGACAACGAATTGTCTCTTGCTTTGGACATAGGCATTCTTATTAACTATCTTTGGTCCAGGGTATAACTAATTTCATATTTTTTGGGTTTTATCCACTTATACATTTCGTGTCTTTACACATTTGATGATATCATATATTCTGTCTTACACATGTAGTGTTAGCACCAAAAACCCAAAAAATAAAAAATATTCCGAAAATAAAAAAATAGGAAAACATTTCAAAAATACAAAAAATACAAAAATATCCCAAACTACAAAAATATCCCAAAATACAAAAAAAAAATTAAAATATGCAAAAATTCAAGCAATAAACTCAAATGTGTGCCATCCTTCATCTATATCAATCTAGTCAAGCAATGTTGTCAAGTCATTCAAATGCATCCTTGGTTTTGTTTCCAACCTTGCTGTTAACCTAATCTTTCGATCAATCATCTCATCATCATCTTTGGTATATGTCTTTCCCTTTCTTTATGTTGTTTGGGACATGTGTCCTTCCCTCATCAACAACACTCTCTTCATCGATCATCTATCATCAATTTTTAGCTTGGCAAGGGTAACACCTTATTTGTCTTTGTGTGATTTTGTGCATGCTTACTTCCTTTCTTGTGTGTGTTTATCATTTTATCTTGCATTTGTATCTAGTCCTTGCAAAATATTGTCACAACGACATCATGGTCTTCCATAATATGGTGCCACATAGGGGCATATGTTTGCTTGTGACCTTTGTCTTTATCATTTTATCTTGCATCTTTATCATTTTGTATCTGCATCAGTCCTGGTAACCTACATGCCATAGCGGTATTATGATCTTTCATGTATCATGGTGCTATAAGACATAGGGTTGCTTGTGACCTTATTGGGCATCCTTTTACGCATGAGACACATCGTCACCCTGGTCTTTATACCTTGATGCATAATGTCTAGTGCTATAGCAAAAATCATGATTCCTCACCTAATGCAACATAACTTGTCTTTCTCTATTTTTTTGTTGTCCTATCCATTCTAAGAGTCTACCTGTGTCCTTCATACCCACCTATCCTCTCGAGGGGTCATCCCATCCCATCATCCCTTTCTGATCGTCCATACCTTTTCTTATTTGAAATGATGCTACTTCCTTTTGGTCGCAATATCATCTCAAAGAGAGACAAAATGTAGACACCTAGATTTGACCTTGCCATCCATCCTAGTAATCTCCTATCATATTATCCATTCCCTTTAGCCAATTAATTAAATAAATAAATTACATTATTCATTTAATTAATTTTATCCATTTTACCCTAGCTTGTTTTATAATTAATTAAATAATTTTATAATTAATTATTAGCTCCCACCTTCTCCCATAATTAATTAAATAATTTTATTATTTATTTAATTATCTTATCCCACTTATCCTCATCTTGGTATAAAAATCTAAAAACCCTAAGCCAACCTTATGAGGATAGGTCTTATCCTTCCCTTAATCCATCTCAATTAATCTTGTCCATCCATCCTTGATCCATGTCTCATTTGACCCTAGCCATTGATGTCTAATTTAATCTTGGCCATTCATCCATTTGTCCTAGATCATATAAATTAGAGCATCCTTCAAGTCATTTTCCACTAGGAAGCATGAACTAGAGCTTTCTACCTAGAGCACTTTATGATTTATGAGCTATTTTCTACACCTATGAAAGTAATGTTATGCTACTAGTGTGAGCAATCAACATTTATACATCAAATATCATTATCAAGCATCACTGGAGCACATCCACCATTCGTCATGGTGTATCAAGGGCTATTGTGGTAACATTGTTTCATTGTTTTCCTTTGATTTTGATAGTCCTTTTCTCATTTTGAGGTTATGTAGATGTGAAATAGGAGCTTTCATTGTGATTGATTTCCATTTAATTATTTTACATTTTTGCACCATACAATCACCTTACACTTAACATAAGTCAATAGAGCTTAACTAATTTTACCACATAATTGAAACATCATAGACTCACAAAGAAACCAAAAATGAGGGATGTTACACATTATATATTCATCATTTTTGATAAGAGCACTAGCCCTAGATAGTCCTAGGTTATTCCTTGAAGCCCTATCAAAGTTCATTTTAAACCACCCCATAGAAGGAGGACTCCATTAAATAATAACTTTTTTTTTAGACTTTGGGTTGAGAACTATAAAAAGGTTTCTAATCTTGGGCTAAATCCTCAAAATAGAATTCTCAAGGGGGTGAGCCTCTTTAGATTTATAATGTTGAGTGAAACTTTATGCTTTGATAGCATGCCTTCACTATCTCCTCCCAAATTTTGTCTTGAGTCTTCTCCTTGGCATTGAAAATCCTATTATTCCTTTCCAACTATGTACACTTTCTAGACTGTGAAACTAGGATCCATATCCCAAAGTACTTGAAGGAAATTAAGAGAGATCGGTGATCTCCAAGATTCTAAGTTGTCCTTAGAGGATTTTGGAACACCCACTTGGGGTTAAAAATGTCCAGGAATCTTATTCCAAAGACCCCTCACAAAATCATATTGCATAGTCAAGTGGTGACAACTCTCCTCATGATTAGGGCATAGAAAACATCTACTAGGACCAAAAATACCCTTCTTTGGAGATGGTCCTAGGTGAGGACCTAAGAATCGTAGGAAAGCTAAACAAAAAAACTTGGTTTTTGGCCACGATTTAGAATTCCATATCTTATCCTGAACAAAAGAAGAAGAATTCTTAGGAGAAAGAAGCTTACAATAACTATCCTTGATGGAGAAAATCCCTACCCCTTCCTGATTACAACCAAAATTATCATCTCTACTCTGTGCATATGATAATGGCGATAAGATAATGTAGAAGATAGATCACACACGACACAAGAGATGTTAATGGGCCAAGATGCTCTAATATCCAATTTATGCAAAAATAGAATAAACCCTTGAGGTAGGGTAACACCATATAATACTCCTTATGGAAGAAGCCACTCCACACTATATCTCCAAGAGATCCCAAACACAATATCATATTCATAGTGAAATATCCTTACAATGATATTCACCTTCTTTATATATACCTCCTCCTAATAACATAATGGAGGGGTAAGCCATTAAACCCATGTAGGCCTCCTAAAATTACCTAATATAATTAATTACTAAATTATATAACTAAATTAAGGGATGTGTGCCACATGTTAGCATTTCCATACACTTATATACAATATAATATCATATACCTAGATACATAATATGACATCCCTCCTTAACATGTTTTATCCTTAAAAAATGAGAAGAAGCCAAATAGTAAGACTGCTACAAGTCATTACAAATATGACGTCATGTATTATCATCCAACCATCCATGGGTGATCTTTGTAGTGGTTTTATCTTGACAACACCTAGATCCCATCCTTGATCCACAATTCATTGCACCCACTTGATTCCATTCTTCATCATATTATGTCCTCTTTTTTGCCATGAATAACCATTGCTTCTATGATGCCACTAATTGTTGTATTTGCTCCTTTAATTCCATGTAGATCCATAGTGGATGACTTGTTGATTCCATGTATTTTCATGCCTCCTTTATGGTTTCATCCATGATTCTTGCCTCTCACAATGATGTGGATGCCTATATAATGCAACCTTTTCTATCTTTAGAAACTTCTTTGATTCTTCCCCCTTTATTGTTGCTTGTTTAGTACGTTGACTCAGGAAGTAGAACTTTTTCTCTTTTTTCTTTATATCTATCTCCTCTTCTTTGTCATTTGATTCTTTGATACAGTCTCATGCAGCTTCTTGAATTTTCTCTACCTTGACTTTCCTTTGGTTTTTATTATGTGTAATATCCTATAATGTAACTTTTTTCCTCCTATACCAAAGCTTCATGAACTTCTTTTGCACATTAATGTTTATTGTTCCCAAGGATTCTAACCATGGATAAATAACAACAATATGCAACCCATCCATATCCAAAGCATAAAAGTTTGAATGCACAACTTATTTATCCATGGAGAGATTTAAATCTTAAATGATTGAATATCTTACCCTGTAATGAAGCAATTTGCACAATAGAAGAATATAATAGGAAATATGCTGCAAATACTTGATAATAATATGCCACTTTGAGGGGGCAACCTCCTAATCCACTTCAAGGGGGATAAATCCAATAGTATTGAATAAGAACACAATACTCAATATGATAATAACTAATGTCTCTACCTCATATATATACCATACTTATTCCATGGATGCCACCCAGGCCGACCTAACTACCTATATAAGATTATATTAATGATTATATAACTTAAATAAGAGTTAAGGTAGCCACAAGTTGACTACTCATAATCATATACACACTATAGGATTAGGAGTGTAGCATGCCCCCCACCTTTACAAAAGTGTTTTCCTCAACGCTGATCAATTGTGGTAGTTTCTTCATAAAATATCCATCTTCCCATATGGTAACTTTGACTAGAAAATATTTCCATATAATAAGGTAATTTGGAATTATCGATGTCCTCAACTTATTCATGTGTGTTTGGAAAATTAACTTCAGCTCCAAGATGTGTCTTCCCTTTGCATCTAGCTCTTGATGGAGATGAATATGTTCTTCCATTTCTCTAACCTTTTGGTGTGCTTTCGAGGAAGAGGTGAGGAATGGTAGATGGAGGAAGGGATGTGTGTCATGGTATGATGTCTCAAGGAATGGGAAGAAAGGATGGTGATTCATAAGATAATATGAAGAATGATGGTAGAGTGAATTGACATTGTGGTAACTGTAGCATGTCATGGGGTGAATCATGCATTAATATACGTTGTGGAGTGAGAAAGGGGTGGTATGGGTATGGTTGAATGGAGTATTGAGGTGATTTAATTGGTGATGACCTAGGTGAAGTGATGGGTAAGGTGTCTTATGTGGGATTTCTAGAAAGTGTGATTGGTAATGGTGGGGATAGCTAAATGTCATCTTCTAAGGGTTCAAAGGTGAGGAAAGTGTAAGATGGGGATATGGGATAATCCATGGTTTAATGATTATTCAAGGGAGACTCCTTAAAATGATTATTAATGATGGTGTCAGTAGGGGGAATGGAGTCTATGAATGTAGGTGTGGGAATGTGAGCTATGCATTGTGATTGTATTGGATGAATAATGGAAAGTAGGGGCACCTGTCTAGTGATGGAAGGAGCCACATGATCAAATGATGTTTGGGGAAGGGCTTTTCTTAGGAAAGTAAGGATTTGGGTGAGGGTCTAGGATTTGGTGGAGAAGAATTTATGGAAAATTTGGAGGTCATTAAAATTGACATGAATAGAAGAAGTACAAGACATGGCTAAGGATAAATGGTAGGCTCAAAATAGAATAACTAGGACTATGATGATGAAGATGGAAAGAAAAGTCAACAACAATAGTATGATATGGGATAGGATTAGAAAAAAAGAGTACTACAACTAGAGCAAGAGGAAAGTGAGGACATAATGCAAAGTTAAACATGACAAGAACTCTCTTGGAAGACTAAGCATGGACTATAAGAAGATTGAACTAGTTGGATCTGTTAGGTTCACCAAATGAAAGAACCTTAAAGGTTAACCTTAATTAGGTAAGATTATTTTTGAGTGTGGTTGTTTGTGCAACAATGTGTAAATTAATGTTACCTAAGGATAAATCTAACTATACTAATATTTTAGTAACTATGAGAGCTAGGACTAACAATTAGACTAAAAACTTGACAAACAATACAACTTGGACACATGTAGGACTTGGAAAATGAAAAAGAAAAAGTATTAAATGTGGAAACAATGAAAAAGTGGTATTAGTTGCACCTATGTAGAGAAGTGGTCTTTATGAAAGATGCTTAGAATTATGCTCTATATCTATTTGTGAAGTTTGGAGGTGATTGGACCTAAAGGATATGACCACCATATGCAAAATAGCCTACCTAATGGGTATGTGCATGGAGAGAGAGAGAGAGAGAGAGAGAGAGAGAGAGAGAGAGAGAGAGAGAGAGAGAGAGAGAGAGAGAGAGAGAGAGAGAGAGAGAGAGAGAGAGAGTATTGAACAATGGTAAAATATAATGTGGTAGGATGTGAGTTTTAGATGTTGCGATATAGCATGGAGATATGTCTACATGTGGTGATGCTATGGAAATTTAACAATGAGTAATTTGAAGATGTACTCACAACTACATATTTAATTGTGTTAGTAGAAGCATAAATAATAATGCAAGTGCACTTGTAGCAGAGTTGAAGTTTATGTGGAAAAATATAGAGGCTTGGTTATGTCAAGAGAATGTTCTACAATACTACAAGTTGAAAGAATTGGTTAGATGGTTGTATGTGTTACCACAAGCTTATGGTTGGTAGTGGTGGTTATACAAGAAGACATGAATACATTGACTATAGTTAGTAATAAACTATTGATAGTTAGTAACAAACTAAAAAATAATGAAAAGAATAGGGTAAAGCAAAATGGATATCCGTTTTGGGCAACCTAAAATGGATATCTGTTTTGCAAAACCGATATCCATTTTGCAAAACCGATATCTGTTTTGCAAAACAGATATCCATTTTGCAAAACATAAAAAAGGGAAAATGATATTTTACCAAAGCAAAACGGATATCTGTTTTGCTTCACTTTTGCCTTGTATGTAGGCTTGGGACTGTCATAGTTGACTTTCCCTCAATTCTAATTCACTCTCTTCTTCGAACTTCACCCTTCGTGCTGACGATTTTTTTTATGAAAAATTGATAAAACGAAAAGGGTTTATAGAAGAAATTGCCAGCTTTCTAAAAATATAAGATTTGTTTGGTTACCATTTTATTAAATAATTATTAATAATTTTCTATATAGTGTGTGTCTGAAATCCTGATGGACACACTGATTGAAAAATATCCATAACTTTCAAACCGTTTCACCTTTTTGAGATCCAAAAGCTACGTCACACTCTATGCTTTTCTGGCTATAGGTTAAAAAAAATTGAATTTTGATTTTTTTTTATCGAGTTAGGTTGGCTTGAAAATTACTTTTTAGTTTTAAAAAAAAGTCACAGTAAAAAAATCATAACTAATTATTTTATTAGAATTTTTTTAAAAAAAATATGCGTCACATCCGGGCATGAGTCTACTTATTTTGAAAGTTTCAATTTTTTTTTTTTTGCTCATAGTTAGGTTGGCTGGAATGACACCCACTTTTTATTTTTTTCTAAAAAAATTAATAGCTGTTCATTGAAATATTCATTTTTCACTAAGTAAATTAAGTTTTTTTTAAAAAAAATAGTAGCCCATAAACTAGATTCAATTCTCTACAAATTTCGTTCTTACATCTTTTTCAAATTGTGTAGATAATCCATTCAAATTTTCACATGAACTTGATTAAGTCTGATTTTTTGTATTTTCATTGCCACTTAGAGGTATAGTTTAGCCTATCATGATCCTGCACATACCCTGGCCTCGCCATGATGGGAATAAATAATTTTGGAATAAATCACACAAAAAATATAATTAATCTAAAATTTTTGTTGTAACCTACTAGGGCCTAGATCTCACTTCCCAAAAAAATCTTCAAGCAATTCATTAATTTGTAGGTGGAAACCCTAATTTAGTAACAACTTCCTCATATCTACTTCAAATGCCTTCAAATTAGGAATGTAGATATAGAAAATTTCCTTTGTCCAAACCTCTAGAAATTAGAAAATTTTGCTAAATTGCAATCCTAGGAGTGAAAATAGTGGAAACCCTAATTCTACAATAACTCAATTCTACTCCAATTGCTTTGAAATTTGGCTTGTAGTAGCTTCAATATGTCGTTGAGAAACATTTTAAAAATCTTGAAAAGATTCAGCAAAATTAGAGAGATATGCGCTTCACAAAATGACCTCCAATTTTTTTTGAAAATGCGTTGTTTCTTGCCTTCACGGTGCCAAGATCATGCTCTAATACCACTTTTAATGAAACAACTTGCACAATAGAAGAATATAATAGGAATTATGCTACAAATACTTGATAATATATGCCACTTTGAGGGGGAAACCTCCTAATCCACTTCGAGGGGGATACCTCCAATAGTCTTCAATAAGAACACAATATTTAATATGATGATAATAACTAACTTCTACCTCCTATATATAACATACTTATGCCATGGATGCCACCCAGGCCGACATAACTACCTATATAAGACTATATTAATGATTATATAACTTAAATAAGAGTTAAGGTAGCCATAAGATGACTACTCATAATCATACACACACTATAGGATTAGGGGTGTGGCATACTCACTATTTGACTTTCCTTGATGTGCTTTTCTTGTACTTGTAGTTTCTTGGCTAATTTCATGCTAATGAATTTATACTTGCTACAAGGGTTTATAGAAATAACAACCTTTACCTTTCAAATACATCCATGAAATTGAAGGATTGAATCTTCCTTGGAACTAAAGTACATGTACCTATATCCTTCATATATTCTCTTCATCTCTTTGTCCTTATCTTGTCCTTCTTCTTCTTCTTCTTCTTTCTCTTCATCTTCTTGTTCTTCTTGTTCTTGTTCATATTTTTCTTCTTTGTCTCCTTCTCCTTCTTCATTTTCTACTTCTATTTTTTCTTTTGGTTCCCATTTGTCTAAGAAAGCTTGTTCTAGTTCATCCAAATAAGAAATATCCTTATGAAATGGTGCATACTGTTGGTTAGCTTCACCTTTTAAGGGTATCACAAAATGTATCTCCCATGTTATACTTTTACCATAATCTTTTTTATATTTGTGCCACCATCTAATGCATAGATCCACTTCCATCAAAATTAGGAAACCCCTTTGAAACTAGGGCTTTTCGAAAAATTCTTTCAATGGATCACTTTACTACTAAATCTAGTTGATGAAACTTTAACTTTATCATTCAATAATGTTTTCAGCATAAAAACCAAAAATACAAATAATAGACACCTAATGAATTTTATGAGCTTTCTAGAAATGTAAATTTTGAGAAAAATTCCATGATTTACACCTGGAAAGCGAATTTATGAAAAAACATAAAATTACAATAAGTCCCTCAATATTGATGATCCAAAGCTAAATTTTAGAATGTGGCTTCCTTATTTGATCCTCCAACTTTATTAAAAATTATAAAAAAATTCAAATTTGTTTGGAAGATATAGGGGAATCTTCAAAAATTAGGGTTTGATCCTCACCTTTGCCCATATCATAGCTCTGATACCACTTGATGAGATATGTGCATATAATAATGGTAATAAGATAATGTAGAAAATAGATCACACGCCACACAAGAGTATTGCAAGGTGTGCACCCTTGGTCTCCTTGTGCAGTGCAGTGCAGTGCTTGGGTTTGTGAGAAGGCTTAACTGCCTCCTGTGGATTCATTAACTTTGGTAGTTGTATTGGGCATTAACAGGTTGATCTTTTGGTGCAATGACAATTGTCTTTCAGATAATTGGTATAAGAACCTGGGTCACAGGTTGGAACCGCTCGCTTGTGCTGGGGGGATTGTTGCAAGGTGTGTGCCCTTGGTCTCCTTATGTTGTGCAATGCAACACTTGGGTTCGTGACAAGGCTTAACCGCCTCCTGTGGACTCATTAACTTGGGTGGTTGTATTGGGCATTAACAAGTCAATCTTTTGGGGCAATGGCAACCATATTTCTAACAAAGAGATGTTCATAGACCAATATGTACCCTAATATCCAATATATGCAAAAATAGAATAAACCCTTGAGGTAGGGTAACATCATACAATACTCCTTGTGGAAAAAGCCAATCAATACTATATCTCCAAGAGATCCCAAACACAATATCATACTCTTCACATATTGCTACAATGATAGTTAGCTTCTTTATATAGACCTCCTCCTAATAACATAATGGAGCCCGGTAAACCATTAAACCCATGCAAGAGTCCTAATTAACTAATATAATTAATTACTCAATATAACTAACTTAAGGGATATGTGCCACATGTCAATATCTCCATCCACTTATATATAATACAATATCATATCCCTAGATACATATAACAAAAGGCCTAACTATTTGAAGTAAGGCTTCAAAGTGTATTCTAGCAACTTCAGGAATGTTAGGAACCAAAGGAAAGATTTCCACTTCCTAGATAGACCCCTAGCCTCCACTTTCTCCTTCTAATAGTTATTGACCTTAGAACCCTAGGAATCCATAAGGGTATTCATCAAAGGGTGTAGATCTTAGATCTCATTACGAGGTTTATCAGAGATCCACCTATCATCCCAAAAGGAAGTACCTTTGCCATTCTAAATAATTTTGAAGCCAAAATGACTAATTAATTTATTGACATCCTTAATGCATTCCCAAATAGGGAAGTCTTCCCTGTGAAGGAAGCATAAAGGATTGTCACTTGACATATATTTGTCCCTAAGGATATTGATCCACGAAGCATCTTTTCCTGAGATGAATCTCCAAATGAACTTAGCTAGGAGAGCTTGGTTGAAAAGATTGGTATCTTTTCCTGAGATGAATCTCCATGAAACCTATTACCCCTCAATTTTAACAATATAGGGTAACTTCCCTATTATGTTTTGCAAGCAGGGTAATTAAACATGTTAAAGGGAGTGACATAGGTCTATAAATTACCTTGCATTAATATATTTATTTAATTCCTTTAAAAGAATTAAAATATTATTTTGTGGTGCAAAGGTAATTAAGTTCACACTATAGCCATGTAAAAATAAATCTACATGTGCTTAAGTGGCTTTAATATTTTCAAGGTGAATTAATTCTTCTAAAAGAATTAATTGATTTTACAAAAGGGGTAAAATTATTCCCGCTTGCCTTATAGGGGAATAATTAGCATTAGGTAGGTTATGTTAGTGAATTAATTCTTATTAGAATTAATTTATGTAAAAAGCATGAAGTGATGATTTTAGTTTTGGCTGGAGATGAAGGAAAAAATGAATAAACAATTTAAGAGTAAAAGTTTGGTGAAAAGAAGTTACGAGTAGTTTCAAAACTACTTGTGTGTCATAAAATGTTATAAAAGGAGATTATTTTTCATTTTAGACAGTTCTTCTCTCTCAGAAGTATTTTTGGGGAATGGAGGAATAATGAAGGGTTGGAGAAGGTATTTCTCAAATTAATCATTTAGTATGAGGAGGAAAGGGGGGTATTTTACATAGCTTCTATAATGTCATTTTGGGGAGAACATAGTATTTTGTTCTACTTTATTCATTAGTAGAGGAGAAGATTGACAGTTCTATTTATCTCTATATGTATTGCCATTATTCTTTGTATGTTGAATGTATGGTGTATTGGATATGATATCTGCATTTCTATGTGTGAAATATTGATAACATGCTTCTTTTATGATTGTATTGCCATTGGAGTGTCTTGTGATGCAAAGGTGGTGATCCGGTTATTGTGATTCATCCATTATCTTTCTCCATTTGCGTGTCTGGAAAAAGAGCCTAGTGAGTTATTATTATAAGTAAAACTCTTGCCTGCAACACAATGCTTAATGTGGTTTTTGTTATAATTTCATAGTTGTGGTAATTTGCCTTTCCCACTTTCAGGTCAAAAGCATACCAAAAAATTGTTAAATTCATCCTACAAAGGGAGCTGTACCTTCTAAAATATTCAGAGGGCAATTAATGGAATTGTCCAACTATTAGTGGTATTTGTCTCCTCAAATTGGACGAGTCATACATTGTACAAGTGATGACAAATCTATTCACTAACAGATTTTTGGTGACTACTGGGAAATATTCAAAATGAAATACCGGTGCATTTTATTTCCCCAGAAATCTAGAGGTACCTCCCCTAGGATGGAGGTTGGCGGCTCTACGAAAGGTGAATATCAGAAAATGCTTGCAAAATATCCAAAAATTAAAAGAATGGATTCCTACAAGCAATGAAACAAAGAAGGTCTCTCTCTATTTATTGCCCCCTTCAAGATGAATCAAATCATTGAGGTAGAGGGTGATCTGGTGAAGGAGGTGCAATTCTTATGAAATTTCTACAGGGTAGTGCCAATAAAAAAACATTTTTCGCCTAAAGACCTGAACAAAGAAGAGCCTATACATAAAGAAGAAGAAATCGGTGGCATTGAACATGAGAACGAAGAAGATCTTGAGGTCAAAACAAACAGTGGTCAGAAAGAAGAAAAGCCAGAAAATTTTCAACCTCTCGAAGTTTTAGCCCCAAGTTTGTCATTGGAGGCATCCAAGGAAGATTTGGTTTAGCTGCATACAATTGAAGAGTCACGTGAACAACCATTGAACAAAGCCCTTAGAGGTATGGGTAATCTTGTTGACATTTCAATTGCATTCATGGAGGAAGGTATATCTGTTACATACCCTCTTATAGGTGCAAATAATGAAAATGGGTGTCCCATGTCTTTGGTCATAGATGAAATTAATTTGCATATTCTTGCAATTTTACTCATTTTCCCACCCATGCCTTATATCTTTCCTATGGGTGTAATCAAAATCATGCTCCTACTATTGTCTATACCCTTGCAAAAATTATCACCATTTTACAAAAGATTATCTCGTAAAGGCTCATACTTTGATCAGCCCATAAAAAGTTATGTGTAGTCTTGTAGCTGCCCTCTTTCCTTTGTAAACAGTTTGCTTTCTGTTTTGGTTTGTTTTTGTTTTTTTATTGTGTTGTGTGTCTCTGTGTTCAATAAATGCAGCTTTGAGAAGTGTCCCCCTTATATATGATTGTGTTTTACAACCCTTGTGCACCAAAAAGAATTCTAGACTGCATAAACTCTTCAAAATCATGGAGCAATTAGTGAAACAGTATCGGAAGACACATTTGGGCAGGAGGCTTCCTGCATATGATGGTCACAAGAGCCTATACACTGCTAGCCCTTTGCCATTTGCATCCAAGGAGTTTATGATTAATCTTCTTGATGAAGGATGTTTTGGGAGGTCAAAGAAGGGAACAACAATTTCTACTCTTCTGATTTGGGAAGGTGGCAACAACTTTGTGAGGGTCTAGAAAGTTGGTGTGGGTTTTACCAGAGCATAAGACCAACTCAAATGGGATTGTCCCTTAATATTGATATATCATCAACCGCTTTCATTGAGCCACTGAATGTTATTGATTTTGTGGCGCAGTTATTAAATAGGGACATGGGATCCAGACCATTAGATGATGTTGATCATATCAAGATTAAGAAAGCGTTGAGAGGTAAAAGTTGAGGTCACACATCGGGGAAATATGCGAAGGAAATATTGTATTTCTGGGTTGACTTCTCAACCCACCCAGGAGCTGATGTTTCCAATTGATGACAAAGGAACAATGAATTCTGTGGTGGAGTATTTCTAGGAGACATATGGATTTACCATACAACATACTAGTCTGCCTGCCAATGGAGGTATGCAAAATAGTAGATGGCCAACGCTATTCAAAACTTTTGAATGAAAGGCAAATTACTGCCCTTCTAAAAGTTATATGTTAGTGCCCTCGAGAATGAGAGATGGACATTTTGCAGACTATCTTCCACAATGCATACCATCAAGATCCCTATGCAAAAGAATTTGGACTTAAAATCAGTGACAAGCTTGCTTCAGTAGAAGCCCAGATTCTACCTGCACCTTGGCTAAAGTATCATGAAACTGGCAGGGAAAAGGATTGTTTACCTCAAATTGGGCAATGGAATATGATGAACAAGAAAATGGTGAATGGAGGAACTATGAACTTTTGGGCCTATGTCAACTTTTCACGTAATGTGCAGGACAGTGTTTCTCGTGGGTTTTTGAAGATTTTTTAAACAAACAAATATGATAGCAGACAAACAAATAACCATAAAATGATAGATGCAGACACAGAGAATAAACTTTTATTGCTGTTGATAAAAAAACTAGAGAACAACAGCTCTTATTACAAAATGTATTTATATTTGCAACAAAGGAAACTATATAGAAATAACAGAAAAAACAAACTAAAGAAAGCATGATTTACATGCAACAAAGAAGAAGGGAAATTTCCTAAAAATAACTAACAAGAAGAAAATAGAAACTACTATCTGCAGCATCAAGAAGAAATTCTTGAAAATAGAAACTGCTATCTGCAGCATCAGTTATCCAACATACTCCCCCTTGATGCGGAGAGGAGTCACAAGATGATCTCGAAGCATCAAAAACTGAACCTTTGCAACTGCCTTCGTGAAAATGTCTGCAAGTTGTTCTGTAGTCTTGATATACCTGAGTTCTACTTCTTTCTTTGGCACCAAATATCTGATAAAATGATATTTCAGATCAAAGTGTTTAGTTCTACTATGATGCACGGGATTTTTTGCCAATTTGATTGTGCTCATATTATCACAAAAAAGAACTGTAGGCTAAACTTGTTTTTCTCCAATCTCTTCAAGAATTTTTCTGAGCCATAATGCTTGAGTACCTGCAGAGGTGACTGCAACATATTCTGCCTCTGTAGAAGAAAGAGAAACTATACTTTGTTTCTTTGAACTCCAAGAAACTAAACCAGAACCAAAAGTAAAACAATTACCAGAGGTAGACTTTTGGTCATCCACACTACCTCCCCAAGCAGAATCACTGAAACCAACTAGAGTAAATCCTTTAGAACTGTAGTAATGAATGCCAAAAACAAGAGTTCCTTTCACATACCTCAAAATTCTTTTAGCAGCCTGCATATGTAATTCAGAAGGTTCTGTCATGTACCTTGAAACAAGAGAAACTGCATAAGCAATATCAGGCCTTGTGTGGGTTAGAAACATTAGACTGCCAACCACACTTCTATAAGCTGTCCCATCAACTCTTTCAGCACCATCCTCGTTACACAACACAACTCCATGAGAAATTGGAGTGGAGGCTGATTTACAATCAACCATATCAAACTTCTTCAACATATCATTGGCATATTTTGTTGGACAAAGAAAAATTCCATCCTTACTTTGATAAACCTCCATGCTTAGAAAATATTGCATAAGGCCTAAATCTTTCATTTCAAACTCATTCATCATAGCATGCTTGAATTCATCCTTCATCTTAGAACTACTACCCATATACAACAAATCATCAACATATAAACTCACAATAAGAATATCATTACCTTCTTGTTTGTAGTAGAGGGTAGGCTCACTCTTACTTCTCTTGAAGCCATTTTGCTGAAAACACCCATCAATCCTAGCATACCAAGCTCTTGGTGCTTGCTTGAGGCCATACAAGGCCTTCTTCAGCTTGTAGACATGATGTTCTTTTCCTTGCACCTCAAAACCTTGTGGCTGTTCCACATAAATTTCCTCATCTAAGTACCCATTCAGGAAGGCACTTTTCACATCCATGTGATGAATGCTCCATTTCTTTTGGGCTGCAAGGGAAATCAACATTCTAATAGTCTCTTGTCGTGCTACTGGTGCAAATGTTTCTTCATAATCAATGCCATACCTCTGTGTGAAGCCTTTAGCAACTAATCTTGCTTTGTGTCTTTCAACACTCCCATCACTATGATACTTAGTCTTGTAGACCCATTTAGTGCCAATCTTTTTCTTGTCATGAGGAAGCTGTGTAAGCTCCCAAGTACCATTCCTATGAATAGCATCCATCTCTTCTTGCATTGCTTGCACCCAAACTTCATTAGTACATGCATCTTCATAACACGATGGTTCAAAAATAGATTGTGAAAATAAAGCAAAATTTATTGTTTCACCTATAGGATTCTCTTCATGTGCTTGGATTGTACTTCTTTGATAGATATCACTTAAGCTTCGTACCTTCCTTGTAGGACTTGGACTTGAATTTGGACTTGTCCTTGAAATTGAAGAACTAGATGAGGGGCTAGTTGGTGGATGTATAGCACTTGGAATGGAAGTATTAGCTGGCTGCTCATGATCAATATCAGAAATAATACCACCATTCAAAACAGATTTAGACTTCTCAACATGGTCTTTTTGATGACCATAAACTCCCCCTTCATCAAAAATCACATCTCTTGAAACAAAAATGCTATTAGTACGAGGGTTATACAACCTGTAAGCCTTACTTTGCTCACTATATCCAACAAAAATGCATGACTCACTTTTGGGATCTAATTTTTGTCTCTTTTGATCAGCCACATGAACATAGGCTAAACAACCAAAAACTCTAAAATGATTAACATTAGGCTTTTTTTCATACCAGGCTTCATAAGGAGTCATCATGTCAAGTGCTTTAGTAGGACTCCGATTGAGAATGTACACTGTTGTAGCAACTGCATCACCCCAAAAAGAATTGTCTAATCCTTTGGTATGTAGCATACTCCTTGCCATTTCCACCACTGTATGATTTTTCCTTTCAACTACCCCGTTTTGTTAAGGTGTGTAAGCAGTGGTGAGTTGCCTTTTGATGCCATGCATATCACAATAATTCCTAAAATCTCTTGAGCAAAATTCTCCTCCACGATCTGTCCTTAAGCATTTGATCTTACAACCCTTTTCATTTTCCACAAAGGCTTTAAACCTTTTGAATGTATCAAAGGCTTCATCCTTGGCCTTCAAAAAATAAACCCAACACTTACGTGAGTAATCATCAATAAAAGTAATGAAATATGACGACTTACCCAAACTCTTTGTCTGCATAGGGCCACAAATATCTGAGTGAACCAATTGAAGTGGGTAATGGGCCCTCCATGCATTACCTTTTGGAAAGGACTCTCTTGCATGCTTTCCTTTAGCACAACCTTCACAAACTTCCTTGTGTTCCTGAACCTTAGGCAAACCATAAACCAAAGCTTTTGAAGTGAGAAACATCAAACTATGAAAATTCAAATGGCCATATCTGAGATGCCATAGCCAACCCTTATCCTCATATGCCATATTGGCAAGATGGCTGCTATGTTCACCAAACTTCAATGGGAACATCCTATTCTTTGACATAGGCACTACTGTAACCACCCTATTGCCTTGATTTTTATCATAAATTGTACATTTCTGATTTTCAAATACCACCTTATAATTCTTCTCACACAACTGTCCAACACTCAATAAATTATGTTTTAATTGTGGAGTGTAATAAATATCAGTCACACATTTCTTACCTTCTTTTGTATTCACCTGCATAGCACCTTTAGCTGCAACCTCCAAGGACTTGTCATCACCAAGCTTAATTTTAGATTTGAAACTTTTATCCATTGTAGAAAAAATCTTATCATTTCCTGACATGTGGTTAGAACAACCTGAATCTAAATACCAGACTTCTTTAGAACTATTTTTAGCTTTGTCATATGATAAGAATAAATTACTAGGAGAAGCCTCATCATTCTCATTAGCAAAATTAGCACTTCTATTGTTATTACCTTCTTTTAATCTGCATTCCCTTTCAAAGTGACCATACCTATTGCAGTGATAACATTGAACATTTCTTTTATCAAATCTGCTTCTGCCTCTTCCTCTTGGACCACCTCTTTGTCCTCTGTTTCCTCTTGAAGAATGCTGATTTTGACCTCTACCTTGGCCTTGATTATTTTTTGTGCTTGTGCTAGCATTTTCATTCTTTGTAATTTGTACTTTGGAAGCAAAAGCCTTCTCATTACTTTCTCCAGATGAATCTCTCAATCTTTCTTCATGAGACATGAGAGATCCAACAAGCTGATCAAACTGAAGAGCAGTCAAATCCTTGCTTTCTTCAATGATGATGGCAACATTGTTCCACCTTGGTGTTAGAGACCTCAACACCTTTTTGATCACAACTTCATTATCCATAGTTTCTCCAAGAGTAGCCATTTTATTAACCACATCTTTTACTCTTACACAATAATCACTCACATTTTCACTTTCTTGCATCTTCAAATTCTCAAATTCTCTTTTTAATGTCTGCAACTTCACAACTTTAACTTGATCACTACCTTGGTAAGCTTTTTTAGAGTCTTCCAGGCATCTTTAGCTGTCTGTGCACCTGCAATTCTTGGAAATAGGCTCTTATCAAGAGCTATTTGAATGTGAAATAAAGCCTGTGCATTCTTTTTCTTAGCTGTTCTATCATTGGCTGCAAGAACATTCCAATCAGCTGGCTCTTCATATCCTATTTCTACAATTTCCCATAAATCTTTTCCTATCAAAAAAGTTGTCATCTTGATGCACCAATAATCATAATCAGATCCATTAAATTCTGGGATTGGCAAAGAGTTAGAATTTGACATGATAAATTTCTAACAAATTAACCTGCTCTGATACCAAATGAAGATTTTTTAAACAAACAAATATGATAGCAGACAAACAAATAACCATAAAATGATAGATGCAGACACAGAGAATAAACTTTTATTGCTGTTGATAAAAAAACTAGAGAACAACAGCTCTTATTACAAAATGTATTTATATTTGCAACAAAGGAAACTATATAGAAATAACAGAAAAAACAAACTAAAGAAAGCATGATTTACATGCAACAAAGAAGAAGGGAAATTTCCAAAAAACAACTAACAAGAAAAAAATAGAAACTGCTATCTGCAGCATCAAGAAGAAATTCTTGAAAATAGAAACTGCTATCTGCAGCATCAGTTATCCAACAGTTTTGTCATGAGTTGACACAGATGTGCCAGGTATCTAGCATAATTTTCATCCCAGAGCCAATTATTCAAATCCTTTTAGCTCGGCCTGAACATGTAGAGAGAGCCTTGAAGTCCATCTGCAAAGATGCAAATGCAAAACTTAAGGGAAAAAAAATTGGAACTTCTTATAGTTATTTTGCCCGACAACAATGGTTCTTTGTATGGGGACATGAAGCGAATATGTGAAACTGATCTTGGTTTAGTTTCACAATGTTGCCTGACAAAACATGTGTTTAAAATGAGCAAGCAGTATTTGGCAAATGTTGCTCTTAAAATTAATGTAAAGTTTGGTGGAAGAAATACTATCCTTGCTGATGCAATTTCTCGAAGGATACCTCTGGTCAGTGATATACCTACAATTATCTTTGGGGCAGATGTTACTCATTCGTACCCTGGAGAAGATTCCAGTCCATCAATAGCAGCAGTTGGTTCTTCTCAAGATTGGCCTGAAGTCACCAAGTATGCAGGCCTAGTTTGTGCTCAGGCACACCGACAAGAATTTGTTCAAGATTTGTATAAAGTCTGGCAAGATCCAGTATGAGGCACTGTAACTGGAGGCATGATAAAGGAGCTATTGATCTCCTTCCGCAGAGCAACAGGACAAAAGCCTTTGCAAATCATATTTTACAGAGATGGTGTAAGCGAAAGACAATTTTACCAAGTTCTACTTTATGAGCTGGATGCTATTCGCATGGTTTGTGCATCACTTGAACTGAATTACCAGCCCCCGGTGACTTTTGTTGTTGTTCAAAAGCGTCACCATACTAGACTCTTTGCAAATAACCATCAAGATAGGAATTCAATAGACAAGAGTGGAAACATACTGCCAGGCACTGTGGTTGATTCCAAAATTTGCTATCACACAGAATTTGACTTCTATCTCTATAGTCATGTTGGGATACAGGGGACCAACAGACCTGCACATTATCATGTGCTTTGGGATGAGAACAAATTTTCAGTTGATGGGTTACAATCATTAACCAACAATCTTTGTTACACATATGCAAGATGCAGAAGATCTCCAGATTTGGCATGCCATGAGTGACCTTGTCAAACGCATGTGTTGGAAGATTGCAGCAAAGAAAGACTAGACTATCATTTGGCAAAAAAAAAAAATTACAGACAGTTGCTACCTGACTAGAGCTCCAGATACTAAGCAACCTCTCTACAGTCCAGATGATGATCCAGATGCAGTTTGGCAGGTCCGATGCATCATGCTAAGGGGAGTGAACTGGTACCTTGGCCAAAATGGCTGACTGCTACTCCTCCTAGGCTGGAAGACCTTGGTATCATGGGATGACATTCCCTATCGTGTGTTTTATCTCTTCACAAATTTTGGAATATGGATTTTGGCCGAGTATCGGCAATAAGGACTCACCTTGAACTCTCATCGGCAAAAACCAGTAGTGGAAAACTCTTATATCACCATATATATGGTTTCACAAACTAAAGAAACAATCGGCTAAGAAGGAAGTCGATGAATCTTGCCAGCATAAGATTGAATGATGAAATATGCTATCGGCTTATTTTAAGTTTACCAAACTTCATTTTTCCCGACGAAGTTTGAAAGTTAGTTTATAACCCGATTTGCCGATAAGTTACTAAGTTAGCTTGTTAGTTTATGAGCCAATTTGCCGATAGTCATAATGTTTAAGAGAAGACAAGATAAAACTGCAGAGGGAAGAAAGGCTAGTGATAAATTGATAAAGCAAATTTATCGCAGTGACAATGGAGACCCATATTACTCATATGCTATTGGAGACAACATTGGAGGCTTCAGGAGTAAGATCGAGTGTAATGCCTTTGGTCATCTATTCTCACAGTTCGTGAAGTTTTTAGTTCGCCGGTTTGATTGTTTGATGATGACTTTGTTCGTGGATGGCTTCTTTATTAGCAAATTCACGGTTTCTAAAACTTGTTATTGGCAAATTCATGGTTTCTAAAACTTTCCGATACCCGACGACTTCTTTATCGGCGAATTTGTGGCTTTTAAATTTTTTTGATGTTGATGCCTTCTTTATAATTCCATCTGTTTGGTTTTTGAATTATACGGACTTCTGATGCCCCTCCTCCAACGTCCTGAAGGTAGAATACATACAAAGGATCGTCTCCTTGATCGGGCGCGAGTTTAGTTTACTTTCACAGTGCACACTTAGTTCTCTCCTTTGTGCTTTTGTGCATTGGAGCCAAAGGAGAAAATATATTTCAATATAGCTGCACAGTCTTTGGTCAGCTCCTCTCCGGATTGTTGTTTCAATTACCCTCCTGTACAAACAATTTGGCGTAGCATCCCTGATTAGTGCAACAATACTAGTGCTTTTGTTCCCAGTACAGACTTTTGTGATAAGCAGGATGCAGAAACTATGAAAGGAAGGGTTACAATGCACGGACAAGAGGATTGGTCTAATGAATGAAGTCTTGGCTACAATAGTTTTCGAAAAAAAAAATCTAGCACATTAGGAATGATGATCTCGGTTGGTTCCAAAAGGCACAATTATTGGGATCGTGCAATAGTTTCATTCTGAACATTATTCCAGTTTTGATACAGTTGTTGCTTTTGGGGTGTATACTTTACTTGGTGATGAACTGACACCTGCAAAGCCTTTTCCTTCCTTTCCTTGTTTGCAGTGTTGAAGTTTCCGCTTTTCATGTTTCCTACCTTGATAACCCAGGTTGTTAATGCTAATGTGTCTCTCAAAGGACTAGAGGATCTCTTCTTAACAGAAGAGAAAAAGTTGCAACTAAATCCACCCCTTCAATCTGGACTTCCTTTTATATCAATTAAAGAATGGAATTTTCTCTTGGGACACAAAGGCAGAGAAACCTACAGTTTCCAATATTAATCTAGATATCTTGATTAGGAATCTTGTTGCTGTTGTTGGGGCCCCTGGAGAGGGGAAGACTTCTTTGATCTCAGCGATGCTTGGAGAAATACCATCAATAGCAGATATAGAGGTGGTTGTAAGGGGCACTGTTGCCAATACAGTACAAGTTTCATGGATCTTTAATGCAACCGTCTGTGAAAATATTTTATTTGGATCTCCATATGATCCAATACATTATGAAAGAGCAGTCCATATCAGCGAATTGGAACACGATCTTTAGTTTTTTATACCTGGTGGTGATCTCACAGAGATTGGTGAAGAGGAGGGAACATATGAAGAGCTCATTAGATGGAGAACGCTGCAAAAATGGAAGACGAGATAGAAGAATGCCCTCCTAATTGGGATAATGAACCAGAAGTTTTTTTTTTGCATTTGAGGCCAATGGTGAGCAAATGAAGGGTGAGAAAAGCCAATCTTTCAAGAAAATAAGCAGTAAGACAAAGGAGGGTTGGTTGGATGAAATAATTTTGAGATTTTGTTATTACAAGAGGATTATAGTGATTTCAATACAGGTATATTTCTCCAAATGCAAAAAGGAGGTTATGAAGGCCGCAACAAGAGTAGACGGTGTAGATTTTTACAAATGGGTAAATTCTAAGGACACCGTAACTGTGACTGGAGAAGTTGGTCCTATGGAAGTTGCCAAGAAAATAAGAAAGATTAAGAAGAATGGATTACCACAACAGAAGGTTTGAGACTTTCAACGAAAGTTGTAGGAAATAAAATGGAGGCTATTCAAACAGAATTTTGTTGATGAGTAGATCATACACACATTTAGAGGGAGTGCTCATATTTGATTATGCGATGTTAAGGAAAATGGTGAGAAGTTTCCATACTGTACACATTTTCAATGAAGCCATGTACATTTCTGATGAGGATGATACAACTTATTATTATAGCCAAGTGGTGTACGCTGAATGTTGTTCAACATACAAGGGTTAGATGTTATCTCATTAGATGGCACTGGGTATGGCAATGATTGCTCAGAATCATTAAAGATGAATTTGCTAATTACAATAAACAAAAGCTGTGGAACAGGTTTCTGTGAATGTTACTTGTTAGACCTGGGGGAGGTTGAAGAGTTACAGGAAACTTTTCAAGAAAAGAATTCTATATTTATCATATTTGGACCAGACAAGGATGCAAATGACTCTTCCACCCAATGGATCAGACACTGGCCTATTTTGACAGAGATCCTGGAGCTATCTGCATTCCACCAGGGAATGCAGTCCCCAATTAGAGCCTCTATTACCCCTCAATTTTAACAATACCGGGTAACTTCCCTATAATGTTATGCAAGCAAGGTAATTAAACACGTTAAAGCCAGTGACATAGGTCTATAAATTACCTTGCATTAATATATTTATTTAATTCTTTTAAAAGAATTAAAATATTATTTTATTGCACAAAGGTAATTGAGTTCACACTATAGCCATGTAAAAATAAATCTATATGTGCTTAGGTGACTTTAATATTTTCAAGGTGAATTAATTCTTCTAAAAGAATTAATTGATTTTACAAAAGGGGTAAAATCATTCTCACTTGCCTTATAGGGGAATAATTAGCATTGGGTAGGCTATGTTGGTGAATTAATTCTTTTTAGAATTAATTTATGTAAAAAGCATGAAGTGATGATTGTAGTTTTGGCTAGAGAATTCCCGGGAAGGAAAAAGTGAATAAACAATTTAAGAGTAAAAGTTCCGTAAAAAGAAGTTACGAGTAGTTTCAAAACTATTTGTGTGGGGGTAAAATGTTATAAAAGGAATTATTTTTCATTTTACAAGGTTCTTCTCTCTCAGAAGTATTTTTGTGGGACGGAGGAATAATGAAGGGTTGGAGAAGGTATTTCTCAAATTAATCATTTAGTATGAGGAGGAAAGGTAGATATTTTACACAGCTTATGTAATATCATTTTGTTAGACACACAAGAATACTGAGAGGGAGGGGGTGAATCAGTATTTAAACAATTTTGTTATTCACATCAACACATAACACCAGATATACGTGGAAAACCCTAGAAGGGAAAAACCATGGTGAGGATTAACTCACAATATATGAAACTCAAATAATAACTTTGTTTTAGGGGCTATAACCCAAAGAAGCTGCTACTCCCTAAGTAACTTTGATTTAGGGTCACTCCCAAAGAAGCTTCTACTCCCTGATGACTTTGTTTTAAGGTCACTCCCAAGGAAGCATCTATTCCTTGAAATGAGAATACACTTACAAAAGATTATAGTATGACAGTGTTTCTACTATTTGAAAACTGACATTGAAGCTCACACTTTTAATGATTGCACTTCTGCCTCCTCACACTTTCTTCTGAAGATTTGATTAGTTAGGCACACTATACTTGATCATTGTCACAAATATGTCTTCAAGATGAATCCGGATAGCATCAACAACATTTGTTCTTTCTCCTTCAGTCGTACATCAATACTACATTTATTCTGCTTGCAAACCTTTTTAATCAATTTGCAATCATACCTCACCTCACTCACTTTGATTCACTATTTATACATGATATTATATTGATTACCTTGCTTGTCAGCCAGATACAATATGAACAATGCATTTACAAGTTGGCCAGACAACACACAATATGAAACATGTAGAAGATAGGTCCGAAGTGAACACACATGTTACACCAGCAGAAGATTCAAGCCTTGTGGACCCCAACACTTGCTTAACCAAGTCCAAAACATCCTTTACAGCTTCAAACACCAAGGAATTAGATCCACACACTCCTCTCATTTGTAAATAGGACAGCTTTAAGGAGAATACATGAAGACTTGAAGTATAACGACCATATCAACCTAAAACCTCGTGGGTACTGGAAACAAGAAATATCTTCATGAAACTTTTTCAGATGAGTTCAAATGACTCATAAAACATCCCCAAACACTCCTTTGCCACCACACATCAAAGAATTGTGCCACACAACTTCAAATGTTAACTCTAAGAACACTCTGTCGTCTGGAACACACTGCAACATGCTGTCATTTGAAAAACTAAGCTTCAGACCACCAAGAACCTTAAAACTGAAAAGAAGCATGTAATACACATCTAGAAACATGTCCTCAAAACTACAAAGGTAGTCATTCATTTGTGAAGGAATGTAGAGCATTCTATCAAACCTTCAACACTGACTTACTCTACCAGAACATATGTCGGTACTCTATCATGCACAACTTCCACAACAGATGGGTAAATGATCTGAATCTCTGGAATTTTCACCTTCACTTGGATCTTAACATACCTTCAGAACCATAAAGCCAAACCTGCAAATACAGAGGAATGCAGAGCATCCTACTTCCATGTAGTGATTGTCTTCACAGAACCAAAATTGTCTTCACTCTATCTTTTGCAAAACATACTTTCGGTAGTCCACACATCATGAAACTTGGAAAATACAGGAATTTTCATTACATTAAGCTATATTCCAATCCGTGAAGGCCCAAAACCAAATTGATGGAAATGTTGAACACTTTCTCAGATAGTCTTCAATGGTGGTCATTTTGAAACAGAAACTATAACCAACTTCCAGAGGCTAAATCTTCTTTGCCTTAACACATGCATTCTTAGGGATAGTAGAGGAGAGCATACGAAATATCTTAGTCCATCAGTACCATATCTTAGTGCTTCTAATTCAAATGTTAATGTGTCTTCTTGATGCTTCTAATTCCCATCTGAATATAACTTCCTACTCAATTTTGCAATGAACAAGGCATGATATGAACTTCTAATTCCCATCTCAATGTATCTTCTTCAAGATCATGACATGCATATATCAAAGTATCTTTATATATCTTCTTCCAACTATGAACACTATTACACATCCATAACAGTGTTGACATCAATGACAAACACTACAACCATTGGAATCATATGTGTAACACATTTTGGGGAGAACAGAGTATTTTGTTCTACTTTATTCATTAATAGAGGAGAAGATTGACAGTTGGTCTATTTATCTCTATATGTATTGCCATTATTCTTTGTACGTTGAATGTATGGTGTTTTGGATGTGATATCTACATTTCTCTGTGTGAAATATTAATAACTTGCTTCTTTTATGATTGTATTGCCATTGGAATGTCTTCTTTCGTATGTTAGAATCTGATGCAATGGTGGTGATCCGGTTATTGTGATTCATCCATTAGCCTTCTTCCATTCATGTGTCTGGAAAAAGATCCTAGTGAGTTATTATTATAAATAAAAGTCTTACTTGCAATACAGTGCGTATTGTGGTTTTTGTTATAATTTCATAGTTGTGGAAAATTGCCTTTCCTGCTTTCAGGTCAAAAGCATACCAGAAAATTGTTAAATTCATCCTACGAAGGGAGTTGTACCTTCTAAAATATTTAGAGGGCAATTAATGGAATTGTCCAACTGTTAGTGGTATTTGTGTCTTCAAATTGGGCAAGTCATACATTGTACAAGTGGTGACAAATCTATTCACTAACAAAACCAGAGGGTATCTAAATTGAACATATGTGCCCCTCCAAAGGAAGTTCTGCATGACTAAGGTAACCTTGAAATTATGCTTTTGGGAGCCATCATAAGGAAGAATCTATGGATAAGGATAGCTTTGAAAATAGATTTTAGGAGAACAACCCTACTGGTTGAGGATAGCCATTTCCATTTCAATCTTTCTAAAATTGGATCCTAAAGCTACTTTTTATTTCTCCCAAAGAACATGGAGAATCCCAAGTAAGAATCCAAAAGGCACCTTGTTGGTAAATATAGCTTGACTTATCCAATGAGAAACGACAAAGTTTACAATAGTCAGAGAAATCACTATTGGATTAGCAAATTCCCTTTTTCAGGGGTATGCTTTTAACCAAAAAGTAGGAAAGGTAAAGAAAACTAAAACTAAATAAATAGAAACCCTAGATAGGTCAAGAATCTAGTTTTTCCTCAAGAAAATGCAAAGTGGTTTTCAACAAGGAAGAAATAAACACAAATATTTAAATCCCTTGGACAAATTATTCAAAATATAATTCTACAACTAGGGTTTGATTGAAAGAAGGTTATCTATCATAAAAAAATATACATTCATTTAGGATTTTTCAAACTCATAGATAAGAAAAATAGCCTATTATTTCGTTCAAGTTGTGGATAAGGTAAAAATGTAAATGAAATAAATTGATTGTAATCACACACCACAAAAAATATTCAAAGAAAGGCTACAAACTTAACATAATAAAATCTACAACAGACCAACATACAAGCTCATAAACCAACAATGTTCTTCTTTATATGATTTCAAAAGAAGAGCTCTAAAGACTTTTTTTTTCTCAACAGAGTGTGAGAATCAAAAAGCCATTGGAAGAGAACCCCTTTACATTGAAATGGTTGCATTTATAGCCTTCTCACTAACCCATAACTACCTTACATTCAACTGTTTTTAGGACTTTATGAAACCTTTAAAACAATATTATAAAGTCTTATAATGAGTGTACATATTCAACTCATTAAAATAAATGTGCTCCAAACATTAGTAAAAATTGATTTTATAATAAAATGTTGAGTCCCCCTTGAAATTTGACAGGCATATGACTGTCAAGACACTATGTTAAATAGTTTACATGAATTGGATGGAAAGTGGTATTGTTGCAGATTTGAGACCGGAGTTATGGCGAGGTTTTATAGCTTCCTTCCAAGAAAGATTAATTTTTAATGAATGTAGGGGCCAAATCCTTTATCTTACCTCTAAAATCACAATTCTAGTTGTGGTTGACATTACATCCGTCCCTTACCTCCTCTCCATTCAATTGATTATGCTCAGAGTTATGTACAACAAGATCATATAATGTAAATTCATCATGTGCAGTGACAAAATTGATGTGATATGGCTTGCATGTATTTACTTGATACAAGTCAGAAGACCCAGCTAAGCATGTAGCAAAAGAACCTTTCATTCCTGCATCACCCTTTATGGACCTTCTCACATCATCTCGATACTTACTGTCCTATTCTGCCCACCTGTTAATGCACTGTTTGCTTCTTCATAGCGATGATGCTAGTCTTCATATTCTTCAACATTGAAATCCCTAGCCCCTATAACAAGTGTCTGTAAACCCTGCGATGAATACTCATGTAAATGGCTCTAAGTGGAATACATCAAGTTAGTGGAGAATCCCTCCACATCTATGTTCATAATAATGTTCAAAGACTTGTCTATAATCCCAAGCATAGAACTATTTGCACCTTTCACCAATAATTTCAGAGTATTATCAGGACACTGAACTGTTAGTAACATGTGCTTACAATCACTGTCAAACTCATGAACTCCTAAGGCATCCAATTTCTTCCTTTTTGCCAAATTTTATAATATCTATCCTATAAAGTTCTTTATTTCTTCTAGAATGTGTCCCAAATCCCAATGGTATGGATGATCATTGCCCTTCTCGATTGAATGCCAACAACTTTCCTATCCAAGCTATGCTGGAAATGGGTTGTGATAACTACAAAGTGTCACTTTTCTGTTACCCATAATGTGATTGTAAAACTAGAAATATCGATGTATGTTAAGTTCTTATATGGTTTGCTACCACCATCTAAGACATGTCAACTTTATCCACATCATTTGCCCACCCAATTTTACTAGAGTAAGGTTGGGCTCCAGTCTCTTTGTTGTGCCACATCAAATATAGGCAGAAAAATATCTGCGTTATAATTGGTCAGATCATTTTGGGGAATGATGTTAGGCATTCAAATCCATTCCTGTATCAACATGTTCTGCTAATTAAGACTCAAAGATCCATCAATCTCTCTATTAAATTGAATGAATACAATATTCTAGATTCTAATGCAAGTAGGATCATCATAATTAACTGAAGAGGTTGCATTACAGTTTCCTAGGAATCATTCAACACACAAATATGCTTGACAGCCCTATTCCAAGCTTGAATTTCTGAAGGACAAATATTGAATAAAATTCAGAAAACCCTTTCCACAAACTTGTAAAGCTTGAACCAGGTAGTTCCACATCTAGGACCGAATTGTTCAGGGAATTGTAATGACTAGCAATAAAAAAATAATGTTGGTTTTTCATTTTTGCCTGCATGGCTAAGCACCCTAAGGTTTAAGTTAACAAACACATTCTGCATTTGCATATTAATTTTCCTTCTTGCTGATACTGTTGGCAAATGAGTCAACAAATCCATTAGCATCTAGCTCTTCTCTCTGAATTAGAGGAATGGTGATGTCAAATTCTCATTTCTCATTCAACATAATAGTGTGCTCATGAGTAGCTGGAATGTAATTTACGATTCTTCCATGATATAACCTTTGTCAAGAGGCCACCATACACAAACATGTGTACCATTACAACTGGGCACAAATATCTTCTCATACGAGTAACAGAGAACAATAAAAGATCTTTTGTGGAAGCTCCATTTGAATTCCCTTTATGACCACAATTGTTGCATAGATGTGAATTCTTCAAGGTTTTTGGCACAATAACTTCATAGGCCACAATTTTGATTGTTGAAAAATCGTAAATTTTGTAAATGTGTTAATCTTTAGGGTTATACATTTGTATTTTATCAGGGTTATACATTTGTATTTTATGTAATCTATTTTTTAGTTAGATAGTTATGTGACAGTTAAACTATTTTTCTGCCTCCTATCATATGACTCCTCATAGAGAATAGTTTTCCACATACGATAAGTATGATGGAGGTGAAGTATACCTTGGTGAAAAAAGTTCACATCCTATCATTGGTCAGGGAAAGGTACAGTTGTGTTTCAATGATGGGAGGATGAAAACCCTCCCTGGTGTTTTGCATATTCCAAGTTTAGCTAGGAATTTGATTTCAGTTTCTATGTTGAACGATGCTAGAATGCATTTAACATTTGATAAGCATGGTTGTAGATTGGTAAGAGGGAGTTTGGTGATAGCGATAGGGACATGGCAGGGGACTCTGTTTAAGCTATAAGTCACTAGACTATTTATAACTCTACCAATGTAACTAAAAAAAATGAAAAATACTTGTATGTTGTGGCACTGCAGATTGGGCCATATACGTGAAATTGGTTTAAAAATCATTTTGAATAAAAAATTGTTAAATGATTTATCTTATTTTGATGAGAGTTTTGATTTCTGTGAACACTGTGTGTTTGGAAAATAGAATAAAAAATTCCATTTCCTTCATGTAGTTATAAATCTAAGAATAAATTGGAACTTATTCATTCGGATGTATATGGTCCCATGCATGTTGAATCAATTGGAAAATCTAGATATTTTGTTTCCTTCATTGATGATGTCTCAAGATTTACCTAGATTTATTTTATGCGACATAAATCTGAAGTATTCAGTAAGTTTAAGGAATTTAAAGCCTTAGTTGAAAAGTAATTAGATTGTAAAATAAAGGTTTTGAGATCTAACAATGGAGGGGATTATTGTTCTGGGGGCTTTGATGAATTATGCAAGTATGCAAGAGTTATTAGATAGAAGACTACTCCATATACTCCATAGAAAAATGGAGTGGCTGAAAGGATGAATCGAACAATCATGGAAGGAGCCAGAAGTATTCTAAGTGGTTCATAGTTGAATAGATGCTTTTGGGCAAAAGTTGTGAGTACTGCTTATTACTTGTTAAACAGATCTCCTTGCAAGGCTCTTGAAACAACTTCTTATGAAGTGTGGACATGTAAGAAACCTTATGTTTCACATTTAAGGGTATTTGGCTATGAGGCTTATGTTCATGTGCCTAAAGAAAAATGATCTAAGTTGGACCCAAAAGTTGAAAAGTGCATTTTCATTGGATATGGTGATAATGTTAAAGGTTATAATCTTTGGAATCCACTAAGCCATAAGATTATCTATTCTAAAGATGTTGGACCATTTTCAAGGAACTTAGAGTTATTTCAAATTTTGAACAACCAAGAGAAAACGAAAAGGAAAGGAGAGTGCACTTTGATATTAAGAAGGAAGATGCACCTCTCGAAGAACAGAGAGATGGATTTGAGGATGAGGATGAAGATGAAGAAGAAGAGGGTTCAAGTGAGGTTACTGAGCAATCTGAAGAGGTTGGGGAAGATAACCAAGAAGAAGTTGAGCAAGCTCAAGAATAAGAAGAGCCCCTTACTCCTATTCCTAGAAGATCCACAAGACAACATAATCCAATTGATAGGTATAGCCAACTAGATTTTTGTTGTATATTTTCTTTGTTAAGTATTGATGATGAACTTAGATCTTATAGGGAGGCTATAGATTCAGTTGGTAGTGAGTCTTGGAAACAGGTCATGTTGGAAGAGATGATGGCATTAGACTCATGTGACACCTAGGATCTTATGCTTTTTCCAAAGTTAGAAATGCCATCGGATGTAAGTGGTTCTTCAAGGAAAAGTTTAGAGAAGATGGTTCATTAGAGAAGTACAAGGCTGGACTAGTGGCCAAGGGCTACTCCCAGAGAGATGGAGTTGATTTTGGTGAAATATTCTCTCTTGTTGCTAAATTATCCTTGATTAGATTTTTGTTATCTTTTGCTACTACTAATGACTTTGAGATTGAGCAAATGGATGTTAAAATAATTTTTTTACTCAAAGACTTGGCAGAGGAAATTTACATGCAACAACCTATAGGGTTTGAGGTAAAAGGGAAAGAATAGTGGGTATGTAAATTAAAGTAGTCTCTTTATGGTTTAAAACAATCTCCTTGAATGTGGTATCAAAAGTTTGACTCTTTTGTTTTGAAATTGGGGTTTTTAGGAGCGAAGAGGATTGCTATATTTACATTCAATGTATTGATGATCATATATTAATTATTGCCTTGTATGTGGATTATATACTATTTTCAGTAACACTAAGGGTATGATCAATGATTTGAAAGCCCAACTTTTAGATCAAGGATCTAGGAGTAGCCAAGTATATTATGGAGATGGAGATCAAAAGAGATTGGGTAAATAGAAAGATTTGGTTATCGTAGAGTACGTATGTTGATACTATTCTGAATAGATTTAGTTTGCATGATTTCAATCTAGTTAGAATTCCTTTGCTAGTTGGTACTAAGTTTTCATTAGATATGTGTCCTAAGAATGAAGATGATTTAGAGGATATGTCTAAGGTGCCATATGCTAGTGTTGTAGGAAGTTTGATGCATGCAATGGTTTGCACTAGACCAGATATTGCCCAAGCAGTGGGAGTTCTGAGCAGGTTTATTTCTAACCATGACATACAACATTGAAATTATTCAAAGAGGGTGTTTAGATATTTGGCTAGTACTTCTGATTACTATTTAGTTTATTCTAGTTCTAACAATGTGGAAAAGACATTAGACATACATGGTTATGTTGATGCAGATTGGGCAGGTGACTTAGACAATCAAAGGTCCACAAGTGGGTATGTATTTACTCTATTTGGAGGAGCAGTGAGTTGGATGAGTAAGAGGCAGCATATAGTTGCATTGTCGACCATTGAATCAGAGTAAATGGTAGCTACCCATGTCTCCAAGGAGGCAGTTTGGTTACAAAGATTGTGTGCAAGTATTGGTTTTGATTGCAGGACTATTCAGATTGGCTATATAGCCAAAGTGTGATATGTTTGGCCAAGGATCCTATGTATCATGCACATAAAAAGCATGTGGATGTTTAGTACTACTTTGTTCATGAATTGATTGTTAATTTGGACAGATTGAGCTAAAGAAGATTGACACTCAGGACAATGTTGCAGATTCACTTACTAAACCTGTGAGCATAGAGAAGTTTACGTGGTGTAGGGAGGCCATGGGCCTTGTTCCTAAAGATTAATTATTTTATGTTTTCATATGGATGATTTTACAATGTATGATATCAAGTGGGAGAATTTTAGGATTAAGGTGCCATCAACCTTGTAAATCCTATGTAATTAATTACTCCTAATGTTGTTTGTAAATTTCCATAAGGGAAGACATATTCACCAAGCAGTGGTCTTGTTTCAGCCACATTTGGATCCCAGTACCTGACAGGGGGATTTTTTTTATAAATTTGCCTTGTCAAACATCCCAACTGGAATATTAAATAAAATAAATACAAATAATGCAAAAATCTCATTTCTCTTATTTTAATAACAAAATCCAATAATAATACATTTACAATTTCAAAGTACAATATATAATTTTAGTTAATGGTCGCTTCACATGCGACTTACAAATTTTACACTTTATCATGTACAATATCAGATGGTCTCATTCCTTGTGAGTTACATCATTTAATAATTTCATTTACACATGAAGTAATCTTTCCTGTTCACAAGTCTTTAGCAATCAATTGAGAGAGAGAGAGAGAGAGAGAGAGAGAGAGAGAGAGAGAGAGAGAGAGAGAGAGAGAGAGAGAGAGAGAGAGAGAGAGAGAGCATCACCCTGGTGCTTTTCCTCCAACCATAGATCGGTGGTCCCCCACACACCTTCCTTTTGGAAGTGGCCCTTCCCTTCGCAAGGGTATAGATAATGAGAATCAACTATTTCTATGTGCCATCTAAGAACTAGTGCAGTGTCCTAGCTAAAAATAATCAAGCTTACAACAATAGTCTAGCTCTAGCTATGTATAACCCACTCTAACTATTTAGCAATTTGGTACACAGTGAACTGACAATGCAAGCAGTGATTTTTGCATTACTCTGGCCAAAGTTTCGTATAATTAGTCATATTTTCACACACTTTTTTCTCGACTTGGAGACAACATTCTTTTATATATTAATTAATAAATCATCATACTTTGACTTGCTTATTCAATATCAGTCTAAATGAAATAAATATACCCTTTTACTATAAGTCAACAAGATAGGTATAAGGTGAGAGCCTAGGTGACTTAAAAACCATGCATTGAGCCCCTCCTTGCATCCTTGCAATCCCGGGTCTATGACAACCTGTCAACTACTCAATGGCTAGTCAACCCATTTCCGTGCTCATAAATAAATTTGATATTCAATTGTAAAGATATGCAAGACTTTTACATCAAGTCATTGATTTTGATGACTAGAGAATTCTAAATTCTTGCCACTAAGATCTATTTGCCTTAATCTAGGATTATATTCGACTTATAACTTGTCAAAGAAAACAATAAACTTTACCTTCCTTCTCATTGGATAAATTTCCACTTGTATTTCAAAAGAGAACTCCAAATGAAAGGTAGTTTCATTAACAATAAAAATTAACCCTAATACTACCATAACAGGGTAAGTGTATTTCATGATAATCTATTGGCCATTCTTAGCCTAGATTAGATAATTAATAATCCTTCTTAACTAGGATAAAGGTAATACCTGATAACTCTCAGTTATCTATTGCTATCAAAAGATAATTCCTATTTTAACCTTCCTCTACAGGCATAGGGGAAATAAATTCTTTTACATATCTATTTGAATACATAAGTCTTTACAACTATTGACTTCAAACAAGGTCATCGACTTGTCACAAAGTTATAAGCTTTTATAGACATTAAGAGTAGTGGTATCTTTCCATTATAGGACTGTTATGGCTCCATAATAGATATAATAAACATATATCACTTATTTTTACCTTCTCAAGGCACAGAGGAAATGCAAACCTATAGTCTACTTTTGTCTTAAAGATAAACATTTTTTGATGGATAAAGCACAAAAAGAAATTCTTAACATCAACCTTATATAACGTTTGTATTCACCAAACTTACGACCTTTAAAAGTTTCTTATACTTTGTTACACTTTAACAGATGTTTTTATAAAAGAATACATAGGATGATCAGTTTAATCAGAACCTTAAGCAAACGCTTAGTTCCAGACCATTTCATAGCAGTTAGCCTTCGACATAGGGTAATATATGTTAAGGATAACCTTAAATGGTTTTAAACAATGAAAGATTGCCTTTCATCTTTTAAACACAGTCAATCGGCCTTATACAGATCGTACGTTTTGCAGGACTATTCACAGTACATAGAGTAATATCTATAGTTCGTCCAATAGGTAAAATTCTTCAATGAAGAGTTTGTTCTACATACATGACACATTTATACTTAATAAAGACTTAATATCAAACTATTCAAGACTCTAGACAGCTTCAGAAGCATTCTGAGAATTCTATCATAAGTTTAAGAATACGTATCATGTAATTTGCAATGAATGATTCCCACGGCTTTTAAAAGTCTTTATCCCTAATACAAGCTTATTTAGAAACTTTTGCAAGGTGTAACTTCATTAGAAACCTCTGTCGAAGGCTTGTTTTGCAAATAAGAAATATTGCTACAGTTAACTAAGTTATCTCATGCAAACCAATGTCCTTAAGGCGCGCAAAATAAAGATTATTAAAGAAAACAAACTCTTCTAGTCTCTTTACGTACATGATAAATCTTACATATTCACAGCATACTGAAGGTTTATTCGCATACCTCCAACACTCACGACTTCTTTCCAATCCAACCGATACTCTTCTCCTATCATGCTCTTCTTGCTTCTAACTGTTCAGAATCAATGAGATTTTCTCCTCTTATCCACTACTTAGTTCGTGGTCCTTAATGCAAGAAAGAATCATTTTAATCCTCTCCCACTATCATCAGTTAAATAAAAGTGTAATGCATTCATATCTCCTCTTTTCCCTTAGCCATCTGCGGCCTCTATGTGCTAGAAAAATGGAGTATGGAGCTACTATTCCTCCCCACTCCTAGTATCTAGGGAGAGCTTGATGGGAATCTATCCACTAAAACTTTACTTCTTTCCTTCAAGCTAGTCATTAAATTTAACTGTGACTAAGCTTTAAAATAATTTAAAATATAAACTATAGTACACCTAATTCATAGATGTTACTGATGCATTTTTGAATGCTTTAATTATGCTTTTCATGAGCACAATATCGATGATGGAGTCTTGCAAAGCTGACTTAGACCTTTACGTCAAGACTAGACTTGATTGGTCTATTACTCACATCGGCTTGGTATTCACATCGACATGACAACGACAATATTAAACAAGTACAGAATGATCACAACGTTAAAATATTATTGAGGTGACCAAAACATAAAGAATAAGACTTATTCCAAAACTGACATAACCTCTAATGTGAGTGTGTGTACCTCCAGGTGGCACAATGATCATTGTATTCACATGATCTAGCACCCTCTCCATGATGATACTCTCTCTCCTCATCTTGGAGGGAGAAAAAAACATTGTTCTTGCATCCACCTCAATCGCACAAAGGCAGTTAGTCCATTACATCATTTAACCATGTGCATAATAATAACGTCATAGATAATTATTCTTTGCATATAATAATAATATAAATCAAATACATTTCCTATTCTAACACAACATTACTTTCTTCATAATAATTTCACTAACTACCTAGTTGTCTGCTTGAAATAAAATGATAAGTATGTTTGTTTCAGAATGAGGTGTGACATATCTCCCCCCTTATAGATCATCATCCTTGATGATTATATACATAACAAAATAAATATAAAAATTATGTTCTTTTACATCAAGTTTGCCGAAAAAGATGTGGAAACTTTTGATAAAAATCATTATAATCCTCCCAGGTAGCATTTTCCTTCGAATACTTGTCCCACTGGACCTTGCACTAAGTAACTTATCTGTGACGCAGGCAGAGCTTGCATACCTTGAGCACTTTGAGAGGCTCAATCATGACCACTCTTGGGCCCTGTACCTAGAGAGAATTCCAATCAAGTATATGATTAGATCTTGATATGTATTTCTTCAAGTAAGATACATGGAAAACATCATGCATTCTAGCAAGAGCTGGTGGTAGAGCTATCCTGTAAGCAATCAGATTAACCACTTCTAGGACTTCAAAAGGTCCCGCATATCTAGGTGCTAGTTTGGAAAAATTTCTATTGCCAGGCTCTTTTGTGGTTTGAATCTCAAGATAACTTTATCTCCTACTAAAAATTGTCAGGGTATACACTTGGCATCAACATAACTTTTCTGCCTATCATTTGCTTCTACCAATCTTTTCCTAATCAGCTTTACTTGTTCTTCCATTTCTGATAGCATTTCTAGCCCAAGGCAAATCCTATCTTCTATCTTATCCCAACTTATAGGAGTTTGACACTTTTTTCCATACAATGCTTCGAATGGAGTCATCTTAATTGTAGAATGATAAGAATTGTTGTATATAAATTCAACTAGTAGAAGGTACTCTTCCCACTTATATTGTTGATCCATGCAATACATCCTTAACAAATCCTCCAGTATTTGATTAACTCTTTTAGTTTGACCATATATCTCTGGATGATAGGCTGAGCTTATATTTAGTTGTGTCCCTAATGTTGAAAACAAGGTCTGCCAATACCTTGAATTTATCTAATCATCTCTATTTGAGATTATCTTTTCAGGGATTGCATGCAATCTGAAAACTTCTTGCATGAATTTATTGGCTAAAATGGGTGCTTCATTTGTAAGGTTACCAAGTATGAAATGGGCTACCTTAGAAAGTTTATCCACTACTACAAGAATAGCATCATGCTTATAACGTGACATAGGCAATCCTTGGACAAAATCCATATTGATTACCTGCCATTTCCATTTAGGAATATCATGAGGATATAAGAGTCCTCTCGGGTGCTGGTGTTCAGCGTTAACTTGCTGACATTCAAGACACCTTGCCACAAATCTGCGGCATCATTCTTCATTCCCGTCTAAAAATACAAGGGTTTCACATCAGCCAACAATTTTGTCACTCCAAGGTGACCTGAATATGGTGCAAAATGCACTTCTTTCCTTACAGTTCTTAAATCTCCCTGATTTGGAACATAAATTTGGTTATTGTATCTCAATAATCCATCAGGTTCTAAATAAAATCTGTCATACCTTGTGTCTTGAGGATTTTCTGTCAGAGCTTTCAAAATTTGCTCATAATATTCATCTCCAACTAAATTCTGCAATACCTAAGCTAAAAAATTGGAGTGTACTAACACATTGTCGTAATATGCCTTTTACAACTCAAGGCATCAGTCACTCAATTTTCTTTACCCTTGATATAATTAATCTCAAAATCATAGTCAGAGATAAGCTCTAACTATCTTATCTGTTGGGCATTAAGGTTTGGTTGCGTGAAGATATACTTCAAACCTTGATTGTCAGATTTTAGTTCAAATTGCTTTCCTAACAAATAATGCCTCCAAACATAGAGAACATGTACAATTGCCACTGATTCTAGATCATGAGGAGCATAATTCTATTCATATGGTCACAACATCCTAGATTCGTAGGCCACAACTTGGTCTTCTTGCATTAGCACTCCTCCCAACCCTTCTCTTAAAGTGTCAGTCACAACAACAAAATGACCCTCTAGGTCTAGCACTCTAAGAATTGATGTTGATGTCGAAGTCAATTTTCCTTTGAGAATATTAAAAGCTTCTTCAAACTTATCTGACCATTCAAATCGTTTTCCTTTCATTCAAAGCAAGGAAGTGATGGGATGGGCAATTCTGGAGAATTTCAAAACAAACTTTCTATAATATCCTACTAATCCCATAAAGCTACATACTTCATGAAAAAATTTAGGTGTCTAAGCCATTCCAGAATAGCCTTTATCTTTGATGGATCCACAATATTTCCCTTAGCCGATATGATGTGGCCTAAGTACTGCACTTCTTTCTGAAAGAAAGTGTATTTGGATAGTTTTCTAAAAAGTTTGTGCACTCTGAGATGTTGTAGAACTATCTGCAAGTGTTGAAGGTGTTCCTCCTCATTACAAGAATAAATTAGAATATCATCTAAAAACACCAGAACAAATTTATCTAGACAATCTCTAAAAACATTGTTCATCAAATTCATGAAGGTTGCTAGAGCATTGATCAAACCAAAAGGTAAGACTGTGAACTCATAATGCCCATACCTTGTTTGAAAAGTTGTCTTAGGAATGTCCTCTTCTTTCATCCTCAACCGATGATAACCTGACCTTAGGTCAATATTTGAAAATACAGTTGTGCCACATATTTGGTCAAAGAGATCATCTATGCGCGGTAGAGGATACTTGTTCTTAATTGTTGCTTTGTTAAGCATATGATAGTCTATACAAAGGTGTAGAGTGTCATCTTTCTTCTTGACATAGATCACCAACGCTCCCCAAGGTGACACACTAGGTCTAATCAACCCTTTTGATAGAAATTCTTGAAATTGAGCCTTCAGCTCAATCAACTCAGTGGTAGTCATCCAATAAGGTGGTTTGGACACCGGTTTAGAACTAGGAATAATGTCAATTGAAAAATCAAAAACCCCTTTTCGGGGGTAGACCTGGAAGGTTTTTAGGAAATACATCTTAAAAGTCATGAAGATAAGGGTATGCCTCTATACAAGTTTCCTTAGATTTCTCCTTCCCTTCTTTTACCTCATCCATCTTAACTACAAAAATCTAAGAACCTTTCCTCTTTGCTCTTTTCAATTGCATCACAGAAATTTGTCTAGTTTTCATTTCACACTGAAATCCTTGGATAAGGACAGCATTACCAATATTATCTAAGCATTCTACTATTTTGGAGAAAAAAACAACTTTTGCCCTATGTTGCCATAGCCATTTCATCCCTAAGATGACATCATAAGATCTTAGAGGTGCTACATAAAGATTGATCTTTGTAGAAAAAGTGGGTAAGGTTAATCTGGCTTTAAACAAACATTGCTCTACTCGAGCTCTTGACTAGTTTACAAAATCTATTGTCCATGAATTTGCCATGAAATCAACTTTCCTAGACATCTTATTAAGTATACTAGGGTTCACAAAATTTTTAGTTGCTCATGTATCTACAAGAATAGAAATTGAGGTTCCAAAAAGTGTACCTATAGTTTCAATAGGAGTAACCTGATACTTAACTTGGTGACTATCTAAAGCAACATGAATTCTTTTTTGGAAGGCCATTTGTTGTGATGGTAAAGGATTGCCACAATATGAATTTCCTTGGCTCTTAGTGGGGCACTAGTTGGCATAGTGGTCTCCACACGTAAAACACCTCCAAAAGGACCTTTCTTTCCAGAAGATCGGTTCGGATTATCCTCATTCTCTTTTAGGATTAAAATCCATGTTTCCATCCCAAGATTCATTTATGTTATATCTAGAATTTTTACCATGGTTTCTCTCTCTGGTTTCCTAATTTCTACTTCACTTTTTAAAAGATGTCGAAGAATGACTCTAGTTAAATTTATTTCAAGATTTTTCTTGATATGCAGAGATGGATTTGACATTTTTCTTCTAGTTGATAGCTTTCTCAAAGACTTGATCCATGGTTGTGGGTCCATGGATGTCTACATCTCCGCCTATCTGAGCATTCAAGCCCATAATAATTTTCCTTATCCTAAATCTCTCATCCTTTTGATATTGTGGCACATACTTCAACAACCTAGTAAATTTTTCCTAATATTTAGTGACGATCATATCTTCTTGACGTAGATTTTGGAAATCTATCAATTTCTTGTCAAAGTATAGTTGGGGTTCAACCACCTTTTCTTGAATATGACCACAAATTATTCCCAAGTTAGACTTAAGGAACTCAACCCTAATTTCATTTTCTTATTCATCCACCATGTGGATGCTTTTCCATACAACGTTAGTGATCTCAGAGTAATTTCTTATCTCAAAATACTTTTCCATCTCTGTCAGCCAAGCCTCAGCTGTGTCTCCGCTCACAATTCCATTGAACTTATGAGGTATAACTTTCTTCATATCTTAGGCTAACTCATTGGTAAGATGAGTGTTTGCCTCACTGTGAATCAAAGAGTCTTGTTTACTTACTCTTGGCTCACTATGAAAATTAAATTATTCTCTTCTTCAAAGTAGGGTTCTTGATTGTTTTCTCCCCCTCTAACTTCCTATTCTATGGTTTCTAATCTTTCTTTTGTTTCATTTAAAACCATAGATTTGATCTAATTTTGTCATGGGATTATTTTCAGGATCTGGGCTGTCATGGCTCCTTCCTGGTTGATTTTCAGTATGTTCCATAACAATACTTATCCACACCTACCATTTGCATAAAAAAATTATGAAAACATTGGACTTTTGATATACTAATCATAAAATTGAAAGTTCATAAATACAAAAACTCACAGATGTATCACATATACATTTCCTTGGGTTCTACATATCACTTTCTGACAAAGGAATTTCCTTGGGTTCTTCCTCCCCATTAGAATTGACTAACACAAACTTAGAGGGTGGGTGTACTCATGAGTACTCAATCAACACCTCTTTTCCTATTACAGGCGCATCCTGACCACACCTAAAAGAAATATCACGGTGGGTGGATGGCTTACTAATCTTAACAATAGTAGGGATTGACAACCTTTTTGCTACCTCAATTCATTTCCTCCTCTCTAGGCAGATATGTTTGAGTGCATCGGCTAGTGTTTCAGAATCAATGAGCCAAGCCCCTTTTGAGTAACTCACTAGTTCCTTCATTTTTGGCTCAGGGGATGGCTCTTTCTTAATAGTGACCTTAGGCATATTCCTAAGTTTTGTTTTCTTGGCTCGCTTTCTTGTCCTTCTCTTTCCTGCAATTCTAGCACAAGAACAAATGTTTATAATTAGCGTATCTTTCCAACCTACGAAATCTTGTAATGAGATCTTAGGTCCAAGTGTTGAACCAAATAGCTCTGATACCATGTGTAATATCCCAACTGGAAAATTAAATAAAATAAATACAAATAATACAAAAATCTCATTTCTTTTTTTTTTTATAATAAAATCCAATTATAATACATTTACAATTTCAAAGTACAATATATAATTTCACTTAATGGTCGCTTCACATGCAACTCACAAATTTTACACTAAATATCATGTACAATATTAGATGGTCACATTCCTTGCGAGTTACATCATTTAACAATTTCATTTACATATAAAGTAATGTTTCTTGTTCACAAGTCTTTGGCAGTCAACTATAGGAGAGAGAGAGCATCACCCTAGTGATTTTCCTCCAACCATAGACCGGTGGTCCCCCACACACCTTCCTTCTGGAAGTGGCCCTTCCCTTCGCGAGGGTATAGATAATGAGAATAACCTAATTCTATGTACCATCTAAGAACTATGCAGTGTCCTAGCTAAAAACAATCGGGCTTACAACTCTAGTAGCTCTAACTATTTATAACCCAGTTTGATTGTTCAACTATCTGGTACACAATGAACCAATAATGCAAGCAACAACTTTTGCATTACTTTGGCCAAAGTTTCATATAATATTTAGTATGTTCACACACTCTTTTCTCGACTTGGAGACAATATTCTTTTATATCTTAATTAATAAATCATCATACTTTGACTTGCTTATTCAATATCAGTCTAAATGAAATAAAATATACCCTTTTACTATAAGTCAACAAGACATGTATAAGATGAGACCCTAGGTGACTTAAAAAGCATGCATTGAGCCCCTCCTTGCATCCTTGCAATCTTAGGTCTATGATGACCTGTCAACTACTCAATGGCTAGTCAACCCATTTTCGTGCTCATAAATAAGTTTGATATTCAATCATAAAGATATGCTAAACTTTTACACTAAGTCACTGATTTTGACAACTAGAGAACTCTAAGTCCTTGCCACTAAGATCTATCTGCCTTAGTCTAGGATTATATCGACTTATAACTTGTCAAAGAAAACAATAAACTTTACTTTCCTTCTCATTGGATAAATTTCCACTTGTATTTCAAAAGAGAATTCCAAATGAAAGGTACTTTCATTAACAATAAAAATTAACCCTAATACTGCCATAACATGGTAAGTGTATTTCACGATAATCTATTGGCCATTCTTAGCCTAGATTACATAATTAATAATCCCTTCTTAACTAGGATAAAGGCAGTACCTGATAACTCTCAATTATCTATTGCTATCAAAAGATAATTCCTATTTTAACCTTGCTCTCCAAGCATAGGGGAGATAAATTCTTTTGCATATCTATTTGAATACATATGTCTTTGCAACTATTGACTTCAAACAAGGTCATCAAACTTTCACAAAGTTATAATCTTTTCTAGACATTACATGAGCAATGACCAGTATCTTTCCATTATAGGACTGTTACGGCTCCATAATAGATATAATAAAAACATATCACTTATTTTGACCTTCTCAAGGCACAAAGGAAATGTAAACCTGTGGTCTACTTCTATCTTAAAGATAAACATTTTTTGATGGATAAAGAACAAAAAGAAATACTTAACATCGGCCTTATATAACATCTGTATTCACCAAACTTACGACATTTAAAAGTTTCTTATACTTTATTTCACTATAACATATGTTTTATAAAAGAATACATAGGATGGTCGGTTTAAACAGAACCATAAGCAAACGCGTAGTTCCTGGCCATTTCATAACAGTCAACCTTCTACATAAGGTAATATACGTTAAGGATAACCTTAAATAGTTTTAAATAATGAAGGCTGGCTTTTGACTTTTAAACACAGTTAGTTGGCCTTATACAAACCGTACATTTTGCAGGACTATTCACAATATATAGAGTAATATCTATAGTTCATCCAATAGGTAAAATTATTCAATCAAGAGTTTGTTCTATGTACATGACACATTTATACTTAACAAAGACTTAATATCAAACTGTTTAGGACTCTAGATAGCTTCAAAAGAATTCTGAGAATGCTATCATAAGTTCAAGAATATGTATCATAATCTGCAATGAATGATTCTCACAGATTTTAAAAGTATTTATCCATAATACTAAGGTTATTTGGAAACTATTACAAGGTGTAACTTCATTAGAAACCTCTGTCGAAGGCATGTTTTGTAGATAAGAAATACCGCTACAATTAACTATTATCTCATGCAAACCAACGGCCTCTTAAGGTGCACAAAATAAATATTATTAAAGAAAACAAACTCTTCTAGTTTCTTTACATATAGAATAAAGCTTACATATTCACAGTATATTGAAAGTTTATTCGCATACCTCCAACACTTGCAACTTATTTCTAATCCAACTGATACTCTTCTCTTGTTGTTCTCTTCTTGCTTCTAACTATTTAGAATCAATGATATTTTCCCCTCTTATCCACTACTTAGTTCGTGGTCCTTAATGGAAGAAAGAATCCTTTTTAATCCTTTCCCACTACCGTCAGTTAAATAAAATTATAATACATTCATATCTCCCCTTTTCCCTCATTTATCCGCAGCCTCTATGTGCTGGAAAAGGGAGTATGGAGCTACTGCTCCTCCCCACTCCTCCTAGTATCTGTTGGTTATTTTCCCAGACTGGATGCTTATTCCTAGTTATCCCTACAAGGTAGCCATCAGTGATCAACAGGATTCCCAGGCCAGGGGCCAACAGTATAGGAGATAGACTCTATAAATATCTCTTCTTCTTTATGGCTCTGCAGGACCAAAGGGGGGTATTCCCTACTCAGCATCCATGAGATACAACTACACAAAGGCTGGGATGCTGACACAAAGCAGATAAATCCTCTATTATGCAGACCAAAACTGTGAGATAAATACAAAGGGGCCAGCTTTGGGCTTATATTTAGTTGTAGATAGAGGATTTTGGTCCTAAAGCTATTTCTAAAGTCCTAAAAGGTTTGATCTTAAAATTTAAGTTTGATTTTATGTGGATGCAAAACTAGGACCTTGGGTATAACCTCAATACAAGACTAGATTGGTGCCTATCCAGGGTTTGGAGTCAGTAGACGTACACATGTGAATAGCCTGCATGAACATATACCAAAGACTAGATATCAAGGGGTTTTGTAGTATCTGCCTTACAGATACCTCCAAGATAGGGTATCCTGTTATCTCTACTTACAATATCCTTATTGCAATGTATTTTCCCCAATCCTTGATCTAAAACATTTAATCCACTCTTTGAGTAGAAGAAATTAAGCATTCAATACAACAAACCTGTATTCTAGAATCATAAACACCCCTTAGATGCTCAGACTCAGAAGAAGAACATACTCAATTTAGAGACAGATAATAGAATACATGCAATATGGCATTACTCATTTAAATTAACATGATATCAGTAGGTCAATGCAAAAAAACATACAACATGAGACTCATAAACTCATAGAACTTTCAAGACAGGGCCGCCAACTAAGTTGTATTGTGTCACAGAGCCAGAAGTTTGACCAGTTTTCCAACCTCTACAATGGGTAACACAGTTTAGTATTTATACCAAGACTGTGTACCCAACAAAAATTAATTACAAGACAAGGTCCAAATTTCCCGTCAGATACACAGTACCAGAAATGATGCTAAAAAATAATAAATATAGCAGGGGACAAAACATGGATAAGCAAGAGAAGGATGAGGAGCAGCTGAGCTCGATCTCCACGCCACCACCCGAGGATTTTCTTCTTCAGTCGGGTAGCTATCAAGTCAATCAGGCCATACCTCTACAATTCCTGTGCCATTAATGGCACACCAACCCGTAGGACGTAGCAATGGTCTGTGTCTGAAAATTCCTGCCAAGAAAGATGCATCGAGCTCAGGAAATCCCACGCTGATGAAAGTTTGAACTATGACCATCGAAATCCTACCTATCGCTGAGATCTGCGGTCCCAAAATAGTCTGAAAAGTTAAGAACAAATAAAAACGTGCCATGCAGGCACCCCGTGCATCCATCGCTGACCATTTAAAAAATGCAAGATTAATAATCCCACATTCATCCTGCAATGCTTGCTTGACTATCATATAAACCAATCCACGAGTAAACCTAGTGTCATGCGCTTTTGCCCTGCATGACCATTGAACCGTCCGCTAATAGCCCATCGGTGTAGCTCCCGCCTCCGTCGGTGTGACCACACCATTAGAGAAACTGAAAATCCATCTACCGACATCACCCGTTACACCGATGGACATCCCTTTGTTCAGTCTTCGGCAAGACCATAAACCGTTGGCCAACTCAAAAATTCTCCTACTGATATACTGCTCTTACCGACAAAGCCTCCACATTCCCTTGTCGGCCAGACCTCAACCTGTCGGAGCGACCTCCATCGGATATGCTGAAACCACATATCACACCGATGTACACCTTGGTCGGCGTGACTAAGACCATCAGCCCAACGCTCCACGATCCACCCGATGAACCATATCACCCCGATGGTATCCCAGTCGGTGTAACTCAAACATATTGGCAGATCCCAAAATTCCTCTGCCAATATCACTACTCTTGCCGATGGCCACCCTGTACAACCCCCATTAGCCTATCGGAGAGACATGTAGCACAACTGCCGATGGAAAAGTCTTGGCGATGGAATGAGCATACTATTCTGAAGAACGTGGTCGCCAAGACAAAAATGAACTCACACCAATGGACCAATAAATCCTGAGGGTTTGAAATGAAAAGTGTCCACTAATTTTTAATTTGAAACCCTAATTATAGATGGGGCACCACCACATTGCATGAGGATAGGTCAACTCTCGAGCACTAAAGCATGAGGATGAAACACAAAAAACTAGGAACCCACCACAGAAAACCAATACCAGAAGAAACAAAATAGTGCAAGATCCCATGACTCAAAAATTTTAGGGTTTGAATGGAAAAAACCTGCAAATGTATGAACTTAAAACCCTAAACATAAATGAGTGCTAGCATAGGCTCTGATTGGGGACGTGCAGGCGCAAGGCTGCAGCGAGGACCAGAATACTCTGGGGTAGACCACACCAAAATCCAAAATTCAAAACATGACCGACTATACAAGGCATGTACAAAGTACTTACACCTAGTTTATAGTGTGCACAGAGGAAGATCATTTATGAAAAAAAGGTCTTAAGGAATTTACTGTGCATTGGCAATTCCAGTAATTCACCATTGAGGGCTTGAAGAAAATAAGAATCATCCCCATAGACATTGCTAATTTGGTACGGGCCCATCCATAAGGGCTCAAATTTACCGTGTTTGCCCTTATCCTGACTCCTAGCATTCCACATAAGGACCAAATCACCTATCTGAAACCTTCTCTCTGTAGCCCTTCTATCAAACAGATATTTCACTTGCTGTTGTGTCTTGACGTTTGTTTTCTGTGCTTCCCTTCTCATTTCGTCTAGTGCAACCAGCTGATTTATTCTTTCTGTCATTGAGTCCTCAACCTCCTCCTCATCTTCTTGCATGAATTTGTAAACTGGCAGGAGGTTGTTCACAGGCAATCTAGCTGCTGCGCCATATACTAATTCATAAGGTGACCTTCTAATTGCTCTTTTTACTGTCACCCTATCAGCCCATAATGCCAACTTTAGCTTTGAATCCCAGGACCTCTTATTTTTATCTATCGTCCTTTTGATGATTTTCATGAGACTTTTGTTACTCAACTCTGCCTGACCATTCCCTTGTGGATGATATGGTGATGTATGAGACAAATCAATTCCGTAATTGCTACAAAAATCAATAAACTCACCAGACCTGAAGCACATTGCATTATCTGTGACCAATTTGGCTGGTACTCCAAATCTGACAATAATGTTTTCCAAAATAAAGTCCATCACCACTCTGCTTGTAGCTTTTTTAGTTGGAATGGCCTCAATCCATTTAGTGAAGTAATCGGTGGCAACCAGAATCCAACTGTGCCCTCCACTTGATTTTTCTAAGATTTCCCCTATAAAATCAATCCCCCATTGCTGAAATGGTGCTTCTACAGTTATAGTCCTAAGGGGTAATGCACCTTGATATCTTAGCTTTCCTGAGAACCTTTGGCAAGACTCACATCTTCTTACCATTCTATGTGCATCTAAGAAAAGAGTTGGCCACCAATAGCCAGCTCTGAGAATTCTGTGGGCTATTGTCTGGGCAGCATAGTGCCCACCACATACCCCGTTGTGCATATCACTTAAAATATCTCTGGCCTGATTTTCATTCACACATCTGAGTAATACACCATCAGGATTTTTCCAATATAGCTCTCCCTGAACAATGATGTATTTAATAGCTTGCAGCTTCAGGGTTCTCTTCTGGATATCACTGAGGTGGGAAGGACAATTCAAATTTTGCAAATAATATACTATGTCCTTATACCACTTAGAATCTGACATATTTATAAATTCACTATGCACTTCATTCACTTGGCATGCCTCTAAATTTGACTGTCATTAGCTTTGCTAAACCTTGTCCTCTTACCAATTTCGTGATCTGCATCTCTATGTTGAACTCCTGCAATTTGTTTATCCACCTGCATCTTCTTCCAGTTACCTCCTATTGAGTAAATATATCTTTGACTATTGCATGAGGCACATATGCAACTATTTGAGAGCCCACCAAATATGGTCTGAAGCTCTTAACTGCTCTGACCAGTGCATATGCCTGCTTCTCCATTATATCATACTTTAATTCAGCAGCCTGCAACGACCTACTAAAGAAAGCTATAGGTTGTTCAAACCCTTCATTTTTTTGCAATAGGCATGCAACAACAGTATGGAAAGAAGCAAATGAAAACAATTGAAATGGCCTAGAAAAATCTAGAGATTTTAAAACAGGAGCCATCTTTATCGCCTCCTTTATGTCCTGAAATGATTTGGTTGCTTCATCTTCCCATTTGACAATTGCATTCTTCTTTAGCATTTTAGAGATCTCCTTGGTGGTCTGCAAAATTAGGAACAAATCTCCTAACAAAATTAATCTGTCCAAAGAAGGACTGAACACCTTTTACTGTTTTAGGGATCTAGATTTTGTCAATTGCAGCTACCCTTTCAGGATCAATCCTGACTCCATCCTTGGAAACAATGTGTCCAAACAATTTTCCTTCTACAACCCCAAAAGCACATTTCTTTGGGTTGAGTGAGATGCCATACTCTAATGCTCTAATAAAAATTTGCTCCAAATGCAAACAGTGCTGATCTTCTTTCTTTGAAAAGACAGTTAAGTCATCTTGATACACAGCCAAGATTAAATCAATCAATCCTGCAAAAGCAACATCCATTGCCCTCTGAAATGTGACACCTGCATTTGTCAGTCCAAATGGCATCCTAACATATACATATGTTCCCCATGGAGTAGTGAAAGCAGTCTTGAATTGCTCTGATTCCTTTACCTTCACCTGATTGTACCCTGAGAATCCATCCATCATGGATAAAAGTTCACAACCAGTCACTTTCTGTAGCATAGCCTCCATGTTAGGCAGTGGATAATTATCCTTCAAAGAAGATACATTCAAATTTCTAAAGTCCACACAAAGCCTTATGTCACCATTCTTTTTTCTGACTGGGACAAGGTTAGACACCCAAGTTGAATGTCTGATAGGCATAATTATTCCAGCTTCCCTAAGCTTTACAAGTTCTTCTTGCATTTTTGGAGCTAAAGTTGGGTTAATAGGTCTTTGTTTTTGTCTAAATGGTTTAGCTCCAGGCTTCAAAGGGATTCATGCTAAAATTAATCCTCTCTATAAGCTTTCAGGTCCTCATATGACCAAGCAAACACATGCTTATACTTCCTAAGTAGTGAAATCAGCATGCTCCTTATGTGTGGTTTGAGCTATTTGCCAATGTATACCCTTTTGGGAGCATGAGATGTCCCCAAATTTACCTCTTCTAAATCATTCTTATTTGTTGGAGATGACTTTGTGACGAGTTGGTCCCTATTGTCAAAAGCTCTCTCTAAAGCAACTAGCCCTCTAGGGATTTTATTTATCTTTAGTTGAATTACTTCCTTTCCTAAGAGAGTTTCTTTCCCATCCACTACCTCTACAAAATTCTGAAAATCCATTTCCTGGTTCTCATATTCATCAATACAATGCAGGAATCTCAGTAAATCCTTATCATCATCAAATACTTGCCAGCTGCATACATTATCTGGCACTGCAGGTCTGAGTTTGATCTCAACATCGGTAACATCTGATAGAGTTATATCATCTGGTCTTATAGCTACATTAGCTAGAAAATCTGCCCTGACATTTTTTGCTCTTTTTATCCAATTTATTGAGAAGGCATCAAACAATTCGATTATATCCCAAACATCATGCTTATATTGCTTTAACCTCTTATTTTTTGATGCATACTTATCTCTAACTTGGGAAACAATAAGCTCTAAATCATCAAATACCTTGAGCATCTTCATTCCATGCTTCAAAGCCACATTCAATCCTAATAACAGAGCTTCATACTCTGCAATATTATTTGTACAGGCAAATTTCAGTAAGAATGAAAATTTTAGAAGCTTACCAGCTGGGGACAGAAAAACAATTCCAGCACCAGAGCCCTCCTTCGAACAAGCTCCATCAAAATACACGATCCAGAGACCCTGCTGGTCAAGCTCTTCAATGCATGTGTCTCCCCCTTTACCCTCTTTATCATCTCAGACAACTCTAAAATTATCACAGTCAGTGTTCACAAAACATATCTGTTCCTCTGATTCTTGATCCTCGACCGTCTCCAATGACCTTTCTTCTCTGATCAATTTGACATCCTTGCCATTCATAGGGATCATAGCATATGACAGATCCAGTTGCATACTCCCACCAATCAATGCTGCCCATCTTCTTGATAGCAGCATGCCATACTGTGGTTTGATATCAACAACTGTTATGTTCATTTTGTAGGTCTTTTCGGGATATGCTTCCAGTCTGAAATCAACATCTTTCATGATTCCAATGGCAGGTACCTCTCTAGCATCTATGGCATAGCATTTCCCACATGCCTTATCTATCTTTAACCCAGCTTGCTGCATGATGGCCAAAGGCATGATGTTCGTTGATGCTCCTGAGTCAAGCATACAATTTTTAATCACTTTTCCATTTATAACCAGGGAAACATAAAATGGTTCCACTTGTGAAGGACATTTTGTCATGGTCATCCCCAAATATACTTCAGGAACTTCATCTTCATCAATATATAGGGCCTGTTTCTTACCCTGAGGTTGATCAATCTGCTTGGCTTGACATGGTGTTCCTGAGATCAAAGATACAGCCTTGTTTCTGAACTCTTCTACTTTCATCAGTTCCATTAGTGGAACAGAGACTTTTATTTGAGACAAGACTTGAGTGATGTCGAATGGAGCATAATTTTGAATAACAGTTGTAGCTTGCTCCACTGTTCTACCTCTATCCTGAGATGATACAGCTTTAGTTTTTATGGTTCCCTAACTGTCATTGCTGTTCTGAGAATTTTTATTCTGATTCTCACCTTGGGAAACTATATTTTCTATTTTTTGAGAATCATAACCTATTTTTTGCTTAAAACCTTGCTTATTATTGTTCCATTGTTTCTTATATGTTACGGTCCCCTTATGATCATGCACTGGCTGACTTACAGGGGCACTTTCCTATTGATATGGATTTCCTACCTGAGCCCTACCTTTGAGGTTATAATTGCTTTTGACCTGAGCTACTGCTACGGCTATGAGGGCTCTAATTTCTTCATCAGAAGGTCTCCTCAAACTATTCAGAAAGTTGTGTGAATCCTGAGCATAAGCATAGCTGTCTCCCTCATCTTCGTCATAAGGAAACTACTGATAGACCTGAATCTCATTATTTGTACTTTCATCAGCATCATGAGGAGGGTGCCCACTGTTCATGGACAACATATTGACATCATCCTCCTATATGTAGTGCGGTTCACTGCACTCATCACAGGCAACAACATTATCATACAGAGATTGAGCAATCATACATTGTGACTGTGAATGAGGCATTTGGCATATGATACACCATGGAGTATCATCAACAATATTAACAGTTCTTTTCAAAGGATCAGGAGTCTCTTTGACATGTTGAGCTCTTTGGTTGGGGTTGCTACTTGGGAGAACTGGTTTACCATTATGCCAATTTGTATGATATGGCATGTCATGCAGTGATGGTCTTTTCTCCTGCCTCTGGTAAACCTGCCTGTCAAGACCTATCCCTTTCTCATTTCTAGCAAGTCTATAGCTTAGGTCCTTGACAACATTTGTCAATTTATCTATCTTATCTTCAGGGGCAGATGTATTACCTTGAATATTCTGAGGTTTACTTAGATTTTGCAAAATCTTCACATCATCCCTTCTATTTGTCTTACCAGATGCCTTCCTGTTATTTTCAATATTAGTTGCTATTTTGAAAGCGTCCCTGAGGCTGTGAGGTCCCTTGTCTCTTAATCCATAAGCTGTCTTGGCATCAAAAGCATTTATGTACAACACTATGCACATAGGTTCATTAGGCCTCAAGTCCTGTGGCAATTTGTTCAATACCTTCATGAATCTAGCATTGAAATCAGCAACCTGCTCATTTGATCCTTTGGCAATGCCAGTGAATTCATTAATGAAGAAACTAGGATCAGTTTTGTCACCATATTGTTCCTTGAATATTCTCCTGAAGTCATCCCATGATGAAATGCTTCTGTTAGGTAAACCTTTATACCATTCCTTGGCTTCATCAACTAAGGATTGCATGAATGATTTCATAAATACATCCTCATGCTCAACCTCAAAGTTGTCCATGATATTCTGAAAAGCTTTTAAATGGTCTTCACCTGATACAGTATTATTTCCTAAAAATTTAGGCACTTGCAGCCTCACATGTTTGTCAATAGGATTTGGATAACCAGGAATGCCATCAAAAACTAACTCCCTGAATCTGTCCAACTGCATTGGTTGTCTACCAAAGTGATTAGCATCGGCATTTCTATTTGCATTCTGATTTCTTACATTATTTAATGGAGCTCTTATGTTATTTTGTGTGTTCTGTCTTTGATCATTGTGCTAATCCTGTACTTCATTCCTGTGTTGATTTCTTTACATATCTGCGTTGCCAAGGGTAGGAATTGAATCATTCCGAGCAACTCTCAAGGCTTGGACTTTCTATCTCATATCATCTCTGATTTTCATTGCCTACAGATATTCTATTTCTGCCCTTAAGCTCTTAATTTCATTGGCTAATTGTTCCTCTTTGAGCATAGAGGAGGATGGTCCCATTTCATTCTGATGATCATTAGCTTCATCCCTTGGAGACTCATCCTCTTCAAATCTGTCACTGGGATCTAAGAAAGGGCATTCTTGAAAGACCTCTGACCTTATTCTCAGAGCACCACCCTGTTGTCTTTCATATACATTCTCGATTTCAGCCTTAGTGTTTGAAAAATAAGGTATTGTTTGCTCTGAAGATCCTGGATTGTCCTGAATAAATTCATTTTTCCTGGGGCTAGGAGAACCATCTTGACTGGCTCGAACAGTCCCTTTTTTCCTATACATCATCTTTGTGGGCAACTCTTCAAACAGAGTATTACGCTGGGATCGTTTCCCTTGCATACAAATTTTTACTTTACCGGTTGGGAGATTGGTTCGGAGTCGCCACCTATTACTAGGAATTGTTTTCCTTTTGGAATTTGGGTTCTCTTACAAGTATCCCCAGCTGAGTCACCAAAATCTGTTGGTTATTTTCCCAGACTGGATGCTTATTCCCAGTTATCCCTACAAGGTAGCCATCAGTGATCAACAGGATTCCCGAGCCAGGGGCCAACAGTATAGGAGATAGCCTCTATAAATATCCCCTCTTCTTCTTTATGGCTCTGCAGGACCAAAGGGGGGTATTCCCTACTCAGCATCCATGAGATACAACTACACAAAGGCTGGGATGTTAACACAAAGCAGATAAATCCTCTATTATGCAGACCAAAACTGTGAGATAAATGCAAAGGGGCTAGCTTTGGGCTTATATTCAGTTGTAGACAGAGGATTTTGGTCCTAAAGCTATTTCTAAAGTCCTAAAAGGTTTGATCTTAAAATTTAAGTTTGATTTTATGTGGATGCAAAACTAGGACCTTGGGTATAACCTCAATACAAGACTAGATTAGTGCCTATCCAGGGCTCGGAGTCAGTAGACGTACACATGTGAATAGCCTGCATGAACATATACCAAAGACTGGATATCAAGGGGTTTTGTAGTATCTGCCTTACAGATACCTCCAAGATAGGGTATCCTGTTATCTCTACTTACAATATCCTTACTACAATATATTTTTCCCAATCCTTGATCTAAAACATTTAATCTACTCCTTGAGTAGAAGTAAGAAATTAAGCATTCAATACAACAAACCTGTATTCTAGAATCATAAACACCCCTTAGATGCTCAGACTCAGAAGAAGAACATACTCAGTTTGGAGACAAATAACAGAACACATGCAATATGGCATTACTCATTTAAATTAACATGATATCAGTAGGTCAATGCAGAAAAACATACAACATGAGACTCATAAACTCACAGAACTTTCAAGACAGGGCCGCCAACTAAGTTGTATTGTGTCACAGAGCCAGAAGTTTGTCCAGTTTTCCAACCTCTACAATGGGTAACATAGTTTAGTCTTTATACCAGGACTGTGTACCGAGCAAAAATTAATTACAAGACAAGGTCCAAAATTCCCGTCAGATACACAGTACCAGAAATGAGGCTAAAAAATAATAAATATAGCAGGGGACAAAACATGGATAAGCAAGAGAAGGACGAGGAGCAGTTGAGCTCGAGCCCCACGTTGCTACCTGAGGATTTTCTTCTTCAGTTGGGTAGCTATCAAGTCAATCAGGCCATACCTCTGCAATTCCTGTGCCATTAATGGCACACCAACCCGTAAGACGTAGCAACGGTCTGCGTCTGAAAATTCCAGCCAAGAAAGATGCATCAAGCTTGGGAAATCCCACGCTGATGAAAGTTTGAACTGTGACCATCAAAATCCTACCTATCGCTGAGATCCGTGGTGCCAAAATAGTTTGAAAAGTCAAGAACAAATAAAAACGTGCCACGCATGCACCCCGTGCATCCATCGCTGACCATTTAAAAAATGCAAGATTAATAATCCCACATTCATCCTGCAATGCTTGCTTGACTATCATATAAACCAAGCCACGAACAAACCTAGTGTCGTGCACTTTTGCCCTGCATGACCATTGAATCGTCTGCCAATAGCCCATCGGTGTAGCTCCCACCTCTGTCGGTGTGACCCACACCATCGGAGCAATCGAAAATCCATCTACCAACATCACCCATTACACCGATGGACATCCCTTTGTTCGGTCTTCGGCGAGACCATAAACCGTCAGCCAACTCAAAAATTCTCCTACTGATATACTGCTCTTACCGACGAAGCCTCCACATTCCCTTGTCAGTCAGACCTCAACCTGTTGGAGTGACCTCCATCGGATATGCCGATGCCACATATCACACTGATGTACACCTTGGTCGGTGTGACTAAGACCATCGGCCCAACGCTCCGCGATCCACCCGATGGTATCCCAGTTGGTGTAACTCAAACATATCGGCGGATCCCAAAATTCCTCTGCTGATATCACTACTCTTGCCGATGGCCACCCTGTACAACCCCCATCGGCCTGTCGGAGAGACATGTATCATAGTTGCCGATGGAAAAGTCTTGGCGATGGAATGAGTATACTATTGTGAAGAATGTGGTCGCCAAGACAAAGATGAACTCACACCAATGGACCAATAAATCCTGAGGGTTTGAAATGAAAAGTGTCCACTAATTTTTAATTTGAAACCCTAATTATCGATGGGGCACCACCACATTGCATGAGGACAGGTCAACTCTTGAGCACTAAAGCATGAGGATGAAACACAAAAAACTAGGAACCCACCACAGAGAACCAATACCAGAAGAAACAAAATAGTGCAAGATCCCATGACTCAAAAATTTTAGGGTTTGAATGGAAAAAACCTGCAAATGTATGAACTTAAAACCCTAAACATAAATGAGTGCTAATAGTATCTAGGGAGAGCTTGATGGGAATCTATCCACTAAAACTTTACTTCTTTCCTTCAAGCTAGTCATTAAATTTAATCGTGACTAGCTTTAAAATAATTTAAAATATAAACTATAGTACACCTAATTCATAGATGTTATTGATGCATTTTTTAATACTTTAATTATGTTTTTCATGAGCACAATATTGATGATGGAGTCTTGCAAATCCGACTTAGACCTTTATGTCAAGACTAGACTTGATTGGTCAATTACTCACGTCGACTTGGCATTCACATGGACATGACGACGACAATATTAAATGTGAGTTATCAATTTCCCAATACAAGAATGCACAACCAACTATAATCTAGACTATAATGAGGTGATTAAATGACATTATTCCTTAATAAATTCTTATAAAACAATTAAATAACAATGCTTTTCAATAAGTATTAAAATACTGCAAATAAATATATTTTAATCCAATCTCAACAATTTATGTAACTGAGAAAATAATACATAACTTTTGAATCTTGGAAGTTTTCCCAAATATCACTCCAGAGAATGGATTTGAGATTGAACCCTTTTTAGCTAGTAAGCACTTCTAGGAGGAATCCAGATCTTATTCAGAACCAACCATGTGCTTCCCAGCATTCAGCTCTTTTTCAGAAAACACACATGTTTCCCAAGCATCCTGCTCCTTTTCAGAAAGCACACACACACAAGCCCTGGCCAGGACAATCTCGGGTGTACAACTGTACCCCGAGTTGGACACACACTGTGTGCCCCTTCTCCAATGCTCATTGCCAGCTAATCAATAATCCTTCTCCTTCATGATCTCCTACACTTTCTTTCCTTATTTTCCTCTTTTCCTCAGTGATTTCTAAATAATTCCTATCCATTTACACTCATTTCATGGGTTTAAATAATAACCCAAAGGGTGGCTTCCAACTGTCACACCCAATTAACAATTTAATAAGGAATATAATTAATATTTTATTTGCACTCTTCTCGTAAGAATCAGTTAAATAGGAGTATGTTTATTTTTATAAGGTTATTTTAACCTTTTAACTTTTTTTTTAAACTTGAAAGTAATTTTCTTTTCATCCTTTTGTTTTACACATCTTCTTTACTATTAAATAATTTTTTTCTTTTCCTTTCTTTTTTTATTCTTCAATAATGTTTTATAAACTTTATTTATTTAATTATTTTCTCGAGGAAAAAGTCCCATAACAATTCTCCCCCTATAAATTAGGTGTTGTCCTCAGTAGTTGAAGTTGAATCTACAACATAAATCACCATAAAAATAATTAGTCAAGTGTGGATGTAACACTATCCGTATCCCAATGAATATATTTCATTTTAACTTCAGCTATAATTATATTTCTCAAACTTTAGATCTTTTTAATAACTCTTCTACTTTAACTGAAACCAAAATCAAGTCCCATAGAACTACTTTGTTAATCAATATCATGATTAGAACTATAAGGACGTTTTCACATGAAATAGATCATGAATTTATACTTGAGAAGTTAATACAAGTGTATACACTAAATCTCCTTTTAAATTTGGTAATTCAAGTGTAACCCTATCTTTAATACAAGTATTTCAATCTTTTTAGGTGTCACCTCAACATAAAATATACAAAAGTATTATCATGTTATCACATAGCACTTACCTAGTGAAAGACATATATATCTCATACTATGTAATCACTCATCATTGAGTACCATATACTCAAAATACATTCAAATCTAATAGTCATGCGTTCTAGACTACATGAATATGTTGATAGTGCAAAGAATACTGAGAGGGGGGTTTAATCAGTATTCTGTAAATTTTTTCTTTCACATACTTATTAATCCATTTACCACATTCAATATTATGAAAGCAAAACAAACATAAGAATAGCAACCACAAAGTCATAACACATAGACACCAGGATTTTATGTGGAAACCCAAAAATAGAAAAACCATAGTGAGTGCTAGCTCACAATATATTATGATAACAATACCGAATTACATAAAGGTTCACTACCTTAGGGCTCACTACCCAAGGACTCACTGTCTGAAGAAGTGCTCACTGCAATAGGCTCACTGCCAAGAAAATAGAAGAGAAGATAGAGGAAAGGATTGGCTCACTACCATGAGGTGACTGCTACAAATGCATCTACAAAATGTTGAAGCATAGTTCCATTAATAGCTCAGTATACAGACTCAAATGTCTTCATAATGTCTGCCCTGCTTTTTCTGCTTTGCTTCACATATATTCTGCTCTTTCGCCCTTACTATGATTTTCTGGTCACAAAACTTCCTTAGATCACACACTCATTGAATTTGCACTATGTTCACACCCATCCATCCCTCTAAAGCCGAAATCTATTGAGTATATATATCCGCAGCAAGAATTTTCTCAATCTAGGTCGGCATGCAAAAGAAAAAGCTTGTATATTCAAGTTATACCTTGTCGGCCTGTTATTGTGCCCAAACAACAATACAGACCCAATCAATCAAGAAAGACTCTTCATATGAGTCTAGAACTATTGTTTTACCACTTAAGTTGATGATTCCAATCTTATACCTTCACCACATATAGATTTACCTTCTATGTTGGCCTTAATCTTAAGAACATACTTGCTTTATCTGTTGGCCCATAGATTCAAATGCGATCATTATGAAACTCTAACATCCTTGTTAATGATTCATTGTTGATCCCTTATCATACCTTTAGAACCACAGAACATAATATTCAACTACAGATAAATGTAGATCTCAGAACTATTGTTTTGTCTCAGAGAAATACTGTCAAACTGAAAGCTGATAAAGAACACCTTGTAAAATGTGATCAACAGAACTTCAGAAGCTATAACTCTAGATTTAGGTAGTCATCATAGGTATCTTTGTTGTCTTAGAACTGCAAGACAAATTATACAACAACAGAGGAATGCAGACCAAGTTACTCAAGTACTCTGCACTGTTTCTGACTTAACTCTGTTCACCCAGAGTTAGACATTTCACCATAAGACTTCTGAAGGAAATCAGGACTTAAACACTAAATCATGACTTCACCAAGCAACATACCAGAACCGCATGACAAGATATTCAATTGCAGAGGAGTACCAACTGAATTACTGTTACTATCTCAATGTGTTGTCAATACTTAGTCAATTTGGCTAAGTTAATCTTTTCAGACCAAAATACTGTACACACCTTTGTCTCAGGAGTTGTCTCTAAACATGTCAGGTTGTTGCCATCAATGACAACATCATATTAGCAGTGTCTCTTGACTATGTTGCCAACAATCTCCCCCATTGGCATTGATGGCAACACTTAGTGAAAAATGCTTGTCTGCTCTCCCTTACTATATACACTCTATTTTTCTTCTTCCCTTGATATGTTTGGCCATTTTTCACTGGATCTTCTTCTCCCCCTTTGAAATCAATGGAAAAGGTGTATGTACACGTAGTAAAATTGTGTCAAAACTCCAAATCTGTCATACTTTGTGGCATATGTACAGGTACAATCTGTAGCTTGATTAGTCAGTTGTAGGAGGTAGAATATCATTATAAATGGTCTTTATCAGAGCTAACTCTCCATCCCATCTATTCTTTGCACTTTCCAAAATTTGAATGTGACCATTTATCAAAAAGACTAATTTTTCTGCCTTCTTGACATTTGAGGGTGTATCAATTATTTCTTTTGCCTTCAAAGCTTCTTCTGCAAGATTAGTCATTGAAACTATTTTAGGACTTATCAGCCCTCTTAACTGGCACAACATGTTTTTAACTTCTTCCCTCTTTTTCATCAGATTGCTTAAGTCATTGTGGATGTTAATAACTTGTATCTCTTTACTATTTATTGATTCAACTATCAGATCATATGACTTATAGATATTTGACATTTGGAGTACCAAATCCTTGATTTTTTCTTCTAACTCCTTTGTAACATCCGGCCATGATAAGCAAAATTTGTACATATCATATGATTCCTTAATACCCTTTTCTATACGTTTGATTCTATTGTCTAGCAAAATTTTATTTTTATCCACCATGGTCTTCAATTCAGCTAACCTTTTCTCATTATATTCTTTTCTAACCTTTATTTCTATAGACTTTTCAAATGACTCAAAATGAGAACTTACATATTTGATTAGGCCTTTGAGCTGATCTGTTGGTGGTAGTGATGTGTCTTTTTGGTATGAAGATATCAACTTTTCTAGGATGTTGGATGCTTCACCAATGAGTTCATTGTCCTGCATGTGTGACTTTAGCATCTCTTCTTGTGCCTTTGCTTGAACAATTGAGACTAGTTTGAATTTTTGCACAAGAGACATTGAGGCCAAATTTTTTGGTCCTTGTAGGAGCTTAAACTCATCCAAATCTTGTTATCTCTCCAAAAGTTTCCTGACAGAATCACCTGGGGCAGTAGCAGTGTCTCTTGTCATTTCTTCAAACACTTCTTCTTGATTTTGTTCCAGAGGTTCCATGTCCATATTTTCTTGTTGACCAATATTTTTCTCCAGTGCAGGGCTCATCTTAGCTTGATCAAGTTCTTGGTCATCAACTTTATCTTGTTCTGCAGTTTCCTCCTTGTTTTCGTGATCATCAATTTGCTGATTAGGAGAAGGATTTATCCCTGTTTGGTCTGTGTTAGCCTTGTCTTGATCATTAGTAGCAGGAGCTTGATCAGATTCCTCCTTTTCTAAGGCTACTTCCTCAAGGTCTTCCTCAGTTTTCTCAAGACTTTTCTCTTCCTCTTGCTCTTTCATTGCTTTGTCTCTTACCAGAGGATTTGTATTAGTTTTCTCCAAGCCTTGATCCATGTTGGCTTCTGGAATAGATGTGTCATCTCCAACACTTGTTTCTTCACTATCATATATGGTTGGGAGATGAAATTCCTTCACCACTCTTAAGGTGATCTTCTCAATTTCTTTGACTACTTTCTCAGTGTCATCTGCCATTAGAGTGTTCATTCTCCTCTTTGTTCTAAATTCTTTATGAAGCACTTTGGAGTCTTTTTCTTTTTCTTCTGGGATGATTTCAAGACATAGCTTTATCAATGTATTCTCCCTAAGCTCAATGTCCTTGGCCATAGCAACTTCTTTTCTTGTAGACATTATACTTCCCAAACTATTTGGAAGATTAGAAATTATCTCAATAAGATCTTTGTTGTATATGTCCTTGAAGTATTTGACAACAGTCTCAATGATACTTTTGTCTGCATCATCATAGTCATCATATAGTTGGGCAATAGGTTTTAGATTGCCATCAACTATAATGGCTTTCAATACATCCTCTAGGGTTATTGTAGCCTGAACTTTTGCAGGCTCTGCTTTCTTTTCCTTTTTTCTTCCTTTCCCCTTACCGGAGGACTTGCCTTGACCAGTACCAGAGGCTTTTGCTGATTTAACCTTCATCTTTTAATCTCTTCATTAGATTTTGTTTCCTCCTCATCAACTCCTATACTTACATGCATTCTTTTTGCTTTTGTCTTCATTCTTTTGTGACTTGTTGTAGGGGCTTCCACACTTGTAGAGGATGTGGGACCGGAGGATTCAGGTGTAGTACCAGATGTAGTTTGTGAGGTAGAAGCTCTTGTTCTCTTCTTGGTAATTACAGGCTTTTTGATTTCTTCTCAGGATCTTTAAGAGCCTCCATAGGTTCATCTTTCTTTTCTTTGGTTGTCCTTTCTGCTTCTACCCTTACCCTTGTTTCTCTGATTTGTTCTTTGGTGAAACCCTTTTTCAGGGCATATTATTCTGCCATCTTCTTGGCCTTCTTTGATATTTCTGGCATTCTCTGCTCAACAAAGACTTTTGTTGACAACTCCTCATAGGTTCCAAATCTTTCTTATTTGGGGTCCCTAGGTTTAATTAACATGTGTTGGGCATAGTTATCCAGTATTTTTCCATCTACTTCATACCCCATTGGCATAATCCAAACTATCCTAGGCTCAACAACCTCCATCATACATTGGTCTTTTGTGACAATGAAGCATATGTCAATTTTGTATTTGTCCACAATTCCCTTAGGAATCCTTTCCCTAAACTGCATAACTCTTTGAAAATTCTTAAAATAGCCCCATAGGGATGTGGTTTGTTCCTCATGGCTTCCTATGTTGCTTAGATGATCCCTAATTCGTATTGCAATTGATTGATTGTTTAACCAGAACAAGTCTTTCATTCCAAGCAATTCTTGCATGAAGTAGAAGAATAAGAAAATGACCAGTTTACCAAATTTGAAAGGGTATTTGCTCTCCTTTGACTTCTTCAGGTTTTCCATTATCTATTGTTGTAGCAATTCACAGAGGTCATAGTCTGCATTTTCCTTAATCCTCTGATAGGCAATGTATATAGCAGTACTGGAGATAGAGTTCTCCCGATTGGAGAAATAGATCTTATATTCCATCACCATTGAGGCAAACCTTACTTCATGGTATGTAATATCATTAATAGTTAATGCCCTCTTGTCAAATTGGGCTTCAGTTGCTTCTATCACAGTGTTATTCTTCACAACTTTTAACAGGGGCACGCTACCGGTAGAATTTAATCATGTCACTGTCCTAATCACATCCTTGGTGATCTTGAAGGGCTTTTCAAGGCACATGAACTCATCATGAATCCTACTCAACACATACCAGACCCATTCATCTTCTGCAAATATAGGGTAATCTTTGTACTGAATGAATTTCTTCTCTTCCAAAGCCTTGTATTCTTCCTTCAATTCAAATTGGTCACCACTTAGATGTTTTAGGTATAAATCTGTGAATTTACTGTCACCATGTTATTCTAGGGCAACATGAATGTAAGCCCTAACATCCTTCGTGTGCATCACATCATGTAATATATTTGAAAATGCACCCATTGGATCAACTTCTGTTGATTTGCAAGGGCGTTTCTTGAATTTTGGCTGAGCTCACTCAGTGATATCAACAACTTGTGGGGTTGCCATTTTTGCAAGGATTTTAAACAAATTCACAATAGGGTTTCAACTAGACATACCTTTTTTATGCCACGCTAGGGTCTTCTTTACTTGAATCACTCTGTGTCGCTTTGAATCTAGAGATCATTGAAATCGCTTAGAATTCACCGTCAGTTTCTCTTAGACACTTGATAGCTTGAATGCAAAGTGAATTGTATGTCGAATGAGCTCCTTTTTAACCCTTGTTATGAAAACCTAAGTTATCATAAATGCTTGTTCACAAAAAGTTGTCAAAGTCTTTTCTGTAGAATATAATCAATTAGGATTTCTCTACAATGGTCTGCATTTGAACTTTTTCTACTGGGATTTCTTCCAAAAGATTTGTCATATAAATCTTTTTATCATGTTTTCGTTCTAGATCCCAGCACTGACTATCTAGCTAGGGGATTGAGATTTTCAATACTACTCCCCCTTGAGCTAGAGCTCCCAATTTACTTCCCGGAGGAAGTATCTGCACTAGAGGTTGGCGCGGATCCCTCCTTGACCTCAATTTCATCTTTCTTAATCTAGACCTTGCTTATTTCCCTCTTGATTTCCACTGGATCAATCTTGTTCTTACCTTTATCTTCTCTCTGCTTTGTTTTCCTCTTCTCTGTAGGATAGTCTCTTTTATCATTCTTACTTCTACAGAATCTTGTGACGTGTCCAAACTTATTGCAATTGTAGAATACCACATTCCTCTATCCCTAATTCCTTCTATTGATTGGATTCATTCTTGATCTGCATTAGTTAGCCATATGCCCAAATCTATTGCATGCAAAGCACTTCCCATTGAAAGATTAAGTATTCTTTATATTGTTAAAACCATTCCTTACTAGACTTTTGCATTCATTTGATCTATGACCAATTTTCTTACAATTGAAACATTGACCAAAGAATGATGGAACATTCTGATTCATTCTACTCCTACACGGAGTAGCCTTATGACCAAACTTATTGCAATTAAAACAATAGCCATTGAAAGATGGGTACCTTTGAGCATTTGGCTGCCTGCTTGGAGGTCTTCTAGGTCTTCTTATGTGATTCTGGAACTGGTTGCCTTTGTTTTTCCTCATCTCAATGTTTTCTTGACCTAATTTAGAACTTTCTCCTTTTTCAAATCCCAATCCTTGCTTGTCATCTAAACTCTTCTGACTTTCAATCAACTCCTCAAGCTTTGCAGAGTTTATTTTGAAAGTTTCTTTATAGTTGTTAGCTACTTCCAGATCATATTTCAAAAGGAAAACATCTTTAGCCAATTTTTCACATTCTTCAGACTTATCCTTTAAAACTTGATTCAGATGCTTTTCAATCTCCTCTTTCTCTTCAATTTCCAATGTTAAATTGTTGAGGGTTTCATTTGCTTCATTCAATTTTTCACTTATCTCCTTGCTCTTTTCTTTGAACTTCTTGACTTGCTCCCTTAGCTTCAGAATGCATTCATCAACTTCTTGAACATTCACCTTCAGATCCCTGACTTCTGCTTCAAAATTTTCAAGATCTTCAAGAGCAGCTTCCAATTCATTATTGATCTTATATGTGCAATTTCTAATTTTGATACCACCTGGATGAATAGATTCCAAATAGGTTGGAAGCCTTCTGGTTGCCATGAGTTCACTTCCCAAGATCTTCCTTAAGTTGTTAAACTTTCTCCAAGGAACCTTGCTCTGATACCAAATGTTGATCACAAAGAATACTGAGAGGGGGGGTGAATCAGTATTCTGTAAAACTTTTCTTTCACATACTTATTAATGCACTTACCACATTCAATAATATGAAAGCAAAACAAACATAAGAATAGAAACCACAAAGTCATTACACATAGACACTAGGATTTTTACGTGGAAAACCCAAAAAGGGAAAAACCACGGTGAATGTTAGCTCACAATATATTATGATAACAATACCGAATTACATAAAGGCTCACTGCCCAAGGACTCACTGTCCAAAGAAGTAGTCACTACAATAGGGTCATTGCCAAGAAAATAGAAGAGAAGATAGAGGAAGGATTGGCTCACTGCCAAGAGGTGATTGCTACAAATGCATCTACAAAATGCTGAAGTGCAATTCCATTAATAGCTTAGTATACAGACTCAAATGACTTCATAATATCTACCCTACTTTTTCTGCTCTGCTTCACATATACTCTACTCTTCCATCCTTACTATCCTTTTCTAGTCACAAAACTTCCTTAGATCACACACTCATTGAATTAGCATTATGTTCACACCCATCCAGCCCTCCAAAGCTAAAATCTATTGAGTATATATATCTGCATCAATAATTTTCTCAATCTAGGTCAGCATGCAAAAGATAAAGCTTGTATATTCAAGTTATACCTTGTCGGCCTATTATTGTGCCCAAACAACAATACGGACCCAATCAATCAAGAAAGACTCTTCATATGAGTCTAGAACTATTGTTTTACCACTTAGGTTGATGATTCCAATCTTATACCTTCACCACATATCAATTTATCTTCTGTGTCGGCCTTAATCTTAAGAACATACTTAGTTGCTTTATCTGTCGGCCCATAACTTCAAATGGGTTCATTATGAAACTCTAAAATCCTTGTTAATGATTCATTACTAATCCCTTATCATATCTTTAGAACCACATAACATAATATTCAACTATAGATAAATGCAGATCTCAGAGCTATTATTCTGTCTCAGAGAAATACTGTCAAACTGAAAGCTGATAAAGAAAACCTTGTAAAATGTGATCAACAAAACTTCAGAAGCCATAACTTTGGATTTAGGTAGTCATCATAGGTATCTTTGTTGTCTTAGAACCGCAAGACAAATTATGCAATAGCGGAGGAATGCGGACCAAGTTACTCAAGTACTCTACATTGTTTCTGACTTAACTTTGTTCACCTGGACTTAGACATTTCATCATAAGACTTCCAAAGGAAATCAAGACTCGAACACTGAATCATGACTTCACCAAATAGCTGAGAGTAACATACCAGAACCGCATGACAAGATCTTCAATTGTGGAGGAGTACCAACTAAATTATTATTATTGTCTCAATGTGTTGTCAATACTTAGTCAATTTGGCTAAGTTAATCTTTCCGGACCAAAATACTATACACACCTTTGTCTCAGGAGTTGTCTCCAACCATGTCAGGTTATTGCCATCAATGACAACATCATATCAACAGTGTCTCTTGACTATGTTTCCAACAGAATATCCTCTTTTCAAATACCAAATATAATTAGATAGCATCAAATACATCAATGTTTATATAATTTCCTAGTCACTCAAATAAAGTTTCAGGACAAATCTAAATTTAACAAGGATTCAAATGTAAATTAGTTTATTATTGTCAACATGGTGTTTATAATACCTAACCTGGATATCAGTTCTACATGTACAAGGTTATTGGGTTGATCAAGTCCAATAACAAAGTACAATAAAATAAGGACGATACAAACAATTCAAATAAAGCATCTTAGGCAAAAATAGGACAACACACAAACTAGTACTATCTACTGTTACAAACAAAAAATTGTATATAATAGGTTTATACTAATATAGTTCTCATTGAATTTCCATATCAAAAGAAAAAATAAAGATTGTCTCTCCCCCTATAAAATTTAACATGTCCCCATGGTAGATGCTAAGATAATATGTTTGGTTTCATATCTTATAAAAGATTGATTCATTCCACTTAACAACATCATTTTTTTTCAAAGTTTAAGATGTGGAAATGATCCTGTGACCTGTGAGTTATGGGCCCACAATGTAACTTATGTTAAACCATTGTAAGTATCAAGTTTTTGTTTTTGTTGTTTTTTTGCTATCAACAAGTATAGTAACACCACTTCTAAAATCAAGTATGTAGATCTATACCAGTTCCTGACGGAGGATTGGGAGCAGTTGTTTAATTAGCCCTAGGGGCTTTTCTATATTTTATGTTGTTTTTTTGTTGTCAGTCCAATGTCTGTCTGCTGTGTTTGGGTCTGTTGTTTTTGGTTGTTCCTTTTTGTTTGGGTCTGTTGTTTTTGGTTGTTCCTTTTTGCCTAGGTCTGTGTCTTTTTGATGGAACTTTAATGTGCCTCTGTGGATGATGTGTAATGGGATCGGCACCCTTTTTTTCCACTTACTTTATCAAAAACACCACTTCTAAAATAAAACTAAATGAAATTTTGGAATAGATTTAAAAATTTGACTATTAGAAATACTAGCTTATTAACTCTATATTTTCTAAGATAACATCCTTGTATAAGACAGTACTAGCCAAATAGAAATATATTTAACAAGACTTAAACTAAATACCACTAAAGTTGCCATCTCTTAATTGAGATCTCATGCGTATAAGAAATCATTCGAAAACCTCATGAATAATCCAACTATTATACTTACATAAATGAATTATCAAAGTTATGATTCTAAACACCCTTCACAAGTGATCAAGATATCAAAATATAAAAGAAATATTTGTCCAACCTTAAATTATGGTTCACCACAATACCTTTCGAATGTATTTCTTTACCATATAAAAACTATTATATAATGCTCCATATGGATAAAATACCTCCTCTAAAAAATACTTTTGCACGTTAGAAGTATACTTGACTATAACTAAGGTAATTAGTTTCTTTAGATTATGTATTTAATGCACTATCACTAATAGTTACTATAAATAAATGACACTTTACACTTACACGATTATTTTGATCCCTATTCAACAATCCCACTATATATTGGTATATGGGTGGATGAAAATAGGTCACATAGGATAATTCCCTCATCTAAAGAAGTATCAACTTAATGACCTTATAAAATTTTATCTTGATTTAGTTGTTGTGGCACAATCTTAACTATAACATGATTATAGAGAAATGATAGTTATAATGAGACAATATTGTGGTATGTGTTGAAACTATATGTAGCATAAATCAAATATACACATTTAAATACATTACAACTAGACCATGGGCAAAGGAACAATACACCTAACATCATGAACTTTTTAGGAAGACTAGCCCTTAACCTTAACCACTAAACTTCCTCATAAATGAATCAACATAGTTATTTATTAAGCTACATGTAGGTTGCAAGGAACAATTGGGATTAGATAGGCCCCCCATAAGCCACATGAAACATCAATACTTAGATCCAACATGTGTGTACCTAATTTGACAATGTGTAGGTCAACACTAACTTCATTTGACCAATATATTACAACAAGACTAATAAATAAAGGATGATCCACATAACTCTCTTATCAAATTCATCATGATTCATCACTCAACCATCTAACTATGGATTCCTAAAATAATTAAGGACACCTTCTCAATTCAAGGTCTTTGATTGTTTATCCAAACCCAAATCCCAAACAATGTTTTAAAACTCAATATTTATAAAAAAATGGGTTACCAATATTTCTATGCCCTTGGAATCTTTAATTTATGGTAGCTATAATATTGTGTCATTTATCAATCCTAAAAGGAAAAAGGAGATCAATATTCATATCTCCTTACAACAATATGTGCATTTTGACATTATGCTTACAACCTCCGTGATTAATTATGCAAGCTCCTCAAGGTTAGATTCAATTTTTAGTTTCAAAGATTATTTTTATTATTATGAGTATGTGGATTAATTTCTTGTTCATACTATGACTTTAATCTTAAGAGAAAAGGTTTACATGACTCTCCAAGTCTTATATAATAATCCTTAGATTTGGTTGAATAGGTGATTGGTTCTTTAGTCCCTCCAATACCATCATAAGACTCTTTAGAGATTTTTTTGAGTACTTAAGTAAGGTGTATAGTTTCCAAAAAATGTGATAAACAAGGATTGTGCCCTAGGATATGTAGGACATATTGACACCATTGATTTAAAATTTGACAATGATAGAGGCAAGGTAGCTTTCTATCATATTTCTTATCCCTACACCAACTTAGTTGTTATAAAGAGAAAACTTGCTAAGTTTCAAGAAAAAAAATTAAAGGAGTTACAACTAGACCTAATCTTGACCCTGTTATACAAACTAGCATGTAATATGATGGAGGTAGATCATGCGAGTAAGAGCGAAGGGTCCTGAGTAGGGACTTGTAAAGGAGTTTTAAATAGATGTATATGAAGGCCACCATCAACAACAGTCTCATTCAAACAGTCCCATTTGAACAATATTTTCTAGCCATAGTAATTTTTGGTCTGCCACCACTATGAAAAAACTCTTACAAAGTCATTTTTTCGAATTTCTAAAACCATCACTATTCAACCATCCAAAAATTGTCTCTTCCTTTAGCAAGATTCATTGTTTATAGATTTTCTTAAGTCACAATGTCCTATCTATTACAAATTATTTTATTGGTTGTTTTTTAGGTTGTGCTAAATTAGAGATAACCATAGCCAATTCCTAGTCCTAATGTTCTTTAAGTAAAATTTTTAAGTGTAGGTTAGTTGGTTAGGACAAATAATTTTATTTCTTAAAGTGTCATTTAATTAATGTGTATTTATGTCTTTTATATTCACCAAATATACATACACTTAGATTTCACCAATTATAGTATACTCAAATACATAAATATAAATAGTATTAATAGCCAATAGAATATACCAAAATATAATATTGTAATCAATCCGTCCAAAACATTATATTCATATTCATATTAATAGCATATGAATATAAAATAATAACTTAACCCCATAATTGACCTATCACTCAAACAACTTAATCATATATACTCTAAATTTTTCATATGCTTCCAAGCAAAACCAATATGTAATTGTGTTGGTCAATTATCACACACTAAAATTATAATATATAGTTCTAATATTTATAATATATATAGTTAGTAAGCAAAAATAATTACAATCAATTTAATAGTCAATTTTTTTCTTCTACCTATAATATATATTTTTCTAATAAGTTGATTATAAATATTTAATATTGGACTTAATAAATTACATTTATACCCATGTCTACAAGAATAGAGAAAACAAGGTGAGAATACAATAAATTACATTTAATATTTTTCTAAATTTATATAATAATATATTGTAGTTTTCTTATATTTCTTAAGGTTTGGTTTTAGTTACTAGTAAATCATTTTTAATACTTTAACATTTTATTTTATTATTTTTCTCTTCGTTTTTTTTCTTTTATAAATTTTAAAATTTTCTCTTCATAGAAAAGAAATATTGTTAATATGTGTGCCTAGTAGGTTGTGTACCTTCGTTGGGCCAATGAGCTCGCGGGTGGTCTCACGTGATAAAGCCAATGGGAAGAGATCCCCTATAAGGGTCTCTTTAGGCCCGCTAAAAACCCAGGTTCACCTAACAAAAAAAATTATAACTATATGATATAATATTTATAATAATATAATTGAAATAGTTATTTATTTAAGATATGTAATAAATAATTGTTAAATAATGTTCAAAAACAACTCTTAAGTAATAATAAAACTACTCTAGGTAATTATAGTAAATGCAATAATAAAATGAAGTAATTTAAGTAATTAAAATAACTTTATAACTTTTTATTTTCTTATGTTTTGAAGATAATATAGCATTGTAAAGATATCTCTATTTAAGTTCTCATAGATTAATATATTAAACACATTTGTTTTCATCTCAACTTAATATTATTTTATATATCATATTATATATTACATATAGTAAATTCAATTAATATTATATGAGGCATAAATATATAATATAAAGTTTTTATATAGATATATTTTCAAGAAACATATATTTAACTCAAACCCTAAAATTATAGATATACATATAATAGTAATGTATGATCTATGATGAATATAAATATTTGTGATCCTTGTTAATTTTTATGTAGCTTGGACAGGTGTTCTAGTCTCGGGTGGTGATTATGAGGCTGGAAACACAGCTGGAATAATTATCTCCATACCTAGATAATTGATTTCTCGAGAGACTTCTAGATATTAGGGTTTAGAGTCTAATTAATCCTAGCCATTGATTAAGATTAAATCATGGCCATTGGTTTCCAATGAGGGGATTATAAAAAAGGATCAATAGGCATTTGGAGAACACAGATCCGAGAAGTATTTGCAGCGATAGCAAATAAATAAATTTGCAATGATAGCAAATTGATTTGCAGTGAGAGCAAGGGCGCAGCGATAGCGTTCAAGACAGCAGTAGTGGAATTTCTATAGGAGAAATTGGGAGAAGAATTTCCGGAGGAGATCATTGCCAGAGCTCTGCCAGTAAGAGGCAAGCAGTCTATGTATCTCTTGATTTGATTTAATAAATTCCGCATCTGCAGTACTGGTTTTCCCTTCGGGGTTTTTCCAGGGACAATTTGTCCAAAACATTGTGTTCATTTTATTTTTCTGTCTCCATGATTTTTCCGTGAAGTTGCAGCTGTGTTATTATTTAATATTTGCTGTAAATTAATTAATTTTTCGGTAGCCAAATAATCTTATAAGATAGGAAATTAATAATCAGTAGCTGCAATAGATTTTTCACATGGTATCAGAGCGGATCTGAGGGCAGAACAGGCACAGGGAGAAAGGAAAAATAATAAATAAAAATCTAGGGTTTATAAAACCCAGTTTGACCTCTTCAAATTATTATTTTCTTTTGAGATGGCCTCAGCAGGTTTAAGAGATCAGGACAGATTGGATGGAGCCTCAAATTTTGGTGTCTGGAAAGCCAGAATTTCTTTATTGCTGGAAGAGAATGGTATCAAGGATTATGTGACCACTATTGTACCTGTACCTACAGATGCAACACAACTCTTAGCATATAAGAAGGAAGATGCCAAGGCAAGGAGGCTGATTCTTGACGGTGTTAAGGATCATATTGTTCCGCATATTACAGAGTTAGATACAGCCAAGACGATGTGGGACGCCATTATGAATCTATACCAGAATGCTACCCTTAACCGAAAGCTGATTCTTAGAGAAAAGTTAAGGAATACCCAGATGAATAAGGGAGAAAACGTCACAAGTTACCTCACCAGACTTAGACTTGTCAAGGATGAATTGGCAGCTGTTGGAGACAAACCAAAGGATGATGAGCTAGTACGAATAGCCCTGAATGGGTTTACTAAGCAGTGGGATGTCTTTGTTCAAGTTATTAATGGACGAGACACCTTACCGAGTTGGGATTGACTATGGAGTGACTTCACTTAGGAGGAGCTTAGACTAAGTCTTGTCAATGGAACCAGCAGTAATAGTCAGAAAAGTGAGGTGGAACAGGAAAACATTGCCCTAGCAGGAAAAGGGAAAGCGAAGAAGGGGTCTGGCAAAGGATCAAATCCAAAAAGTGAGAAGAAGAAGGACTTGTCTAAGGTCAAATGCTATGGCTGTCACGAGTTCGGCCACTATGTCAGCGATTGCCCACAAAGGAAGAAAAATGAAAAGAAGGGTAAGAAGCAGACGGCAACTTCAGCAAGTGTAGATGAGCTTTCTAGTAGAATGGAGGATGAGTTTGCACTCATAGCTTGCCTGACTAGCTCAACCTCACAGGGTGTTTGGTATATAGACAGTGGGGCGTCATTTCATATGACAGGAGTTAGGGAGTACTTCTCCAGATACAAGGAGGAGGACATCAGATTCCAGATTCAGATGGGGAACAAGTCCAAGTGCAATCCAGTTGGGAGAGGGACTGTTCTATTTCAGAGGGAGAATGGCAAGCCTATTTCCATTCATGATGTGTTGTATGTGCCAGGCTTGGGCATGAATCTAATTTCCGTATTTGTCCTTCAGGATAAAGGCTACAATGTACTCTTTAGAGGGGCGCATGTTTTAATCAAGCATAAGGATTAGAAATCACCCATAGCTATTGGAGTTAGGAGCGGCCGACTTTATAGGTTGCAGTTTGATACTCCTAAGGCACTAGTGAGCAGCAGTAATCCTAGAGATCAAGGAGAGCTATGGCATAGAAGGATGGGCCATATACATCATGGAGCACTTAAATTGCTTCGTGAGACAGTGACAGGTGTTCCAGACGTGAGCATAGAGCATGATGATGTATGTAAGGGATGTGTATTGGGGAAGTTTGTGAAAGCAACTTTTCCAAGGAGTGACACCAGATCCAAGGGGGTTCTTGATCTAGTACATTCAGATATATGTGGACCAATGTCAATGAAGTCTCTTAGAGGATATGAGTACTTTGTTACTTTTATTGATGATTTCTCCAGGAAGACCTGGATATACTTCTTGAAGACCAAGGATGAGGTCTTCAGTCACTTCCAAGAGTTCAAAGCTCTTGTGGAGAATTCGACAGGCAGGAAGGTAAAGGTTCTTCGGTCAGACAATGGAGGTGAGTACAAAGGGAAAGAGTTCCAGGAGTTCTGTACCAGGGAAGGAATCAAGAGAGAGTGAACCGTTCCTTACAACCCGCAGCAGAATGGGGTTGCTGAGAGGAAGAATCGTTCTATATCGGAGGCAGCAAGGGCTATGTTGTATGACCAAGATATGCCACGATACTTATGGGCAGAGGCATGCAGTACAGCAGTATACATACAGAACAGGGTTCCACATAAGGTATTGGGCAAGATGACACCAGAGGAGGCATTCTCAGGGAAGAAGCCAGATGTTAGTCACTTCAGGATATTTGTGAGTTTGGCATTTTGTCACATTCCAGGGGCTAGACGTTCCAAGTTAGATCAAACTGCAGAGAGAGGGTACTTTGTGGGGTACAGCGAGACCTCAAAGGCATATCGGATATTTATTCCAGGGACCAGAAGGATTATAGTCAGGCGTGATGTCAAATTCATGGAGGACAAGGCATATAGGAGGTCCAGAGATTTGCCAGCAGATGATCAGAATGAGCAGCCAACAGAAGCTCCAAGGATTGTTCAACCAGAACAGGGGCAGCGAAGCACAAGTATAGTTACTAGTACAAGCACAGGCTCAGGTGCTGAGAGTTCGCAGAGTATGGAGCAACAGATACAGCAAATCCAAGAGATGCATCAAGAAGATATGGAGTTTGATATTTCATCCTCTATAGTTGGCAGGAGGAACCGTGAGGTTCAATAGACACATAAGGATACTCAGGAGTTTGTGGGAGCTCCTAGGACGAGTAGTAGACAGCAGAAACAACCAGCCAGGTATAATGACTATGTGGCATTGGTTAGTTAGTTGGTAGATAGTGAGCCTTCTAGCTATCAGGAGCCTGCACAGCAACAGGTGTGGCAAGATGCGATGGTTGAGGAATATACCTCAATAATGCAAAACGATGTGTGGGAGGTTGTGCCTAGACCGATAGATAGGGCAGTGGTTGGATCACGCTGGATCTATAAGATTAAGCATGGTGCAGATGGTAGCATCGAAAAATACAAGGCAAGGTTCGTGGCCAAGGGGTTCTCTCAAAAGGAGGGAATAGACTATGAGGAGACATTCGCTCCAGTGGCCAGGTATACTTCTATACGAGCCATAATCTCACTTGCAGCGCATATGGGATGGCAGATCCATCAAATGGATGTCAAGACAGCATTTCTTAATGGTGAATTGGCAGAGGAGGTATACATAGAACAACCAGAGGGCTTTGTAGCACACAGCAGTGAAACCCACGTGTGCAGATTGAAAAAAGCTTTGTATGGACTCAAGCAGGCTCCCAGGGCGTGGTATGAGCGCATTGATAGATACTTGCAGGGAATAGGCTTTGTGAAGAGTGAGGTAGATGCTAACCTCTACTACTTGGTGGTTGGGGGTGAAATTCTCATTCTTGTTCTATATGTGGATGACTTGTTTTTAACAGGTTCACTGGGGCTTATAGAGGATTGCAAGAGGGACCTTGCAGCAGAGTTTGAGATGAAGGATTTGGGGCTTATGCACTACTTTCTAGGCATGGAAGTGTGGCAGACAGATGGAGAGATTTTCCTTGGACAAGGGAAATACTACATTAAAATCTTGAAGAGGTTTGAGATGCAAGATTGCAGAGCCATGTCTACACCTATGATCACGAATTGGAAGAAGGTAGATGCATCCAAGGAAAAGGATGTAGACCCCACCTTATACAGGATGTTGATTGGATCTCTCATGTATTTGGTCAACACTAGGCCAGATATATCCTTTGCAGTAAACTCTCTTAGCCAGTTCATGGTTGAGCCGAAGAGAGTGCATTGGATAGCAGCAAAGCATGTGTTGCGGTATTTGCGTGGTACAATCGAGTATGGGATCAGATATGCTCGAGGTGATGGTATCAAGTTGATAGGCTATACTGATGCAGATTGGGCAGGTAGTGCGGTGGACAGGAAAAGCACTTCAGGGTGCTGCTTTAGTTTGGGATCAGGAGTTGTCTCTTGGTACAGCAGGAAGCAAAAGTCCGTGGCTCTGAGTTCTGCAGAAGCAGAATACATAGCAGCTAGCATGGCAACGTGTGAGGCTATATGGCTTCGGAAGTTGCTGGTAGCCTTGTTTGGTCAGAGGGTTGAGACTACAGTGATACACTGTGATAATCAGAGTTGCATCAGATTATCTGAGAATCCAGTGTTTCATGATAGGTCTAAGCATATAGACATCAGATATCATTTCATTAGGGATTGTGTACAGCGGAGGATTGTTCAGCTACAGTATATACCTACAGATCAGCAGGTAGCAGACATTTTGACAAAGGCATTGGGGAAGGCGAAATTCATCTTCTTCAGAGAGAAGTTGGGTGTTATGCAGAACACCTTCCTCGCTAAGAGGGAGTGTTAATTTTTATGTAGCTTGGACAGGTGTTCTAGTCTCGGGTGGTGATTACGAGGCTGAAAACATAGCTGGAATAATTATCTCCATACCTAGATAATTGATTTCTCGAGAGACTTCTAGATATTAGGGTTTAGAGTCTAATTAATCCTAGCCATTGATTAAGATTAAATCATGGCCATTGGTTTCCAATGAGGGGATTATAAAAAAGGATCAATAGGCATTTGGAGAACACAGATCCGAGAAGTATTTGCAGCGATAGCAAATAAATAAATTTGCAGTGATAGCAAATTGATTTGCAGTGAGAGCAAGGGCGCAGCGATAGCGTTCAAGACAGCAGTAGTGGAATTTCTATAGGAGAAATTGGGAGAAGAATTTCTGGAGGAGATCATTGCCGGAGCTCTGCCAGTAAGAGGCAAGCAGTCTATGTATCTCTTGATTTGATTTAATAAATTCCACATCTGCAGTATTGGTTTTCCCTTCGGGGTTTTTCCAGGGACAATTTGTCTAAAACATTGTGTTCATTTTATTTTTCTGTCTCCATGATTTTTCCGTGAAGTTGCAGCTGTGTTATTATTTAATATTTGCTGTAAATTAATTAATTTTTCGGTAGCCAAATAATCTTATAAGATAGGAAATTAATAATCAGTAGCTGCAATAGATTTTTCACAATCCTAAGAAACCATGTGATTAGACCCACATTCCTATTAAACATAACTATAATTTTTAACATTATTGTTAATTTCAGTATTAATTTTATTATAATCATTTCAACATATATGTAACCATTCTAATAACAACATAACCTATACTTGTTTACTCATACTATAGAAACATCTACTAATAATCATATTAAATTCTATTTATATTAAGTATAGATATAAAATATATACACCTATGGCAATATTTATAATAAAAGAGTGAAGTTCGTAATTTTATTATTCTTCTAGGATATATGTTTTACCCAATTTTATTGATTTAATTTAAGTGATGCTATAAACTATTTCACCTTACACTTTTCACTCGTTTAACCCCATAGTTTCTACTTTTCAATTATATCATATTTTTACAACCATATATACTAATAATACATATGAGTTTTAAACTCATATTCATTTACTGTTGCTTTAATTATTTATAATTTTATAAATTTTTTTTCTAAATGTGAGTTATGAATTTCCAAATATAAGATGCATAGCCAACTATAATCTAGACTATAATGAGGTGATTAAATGACATTATTCATTAATAAATTCTTATAAAACCTTTTCAATAAGTATTAAAATGCTGCAAATAAATATATTTTAATTCAATATCAACAATTTATATAACTAAGAAACTAATACATATCTAAGTTCTCCCAAATATCACTCGGGAGAATGGATTAGAGATTGAACCCTTTTCAGCTAGTGAACTTCTAGGAGGAATCTAATTCTTATTCAAAACCAACCATGTGCATCTAACTCTTTTTCAGAAAAAAAAAAAAAAAAAACACGTTTCCTAAGCATCTTTCTCCTTTTCAAAAAGTACACACACAATCCCAAGCCCTGGCCAGAACAATCAATAATCCTTCTCCTTTGTGATCTCCTACACTTTCTTTCCTTATTTTCCTCTTTTCCTCAATGATTTCTGAGTAATTCTCTATCCATTTACATTCATTTCATGATTAAAATAATAACCCAAATGGTGGCTTCCAACCATCATAGCCAACCATTACAAAATAAGGAATATATTTATTATTTTATTTGCACTATTCTAGTAAGAATCACTTAAATAGGAGTATTTTTATTTTATAAGGTTCTTTTAACCTTTTAACTTTTTTTTAACTTGAAAGTAACTTTCTTTTCATCCTTTTGTTTTACACATCTTCTTTACTATTAAATAATTTATTTTTCTTTTCCTTTCTTCTTTTATTCTTCAATAATGTTTTATAAACTTTATTTATTTATTTATTTTCTTGGGGGAAAAGCCCCATAACATTAAACAAGTACAAAATAATCACAAAGTTAAAATATTACTGAGGACAATAACATAAAGAATAAGACATATTCCAAAATTGATATAACCTCTAATGTGAATGTGTGTGTTTCTATATGGCATAATGATCATTGTATTCATGTGATCTATCACCCTCTCCATGGTGATACTCTCTCTCCTCATCTTGGAGGGAGGAAAAAAACATTGTTCCTGCATCCACCTCAGTTGCACAAAGGCAGTTAGTCTATGACATCATTTAACCACGTGCATAATAATAATGTCATAGACAATTATCCTTTGCATATAATAATAATATAAATCAAATGCATTTTCTATTTTAACACAACATTACTTTCCTCATAGTAATTTCACTGACTAGCTATATATTTGTTTGAAATAAAATGATAAGTATGTTTGTTTTAGAATGGGGTGTGACACTTATAAAATATTATAGTTTCGTAGTCAATCTGGACTGTTCATCATTAGGTCACAGATTTGATGGTAGAAGTTATGTTAGGGTTTTTGCCCTAGATGGCAACACTCTTTTAATGAGGGCATTGTATGATGGCTAGGGTGTGGTAGAGAGTTGAGACTAAAAAATAGGTGTTGTTGGATTGAAGACTATAGAGGAGGTTATTAGTGATGTATTGTAAACTCTATTGAAGCTAATACAGACTGGTGCATCTCTTCTTGTATGGGTTTTTTTTTTTTTTTCTGAAAGGGTTTCTCCATGTAAACATTGTGTTATGTGTCCAATTTTTCTATTCCTTTATTTCTTTGTATCGCTGATTTGATTTCCTATAATCTCCATTTGGTTTTGCATTGGATCTATAATAGTTTAAATCAAATTTCCATTCTATAGTTGTTCACCTTTATTTCTAACAAAATATTGGTCCTTATAGAGTGTTGTAAATATTTTTTAAGAATGCTTATGAAATTGAGTTGTCTAAAGGTTTGGATATCTCACTGATATATAATGTTATCGATCTATATTATTGTCATGGAGTGGAAGACACTACTAGTAACACATCATTATCATAGGAGCTTGATTGGAAGCAACAAGTGCCTGAGAAGTAGTAAGATGAAATAGGGTAGATTTTGAATACATGCCTAAGCAAGAAAACCAAAAGAAATGATTATAAAGAAATCTTGTTAGATGGAAGGTCAAAGAAACCTTTCTCACTCCCTTAATTTCAAGCACTGGTCTCAAAATTATGTAACTTGGGATGTATGATGCAAGAGCATCTTAGGGTTCAAGCAATCTTGCATCACCCAAAAATATTTATTTCATGTGTATTTCTTTTTGTAGGTACATTAGACTATTACATTCATTTTGTTTCCACTACACATGCCAATTCTTGCCAAAGGTTCATCCTAGCTATTGTAACATTATAGTCACTAATAGTCTTTCTATCATACAATATCGCATATTGATCATAGATCATCCACATTATAATCATAGAATTATATTGGGACCTTGAGTATGGCCATGTGTCAAATGTTGTATTTGGTTTTCTTGTTGTAGTTTGTAGCATGTTCTTATGCCAAAGGGACCTATTTTAGTATTGAGCACAAATATTTAAATTGTGTGCCAATTGTAATGTTCTATTTTGGATATTGGTCTTAGGGAGGTTCATAGGAGAAGTGTACACATAAAGACTAAAATTTTATAACATGATCATTAAAACTCTCATTAGGCTCTTATACACACTAAAATAAATGTGAAATTATAGACTTCTGACCTATATTCACATAAAAGTGACTAAGAAAAACTTTGTCCTACTCAAAAAAAGTATGACTAGGCCCATATACGGAAAAAATAAAACCATTGAATAGCATAGTCCCCTAATATACATGGAAAAAACTTGGTTAACAACTTGTCTTCATACAAAAAATCTAAAAAATTAGCTTGAAAGATCACAAATGTGTATTTGGGTCACCCTTTCCCTTATACATCTCAAAAATGGTGCCATAAAACCAACTAATAATGGATATGTCACTATCTCAAAAGAAAGAGGAGTGTGGCAAGCTTGAACATAATCATTTGTATTATATATACTAGGCATGGCATCAACCTTATGCTTTTCTCTATAAACATTTTAGAATAGTACATCAATGGTAGCAATAGGAAGGGTTAAAAATGATGTGGAATGAGAGGTCAAGATATGGCACTAGTAGGATGAGATGAAGGGATAGCATTAGAAGGACAAATGTGGGAAGTAGATGTGACACTAATGGCAAGAATTGAAGGTGTGACAATGGAAAAAATAGATGGAATGCTAATAGGGTGTTATCTAGTGATAGCACTACAAGAAGGAACATAAGGAGTATGTACCACACTAGTAGGGATAGCATGAGAAACATTGAAAGTAGGAGTGGCAAAAATGGATGAACAATCTTAGGTATGAGGGGGAAAGATGCACCATGCAAAAATATTGAAGAGATAACATTAGTGTCAGTGTCTTTAAGAATATCTAAACCAAAGGTATTTTTAATTAATAACTTGTAAAGAGCATCGAGAAACTGTGTAGGAGAGGTAACACTAGCTAAACTGGCAATCTCTTGAGAAAGTTACTATGCAACAAAAGCAAATTTACACTTATCAATTTGTTCCAAGTGTGCATCATGATCAAAATCATTCTCATCATTATGGTTATATCCATTATACTACCAAATATCTCATGATAAACTGATTTTGAGCCATTGGAGGATTGAAGTGAGGACTTCTTCTCAAAGGGAATGTAGTATAACGGTGATACTTTGGCATATACTCAATACATAAACCCTAAAAGAATGAACAATAAAAAATGAGGGACAAGGTACTTATAAAAATCTCAAAACACTAGAAAGTCTTATATCTAAAAAGTAAATTAGAAATTTGATGGTTTTACTAAAATGAAAAGGAAAATAAATAATCTTATAACATTTTCTAATAGTAGAGCAATGATTTAACACAGACAAGCAATTACTTAAACCCTATAAATAATTTAATGAGTTGGGATTGATAATGCACTAAAATAAATATTCAAAATTTAAATAAATAAAATAATGGTACTTAGCTCAAAACTCAATGGTCTTATTATGTTAGATGTCATAAATTGATTCACCAATTTAAGGACCATGTGTGAATTCAAATGAATGCCTTAATGTTAGTAAATCTTTTGTCGAATGCTGTAGTTTAGTTTTACACCGGTGGATCTAAATTCTACTTGTGGATCTAAACCTTGTTCATAGAAATGAACTTCACAAGAATATGCACCTAGAACTTATATGCCTTAGTGTTTGCAACTTATTTCTATAAGGGGGTGGTGTCAATAGACATCATTTAGGATTTTTCTCAACAAGGATTTGTTCTACTTTGGTTAAACCCTTGTTATTGATTTGATGTTATGAAAGAATGATCACAAACAATAGGCAAAACATACAATGATGCCTAGTAAGTTGATGGTGCAATATTGATACTCTATGGTGATGCTATAGATATTTCTTTAATGTCCTCTCTTGATGTTTCTAAGTGAAAGATTAAAAATTTCATGTTATTTTGTTATTGTGTAAATTAATCTTGTATGTGACTACTATACATTAAAGCAAATCAAATTTAAGGGAATATTCAATAAAACATACAATATTCAAATATATGCTAAATATAGTAAATCGTGAGAGTTGGGAATGAAAAAACAAGTTGACTATGTACAACTTAAATTATAAGAATATGTTCACAACATCTTTTATATGAAAGCTAATTCTAGAAATGAACTCTAGAAGGATGGATGAATGTTTCTAGGTTTTTCAAAAGGTTCCAATAGTTCATTCAACACAAGTGTTTGTTATGAGCACTATTTTTTGGTACTGCGGCACTCTTGTTTAAGTATGGGGTTCTCTTGTTTGACAATTGTTCTCTCCTAACCCTTTGAACACTAGCATTGACTATGGATGCTAGTGTCTTTGTGAAATAATATGTTTTGACCTACCCCTAAGTTGTTTTACCTAGAATTAGCTAAACTTTCTTCTTATTGCACTTAATAAATAAACCAAATTACTAATTAAATACATAAATGAAAGTACTCTAATCTTATTTAAGATGGTAAATGCAAGAGCAAGGAACGAAATTTGGAAATAAAATTAAGAACCTAGAAAATGAAAAATCTAAGATTGGATATGGGTTTAGGAGGGTTAGAAAATGGTTCTCTAAAGTTTTAAATCGAAACTAGTGCTTTTAGACATGAGTATTAGAGGTGGGTATTGGTGTCTATGCTACTACTTGCATAGGTGGGTTTTTTTGCCTAATAAGAGTGCTAGTGTCTTCCTAAACACTAGTGTTCATGTGTCTATTTTTATTGAGCTTTATAATACCTACAAAATTTCAATATTATCTATGTACACTAAGGAAAGTATATGGTTATTGTTGTATGGGAAATTACCTCATTAAATCCCCTATTTGGCAATTTTAGCCTTTACAATCACAAATAAACATAGGGATGTGTGATCCCTAAGTGTGGGTGTCTATGGTGTTGTAGTTACCAAATAACCCTATGAGGATATCTATCCATAGTGTGTGCTTGTGCAATGGAGGATGTAGGGAAATGGAGATCTCCAATGAGCCAAGGTGTCTATTAAAAAAGATTTTGATTATACAAAAATGGTGGGTTTTAGAAAAGGAAGAAACTCTGCAATAATGGAGATTGGTATAGGATGTCTTAGAAATAAAAAATCCTAATGTGTGTATGGGGAGATTTGGAACAAATTATGAATGAGGAGAAAGGAAGGAGACTCAAGGGAAGCTTTAGCTATGGAGGATCCTCAAATTTTCAACTATGGAGTAGATTATGGGAATGGTGAAGATATGAAAACTTAGTATCAATACCTTGGAGAGAAAATTTATTAAGTTTTTGCAAGATGAAGGAAGAGTGAGCAAGAGAGGAACATCATGATGAGAAAAGAGGGCTTTAAAGTGTTTTAGGTCAACTATTTGTTGGAAACCCCACTAGGGCTAATATTAGGGTTCAAGAAAAAAAAATTGGGGTGAGGATCTCAAAATTTTGAATGACACTAGCATTGAACATCACCAACATTGAGACATGAGAATTGGCCAATTCTAGTGTCCTAGTGGACTTAGGTGCTCAAACTTTGGGGAGAGATTGGTATCAAGAAATAATAATTGTTTATGTTTGCCTAACTCAATAGAGATGGCCTAGAAATTGGTAAAATGATACATAAAACATTACTAGGGTCATGGACGCCAAAATGAGTGTAGAAACATAAAGATGAGAATTGTAAAGAAAGCAATTTTTGATCTTACACTTTTCTTCTAACAATTATGAAACTTTATAGGATTATTTTCCTTGATTTTTGAGTCATATTCTACTTGTAGAGTCTTGAAAACACGTGTATGCTAAGAGATCTAACCTACAAAACTCTAGAAGATACAAAATTTGACTAGTGATATTAGGAGACAACCTCACTCAATCCCCCATTTAGCATATTTCATCCTCCACAATAACACGTGAAAATTGGGAGTGTGTGATCCCTAAGTATGGGTGTTGGTGGTATGTGCAAGGTTTTGTAGCTACCAAATAACCCTAGGAGGATGTCTAGTGACAAATTAGCATGTGCTTGTGCAGTGGATGGTGAGATACATGATGGAAAAGACTTAGTTATATGCCAAGGAGTTCGATAATGGAGGTTAGATCTACAACAAGGGTTTTAAGAGAGGATATCTTTGCAAGGATGGAGGATTTAGATTGTAGGGAGGGTTTGAAGGATTCTAGGGATTATAGAATGAGGAGGAGAGATAAAGATCCAAAAGTGATTCATATAGAGGAGTAAGGAGCCACCAAGAAAAATTTAGTATGAGCTTGGAGGAGTGTTAATAGTATGAGACAGTGAGAAGAGATAGAGCTACAAGAGATCCAAAATTAAGAAGAAAACACTTTTATACAATGTTTTGGGCCAATGATCCATTAGAAAAAGTAATAAGGAGATTTTAGGGTTAGAGTAATAACTATTTGCAAACTCAAAAATTTAAAATTGCTAGTTGGACTATAGCATCCAATGTCAAAAGTCTCCAGGGCACTAACGTCTAACATGAAAGGTGTCTTTTGTGAATCATATGTCTAAATTTGTAAGATAGGTTTATGGCAGCTAAAATAGCTTGGATCTCTTGCAATACATATTAGTGATAATTTTAGGCTAAGGGATGGGCTAAATGAGTCTATGCATGTCTACACAGATGGACATAGTAAGGTGAAGATTATAAAGTAGGCAATGATTGACCTTACACCTAGATGATTTGAAATGAATTATGATTTATCATTAAATAGAATACTATAGCACACAAGTTAACAAATTTTACACTCAAGTCATCTTATAATGGCTAGTTGGAGGGAGTTAACTTGAGCCTAGGTTTAAATTTGAGTTTGCAAGTTTTGGGGTCAATTTCACACCCATGGATTTGAATTGAGATATTGAAAATAAAATGAGAATTAGTACCAGTCCTTGGGGTACACATGGAATCAAGTGAGATTCAAATGTGCCACTTGTACACTAGCCATTGCAATAGGAAAAACCTAGATGAATCAAGCCCAAAATGAATGAAAAAGTGTAGGGTATGCAATTTTTACCATTACAAATAAGTACACTTTGGATTTGACATAGCTAATTTCTTTTGCTAGTGGGGCACAAAGTAGAAATTCAAGATATGCCTAAGAGCTCTAGCTTCATGGAGATTGGTTTTACCAAAAATGATGGTGTAAGAAACAACATATGTGTGAAGTGTTCTATGCTAACTCTTGCTTTGATTGTAGAAATTATCCCCTCTAGTTTTTCCTTATAATATATTTGGTAAGAGTTACAACCATGATGATAAACAAGAAGGGGGATATAGGATCACCATACTATTTCCCCTTAAATTTGGGAAGAAACTAGTAGGTTGTCTATTGATAAAGATAGTGAAGAAATGACTTGAGATGTATCTTTCCATCCATGAACATTATTCCTTAATAATCAATTTTCCCCAAGAAGTGATTCTAATGAAAAACTAATCCACTTGGTAATAAGCTTTATTGATATCCACTTTATGACCATGAATTTATCTTGAGAGGATTTAACAACATGCATTATTTTTTGAGTGATGATTATGCCTTTTAATTTTGTTTCATTTAACAAGACCCCCTTGCTCTTATAAAATGACCTTGATAGTGTTCCAACTACTACTAGACATAGATTTAATGATTTTCAACTACTTAAACATATACTTCATGATAATCTTGTATAATATGTTGCAAAGGGCTATCAGTCTATAGTTTGTGAAAGAATTGCAATCACTCTTCTTCATAATCAAAGCCAAAAAATGCAATTGATATCTATAAAAATTATTTTTTGATTTCTTGGATTTGTTGATCACATGAGTAAGCTACATCTGCTGTAATTTTTTCCTCCAAAACAAATCCTTTGTAAGGTAATATTCGTCTAGGTATACCAAGATCTCCTTCCCCTCCCTAAGGGATCAATAGTCTATATTTTCTAATTGAATTATCTTATTGATAGCTTCTAGTCTAGCTTCAAGAGCTTCCTTTGCATTAAATATTTTTGAAGTAGGTTTGATTCTATTCCTTTTTAAACCCTTTTACATGTTACAATTTTTCATGTGCAACAACCTTTGAGAGTATCTAGTTATGCTACATTTTTTCATGTGCCAAAGTAAAAATGATCCAATTTGGCTTTTAAAGTTGAGAAATGTATTTTCATAAGTTATGGTGAAAATGTAAAGCGGTATAAGATTTGGAATCTTGTAAAACTGAAAGTTGTCTATTCTAGAGATGTTTTCAAAAAAATTAAGGGTTTTATCCAGGCATGAACAACCAAAGGAAAAATAAATCTAATTGTAGCATTTTGAGAAAAAAATAGAGCAAGAAGATGCATCTATAAATGAAGAAACTAGTAGACAAGATAGTAAGGATGGAGAGAAAGTGTGCTAGGAAGAATCATCAAGGGTAAATTTTGAAGATGAATGTAATTCTAATGTGGTTGATAAAATGTAGAGAAGTGAAACATGTTCAATAGCAGGCTTGGTATCTTGTTTGGCCTTTTATGTGGCTTCAAGCTAGTCAAGATTGGCTTTGAGTTCAACAAATTTATCATCAACACATATTTCACTTCTTTGCATCCCTTATCTCATGCACAGAAAAAAAGATTAGGGTAGTATTCATAGCATACAAGACCATCATTGAGTTTGGACAAAGGTAAACTTCCATCATGCTTGTCAATTATCTTCTATGTCCAAACTCAATGATGGCCCTGTTGCAAGTATGGGCCTAACTGGTGTTGTCATTGATATCAACATACTCCTGTTGCATTAATGATAAGGATTGGATGAGCTGTATGCTGAGGATATTGAGAAAATTAGTTCTAATCAGGAATAGAGAAGAATAGTGAAGACATCAAACTAAAGATCCTAGCTAAGATGAAGATCAGAAGATGTGGTTTAAAGGGTTTGTAGATATGTGTCTTAAGATGATCCAGAAAAGATTTCAGAGGTTCGCATGATGATCTAAAGAAGTTGTGGCCGCTCAAGTAAAATCGGTTCTGGCAGGTGTTCAGAGGTGACAGAGTGACACAGATAGGTCCGGTGAGATCCGAAAATGCAATATCTTGTTTTGCGGATTTGAGGGAGTATTTAGGAAGTCAATGTGAATTGACAACTCAATTGTCTCGTGGTCTGAAGGTCCGTAAGCATCTATTCAATTGTGACAGTGACGACAGACTGTGTTCTTGAGGTTTCGGATAAAGGAGAGAAGGATTTCAGTAAGCAGATGTAGTGTGGATGTTCTTAGTGATTTAGGCTAGCTTGTGAAGGTCTTTGGATCGTGTCCAGTTCGTGTTGATGGTCCACATTGAAGTTTGAGCTCGCAACTGAAGTATTACTTCCGGATGATGGTGTTCTTCCTAAGTTTGGCCGATCGGATGAGTTACACATCCTGCGGATGATCTTGAAGATGTTATGAGAAGATTGGCGTGTTCCTAGAAGAAGATTGAAGTCTCAGATCTGTGTGGCCGACAGTGTGTTGATCCGCGTGAAGTCTTTTTGTTATTAGTCATGTTATATTTATGTATTTGCTTTGTAATGTTTGCCGACTTAGATAATCATTCCTAAGTCGATGTCTTGTATAAATAAGGAATTGTAAAGTCATTTTGAAATGTATCTTGTGGAGATGAGAGTGTGGTAGCAAGGAGGAGAGCGAAAGGCAGAATAGAAGTATTGGGCTTAAATGGAACTGACTCAAGCATGGTGAAGATGCTATTCTCCAGTTCAAGTATGTGATGCTTATTATTTTGTAGACAGTGTGTCTCTTATAGGCAGTGGGCCTCTTGTGAGTAGTGTGCTCGGGCTGTGAGCCCTAATTGGCATGTGCCATTTTATTCTTTATATTCTTCTAACAGAGAATACAATCTTGGGTTAGTCACCCCGTGGTTTTTCCCTTAACCAGGTTTTTCACGTCAAAATCTTGGTGTCTCATGTGTGAATGTGTTTCTGCTCTTGATTTAATGCATTGTATTTCCATGATTGATTTATTATTATGTTGTTGAATTACAAAGTGGATTTAAGTGTTTAATTGGAAGAAAGTTTTGGACAACTGATTCACCCCCCTCCTCTCAGTTGTCTGTCCTAAATGTAACAGGCCCTATATGCTACGAATACTAGCCTAATCTTTCCATCTATGCATGACATAACGGATGTAGAGAAGTGAAACATGAGAAGGGTTGTACATACCAATCTACAATTGAATGGGTCAAGCATATAGATCTTTTCTTTTAGAAATTCATCACCTTCTTCTAGGAATTCATCACCTTCTTCAACCATTTCTTCTACAAATAGTTTAGGATAACCACTTTCTTCTTCATATTCAAATTTTCATCTTCCTTCAAACCATTCTCGTACATCTTGTATGCACTAGTAAAATATAAATTTCATTAAAAGATTTAAACTATTGCAAAAACCCTAAAAATTTATATCAAATGCACCATAAAGATAAGATATTAACTGTATAAATCAAATAAATGTTATCGAATGTGTGAAGATGTGGTTGCTCATTATTTTTCCACATAACTCTAGGTAATCTCTGGTAAATTGTCATTAATGTGCGTGTGTGTAAATGATAAATAAGATAGGTAAGGTTTTTATAATGTTTGGTAAAAGTGGTTTGAGAACAGTTGAACAGTAAAAGGTAGGTATAAGGTAGTTGAACGGATTTAATGTCTTTTAAGTTTGTGAAATAGGTTTAGGTAAATAATAAATTAAGTTTGTTAAATTTAATTTATTATTTACAGGAGGGAATGTAAAAGGGAAGATTTAATTAATTAATTAAAATTAATTAAATCTTATGTGGGGTAATGATTAGGATTAATTAAAGGGATAATTAAGGATAATTAGGGATATTTAGGGATATATAATCAAGGATTTGGTCAATTTTGGATGTCTACACTTCTCCCAATTCATCTTTGTGTATGTGGTATCCAAAGTTTGATGCATATGTGATAGAATTAGGTTTTGCAAGGGGTAAAGTTGATAAATGTGTGTACTACAAATAGGTTGGTGATCACATTATTGTTTTGTATGTTGATGATATGCTTAACATTGGAAACAATAATTTAATAATTAAGAAACTTAAGGATCAGTTATCTAAGAAATTTGATATGGACTTAAGGGATGCAAGCTACATACTAAGTATGGAGATTAATAGAGAAAAGACTAACAATAAGCTATGGTTGAATTAGAGGAAATACGTTGAAAATATTTAATAGAGGTTTAGTATACATAGCAATAAGCTTGTAAACATCCCTTTACTTGTAAGCATTAAATTAAGTTTGAAACAATGTCATAAGTCTCTAAAGGCTTTGGAAGACATGTACAATGTTCCATATGCTAGTGTGGTTAGAACCTTGATATATGATATGGTTTGTACAAGACCAAACATTGCCCAAGTAGTGGGAGTTATTAGTAGGTTCATATCAATTGTTGCTAATAGAGTTTTTCAGTTACGTAAATAAACTTTGGATTATTATTTTCTCTATCATTATATTAATGATGTTAGCAAGGTGTTGAATATAGGGCTTTGTTGATTCTAATTGGGTTAGAGATCTAGATAGTCGAAGGTTGACAAGTGGTCTGTGTTTACTCTGTTTGGAGGAGCAGTGAGTTGGATGAATAAGCAACAACCCACAATTATGTTATCCACCACTGAAGTAGACTATATGGTTGTGACACACGCTTGCAAAGAAGTGATGTGGTTACAAAGATTTTGTGTTGGAATTGGTTTTAAGAGCAAGATAATGTTAAACGATGATAGTCAAAGTGCAACTTATCTACCAAAGAACATGATTTACCATGCTTGGACTAAACATTTAGATGTATCATGTCATTTTATTAGGGAGATGGTAGAGGCAAGAGAGGTTCAAATGGAGAAAATTGACACTCAATTGAATGTAACTAACTCAATAACAAAACCAATAAGCATTGTGAAGTTTTGTAGTGTAGGGATGCAATGGGTTTATCTCTTTTTCATGCATAGTTTTCTTCTTGGTTAATGTGACAACTCTCCTATGGTACAATATCAAATGGGAGTGTTGGAACTTTAGTGTGCTATTCACCTATAGAGAGTTCTTGAGTGAGAAGAAGGTTTGGGACTTTAAGAGTTCTTATTAACATGTTTGATCGTAGACTGTAGAATAGTGTTGGAAGTCTATGTGGTAAAATACAATTGAAGTTAGACATTGTGGTATGGCATGGAGGTGTGTTAGACCCTAATGAAGCCATGGTAGGAACTACATGAGGTTTAGCTATGTTATGGTTACTGTATCATTATAAAATACATTGCTAAAGTATGTATGGTAGTGTAAGTGCACATGCAACATTGCTAGAATGCATACAATAGTAGAGGATAGGTAGATGTTCTAGGGGGTACTTTGAATTACTGCAAGTCATAAGATTGGTGTATCTGCTACTACAAGTCATGGTTTAGTCTTGGCAATGCTGCAAGAAGACATGTTTCACTATTAGGTGTGTTTGGTCAACAACCATTGACTAAGTCATTGCATGTGTATCTAAGCAAATGAGTAGATTGTTTGTTTGGAGAAGTCTCATTGGAATGACATGCGGCAGGTTGACATCATGGTACAGTTGGTATTCCTCAAGCAATTATAGTGTTGAGTCAATTACTAGGATAATGACTTAGGGTTACATCTAGTTCATGGTATAAATGGAATAGATTGATGCAAGGTGTGTCCCTAATGATGTGATGGTGTTGTGAAACGTGTTAGAAGTTGGATAGTAAAGTTTGTAGATTGAAGAAGGTTGAAAGAAAACAATTGTATTTGAATTATGTATTCATAAATTAATACAATTGTTTTTTATTAAGAAGGAAACAAGGGTCCTAATCCCTTTACAACAGTAGCCACACAGGCTAGGCAAAGTTGGCCCAAACAGGCCACAAGCAACAGAACAGCAACACTAAAACAGATCTAAAACAAACAAGGATCTAAACAATAGATCCTAAGCAAGCAGATCTAACTCCTCGAAACCTAGGGTTGGGGAGTCCTTTCTTTTTACGCTGAACCACAGTCCAGGAAACCTCCTCATCAAAATGTTGAGGTGCGAGGAGGGGATTCTCAATGGACATTGCATCCATAAAGACACCACATGAAGTAGCCGACCCAGAAGCAGGAAGAGTCGAAACATCTGGAGCTGACAAAGGAGTCGAGACTCAATCTAAAGAAACATGAGAAATTATCTTGTTTGCTACAACCACATTTGTTGGCACTCCCATAGGCTTGGGGGGGACGGGTAAAGTCTCCTAGGAAGGCTCATCCTCCTAGGAGGATCCATCCTCCTCGGAAGAACCATCCCCTTCACAAGAACCATCCCCCGCGGAAGCATTAATCATCAAGTGATCAAGGAGAGCATCTTTCCACTAAGTTGTAGCACCCTTTCAATGTGAGAGAGGACAACTAGAAGTCAAGTGACCAATAGCAAAACATTGTTTGCATCTGAAGGGGAGAGGCCTTCATAGTTTAACTGTTGCGTCCAAGGCCTGTCCCCTACCATCAAAACCACATCTCTATGAAAGGGATTGGAGATGTCAGTATCCACTAAAATGTGGGCAACCATAGTATGTCCTATAAATGAAGTGGTAGAGTCTACCTTCAAGAAGTGACCTATGGCATTGCTAATGCCCTCATAACATGAATGCTCCCAAAATTGGAGAGGGAGATTCAAGAGCCAAACCCATATTGGCCTAATATTAAGTGGCTCAGTAAGAGGATTGAAGGAATGAGTCAATGGTTCGATAGAGAGAGAATGTTCACCCCATAACCAAACCCCGCCATTGAGCACTAAGTCCTGCTCCTACAAAGAAGCAAAGGTCACAATAAAGAATCCCCTTGCACAGGGGAAAAGCACGATCTTTCCATCCACAAATGGCTTCCATGACCCATTTGTGGAGATCGGGAAGTGATGGCCAAAATCTGTTGAATCTATAGATCACCCCTTGTTTTCTAAGACGTTTTGGCCACACACCACAATCGAGGAAGAACGGGCACAAGGCAATGGCCAAGAAACCCCATGCTGTGTTGGGTGGGTCGTCACAACCTTAAAGAAAGATTTTTGAGGCCTACCTTGAGCTCTCAAACTAGAGGCATTCGAATCTGAAATGTCGTCTTGCCCCTGTAAAAAATTGTCTAGCAGATCCTTCGCATGCAAGGAATCAACTATGTTTACACCTACAATGGTTCCCGGGAAGATGGTGCATAGGTCAAGGGAAATCTACCCCTCCAAAGCTGAGCTAGTGTTCAAACTGTCGGCTAGAACGAGGGAACCCTAGACGCCATTCAAACATGTGCTTTCTCACTGATATTAGAAAAAAGTTTGTTATTAAACTAGTTGAAAAAAAAATTAATACAATTGTTAAACTCTCTTTTTTGCTAAATTTTCTTTTAAAAGGGTTTCTCAGGGTAAATCCATGTGTATGTAAATTGTGTATGATTTTATGTTCTTCTATATTGTTTTGCTAATTGAATTATAATAACAAAATTGTTATGTGTATCACTTAAAGTTTTGAGTGATCAAATATTCTCTATATTTGAGTAAATTCCCGAAATCAAGTGGTGATTAAATCTTAGAAGAAGTTTCATCCCAAGTCTCATTTATCCCATTTTGACATTCACCCCCTTTTCACCACTATCCTCATACCACACATTTACACGTCCAAATCACGCCTATGCATCGTCAAGTAGCTCTTTTGATGTAGGCTTTCTACCTTTGCTCCTTTAGCTTTTTTCTGCTTTGTTTTGCTCGTCGAATGAATCACTCGCTTTATCTTCAATTTCAACCAATGGTCATTGTTAAAATGTTTTTGCCCTAATTATAATTTCTCTCCAAATATCTTCATAAAATTTGTTGTACTTATTTTCATTCAACAAGGTGCGTTTAGCTTAGGCAAATTTGGAAGTTTGTTTACTTATCATCCAATGACACGATTCGTCTTCAATTTAACAAGTCTTTTTGCATTACTACTTGTGCATTTGTATTGAGTGTCACATAAACTATTCTTGATTTTAAATTATTGTGCAAATAGTATTTAGACACTTGTTATATTACGCTTTGAGCTAAACGAATGGGCAAATATAAGTTAAGCTAGGATTACTTATACCTCAATCTTATTTCATTTATTGATTTGAGCCTTTTCTTTTGTTGCAACATCATTACTTGCATAAGAAACACTACATTCTTCCATTGAGAATTGCACATCCCCCAAAAGAACATTAGTTTTCCTTCGCCATACCACAACAACAAAGCATTGGTGGTCTTGATAGTGACAGCTTGGGTAGTCCATAGGGCAGGTCTAGGTTTGAATATGTAAGGCGTAGCGCATGTAGAATAGTCCAACCAAACACTCTGATTTCTCTTAATAAAGTGTAATATATGCATCAAAGTGGGTGAGAAGAAAATGAAGAAATATATAAGTTCATTGTAGAATTATTACGGTACCAAGCAGGATTACTTATCCCTTTATCTTATTTGATCCATACTGTTGAAACTCGGCGAGGCATTGCAAATCTAAGTCCGAGTCAGTCTTGGCAAGGACTCGCAAATCTGAGTCCGAGTCAGGCTCAACATGTCTGCTGCCTCAACTCACAAACTCACCCGAGTATGTTAAAAAAATCAGAAGATCAACTTGAAATTTTTATTAAAAACCAAATTGACATCTTTGTTAATATTATATATATATATTTAATTGCTGATTTTTGCCAAGTATACGCTCTGTTTTGGCACTGAATCTGAGTCCAAGGCAAAAAAATTGGCTTGCCAAGTCTGAGCCTCAACATTTTGATTTGATCCCTTTTCTTTTGTTGCACCATCATTACTTACATAAGAAATTTCCATTCAAAATTACACATCACCCAAAAGAAGCTTAACTTCCCTTTACTATACCTCGACAAAAGGCATTGGTCTTGCATAACTCCAGTGGTCTTTGATGGTGACAGCTTGGGTAGTCCCCAGGGAGGTCTAGGGTTGCACGTAGAAAGTCCAAATAAACATTTTGATTTCTCTCAATAAAGTGTAATCTATGCATCAAAGTGGGCGAGCATTCGAATGATGTAAAAATTGAAGAAATATACGACCACCCTGGTCCTAGGCTGTAAACCCATTGCTATCAAAGTAGGCGAGGCTCCCACTCTTTCGATCCAATGCAATTGAGGTGACTAATAACTCAACCCTCTTTATATCCATTGCAATCAAAGTGGGTGATGGTTGATCCACTCTTAATCTATTGCAATCGAAGTGATGAATCAAACAATATAATCATTTACTCGGGTTTGAAATCAATAGTCCTAGGCTCTAAATACGTTTAAGGCAATCAACAATTCTATTCCTTGAATTCAATGTTATTAGAATGTAATAAGTAATAATATTCAATTTCCAATTCAGACGTCCCCTGGACTTTGCCCTAGCGACAATTTTGGAGTAGCCTTGAATATTAAGTTTGTCCAATTCTAATATTCTAATATTTTCAAACCTTGCGACACAACTTTAGATTTTGCTAAATCATTAAATGGTTCTCAACGTATGTCGACAAAAACTCTGCTCCCGTCAATCAGATCCAAGTTATTTATACCAACCAATCTTGATTAAAGTTTGTGAGAAATCCCAAGTAAATCTTAAGACCTTCAAATCATCTATCCTCGCTTCATTAGACGGGTTGGTTCCTAACTTTTAAGGCTAAGTGTCTTATTAAACTCAGAAAATTTGCAGGGTATTTATTTGAATTTGAATAAAATTTCACCTTCACAAAGCCACAAATTTCTAGGGTGATGGAAATGGGCAAGGTAATAGCAATTTCATCCTCAAAAAGCTACAGAATCCTGATCTACAGCTTTTAGACCATCTCCCTGTCAATACTTCCTACACTCACCAGTTGACAAAATGACATCGATCCAAATTAAACTACCGTTAATTAATTAATTACTCCGCTTCAAAGGTTATGAACATAACCTTTGGATACAAATAAATATTACTTCCTTCACAATGAAGAATACAGGCAGAGAAGGCATACATCTCTCAACGAGATTGCCAGACTACTCCAACCAGTTGCTGTTCATTTCTACAACACTACAGGTGACCTGCTCACCAGGTGTTGTCTTCTGGATCTCCAGCCAGATTCAGATCAGACATGGACTTTTTGCAAGCCAGTTATATGCTACATCCATTGTAACCAAGAGTTGAGCAGAAAAACCATAACCAGCTTACCCAGTGAATTGGTAAAAGTAAACAATAAATATGTAACATTTTCAGTACAGATTACAAGTTCTTTATATCTATATAATCTCCAATGCAGATGTTTTTATAAAATGACTAAAAAGAAAACCAAGAAACTTTATCGGAAGGATTTCTCTGCAAATACTGAATTCATCATCACATAGTACTAAATAATGCTCAATCTATTTTCCATTACCTTATGATCCATATTTAAGAAATCAATATAAACATTAGCTACAGTAAGCTCCTTGCTTGCCTTAAACTAGCATCGTGGTTAATAATTCATAACAGACAATTCCGCATATAACAGACTAAAAATAATTTTTACCTTGTTTGGAATATAAACACTAAGATCACTATCCATATTCATGAAGCTAGTTCAGTGTCTCAACATCAGATGTTAGTTTAGGAACATGAATCAAAACCACAGATCATATAAAAAGTGCAGGTAGACCAGACAGCCGCCTTTCAGATTCAGTGCTGACATTTTGCTTCACTTTTGAAAGTGAACCTGACCATCATATCTGACATCTGGTGGATTCAGCAAAATAGTAGCAATAAAAATACCATGGACAACATAATCAAACTAAGTCTAAAAAATTATATCAGCCAAAACAATTTCAACACTTAAAAATGATCCATCAAGTTTTCCATCCTTTATCGTCACAAAATTCCTATCTGAAATCTAGACAGATTTATATTTGCACTGTAGATAACTCAGTGAGTTTTCTCTCCTTGGCATCAAGCATTCCACTGCCAATTTCACAAAAAACAGATGGGCAACCTCCAGAAATCATTTCTATTAAAACAAGTCAGCAAATGGTGTACAAGGCAATCGATGACATATGAAATTCAGGTCTAAGTTAGAAAAAGAAGCTTTAAACCATGAATTAACAGCATTACCAATTAGAATAAATGCTAGGCTACACATCATACAAGACTTGCACGGATGTGCAAAGCCTGACAGATGACAATGCAACTTTTGAAGAGCATTAATTAACAATTCTTTGAAGAATTGAGCAATAGCATGAAAGTAGAATCGAGTCATATAGCCTGCATCAAAACAGTGGAGACAGCACTCAGCAGTCTTGCATCTGTTATGAGAGGCTACTTAGTTGTATTGGTCAGTTTGAAACTTTAGTCTGGACAGGTTGATGAACTCTATGCAGCAATCAGAATGAACCGTTAATATTATCCCATCCAAATTTTACGCTCCTTCATGGTCAGTTCAATAATCTTATGAAACGGGACAAAATCTTGCTGTGGGAAAATAGTTCTTCATTCAATTACCCTCCAGGCAAAGATATGTTGATATCAGTGTTATGCTTTGCCTCGCCTGTTGAATGTGAGCCTGTCCAAGCCATTGATTGAAAGGCAGTCATGTTGTGAGTTGTTTGTTGAGAAGTATTATTCGCAGCTGAACTGCCAATCTTTTGATTGAATGGAGGACTACCAGGACTTCCATAGTTTTCATTCATAGGTGCCCGAGAAATTGGGATAGCAACTGTAGGTACTCCGGAAGCAGCTGTGTGTGCCAGGCCTATGTTGGTCTCAGGATTAGCTGGCTTAGCATGATCCTTTTGACCATTTGAAATGAAGCTCCCTACAACCACCTGCATACCATGGAATCTGCATGAATCGAAACTAAATTCAATTACAAAGTGAAAATTACTATATAATATAATGCAAAATAGTACCTGCACCGGACTTGCTGCCATTAGCATTCCAGCAACTCCTCCTCCAATAACACGACCATCAGGGCTTGCCAAAGAAACACTCAGGCCACCAGTTCTACTGCGTGTACCACCATTTTCTGTGAGCAAAAATGAGCCTGATAACGAGAGTATTTCAAAGCGGCCCTGCAAAAACAAAGAATGAAATAGTTTACCTGAAATTAATGACTAATATCACATTTTAGAGCTTTTATGTTGAACAAAAACACTTCTGGTTTCTGTATATATAATGTACACTATGGTGCAAGAGACATGGGCAGAGATTCAAAATAAACGTTAACAGAAGCCAACCTGAAGAAAGCAGGAAAAGTGAAAAGCAACAATTATATTAGTTAGAAGGAATGCCTTTTGGAGTCACATAGGCTGCATCACTAAAAATGAATGCTCAAAACACTTTCAAAAGATTCTAAAAAATAAGAAACTACTCAATTATCAAAATGCATTTTTTAACTTCATAACTGGAATATCCTTTATGCAAGCATTAGCAAGAATTTGCACAAGTTATTCTTGCTAGAGTTACATATGCAAGCTCATACTTAATTGGTGTCTGATTATGTAAAGCTCAATTACCAATTGATCAGCTACCACAAGTATGCTAGCATTTTATTTTCTATTTCACAAATCAATACCACAAAGAGGAAGAAGATTATACATAAAAATTTTTCATAATGATCTATCATGTCAAACACATCCACACTTTTTCTTGTGACTGGCAAGTTCCTATAGAAGATAGTGTCACACATCAACAATGTTGCATGAAATAAAGATAGCATAAGGCATATACAGACCATTTGAAGTCTGTCTTCTAATGTTTAACTACAGTGCAAAATCTTATCAGATGACTTACATGTGCCACTGGAGTTGGCTCTATTGAACATAAACATATATGACCAAATCACATAAAGCATGGATGTAGCAGCAGGAGCAGATGCAGGTGTCAATTGAGTCTGAATGTATCAGGGACCTCAAATTTAGTATATACAAATTTGGTAGCATACATATTTTCAAATATGTGTGCATATGTAGAAACTGGATACAAATAATTCAGTGTTCCAAGGAGATGTGTCGCCTATATCTAAGCAACATCCTAGGGACTTGTGGACTTTGGAGGGGATGTCTCCTCCCCATCCCTTTTTTGGGGAGGGGTAGGGACAGAGGATGGGGACGTCCCCGAGAAATCCCCTAAAAAGTAAAAAGAGGGACATCCCAGAGACATCCCCCCGTTTATAGTCCTTTTGGGGACTTACTAGCATCCCTCGGCCATCCCCTCAACATCCTAAAGTCCCCTAGCTATCACTGAGACTATAGGGCGCCTCCATAACAAATGCATAAAAAACAACAAAACAGGAAAAAAAATTTAAAAACATTTATGAATAAAACCTTAAAAGAGGGACCCCATAACCCAAATAAACTTTTAAAACCCATACCCATCACTGTTTTACATTCACCAAAAGAGAAGAGGAAAAGAGAGGAAGAGATATAGTTTCTGAGATATCAATTCGATGATGACTCCAATTTATGAACTTGTTGCTCAATGTACCTATGTACCATGAATGATTTAGCATTTCTTTTTTTGGTATCTCTCAATATAAATCATGTTTCATATTATGTCTATGATTTATAAGTACTTTTTTTTTAATTTTAGCTTCTTTTGGTTTGTTTTAATTTTATATATTATGCCGTCTCCAAAACCCATTCCCTCATCGCCATGTTCCCCTGTCCCCAAAACTTGGAGAAAAATGAATATAATTAGAGATTTAAATTCAAAGTTGTAGATCACATTGAAGCACAAACATTACTTCATCATTCACAAGACATTGAACAGTGAGATACTAGTTTCAAGTGACTGAAGTACGTACACGTCCAAGATGAAAACCATATGATTTTTGGAATTTCAAAGATGTCAATCCATGAAATAAAACTATATTATAAACTTCCAACTTTATGCCAAAATCTAAAGTCTCAAAATCATAATTTTGAGCTGTGGACAGTATCAAAAATTTTGTGCTAAGAGCTTTTAGTCAGTCTCCCAAATAAAGTAGTCATTCCCTTCTCTAAAAAGCCTAGAAGATTCCAATCACAAAGTAGTTATGATAACAAAAGAACCCACTATCCACCTTCAGGATTCATATCCCACAACTTTCAAGGACCGTCTTCCCTCTAACAAGATAACTAAACAAGATCTTCTGCTTTGTTCATCCCAACTAATTCTCTACAGATGAGGAGCTAGCAATGGAAAGGAGGGCTCAAACCCATACTAATATGACTGTATGATGCAGGAACATCATTGGGCAAAACAACAGTCTTGCATCACCCAAAAATTGCGGAGTCATAAGCACAGGCATTGGCAGACTTCGTAGAAATGACTCAGGGTGAAGTTGTTCCATAGCAGTAATTGTTGCTACATAAAGTCAATCTATAGCAGCCTTGCACTTGCTGCAGAAAACCATTCGCAGCCTGCAGCAGTTAACACAGCTGCTGTGGAAAGTTGTTTCTATAAGTCTGAGCCATTACCATACACTAAATGATTGTCTTTGCTTTTGCCAGTTTTGGGTGGATGCAACTCATGGAATGACTTGGCTGGGTTAACGATTTTCTTGATTTGAAAAGCCTTGAGTGAAGGTACCACTTCAGAGAGCATCAGTGACATGTCAGAAATGAAAGATAAGAAGCTTTGTAACCGACATAAAATTGCTTTCCTAGGCCCTTTCATCCACAAACCAAGTAACCGAAGAAAAATTGATATAGAATCATCCTCAAAGGACATTTGGAAACAATGGGGATATCTATCAAGAAATAAAGGCAACCATCATGACAACTTTTGCAATTATGGAATCACAGTGTAATTGTTCCAAAGTGAACAGATGTAAGTGTAACTATGTCAAAGAGTTTCAGTCAGAATAAAGCAATTAAAGATTTTTCTCCATGTATTTACCCCAACATTTCTCCATCTTGAATATTTGTATCTTATGTGTGGATGCATGTTTTTATTTCTGCTAGATATATTTGCAGTTGTTTTCTCACACATAAGGTGAGAATTATAGATTGTCTTTCAGTAATTTGTAGCTGTTTACCAACGCACATAAAAGTTTAGAATTTTAGAGTTATACCAATAGCCTAGTATAATTTTAAGATCTGTTCGACAAATTGTAGAATAGGCAATTACAACTACTAAACACTATCCTTTAATCTTTCCCAAGCAAAGCTAATACTGTTACATGGTATTAGAAGGTGAAAATGTTAAATAACTAGTATAGACTAAGATCAATGTGACTGACATCTTACTAACCCTTCGGGTACAAATCATGCATAAGTTTACTAGACAAGTTATATACACGGTCCATGTTGACCATCAAAAGGTGGTCAAAGAAATAGACTATTGTGTATCCTTTTACAGGAATGTTGCATATTGTATTGAACTATTAAACATTCCAGATTTTATAGAATAAAAATTGTTTCAGAAACCTTCTCCATAACAACTTATGGAAGAAAAAACAGGCAAGGATTCGCCTAAAAATGAAATTGAGACGTCAATTTGTTACCTTGCCTCCTTTCATAATGATAAGCTTTACATTTGCAACTATATTAAGCAGAATAGTTTAAACCAGCTTACTGCATGAAAGAGATTCACAATTGTCTTCATATGCAGTTCAACAAAAGAAACGAAAAAAAAATAACATAGGCATAGGAGTTCTCAAAATTGAGCAAACAAGAAAATAAAGCTGTGCAACTACTAAATTAGTAATAATATAATGCATAATGTGCAAGTACTTTTGTGAATGAATAATCATCACTTACAAAGAGTGCATTAGGAAAACATCAATCCCACAATCATGAGGAAATATTGATCTTAATGAAGACTACTATAACAGAAATTAGAAAAAGAACCTACAGAAAAAATGAGCTGACAGATCTATAATGCTTGGAACTGATATTTTCTCATTGATTATATCATGGATGGGGAGAATAAAGAAAAGAACAGAATAATAACGGAATATCAAACCTCGTATGTCAAAGTGCCACCAGAAGTTGCAGGTTGACGAAGTGTCACATTTGAAATGGCACCATTTGCTGAAAGAATGCAAACTGCACGAGGTCCTTGTTGTGAAAATGACATTATCTTTGATGCAACATCCTGCAAGGAAACACTGTACTTCAGTTGCTTCGGTAACACTAGATTATTTTTTCTTTAATAAATCCTAGTCAATGAGATGCTTGCTTCAAGAGATCTTGTGAAGAGCTCACTTTCACTTAGTTTAAATTAATCAATAAATGAATGGCACACGAGATCCTTGGAGTTTTTAAACCGCTCATATCAACAGCAAGCTTGCCTCCATAATCATGCAAAGCATTACAGAATAAAATCTAATGATCTCATTGTTTGAATTATGATATCACATCTGACATGTTTTAGGGTACCATTTTCATGATTGACACATAATCCTATAGTATTTGGAAAATAATGAATTTATTTATATTATCATTTCTATGACTTGTTGACCAGTTTTCTTGTCATAATTGACATATGTATCCCATCATATTTAGAGCCTAATTAATTTATTATTATTTATGTGACCTGTTGAACAACCTGTTGCAGTCAGCCAGCTAACCAGAAAAAGATTAATAATAAATATAGTAATGTTAATTTTCTTTTCATAATCTATGGTATGGTTTACTCTAGTACATGTGTCTATTGTAGGCTATTGTTGTCATAATTGAATATAAAAATCCCCTCATATTTGGAACGTAGTGAATTTATTGCTATTTTGAATTTTCTATAACCTGTTGCCCAACCTGCTGTTTTTAAAATACCAATCAGACAAAAATGACTAATAGATATACTTATAGTATTATTTATTTACTTTTCATAATATAGGTTCTCATTTGCCCTAGTACTTGTCTACTGTAATTGAATGCACTCTGAGTCCCATTGACCTACTATTTGCCATCTGTGGACACCAATATAATTTATTTCTTCTTTTCACTTTCTCAATTGCACAGACAGGACTAGTAAAGGAGAAGAGACCTTTGGATACTTATGACAGCAAACTATTGCTTATAAACAATGAGCAACATAAGAATTGCATTGTTACCCAAAAGAGTGATTTTTTTGCTCATTTGATGCCGTGACTTTGTAAGTAGTGCTTACATCAGTGAATATTTTTAACACAGAGAACAGGTACTTTGATTTCTATTTCACTGCTTTAATACTTCTAATTAAGTGAAATCTATCCTTAAACCTGTAGCAAATGTTTTGATTTCTAGCTATTATTATAATTAGAGTCTACAACATCTTTCTCTCTCTGCGTATGGCCTTCAGGTCAGTTCTTTGGGTGAGCCTATGTGCATTTATTGATATGCTTTTGTGTAAGGTCTTTGGATCACCCTGTGAGCACTTCATATACAATCATCTGACCTTCAAGCTAGTTACTTACCAATGTGAGCAGCAACTTGGTTAAAGCCTCAAATTAGTGAGTCATCATATCCCAACATGCTCAGAAATGAACATCAAAGGCTTACATGCATGTTTTTGCTGTCTTAATTTTTTTGCGGTGAGTCCAATACATTTCACTAAAAGGACTCTCAACATGGGAGATTGTTGAATGTAAACAAAGGAATAAACTTATTCTAGGAGGATATATTAAGAGTAAGCAAAGATTTCCTTAGGCAAATTATGTGACCCAGCTGAACAAGTATTTAGTACACCAAAGATTAATTTTTCTTTAGAATTGGGAGGGCCTTGATGTTGTTCTGTTTGATGATTGCAGTAGAAAAAAATTATACTGTTTTTTCCTTCTACAAATTTGTTTTGCAGAATTTTCAATCATTCTCTGTTTGCAGAAATTCCATATTTGGATTTGAAAATTCAAAATTTTGTTCCCATATTCATGTTTTCATATTCAGATTTCATTGGTTTAAGAGCCACTTTCTTGGATTTGTGGGAAAATCCCTAGCAGCCATATCGTTTTCAGACAATTAGCGATTCTATTAGAGAGCATTGTTTTCAGAATGTATTGAGCTTTATGTAGAAGACTGAAGTACGTGGTTGTAGGAACTTGATATTTTGTTGCAAAAGCCATGAGCTCAGACAACTAGAGATTCTATTAGAGAACACTGTTTTCAGAATGTATTGAGCTTTCTGTAGAAGATTGAAGGAGGTGATTATAGGAACTTGATATTTTGTTGCAAAACCCAATGAGCTCATACATCTAGAGATTCTGTTAAGGGCATTGTTTTTGCAATGTATTGAACTTTATGTAGAAGATAACAGGAGGTGGTTATTGGAACTTGAAATTTTGCCACAATATCCATGTGCAAGGGTGGAAGTAGATCGATGCATGAAGTTGTTGACGAAGATCCAGACCTTAGTAATGGTCTGTATGAACATGAAATTAACAAAAATGATATTGTTGAAAGTTTAATGAATTGCTGTTGGAGAAACCCTTAGGAATGGGGTTCCACAAAGAAAGGCAAAAAGTACACAAGTCGACCTCCATATAAATGCTACTTGTACTCCAATTCAAAGACCGCATTTGCATGAAAAAGAGGAAGCATATGCAAATGCTGTATTGAGCTTGAAAATCATGGCTCCAACGTTGGTAACATTTAAACCACACTTGCAGCACTTCTAAGGGTTGAACCTATAAAGGTTTGCAAGAAAGCAGAATGGCCAGGTCTGGAGTGAAAAACATATTTATTAATGAAAGTTTCTCTGCCAATCCCAAGAGAGACACTAGCCTTATTTGCTTAAGTGGAACAGATTTGGAGCTCTGCATTTTCATCCATGAATCAAAATTTCTGAAGCACTTAAAACTTTGAAGCCATTGGTTACACGATTGACAGTTGGTCTTCAGCCAATTCAAGGAATAGTTTCCAAGTTATTTCTAGATTGTTACAGCTTCAGCATGTACTTTTCCAGGCACATTTGAGGATTCAGCAGATCATAATCAAGCTTCCTAGGCCATTAAAGTTCAATAAATTATCTTTCTCAGCTATGTGGCCTAGCTGAAAAAGTGCTTAAAACACCAAGGATTGATTTGAATTGTAAATTGGGGATGGCTCGTCTGAGAGCTTGGTTATTTTGTGTACCGGGTCTGTCGGTAAAGAAATTTATTGTTTTTGGTTTCGAGAAATTTGATTTACAGATTTTCAGACAATCTTTGATCCAGATTTCTCAGATTTTCTTTTGAAAATTTTAGAATTTGTTTCCAAATTTTGGTTCATTTCTTTTTTTTCATTGTGTTGATGTCGAGAAGAAATCTATTAGTAATAGAATAGTATCAAAAATGTGACAATTCCCTCCCAACAACTGGATACCATTGCAAACAACCACAGAAAATCGACTGACAAGAAAATCATGCACTAATGATGCAGGCCATATAAAAGCCACACAAGGCCAAACGAAATCATGCAAAACTAGATTCATTACCAGTCGAAGAGTATGGAGAAAGCAATGGAAAACCAAAGAAAAGAAATAGAACAATCATCAAATGAGGTTTATGAAGGCAAACCCACAAGATTTCGAATGGAAATTTTGATTACCTTATCAAGCATGGGTCAAACAAGTCAATCTTTACTCTCAAATTTGTAAAATTACTAAAATAGATAAAAATTTATTATCTTACACCTAAAAGGAGCAGCCAAGCAACAATAGAAGTTGTTGAGTATTTTAGCTCAGTTTGAAACTTTTACACAGGTTCATTGTGAACGTGTAGGTAGTTTGAGTTATTTCTATTTTGTAATTCACGTTAGTGATTAAAGTGAAATCTTTTATTTATTTAATTAAGTCTAATAAAATGTGAAAGCAATAATGACTTAGACTTGACTTCCAAGTCATCTTTTGCATGAGATAAGGTTGCTTTCTTTTCGAAAGATAAGATCGCTTTATTGGAAGATTAGATTTTTAGATAAATAATATAAAGGTAGAGGCAAGATAGAAAATTAATAACTTAGTATAGTGTAATAATTAAAATATAGTTAGTTATGTTCTAATGATCAATGTTTATCTTCTCTGCTTTTTTCTTTTTGGCTATTTTTAGCCTTTGTAAAATCTTTATAAACAGCTCTGTTGTATCTTGTAGATATTCACTTCTAATTAATATATCTGATATCACATTTTCTAACATGGTATCAGAGCCATAATCGGCTCTTCGATTTCTATACGTCGTACGGATCATACGGCGCAATAAGGCGATCGTACTCGCTTCTTCTTCACCATTTCTGGGCGTTCTGAGCTTTGTTATAGCTGCTATCGCTTCTAGCGGCCATTTATTTGATTAAATCGTGCTCTTTTGTTTTTCTCCGCTGGATCGTGGGTGTTCTCATCTGAAGTCCGTGTTTTTTTTCTTTTGGGCGCCCATCCTCTGGTCGCGATTTCCTCGTGGGTGGATTCTGTTGGCACAATCTCTAGTTGCAAATTTTTGTGGTCTTACGTGGCTCATTCTTTGTCTTGAGTCAACGTCATCTTTTCTACCGACGTCGGCATTGAAACCACTGGGCAAGCCAACGCTTTCATCGGCGTGCATTGCTACAACAAAGTGATGGGGTTCGGCGGTGTCGGAATATATCTCCGGTTACCCGGCTATACACAAACAAGAATCCTCGGCTGCTATATGGATTATACTGGCATCATTGCAGAGGACCCTGCACAACTGGACATTACAAACAATTTCTTTTATTTGCGCACATCTTTTTGCAGCTTTGCTCTTCTATCCAGCATTTTTGGTCAGCGCCCTCTGTCTTTGTATGTAACCCTAGCATTTGGGTTCTGAGTTCAACTTGTGATCTCTAGTACAAAGCGGTGGTCACTACTTTATTTGCCTCTGGTGGTCTCTATTTACCTCGGAGTTTGTGCAGATCATGTCAGCTCTCTGCAGATATTTTTTTCTTTTTTCCGTGTTTGGGCTTGCGAGCTAGTTTTGTTGTCTCGAAATTTGTGCTATCTGGTTTTTTCCACCCTCAGGCATCTCGTTTTTTGTGCCTCGAAAAACGTAAAGATGGTGTCTTTCGTCAAGTACACTGAGCAGAACGAATCTACGGTCTATGCCTTAATGGCCAAGAGACCTGCCGATCATGTCAAATCGTATGCTTGGTACATTGACTCTGGTGCCTCCCGACACTTCACACATCGGCGAGACTGGTTCACGGAGTACACGCCATTCGCTGATTCTGTCATCTTTGGTGGAGGCGAAGAGTATACTGTTGTCGGAAAAGCAACGTACAGATTCAGTTTGGAGGGAGAAATTTAATATTTCTCGATGTATATTTTGTACCTGGAATGGAGCTGAATCTTCGCTCCGTCAGTCAGATAATGAGTCACTCACCTCATCTGGATGTTGTTTTCAGCATGCACACGTGCAACATATTGGATCGTGAGACACGTACCATCGTTGCCCAAGGTCTTGAGGATCATGGTCTATATAGACTCGTGGATTCTGGTGATTCTCACAAGCATGACATGACAGCCAAGAATACCTCCATCAATAAACTCTGGCATCAGCGGTATGGGCATCTCAACATGCACTATCTCTCTCAATTAGTGCGAGAAAGTCTGGTTGGTGGTCTTCCAGAAATTCAGACTCTAATTCCTGGTGTCTGTGAAGCATGTCAGGCTGGCAAGTAGCATCGTACTCCATTTTCAGATGGTGATAAATGGAGAGCATCCAAGGTTTTGCAGTTGGTTCACGCTGATGTCTATGGACCAATGAACACTCCTTCAATTACTAGATGCAGATATTTTTTCCTATTTGTTGATGATTTCAGCAGAAAGATGTGGGTGTATTTCTTGAAAAAGAAATCAGATGTGCTTAGTACATTTCAGTAGTTCAAAGCCTTGGTGGAAAAAGAATCAGGCTGTCCAATAGTCACTCTTTGATCTGATAATGGGGGGGAGTTTTGTTCTTCTTCCTTTAATAATTTATGTGCTGCACATGGCATTAAACGCCAATTGACTACACCATACACACCTCAACAGAATGGTGTTATTGAGCGTCACAATCGCACTATTACAGGGATGGCACGTTCTATGTTGGAACATAGAAGTGTTCCTAAGAAGTTCTGGGCTGAAGCAGTCTACACTGTTGTCTATCTTCTGAACCGGTCTCCCACCTATGCCGTTCGAAAGCTGACTCTTGAGGAAGCCTGGTCTGGCCGTAAGCCTCGTGTCAACCATCTGAAAATTTTTGGTTCCACTGCTCATGTTTGGATCCCAGATGCCAAGCACATTAAGCTGGACTCCAAAAGCCAGAAACTCATGTTCACTAGGTATAGTGAAAAGCATAAGGCTTACAGATTGATTGATGTAGATACTGACCATCTCATATTCAGTCGTGATGTAGTTGTTGATGAGACTACTGGGCCCTTCCTTCTATCTACTTCATCTATTCCTACTGAGGATCACCCTGTGAAGGATTCAGATTTAAGTGTTCGCATCCCCCTAGCTTCATCTGATGGAAGGGTTCCTGCAATTTTGCCAGCATCTTAGCCTAGTGTTTACACCACCCGCCCCTTCTCAGGATATTCTGGATCCCCCTAATCTTGTTCCGGCCCCTTCTTCAGATGGTGATACTGAAGCCCCTCTTTTAGACGCTGGTTCACCCGCTCTCCGGCCGAAATGGTGGGCCAAAACCATTGGTGACCTTCATGATAATGAACTCCTCGAAGGTAGATCTACTCGGAAAAAGAGCAAGCAGCAAAATTCTGTCAATTTTGCTCTCATGGCCAATCTTCACAGTGTTTCAGAGCCTCAAACATATTCTAAGGCTAAAGGTGTACCTGAATGGGAATAGGCTATGGATGTTGAGCACCAGAGTCTTCTAAAAAACACTACTTGGGTTCTGTCTAATCTTCCTCCTAGGAAGAAGCCCGTTGGATGCAAATGGGTATACAAAGTCAAGTACAAGGCTGATGGGACTCTTGATAAATATAAAGCTAGGTTGGTCGCCAAAGGTTACTCTAAAAAAGGTGTTGACTATGAGGAGACTTTTGCTCCTACCGCAAAAATGAGCACCATTTGGCTTGTTCTTGCTATGGCAGCCCAGTTTGGGTGGAAACTCCATCAAATGGACGTCAAGAGTGCCTTCCTCAATGGAGAGTTGCAGGAAGAAGTTTACATGACGCAACCTCCTGGCTTCAAAGTCACTGGGAAAGAACACCAAGTGTGCAAACTGGTGAAAGCCCTCTATGGCCTAAAACAGGCTCCACGGGCATGGTATCTCAAGATTGATCAGTATCTTGTTGATCATGGTTTTCAGCAGAGTCCTTCTGACTCCAATCTGTATGTCCATTAGTATGCTGATGATAGCCTCCTCATCGTTGTTTACGTTGATGATCTAATAATTACTGGCAGCTCCGAGCTGTTGATTCACCAAATCAAACATGATCTCAGTCACACATTTGACATGACAGACTTAGGCCTCCTGCATTATTGTCTCGGTATTGAGGTGTGGCAGCAATCTGACAACATCTTTATCTCTCAGTTGAAGTATGCTCGGAGTCTATTGGACAAATTCAAAATGACAGATTGCAAACCTACTTCTACACCAATGGAGAAAGCGCTGAAACTCTTTGCTAATTCAAACTCTCCTGTAGAGAATGAATCCACATTCAGGCAATTAGTGGGCAGCCTCATCTATCTCACTGCCACTAGACCTAATCTTAGTTTTGCAGTCAGCTACATCTCTCACTTCATGACAGCTCCTAAAGCTAAACATTGGGTTGCAGCAAAGCATGTGTTGAGATATGTGCACGGCACTTCCGACTTTGGGATTCTGTATGGCAGGTGCAAAGATCCTCAGCTGATCGGTTTTACAAATTCAGATTGGGCAGGTTCTATTGATGACAGGAAGTCTACCTCTGGATATGTTTTCACTTTGGGCACACATGCAGTCACATGGACCAACAAGAAGTAGCAGGCAGTGGCTCTTTCCTCCACAGAAGCTGAATATAGGGGAGCTGTTAAAGCAGCTTGTGAGGTAGTTTGGCTTCAACAGATGCTTTCAGACATGCAACTGCCTCCAGCAAGACCTTCACCCTTGTATTGTGACAATCAAGGGGTGTTGAAACTTGCCAAAAATCTTGTCTTCCATGAACGGACAAAACATGTTGATCTTCATTCACTTCATTCGCCAGCTTATTGAAGACGGATCTGTTGTGTTGCAGTATGTTCCTACAGAGGATCAGATTGCCGATATTCTCACCAAATCTCTGAGCCCAGATAAATTTCTCAAATTCAGGGGGCATCTTGGTGTTGTTGACCGATTGACCATTATGGGAGGGTATTAAAATATAGTTAGTTATGTTCTAATGGTCAATGTTTATCTTCTCTACTTTTTTCTTTTTGGCTATTTTTAGCCTTTGTAAAATCTTTATAAATAGCACTGCTGTATCTTGTAGATATTCACTTCTAATTAATATATCTGATATCACATTTTGTAACAAATAATTCCATGCAGCTGTGAGTAACATCAGTTGTGGAGGTTGCCTTGTAAGTTTCTGAAGGAATGTGAAGCAGGTCACAAGTGTAAATTGTTTGTACTTGTGTTTGTTTTAATTTCAATGATTTGTACGTTTAATTCAATGTTGTTTCAGCATTAGGAAGTTATACATCTTGATTTGAATTTTTAACATGGTATCAGAGCATTGGTAAGGCTGGAGAAATTTCACGCAGCTAGATAAAATAATTTTGGGAGATTTTTTGTTTTAAAATCACATGCCCAGATTGTAGAGGGAAAAATTGTGGCTTCTAATTAGGAGTGAATCACACCTTAGTTTGAAGAATTTTCACAAGTATTTTTTTTGTAAATTGTGGCACAAAATTTAGGGGAAATTTTATGTCAAAGATTTACAAGTAAATTGCACAAGTCAGAGAAAAATCGCAGCCTGAGAAAAAAAAAAAGATAGATTTGTGGAAGGAATTTATTAGAAAATTGTGTCGATTTTATTGAAAAAATTTCTGACTTGCACAGTTGAAAATTCATGCCAAGTCTATAAGAAATTCACAAGTTGGAAAATTGTAGAAATCACACCAGTTCACACGTAGTCGCACCATATTTCTTTCCACCTCTATCAAACAAAAAAATCACAATTTTCTTTAGAAATCGTAGGTTTGGTAGAAGATTTCTTGTAAGTTTGCTTTGCTATGATCACAGCTAGGGCACAGGTGTAGACTTGCGACCTGTGCAGTTTGACTTTTTCTTGTTTAGGTAGAGATAGGGTTTAGCAAAAATGCCAAAAGCAGTGAACTGTGGATTCAGTAGTGAACTAGGATTTTCCAATAAACCAAAAAATGTATACCAACAAGGTGGCGGCTAGGGTTTACTAGCAGTGAACAAGAGTTTCAAGGAGCTAGGGTTTGCAGAAGTAATCAAGGGTTCGAAAAAGGTAATTTAAAAAAAAATTGAGCAGTTTTTTCAGCTTTAAAAGAGTTTGGTTTTTACAAAAAATATGTTAAATGGCGTCGCCTAGTCTTTGGTTCGAAGATAGGTTGGATGGCGCAATAAATTTCCTGCCTTGGAAAGTCAACGTGATGTTGCTTCTAGAGGAAAATGATCTCTGGGACATCGTAAAGGATCATATGAGTCCACCTATAGATGCACAAGCTTTGGCAGTTCATAATAATAAGGAAATTAAATCCAAGCAGATGATCTTGGATGCAATGAATGATCATTTAATTCTGCACTTGTCAGAGAAGAAAACAACCAAGGAGATGTTCAACGATTTGGTCAGTCTTTTCTAGAGTGAGAACATTAATCAGAAAATGATATTAAGAAACAGACTCAGATCCATAGAAATGTCTAGTTGGATATTTTTACTAGTTACCTTATGAAGGTCACTCGGCTTCATGACCAACTTACAGCAGTCAAAGAAAAGATGGAAGATGCAAAGCTAGTGAACATAGCTTTAAATGGGTTCTTATCTTCATGGCAAGCTTTTGTTCAAGGCATTTGTGCTAGGGAAAAGCTTCCTTCCTTGGAGAGATTGTGGGATGATTCTATCCAAGAGGAAACTCAGATGGAGTCAAGAGCTAGCTAGAAGGGTGGTGATGAGAATGTAGCCCTCTATGGGCAGACAAAGGGAAATAAAGGAAAAGGGAACTGCAAGGGAGAGGGAAAGGATGAGGATTCATCCTCACAGTCAGGGAAGAAGGATTTGACTAAAATCAAGTGCTTCAATTCTCATAAGTTTGGTCATTATGCATCACAATGTCCAGACAAGAAGAAGAACCAAGGGAAGCAACATCAGAAGAAAGTTGCAACCTCTGCAAAGACTCAGATGAATGAGTTTGCTGCCAAATTTGAGAAAGACTTCTCAATGGTTTCTTGTCTTTCTACCAGCACAATGTCAAAGGATGCCTAGTATGTGGACAGTGGGGCCTCTCGACATATGGCATTAGCCCAGCAATATTTTACCAACTTGAGAGAACATGATTTAGGAGTTCAAGTTGAGCTTGGTAATGATGCCAAGTATTCGATAGCAAGAGTTGGTACAATTTCTTTTCAATTACAATCAAGAAACTCTTTGGAGTTTGACAATGTATTGCTTGTTCCTAGTCTCAAGAAAAATTTACTTTCAGTTTCGATGATAGAGGATAAGGGCTTTGCAATTGAGTTCACAGAGCAACAAGTCTTTAACAAGCCTAAGGGATCTAGCCCAATTTCAGCACAGGTTATAGGGGTTATTTCGGCACAGGTTATAGAGATTAGAGGCAACCTTTATAGGTTACAAGGTGAACCAGTTTCCACTGTAGTGCATAACAGTGACAATTTATGTGAGTTATGGCACAAGAGGATGGGACATTTGCATCATGCAGTATTGCCTATTCTGAGGGAGATTGTCATGAGACTTCCAGAGTTTGGCATTGAATAGCAAGGAGTTTGTAGAGGATGCACACTTGGCAAGTTTGCCAAGGCTACTTTCCCAAGCAATGAGCATAGGTCTAAAGGGATTTTAGACTTAGTACATTCAAATGTATGTGGACTAATGTCAATGGGATCAATTGTAGGAAGCATGTACTATGTTTCCTTCATTGATGACTTCTCTTGCAAGACATGGATCTATTTCTTGAAGACCAAGGATGCGGTCTTTGACAAGTTTCAGGATTTCAAAGCTCTTGTTGAGAACTAGATAGGAAAGAAGATCAAGGTCTTGAGATCGAACAATGCGAGAGTATACCTCCAAGAAGTTCGAAGGTTTATGCAAGGAAGCAAGAATAAAGAGGGAGTTGACAATTCCGTACAACCCATAGCAGAATGGGGTTGCAGGGTAGATGAATCAATCAATCATAGGGGCTGCTAAGGCCATGATTCATGACCTAGAGTTGCCTATGTTTCTTTGGGCAGAAGCATGTCTTACAACAATTTACATCCAGAACGGTTGTCCTCGTAGGATTTTGGAGGACAAGACACCAGAGGAGGCATTTAGTGGTGTGAAGCCAAAGGTGAGTCATTTCCGCATCTTTGGTTGTCCAATATATATTCATATACCTATAGAGAAGAGGACAAAATTAGAACCTTGTAACAGGAAAGGTTTATTTGTAGGGTATAGTGAGACTTCAAAGGCCTATAGAGTCTACATTTTAGAGTTCAGAAAAGTTGTAGGCAATAGGGATGTCAAGTTTGAGAAAGACTTTGCATCTAGAAAATCTTAGGAATTCATTCCAATAGCAGAGGATGAGGAGCAAGAAGCTCTGAAGGTTGACTCTTCACTAGATGCTTCCAGTTCAGGACAACAGCCCTCAGGTGAGGAGGGAGAAACTTCAAACCCTTCTTCTGTTAGGAGACCTCGATTGTTTGAACAAACATTGAGGGATGCTTAGGAGCACATTCAGGGAGAGTAGGCCTCTAAAGAAGTTTCCAAACTATATAGAATTGATGAGTACCATCATTGAGTCTTCCAACCTCCAAAAAGCAGCAGATCAATAGGTAGCTGATGTAGAATTCCTTCATCGCTATGAGGGACTGTTGAGTTTTTTAGCTCGATTCGGAACTTCTACATAGGTTTAGCGTGAACATGTAGGTAGTTTGAATTATTTCTATTTTGTAATTCACTTTAGTGATTAAAGTGAAATCTTTTATTTAGTTAATTAAGTCTAATAAAATGTGAAAGCACTAATGACTTAGACTTATCTTCGAAGTCATCTCTTGCATGAGATAAAGTTGCTTTCTATTTGAAAAATAAGATCGATTTATTGGAAGATTAGAATTTTTAGCTAAATGGTATAAAGGTAGAGGCAAGATAGAAAATTAATACCTCGATATAGTGTAATAGTTCCATGCAGCTGTGAGTAACATCAGTTGTGGAGGTTGCCTTGTAAGTTTCTGAAGGAATGTGAAGCAATTTACAGGGGTAAATTGTTTGTACTTGTGTTCATCGTTTCCGCTGTTTTAATTTCAATGATTTGTATGTTTAATCCAATGTTGTTTCAGCATTAGGAAGTTATTCATCTTGATTGAAATTTGTAACAGAAGCTAATCCTCAAGATCCTATAGACAAGTGGAGAATGTTAAAGCTGCTATAGATAAAAGATCTAAACATCAAAATGACCTTACAGAAGCCTATACACAATGCTTATCACTCGTACAAAAAGTAACATGAAAGACTACTGAAACAACAAAATCCTTGTTTGCCAAACTACCAAACATTCTGAAAATAGACAAACTCTCAGATCTGTACATGAATTTGAACCTTGTATCTAACCTTCCACCAATCAGCCCTCAATTAAAAAAGAACCCAGCCACTAAAAGTCTAAAAATACCTTAAGAAGAATTTTTGTGAGCCCCTACAAAAAGCTCAATTCAATTACCCAAGAAAGGCAAGATGCTTTGAGGAAATTATGACATGAGAGAATGTCGATTAAAAACCAAGGCTAAAGAACCCCACAGCAAATCAATACAAAACAACAGTGCCCAAACATGAAAACTGAATCAGTCAACCTATTCTAATAAACCTTTAGAGAAGTTCCATCTAACCAAACTCTTCTTCATTACAAGATTGATCAGCAGCTTATAAGCTTAAAAGTTAGTAGACTTGAACTGTACCCCCAACTTTTAATCTAATTTCTTTTCAATTAAAGCTAAATTACCACCATCTGAGGCACCATATATTTATGAAGCTGAACTAGCAGACAGTTGAGAAGCTTATATTTGGAACACTATCACCCAACAGAAAAAATACAAATCCAGCAATCTAGCCATCACCTAGATTTTAATGTGATGAGCATTGGTTTGTACAATGCAATTCCTACATATCAATGAACATATAAGAAAAATATTTTAATTCACCCTAGAGACTTGTGATGAGCATTGGTTTGTACAATGCAATTCCTACATATCAATGAACATATAAGAAAAATATTTTAATTCACCCTAGAGACTATCTCCTTAAATTCCTACAATGGGAAAACACTTATGTTTATGACAATAAGGATGACCTCCTATACCCTTTATATCCTACACTAAGTTAAAAATATTGAGAAAAACAAAACCATATGTAGTATATATAAAAAAAAGTTAAGAAGAACCACCACAATCCCAAACATAAGGAAAATTAGAAACCCTAATTTTTCAATTCATAGGTATTTTCACCCTTAGCTACCAAATAGGCTACAACCTCATTAAGATATTGATCATTAAATTAAATTAGAAACAAATACAGAATCAACATTTAGAACCCCATTTAGACTTAGTTATACAAATAAAAACAAGGGTACATCCACCTTCTATATCCCCTTTTGTATATAGAAGGTATAATGAAAATGTGTATAGAGTATAGATCTAAAAAAGAGTCATTATATGAGACAAATACCCCCTCACATGAAATATGTGAACTCCTATATGATTTTAAAGGAGACAAAATAATGTCTATAATAGACCTTAAATGCACATACCACATGTTAGAATTAGAGACACAAATATAGCTAAGACAACTTTCACAGCAATAAATGTACAGTGTGAATTAGTAGTAATACCCTTTGGACTGACCAACTTCCCAACTTCCTTAAAGAGATGGAAGAACAACATATTTTGAGTCTTGACCTTATTTAGAAAAGGTGATCAGCCTAGACAATATATTGATGTTTAGCAAAAATGATTATATAATACACAAAGCACCATGAAATAGTACATATAATCCTTAGGGAACAAATTCTGTATGAAAACCATTCAAGAATGAATTATTTAAAAACAGAATACCTTTGGACATATCGTATTTGACCAAAGTAATCCTAGAAAGATCAAAGTGATTTTAAATTGAACAATACAAATTAGTCTACAAGAAAGTAGAAACTAAACACAATTTAGGCCTTGCAAATTTTCCATAAAAGCATGGTGTCTCTAAGAGCTCAAACCTCACAAAAACTGCTCAAAGAAACCTAAATTTTCAATAGACCATGAAACATCCGAAATCCTTTGACATATCAAACATAAAGCAAACAGAAGCCTCAATACTTATCTACAAAATCTTCTACTCTATGCACAAATGCTAGTATCATATGTGTTACACTTTCCTAAGATAGAAAAGATGTGACCTCTGAAAGTAGAAAGTTACATGCTACCTATTACCACTAAAGCAAGCAAACAAGCAATCAAACACCATGCTTTTTAAGTATTAGAAGTAGAGAATGGAAGGGGATCACAACACAAGGATACATGTCCTAATGTCAAGATAACCAGAAGACATGATGGTACATGTAACTATGGTGTCCTAGCCCACCCAAGAATTCAAATACACTACTCAGAAAGGCATAAAGATGAAGCTATAAAAAGGCAAGAATTATTTACATTATATTTGTGTCCAAGCAAAGAAAAATACTCACCAGAAAAACAAACTACTGCTTTGACGTAATTAGCAAAAAACATAAAAACTACAGACGAAAGCATAATAGGCATCAAATTCAACCCATCACTCAACAAACACAAACATATCTTTTCAGATGACCCTCCCATTAATACCACCACATAGAGAGGTCTATCAAAAAATTGAACTTGAAGCAAACAACCAATGATTATTAAGGGATCAAACAGCTAAAGAGACTCAGTATTTTGGACCTACAGGGAGTAGGAAAACAAATCAAAGAGGCCCTCAGAAAAGATTTTATCCAAGCTTCCAAACAACCTCTTGAGCACACCTATATTGCCAGCAAAAACAAAAGAAGGCACCATCATACCAAACATAGAATATATTTCTTAGAAACATTACAATAAGAGAGTGAGCCATTACCCAGAACAAATGAAGTTTTGCCTGAGCCTCTGAAAAGAGCAGCCATCTTCTACATTATCAATCTCAAAAGTGGAGATTACAAACAAAACACATTTCACAACGCACAAAAAAAATGCTAACAGAAGCACCAATAGTAGGACTACTGAATCCAAGAACCTATTCACAATGCATCCAGACTTCGATGTCAGCTTCCTATAGAAAGCATCATTCAGGTTTGACAACATTCCATAAAGTCAAAGACATGGAATAATAAACATATGACCACTCTGAGACTATGTGGAAAAGGGAGAAACATATGAAACAAAGAAATAGAATAATATTTCATTTAAGGGAATGCAAAACCTTGAAGAAGAAGCTAGTGAATCTCATTGAATAAAGTTATAAACAAACAAACCTCTGGAAAAAATTGAGTCTGTAGCTTTCGCAAGAGAATTGTGAGTCATAAAGTCTGCTGAGAGTCAAACCAAATAGTTCCCCTTTGACAGGTAAATGCACAAAGCTCTCCCTGATATATGCACTGACTTGCAAACTACAACTAAACTCACATGTTAAAATGCATCCAGTTTTTGAACTTTAGCTTCTTACAGAAAGCATCGATCCATTTTGTAAACATCACATAAAGTCAAAGACGTGGAACAAGGAACATACGACCACCTAAGAATACCTGAAAAGATAAGAAAATATGAAACAACGAAATAGAATAATATTTTAATTTCATTGACTTGAGTGCAAACCTTTGAAATTGGAACTTGTTTGTCCAATTCCATGGAAAAGCAAACCTTTGAGAAAATTGAGAGTCTAGAGCTCTGGCAAGAGAATCCAGAATTGTGACTCATCAAGGTCAGCAACTCCTGATAGGGAGATATGCTACTCTAACCAAACAAATGACTTCCATCTTCAAATTCATGGAAAAAAAGCGAGATCCACCATTAACGAAGAGAATTAAGATAAATGATAGCCACAGAAACAAAAATATAAACAGGACAACAGACTTGATCAGGAGCACAAAGTTAACTGGCACCACATATTTATCAGGACAACAGAACAGAAAACTTTGAAGAGACTGACATTAGAAGTAACCAACTTAATCACAATTTCTATGGGAATAACCACCACTACAATAGTAACAGAATTAAGCAACCTAGGAGAGGCTTTAGGCATTAAATCAATGTATGAGCTCCTTCAATCAGGGCTCATTGCGTCACATAAACATGATTGTCGTCTCTCTCTACAAGTCTGCCTCAATTGCAGAATTAAAACAAAACAGAGATTATGATATTTGTACCATAGTTTTAAACTCCGCAGCCCAAAATTATTACTCAAACTGTGGACTAGACAAAACTCAAAAAAACTCAGCAAACTAAAAACATAAGCAATTTTATAAAATAAATTTAAATGAGATGAAAAATACTGTTAAAAATCAAAAAGCATAAGAAATGAATTTGGGGAACTCAGATAAGAAAATTGTTGAAAAATCATTCAAATCCACAGCAAGGAGAAATTTGAAAAACAGAAAAAGAATTAGAAAAAATTCTTCTAGCAGGTTAGTTTTTGATGAGTTACTTGCCGGGCATTTCTGGCTTGCAAGTTCTGCAAGTTACCGGCGAGTTTTAGAACTATGATTTGTACATTTCAGCTATTTATTACCCTTGATTTTGCAAATGAATACAGCAGCTTTCCCTTTCCCTTTCTGTTCTGTATCCGTCTTAATACAGTGAATTCATTCTTTGCTGACTTTCTAGTATCTACTATATATATCTGATGGCACATACTCCATATTGGAAGCAAGGATTTGAATTCAGTGTGCGGTAAGGTATGTACACTTAACATGAATAATATATAAACTTGAAGTAAATGGAAAAACAATCGGCTTGTGGACTTCCATGAGGGAGCTCTTGAACAACAAATTGGTTTTTTCCTTGGTGGTGAACTAAAAAACTACCTTAAACTTTACATTTATGAATCAGAATTTTTTTTTGGTTGAAAATAGTTTTCTCAATTGTCCATCTTAACACAAAATAACATAGTTAACAGGAGACGGTGACTGTTACTGGCACACCATTTTTCAATAAAATGGGAGATGTGTACTTGGAAATGGCAACAATTAAAAAATATTTTAATATAATATTGTAATTTAAATTAAGAAAAAAAATATACAATGATTATGCAAATTTAAAGCATGCCATGGTTAAAAAATTACATTTTAAAGTACATAAATAGATGTCATTGAAAGAAAAGACTAATTATATTGATATATAATCACCAACATGACATAACAGTTAGAGTTTAAACCACAGTCACCTTGAAATGGGAGGAAGAGACAATGATGGGAACATCACTATTTTAAGGACATGGTCCAGATGTATTGGGTGACGGATATATATATTATGAATGTATATATATAGTTAATTAGCACAAGCTATTATCATGGAGTACCCCTGTTTCCCATTTCAATCAATTGACAAAATTTCAGTATACATAGAAGTCTAAAGCCTTTTTATTGTTTCTCTTCTTACTAAGACCTCTTCAGAACTTGATAAGAAAATTTTCTGCTTTCAAAAAAGCTCCATATAACTGTGCAAAACAATATATACGAATCTACATGTAACTATGCAAAACAATAAACATAATCATTTTAAGGCTATGTATTCAAATTTCACTTATACGTAAGCATTTTTGGGTCACATATTTCATAAAAAGGATAATTGGCTTATGTTTGACTGTTCCCCCACCTACAACTAAAAGCAAGACAAACATATGCTTTCAGTGAATTGTAAGGTAGTGATTGAATAAAATTTAAACTCACTAGTATCAGCATGAGATCAAGAAAGAATATTAACTTAATTTCAATAGATTAATTGTCACCTACCTCCCCTGTAGCTATGGTGATGACATGTGGAGTGAAGCCAATACCTGCAGAACCTACCACCCATTCCCCTGATAAGCAGACATTTTGAAAAAGAACGTCAGTACAATATAAAGGAAGATAAACGAAATAGTGTGTAGGCCATAAAGTTAGATTGATCAAAACCTTCATAATATGCCTCAAGAGTGTCCTTATCATAAAATTTAGACAATGCATTATTCAAAACATAAACGTAGTGGATTATTTTGAAGGAGTAAAAATTGAACTCTATATTGGTTAAGCTTTCATTTGAATAATATGAAATGAATATAGATGATATAAAAAGATGGAAACTAAAGTTTGTAATAACATTGAATGTTAGGCAATAAAATTGGCATGCTTAAAGAGTAATTCAAGACTAAATAATCCAGTTGCCTGCATATATCTAACAGTTCATTTAATGTCTTTACATCCGTCTCGCTTTAATCACAAAACTAAGTAGTTGTGATAAAAAATCAACCAAGAAATAATGAATATCAATGTTCATTAGTAGCTTAGCTATAGATTAGTTTCATACATAAGTTGCCTATAGCAAGTCTGTCCAAAACAAATGTATTAGAGTAGAAAATTTGATTTCATCCATCATAAAGTAAGGCTTCCAATAGAATGCACACTACGCATTATCATCTCCTTGCAAAGACTTTACCAAAGACATAACAAGAATTACCAATCTAGACCCCCAACATCATAGGCCCCTTCAAATTCGTACCAGCCAAATTCTTTTGAGAAGAAAACAGATTGTAGAATCGGAAACAATTGTTTTAAGGAAAATTATAATTGAAGTACAGAAGTCCATGATAGAAATGAAGAAAATTTATAACTAAGAATCAGTAGAAGACCTTGATTAAAATTAAGTCTCATTACCTATTCTGTAGACATATGATATAAGGCATTGAAATATTTCAACCTAAGAAACTATAAGAAGCAATTAGTAAGTTGCAATTCCAATATGAATTCCGGTTACGTTACATTGATAAAAAAATTTGAATTCATGGCTAAAGGAGAACAAGGGTCTGTTTTATATATGTCTAAAAATGATTCAGAGAATGATAAGAATAAGGATGAAGTTACTTTTAAATTTTTAAACCAATGAACAGGGCAGAAAAAAAGGAAATATTGAATGATCAAAGTTAATGATATGAAACATGCTCTGCAAAAACATCAGAACAATGTTGTGTACAATTCAAAGTCTCGTGCCACTTTCACAATTTGTCCTAACTCTTCTTCTAAGGTTGTTGCTTCCATAATGTCAAATTGGATGATTTGTTCTGTTGAGAGTAGGGGTTCTGCTAAAGCTTCTTTCTAGATTGAATTTGGTGCTAGTATCTTTGTATTTCAGTTTAAAGCTAATTTTGCCTTCTTTGACATAGAATTTTCCAAAAAAGTCCTACTCAATTTTTCCAGCATATTTGTAAGCACGTCAAAGAGTTGTTAATTGTAATAAAATTCAACTATATCAAGATACATGACATGAGACCACTTCAATACCAAATACTCTTGTATTCTCAATGTTACAATAGCATATTCGCATAGAACATGTTCTTGTAAACCCCAGACAGGTCGCTCACACTTCTAACACAACTATTACCATTAGATATATTGGTCACCACAATGCTTCATGAATCAAAATTCACTACAAAGAGCTTCCACAACCAGTTCTAAGCCCTAACTAGTTCTTCACAGTACTCAAATAATGGTAAATTTCCCCCAAAGACATGACAATTGATAAAAGTTACACAGTAAGAAATATGATCACCCCCTCATTGCTTGATTGATATAGAAGGGTGACTCCAAGTTGGTGAATCTAGGTATCCAAGGCATCTGCATCAGTCTAGCCTTCAAACTGAGGAATATCAAGAATGACCAAAAATTCTAAAGGAATTGTGACCCCAGACATAGGCATGTTTAAATTTGGTGACTTGGATAAAGAGGCAACTCTCTAGTCAATCTGTACAAAGGGATCAAAGAGCTAATCTTTCCATCTCTGTTGCATCAGCAATCTATCCACATACAACATTGACAATGTTTTAATAGTTCAATTTGAGAACATGCAAAGTATCCCTGAGGGTAGATAAAGGGACCATACATAGGAATCTCATGCTTCATATACACTGATTTCATATAAAAGGCGTCCAGCACTGTAAGACTATTGATCCAAATCCTAGTAGATATCAAAAAGACAACATAGCAGATGACATTTATCCTATGTTATAAGGTGGGAACAATGACCAAATCAGAATGCACAGAAATTAAAATGAAAAAATAATAAAGGAAGTTTAAGAATTGCAGATTGTACATAATCCTCTAAGAAAAGGCATAGAAATCCTCTGTACGAAGAGTGAGGATGATTATAGGGGAAACTAAAATACATGAGCTGCATCCATAGCTATAGTTCAATACAGAACACAATCTGAGACGGACTGAAAGCTAAAGTTGATCACCTCCCATCCCTAAGATAAGACTAGATCTTAATTGCCTCTAGTGCAAAGCTCTAATGAATGCCAATTGTTGTTAAGTGCAAACCTCATATCAAGCACCCATTTACAATTATTCATGCTTGCTACTTTGTGTCTTACAGCCACATATGTCAACTACTTTAGGACTTAAATACAACCATCTTTGAGCTTCCCTGTGGTGGCCACTCCATCTCACCAAGTTGTATGGGTGGCCAACCTCTACAATAGCCATATAAAATAGGTAATCATACTTGTTACTGGGTTCACTCTATATTTTTCAATAAAACTAGGTTACCAGGTACAGCATCTAGTCCCATACCCAGCCCAAATTGGGCTCTGGTACGCACACCCAAGGTCAACCCAAGCAACCTAAGTACATCTGACGCATACCAAGGGGTACTCGAGGCGACTAGGGTGCGCCCTTGTTGCACCCACAAGGACCCATTCACAAAAAAATTATGCCCTAAATCTTTCCAACCTGCCACTACCACTACCACAAAGCCCTTCCTTGATGCCACAGTAAATTTTCTTTTCATAAATGTTTGTGATTTTCTGCTAAGATTTCTAAACATCTTGGTGCCCTCAATTATGCCCTAAATCTTTCCAACCTTCCACTACCACTACCACAAAGCCCCTCCTTGATGCTACAGTAAATTTTCTTTTCATAGATGTTTGTGATTTTCTGCTAAGATTTCTAAACATCTTGGCGCCCTCAATTGTGTATGCAGCTGCTCTTACATGACATTTGAGTTTACATTACAATTGATGGTGTGTTCATCATGTTGAGTTTGATGTTATGATGTGACAACATGATTGAAGCAAAATGAAGGCGGCTCAGATTACTACAACCTTTAGCTCAATTTAAGCATCATATAACAAATCACCAAGATCCACATTTGGCAAGAAGATGGCTCTGATGAAAAACTTTTTTATTTTCCCTACATTTTGTATATTATGTTCTGCTTCTTAGGCTTATTTTTTCTTAAAAAAACATTTTGATATGCCTTGTTTATTGTTTTATTAAATTATTTCTATAAATGTTCAGCCCTGAAATTTTAAGATTTTAAAAAAAGTTCGAAATTTATATTAATTCATATTTATATAACATATTTATTGTATTTTGATTAATTTAATAAATAAATATATTTATTAAATTACATATTAATTAATATTATAAATGCAATAATATTAATTTACTAAATTAAATTTATTGTTGATATATTTATAATATTATATTTATTTATGTTTATTTTTATATACTTATATTAATATATTTATATTATTTTTATATTTTTTAATATTTTATAAATATATTGTGTGACCAAACCCAATCATACCAAACCCAAGGGAAAAAATTGTTCTTCCAATGAACCCATTCTGGCAAACATAGCAATAAAACTATGTCAGCATAATTGTCTGCCAATAGTAATCCAAGAAGGATCACACACAAGAAGCAATACAACATACCCCTCGTAATGTTAAATTAGGTAAGAAGGGACACTATATTTCTCAAGACAACAATTATGAAGTCGATGAAAACCACCAAAAACCAGAAATCACATAACCCCAGAAAATGACAATGTTGAAGACAATGACAACCACACAAGATCAAGAAGGTATCAACAAGTTTTCCAGCAACGATGGTGAACAAGACTCCATGAAAGAAGCAAACAAAATGATATACTGTTAAAATGGCTTAAAGTTGTTGAAGTTGATGAGAATATTACACCAATGGCAAGAAGAATAGACGATTAATAATGCTTTAAAGATGGTGAGCTTGGTGAACTATGTGAGCAGGATGGAACCACTACTCAAACAAAGAATACTATTGCACAACTAAAGAGCAAACACTAGGTAAAAATCTCAAATATATGCATGAGTGGTCCATAGCCAACTACTTGGGGAAAATACCTGAAAATGCAAAGAGATATACAAACCTCAAAATGGGTGCTAGAAAAACTAGAAGAAAGGGATTCTTGAAGAAGCAACACCTAGTCAATAGCCATATCACTATCATGTGACTACTTCAAGAAAGGAGCACCACTACTAAGAGGTAGTGTAGCTAGTGTATGATAGATCCATTTGAACAAAAGTCTATACTCTAAAAACATATGAAGAGGAATGATCACTGATGTTGATGTAGAAATAAATTCAATATTGTCAATGTTGAAATTGGAAGAACAATTTCCTGCTATCATCAACAAGGTTACCAAGCAAACGAAGAAGGGGAAATGTCACAATCTATTTAGATCAAACAATGCAGCATATGACAAAACTTGTGTAAGTATCTCATAAAGGGTGGCAAAGTTCTTGGAGGCAAGTGAAGTTGACATTTGGTCAAACATCTAGAAGGCTCCAATAAAGAATTGGAGTAAAGAAGTCCCGATAACTCTTGTGAACAGCATACCTAAGTGCCACGACACACTAGTTAAGGGAAAACCCTTTGATGCTACAAAAGAGCATTACTAAACTACCCCTTGATATCAGCATTGTTCTAAAAGCACCAAAACATAAAGGGTGGGATCACAATCAAAAGTGGTGTTATAATGATGCCCATGATTTGTATCTGACCAAGGAGTATTGGAATGCATTACAATAAGTGCAAGAGGGTTGGGCCACTCTCAAAATCTATGCCCATTAAGAGATGGGAAAATGCGGCACTACAAGCCATTAAAACACAAATACCATGGTGCATCATAATTGAGATATGAGCTTGCCAAGTATAAGTTGATGGTAGAGTGGGACAACATGAATGAACAAGGATACAGGGGTGTGGATATTGCAAGGATGGGGCAACAGGATGGTGTTGAGCCACCCCACAAATTTTCTTTTTTACTTGATAAAGATGCATGAACTCCCCTTCCAAAATATTTTTTTGAAAATCTGTAAACTTTTTAAAAACTTAAAAAAGAAGTTTGCCACCCACCACAAATATTTTTTTTAAATGAAATAAGTACCCTAAGATTTTATAAATAGCCCCTTAAAAAAGGGTCTCAATTTGACCAAGAGATTTTAACAAAACCTCAAAAGAAATTGCAATATTTTTTTAAAAAATAAAATTTCCCCAATTAAGAAAAAAAAAAAAAACTTGAGATTTAAACCTTCTAAAACATGCCAAATGTCATCATAGCTCCTTCTCAAGCAAAATGAGAGGCATTCTAAGGGTTTCAAACTCTTATGGACACGATGACACAATTGTTTTTGACCCACAAAACTTCTACAACTCTAGATTTGAAGATCACCTGCATGACAGCATTACAACAACAAAACGTAGCAATTGATCTTTGTGAAGCTACCCTATTTCAGCTCCGATACCATGTTAGTTCGAAAACTCCTTGACAAACCCAATTCCTGACAATCTTGAGAACTATTTCACACATAAACACTTCGAGCATTCATAAATAATGAAGATATATTATTAGCATAATAAAAAAAATAGACTTACAACACAAGATGCACAAGCTTCTTCCCAAGACTAATCTTTGCTACCTTGAAGCTCCTCTTGCTTTCTCTTGTTCTCTCTTACTCAATTTTGCCAAAATGACTATGAACATCCTGTTTATATAGGAATCCAAGATAGGAGAAGCATTCAAATTTAAGGGGTCGCAAAGTGGGTATGACGGTGCCACCTCATGGTAGCAACCTACCAAATACATTCAACACATGTTTGCTTACCATTCTAGATGGTAGGTGCACGTGTTCTAAATACTTAAGCAAACTTAGAAAGCTAACCTAAGTAAACCTAACATAAGAGGTGCATTTTTACACCAAATGATTATATTGTTAGAACTTGTTCCATTGTAAACATAATAACTCTTCATGGTAAAATCAAATTTAAAACATAAGAAAGCACAAATTTTTAATGAAAACTACTATCTGGGTGTTTTAAGGTGATTCAAATTTGATCAATAATTCAGAGTAGATAATGTTAAATTGTTGAAACTTAGCTATGCTATAGGCGGAAGCAATTAATTACAATAACTGGAGCCCAAAAATAATTATACAATTGTAGTTAAATGAACCATGAACCAAAGCAGATCTAAATATATCCTCACAAGCACAATTTCTAAATAAAAGGATTACCATTTTCAATGAAGTGATAGGCAGGCACAACCATCTCTAAAAAGAGATATGAGCCATTACTCTCATATTCATGCAAAAGAAGGTAACAATCTTTTAGAAGAGATGTGAAGCTACAACACTCTGCTATTGGATTTATTAGATTCGCTACAACATTATGATTTTTACATCATAATGGCAACTCCTCTTAAGTAGGCAAAGAACAATTGAAAAGTAGAAAATGAAGTGATTTGATTTAGAATCTAAAAAGCCATGTGACAAGTATTTCACCATGAAGTGAGGAGGATACGTTGTGACATAAATTCATAATAAGCTTTGGAATTTCATTATTCTAACATTTTTTTTCCACTTTTGAGGCTCTTCTAAACATTTTTCAAAAGTTTTAACATCCGAATGCAAAGAGATATGACTTCAATAAGTCCTAAGCCTTTGGTTGCATCTTACAATTTTGGATTCCAAGCATTAGACAAAAAGTTATGACCCCTAAAGGTTCCATCATTATAGGAAAGCCCCAAATTACCAACTCTACAGCACCCTTAGGAAGCAATGGAACCTATCGCTTCTAGTTCTAATTCATAATGAACATTCAAACATCTTAGTGCAAAGGTGAGTCTTTCCACATGAATGGGCTAATCTATTCCAAGTTCATTTTCACTAATTACAAATATTTCGAAGTAGGGATGCAAGTAAATCAACATTTAGAATTGTTGTGGTTGCACTTCCTACACAATCAGCAAGGTTGAAGATTCCAACATTGAGAAAATTTGTGACCTCTTCTACCACAAACCCTACTACAATTGTTTCAAAGCTAGCTTGTGTTGTACCCCAAAGCAATTTTGTGGAGTTTATGGTTTGTCTCCCCATCCCCCTTGGTCTGGCATATCTGGAGGGAAAGAAACAACAACAAAAATTCAAATAAATCTTCTTTTGAAGATGTGAGTTTTCAATTGGATATGGCAATCTCAGAAACAATAATGACAAGAGTAAACCAACTCGCTTAGAAAAATAGAAGCTTCTCATCTTGGGATAGTCTGATGTTGAATTATTGGAAACAACTAAAGATTCCCCCATTCTAGGGCTCTTGGTGTTCAAATTGCTTTAGTGCACGGGTCAAAAATCAAGTGGATACCATCCCCTCAATGCTTTGTGAAATTAAACTCCAATAGGGCAGCATGTGGGAACCCTAGGTTATCAAGTGTTCAATATGTCATCCATGACTTAGAGGGCAAGATAGTAGTGGCAACCTCTAAGAAATTGAAAATGGGCACTAATAATGAAGTGGAAGCCCAGGCTCTGATATTGGGCCTCATAGAGGCCTCTCAAGATAGTTTGTCACATACAATAATTGATGGGGATTCGATGATATTGATTAATGCAACTAAATGTTGCTAGGCTTTCAATTGGACATTGGATAAGATATTACAAGAGGCTTGGGGATTGCTTGATAGTTGATTCCTTCGTCAACTTCAAATGCCAACACTGCTATCGAGAGGCAAATATGGCACAAACTCTTTGGTCAACCTTGCAATTAACAAGCCTAAAGAGGCTCATTTCTTCTAAGTCCCTTGAAATCTAGCATGATGAAAAATTGATCACACTTTGGGAGGGTGAAAGGCTAGCATTATCTTCTCCCTCATGTGAATCACTATAAACCCATCTGTTGACAAACAATGGAGGGAGTGAAGCTACATTCAAAGAAAAGGAAAATGGTACTCTCTAGCTACATCTCCAAAATTTGGCTCCGCAAAGTCTTTAGTCTCAACAAGAATAACATTTTGGAGGCCATCTTAGTGGTGCTTGGTGATGACTTCATGAATGGCAATGACTTGGATAGGGTAACTTTAGATATTTCTACAAAATTTGTTTTCAAGGTCCAATTCTTTATAAGAAATCATGTTATAATCTACTCCTTAGCATATTCCACATTAAGCCTAGGTATAGGCATGGCCTTGAGGATGTTTTGAAGGCAGCTAAGCTAAATGCCACCCACAAGGAGTGTGTGCCCGTGGAAGTTCAAAGGAATTGGAAGAATGTTTCTTTGTGTTGGCTACTAAGTTGTTATGAGTGGAATTGTACTTGGCCCATGTCTCCAAGGCATTTACAATGGAGTTGGATTTTGTGAGTATCTAGGCTCCACTTTGAAAATCAATTGTTGAGGGTCTCCCTAATAACATGGTGGCAGTGAAGAAGGCCATTAATGTCTTGATTAGGGCTGCAAACCTGGAGCCTTTATTGGTGGTTGAATAGTAGATGTAAATACAAATAGGCCTCCAATTCCTCATGATGCTTTGGCCTCTGGTTCCTCTACATGCCTGAGGTCTCGTGTGGGCCATGGTGCATCCCCAATGGTCAACTTGGATTGAAGACTATGGTAAGGGTGGTCATTTCAATTTTGTTGGTGCCTTTGCAATTTCAATTTAGTTGATATCCTACTTGTGATGCATAATGTTTGTGAGTTGGTGATATTTGCACTACAATATAATGTTTGTTTGATCTAATGTTGTTTTGGGGTTGTGAGTATTGTCTTCCTTGGCTGCTACAAGGATGGGCATGTTCATGCCCATTGTTGTATGGTCTATGGCTAGATGCTTTTTAGATTGTTTATCTAGTTTGGGGTCTGTGATAAGCCACCTTCTGTGCAATTTTGGGCATGTAATAGGTTGGAAATATGCTGGTAAAAGGCCATGAATGTAATTGTTTCATACAACGCTCTACAAATTGCACCTCTAACTTTTGTAATTTCTCTATTTTACTATAATGGGAGTGGGCCCTGCCCGCTATTCATCGATCAAAAAAAATATTGGTATGTAATGAACATAATGTGTGTATAATGTGCAGTAACTATTAAGTGCAGAATTCATTCTGCATTGTCTTGACTCTTTATTATACTATTCGGCTTTGATTCATTATGCATTGTCTTTATCAACTATTGGCTATGACTCATTGTGTCTTGTCTTTATCATACTGTTGGCCTATTATAACCAAGACCCACCAACACACTTTATGGTTGGAAGTCTCTCTTAGCTGAATTTCATCTACAAAACTGACAAAAAAACTAAGTTACATGTTATAAGTACCACATAGATATAGCCTATAGGAGTTGTAAATTATTAAATACTAAACAAAAAATTCCTTTAATTACTAAACTTACTAAGAACTCACTACAACTATTATTCCTAAAGACAAAACATATGCTTTACAAACCGATACAAAAGGAGCACTCGAGGGGGTCAACACCACATTAAGATAGTTGAATCACCGTTGAAAAAATATAGTACTTCGGTTTCAAGCCCATCTATTATTAAGAGAATATGTAAGTCGATGACATTTACACTGAAATTGTAACTTGGAAACTTATGTCAAAAGTTATGGTAGTACAATAAATGTACACTAAACATTAACATCAAGCATAATTCAAATACACTATAAATGGTTAAAACTAGTTTGACCAAATATTAGGCAGTGAACATTATAAACTTTGCAGCCGATACTTATATTTACATAGCCAACACAGGAAAATCTAGTCTCACAAAATGTTGCCCCATGAAAACAACAGATTTTGAAGCCAATAATTTATTGCATAATCAACACAGATTCATAACAACATGCAGCAAAAACATTTAGATTTTAAGGACCTTACGAAGAAGCAGAACCATTGCAGACATGAATAGAACTAAATATGCATTCCAAAATCTAAAAAAAGTTAACATATCTAAGAGGGATACTACAGTTTAGATGCTTGAACTGCCCTAGACAAGCACTTGAATAATTATATATTTTTTGAAATCTTAGCACAGATCTTACATTGTAAATAAATATGGTGGTTCAAAATAAATGTGAACTAAGCACTAGCCACACATTTTTCAATTGTTGTCTTGTTTCTGCTGTATGGGCTAGACAGTACAAATGATCAAATATAGTTTGACTAGACGTTGGAAAATACAAATAATAGATCATGATGACAATATAATTAAAGTTACAAAACCAAAACAGGCAGTCAAAACAATATTGTGCATAAAACATTCAATCTTTCAGCCTACTTTAGAGACCTAATTTGAGTGTGTCAAACCATTGTGAAGACCTACTTTAGAATTTTGAAATAATGCCGAATCATTGCACAACTATTTGAGGTTTTACAAACCATTTTATAGACCTATTTTAAATTTTTCAAACTATTTTAGAGACCTACTATATTTTTTCCTATCTACTTTAGATCTATTTTAGATTTTTGAAAATAACGCAGGACTAGATTTTTTAAACTCTTTTAGACCATTTTAGAATTTTCAAACTACTTGAGAGACCTATTTTAACTTTATATTTTTCAAACTAAAATGCAGAAACATAACAGACCTGTTTTGGATTTTTCAAACTATTTTAGAGACCTATTTTATATTTTTCGAATTACTTTAGAGACCATTTTAGATTTTTCAAACTAAAATGCAGAAACATAACAGACCTGTTTTGGAATTTTCAAACTATTTTCGAGACCTATTTTATATTTTTCAAATTACTTTAGAGACCGTTTTAGATTTTTCCGAACTATTTTACAGACCCATTTGACATTTTCCTAGCTATTTTAGAGATGTATTTTAGATTTTTCCATCTCAAATATATAAGCATTGCGGAGATGAGTAAAGCTGCAACATACATTCCAGACCAAAAAATAAAGCAAAGTTTTAAGAGGGATGATAAAGTTCGGAAGCTCAGGATTTCTAGACAAGCATGTAAATCATTGACTGATTGACTGATTTATATTGAAGTGCTAGAGCAGAGCTTACATTGTAAATTATTTATATGTTATACAAGACACGCAAAATAGGTGTTTACTCTGTTTCAGTTATTTGGACAGTGGCATAAAAATTAAAACTTGTGTAAATGTTCAAATCTAGCTTGACATGTTGGGCGGTGCTACTAACAAGTTTTCCTGTCGATAACTACAGTTGCATAACTAACAGAAACAGTCATAACAATATTGTGCATACAGTTGCTACTCCAGAGTATGCAAGTCTAAAAAGTTAAGGTTTCCCAAACTATTCTAGAAACCTTACTAGATTGCAGAATCATTACAGGCTTGACTAAAGCTACTACATACACTCCTAACAACCAAAAAAAGAAAAAAGAAAAACGAAAAACTTGTAGAAGTAGATGCGCACAAAAATACTAGTTTGTGAGACAATTTTTTGATGTATAATGACCTCTCTCAAGTAGAGGTTTAGATCTTGCTTGGCACAGAACGCTCCACTCAGGTATTTGAAATTGAGTATTTCTACTCATAAATGTAACTCTACACAAAAGGCCCAATCTAGGGTCTTTGGCAAGGAAGGCACTTAGAATTTTAAAATCTAAGAGAATTCTATGGCTTAGAAAATCAAGCTGCCTAATCCCAGCACCTAAACTATAAAATTTTACTTAAATGCTTTTATTGTCAACGAACAGAAGGGCAAAGGCCAGGCATACTCTCTATGCTTATCAGACATACTCCAGACACAGTACAAAAAGTACCTCAGAGGTACAACAAAATACTGGCACAACTCTAACTTATAAGTACTTTTTTGTTTTATAAAGGTATATTGAAACATATTAACTACTAACACGCTTTCATATAAGTGTGAAGGATGCAAAGTTTCAAATCCTCACACAGCAATAATAATGCGGTCTAAGTCGATCCCAATGCTCGCAGAAAAATAAGGCAGTCTAAGAAGGTTCAGAAGCTCACAAAGCAATAAGGCAGCCTAAGTAGACTCTAATCCTTTCACCCCGATACGGCAATCCACGCAGTTTAAAAATCTCACACAGCGATAACGCGGTCTGCGCGGGTTCAAATTCTTATGCCGCCCAGATAAGGCGATCCACAACTTAAAGACACGTCTAGGACGTTATGAACCATTGGAATATCGGTAAGGCACCCCCAAAAAAAGGACACTATTTACTGCAAGATCAAGAAGATTTTAAGGTTCTATTATGAGGTCATGTCCTGCACTGTCAGAAACACACCACACTCCGAACTACAAACGAACGAGTAGCTCGGGCGTTAAAACATCCCTGCATCAAAGGAGAGGTCCCGGTTCGAGTCCCGGGCCGTCCAGAGAAAATAAACACGTACATCTATGATTTTACGTACTTCAAATCTGTCCCACAGGTTTTGTCCAGAAACTCAAAATCAAAGAGAGAAAAAGGGGAAGAAGGAAAATAGCAAACTCATAAATGAAAAACAAACCAAAAAAATAAGAAACATGAAACTGTTTTATAGTAAAAATGAGTTGAGAACAGCTACCGAGCGCTGCGAGGCGCTGTTTTTTTCCGGAGCCAGGCGGCCGCCCTCTACCCCGCTTCTGCAGAGGAGAAGAAGAAGAATAGCCTCCTCCTGGTGCTGATGATGCCAGCGGCGTGAGAGCCAATGCCATGCTTCCATCTGGTCCATACTTCCTGGGCCTTCCTCTCTTCTTCTTTCCTGAAGAATCAGTTCCTCCTCCCATACTAATAGCCATACTCATACCTCCTGGAGCTCTGTTCATATTTATCTGCGACATTAGGGTTGCAGTTGCACTTCCACTTACAGGCAAAGCTCCAGCTGGAGCAGGTGAGTTCAAGTTAGGGTTAGTGCCGCTGGTATTAATATTATTACTTGCACTAGTGTTGCTGTTGCTGTTGCCGTTGTTGGCGTTGCTGTTCATGTTGATATTAGTTGCAGCTGCGTTTGGAGGGACTCGAACCACCGACGGCGGGGTGTGTAAGCCGGACGAACCAGTCGGCAAAGTGCTGCTGGACTGTCCAGATGGAGGCATTCCCATGGATTCTCTGCCTTCCATTCAATACATACATACGATTTTCAAAAGATACGCCCACAGATCTTACAATACGATGTCTCAGCTACGATAACTTTTACAAAGAAGCGTCATTTTAGAGTTGCTTCACTACTCCTCCATTTCAAAATAACCAGTGGCGCCACACAGAAGAAAAAACACTTACAGATCTCTTCCACAAAATCAAAATAAAACAAATACTGTAACTCTCCTGTAAATGCTCTCGAACTTAAAAATGCCGCCCCTAAATAAATGCAACACTGTAAAAGCTTAAATTATACTGCACTGTAATAAAAACCTATTCCGCCTTTTTTACTCCGATTTAGCAACCAAACCTGCTCAAAATACACGTGATTCTCAACAATTTCTCTGTAATTATCTTAAATCTTGAGCATCATCGGCGCGCTCTCCAAGGCAGGCTTATTTATTTTTTATTGAAATTTTATCAAACCCCAAAAATACCCTACATTATTTGATAATTAAATATAATAACGAAAACTGCAAGAAAGCTATTAATTTTAAAAAATTGCAAGAGGGAGGCAGATTTATATTTGTTTTTGTGGAATATGATTTGAAAGTCAAAGCAATAGCTACTTAAAGCTGCCAAAATAAAATAAAAATATCTCGTCGGCAATTGCTTTTTAAATGTAATTTGTAGCTCGCTTTAAATTCGTTTAAATTTTCATGCCTAGAACGGAACTCCATATCAGCCTTTTTGAACAGAACTCCGTTTTAATTGAAGGACATGCAGGTCTTTTTTTTTTTAAATTGAGTGTGAATTCTTAAAGGCATTTTTAAAAAAGTAGTGTTCGAAAAAGACAACCAGAAAAACCCCGTTTGCTCAACTGAATCTTTAAATGACTTGGATTCTAATGCGAGCCACGTTTGGATATACATTGTTTCTCACACGCTCCCACCATTCTGTTTGCAGGGAAATGTTCCTTTGTCATTTCAAATGAAATGAAAGCCAAATGACTTATAATCATATAAAATTAGTGTTAGTATGAATTGCAGTCTACACAACTTACTTTTTAAAGTTGTCCAACTGTGACTTTAGGTGATTCTTGATTGGTCTAACCAAAAAAATGTTTTACTTTCAAAAGTGTCTTTTTTTAAAGTGGGGTTATGTTTTACTTATCAACTTAATTTCATTATTATATTTTCTAATCAGGCTTTAAATAGTTTACAAGCAAACATGCATAAAAAGACTCAAATTGGTAGCACTCGTTCAATTTGATAATTGGAGATTGTAAGTTTAACTGCATCTATGTAATCATTTGAACTTTTTTAGGTACAAGAGATTAAGTTTTCCAAAAAAACATTGAAAACTTAGTAAGTTTTTTAAAATTATTGGTATTTTAATTTTTAAATAAGAATTATTAATTTTTTAATGTATTGTTAAATTTTATTTTTTTTTAATTTTAAAAATAAAAATTGTTGTTTTTGGTATATTGTACGGAGGTGAGCTAACCTCTAACCATGACATTAAGTGTGCCTCCAATTCTTTCGCTATCCACCCAAAAAAAAATGGAACTTATCTAATTTGTTTGGACTATTTTGTTAAGGTGAAAACAAATTTTATATAAATCCTCTTTTAGAAAACAGGGTGATGAGTTGAAAAGAAATGCATTATTTTAAAAAAATAGCCGTGAGGCCATGTGTAAGTCAAATTAATTTATGAGGGTGGGTAAAGTCTTGAATAAACTTTACTTCAAAGTAGTGGGTTTGTTTCCCACTTCATAACCAATTATTTGTAAGTTCAAAATTATTTTTGCATGGTTACTTGAATCTAGCTAAACTTCAAAGTAAGACACAATAGTGCAAGTGTCAACTTAGAGTTGGTGCAAATGTCAACTTGGTATAGTGCAAGTGTCAAACTCTTAACTAAGACATTTATCAACATGTGGATTTCTTTCTTTTAATATGTGCAATTTAAGTGATAGATTTTCATTGGTCAATTTTTAACAAATTATATATTGGGTTAGTTTTACATTGGTTAGAATTGGAAGAAACTAGTGATTTATAGTTATTCATTTGTACTTGTATTCAAATTAAGGAATTAATTTAATATGCTTCATCGCATTTATTTAGAATTCATGTGTATATTTAAAGTTTCTTGAGTGTTGAGGTATTTTTAAATATCATTAGTTTGATAGGAAAAATGTAACAGAGAAAAATATCATCTAGTAGTTTATTTATTAGAAAAATCACAGGGTAGAATTTAGAGAGTATTATGAGTTGAGTTTGTATGTATAAAGCAAATTCGTAGCCTGCAAACTAGATCTATGATTGTGAAGATGACCCAACACAAAGCAGAGGATAATGTTTTGATTTTGATCTATACATATCACTGCCTAGGACATCTCTAGATTTTGAGGCACATAGATCTCATCATCTTCATTAATCGACACATCTCTCTTCATTACTTATTATTTATGGTATGATTGTACTTATTATCTAATATTATTTGATTTGATCAACTCCTTCCCATTCTAACAACTACACTACAATTTAATCTAGGTCAGTTTGTGCTTAATTGTCTTATTTAATTAATTGACCTAGATTAACTGTAAGGAACATTATTTTGACTTTTCATTTTGGTGAACCCAACAAACTTATCCATCCTAACAACACTAATTAGTTTTTCAAATGTGTAATTCAATTTTGATTTTTTGACTTTTCAAATCTAAATTATTCTTTTGTTATTGATAGTCATTGATACATCTATCTCCTATAGTTTGGTGTTGCTTTGCAATAGTTTATCTTTTGCACACCTTACCCACCCTTGTGTTAACCTATGGTCTACTTTTTTAGCATATTTTTCATAACTAATCTAGGACTAATATCTTGAGCTATAACAAATTATATACTCTTTTGATGACATTTGATTCACCCTTCAGGGTTTGTCAATTTTTATCTACATATATTTAGAAAACCCTATATCTTGGGATAGAACCTTGTTGTTTACATTATCGATTTTTATGGTCCACTATCCTTAGCTTCTATCCATGCTTCCATCACTAATTTTGATATGTTCATACACTCCCTAGAAAGTGACCCCATTTTTCTAGATTCACTTATAGTATTCTATTATAATAATGAGATCACTTTATCTATGGAAGCTTTATATGATTGCATATGTTCTTTCTCTTCCTTTAGGGATTTGCTTGTCATGTTTCTATCTTTGTTAGATACCTTTACTTTACTTCTTCATGAGTTCCATATGTTGCATGATTCTTCTATGGAGAGTGATAGTGTTGTACATGTTTCTAATGACATACTACTTTTGAGCACATTTCCTTTGTAGGATTTATCTATAGATGATAACACAATGCATATTTGTGATGTTATGCCTATATGTCACATGATGTTCATGTTGCTTCATGATTTACATCTTATTGTAAACAAAATAATAGTTTTCATGCCTTAGTGGAACCTAAACCTAATATTACACTTAGGCATGTGTAATAACAGAAATTGCATACCCTACAATTCCTTTCATTATGTTTTGCACATATTTTAGTGTGTTTCCCTTTATGTCCCTTGTTGGCAAGAGACACTATATGGATTCATGATTGTTGTCATTGATGGCAACAAAGTTCATCCCACACATCCGCAAGACATGGTGTGTCTCTACCGGAAGTTAGAATGGAGATTGTTGAGGTCCAGTAAACAAGAACAGAGCTTGTGGCAAGGTCCGACAGACAGGTCCGGATCTCTCAGAGGAAGTATCTTGGTGAAGTGCGGATCTGGGAAAGTTAAGAGGACTACCTTGAGTAATAGATTCCAAGGATTTAGCCTCCGGTGATGGACAAGGAAAAAGATATGAATAGTTGAGTATCGGATTCCTGAGTGACAGTGTGAACAGAGGAAGAACTGACTGATAGAACATCAGACTACTTTTCGGGTGTGTTACTGATGGTGTTAAAGGTTATGAAGGCATGAATCATGTTTGGCCGACATGATTAATGATTTCTACAAGTATATGCTTGATCCGCATTACTTGATGTGCAAGGATTCAGCCAACAGAACAGAGTTTGTGAGAAGATTAATTGTTCTGGGTGCCGACTAGAAAGATAATGAAATCACTTGTGCGGATATATATATAGGATGGATTTTAGTTGTGAGATGTGTTGTGGTGATATGTGATATGTGAAAAAAAAGCAGAGCAGAGCAGAAGCAGTAAGGAAGGTCCAGTATGTGAAAGGAAAGCAGCATAAGAGAAGAGGAAAGATGAAGTGCAGCAGATCAGTGTACTGAGCCTAACCGGAACTGAACTCCAGCATATGTGGATGCTTCCAATCAGTTCAAGTATTGTATAACATTCTTTTGTAGATAGTGTGTCTCCTTGTAGGCAGCGTGCCTCCTTTGTGAGCAGTGTGCTCGGGCAGTGAGCCCTAATTGGCAAGTGCCATTTTTGTATTTCCTTATTCTTCTAACAGAAAATAATCTTTGGGTTAATCACCCCGTGGTTTTCTCCCTTAACAGGGTTTCCACGTCAAAAATACGGTGTCATGTGTTTTTCCATTTCATGGTAATGTTTGCTTGTTTGAATTAATGCTGCATTGATTAATAAGAAAGTTCAGAAAGAAGAAATAATTAGGATAACTGATTCACCCCCCCTCTCAGTAATCAACAATTGGTATCAGAGCTAAGTTCCTCCTAACAGAGCCTAACAGCTTGAGGAAGATCTGGGAGTTCAAATGGATGCATATGGTTTAAGAGAGCAACTCAAGACTGCCCTTGATGATCTTGAATAGTCAAACTCTGAAGTCAATGAATTAAAGGAAAGACTCAAACAGGTTGATGATTTCATGAGAGAACTAAAAGATAAATTAAGTCTCTCTATGAAAAAGAGAAAGGAGCTGCTTCAACAATTGGCAAGACAAGGTGAAGAAAATAATGCAAATGAAGAGCTGACTGAGAAAACCAAGTTATGTGAAAAGTTATCAAAAGAAATCATTATGGTAAGACATGAAACGGAATCAGGAGTTATAAAGTTTACCCAAGAAGTTGAAGAGAAAAGAAAAACTGAAGATAATCTAAGACAATCTCTCAAGGAAAAATCAGAAGATTGCCACCAGATGGATAGAATTATCAGACATCTTGAATCTGATCTTGAAGATGCTAAAGATAATGAAGAAAAACTTGAAGATCAAATTGTCTCTCTAAAAAGAGATCTTCAAACAGCAAATGAGTATAAAGAAAAATTCAAGATAAGTTCTGCTCAACTTGAAGTCATTCTTGAAAGTCAAAAGAAGGTAGATGACAAATGTGGTTTGGGATATGAGAAAGGAGAAAGCTCTAGATCTGGTCAGAAGAATTATGGATCAGAAAATCTAAGGAACAGGCCTAGAAGACCTCTGGTAAGACAGCCCAATGCTCAAAGATATCCATCCTTCAATGGATACTGCCACAACTGCAATCACTTTGGTCACAAAGCTAATCAGTGCAGAAAGAGAATAAATCAGACTAATTCATCCTTCTCCAGACAGTGTTTTAACTGCAAAAGGTATGGTCACAAGTCTCATGAATGCAGAAATATGCAAATGAACAAATCATTCAATGGTAGATGCTTTGCATGCAATAGAGTAGGTCATATGGCTAATCAATGCAGATCAAGAGGATATCAGTCAAATATGCAAAGAAATGTTGTTTGCCAAATCTGTAATAGGTCCGGTCATAATGCAAAAGTCTGCAGAAGCAAGAATCAGAACAAAAGAGGTCCGGTATATAATCAAAATCAAGATAAGGGTAAACAAAAGATGAATGCAGATGAAGTTAAAAATGAGATGAGCAAGATTTGGGTGAAGAAAAGTATTGAGAATGTAGAGGTTGGATCTGCACCAGACTCTGGTGCTGATATTCCTTCCAGAAACTGAAAAGTGAGCTCAGGCTCAGGGGGAGACACAAAGAAAACCTTGTTCCCCCAGCCAGTCAATTGGTGTTGGAACTGGCACAAGAAGAGTTGTGGATTGAAGGAGTCATAAGGGATATATTCAAACAAATAGTGGTTAAGATTTGGAAGATCCGTAAGATGTTTAAAGATCAGGGTTGATCTGGTTCTTCAAATCACCCGAACAGAGCAACTGGAATAACTTAGGTTGAGCATTTATTGCAACCTGATATTAGGGTTTGCAGAACAATATAAGGGTTTTCTCATTAATCACTTGTTCATTCTACATTCAAGAAGAAATGAAAAGGAGCTCTGCAAAAGATCAAGACGATTCTTCATACAGCTCAATCCAGATTTCATCGTGTGCCCTAAACTGCGTAAAAGGTATTTTTCGTTCTTGATTTTTTTCAATAAGATTCCGTGATGATGGCCACTCTGAATATAGTAAAGATCTTTGATAGACCTCGCCCCACTTTTAAGAAACATCCATACAAATCCTTGGAGGTAGATCCCCTAGGAGCATTTTCCAGTGTTTCGCATGGTGTCTTGCACACCAAAGATATTAGGGTTTATATATATGCAAACATTAAAGAGTTTGGGGAATTCAAACTAAGAGACATATACCACAAGCAGTTAATAGATGATTCCTTTGAGATCAAACCTCAGTATAAGGGCATCCGGGAAAAGCATTTTGATCAGTTCATTCATTTCCCCTATTTTGAAGAAAATGAATGGGTCCGGTATGTTTTGAGTAGGGTGCGTGATAACTTCCTATGGCTAAATAGACCTTGCAAGATCACTAAGGAAGTAATTAGGGTAGTAATTGGTTTACATTCCTCCGGAGGAATTCCTGTCCTCAAATTTGTCAAAAATAACTTTGTTATAGAGGCCATCGGATCAAGATTTGATAAGAGGGCAATGACCATTGAAGATATTATTGACCCGGATATCAAGTATGCATCTATGATAATAGGATACAAGATATATCATTCCAGTAGGGAAAATTCAGTATCCAGAACTGCAGTATACACAGCCTATGAGATGCTGAGAAAGAATGCAGATTATGATCTCTGTGAACTTCTGTTGAGCAAACTAATGGAAAACATACAGAAGATCAAGAAGGACAAGAAAAACTCCTTTAAATATGGTGGACTAATAATATGCCTATTTTTCTACTTCATGAATGAGCTGCTTGGATCAAATGGATGGGCATGGCAAAATGACAAACCTGTAGCAATTCAGATCAGGGATTACTTGCATGATCTTGGGGATGCAAAGGCAAGGAATACAGCTCTGTGGGGTTACTTTAAGCAATTTCAGAATACAATGCAAATCAGAGAAAGAATCCCTAAATCAGTGGTTGAGAAATACAAGGACACAGTGTGCTTCATGGTAGATACTGATCAATGTCTAATGGAGGCAGTAGAGCCAAGGACAGTCTGGATCATGCCTATGGGGTATGAAGTAATGAACAAATTATTGAGCTGCATGTTCAACACATGCTAAGTCAACCAAAGGATCCAAAGGCAGAAAGGTTTGGAACCTTTGAGGAGCTGAGTGTAAAGATTCATGTGGAACTTAGAGAACTAGAGATCAAAAGGAAGGTGAGAAAAGAAGTAGAAGATGTAGCCAAAGGCTTTGGCATCTCAATGGAGGCACTTGATGCTCATAGGAAGAAGAAGGAAGAGGCTGAGGAAGAGAAGAAGAAGGCAGAAAAGAAAAGTGAGGAAAGTGTTCCGGTAGAAATCTCCACCCAGACCAGATCTTCAAAAAGATCTACACCTGCCACTGCCAAAAGCTCAAGGGCATCTAAACCGGAAGCACAATCATCCGGCAAAGGAGAGAAGAGAATAAAGACAAAAGCTGCAAGAGCTTATGTCAATCAAAGGGATAAAGAGGAGACTGAATCTGATGAAGAAATCAGGAAAATGAAGAAATAGAAGAAATCATCCGATGAACACTCTACCGGTAAAGGAGAAGAAGAGAAGGAAGAGGAATATGTTGAAAAACCCACTCTTTCCTTAGATGTTGTAATGAAAGCAGTCACTGTGGATGGGAACCTGCAACCCTTGACAGAATTCTATGATGCATATAATGAAGTAGATAAAAAGATTCTGGAGGAAGCCACAGTTAAGTTTCTAAATACTTACAATAAAGATTTTATTGAAATTATCTCTCTTATTCCCAAAAGCTTAGAGAAAAGACTTGAAATAAGGAAGAACAATGCTAGAGCAATAGATCTGGAAATCTGGGAACAGATAGCTATTCAGCTATATCCTTCAATCGATCCCAAGATGATGAACATGGTATTCAAAGATTGTAAGGATGAGTTCAGGAGCAAAGCAAGGATGAATCAACTTATGCTCGGAGAAACTGACAAAGTTGCAAAGGAGACAGAAGAGATCCTCCGGAATGCATTCAAAAGATTCAACATTCCTATTATAGAGAACTTGGGTGCAGATACAGCTATGGACTTGGAATCCTCTGCTCTGGAAGAAGTGGCCCTTGAACAGACTTACATCTCTCCTCCGGTTTCCCCCACAGTCTCCGGATCTAAAAGAGAAGAAAGAGTACAGGAGAAAGAAGCAGAGGTGGAAGAAAAAGGAGATGACAGTACTAAGAATGCTGAAGGAGAGAAAGCTTCAAGAAATAAGAGTGCAGAAGAGAAGAAACATCTATCTCTGGCAAGAGACACTGCAGAATCTGTCAAGGACTTCTTGACAAAAGAGAGCATGGAGACTGATGAGCCGGAATGGCTAAAAGGACCATTTGATTTTGACTCTCTTTCTTCGGTACAAATAATGAAGATAGCTTCATTTGCAAATGCCAAGGCCAATGAGAAACTCCTAAAGTCTCATATGGAAGACTGTGAGTTGATAGAAGTTGCATCCGGAATGCTGGAAAAGATCATGCCATCTTTTCAGAAGGATCCGACAGCCTCCTCTTCCGGTAATCTCAAAACCTTAGTGAGCGGTATTAGTACACATTTTGATTCTCTAGAAAAATCAGCTGAAGAACAGGTCCGGAAGGAGTTTTTGGATAAGAGATTCTCAAAGGTACAAGGATTAATCACTAATGATAGGAGAAATATGAGTATTGGGATAAAGAGCTTAGAAAATGCTCTTAAGGATGGCAGTGAAATATACAAATTTTGTATCTCTTGGTCCAAAGCAACAATAGAGATTGAGAAGAAAAATAAAAGAGCAAGAGGATAAACTGCTAAGTTTTTATCAAAGTTTTGATCCTCTCTCTTCCTCCATAGTAAATCAAGAGTGTCAAACTATTGCAATCACAAATGCAATAAAGAATTTTAAGAAGGAAAGGAAGAACATAATTAACCGGATGGGTGAACGTAGAAGGATTATTATCCCTAAGTTAGAGGCCATGCATGAGGCCATAAATGATGGTCAGATTACAGCCCGGACCAATGATCAGATAGATCTTAAGAAGGCTGAAGCATTTGCTTTCCTGTTGAGTGGTCACATCTCAATTTTGGACAGGATGAAGCAGAGTTAGGCGACAGAAGTTGTATAGCTGAAGAATACTTTTTCAGACATACTTAAGTATATGTAAGTACAACTTGTATATATATACTTATGCGGCTAAGTATAGTTACAATTTTGAAAATTTTGGTATGCGGACCCTACCCTTTGCCATTGATGTCAAAAGGGGAGTGAGGAGCAATGAAAAATGAGGAATCCAACTAAGGGGGAGCTCTGAAAAATGTATATAAAGACAGATCATCATCCAAGGGGGAGCATAGTGTAAACACTTAGTTATTTTTCACTAAGTGTTGCCATCAATGCCAAAGGGGGAGATTGTTGGCAAGAGACACTATATGGATTCATGATTGTTGTCATTGATGGCAACAAAGTTCATCCCACACATCCGCAGGACATGGTGTGTCTCTACCGGAAGTCAGAATGAAGATTGTTGAGGTCCGGTAAACAAGAACAGAGCTTGTGGCAAGGTCCGACAGATAGGTCCGGATCTCTCAGAGGAAGTATCTTGGTGAAGTGCGGATTTGGGAAAGTCAAGAGGACTACCTTGAGTAATAAATTCCAAGGATTTAGCCTCCGGTGATGGACAAAGAAAAAGATATGAATAGTTGAGTACCGGATTCCTGAGTGACAGTGTGAACAGAGGAAGAACTGACTGACAGAACATCAGACTACTTTTCGGATGTGTTACTGATGGTGTTAAAGCTTATGAAGGCATGAATCATGTTTGGCCGACATGATTAATGATTTCTACAAGTATATGCTTGATCCGCATTACTTGATGTTCAAGGATTCAGCCGACAGAACAGAGTTTGTGAGAAGATTGACTGTTCCGGGTGCCGACTAGAAAGATAATGAAATCACTTGTGCGGATATATATATAGGATGGATTTTAGTTGTGAGATGTGTTGTGGTGATATGTGATATGAGAAAAAAAGTAGAGCAGAGTAGAAGCAGAAAGGAAGGTCCGGTATGTGAAAGGAAAGCAGCATAAGAGAAGAGGAAAGATGAAGTGCAGCAGATCAGTGTACTGAGCCTAACCAGAACTGAACTCCAGCATATGTGGATGCTTCCAATCAATTCAAGTATTGTATAACATTCTTTTGTAGACAGTGTGTCTCCTTGTAGGCAGTGTGCCTCCTTTGTGAGCAGTGTGCTCGGGTAGTGAGCCCTAATTGGCAAGTGCCATTTTTGTATTTCTTTATTCTTCTAACAGAGAATAATCTTTAGGTTAATCACCCCGTGGTTTTCTCCTTTAACAGGGTTTCCATGTCAAAAATACTGTGTCATATGTTTTTCCATTTCATGGTAATGTGTGCTTATTTGAATTAATGCTACATTAATTAATAAGAAAGTTCAGAAAGAAGAAATAATTAGGATAACTGATTCACCCCCCCTCTCAGTTATCAACATCCCTTTCTCCCCTTTTCATCTTTTATTTTATATTTATTTTTCCGTTTAGTTATCCTCACCTCTTTGTTCTCTTCTTTATCCATGCAGTTTCCCCCCTTTGTGAGCCTTATTTCCTATCCATATGTTATCCTTATCCCTTTTGAGGACCATGTTTTATTTACCCCTCCCATGTGTTCTTTCACCCTTAAGCAATCCTTATTTTCATTTCTAATGTGATAACTACCTCTTACCACAAATGTTTAATGCTTCTCTTTCCCTCTTCATGTGTAATCTACCCTTCCCCTTATTTCTTTCATATATTGCAAACCATAACTCTAGATCACTTGAAACAACATCCCAATAGTTTGACACACCCTTTTATTGTTTCCAAAATCAAATGTGAGCTTCTCCTAGGCTAACTTACTACATTTCCATTTATTCCTACCTCAAATTCCTCAAAAAAAATATAAATAGAGCCTCATTTCTATCATTTGAGCCATCCTAATTAAGGTCGAATTGATGGATATAGAGTCAGTTTGCAAGCATGAACTAGATCCAAAACAATGAAATCAACCTAACATAGAGTAGAGGAGAATACTTTGAATCTAAGTCATACATATGATTGTCTAGGGCATCTCCAAATTCTGAGGCACATAGATATCATTGTCTTCATCAATCAACACACATTATTCAACCATGAAGCTAAGCAATCTCTCTCTTCATAAATTATCACTTATGGAATGATTGTACTTACTAGATATGATATTGGCTAACCTAATCCACTCCACTCCACTTCAGTAAGTACACTACAATTTAATCTAGGTCAATTTGTGCTTAGTTGACTTGTTTAATTAATTGGCCTAGATTAACCCTAAGGAACATTATTTTTCCTTTTCAACATTATATGTTCCAATAATTTTGCTAAAAGAGAAAAAGGTTAGAGGGTAAAAATTCCAAAGTGGTTGGTAATCACCATTCCCCCAAATAAAAATTGGCAAATAAGGTATTATATAATTTAATAGTTTTGTCACAAAGAAATAAGCTAGAGGGTGACAATTCCAAAACAAAGAACATTCATCATTCTTACCCTTACTAACAAAAGCTTAGAAGTGCTTGCATATAAAATATAAAATAATGAACTTGTAAAATATTTGCATATAAATAAACATGATAAGTGTTATTTACTTTAATTTATGTGTTGTTACCTTCATAATCTAAATCAAGTAAGAGTATTCCATAGTATATTTTCATAATCTAAGTAAAAGAACTAAGAGTTAAGGTTGTCCATAATAGAAAACGTTGGGAATTAAGGTGTCTCAACCTTGATAATTCCTTGTATTATTTTCATTGTATTTATTTATTCATTGCCTATGTTATAAATTAAATTGTAAATTCATATTGTCATCTTGTGGGATGTGGCACGGTGATGTTTCATCCTACATGGAAGATGACAACTTGTAATTTTATCCTCACATGAGGAGATAGGCATCCCATTTTGTGGTAGGAATATTTTGCCATGTGTTGGCATCTTGGATGTTGTGTAAGGGAATATTGACCATAATGGTCATGACAGATTCCTATGACGAAGTTATGACATGTAAGAGTTAGAAATAGGAGATTCTGACAGGCGAAGACATGTGTCAAAGAGCATCTTTGGGCGCCCCAAGGTGGACTATGACATGTTGTAAGAGAATATGCTATTTATAGCCTGTGTATGACAGATTCTCTTACAGCTGTAAGTTGTAACTGCTATGACAGATTCTATGATGGTCATAAGAGCATCTATCATAGCCCATTTTGGAAATAGGTGACCTCTTTGGGATGGGGTGTGTGGACAAGTGTCAGAAGCATCTTACAATGTTGACCAAGTGTCCATAGGCATGGGTTTTGGGCCATGAGGCCAAGTTGGATGCCCATTCCAAGATAGAGGCAATTTTGCCTTGTATTTTCTATAAAAACATGTGGTTGGAGAAGGAGAAGTAATATAGGTTTTACAAGTACTCTTATGCTGTTGGATCATCTCCAGATACGAGTGTCGAAGACTCCTGCAAGAGCATTGGCTCTAATTTGTATTGTAATCTCTTTGTTTACGTAATACAGTTGAGCAGTGTTTTGGAGTGTGGGGTTTTTCACCCATAAGGGTTTTCCCCACGTATATCTTATGTCTCTCTTCTTCTGTCATTCTTTCTTCCTTATGTGTTTGCTGTAATATCTCATGTTAATGGTTTAATGTTGCTGTAATAGTTAGGATAAATTTGAATTTGCACTCTCCTCCCCTCATTAGATTAGTGTAGGAAGCGATTTTCGCACACCTAGCTTCCTTTCAGTTGGTATCAGAGCCTGGCTAGTTTTTGGCTCTAGCTGCTAGGTAGGGGTTTTTTGAGCTAATCTTAGGTTGAGTGGGAGTCTTGTGCAGAGTATTCTGTATCTTGTTGCAGCAAGGAGATGACAACCACATCCGAAAGGATTGAGGTGGAGAAATTCAATGGCACTAATTTCAAGTTGTGGAAACTCAAGATGGAGGACCTACTTGTTGATCGTGACCTATGGGAAACCGTATCCAGTGTGAAACCTATAGCAATGTCACAAGTTAATTGGGACCTCAAAGATCAGAAGGCTAAGGGTCTCATAAGACTCTGTTTAGCTGACTCTGTTCTGTTGAACATCCATGAGGAGAAGACAATGAAGGATCTTTGGAAGAAGTTAGGTGATGTTTATCAAGCTAAGTCCTTGGTAAACAAACTCTTCCTAAAAAATAAGTTGCTCACTCTAAAGATGGAAGATGGAGGATCTGTTGTAGATCACATGAATGCTTTCAACATGAGCATTGCATAGTTGACATCTGTGGGTGTGAAAATGGAGGAGGAGGATCGATGTATGACCCTGCTTTGTTCTTTGCCAGATTCATGGGATCATCTTGTCATGGCTATCGGAAGCACCACTACCACCTTCAAGATGGAAGATGTGGTGTCCTCGCTGTTATCTGAAGAAATGCGGAGGAAGACATCTGAATCATCTAAAGATGCTCTTGCGGTTCGTAGAAGACCCAAGGAGAAAGGGAAGAAGAAAGACAAGAAAGCTGAGAAGGGCAAATCCAAATCCTATGGGAGATCCAAATCTCCTGGAAAGTCTAAGGCTCTCTATTGGAACTGTGGAAAAACTGGGCATTTCCAAAAGGAATGCAAAGAGGAGAAGAAAAAGAAGAAGAAAGCTCCCGATTCAGATTCTGACAAGTCACAAGATGATGGTGATGCCTTCATCGCAGCCCTGGCCACCCATGCATCTGATGATGTGTGGTTGATTGATTCTAGTGCATCATTCCACATGACCTCGCATCGAGACTAGTTTACTAAGTATGAAGAGTTCGATGGTGGAAAGGTGTACCTTGGTGACGACTCTCATCTGAAGATTGTTGGTCATGGAAAAGTCTCAATCTGATTCCCTGATGGACGAGTGAAGGGGATCACTGGAGTTATGCACATTTGAGGCCTTGCACGAAACCTGCTTTCCTTAAGTATGTTGAATGATGCAGGTGTGCAGGTTGTCTTTTCGAAGGATGGATGCAAGATGACAAGAGGATCTATGGTGCTTGCGAAGGGTACTTGGAGGGGTACACTATTTCAGCTGGAGGCATGCACTTCATAGTGCAATAGTTCTTCTGACTCGAGGAAATGAGTTGTTGTCACTTCATCCCCACCATCTAAACATACAGTGAAGAAATCTGTTGTAACTGGTTCCGATGGTAGTGCACATGCCATGGAAGTCAAGCTTCCTGCTGAAAAGACTGTTATGGCATTTGAGATATGGCCACATTGGTAAGAAGGGTCTGCATACCCCAAAAAATAAAAACATCATTGAGGGGTTAAATGATTGTAATCTCGAGTTTGACTTTTGTGAACATTGCATTTATGGAAAGCAAAACTGTGTTCAGTTTTACTCTAGTTCTCACAAGTCTTCTGGTGTATTGGATCTTATTCATTCAGATGTGTTTGGTCCTGTTAATGTTCCTTCAATTTCAAAATCTGTACATTTTGTATCTTTCATAGATGATTATAGTAGAAGGACATGGGTTTATTTATCAAAAGCAAGACTGAAGTGTTTAGTCGTTTTAAGGAGTTTAAAGCCTTTGCTAAAAATTAGACTTGTAAAAAGATTAAGTGTTTGAGAACTGACAACGGTGGTGAGTTTTGTTCGGCAGAGTTTGATAAGTTCTGCAAAGAGCAAGGGATTGAAAGGCATAAGACAACTCCATACACCTCGCAGCAAAATGGAGTTGCAGAGAGGATGAACAGGACATTGATAGAGAAGGCTAGGAGTATGCTTAGTGGAGCAACCCTCGAACAAAAGTTTTGGGCTGAAGCTGTTGCCACTGCTTGCTATCTGGTAAACAGATCTCCTACATCAGCTCTTGTTGGCAAAACACCTATGGAGGTGTGGTCTGGTAAGAAGCCTTCAGTAAGGCATCTTCGTGTTTTTGGTTGTGAGGCATATGCACATGTGCCTAGGGAGAAATAATCTAAGTTGGAGAACAAGGCTGTTAAATGTATTTTCATTAGCTATGGTGTCAGTGTGAAAGGATACAAGCTTTGGGATCTCGTGATTGAAAAAGTGTTGTATAGCAGAAGTGTTATCTTCAGAGAGCTAACACCTTCTTCCATTGTTCTACAACCAGAACAGTCAGAAAAGAAAGAAGATGCGGTTCAGTTTCCTTCTACCCCTGAGAAGACTGAACTGACAGACCCTGTGAGGCCTGATGATGAAAAGAGCTCTAGCAGCTCTGGAAGCGAAGAAGAAGAAGCAGAACCTTAACCTTAGCCATTGAGGAGGTCTACATAAACAAGAAAGCAACCTAATAGGTTTAGTTGTTCATTACTTGATTTTAGTTGTGCTTTTGCTTTACTTTCTAACACTGATGAGCCTAGAATTGTGAAAGAGGCTATAGGCATGAAAGATGCAGGGTCCTGGAAGGAGGCCATGGAGGATGAGATGGTTTCTTTGGAAAAGAACAAAACATGGGACTTGGTGCCTTTGCCTGATGGACGGAAACTTGTTGGTTGCAAATGGGTGTTCAAAAAGAAATTTGGTGTAGATGGCAGTGTTGAAAAGTACAATGCTAGATTGGTTGCGAAGGGGTACTCACAAGTGGAGGGAATTGATTATGGTGAAATTTTCTCTCCCATTGTAAAGCTGACATCCATTAGATTTCTGTTATCTCTTGTAGCTTCTTATGATTTAGAGGTAGAACAGATGGATGTGAAAACAACTTTCCTTCATGGTGATTTAGAGGAAAAAATCTACATGTCACAGCCAGAGCATTACATAGTGAAAGGTAAAGAAAATTTGGTTTACAAATTGAAAAAGTCTTTATATGGTTTGAAGCAATCTCTTAGGATGTGGTACTTGAAGTTTGATGCCTTTGTGTTGTCAATTGGATTTGTGAGATCAAAATTGGATCACTGTGTGTATTATAAGTTTGATGGTGATTGTATTCTCATTGTTGCATTATATGTTGATGATATGTTGCTGATTGGGATTGGAAATCAGAAGAGACAGGGCTAACATAAAATTTTGGTTAAGCTAGAGTAAGTATGTGAAGACCGTGTTGGATAGGTTCAGCATGGCAGATTGTAGACCATTGTGTGTTCTTGTTTCTTTGGGGACAAAGTTATCTGTTAGTGATTGTCCAAAATCTTCTAGCGAGGTGGAGGACATGAGCAGAGTACCTTATGCTAGTGTTGTTGGTAGTTTGATGTATGGTATGGTATGCACAAGACCAAACATTGCCCAAGTAGTGGGAGTCCTTAGTCGATTTATGGCTAATCTTGGATGGGTAAATTGGGATGCAGTTAAGCGAGTGTTCAGATATTTGAGGGGTACTTTCAAGTATTCCATTTACTATCATGGCAATGCTACAGGACCTCTGCATTCAGTTTGTATTCATGGATTTGTGGATTTTGATTGGGCAGGTGACATTGACAGTAGGAGATCCACTAGTGCATATGTGTTCACAATGTTTGGTGGTGCAAGTAGTTGGATGAGTAAGCGACAACCTGTGATTGTTTTGTCTACGACAGAAGCTAAGTACATGGCAACAACTCATGCTTGTAAGGAAGTAATTTGTCTTAAGAGATTGTGTTCAAATATTAGTGTTGATGCAGGACAGATTACGATTTGTTGTGATAGTCAGAGTGCGATTTGCCTTGCGAAGAATCCAACTTTCCATGCCAGAACAAAGCATATTCATGTATAGTTTCACTTCATGTGAGATATGGTAGAGGATGGGAAGGTAAATTTGGAGAAGGTAGATACTTTGAAGAATGTTGCAGATGCATTGACGAAGCCAGTGGACACAGGGAAGTTCAGATGGTGTTCGGAGTCTATGGGCCTCTCAGCCTATAGCAGTTAAATCCTATTAATTCTATTGGCTCTTACAAGGTGTTCGACAAGTGGGAGAATGTTGGGAATTAAGGTGTCTCAACCTTGGTAATTCCTTGTATTATTTTTATTATATTTATTTATTCATTGCCTATGTTGTAAATTAAATTGTAAATTCATATTATCATCTTGTGGGATGTGGCATGGTGATGTGTCATCCTACATGGAAGATGACAACTTGTAATTTTGTCCTCACATGAGGAGATAGGCATCCCATTTTGTGGTAGGAATATTTTTCCATGTGTCGGCATCTTGGATGTTGTGTAAGGGAATATTGACCATAACGGTCATGACAGATTCCTATGATGAAGTTATGACATGTAAGAGTCAGAAATAGGAGATTCTATGACAGGTGAAGACATGTGTTGAAGAGCATCTTTGAAAAAGGTATCTTTGGGTGCCCCAAGGTGGACTATGACATGTTGTAAGAGAATATGCTATTTATAGCCTGTGTATGATAGATTCTCTTACAGCTGTAAGTTGTAACTGCTATGACAGATTTTATGACAGTCGTAAGAGCATCTGTCATAGCCCATTTTGGAAATAGGCAACCTCTTTGGGATGGGGTGTGTGGAAAAGTGTCAGAAGCATCTTACAATGTTGACCAAGTGTACATAGGTGTGGGTTTTGGGCCATGAGGCCAAGTTGGACACCCATTCCAAGATAGAGGCAATTTTGCCTTGTATTTTCTATAAAAATAGGTGCTTGGAGGAGAAGTAATATAGGTTTTACAGGTACTGTTATGCTGCCGGATCATCTCCAGATACGAGTGTTAAAGACTCCTACAAGAGCATTGGCTTTGATTTGTATTGTAATCTCTTTGTTTACATAATACAGTTGAGCAGTGTTTTGGAGTGTGGGGTTTTTCACCCGTAAGGGTTTTCCCCACGTATATCTTGTGTCTCTCTTCTTCTGTCATTCTTTCTTCCTTATGTGTTTGCTGCAATATCTTATGTTAATGGCTTAATGTTGCTGTAATAGTTAGGATAAATTTGAATTTGCACTCTCCTCCCCTCATTAGATTAGTGTAGGAAGCGAATTCCGCACACCTAGCTTCCTTTCAAAAAAATCCATAAGATGAAAGAGGGTAAAGAAATCTTGTCTATTTTGATGGTCAATGATCATTCTCACATATGAAAAGGATTGAGAAGAGGGAGAATACTACTAGACTTGGATTCTACTCTCTATGTTTTACCTCTACGTTAACTAGGATGAGACCATCATCCTATTAGGTATGATATTATCTATAAGTTCATTTCGGTGTCTACATGTCGCATTGGTGTTAGTATGGCCATAATGGTGTCTAGTTTATGTATTAATGTCATGTACAATCACAACTGTATCCTCTACAACTTGTGATAGCAATATTTACAATCTCTAACATCATATTTTACACATATGTTTACACTAAAATGGCTATTTTGGGATAAGTTGTTGCCTGCAACACTTTTGTGGATTTTTCTGAATTAAATCCTTGGGTTCAATCAATAAGATGTATAGATATTATTTAAAATGTGCGTGAACCCTAGGTTTAAAAGTGGTGTGCTAATATAACAATGGAGATCTAGCTCATGGAGATGCTTGTTTTATGAGAATGCAGCTTTTATGTGTGTGGGTGTTACTTATGTGCTCCATAGGTGGTTCAAGATATTTTCTAAGAAATAACCTCTTGAAACTTCTATATAAACCCTAGCGAAACCACTACAAAGAAGAATAATATCCTAGGCAATTTTACATTTTGGAAATCAAATTTAGAGTGGATGGCCATATTTTCTCCTTGTACCACTTTTTTTACAATTCAATGACAATTTTTTTCTATTAATATATAACTTTTGTAATGATTCAATGTCTAAATTTATATCAGTATTTTTAAACAAAGATTTTGAAATGGGGTGACTATAAAAAGTCAAAAATATCCCCTAATAAATTGGGGAGGTTATGGCCCAAATTTTTATATAGAATAGCACAATATGTGAATATTTTTAAAAATTAAAATTTCTAACTCAAACTAATTTTATTTTGGGATCAAGGAAAATCTATCAAATATGGGTGAATTGGACAACTCTGAAGAACCTAAAATAGCCAAATCTAGGGGATAGAAATATAAAAAATAGTCAAATGGTGACATATAGCCCCTAAAAAATTCCTTGATGTTACATCCCCAATTTTGGCTTGATTTTACTTTTTACTTTTACATGGATATAAGTGAATCTATTTGATAAATATTTGATGTTGGGATTAATGTCATGGAAAATATAGATTCTATTGTATATCAGTTATGTAATTAAAGGCAATGCAAGTGTTGTTTTGATTAAATATTTTGTATTATGTGAATTTGGTTTTATGAGATTTATGAAGGACTAATGATGCACTGATCATAATCTGTTATTTGCAAGTTTTATATAGGATTGCAAGTTGTTGAAGACTCTCTAAGAAAAGAGAGAGAGTATCTTCTGAGGAGAGGAGAATAGACCTTGGGTTACAAGTGTTTATTTGCCAAATGAGTATAGTGTTTAACAAATTGTGAACTCTGAGTCGGTTGAGGTAAGTCACATTTTGATAGTTGACTCTAGGTTCTTTTTGACAAGTTGTCAATGTCTTTAGAGTCCTTTCTGGGTTAGTCGTTTGTGTCGACCTTGTCTATCGTGAAAAATGACATCGTCAGAATAGAACATTAGCCGTTTACGACTAACGTGATCTTATGTTGACCATGTCACAAATAGTTGTGTTTGCATCGTTAAATTATAGATGGTCAAACTATTGTCATGTAATGTCGGGTGTACATTCTTGGCAAGTCAAATCAACTTGATTTAATGTGTGATCGTGAAGGGGAGATAAGCTTGACCCTATCACTTTTTACGTAAGTCTTATGACTTATTATTATTTAAAATATTGATCAAAGTTATTAGAGGACCTAGGATTATTATTATCATTATTATGCTTTTAGTTACGTGTGGGTTATTTAAGAATCGCCTTTACACTTGTGATGTTGTCACCTTTCTTGTTACTATTTTGTATCATTACCATTGGGTAACCTTTATGAGATCGGTGAAGTGGCAAAGAATATCTTGTTAACCTTTAAGCCACATGCTTGAATCAACGAGTAGCCAAAGGCATAAAAATTGGAAACTACATTAACCGAAGTAATGGTTTGAATAACTCAAAGTGATAGATTAATGATCTTGTAGTTGTATTAATGAGGATGTCAGCCTCTTTGAGAGAAACAATGGTGTTTCATACCACATTCTTTTTCCCTCTCTATGCGTGTGTCATCCTCGTATTTGACATATGTAACCTTGCGTCTTAAGTGGGATTTGTTGCAACTAAATGAGTCATGGGACTGTACATGTATTTTTGGAGTGTTAGTTGTTAGACGTGGGAAATAATGAGAGAAGACTCATTTTTGGAACGTGGGTAGAGTTTTATAAGGAAAACGACTCTATGACGGTCGACACGAAACTGTATTGAAGCTTGTTAGATTTGCTGTGGGTAACGGGAGGGAGAACACAATTTTTGGTAAATGAAGTAAACATTGGCCATAGGCGACTAGTGGAGCTCGCAGCTAAAGAACTCAGTCTATCTTTTGAAGTTACCACTTGCCAGATTATTTTTGTTTGCATAGCTTGCATCGTTTACAATGATATTTCAAATGTCTTTCAAATGATAACCACTGTAGTGTTTGTAAGTTGACGCCCAAGCTTGTCAATTAGGCCAAAGCCGTATTGTTCGATGTAATACATATTAGAATAATGATGTCTTCTATGGTAAGAATCATAGTTTTCTTTTATTAAAAGATATTACCATTAACTACTTTATTGACATATAAGAAAGCCCGATAGATTTGAGTGAATCTTTGTCAGTCGTTGTTAATACATTCTTTTGCTATTGGAGCCTAAAGTCTAGAGAACTCTGAGCAAAAATAATTGATACGTTTTCATTTCTGTTATCATGTCCACAACTACTTTGTGGTGATAATGTGATCACAACAAATCGTACATCTGAATAGGGTTCTTATATTCTTCATTGTAGTTATCATGAGCCTCATAATCTTGATCTAGTCACCATGATTTGGAGATATATCGAGTTGCGAATACTTCAGATCAGCTTATGATTTTATAGATTTAAACCATGCAAAAGACATCTGGTTTCATTAGTGTTATATGTTGCATTAGATATGTATTTTCGTTTGGTATGTATATCACAACTCAGACATTATAACTAAGTTGATAACAACTTGAGCTAACCTTCATTTAGTATGATATCAAAAACAAATCTTATTCTATAACCTAGATTCTTAAGAAACCATAGAGTTTGTTATATTAAGATTTAAATGTGAAGTGACATAACCTTATATGTAAGGGTTGAATGATCTCTTAGAAATAATAACATTGGAAAACTATTTTATATCTAGTCGAAAGATGGGAAAACTAGGAATAACTTCGTAGAAGGAATAAGATCCATAGGTCAACCCCTTTTTCTTATTATATTTAACCTTGATGAGTATATATTGATGTATTTTATAAACCATTATAATGGGATTAGGGAGGTTAAAATTGGAGTATGATCTAATAGGGTAACATATTTATATATTAAATCATTGTGATTATCCATGATATCGCAATTAGGGGGAGGGAAAGTACCCTAACTCTATTGTGTAGAAGGAAATATTTTTCCCAAAACCATACTACTTTAATCTTGATAAGGTGACCCTAGGGGTCGTTATATTCCTTGGACTCAAAGTTTTGAGGTATGGTTATTTTTGGACCTTAGATATTGCAAGGTTGCAATAAAATTCCTTGTATTGAAATATGTTCAATAAATGTTTATTTTATCCAAATGAACTCGTCTAAGTCAAGTAGACTATTTCTATTGAAAATGTTATAACTATTTATATAAACATAGTTGGCCAAGACAAAACTGTAGGAATATGATAGTATCCAAGTCGAGTTGGGGTGGGTGAACATTATTGCGAACATCTATTTATAATGAAACTTTGGCCAAAGTAATGCATTCATTTTCTGCATGCATTGTCAGTTCACCATATATGGATTGCATAACCTATTGGAAAAATCATACTTAGCTAGAGGGTATCTAGGGTTGTATGATTAATAGAGTTATGTAGGATATAACACTATGTACTCGGAAGGCAAATTACCACTGGTCACCTTTGGTCTATACTCCTCGTGAAGGGTAGGGCCACTTCCTATGTGGAAGATGTGTGGGAGACCATCGGTTTGTGGATGGAGGTAAAGCACTGGGAAGATGCTCTCTCTCTCTCTTAGGAAACATGCCGAGGCTTGTGATAAAGATGTTAGATTTCCGGATGCAGTAATTCTTGTGACTTGTGTATTAAAAGGCTATGTAAATGATTATCTATTGCATATACTTGTACTTGTAAAAGATCAATATGTCATATTTATATCATGTTGTCTATTTATGAAAAGAAATTATGCAATTTGTTATAACTTGATTTTTAAAGATAAATAAAAAAAAATTACCATCATTTTTACATTGCATGATTTATCTCTTGGTAAATATATATGTCTAGACTTGTTTTAGAACTCAATTGTTACATATTGTATCAGAGCTACTAGGTTCAGAACTAGGGCTTATGAGTCCACTATGCTAACTTGTAGCCAACATTATGTGGTTAGCTAATGTTTAAATTTCTTGTGCCAGGATGGTACATCTTAAGAAGACTGCTAGAAAGTTAGTTAATGGAAGTAAATGTTTCCTAAAAGCCAAGAGAGAACGTGAAGACATTATTAAAACCTTTGAGGGAACTAATGATGAGAGTGACATATGGTTAAGTGATACTGAAACCCTTGCGAATGCCTTAACTCGAATCAAGCGAGTGAGGAAGCAAAACATAGAAAGAGTTAAGATCACCACCAGAATCATAGCCTATATGTCTGAAGATGATACAACTATGGTTAGGCGAGATCCTCGCATACCCCCATCTGTTGAGATCATAGAAGTTAGGTCTGATTGTGAGTCAGAAGGTTATATACCTTAGGATTATGTATCTAAAAATGAATCTAAGGGATATACCACTCTTGAGCGTGACCTTTGAGTCATTTCTTGTATTAATAAAGGATGTTCCTTTACTCCTGAAATGATATAAATAAAGAAGAATTGTTTTTGTACCAAACTATTGTTTGATTTGAGTTTATTATGTTTTGATTTAATGGGATGCATTAAAATCATGAACTAATAGACAACTCAATATTCTCAGGTGTGAGGAAAATGACAAACATGGTTCAAAAAGAACTAACCAAGGAGAAAGTCAAGAGGAAAACAACCTGCCAAATGATAAATTGGATCAGATCGTAACCATGCTTGAGGAAACCAAGAAAAGACTTGGCGATTTGGAAAAGAAGGTGGATGATTGATCAAGGAAATGCTGGAGGAAGAAGTGAAAATTCTCATGAACAAAGTGGAGAGAATCACGAAGACCAAAGTAGGAGTAGGGAACCTCAGAAGGAAGCAAGGGATAAGCTAACCTTAGAACTTTCCAAGGATATGAAGGTCACTCCATTGAAATTTGATGGAACAGTGACTGGAGATGCATCTGAAGCTTGGTTGACAGAAATGAAGAAATATTTTGAGATAAGAAATTACTCGGAAGTAACCAAGGCGGTTTGGGGAGCATTCCAATTGGCAGGAGAAGCATCCACTTGGTGGATGAATAAGAAGATGGAACTAAATTTAAGTTCTTTAAGAGTAACTTGGGACGAGTTCGTGGAACTCTTTCGCAAAAGGTGGCTGCCACAACTATATTTTGATCAAAAATTGATTGATTTTCAGAATCTTCATCAAGGAGACATGTTAATGGTTGAATATGGGGAAAAATTCACCTGTCTTCTGAAATATGTGCCCTAGTATCAAAAAGATGAGAGATTCAGAATCAGAAAGTTCATCATGGGTTTAAATGCTCAAATTGGTGGAGAGGTGAACGTACATGGTCCCACAATAATGGATCAAGTGTATGAGAAGGCAATCAAGCAAGAACATAAACTAAAATCTATCTCAGCCTATTGTGATAGAAATTGCAAGAGATTTAACAAAACTCCTACTACCCAACCATCCAAGAGAAGGAATGATAAGAGCTATGAGAATAAAAGAAATGATAAAGGAACTCATAAGAACAAGAGTGGACCTGGTAATGAGAAAAAGAATGGAAATTTCAAAAGAAATGGAGATAATGGTGGTAAGACATCATAAAAGAGAGGACCCATTGGAGGATGCTTTACGTGTGGGGACGACCATTATGCTAATCATTGCCCAAACAAGAATCAAAATGGTCAACAAAGAGGTACTGCACTATCGGCTCAACAAGCATCTTTCCAGCAAAGGATTCATGCAGCTCTCGACAATCATCAAGCAGAGTATCAAATCACACCCATTGAGATGACAGGTACCTTGTTTGGAGTCCCTATATCTATTTTAATTGATACAGGAGCCACTAAAAACTTTGTTTCTCTTGGAATTTTGATTAAGTTTCCTAGAAAAGCAGGGTACATGTTTAAACCTTGGTCAGTAGAATATGCTTACCAATCAAAGGCTCAGGTAGAGCAATGTTTGTTTGAGGCCAAGATTGATCTCTCTAGTTTTTCAATGGAAGTAAACTTGTATGTAGCCCCCTTAGGTTCCTATGATGTAATCTTAGCAATGAGTTGGTTATGGAAGCATAGAGCTAAAGTTGACTATTTTTCAAAAACAGTTGAATGCTTAGATGACTTGGAAAACTTGATCATTTTCCAAGGAATTCAAAGAGAGGTCAAGATAAGACCTATCTCTACAAAGAAATTAAAAAGGGCTAGACGAAAAGGTTGTCAATTATTTGTAGTTAAAATGGAACAAGTGGAGGAAGGGCTTGAAAGGCCTAGTTTATCTTTTGAAGAAAGGTATCCTTTTCTTCAGAAATTTCAAGATGTTTTTCTAGAAGAACTTCTAGGACTGCCTCCAAAGAGGGTTTTTGATTTTGCAATTGATATTAAACCTTGGGATCTGAGCCTATAGCTAAAGCACCCTACTATATGACAACTACGGAGTTAATGGAATTGAAAGCCCAATTGCAAGAATTGTTGGCAAAAGGTTTGATTAGACCTAGTGTTTCACCATGGGGTGCTCTAGTTATTTTTATCAAGAATAAGGATGGAACTCTTAGTTTGTGCATTGATTATCGTATGCTTAATAAAGCAACGATAAAGAACAAATATCCTTTGCCACATATAGATTATCTCTTTGATCAAATGCATGGAGCTACAGTGTTTTCAAAGATCAATTTGTGATTAGGATATCATCAATTAAGGTTGAAGATGATGATATCCATAAAACAACTTTTAGACCCAGATATGGGCACTATGAGTTCACAATGTTGCCATTTGGATTGACGAATGCCCCTGTTGTATTTATGAATCTCATGAACAGTGTATTCAGAGATTGTTTAGACAAGTTTATTCCCGTCTTCCTGGATGATATACTTATTTACTCTAAAAATGAAGAAGAACACCATCGACATTTGCAAGTAGTTCTGCAACAATTAAGAGAACATAAACTATATGGAAAACTTTCTAAGTGTTCATTCTTTTAGAAGGAGATTCAGTATCTAGGACATATCATATCTGTAGATGGAATATCTGTTGATCCTACAAAAATCAAAGCTATTCTAGATTGGCCTGTACCCACAAATGTGCATGAAGTGTGTAGCTTCATGGGTTTGGCTGGTTATTATAGAAAGTTTGTTCTAAATTTCTCCAGTATTGCTAGTCTAATCACTTCCTTGCAAAGAAAAGGGAAGCGATTTGAATGGATAGACAAATGTCAAGAGGCATTTGATCTCTTAAAGGAAAAGTTCACATCAGCTCCAATTTTGAAGGTTCCTGACCCCGAAGGACAATTTGAGGTAATTACTGATGCCTCGAGAGAGGGATTAGGGGGAGTGCTTATGTAAGATGGGAGAGTGATAGCATATGAGTCTAGAAAATTGAAATCTTATGAGAAATTATGCACCACATGATCTGGAATTAGCAGCAGTTACTCATGCTTTGTAGATGTGGAGGCACTATTTACTGGGGAAAACCTTTGTACTTAAATCATATCATCAAAGTCTTAGGTATATTTTCTCTCAACCACATCTGAATGCTCGACAAAGGAGATGGTTGGAGTTGATATTTGACTATGATTTTGAGATAAGCTATATCAAAGGAAGAGAGAACATAGTGGTTGATGCCTTGAGTCAGAGAAGACATATTTCTTCCATTATCTCTATACATGCAAACTTAAAAGTTTTAGTATTGCAAAATTTGTCTGGTGATGAATATTATGAGCAGGTCAAGCAAGCTCTGAAGGCTAATCCTAAAGACCCAAGGTATGATGGGTTCCTTTTTGAGTCTGATGGACTATTGAAATATAAAGGCAGAATGCATGCTCCTAATTTAGTTGAATTAAGAAATTTAGTATGGAAAGAAGTTCATACTGCACCATACTCCAGACGTCTAGGAGTAACCAAACTTCTAGCAGATGTTAAACCTCTTTATTTCTAGAAAGGAATGAAGAATGATGCTGCGAGATTTGTAGCAAGTTGTTTGGAATGCCAAAGGGTAAAAGCAGAACATCAACATCCAGCAGGACTGTTGTACCCTCATGATGTACTAGAATGGAAAGGGCAAGTCATAACTATGGATTTTGTTCAGGGTCTTCCTAAGTCTAGGAATAGACACGATGCCATTTTAGTTGTGGTAGATAAACTTACAAAGGTAGCACATTTCATACCAAGGAATTTATCTGATGGAGCACCAGTTTTGACTTGCAAATTTGTTCAGGAAGTGTTTAGATTGCATGGAATTCTTGAAAAGATTATCTCTGATAGAGATGCGTGTATAACATCAAGGTTTTAGCAAACCTTGTTCTCTGTGCTAGGGACTAAACTCAATGTGAGTATAGCTTATCATCCTAAAACTGATGGACAAACTGAGAGAGTTAATCAAGTTTTGGAAGATTTGTTGCGAATGTATTGTATGGATCAACAATATAAGTGGGAAGAATACTTGCCACTTTTGGAATTTGCTTACAACAATTCCTATCATTCCTCTATTAAGATGGAGCCATTTGAAGCTTTGTATGGAAGAAGATGCCGAACTCCTATAAGCTAGGATAAGCTAGAGGATAGGATTAACATCGAACCATAAATGCTGGCTAAAATAGAGGAAAAGGTTAAGTTGATCAGAAAAAGATTGGCAGAAGCCAATGATAGACAAAAAAGTAATGCGGATGCCAAGTGTATACCAAGATAGTTCTCTATTGGAGAAAAAGTTCCCTTGAGAGTCAAACCTCAAAAAAGTTCTATAAAATTTGGGAAGTCTTCCAAATTAGCTCTTCATTATGTGGGACCCTTTGATGTACTCGAAGTGGTCAATCCAATTGCCTACAGAATTGCTCTACCACTAGCCTTGTCTAGAATACACAATGTTTTTCATGTTTCTTATTTAAAGAGGTATATTTCAGGTGATAATCATATTCTAAATTGGAATGCATTAAAGATGCAGGACCCAGGGGTGGTCACAATCGAGCCTCTCAAAGTGCTCGAAACATGCAAGCTCTGCTTGTGTGACAGAGAAGTTATGCAGTGCAAGGTCCAATGGGACCAATATGCTGAGGAAAATGCTACATGGGAGGACTACCATGAATTTTATCAGAAGTTTCCTCATTTATTTAATGCTTTTATTAGTTAAACAATGAAATTGCTTTAGTTATATTTTGATACTTTGAATCATCGAGGATGATGAATCTTTAGGGGAGAGATATGTTACTGTATGCAGGAAAATTTCACCAATTTAACTAAGTGAACAAATAAATCCTACAAACTAACAAGAATCTAATCTAAGAAGATCAAATGGAAATGCAAAACAAACGAAGCTAAATCCCTTAGATTTTGTGATCCTTGTGTTACATGTGGATTGTTGAAGTCGATTTGATTGTTGATTGCTCACATTTTGTAGCTATAACGATTGGATTGAAGAAGATAGATGGAGATTAGATAGATGAAAGATTTGATGGATGATAGGGCTAGATGAAATTTGGCAGAGTGACGGTGCTTCAAAAGATTCATCCATGCCAAATGGCTTGAAAATTAGTGCATTTATAGGCAAAATGAGAAAATGGAAGGATAAAGTTTCCATTTCGTAAGTGATAATCGAATTGGAAAGTTGCTATGCAACTTGGGAGAAGAAAATGGAAGGTAGGTGAGTGATTTGGGAGATGGAATTAGAAAAGTGTAAGAGATGAGTTGAGAGGAAATTGGAAGGTGGAAGAGTGATTAGAGAGATTAGTTAAGATAGAAATGGAAGGTGGGCAAAATCATAATTAAATAATTAAATTATTTAATTTATGATGCATGTGAGGATAAAGTGATAAATAAAATAAAATAAAATATTTATTTTATTTTATTTAAGAGGAAAGGGAAATTAAATAAATAAATAAATAAAATTTATTTATTTTATAATGGGAGGGATAAGATAAATTAAATAAATGTTAAACTTATTTAATTCATTAGAGGAAAATGCTAGGTTAGGTGATGAAGAAGGGTGCCTAGGGCAAAAATGCTACAAGATGCCTAAGTGATGCAACGTTATGACAAGTGGACAATTTTGGGTGTCTACATTTTGCCCCTCTTTGAGATGATGAGATTTATGCCGAGCAACATCATTTCAAAGAAGCTAGGATATGGATAGAGGAAAAGGATAGGCTTATGGAAAGATAGGATGAGGATGGGATGATAGGATGATGATGCCCCCTCGAGAGGATAGGCGAGTTAGAAGAACACGGGTAGGCTCTTGAAATGGAATGGATTGAAAGAGGAAGAAAGATAAGGAAATGGAGGAAAGAGATAAAGGATACGTTATGCTGCAATGAAAGTGAGCAATCATATGTTTGATATAGCGTGAGACATTATGCACCAGGGTATGAGGACCAAGGTGATGATGTGTCTCATGCCCCAACGTAATACAACCTTGTCTAGATACAAGATATGAATATTAGCTGGGAAGATACAGATGCAAATGCAAAAATGATAACACACACACAAGCAAGCAAGCAAGCACAAATGATATAAAAACAAACAAGGTATTGCCCTTGTCAAGTTGTAAACCAAAGATTAATTGCCGATTGATGATGATGATGATGACAATAGTGTTGTCATGGCGGGGAACGATGTATCCCTAGATCAACACAAGGATGATGATGACTAATTGATTGATGATTGATTTGGTTTACAACAAGGCGAGGATCAAGACCATTGATGTGATTGGATAATTTGACAAGCTTGATTAACTTGATTGGTATGGATAAATAATGACTTGCATTTGGATTTATTGCTGGATGAGATCGATTGGAAGAAGTGATAGATTGATGAGAGGAAATGATTGAAGAATTGATTGATGAAGATTGATTGGAAGAATTGTTTTGAAAGATAGATTGAAAGAAATGTTTTGAAAGATTGATGAACTGATGAAGATAGATGAGAGAAGAAGATGACGAGAGAAGAAAGAGGAATATCGTCTGTGCCTGAATCTGGGCACTTCCTTTGTACTCCAGACTACCTACATACCCATATCCATAGGATCAAGGCACTTAACGATAGAAATGAGATGTAGTTCTGACTTATTTTATTGATGGTGATGATGATTGATTTGATTGAGTTTGATGATTCGATTGTTGATTTGAGTGTTGATTGTTTTGATTTGATGAAATGATGATGGGATTGGAAAAAGTTATTTGATGGATTGATTTTTGATGATTGAAAGATTGACTTGATTTGATGATTTGATTGGATTTACTTTGATTGGATTTGATGAATTGACTAATGATTGGATTAATGATTTGATTGAATTTGATGATTCCAGATAAAATGGTTGATTTGATTGATGATTGGATTTGGTGATTGAAATGATTTGATTTGACTTTGATGATCGATCTTGATAATTGTTTGGATTTTATGATTTTTTTGTATTTTCGGATTTTTTTTTTTTTTGTATTTTTTTAGGACGTTTTATAATTTTTTGGACTTTTTCAGGTCATTTTGTGATTTTTTAAAAGATTTTTTCAGGGCTTTTTGTATTTTTTTGGATTTTTTTCAGGACATTTTATAATTTGTTAGATTTTTTCAGGACTTTTTATGATTTTTTGGATTTTTTTAGGATGTTTTATGATTTTTTGGGATTTTGACATGTTTTGATTTTTTTGGGGGTTTCTTCAGGACATTTTATGGTTTTTTGTGTTTTTTGAATGTTTGGGACGTCAATGGATTTACAATTTTGATAGCCTTTGTGCTGGATACTAGTGACAAGGGAGGACCAAGTCTAGGTGCGAGGAGGTAGGTAGGTAGGATTGGATTAGGATGAATGGATAAGAGGATGGGCGATAAGGGATGGGAAGGAAGACTCATGATAAATGATTGGATAAGAGGATAGGCGACATCAGATGTATGCATAAGAGAGCTAGGATGTGATCTCAAAGACTATGTCACATAGGAATAACATGTCCCATTCTAGATAGTATGCTTGGGATTTTTCATGACAAGGCTCAGGACGATATGATAGTGATAGGATTAAGCTTATGACAATGGGATGATGACAGGACGATAGGATGGATTGGAAGGGATGAGGTATATCAAGAGTTTTTTCCAAGTATGTTTCAACATTTTTGCCCCCAATCTTTATCAAGATCAAAAGAGGAAGGATGAATGGACTTAGTAGGGTAGGTGTATAAATGGAATAGATAAGGATGGTAGGAAATGGTATGGTAGGATATGATGGGATGGGAAATGATAGGTAGGATGAGACAAGGTGCCCCCAAGTGTAGGTGACATAGAAGATCAAACTTACGCATGATGCCTATTTGCTAGGTTTTCACCGTTGGACGAAGGGATTTCTCTTTACTTTTTTTTTTTTTTCATTTTTTTGGCTTTTTTGGCTTTTTTGACTGGGATAGATGGATATGGATAGGAGGGACTCAAGTGTCTGGTTCCATGGTAGTCCTTCTAGATGGATGTCATCGCAATGGACCATGTCAAAGTATGCTCATTAGATGTTGGTAAGGGATTGCATGAAAGATGGATTAGGTAGATGGTGGATTATGAAAGGTGCGACAATGGATTATGATGCGGATTATGTAGGACTTATGGATGGAGGGCTAGATGAAAGGCTTATGCAAAAGCATGGACCATAGAAATAGGATGGGGAAGATATGCAGGATAGTGAGCGAAAGGTGGGGAGATGGCAGTATGTGGAAATGTGGTAGGATGGAAAGGAATAATGACCAACGGCTGCACACACCGTGATAAACATTGAAGCTTTTGATGGAATGGTGGCGTAGGAAGCAATGGTGTTGTTTGTTTAGGAGATGGGTGACGTAAGCATTTAGGGACCCACGTGGACTGGGCATTTTTATGATTTTTTCTTTTCATGTGGGATGGAGGATTTTGCTGCTTTTGGATGGAATGGATGGAAGGAGATGGTTGGGATTCGTGAGAGGTGGATGCCTCATTTGACTTGATGGCTTGTTGCTTAGGGACCCATACCATTTTCATATTTTCTTTTAGGTGGATGGATGTATACAGCTTTAGAGATGGATTTGAAGTAATTGCTTGTTGCTTGGGGACCCACACCTTTTGAGTTTTTGCCTTTGATTGTGAAGATGTGGCTTTGGATTGCTTTTTGGATGGATTTTGCTTTGAATTTTTGCATTTGTGCCCTAAAGCATTAGGATTTTTAGGATTTTTTGCTTTATGTGTAGAGGCATCTAGATTTTTTCTTTTGAATCCCATGGGGATGGTGGAAGTGGGGTTGGTGGAAGCTCCTTGTTTATACAATGTGTGCATTTGTTGGTCACGATTAGGATTTTTAGAGGGCTTATGGATGGATGGATCAAGTGTTGGAAGTAGTGGAGGTAGGTTCGACAGAGGGATATTAGGAGCTGGAAGCAGCAGAGGTAAAGTTGGTGGTGGGAGGTGTACAGTCACGTGCTTTTGACATTTGTAAGATGATGGAGGTGGAATGGCGACATATGTTTTGGGTATGTGATGGGATTTACGATGGAAAGTGGTGGACTTAGGATGAACGGAGGGAATATCAACATCGTTAGATTGTTGACCTTGAGGTGTGTATCCAAGGCCAAATGAGTGTAGAGGAACCTCGACACAGATTGGCTCCAAAATACCTTGTTCAAGAAGGCCTGGGCCTTTACCTTGATAAATCATGTTTTGGAGGATGCAATGGACAATGGGACTCTGTGTAGGCAGAACACTAGACATGAGTTCCTTATTGGATGGAGAAGCTGAGGTGGTAGATAATGGCTGGCGGTGTTCTAAGGAGGAACACTCATGGATAAAAGTTGATAGACTAATAGGACATGATGATGGAGTTACAATAGGGTCGATAGTAGGTGAGGGAGGATCATTAGGATCTTGCTTTTTCTCATTATGATCCAAGGTATCGATTTGATCTTCTATGCTTATGTTGTCTTGGGAGGCACATGTCTCATTATGAGAAGTGGAAGCTATCTCATTAGGGTTAGATGTAGGATGGATAGGAGCAATTTGGATGTCTTGCTCATGGATGGGTATATACCAATGGGGTTTAAAGTGGATTTCTTCAAAGGATGTTATTGGTGGCAGCTCAATCAAGTTTTCTTGGACCAATTCTTGTAGGGTCATTTCTAAGGGATCCTTTAGTGGAGGGCTCGATGGATTAGAAGGTTGACATGAAGGTGTTGGGAGAGGACTAGTTGACTCATGTGTTGGAATGTGATCGGATGGTGATGGGGGATGTTCGTAGGATGCAGTGACTAGATTGGTATCTCCCTTGCCAAAGGTCATTAAGTATTGCTGCAAAGGTGAGCTTAGGGATGCTTGATTTATCTACAAAGAGCCACTCAAATTTGCATGTTCATGTTGTGGGGGCCATTGATAGTATTGTGAATGTGTTTGATGAAGAGATGAAATGGTAGGATGTGTAGGTGAAAGATCTTGGGATGTGGGTTGTTGTCGATAATGGTAGATGTTGGAAGTAGGGTATGATGATGTGGGATTGTCGTGGGAAGATGTGAGATAAGGTGACATGACATTGTTATGGGAAGCTGTAGGATAAGGTGATGTGGAAATGATTTGAAACACGGATGGATTAGGTTGATAAGGAATAAGATAAGGTGATGTGGAATTGTTATGATATGTGGATGGATTAGATTGGTATGAAATGGAAGGGGATGCCACATAGGAATGAAGTGGAATTGGTTGGTGGTGATTAGATAAGGAATGATGATATGTTTGCTGGGTTTGGAATGTGTCTAGGAGGTGTTGGGCCTGTGCTATAAGATGTTGCATGTGAGGTGACTAGCCTTCTTGAAGTTGAAGTTGTTGAATTATGCGATGGACCCTTTAAATCATTTGTTGGCTTAGGGGTTTTGGTGCTTGGTGAAGGATGTGAACGATCTCTTGCGGTATGTCCTCTAAGGTTGGCATGGTGTAGGATGATGGGGGTTGGACTTATGTGACAAAGTTGAGACTCTTGGATTGATTAGTTTTCTTGACTGATTGATTAGATTGGCTTGGTCGATTAATTGGATTGGTTTGATTAGTTAGTTGATTGGATAAGATTATCTCCCAAGAGATAGACTTATGAACTCAAGGGTAGACAAGGTTGGTTGATAATGCTAATATGATCAAATGCTAGATAAGGACCAAAGCCAAAGGACAAGGTTGGTTGATTGGATAGCTGATGTAGAGTCTCAAAAAGGATGTAGGGCTCAAGAAGTCCAATGATATGATATGGTCAAACTGGATGGGATGGTGTAGAATGGTGTGGACATATGACTTAGGTTGATTGGGATGATGGTTGATTGGATGACTAGGATGATCGGATGACAAGGATGATTTGGTTTGGAAGGATTGGATGAAATGCAATGATCAGGAAATGTGTTATGACAAGTAGGATTGAGGATGATGTGGTGATGTCAAACACAAGATCTCACATACACATGCATGCACACCAAACACAATGATCAATGTGTACACCCTAGGCTAGGCAAGGACAATATCTGTTGGATCCCCTAGTCGTGCCTATTCAAAGCAGATAGCTTCAAGATCTTGGTAGCACCGGCTCCCCTCCACATCACTCACTTCTCACGCATACCAAGATCTAGGTTTCCCAAGGTTCGTCCCCCCACTGAACCTTAGGATTGTCCCTGCTATCTCTACTAAGAACCATGTGAATCAAGGTGGCTTCAAAGGTCTGACCTTCTGTGCCAACAAATAGAGGGTTTTTGGCCACTAAGACATGGTTTTTAGTTTAGGTTTCCGTTCAGGTGGCTATACGTGCAGTAGTGCTACTCTCCGTTATGGAGTCTCCCAGCCTTCAAGGGTTGCGCCTTGAAGGGTTTTGGGGGAGGTTGGCTATTGGCATAGCTAAACATCACCTGTCGCTTGTGAATTTTGGCACAAACTCATTATTTATCAAGCGGATTGGAATGGCCTAGCTTTGACCTATTTCCGCCCGGGTCATCCCCTTCTCACAATGGGAAGGTAGGCCTGCCTAAAAGTTAGCAACACGTTCTCTTACACCCCAGATCCATTGGTTAGGCAGGGGGAGAGGATACTTGTGTTGCTACCTTGGGTTACAATCAGACACGACAAGCAAACTAAAAAATTGAAAATAGACATGAAGAAAACAACTTGTTTATTTATCCCCAAATTAAACTATGTGAAAGTTCATTTTAAAGCACCAAACTTAATTGTGCCTATTATAGTATGAAAAATTAGTTTATAAACTTGGACCGCTTGACCTGCAGGAAATATTAGCATGTTTTCAAACTCTGGTCTTCGACAAATGAGGGCAACAAGTTACACAAAGAAGTCATCAGATCCTGAAAAAACCTAATTCTATGCAACAGAAACTAGAAGTGACCTAAAAAACTAGATGCGACATAAAAATGACCAAATGTGATTCAATTCTTACCATAGGTGATTTACCTCTATGCAGACGCGATCTTCTGTTGACCAGAGGTGATTTTCTGGTGACCACAAGCGATCCGAAACTTACCATATGCACATGCAGCTTGCAGATGTGAGAAAAAACACAAAACCAAAGGAAAATAAAGATCTAGCCATCATAAAAAAGAGTTGCCAAGCTTGGAAAAATGATTAGATGATAGATCTAAGCTTGCATGTCATAAAATCCAAGAAAAAAACCACCTTAAGATATGATCAAATCGAAGATAACGGTAGTTCCTATGTCAAAATAGCTTACATGTCAGTATAAAGGCAAGGGTTATCAAATACATTATCTTGCAACCCTAATCTAAGAAACCTAGATGATCAAACCCTGAAAACACTAGAAAAGCAAGCTAGAAAGTAATTCAGTCAGAGGCGATCTGCTTTGTGCCACAAGCGATTCTCTACACGCCATAGGTGATTTACTTTCAACCACAGGTGATTTGTTGCATGCCAAAGGCGATCTATTACATGCCAAAGGTGATTTTATACACTTCTGAGACGAACTGACACTGACCAGATGCGCATCTGTGCTCCTGAACTTCACAGAAAATAGAAAATTTATCAATTTTAGTAAAATAAAAATGAAATTGACTAGACGAGGGGTCCCACCGGGCGTGCCATTTTATGTATGCAGGAAAATTCACCGTTTTATCAAATAAACTAGTGCAACCTACAAACTATCAAAGATCTAATCTAAGAAAGCAAATAGACGCAAACAAATGAAGCAAAACTCCTTAGATTGTGTGATGCTTGTGTTGCATGTGGATTGCTTTTTGAAATATGCATCCATTATGATAAAAGTTGCCATGGTTGATGATTTAAATGACATGCAAATGGCATAGGATAAAAAAGCTAAGTTTGTGTGTAGTGCATAATGAAAAAGCTAAGTGAGTTGCAGAGCTAAAAAGCAAATTTTGGCTTGATTTTACTTTTTACTTTTACATGGATATAAGTGAATCTATTTGATAACTATTTGATGTCGGGATTAATGTCATGGAAAATATAGATTCTGTTGTATATCAGTTATGTAATTAAAGGCAATGCAAATGTTGTTTTGATTAAATATTTTGTATTATGTGAATTTGATTTTATGAGATTTATGAAGGACTAATGATGCACTGATCATAATCTGTTATTTGCAAGTTTTATACAGGATTGCAAGTTGTTGAAGATTCTCTGAGAAAAGAGAGAGAGAGTATCTTCTGAGGAGAGGAGAATAGACCTTGGGTTACAAGTGTTTATTTGCCAACTGAGTATAGTGTTTAACAAATTGTGAACTCTGAGTCGGTTGAGGTAAGTCACATTTTGATAGTTAAACTCTAGGTTCTTTTTGACAAGTTTTCAATGTCTTTAGATTCCTTTCTGGGTTAGTTTTTTGTGTCAACCTTGTCTATCATGAAAAACAACATCGTCAGAATAGAACGTTAGCCGTTTACGACTAACGTGATCTTACGTCGACCACGTCGCAAATAGTTGTGTTTGTGTCATTAAATTATAGATGGTCAAACTATTGTCATGTAACGTCAGGTGTATGTTCTTGGCAAGTCAAATCAACTTGATTTAGTGTGTGATCATGAAGGGGAGATAAGCTCGACCCTATCACTTTTTACGTAAGTCTTATGACTTATTATTATTTAAAATATTGATCAAAGTTATAAGAGGACCTAGGATTATTATTATCATTATTATGCTTTTAGCTATGTGTGGGTTATTTAAGAACCACCTTTACACTTGTGATGTTGTCACCTTTCTTGTTACTATTTTGTATCATTACTGTTGGGTAACCTTTATGGGATCGGTGAAGTGGCAAAGAATATCTTGTTATCCTTTAAGCCACATGCTTGAATCAATGAGCAGACGAAGGCATAAAAAGTGGAAACTACATTAACCAAAGTAATGGTTTGAATAACTCAGAGTGATAGATTAATGATCTTGTAGTTGTATTAATGAGGATGTTGGCCTCTTTGAGAGAAACAGTGGTGTTTCATACCACATTCTTTTTCCCTCTCTATGCGTGTGTCGTCCTCGTATTTGACATATGTAACCTTGCGTCTTAAGTGGGATTTGTTGCAACTAAATGATTTGTGGGATTGTATGTGTATTTCTGGAGTGTTAGTTTTTAGACGTGGGAAATAATGAGAGAAGACTCATTATTGGAAGGTGGGTAGAGTTTTATAAGGAAAACGACTCTATGAGAGTCGACACGAAACTGTATTGAAGCTTGTTAGATTTGTTGTGGGTAACAGGAGGGAGAACACAGTTTTTGGTAAATGAAGTAAACGTCGGCCATAGGTGACTAGTGGAGCTCACAGCTAAAGAACTCAATCTATCTTTTGAAGTCATCGCTTGCCATGTTCTTTTCCTTTGCATAGCTTGCATCGTTTGCAATGATATTTCAAATTTCTTTCAAATGATAACCACTGTAGTGTTCATAAGTTGACGCCCAAGCTTGTCAGTTAGGCCAAAGCCGTATGGTTTGATGTAATACATATTAGAATAATGATGTATTCTATGGTAAGAATCATAGTTTTCTTTTATTAAAATATATTACAATTAACTACTTTATTGACATATAAGAAAGCCCAATAGCTTTGAGTGAATCTCTGTTGGTCATTGTTAATACATTCTTTTGTTGTTGGAGCCTAAACTCTAGAGAACTCTAAGTAGAAATAATTGATACGTTTTCATTTCTGTTATCATGTCCACAACTACTTTGTGGTGATAATGTGATCACAGCAAATCATACGTGTCTAAATAGGGTTCTTATATTCTTCATTATAGTTATCATGAGCCTCATAAGCTTGATCTAGTCACCATGATTTGGAGATATATCAAGTTGCAAATGCTTCATATCAACTTATGATTTTATAGATTTAAACCATGCAAAAGACATCCAGTTTCATTAGTGTTATATGTTACATTAGATATGTATTTTCATTTGGTATGTGTATCACAACTCAGACATTATAACTAAGTTGATAATGACTTGAGCTAACCTTCGTTTAGTATGATATCAAAAATGAATCTTATTCTATAATCTAGATTTCTAAGAAACCATAGAGTTTGTTATATTAAGATTTAAATGTGAAGTGACATAACCTTATTTGTAAGGGTTGAATGATCTCTTAGAAATAATAACATTGGAAAACTATTTTATATCTAGTCGAAAGATGGGAAAACTAGGAATAACTTCATAGAAGGAATAAGATCCATAGGTCAACCCCTTTTTCTTATTATATTTTACATTGATGAGTATATATTGATGTATTTTATAAACCATTATAATGGGATTATGAAGGTCAAAACTGGAGTATGATCTAATAGGGTAACATATTTATATATTAAATCATTGTGATTATCCATGATATCGCATTTTATAAACCATTATAATGGGATTAGGAAGGTCAAAACTGGAGTATGATCTAATAGGGTAACATATTTATATATTAAATCATTGTGATTATCCATGATATTGCAATTAGGGGGAGGGAAAGTACCCTAACTCTATTGTGTAGAAGGAAATATTTTTCCCAAAACCATACTACTTTAATCTTGATAAGGTGACCCTAGGGGTCGTTATATTCCTTAGACTCAAAGTTTTGAGGTATGGTTAGTTTTGGACCTCGAATATTGCAAGGTTGCAATAAAATTCCTTGTATTGAAATATGTTCAATAAATGTTTATTTTATCCAAATGAACTCGTCTAAGTCAAGTAGACTATTTCTATTGAAAATGTTATAACTATTTATATAAACATAGCTGGCCAAGACAAAACTGTAGGAATATGATAGTATCCAAGTCAAGTTGGGGTGGGTGAACATTACGACCACATTCATTGTGAACATCTATTTATAATGAAACTTTGGCCAAAGTAATGCATTCATTTTCTGCATGCATTGTTGGTTCACCGCATCTGGATTGCATAACCTATTGGAAAAATCATACTTAGCTAGAGGGTATCTAGGGTTGTATGATTAATAGAGTTATGTAGGATACAACACTATGTACTCAGAAGGCAAATTACCACTGGTCACCTTTGGTCTATACTCCTCGTGAAGGGTAGGGCCACTTCCTATGTGGAAGATGTGTGGGAGATTGCTAGTCTATGGATGGAGGTAAAGCACTGGGAAGATGCTCTCTCTCTCTCTCTCTAGCAGAATACATGCCAAGGCTTGTGATAAAGATGTCAGATTTCCAGATGCAGTAACTCTTGTGACTTGTGTATTAAAAGGCTATGTAAATGATTATCTATTGCAGATACTTGTACTTGTAAAAGATCAATATGTCATATTGATATCATGTTGTCTATTTATGAAAAGAAATTATGCAATATGTTATAACTTGATTTTTAAAGATAAATAAAAAGAAAAAATTTTACCCTCATTTTTACATTGCATGATTTATCTCTTGGTAAATATATATGTTTAGACTCTTTTTAGAACTCGGTTGTTACACTTGAGGCGGTCCATTTTGTTTTGAACCATTTAACCCCTATTTATTAAACTCAAATTCTAGTCATTATTTGACCATTAGGGTGTGGATTAGGGTTTAGACACAAAATAGACAAAAACATGATTTTTTAAGTAAGAAAAAGTTAATTCTGAAAGCATGGGGTACTGCCATGTGTAGTCTTGTCTAGAGGATAGGAGCACAAAGCAATACCTTCCCAAATATTAGAAAGACAAGACTAAATACAAGTAGGTGTTCAAATGTGAATAGAGTTGTCTCTAACGTATTATGTGCATTTAGGGACAATCGTTATGCTAGATGGTCAAAAGTAGGTATAATCTTGGTTAATAAATCAGGGTGCTAAATGTGAGTGATAAACTAGAGGAATAAGTGCTAAGTGTGCACTTTTCATCTCTACATTTTACCCCCACTTTAGCGTATATATGAGATACAGTGAATCACATATGCTAAAGTAAAAGTACAAATCATATTAGTTATGCCTAATCAAAAGGATACTAAAGAGTTCTTTCTTGATGTTGTTTTCTTGTCTTCTCTCAAGCATCATCCTCATATATAGAAAACACGTAGCGAGAGAAATAAAAAATACACAACAAAATATCCTAAAAAGTAAATTTTCATGTTTTAAGCAATCTAATTTTATCTTGTTAAATTAAGAAGGTAGTCATGGAGATGTAACTAAGTTAGCCTCCATGAAATCCAAAAGTAGATGTTGAGTTGGTAGAGGGGATCATGTTGTATGTGACAATCATGGAATTGTTACCAAGTTGGCCTCCATAAAGGATACAATCCATGATTGGTGGTTGGTGTAGGATCCATAGAGGATCGCTTTATCTAGGTTGGTGTAGGATTGATTAAGAATCACTTTAATCAGGGTGGTGGTGTATGACTAATCAAGATTTACTTTAACTAGGAAATTTTGGTGGACTCATGAAGATCACTTAAGCATTACACGATGATTTTTATGTGATGGATATATACCCCCTTCAAATTGACTGTATATGAGAGGATGCGATCAATTTGAGGTAGGGGAAGAGAGATGTTTGGAAAATTTTAGAATGCCAAGTAAATAATTGTGTTGGCCTAAAATTTGTTTGTAAAAAGAACGTGATTATGTAAGCCTGAAGTAGTGAAGAGGAGGGGAACAAGTGGGTGTTGCCCCCAAGGATTGTTAGGTGTGTTGTACACCTTGCAAACCTTGCAAATTCTAATATCATGTAAATTGACCCCTCTTAGAATGGAGTGCCACCCTTAAAGGAATCTTGAAGACTTCTCATATGACACATCATGCCACATTGATTGTATGTTGTCATGTGTAAGAGAGCATTGATATTTAGGGTCACAAGTAGGCTAGGTGGAGCATATTTGATTAGTTAAATGTAAATTAGTTCTCCAAATTGAAGTGCTTGGTTTGGCATGGTTAACTCTTTGAATTGGGAGTTACAACTATGCATGTAAGGTGTTGGAATTGATGGCATGAGCTAGGTGTTCCATTTTGGGACCATAGTTTTGACCATTGGATTTGGAAACAACCTTTAGTTTCCTAGATTGTTATTGCCTACAAATCAAGTGGTTGTGTTGGTGCTTTTACATGATTTTATTTTATGGGTACATGTTAGAATTACTCTAGACATAGGGTTGAAGATCTCTTTTAGCATAGATTGAATTATCTATTGTATTATGATCTTTTCTAAAATAATATAAATAGAGTGGTGTTGCGTTTTATTAGGTTTCTCCCATATGGATATCATAGGGTAAACCTTATGTTGTGTGGTGTTATTATTGTCACTCTATTGATTTAATTTAGATCATGTAACCTATATAGTGTAGTTCCTCTCTTAAGATTTTTTTTATTTTCTTTTATTTGGTATCAAAGGTAGTTAGCTTGTCAGATTCATGAAAGGAGGGTATTTTGACCCTGAAATAATCTTTGTTTGAGTGGGAACTTTGCATAGGTGAACTCAAGTTTTTAGGTACAAAAGATAACAAGCATATCTAAAATAGAGATTGAGAAATTCAATGGACATAACTTTTAGCTATGGAAGCTCAAGATGGAGGATCTACTTGTAGATGGCGATTGGTGAATTGTTGTGACTAGTCAAAAGCCCACAAAAATGTGTAATACACCTTAAAAAGTGGCTAAATTTTTTTCTTTCATTTAAGCAATAATTACAAATGTATCCCATATTATGCATATAAATAATCACAAAAATCAATAAAGTGAATTTTATTCATTCGATAATCCCACAAGTTCATAAATAGTACAAGTAATGAATAGTACAACTTATTCAAATATACAATGGGTCGAGTACTACAACACTCATCAATAATTACAATAAGTACAATAGACCATTAAGCCATCTGCCAAATATACAAAGTGGTCTTAATACAAAGTACAAGATGCGTAAGGAGTCTCTAGCTCAAATCCTCAAGATAATCCCTCCAAACTCTAGTTGTTGTTGGAGAAGGTATTGAACCCACACATTGAAGGAACATAATCCTCCCCAACCATCAATCTAGCAATGAAGTATTCAATTGATAACCTAAAAGTGTGGAATACAACAACACTAGTGTTTATCTTATTAGTTCATCCCTTTTAAAATACACAAGTATTTATTCAAAACCATAGATCAAACAACTTATCTATGACATTCCACTTTAACAACATATGTTCGCAACAACAATCACACAACAAACCTAACAAATCATTACAACACATCATTTCAAACAGATAAAAAACATCTGAACTCAAGCATGTAACACAACAAGACAAAATTACAATAATAATAACACTCACACAAAATAATATCAAAATGTCGCACTCCAAGATGTACCATACCACACCAACATGTCAACTCCCAAATTGGTAGTGTACCTCTACACCAACTACTGCACATAAAAAATAAGGCTAACCATAACAAACACAAACCATGCTACCTCACTAGGTAGAATAGTGTGCACACTATATCAGGGCACATGACTTCAAATCAGAGACTCTCATAGCTTTAGTCATGGAAGGTGATCAATATTGTAAAACATAGTTGTGGATCCTCTGCCAATGAGATCACTAAAGCTTATGTGATGTGGTGCTTATGGCAAGAAGAACAAGCTCCAATCCTCATGCCAACCTATCTTAAGGGGACAGTGATCTTTAAGTGTGCTAAATAAAAGTAGAGAAGGTGATGCCAAAATGTATCCATCTAGAATAAGGACACCCAACTTCTCATGCTCTGATCTAACCCTGTCACCTCTATGATAAACAAGATACTCAAATTATCATGATAAGATAGTTAGGTGTTGAGAAGTTGGGGATAGACTTGAACCCATCATTTTCTTACTCACAAAATACACCTTTCACCTAATTAGTTTTTGGCTCACCAAGGAGACATTACATTACCTAAAAAATTGGATTCACATGTATACATTAAGACAAACTCATCCTAACTAATTCAATAAAAGAAAGCACACCCAACAATATATATTGACTTCTATTCATTCTTATAGTTAAAGTACAAACTATTAGACACACTAACACTATAAGTCGTGCTTAGATTTATTAGTCAAGTCAAACTATAGCTCAATTTAGGGACACCAATGCAATTGAGGTAAACTAGTGCAATTTAGGGATACTAGAACAATGTATATAGAATACAATGTGCAATTAATAGACACTAGAGCAACTACATTGTAGTCCTTGATATACACTTTAGTCTTGATCTAATTTCTTAGAATTTTATACCCAAAACTCTTCCCAAGTTTATTCTAAGTCTTCTCTTATAATTAACAGAAATATGACAAATTAATAATGTAGAGATAGTAAAACAAGTTCCCAAGATATTTAAAAAACCCAATTTCCAATAAATTTAGATATTTGACTTTTAGTCAATGAATCAAATCATTCTCCAATCCTTGTTTGTACACTAAATTTAATCAATCAAATAGTTTAGATCTATCAATAGGGCTTACTAACTCACTAGCTAACACCCTTATCACAATTCCAAATTCACTCAATTCCATGTAATATCATGAGTAAACTACTCTAATTTAGTAATTAAACATTAAGTATAGTCATTTACATGTTGAGATTTTAGTCATACAAAATCTAATATTATCAAAACCCCCATTTTACTAAGAAAATATTCTCCCTAAGTTGGTCTTTCTAACATAACAAAGTTTCAAAACACCATTAGATTCCCAAATTAAAACATTAATTTCATATTCTTCTTAGTTTCAAAATTTATTTATAAATCATTTTAGAGAAGTTTCAAATCTAAATACATTCAATCTCTAATCTCTTCTATGGATTTCCCTATAGTTCTTCCTACACAAGAAACCCTAGATTTCTTCATCTAATTTAACCTAGTTTTTACAACTTAATTTCAATGAAGTTTCCAAATCATTCTATATTTCTTTACTATCGTGATCTTTTCTAAATTGAATTTTAACAACAAACTCCAATAAAATAACAATTTCCTATTGATTTGTTTTTTAACAAGAAAATATTCAATCAATCAAAGCATCATCTCTTTCACAATCAAGATCCTAAGTTCTTTATTAACCCAATTGAAATATTCTTTAAAGAAATTCCATGTCAAGATCCTACCTCAATTCCTTGAGCAAATTGAAAACAAATTGATGAAGACCAAACACTTGCAATCATAATCCTTGAACATTAGAAAATCTCTTCTAAATGTGTGTGTTCTTACTAGAATGCAATAATCTTCCTAAAAATTATTCTCTTATTGAACAACATTTCACCCCTTGGGAAGAAATTGAACTACAGATGTGCGTAAGATATCTTCCTAATCTAGATAGGAATATGCAGGAATAAGGATTAATGTCTCTAAATTCTGCACATGGTTCAAAGACAATGATGGAGCCCTAAATGATACCTTTAAATGTTTCTCAAAGATCTCTAAGCTAATGCAAAATTGTGACAAATACTAATATGATGAATTAGGTATAATAAAATATTCAACTTATAGTAATCTTGGATGTATGGTGCTCACTATAGACAAAACAATTGGACTGATGAGAATCTAGTACTTCTACAAAGGATAATGATTGAGTCAAATATGTGGACTCATGAATATCTAGATAATCTATCACTATAGATGCAAATATAGGTAGAGAAAGAACAAGAGGGTCTAAATGTGCCCTCATGACATCTGAAGAAGATGATGGTGATGCAAATCCATCAATTTTTTCATCAAATAGAAGACAAATATCCTCAATTATGTCTTCCAAATTTATAATGTGGGACTCTACAAACATGGATGACATCTTCGGTAGAGATGTGTTCCAATCAGGTGGATTTGGAAAATTGATATCAATATTCTATTGCAAAGAGTCACTGGAATCCATAGATGAATAATTGGCTTTGGATGTAGCAACGGGTGATGATGGGAGAGATGATATGTCAATGCAAGTCATTAGACTATATTGGTCACCCCCAAATCATGGTGTTGTCTCACAAGATGTTTGAGTGAGACCATATGATGATTCTATAGGTGTTGAATTAGAATGATCAGGTAAAGTAATAGTATGATCATGAAGAAGTTGTTTCATTTCATCTCTTTAGTATGTCTTTTCTTCCCACAATAACCATGTTTGATTTTCCATTTATTAGGAGGATTACGAAGAACACTCAAATAGAAAAAAATTAGTATGAGACACATGATCTCAAAACCATAAAATAGAAATGCAGAATTAGAAGATTACCCCCCGAAATGATTAGTGCTATAAAATAGGCCCCCTACAAAAATAGGAAAGTTTTGATTACAATTTTACAACTTGGAACCCCAAATCATCCATTTATAACTTACAACGATTTTTACAATTTAAAAAAAAAGGGCTATCCAAATATAAAATTTACTCATACAATTGAAATCCTTGTGATTTTCTAATAATTTTCAAAAAAATAGCAAAATTTCAATATCAAAGATGAAAGTTATGCCTTGTCGAAACTTAATAAAAAATGAACTTCATAGGCCAAAAAACAGTTAAAAACAACACAATTTGGGGAATGAAGTTAGTCACTATGTAGTAGATGAAACCAACTTTTTGTTAGTGTAAATAGTGTCATTATCTAACTAGTTTAAATATCACCTCTTTGAAGGATTAACCTATTCACACATAGGCTTAAGCTTACTTAGGTCTTTTAGGAGTTTGTCTCATTTCGACATGTTTCTTTAGTTGTATGAGACACCTCTTTCATTTTGGCTTGTCACTTGCCCTCACACATGTCATGTGAGTTAGACAAGTGTTGCATGCTTGTAGGGGTAGTTAGTAGTTCAGTGCTACCTTCTTACCTCCTCCTCCTCCTTACCTATTTATGCAAGGCTTCTCATTGTATTTTACACTCTCATTGTAAATGATGGATATTCTCTTGTGCTCCATTTTTCACTTGTGGAAGATTTCATTCTTTGTGTTTGCTGAGCTTGGCTGCTCCAACATGGTATCAGAGCCATGCTTGCACATTCCTTCTCGAATCGGTGACTCCAGCACTTAGTCCTATCATTGGAGTGTCGTGGATTCAAATGGACTATTCCGTTGAGTTTATAAGGCATGAGACAGTCAAGATGACCCTTCAAACGACATTTTTCAATAAAGTCAATTTTTTTTAAAAAAATTACCCCTAGGGTTTGTAAGGCCTCCAAATCCGTACCGTATGGATTTTTTTGCCAAGAATGGAAAAAAATTTAGCAGAGGGCAATTTATGCCCCTTGCAACTGAGAGAAATTTGTTTTTGTTCAAAATATTGTAAAAAAATGATTTTTTTTTTTGTAGAGGCACTTAGGCCCCTGTAATTTTTTGTATTCTGGGTCAATTTTTTATTGTGCAGGATTGTTTGTAGTTTTTGTGGCCTGTCAGCCTCTACAAGCTCCTCACATAGACCTTGCCTTCTGATCTCTGTGGCCCTATCGCCCACCCACCATTGTCGTTTCACATCATAGTTTCCAGGGTTCCAAACCCTTCTGTGTAGGAGGTCAAAGTCATTTGACCTCTCAGGTCTCTCTTTTTGGCAAGTTCAGCTCTCGTGAGCCCTGTCCCATTCTTCTATGATCAGATCTTGGTGCATTGGCCCTGTTTCTTTAGTCTCCATCTCGTGCCCTTGGCGTCTCGGCTCATTTACAGGCCTCGCGGCCACATATGCAAAAGACTGGCCTCTACGTGCCAGTTTTTGGGCATTTGAGGCCCTTCTTTGAGCCCCCTTGTGTTTGATCTACTTCGTGGTTTTGCACATCACAACCATTAGGTTGCCATTATTATTCTCTGTCTTTGTTAGGCCGACAGTTACACTATTTTGCTTAGCATTTGTTGCTCAACATTTGTTGTTAACTATTTTTAAAGTCGCCCTATAGTGGTTAATTAACCACCATCTTTTTTATGTTACATGCACATCGTATGTTAGGGTTTATGTAACATTATATGTAACATTGTTAACAACTATTGTAACCTCAACACCAAATGTAACTGTAACATTCAAAGTGCCTCAAGTAGGCCTTTTTTTTCATTTTGTGACAACTTTTGCCCATAGAGGTCATTTTTCATAAAATTATAGTCAACGGAAAGGTGTTTCTATGTACTTCCCTGCAGCAAAGTCAATGTAAAAAAAAATTGCCTTTTTTTGATGGGTTTTTAATCCCCAAACCCCTTTGTACTCGCAAACTTTGATAGGGAATAACTTTTGCTCACGACATTGAAATTTCGTGATTTTTTTTTTGAAATTGCTGAAAATTTTGCAAGGAATTCATTAATGTAGGTAAAATTCAGATTTGAATAGCCATTTTTTAAAAATTTGTAAAATTTTTTGTGTTATAAACGAATGATTTGGCTTCCAAACTTGCACAAATTGTACTTCTTCTCTTGCATATCTTTCTAGGGGGGCTTCTAAACCAATCATAATCCTTTTTTGGGGGGAAAACTTTCATTTCTTCTTTGATAGTGCTTGAAATTTGATCATGTCTCAAACACACAACCCCTTCCATTTGAGTATTCTCAATAAACCTCGTAAGAAATGGAAGATCAAATGTGGATATTATGGGATAAAATGACATACAACAGAAGAATGTCATCATCGCAAAATTGATGAACTAAGACAACAAATTCTTCATGCATATCAACTTTCTATTGATCTTAATAAAGCAATTGCAGAAAAATCTCGTCTCGTCTCATCTTTGTATAGCTTCTCCCTAAGTTGCACTTAAGGTGAGGTGTTAGTGTAAATAGTGTCATTATCTAACTAGTTTAGATATCACCTCTTTGAAGGATTGACCTATTCACACATAGGCTTAAGCTTATTTAGGTCTTTTAGGAGTTTATCTCATTTTGACATGTGTCCTTAGATATATGAGACACCTCTTTCATTTTGACTTTCCACTTGCCCACACACATGTCATGCGAGTTAGACAAGTGTTGCATGCTTGTAGGGGTAGTCAATAGTTTAGTACTACCTTCCTACCTCCTCCTTCTTGCCTATTTATGTAAGGCTTCTCATTGTATTTTACACACTCTCATTGTATGATAGATATGCACTTGTGCTCCATTTTTCACTTGTGGAAGGTTTCATTCTTTGTGCTTGCTGATCTTGGTTGCTCCAACACTTTCCAACACCTATTCAAGCTCAAAAAATACCTCCTAGATTGCAATCCATGTTTGGAGGATTGGGGGATGTGAAATAGAAAAATTTAAAAGTAAGAGGGTCCATTTGAATAATTTTTTCCTCCTTCATAGGGGGAGCTCTACATCCCTACAATTCTTCCCCCAAATTATATATTTCATTTTCTTCCTTCGTGAGCTTGAACTTCTCTCCATTAATTTTCTCATGGAAGGCAGTTAAGACACTCATCAAATCTATGCCAATGATTCAATTTTATCATCTCTCACTACAAGAGCCCCTTCAAGAGATTCTATCCTATGACTCTTCTATGACTCCATCTCATTTTTCAACAAAATTTTGTAGTCTTTCTTCTAGTTTAGTTTTTAGAGAAAGAATGGTACTATCCCTATCTACTAATGTTTTCTTTAATTTTTATTTTCTTCTTATTTTTGTTTGATCATTAGTTTACCTTTGGATAGGGCTAATACTTGAAGAGTTTTTTGTCTTGTGATGATGTGTCTAGCTCCTTGGTTTGTTCTTGAAATTCTAGAGGCACTTTTTCTTTATCAGGGATCCTATGTATAGGAGAGGTGTCCTCTAAAGCAATTGTGACTTCTTCATAATCTAGAGATTCTTCAAAAATGTCCTCAAAGGGACATATTTGGGCCATGATTATCATGATTTCTATTACCACTCACTCTTCTCTAGAGATGGAGGGAAGTGGTGGTTCTCTTTTATGCCTTCTATTCTTCTATAGTAGAGGTGACTTATTCTTTATTGTTGTATTATCTCCCATATCCTCATCATTAGAGTCAAAGATAATGATCTCTGCACTTATTTCCCCAACACTAGAGCAAGGTTGTTTCCTTTTCTTCTTAATTGATTTTTCTAAAATTGGCTCCTCTAGAGTAGATTTCTCTAAAGTTGTACCTCTTCCCTACTTCTAGGTTGTTTGTTCGAAGTTGGTGGCTCTAAAAATGGCCTCTTTGGAGTTGTGTTGGTGTTATTTGTGGATAACCCAAGTATTTGTTTTTGTTTCCTATGTTTCCCTTCAAGAAACCTCTACCATTTCTTCTCCCCTACTAGCTTTCCTAGAAAATATTGTTTTTATAGATTAACTGGATTAGGCCATGGTGCTTCTCCCAATCCCTATCGATATTTGTTTGTCATAAATTGGAGAGAGGCAAAGAGGTACCTATTGTGTGGTCTCACAACACACCCCATTTTGCCCCAACAAAACAAGGACCTAACCTTTTGCTTTTGTGTTGCTTGTGTGTTTTATCTCTTTGGGCGGTATGGTAAAGTTCCATTATTCAATCTTTAAAAATTCAAACTCTAAATTGTCCCTAGCAAAGGTCATCAATGGATAGAAAATTAAATTCTGAGTAGCTATGCATTTTACATCATGTCAAAATTCCTTAAAATGAGTGAGTTATGACTGGTAAAAGTTTTGGTCTACTGGATAGTCTGGTCAAAGGGATGTGGATATTACAAACTTAATATCCTGTTCATTCTCAATATCCATATTTGTGTCCTTTGTTATATCCAATCTTTATATTACCCTTGACCACTTAAACCTTACATGCAGACCTAAAATAATTATTAAATCGAGTTAAGTTGATAGCCGCACATACAGGGGGATATAATGTCTTATCGAATATCTATATCCATATGCTCCTGAAACCATCAAATTTATCACAGTGAATCTTGAAACCATCAATTGGATAGATTATTTGATATAGATATTTCGCATCTGCCAAATATCCATATCCATGTCAAATACCCATATCCTTGTGACGCCTGTCAAATTTGTTCTCGACACTAACATTATGAGGTGAGGATATTTAGCATAGGATATTTCATATGGATATTTAGTTTTGAATGTCGATATGCAAATATCCATATGCTCACCTTGTTTTAAATCTTGTCTTTAAAACCCAAATTGTTGACTTTTCAAAGGGATATTTGTGACATGGATATTTTACACTCGTTAATATCCATACCTACCCAAATGTCCACATCTATATCTTGAGCACGAGTGTGGCTCCACGTGTCCCTATCGTTGACTTTTCAATGGGATCTTTTTTTATATGGACATTTTCGCAATAGATATTTTGTATATCCTAATTTTCAAAGGCAAATTCGATCTTGATACTTGTTTCTTCGGTCAACAATGTTTGACCAAGACCATTTGCTGATGACATATAGACATGCTGATCAGACATTAACATACTGCATATCCATATCCAGACCTCCTCTCGCATTTAATGCTATGTATAAAAGCTGTAGGCTTTTTGAATTTGAAAGTGTGCCTTCTGACACTTGTACTTTTCTCCCGCGTATGCATTGTAAAAGCCAACCTAACCGTGAGGAAAGTAATTAATAGGCCCTAATTGGTAGTTTTTCTAAGGCTAAAGGCAAATCCATCCATTATTGTTAATTACCTAGTTATCTGATCTAGAATTATAGAGCAATAAAAGAGATAAAAAGTGAATTACATGTGACTAAGGTAAATCTGTAGCAATTGAAGAACAATGTTACAAGGAATAGAATGACAAGCACAGTCAGAATGATGTCCACGTGCCCATCTACATGTTAAAGGTTGAGGTCATAATTTCTAGGTATGAATACGACAAACCCTACCAGTCATTTTCATAGTTACTAGTCATTTTCACAAGGGCAGAGGGTAAAATTCACGTGATCAAGGTAAGTCGTTGGGTGATTTCTTGTTTACATATGGGTTAAGGTGGATTTCAAGTTAATGTAAAGGAATTTAAGCTAATCCATTGGTTTAATCTCTAAACCCTAAAACTCATTATGGATTCATGTATGTTGCAGGATGAAATGACTCAAAAGAGGATAGATCTCCGAGATGCAGAGTTCAAGTGGGACTTATTCCCTGTTCCCAGTGACAGATGCCTCAAATTTGGTCACACCAGTGATACACACTGCGGAAATACAGATTTTGATGCCTTTAAGGCACGGATGCTGTCTGGTGACGGAAATCCTATAATGTAAAACATATACTCCACAGGAATGTTTAATGCAACAGGTTTCCCATATGCTGCAGATGCACTAGAGCTAGTTATAGAGTGTGCCAGTAAATGCAACCTGAATAATTGACGAGTAGAGAGCAAGGGGAGGGTATATGCTGACCTCTCGGTGAAAGGAATTCTAGAGGCATTCAAATTACCTACTGTCCACAACATGTGTCAAATCGACTTAGCCGCATTGAAGGCAAAATACACTAGCGGCCTAAGTGATTGTAGGAAAATCATCTTTGCATCATGGAGAGACCCCTCCAACAAGGACAAGGTAGTGGCGAAGATGCTACAACACATGTATAAATATGACTTTTGTCCTGAGGTTCAATATATGATGGTATTGTTAAGAAGGTAGATGCTGGAACATTTGTGCCATGGATGTTTGGGTTAATCCGATTAGTAAAAGATAAGAAGGCCATCTATTCTTGGGATAAGCTTATCAGTGACTCCTTGCATGAGGCCCTAGTAGTATGGAACAATAGGAAACATTTGTTTTACGTGACCTCATACATAGTATATGCGTGCACTTTCAAGGCACGTCCTGTAGGGCTAAATACTTTTGGGAGGTTAGGACCTTAGCCCATGAATCACATAGTGTAGGACCATTACCCACAACTGGAGAGGAAAATGTCAATTCAGTACTACAAGGTTGTCAATGATTGCTTCATCATGCACTTGGTAAGGATGATGGAGGATGACTGAGCGAGGAGAATTTCAAAGGAAGCCTGAGAGCTTATCCAGCCCCATGGTGGTTGGTTTATTCAATTCCCAACCTACACTTACATCCGGATGGAAGGCTTTGATGGAAACCCATTCATGTTGCCAAGGTACCCCACTGATAGGGCGATGCTATTAGAAACAATGTGACAGATCATCCCCTCGTATGAAGCCTATCAGAAGAAGAATAAGAGAGGACACATTAAGTTTCCATTAGACATAGATTGGTATGTTTGCGGAACAATAGACAATGCAAGGAAATCTGAAGCGGAACTATACGCATTACATCTTCAATTATTCCCATTGGATAGATATTATGATCCTTACAATAGGATGGAAAGATATGTGAGTAAGAAGCTTCAGCATGAGACACATCTAGAAGACTTCTGGGTGGACTGCATCAATGAGCAAGAAGTTTAGAAAAGAGGGTATCAACGGTTGACTCTCAACCAAATCAGGACCTTGGGCTGCTTGTAGGTTCCTCCCCAGTTGAAGTTAGATGATGGAAAGGATATCATTGATCCTGAGTATGAGGAAAGGCAAATATATAAAGAACCTTTATCTCTCCCAGATTGGACTGTAGAAGAAGAGACATCCATTGAAATCATAACTGCAAAAGTTGTGACCATCACTAAAAGATGGGTGGATAAGAGTCTAGCAGAGTTGAAGGCTAAAGGAATAGCCATCACTTGGGATAAGAAGGGGAAGATTTAGAATATGATGACTTCCTCATTCACAAGAGGCAAGTCATGGAAGTAAAGTTGGCACAACCTAGATCCTCTGCAGCAGGGGAAGAGATAACATCTGAGGGCATAACTATAGCTACTCGACCTTCACCTACCAGGGAGACACCCGTACCAGCCATCCCCATCAATGCCACAACTATAGAAGGAAGAAGGGGAGTGGATGTATTGGGAGGGGTAAACATCCCTAAGAAAAAGAGGGAAGCTCCCACACTGATGAGAGGGTCAACATCAGGACATGCTGAGGTCTATGCAGAAGTTGCAACGAGGCCAACCAAAATGGAACAAATGTTTACTCAAAATCAACCTCAAATATATGTAGCTCCACCTGTTGCACTGCAAACACATATAGTAGCACAGGTACAAATCTTTCTTGATCATGCAATGGTGGTGACAAAAGAGTTGCAACATAATGTCCCTATTTCACAAATTATACAAGTGAAAAAGGAAATGGCTGAGGAAGCCAGAGTGACAAAATAGGTCATTACCCTTGAGCCAAATTATTGATCTATCTGATGACGAGGTCACAAGGGATGTAACCTGGACTCCATTTGGTTCACCCACTATACCTCCCCTACATGCCCAACCAGAGGTGCTACAAGAGGCTCAGGCCCAAGACAACCAAGAACAGGATGTACAGGGGACTAAAAATCTTGAGCCTGCAAGGGATCCTGAGATACAGGATATCTCAAATATAGTAGTGGTAGAATCATCCCAAGTCCCTGTGCAACATGGCCAGTTGGATATCCTGGTCAATACAATCACAAGTCATAAAGTTGTGGACTTATCATATATCCCAGGGGTAAGTACAAGAGAAGAGGAGGCAACTCAAGACAAATCAGGGCAAGAAGAGATGGCCCAAGATGTAGAAGTGGCTGAGGCCACCCATGGAGTTCATGCATATGAAGAAGATAGATCAACAGAGGGACACATGGAGAAAGAAATAGAGCAGCCTCCTGAGCAACAATAAGAATTATCTGAGCAACATGCTCAAAAGAACAGAGAGGATGAGGAGATGGCTGAAACAGGGAAGGGTATTGATATCCTTTTGTAGGTTCCTCAAGAGAAAGATCAAGAGAAATATCAAGAGGAGGAACATCATGAGGAACAACAACAAAATCTGGATCAGGACAATCAACCCAGGCAAGAAAGGGATTATTAGGAGGGGAATGAAAAGGGTCCAGATGGAACCGACATTGAAGATATAGCTAATAAGGATGCTCACATTGTGCAATACCATATCAAAGTGTACCACAATGGTTGTCATCAGAGGTAATTCAACCTTCTATTGAACCTGCACCCTTTGATTTTAAATCATTATTTTCATTAGAAGATGTAAAGCCCAGGCGTAAGGCCAGGGCACTATCAGCAATAAAAATAGATGTTATCACTGGGAGGAGAACAACCCAATTCGTTGTGCCTACAGTCAACAAGAATAAATGAGAGATTGTTGCTGGAGAGTTCCAGATAACAACCATTGATTTAGGGCATGCTATAGCAACGCAAGAAATAGAACTCAAAGGGAGTACTGAAGCTGTAGCTACTTGGATGTAGATGATCAAGATGAAAAATAAGGAGTTAAAAGGGTAGAATGCTCAACTCCAAGCATTCATTAAGGGGTTGATCACCCCAAGTACACAAATAATAGAGGCACCAGTTGCATTAGCTTTGGTGAGCCAAGATGAAATAAGTGGACTAGATGCCACAAAACACCAAGAAAATATCATGCAGAAGTGGTTTATCACTTTCTTGATTGAAGGTGAGGAGGTTATCAGGATAGCCTTATCCAACTGGGATACATTGACCCATATTCAGAGGAAAACAAATCAACTGAAGATGGAATAAAAGGAGGCTGAATTGTTCAACTTCTGAGCACTAAGTTTGTAATTTTTGCAACTTTTGTGATCTCTCTCAAGGTTCTCTCTCAAGATCGATGTAAATGTATATGTTCTTTGCATACTTAATGAAAATGGAGCTATAGATTACTTCTTGATCATATATATTGCGTAATCTTCTGTTGATTTCTGATGTGTGATTGTGAATTGTTGCATTCTCTTGAAGTGCATTCAATTAATTACATATTGTCATTAACTATCCTTTGAAGATTTGTACCGACCATGCGTAATTGAGGAACATCATCGTGAAGTATGGTTTGGTTTTGCTTCTTTTCATGACAGTATTAGAGTATGTATGTGGATCATTGACCAAAACATAATAATTCTAGGATTTCATTTTATAATCATCATCTTTCGATTTCGTTACATAAATAATCATATATAACTACAAATCATAAGTAAATACTATAAGTACATGTTGAACTGGTACAGATAACGATATATCCAGAGCATATATAGTGAGAATTGTGGGTTATAGCAAATATCATTCAAATAATAACAAATATCAGTTAAATGCATGCTTGTAAGCACATTCTTTAAGCCAATTTAAGGTTAAGAGGCAAAGATTAGTTCAAACAAAGATAGTTTCTGTTAGGGTAAAAATGGGATAAATTCAATTTAATAACATAAACCCAAACATCAATAGAATATGAAGGAAAAGGAGATTCAAATAACAAACAGATGATACTTACAACCTTTACCTTGCGTCTTCCATTGGTTGCCTATCAAAATCGTCCTTGTGTGTATGAAATAGGGCCTTCAGTGAGTGCACTTCTTTGCTTTGTCAAGAATGTCGATTGAGAATGGCTATGGTAATGTCGTAATGAAGAGAAGCTTCACAACGATGGTAGTAGTGCCTAGTGCGTAGTAACAAAAGTGTGATCACAAGCAATGAAGGAATTGGTGCCAAAGGCGCATTGTAATTCCTGTAGAGTAACGATACTTAAAGCTTGGATGAATAGAATAGAAGAATGAGGTTCAATTTATAGACTTGGGAGAATGAAGATCAACGGTATAGAAAGAATGAGAAGATCAACGGTTGAGAACAGTTGAGGAACATGCAACAAATAAGAAGACAATTGTCTTGCTTTCTTTTGCATGAGAGGATTTGCTAAGAATAGAAGAATGAGTTAAAGCAATTAAAAGAATATAATAATCAGTTAAGTGATTTAAAACAAGAAGAAGGGATTTGCATGAGAATAAGAAGATATTTTGCTTTATTAAATATTAAGAATATTTAATTGCATGCGCAAGAAGATTGAATTATATTTAGAGATAACTCAATTTAGAAGAAAAGACAACTTAAATAAATAATTGATTTATTTAAATTTAGAGAAGATATTATTGGAAGAAAGCAATTAAATAATTGGAATTATTTAATTTAGAAGATAAGAAAGCAAATTAAATAAATAAATTTATTTAATTGTTGTGCATGATTTTGGAAGAATAAATAAAATATTTGATTATATTTTATTTTTGGAGATTGAGAAGATTTAAATAAATTTGATTTGATTTATTTAAATTTGGAAGAATAAGAATTGATTTAATTAAATAATTAAGAATTATTTAATTGTTTGGAAGAATTTAATTAAATAAAGGATTTTATTTAATTTTGCCTTTAGAAGAGGTAATTAAATATTTTGATATTTAATTAATTTAAAAGAATGTGAATCAAATAAATAAATTTAATTATTTATTTATTGATAGAGGAATTAGAATGGAAATAAATATTAAGAATATTTATTTAGACCGAATTGCATCATTTTTAGGCGTATACAGTTTTAGAAGAACTAATCAAAGTTAGAAATATTCTAAGAGTTAATCAACATTGGAGATAGTTGCAGAGGAATTAATCAAAGTTTCGACTGAATTCATATCAATTTGCACAAATCTTAACTAGATATTGTAAGATTTAAATAATTGTCAAAGATATATGCAGATTAGGTGTAATGGACCAAATATTCTTGAATATTGACCAAATTTGTGGAAAACATGAACAAAAGCGTGTAAGGCCCCAACATGGAGAACAACAAGACACGACAACCCTGAGTGATGATCAAGTAGTCAAGACCTGATAGACGAAGACTTGGGATTATGAATTCATTCCAAATTCATCATATCTTTCAAGATGAATGAAGGTTTGTTGTGAAATTTTAATCTTGTTGTGACTAACAAACACATCAACAGATTTAGTGCTAGAAGGGGGGCCATGACTGAAAGCTTTGTATTTCTGCAAGGATCCTATCAATATTTCATCATTTGAGCTAAGTGACTGCAAATATCCCTTGATTAAGAGGAATCGATTATATCTTTGCAAAGATCCAGTCTAAAGCTTCAAAGTTCAACCTAAATTTTTGAGCTGGCTCACCGGCCTACTACTAGATCAAGATTTAGTGGACCTTTGCATGAATTTCCTTTTGTGATGCCACTATCAGACTCAGCTAGTGCACAACCTAGACCTGTTGCCCCTGCGCCACCAACAACCCCTATACAAGTTCTAATGGCATTCTTTAATGTTGAATCACCTCTTCATTTTCTGGCATATAATGATTTTCTGAAGAATCCTGACAAATTATGTCTAAAGTACCATCCATATCAGGATGCTGAAGATCATCTAAGAACATTCAAGGAAGCTTGCTTTAGAGCAAGGATGAAGCACAAAGATGTCATTTGTAGGCTCTTTCCATACACATCAGGGGAAGAAACATACAACTGGTATGTGATTTTGCCCCAGCAGTCCATCAACTCTTGGTTACTGATGGAAAATACATTCAAATCTCGATTCAGAATCACGATTGATGCAACAACTATGTATCATCATTTTGCTGAGATCAAGTGAGGTGAAGGTGAATTCATCACTAATTTCAATGATCACTTCCAGAAGGCATATTCTAAGCTCACAGCTCCATATGTCATTGCTGAGGATGCATCCATGTTAGTCTATTACTCATCCCTTGATCCTTTGATAGCTATATTTGTGAGAAGGGCAAATCCTGGCATTACAACCTTATTAGGTGCATATGCAGAGGCAGTTAAAGTTAATACTGAAATGAAGCAAGTAGGACATGGTCCTGTACCTAGCATAGGACCTCTTGCTTTGCCTAACTAGATGCAACATATCAATGGATCCTTAATAAATCATGTACCAATGATAAATCCTTTACAAGTTCCACCTATTAGTGCAGTTGCTCCCCAAGGGAATGGATAATTGATCATGCACCCTGGATATACTCCTACAGAAGCTAGACCAAATGGTAATGGTAGTTAGGATAATGTAGTGATTAAGGTGTAGGAAGAGAAGGGGATATAAAAGAGATAACTGCTCAGTTGAAGAGATTAACTACCAAAGTAACATAACTAAGGAATCATAATTTTTATTCCTAAAACAATGCTCAAAATCAGCAAAATAGAGGATATCAGATCAGAGGATACAATAATGATAGAGGCTATAATAACAATGGACCGTGACCTCCAAGAGTTTGGAATACTAGACCAAATAATGGAACTTTACCATCACCACTGGACAATCAGGCACCTCCTGAACCTAAGCAAACAACTAGAGTTAATTTGGCTGAAGCTGCCCTCAATAATTGGTGTAGAATCCATAATACTAGCACACATGTGGAGTTAGATTGTCCTCAGTTTAAGATTGTTGCCAGTATTTTCCAGGCAGAAGTTTAAAAAACTGAAGGTGGAGTAAATTTTCATGAGGGAAATGAATTAGTACCCTTGGGATATGAGTCAGCAATGGTCTTGGAAAGCTCCATAGATTATACAGAATGAGTGAACATAGTGCACTAAAATTTCACTCTCGTATGTGAGGAGACAACTTTAGCATTTGAGGATTATACTTTTCGTTTTGAAAAGGATAATGAACTGGAATAAGAGGCAGATGAAGTTCATGCTTTTCAATAGTACTAGAGAGGGCATTAATAGGTCGCCTGGACCTTTGACAAGTTCCATACCACTGAACAACTTCAATACTCCTTCGGATGTAAATGCTAGTAATAATCCAGCACCTCTGAGAGTGAATCAATATCACTTCACATCATCATCCACATTAGCCAAAGGTATGAATGAGCTTTTTGAGTCTGATAAATTAGTCACCTACTTAGCTAAAGAAATCAAGAAGATAAAGATTAGTTTGTCCTTATCTAAGTTGTTAAAACCCCCATTGATTAAGAAGGCTTTCCTCAAATCCTTAGATTAACCTACAATAAAGGAGAATATCCCTAGTAGTATCCCAGCAAAAGATCCTGCATAGAAGGATATTCCTTTCAAACCTAGAAATAAAGGTCAGGTTCATGCTACAGATACCACACAAGTGACATTATACAAGGAGAAAACTGAGTTTCCTTCCTTTCTCCTCACTTTAAAGATATTTGGGAAGAATCTGCATAATTGCTTGGTAGATTTTGGATCATCCACAAATGTCATGCCTTTGTCAATATGTCAAATGTTAGGTATGTCACCTGCTAAATCCTTAAAGAAGGTTACTTAGTTAGATAAGTCTGAAGTCAATGTTGTAGGTGAGTTAACTCATATTCATACGCAATTGGCTTCTAACCCTAGAGTTTAGCATTACATTGACATCCAGGTAGTGGATATCCCTAACACTTATGGCATGCTACTATGTAGAGATTGGTCCAAAACTCTTAATGGATACATGTCCATAGATTTATCACATATGTGGTTGCCTTGGAGAGGTATCCCTAACCAAATCAGGATTGAAGCTGAGCTAAGGATGAAACATATGATTATTGAATACCACCAAAATAATGAAGTGATGTACACAAGTGTGGAACAAGGAGTCTATAGAGTTAAACTTCTAGATGTCACCATAGAAGAAGTCCTGATGTGCAACTATACACAGGAGAATAGTGAAGTAAGTCTAATCACACCTGGGTTAGATTGTTTGGTCAAGACTGACAACAAAATATCAGATGAGGATGGAGGAAGTAGTTTAATTGAATTTGAGCAGTACTTGTCCAAAGAGATCCAAATATATATGTTGCAGGGGATACCACTCAGGCAAACATTATTGGAAGGATGGTGCAGATTGCATAGGACGTCACATTCAGAAACCACATGTGTGTTGTGCCTAGAGATGATTGATAGAAAGGAGCATTTATATTCAGGAGGTAAATTGAATATGCCAAGTAAAGTCCTTGAAGGGATAGAGTCCTAAGCTGAAGAGGCAGGTCCTACTGTGACAAGTCAATTTCATGAGATACAAGGAGATGCGTCAGAGATGGTTAGTTTTGTACCAATAGATGTCATGATGAAGCAAAGTAGAGGTCTAGACATGCATATTACTAAAAACACAAGTAACACGAATATCCATTTAACTGGTACTCAGATGTCTGAATGTCTTGATATTTCAGTTCTTGAGAAATAGGGGATGTCCATACACTAGGAACCATCTAAACTAAAGTGGATTGCACAAGGAAGTGCTACAAGGGATAAAAAGAAGAAAGGTCCTAATAAGAGTTCTCCTGATGATAGACCTTGGACATTGAAATTTGATGGGTCCAAGTCTAAACAAGGTGTCAGAGTAGGGATTGATCTAGTTAATCCTCAAGGGAAGTCCTATCTCACTGCATACAGATTGCAATTTCATTGTACTAACAATATCACTGAGTATGAAGCATTGATTCACGACTTACTTTTTGCATTGAAAAAGAGAGTCAAGATATTACATGTGTTCAAAGATTTTGAACTAGTGTTCAAACAGGCGAGGAAACAATATTCTTGCAATTATAAGAGATTGTCTAGTTAATTGGGTATGGGATTTGATTGAAGGGTTCGAAACCTTCAACATTACTCATGTCCCATGAAAGAAAAATCAATGAGCATATGCCTTAGCCACATCCACAAGCACATTAGAACCCCTGACCGTATCAGGATTAAAGAAGTTCTTAGTTAAATTGGTGTCGGTACCTTCAGTATCGGATAATGTGACCAAATTTCAATTTTTCGATGATCATCAACATACTTTAGATTTCATTGATAATTGTGATGTGTTTGAAGCCCAGGTAATAGATGAACATAATGTTATGTCATAAAATGTCCCCCTAGGACTTTTCCCCCTAAGTTTAGCTCCCAGGTCCCTTAATTTTCATCATGCATGTTAGAAGTTAATCTTGAGACAAAATGACCCGAAACCCATGACAAATGGGACATAGGGGACATTGCAAAGCTTAACCTTGACTCAAAATAAGTCCAGGGCAAGGGCGCCCATGCCCTTGCCCTACCCTATTTTGGCGGGGTCCCAAATTTCAATGTCAGTAAAGTTACCGTTAAAGGTGTTCCTTGTCGACATATTAAGTTTGAATTACAAAATTAAAGCGGGAATGCATATATAAGCATGTTTAGGACTTCATTTTGAAAACTAGATGATTATGAGAATTTGGCAAACTTATGATTTTAGAGCATTCAAGGAATTCATTGTGTTGCAGAGCATACTTGAGTTGTTATTATTGCAGATTTGGCTTCATCTTCTCATGTTGTGAAATATCTTCATCTACTTGAGAGCTACACCTCCGAGGTGATATCTATTTGTGCTTCAATCAATTATTTATCAATTAGTTTTTGCCTCTGTCCTATAAGGACACGCACTCTCTATCTAACAACAATGTTGGAAGGCTTGAATGCCATTCCGAGGCTTGACTGAGGCAAGCTCCTAAACACCACAACCCCCAACCCCTCTTCTTGTGATTGCAAGTGATAGGTGTCAGATCTCGAAGAGTGGAGTTTCAAAGGACTGTGGTAGAGCATAAGGAATTAGGATCTAAAAAAAGGTGGGAAATAGCTAAGGAAGGGCTTGGGTGCTCGCTCCTTTGCCCCTCAATTTCATGTCACAGAGAATCTCTAAAGTGGTTGTAGTTAGTGTCAGAAAAGATCCCGAAGCCCTCAGAGAAAGTAGCACCTTGGGATTGGGCGCCTGCTCTTTAGCCCATGAATTTTTTGTACTTTGGAACTTGAAATCTGGTATGTATCTAATCTATGTTTAGTCTATGTCTGTGCAAGCATTTATCAGGTTTCGTCTGTTTGTTTACGATTTTGCATAATTAGGGTTTTAAGCTTAATCAGACTAAAACTAATACATTAATCAATCAATTCCAAATTTCCCTATCATTCCAAGTGACAACCAACCTATAGTTGAGCCTTCTTGTAGAAGTTGTGATTCAACTCGGTTAAATGTCCTTGAATGTAAGTGGTGAAAGGAGGATCTAGCTAAATTAGCCATCAAATCCCTTGAACCCTCTTTTCATACATTACATTCTGGTGAACCCGTGTTATTTACATTTTTCACCTTGCTGAGTGTTTACATTAGATTTGCATTCAATAATTTCATTGTCATCATATTGCATTTGAATATCTACAAAAAAATTGAAAATTTTGAAAAAATAAGCATCATAGGCTTGCATTTTGACATAGTTTACAATATTTGCATTGTATTTCATCTAAATCATTTAAATCTCTGATATTTACATCAGATCTGATATATATTATAGTAGCACATCATTCTATAATCATTCACCTTGTATTTTCATGCTTTATTTGTTAGAATTTGCTTGAAATTGTGTATTTTTCATATAACCTAGTGTTTGCAAAAGCTAGGTGATGAGACTAGAAATGTCTCATCTAAATTCATCTCTATTTTCTCTTAAAATTAGCATTAAAAGTGGATTTAAATGTAGTTTTATGAATTGTTAGCTTATTTAAAATAGAACATAGATATATATTGGTTTGTTTCTTAGAAGTCTGTTGCAATTTAATTGCTAACATTTTCTAATGTTTATTGGAAAAAAATAGAATGCAGTATGTTTTAAAATGATGCAGAATTAGTCTTGAAGTATTCCAGCCTCTTTTAGCCAACCTTGAAGTATTCTAAAATAACTTTCGGAGCCAATTTTGAAAGTATTCCAGCTTGATTTCAGCCAAAGGTGTTTCAACTCATTTGGCTTGAACCATGGATTTGATATTCTCTCAACCTTTTATTTTTCTACAAAGTTGAAGATAAATTGTTTTGGGAAAATAATTAAAGTAGCAAAAATAAAGCCTTTTCCCCTTAAAAGGATGTGGATGTGTTGTCACTTTGTAATGAGGAAATAAAGGATGTTGTTCCTTTAGCATAGGATTAGTAGAGAATAAAGGAATTTGTTTCCTATATAGAAAGAATAAAGGAATTTGTTTCCTTTAGCATAGGAGTAGGAGAGATATGTGTAGAGAATAAAGGGAGTTGTTCCTTTATCATAGGAATGGGAAAGACAACTGTATTTATGCTTTCCACTAGTTTAGGGAGTTGGGTGAAGATCTTCAATGTATAAATAAACTTCTCAATTCTAAAGAAAGGAGTTGTTATTTTGGCAAATTTTTGGAATAAGAAAGCTACAACAGTTTTAGAAGTAAATTTGTAATATTTTGTTGAAGAAATAAGATATATGGAGCATTGAGCACAAAGTTGGGTGAATGATCTTCGTCCAATTCCAAGGGAGGAGCAAGCAAGTTGTGTTGAAATTAAGGAACACTGAGAGGGGGGGTGAATTAGTGTTCTACAAAACTTATTATTTTGTTCCTTTATTAATTTACCATATACATTCAAAAGAAAGAAACATAAACTCAAGAACAACAACAAAATCATCACACACGAACACTAGGATTTTTACGTGGAAACCCGGTTAAGGGAAAAACCACGGTGGGGGTTAACCCACAAGATTTTATACTCTGTTAAAAGTATTACAAATGGGAAGGCACATGCCTTCGGGCACACTGTCCAAAGCTCACTACTTAAAGGAGGCTCACTGCCTACAAGATTAATTACAAAGAGTTCATTGAATACTTGAACTGAAGAATAACATCTAATAATGCAACATTACAGATCCTGGGATCAATATACTGACTTCACACACTTCATCTCTCACTGCCTTATTTTACTATTCTTCCATGATTCGAGCCTCAAATCTCTGCTTTGCACTTGATACTACCTTACTTTGCACCTCTTATCTCATATTCACACATCCATACCCCAAAATACTCGAATCCATTGGTCATATATATCCACAACATGAAATTTCATCAACTGCAGTCGGCCTTGAGAAAACTTAGGAACTATTTTAAGAACACCATTCTGTTGGTTGAATCCATGCACAAACATCAATGTGGACCAAAAACTATGTATTGAAGTCACCACACATGTTGGCCAATACCATTGGATCTCACAAATTGCTCAACTAAAAACTTTTCCTAATCCGCACAAGGATCAAACACCAAGTCAGCCTGTTCTTCACTGGACTGAACTGTCTATCCAAAACCTGATACTTAGATGCTTGTAACTTTCAATTCCTTCATTATCGGAGGCTAAAATTTTGGATTTAGGTAGCCCTGACATCCCTTAACACTCCCTCAGATCTACAGCACAATATGATTACTTGTGGAGAAATGCGGGCCAAAATGCTGGACCCTGTTATATGCTCTGTTCTTGTCTATCTGGACTTAGACAAATCTGCAATCTGACTTCCGGTATGATCAAATGATACAATGCGGATGTGTAAGATAGATTTAGTTGCCATCAATGACAACACCTGACATGCCTAGCAGTGTCTCTTGCCAACAATCTCCCCCTTTTCCATTGATGGCAACACTTAGTGAAAAATGACTAAGTGTTAGAACAGTTCCCCCTTACTGTGTACACTTGTGATTTCCAATGCTCCCCCTTAGATGAATTCCTCATTTTTCACTGCTTTTCACTCCCCCTTTGACATCAATGGCAAAGGCTGAGATCCGCATACCAAAATTCACGCCAAAACTCTATGTACATACTTCCACATATGAACATAGTCCTTAAGCCTTGTTCATCAGCAAAAAGATATCAGCAAAAATGTTTTTCAACCGTGTCAACTCACTGTCCCAGTTCTTCTTTATGCTGCCCAAAATAGATATATGCCCACTAAACAAAAATGCCTATGATTCTTCCTTTTGAAGATCAGTAGGATCACTAGTAGCAATAACAACTTGGGATTCTACCAATATATCATACATAGTCTCTAAGTTAAGGGAAATCAATCGTCGGAGTTCATCGAATCTACCCAAAACTTTAACCTTTTCCTTCTCCAAATTACTCAATTCATTTCGCAAACTCACTACTTGACATTCTTTAGTTGTTACAGACTCAGTTAAAGGACTATAAGACTGAGAGATGTTAGACAAATTAAGCTCTAAGTCCTTAATCTTCTTCTCAATATCTTCAACAACTTTGGACTGATTTAGGCAAAACTTATAAATCTCTGCACCTTTAGAGAGGGCATTTTGAATACTCTTTACACCAGTATTAAGCATTGATCTATCATAACTAATTATTTTCTTTATTTCAGCAAATCTCTTCTCATTAAATTCATTTCGGACTTTAACTTCTACTAACTTCTCAAAAGTTTCAAAATGAGTACTTACAGAGTTTATTAGACTCTTCCACTGACCGAAGGGGGATACTGATGAATCCTTTTGAAATGTAGGCATGATTTTCTCCAAAATACCAAATGCAAGACCAAGCAACTCACTGTCTTCTATATGGAACTTCAAAATTTCCTCTCTGGCCTTAGCTTGTGCAAAAGAGGCCAACTTCATCTTCTGTACTAGAGAAAAAGTATCAAAATTGATTTGACCTGGTATTATACCCAGATCTTCTGTGACTTGTTTGTCTTTTTCCAAAATTTCTTTCACTGCTTCTGCAGTGTCTCTTGCCCAATATGATGTTTTAGTTTTATGCTCATAAGGGCCTGCATCTTTTCCCTTTCGGAGTCAACCACATTGTCTGGCTTATCATTTTCATTCTTTTTCTCTGTTTCTACTTTCTCTGCATCATCATCAGAGGCATCCTTCCTTCCATCTTTATCAGAAATGTCTTATGCATTCCTTTCCGAAGGATTTTGTGTATCCTCAGCAGCAGCATTATCAAATTCCTCAACATCCGGGATGGAGGAATTAATTCCATCATCAGTTTCTTTTTCTTGATCTTCCTTGTCCTTAACGCCTTCTGCTTTCTGCTCTTTCTCAAAATCACCTTCAGTAGGAGCATTTATCTCCATATTCATCTATGTATTTTCTCTACGTAATTGGTCTGGAAAAATTTGAGTATCTTCTGCATACTCAACACTAACTTCCTTCATCATCTCTTCATCTCTTTTATTCAATGTTTCTTTTTCCGGAACAGAGACATCATCTACTTTAGGTTGTTGCTCATTTTTCTGCAACTCTTCATCATTCAGAATGAATGTATCATTAGTGTCAATAGGTTCTTCAGTGACAATATAGAACTTATTCTTGTCCAGGGCTTTCTTCAAAATTTGTTTTGTTTCTTTGACCACTTCATCAATATCTCCAAGCATTAGCTTGTTCATCCTGATTTTGCTCCTAAATTTGTCTTTAACTTCTTTGAAAATATTTGCTTCCCTTTTAGAGATTACCGAACACAGACTGGACAACACATGTTCTCTCAGCTCCAAATCCTTTGCGTTAGCAGCTTCTTTTCTCATCTCCAATATGTCACTTAGACTCTTAGGGATTTCAGATAAAATTTCCACAAGTGCTTTGTTGAATGTATTCAATTACTTAACAGTAGAATCCTCCAAAATTCTCTTGTTGGCTTTATCAAATCTGTCATAATATTTTGTTATGGGCTTCAAATTCCCATGAACAGTTACTGCATTTATAATGTCTTTAATTAACAGGGTGGATTTTTCAACATGAGTATCAGTCTTTTGTCTTTTGCTCACCCTTCTGCTTCTGGAGGGCTTGTCTTTGGCAACCCTTGAAGTTTTTGCTCTCTTTGACTTTATGCTTCTGAAGGGCTTCTCCTTAGATACTTTAGCAACCTTAGTGCCTGAGGCCTTCAGCTCTTTAACCTCATCATCTGAATAAGTCTTTTCTTCATCCTCGTTCTCCACACTAACATATGACCTTTTGGCCATTACTTTTGTTCTTTTTCCTTCCTTACCAGTGGATTTTTCTTTGAATTTCTCTGCAATAGGAGAAGGTGATGCACCGGGGGTTGTCCCAGAACTCCTTTAGTTCTTGATTTAGAGAGGGATTCTATCGGAACACTTCCCTATTCCCTGTCCTACTTCTCCTTCTCAGCTTTCTTTGTCCTTTCCCTGAATTGTCTCACAACTTCCTTGGTAAGGCCTAAATTCTTAGTCAACTGCTCAACTTCTTTCCTCACAGTCCTTTTGATTTTAGGGGCCTTGAATTTGAGATGCAATTTTAGTGAAATCTCTTCATATGTTCCAAATCTCTCCTCAGCTGGATCCCTAGGCTAGCTCAACAGATGTTGTGCATACAGATCCAATACATGTCCATCCACTTCATACCCCATGGGCATGATCCAAACAACTCTAGGTTCCACTACTTCCATTTTGCACTGATCAACAGTAACCATAAAACAAATGGTGTCCTTGTATTTCTCAACCACAACCCTAGGTATTCTATCCCTAGCCTGCATCATACTCTGGAAATTTTTGAAGAATCCCCAAAGTGCAGATTTTTGTGCCTCATAATTACCCAAACCATTCAAATAATTTCTAATTTGAATTGCTACTGGTTTGTCATTAGACCAATATACATTCTTCTTTCCAGGGAACTCACTCAAGAAATAAAAGAAAAGACACATAATTAGCGTACCAAATTTGAATGAGTACTTCTTGTCCTTCTTTATCTTGCTTAGATTCTCTATAAGCAGGTTCAACAACAATTCATAGAGATCATAGTTTGTATCTTCTTTTACCATATGATATGCAGTATAAATAGCTATTCCGGATACTAATTTTCCTCTTCTAGAGAAATATATCTTGCACCCTATCACCATCAATGTGAATCTGACCCCATGATCCTCTATATCATTTATAGTCATAGCTCTCTTATCAAATTTTGATCCGGTTGCCTCTGTGACTTCCTGATTCTTCACGGCCTTCAGCTAAGGTAGAGTACTAGTTGAATTCAACCCTATAATTACCCTTATTGCATCTTTTGTGATCTTAAATGGATGATTCAGCCACAAAAATTCATCATGGATATGGCTCAAGACATACCGGACCCACTCGTCCTCTACGAAATTTAGAAACTCAACAAATTGTATGAATTTATTATCTTTCAAGGATTTGTACTCCAGTTTGAGCTCAAAGTCATCATCTTTTACATGATTAATGAATAGATCAACAAACCTTGAGTCACCATGCTCCTCTAGAGGCATGTGAATGTAAGCCCTAATATCCTCTATGTGAAGAACTCCATATGGAACACTAGAGAATGCTCCCACCGAATCAACTTTAGTGGACTTGAAAGGGCACTTCTTAAACTTTGGCCTAGGTCACTCAGTGATATTCACAACCAGAGGTGTATCCATTTCAAAAAGATCACAAGTTCAAAGCTTCGTAGAAAAATACCTTTTTCCACGAGATTAGGGTTAGCTGTCGAATTCGCTTTTTGTACTCCAAATCTTTGAAATGTCAGCTTAGGTGCTCTTTTCCTTGTTCTCTTTGAATGCAAAGTGATTCAAATGTTGAGTGAATGACTTTTATGCTCTGCAAAACCTAATTCTCCATTGTAATAAATTCTTTACCCTAATTCATCCGGTTACACTATTTCTGAATACAGTCAATCTTCAATTGCTCCGCAATCAATCACATTAGCTTCTTTTCTTCCAAAATTTGCTTCAACAGATCTACAATAGGCTTCTTTATCTTCATTCATCGTGCCAGATTCAGGAACTCACTTACTGGTAGGGGGAATTAGATTTTCAGTGTAGCTCCCCCTGGGCCAGAGCTCCTATTTCAATTCCTGGAGGAATTATTAGCACCAGATTCCAGTGCAAACCCATCACCATCATTATTTTCACCTTTCTTCACCCATGTTTTGTTCATTTCATTCTGGATCTCATTCACATCTACTTTACCCTTGCCTTTATCTTGTCTCTGCATGTTTTGGTTTCTGTTTACCGGACCTTTTCTACCATCATTCCTGTTTCTACAGAATCTTGCAATATGACCGGATCTGTTGCAATTAAAGCACACAAAATTTCTTTGCTCATTTACTTGATTTCCTCTTGATCTGCACTGATTAGCCATGTGTCCAAATCTATTGCATGCAAAACAATTTCCATTGAAAGAATTGACATTTCTTCTATTGTTAGAGTAGTTCATCATCATACTTCTGCATTCATTGGATCTATGACCATACCTTTTACAATTGAAGCATTGACCGAAGAAAGATGGACCACTTTGATTTACTCTACTTCTGCACTGAGTAGCTCTATGACCAAATTTATTGCAATTGAAACAATTTCCATTGAAAGATGGATACCTTTGAGCATTAGGTTGTCTTATCGGAGGCCTTCTCGGATTCCTTCTTGGATTTCTTCCTCCAGAATTCCTTTGACTGGATCTAGAGCTTTCACCTTTCTCATATCCCAGACCATGCTTATCATCTGCCTTCTTCTAACTATCAAGCAACACCTCTAGTTTAGCTAAGCTTATCTTCAATTTCTCCTTATATTCATTTGCAATTTCTAGGTCATGTTTGAGAATGACAATTTGCCTTTCAAGATGTTCCTCATTATCCCTGGTTTCTTGTAGATTAGAGTCTAGATGGCCAATTTTTCTGTTCAATCTGCAATACTCTTCTGTTCTTTCTTTTAGAGACTGACTTAGGTTTTCTTCAGTCTTCTTCCTTTCCTCTATTTCCTTGGTTAGCCTCATTACTCTGGATTCCATCTCATGTTTTAATACAACTTATTTTGCCAGCTTCTCACATTCCTTTGATTTTTCCTTCAGAGCCTCATCCATGCCATTGTCTTCATTCTGATTTGCTAACTACTGAAGTAGCTCCCTTCTTTTTTCCATGGATTTGCTTAGTTGCCCTTTTAAAGTCTGAATGAAATCCTCAACATCTTTAAGATTCTCTTTCAGTTCTTTGACTTCTGCTCTAGACTAATCTAGATCTTCTAAAGCAACTTGAAGTTGTTCATTGATGCCATCATAATACCTAGATGAACCCATTGAAATACCTTCCCAGATCTTCCTCAAGCTATTAAACTTCTTCCAAGGAACCAAGCTTTGATACCACTTGTTGAAATTAAGGAACACTGAGAGGGGGGGTGAATCAATGTTTTGCAAAACTTATTATTTTGTTCCTTTATTAATTTACCATATACATTCAAAAGAAAGAAACATGAACTCAAGAATAGCAGCAACAAAATCATCACACATGAACACCAAGATTTTTATGTGGAAACCTGGTTAATGGAAAAACCACGGTGGTGGTTAACCCACAAGATTTTATACTCTGTTAAAAGTATTACAAATGGGAAGGCACATGCCTTCGGGCACACTGCTTAGAGCTCACTACTCAAAGGAGGCTCACTACCTACAAGATTAATTACAAAGAGTTCACTGAATACTTGAACTGAAGAATAGCATCTAATAATGCAAGATTATAGTTCCAGTTAGTATCAATATACCGACTTCACACACTTCATCTCTCACTGCCCTGTTTTACTGTTCTTCCATGATTCGAGCCTCAGATCTCTACTTCGCACTTGATACTACCTTACTTCACACCTCCTATCTCATATTCACACATCCATACCCCAAAATGCTCGAATCCATCGATCATATATAGCCACAACATGAAATTTCATCGACTGCAATCAGCCTTGAGAAAACTCAGAAACTATTTTAAGAACACTGTTATGTCATCTGAATCCATGCACAAACATCAATGCAGACCAAAAACTATGTATTCAAGTCACCACACATGTTGGCCAATACCACTGGATCTCACAAATTGCTCAACTAACAAATTCTCCTAATTCGCACAAGGATCAAACACCAAGTCGGCTTGTTCTACACTAGACTGAACTGTCTGTCCAAAACTTGATACTCAGATGCTTGTAACTTTCAATTCCTTCATCACCAGAGGCTAAAAATTTGGATTTAGGTAGCCTTGACATCCCTTAACACTCCCTCAGATCCGCAACACAAAATGATTACCTGTGGAGAAATGTGGACCAAAATGTTGGACCCTGTCATATCCAGACTTAGACAAATCTGCAATCTAACTTCCGGTATGATCAAATGATACAATGCAGATGTGTAAGATAGATTCAATTGTCATCAATGACAACACCTGATATGCCTAGCAGTGTCTCTTGCCAACAAGTTGCTCATCCTGAGGAAAAGAACAACATTTGGTACTTATTTTATTGTTTGTATTATTGTAGTTTTATGCATTTCTATTTATTTTAAATGTATTAAATTAGATTTTAGTGCAAGAGCTATTTTATTTCTGTATTTTTAATTCATGGAAACATGTTTTAAATTTATAGTTTTAATTTATGCAATTGTGTTTAAATTTTGCATGTGTGATTTCATTAGATTATTTTAATTTTTTTTTTGTTTTTATTAGAAAGAACTATTTGCCAAAAATCTTTAAGTTCCTAATGCATACAACCTTTGGACACCACCCAAGGTTGATAAATTAAATGAAGAGGATTACAACGATCCTCATCACTAGGGTTTGTGGTTAAAATCTTTTTTCAGATTTTACTACTCTTTTAAACACTCTTTTAAATCTGATTTCATATTGTAGTGTTTCATCATAGTGTGTTTTTGCATTTACATTCCCATTTTTGCATTTACACATTGTGTATTTCAACAAATATACCTTCATCCTAGGGTTTGTTCTATTAGATTGTGCATTGAGTGTTGTATGCTGTTGTATGAGTCTTATAACCCACTGCCCTATTAGAAATATCCCTTTAAGAAGAAGTATTAGATTAATGGGTTCTAGTGCTCCCGATAGCAACAATGTTCCTACATCAGAAAATCCATTGAACACCTATTTTATAAAAGGAGAAACACAAATTTGCAAGATATCATTCCTCCTACAACTACAATGGAAGAACAAGTATTTCATGATGTTGAGGACTGTATTGATGTGATAACAAATGTACCTAATGAGCAAATAAACAAACTTGATAAAGAACTAGCTGATTTTCAAGCATTTATGGAAAATGAAAGGATAGCGGAAGAAGCTGTACCTGTGGTTCATAATATAAGAGAGTTGTTAAAAGGAGGACAAGATGGTGTTAACATGATTTGAGGCTTAGTGCATATAGTGCATAATAATGTTATGCTGGTGACTGAATGTGCGAATGTTATTAATAACATGTCATCACCGACTCATACACAAGTGTCGACACCTACACCAACTACAGGAATGTCTACTTTCACATCATCAATTCTCACTACTAATACACGTGCTTGTAGTAATGCTACCACTAGTATTGGAGTATCTAATGGCACTAATTCACAAAATTACAAGGCTGTGGGATTCAACTATCAAAACCAACCACCTAGGGTGACTTATTTTATGAATAATCACTCTCAACCACCTCTCCATCCCACTCATTCCCAATCACCTTTCACTTACAATTATTCTCAACCACTGCTCATAACCTCTCACAACCAATTTCCTCAAAATTTCATGAACACGACTTCTAATTCTTAAACCGCATCTCCTAATGATGCCCTCCTAAACCAACTTTTGCAAAGCATGACCTCTTTACAATAAAAGGTAATAAGCTTGACAAATTCCTCTCAACCTAATTTACCAACATATCATACTCAAAATCCTCTATCTTTTGCAATCTTAAGAACTCCTATGCCTGACAAGTTTGAAACTTGCTTTGAAAAATATGGTGGAAAAGGTGATCCCAATACTCATGTGGTAGTATTCACGGCTATGTGTAGGGATTTCTTCTTTGAAGAGGACTTGTTAGCAAAACTCTTCTCACAATCTCTCAAAGATACTACTTTGGAATGGTTTTGCTCTTTACCTCCGAATTCAATACACTCTTTCTCTCAGCTAGTTGATCAATTCTTACAGCATTTTCAAGCAAACATTAGACCTCAAGTCTCATTGATTGATTTAGTTCATTTCAAACAAGGTCTGAAAGAGAAGTTAACTGAGTTTATTAGTTGGTATCAAGCTCTTTATACACAAATTCAATACCAGATGAATGATGAGGATGTTCAGATGGTATTTATTACAAATCTACAACCTAACATCTATGATAAAATCCTCTTGATGAAGTATAACTCTTTTCAACATTTATGCATAACCCTTCGTGATTACCAACTTTCATCTTGTCAGTATGAAAACCAAAACTCATCGAATCAAGTTGGGAAATCCATGGCTGGACCTTCACAAAACAACTTTAAGAGGAATAATAAGAGTTTCATCAAGGTTAATGGACAAAATTCAAACAAATTTTCACAAGTCTCCACTATCACTAATCCAAAGAGGGCACTATTTTAGTATCGACAATAGCAAAGACAATTCACTCCAATATCTGACTCTTTACATTCTATCATTAATCAAGCAGTGAGTAATAATCTCTTGAAGCTCCCTTCAATCAAACCATTGGATAGTAGTAGAATGCAAAGACCTCACTTTAATGCTAATGCTTTTGGTCATTATCATCAGCAACAAGGGCATGATACCGAATGATGCATGCGTCTTAAACATGAAATTCAAGACCTCATCGACTCGAATGTTATACAGGTAAGTGGAGTGAATGCAAATGGAAACAAGTCGGTTGCTCCCCCGAATAAGAATTTCAGATCTTTACAAATCCATTTCCTAGGCATAACGAGAACAATATGGTAGAGCAAACTATAATAGAGTAAGAAGATGACTATATTGATTATGATGAAATAGTCAATATGATAGAAGTGGATAAGGAGAAATTTGAGAATTCACCTCGTCCACGAGGAAAAGGTATTTATGCTGAGATTCCTCCGCCATTATCCCTTCAAGGACTCGGAGTCAACCAAGATGCACAAGATCTACAAATTGAAAAAACATGACAAGATATTTTAATACAAGGAAATGATGACACAGTGGAAAATACCCCATTATGCTACCAAAATATTAACAAATGATCGAAGGATTGGAAAGGACAAGATAGTTATCATCAGTGGGAAATAGTAATGGTTCCCCTCCTCACAACCAACATAAGATTTTGAATATGTAAATATTTGAGAGACAAACACTGATTGGCCATCCTGGAAATAAAAATCAAACAAATGCAAACTATTCACACTTTTTACAAAACTTGGTGGAGCACTTCTCTAAGATGCTCACAAGTTCGATAACTTCTTAGCAATAGGTAAGTATTTCTAACCCTGGTGGTCACCTATGTCATAGCATTATTTGCTCATTTATGTTGCCTCCGTCCTTGTGTTGTGTTCCCCGGTAATGTGTTATGTGTTGTTTAGGCCTCCTTGGATGACCCTTAATACTCTTGTAAGGTAAAGGATATGGAGAGACTGCCTCTATTGTGACCATTCTTCTATTTGTTTCATCATTCTCCTATCTTGCTTCTCCTCTATTTTTATTGTCGTATGTCGTGCCTTAGGGGCATAGCATTGTGGTTGATGACCTACGGCCATAATCCTACATGATTGTTCATAGGGCACTTGTTCTCCTCTCTCATTTTATTGTTTACCTTCTTCTAGTGGTTCTACCTAGTCGGAGGATGATGAAAAACAAACAACTAACTGATACGGACCGCATGTCCCTTCAGCAAGCAAGCAAAAATGGACCTAGTCCATATATGAAGATAGGATTGATTTATATATATCCAACGCTTGGCTAGTAGAATCATTCCATGTGATATTTGATGTTGTCTTATCTTTTCTAACAAATCATAATAATATATCTGCTCTATGCACTTTGATTGTTTTGTATCTTGCCTTCTTGTTACACTTGGTTCTAAGATGCTTGCAGTATAAGCCCAATGGCTATACTCAGATTTGAACCTGTTTGTGTAGCCTTGGATTATTTGTTTTCATGCATAGCTTTCATGTTTTGCTTAGATTAAGATGTTTTTGTGGGAACACTCGAAGATCGTGAGCACATGTCACCTTTGGGGGCATGGGCTTCATGAAAGTTCTTGTTCCCTTATGTGTTTTCTCTCTACCTTAATGCGCTTGATATCGGTACATGAAATCAACCACCTTAAGGTGGGGGCATATATAAGGTAAATTGTCTGATGATTTTGGTACTAACAAAGCATGTTTGTAATCCCTCTGTGGAGGCGGGATGTTGTATCTCTGGCATGAGTGCACGTCTTTATCTATATTGCAATCAAAGAAATCCCTCTACGGAGGTGGGATGATGCATCTCTTGAGCTAGTTTGTATCCTTTTATTCAAAATCCCTCTGCAGAGGCAGGATGGTGTATCTCTTGAGCTAGTGCACATCCTTTTATTCTAAAATTCCTCTATAGAGGTGGGGTTGGATCTGAGACTATCCTCCCTTAAGCGTGCCTTTGGCAGTTGTTGTGGCATAAGCCCAACCATTAGGTGTGCCTGTAGTGTGCTTGAGATGGTGAGAACTTAGCAATAAGCTCCTTCCATCACCTTGTCTGTCATGTTTAAGGCATATAATATGTCTTTGACATGTTATACGATGCTCGTGTCTTCTGTGTATTTTCCCCCTCGCTTAGTGTAAAGGGTGTTGCGATGAGTCTCCCCTATACTTGGGTTTTGTATGGTGTGTTTTCCCCCTTGCGTAGTGTAAAGGGTGTGGCGATGAGTCTCCCCTATGCTTGGGTTTTTTGTATGGTGTGTTTCCCCCTCGTGTAGTGTAAAGGGTGTGGCGATGAGTCTCCCCTATGCTTGGGTTTTGTATGGTGTGTTTTCCCCCTCGCGTAGTGTAAAGGGTATGGCGATGAGTCTCCCCTACACTTGGGTTTTGTATGGCATGTTTTGCCCCTTGTGTAGTGTAAAGGGTGTGGCGATGAGCCTCCCCTACGCTTGGTTTTTGTATGGCATGTTTTCTCCTCTTGGTGTAGTGTAAAGGGTGTGGTGATGAGTCTCCCCTACATTCTTGGGGTTGTGTGTTGCAATTTTTACTTCCATGCATTTATATATATGAAAATGAAAAATTATATCAACTGTATTCATTATGTTTTGCGTACTGTCTTCTCCATGTCTTGCATGCCTGTTACTATCTTCTTCATGTTTTGCGTGCCTGTTACTATCTTCTCCATGTTTTGCGTGCCTATTACTATCTTCATTGTGTTTGGCATGTCTGCAATGTGTTTTCTCTAATGCTTACTTGAGACCAGGGGCTAGAAATAGTTCCTCAATCTTCGTGTATGCATTAGCTTCAAGTGCCTGGCATTTTTGTTATGTTTCAACCATACTTTAATGCATGTATGGGTCGTAAGATCATACAGACATTAAAGTGGGGGTTAAATGTTATGTTGTAAAATGTCCCCCTAGGACTTTTACCTCCTAAGTTTAGCTCCCAAGTCCATTAATTTTCATCATGCACGTTAGAAGTTAAACCCAAGACAAAATGCCTTGAAACCCATGACAAATGGGACATAGGGGACATTATAGAGCTTAACCCTAACTCAAAATAGGTCCCAGGACAAGGACACCCCAGCCCTTGCCCTGCCCTATTTTGGCGGGGTCCCAAATTTCAATGTTGGTAAAGTTACTATTAAAGGTGTTCCTTACCGACATCTTAAGTTTGAATTATGAAATTAAAGTGGGAATACATATATAAGCATGTTTAGGACTTCATTTTGCAAACTAGAAGATGATTATGAGATTTGGTGAACTTATAATTTTAGAGCATTCAAGACATTCATTGTGTTGCAGAGCAGACTTGGGTTGTTATTATTGCAGATTTGGCTTCATCTTCTCATGTTGTGAAAGATCTTCATCTACTTGAGAGCTACATGTCCAAGGTGATAATCAATTATTTATCAATTTGTTTTTGCCTCTATCCTACAAGGACATGCACTCTATCTAACAAGGTGTTGGAAGGCTTGAATGCCATTTCAGGGATTGACCAAGGTAAGCTCCTAAACACCACAACCCCCAACCCCTCTTCTTGTGATTGCAAGTGACAGGTGTTGGATCTTGAAGAGTGGAGTTGTAGAGGATTATGACATAGCATAAGGAATTAAATCTAAAGAAAAAAGAGGGAAATATCTTAGGAAGGGCTTGGGCGCCCACTCTTTTGCCCCTCAGTTTCGTGTCATGGAGAATCTCTGAAGTGGTTGCAGTTAGTGTCGGAAAAGATCCCAAAGCCCTCAGAGAAAGAAACACCTTGGGCTTGGGTGCCCGCTCTTTAGCCCCTGACTTTTTCATACTCTGGAACTAAAAATCTAGTATGTATCTAATCTGTGTTTAGTCTATCTCTGTGCGAGCATTTATAAGGTTTCGTCTGTTTGTTTACAATTTTGCATAATTAGGGTTTTAAGCTTAATCAGACTAAAACTAATACATTAATCAATCAATTCCAAATTTCCCTATCATTCTAAGTGATAGCCAACATGTAGTTGAGCCTTCTTGTAGAAGTTGTGATTCAACTTGGTTAAATGTCCTTGAATGTAAGTAGTGAAAGGAGGATCTAGCTAAATCATCCATCATATCCCTTGAACCTTCTTTTCATACATTACACATAGTCTTGCAGATCAAATATGGGATGAAGAAGACATTATCAACTTGCAAGACAATAAGATCCCGAAAGGAATGATCAAGCTTGAAAGGATGTTTAATTTGGATAACATGACTAAGCAAAGGGATTTTCCTAAAATAGATGGGGGAAAATGTGAACCAGTCAATATAGGACAAGGTTCAGAAATAAGAAATGTCTTGATCAGGAAAGTATATACTCCAACTGAGTGGGAAGGGATAATCCAAGCTCTAACAGATTACATCCATGTGATAGCTTGGACGTATGATGAACTAAAAAACATATGATACTTCGATCATTACTCATACTATTCAATTAAAGTCTGATGCTAAGCCATTTAGACAGAAATAGAGGCCAGTGAATGCCCTCTTGGAACCATTGATACTTGACAAAGTCAAAAAGTTATTAGCCACTAGAATCATCTTCCCAGTTAGATATTCTATGTGGGTGGAACATTTAGTTCCAGTAAGGAAAAAGAATGGGGATATCCACCTGTGTGTAGATTTCAGGAACCTTAATAGAGCATTAGAAAAAGATAATTATCCACTCCCATCACTAGATGAAGTGCTTCAAATGGTGAATGGAGTATAGATGATGTCTTTCTTGGATTTTCAAGATATAATCAGGTCATGGTCAAAAATATTGATAGATTAAAGATGACATTCACAACAAAGTGGGGGATATTCGCATACAGGTGTATGCCTTTTGGTTTGATTAATGCTAGAGTGACGTTCCAACGAGCTATGGATATTGCTTTTAGAGGTCTGGTAGGCCATTTGTATTGTTATTTATATGGATGATTTGACAGTGTTCTCAAAACATAGAGGAGATCATGTGGAAGATTTATGGAGGGTTCTCCAGAAATGTGAGCAATATGGCATATCTTTGAACTTGAAGAAGTGCATCTTTGGGGTTACCACTGGAAAGTTACTCGGTCACATTATGTACGAAGATGAGATATCCATAGATCCGGATAGAGTGAATGCCATCGTGAATTTATAGTTACCAGGAAGCAAGAAGGAATTAAAATCATACTTTGATAAGATAAATTTAATTAGAAAATTCATAATAGGATTTGCCAAAATAGTGAGGCCCTTGAATGCCATGCTAAAGAAAGATGCTAAGATTGAATGGACTCTAAAAGCCAAGGTAAATTTCAAAGTATTAAGAAGGCAATAGTTGATGCCCTAGTGCTGAGTAGTCCAGATTATACCAAGATGTTTTATATCTATTCATTCACATCCGATCATACCTACGCAACTGTTTTGACGCAAAGAAATGAAGATAAAGAAGAGAATCCCATTGCATTTATGAGTAGTCCATTCAAGGATTTTGAATTAAGATATATGGATGTCAAGCGACAATCCCTTGCCCTAGTCAGAGCCACTAAGAAGTTTTTCCATTACATCCTAAGAAGCAGGGTGATTGTTGTAGTACAAGATTTGAGAGTTAAAATGTTATTAATGCAGAGTGAACCTGGAGAGAAAAGGGCTAAGTGGATTATTGTCCTACAAGAATATGGCATAGAGACTGCCCCTATGAAGTTAGTCAGAGGGCAAGCTCTCACCCAGATGATTACAGAAATAGACCCCAGTCTAGTTAGTCAATAGTATATAATGGATTCAGATCAACAATATGATTGGTATTTGAATATCAGGCATGTCTTGATCACAGGTAGATGCCCAACAAACATGCAAGCATCTCAAAGAAGAGCTTAAAGATCAAGGCTCAAAATTATATGATAAAAGGAGGAATATTGTTTAGAAGAAATGATGAGGGGATATTGTTGGTATGTTGCGACTGATCATGCAAGTACTGTACATAAGTTATGTATCCTCGTCGGGGTTCGGGCATGAAATTTTTGTTAACCGACAAAAGAAAAATGACATTGCAAAACCCTAATTCTAGAAGCTTTCGAAAAGCTTGTTATAAGCGGCTGGGATGTATGGTACAACAATGTATTTGTGAGATTGTAATCTATTTTGCACTGGATAATAAAGTCATTGGATGGCTGAGTTTCTGTGGATGTAGCCCATATTGGGTGAACCACGTTAAATTTCTGTGTTGATCTCTTTTGTGTTATTCCTCATTATTATATTTGGGTTATTTAATCAGCATATAATTGTTAGTGTTTATTGCTTTGATCTGCCCTAACCCTAACAACTGGTATCAGAGCGGGTTGTGTTTGATTATTGTCCACAGGAAGGTCTCACAGTTGAGTGGGAGTCTCACGGTTAAGTGGGAGTAATGGCGGATGAGGGTAAATTAAAGGTAGATAAATTCAATGGGTAGAACTATCAATTATGGAAGATGCAGATGGAGGATTATCTCTATCAGAAGGATTTATGGAGGCCGTTGGAAGGAGTAGCCAAGAAACCGGTAGCAATGACTGATGAGGATTGGGAACTTCTAGACAAAAAGGCATTGGGAACCATTCGGTTGTGCCTGGCACCATCTATGGAATTCAATATAACAGAAGCGAAGACAACAAGTGAACTGATGAAAACTTTGGCCAAATTGTATGAAAAACCCTCAGCCTCTAATAAGGTATTTCTCATGAAGCATTTGTTTAATCTGAAAATGATTGAAGGTGGATCTATGTTAGATCATTTAAATGAGTTTACTATGATTGCCAATCAGTTAACTTCTGTAAAAGTGAAATTTGGTGAAGAGGTAAGGGCTCTCTTAGTTTTATGTTCTTTGCTAGAAAGCTGGAATAGCTTGGTAATGGCTGTAAGTAACTCTATCTCTGGTTCAAATACTTTGAAATTTGATGATGTTGTTGGTGTTATCCTTAGCGAGGAAATGTGATAGAAAAGCACAGGTGAGACTTCAACATCTGGTAATGTTTTGACTGTAGAGAACAAGGGAAGAACAAAGGAAAGAGGAAAAAGCCCTACAAATCATGGGAAGTCACAAGGAAAGTCGAGGAAAGGCAGATCTAAATCTAGAGGAAGAATGGATTGCTAGCACTGTGGAAAGCCAGGACACTTGAAGAAGGATTGCTGGTCTCGAAAGGGCAAACAAGGAGACAAACAACATGATGATAGTAAGGAAGCTAATGTTGCAAGTAATAAATTACAGGATGCTTTAATTCTGTGTTTAGATAATGCTAATGATTCCTGGGTAATAGATTCAGGGGCTTCATTTCATGCCACACCCCATAGGAAATATTTTGTAGATTATGTTCAAGGTGATTTTGGACATGTATATTTGGGTGATGATGAACCCTGTCAGATTGTTAGAAAAGGAAAAATAAAAATCAAGTTACAGAATGGAAATGAATGGTTGCTACATGAGGTAAGACATGTTCCAAATTTGAGAAGGAGTTTAATCTCTACAGGACAACTAGGCAGTGAAGGCTGTATAGTTACCTTTTCAGACAAAATCTGGAAGGTCACTAAAGGTGCATTAGTAGTAGCTAAAGGTGAAAAGGTAGGCACATTGTATTTGTGTACTGGTAATACTTATTCTACCTTAGCTGCTATAGAAATAGTTGCTACTGAGATAGTTATAACACTTGCTGCAGGGATAGAAACAAAATTGTGGCACCATAGACTTGGGCACATGAGTGAGAAAGGGATGAAGATTCTTCACTCTAGAAAGTTGCTACCAGGTCTGAAGAAGATTGACTTGGAGTTCTACGAAAACTGTGTTTATGAACAACATAAAAGAGTTTTATTTCTCAAAGTTGGGAAAGAGAAGAAGAGTGAGAAATTAGAGCTTGTGCATTCAAATGTATGGGGACCAGCTCAGGTATCTTCTCTTGGAGGCTCTTGCTATTATATTACTTTTATTGATGATGCAACTAGGAAAACATGGGTGTATTTCCTAAAACAAAAATCAGAAGTATTTGAAACTTTTAAAAAATGGAAAGCTTTGGTTGAGAATGAGACAGGAAAAAAGTTGAAGTATCTTAGATCTGATAATGGAGGTGAGTATTGCAGCAGAGAATTTGAGAATTACTGTTCATATAATGGAATCCACAGGCAGAAAATAGTTCCTGGAACCCCACAAGAAAATGGTGTGTCTGAGAGGATGAATAGGACCATTATGGAGCGTACAAGGAGCATGAGATTGCATGCTGGACTACCCTTACACTTTTGGGCAGATGCTGTACATACTGCTGTTTATTTAATAAATAGGGGACCTTCAAATCCTTTGGATGGTGGCATTCCAGAGGAGGCATGGATGGGCAAAAAGGTAAACTATTCATTTCTAAAAACCTTTGGTTGTGAAGGTTTTGTCCATGTTGATATTGAAAATAGAACCAAGCTTGAGGCTAAGTCTAAAAAATGTACCTTCATTGGATATGGAGTAGATGAATTTGGTTATCGGTTATGGGATTATGAAAATCATAAAATCATTAGGAGTAGAGATGTTATATTCAATGAGAAGGTCATGTATAAGGATTAGCTACAGGAAAAGAAGCATGAATAGGCAAAAAAGGAATATGTGGTGTTGGATGAGATTCCAGAAAATAAAATGCCAGTGGTACCTGATGCTCAACAACAACAAGTTATCCCACAAACTCCTATAAGTGTTAGACGTTCTACAAGGATAACTAGACCTCATGAAAGATTTTCTCCATCATTATATTCTATATTATTAACTGATTCTGGTGAACCTGAAGGTTATGAAGAAGCAATGCAGGTAGATACCAAAAAGCAGTGGGAGCATGAAAGAGGAAATGGATTCCTTACTACAGAATTAGAATTGGGACTTAGTTCAATTGCCTACAGGTAAAAGAGCATTGCCAATAAATGGGTTTACAGGTTGAAGGAAGAAGATGGAGGCAAGAAAAGATATAAGGCCAGACTCGTGGTAAAAGGTTTTGCACAGGAAAAAGGTATAGATTTTGATGAAATATTTTCTCCGGTTATAAAGATGACTTCTATTAGAACAATTCTAAGTCTTGTGGCTACGAAAGACTTGCATCTTGAACAACTAGATGTGAAAATAACATTTCTCCATGGGGATTTGGAAGAGGAAATATACATGCAGCAACCAGAGGGATATGAGGTCAAGGGTAAGGAGGATTTTGTGTGCAGGTTAAAGCAGAGTTTGTATGGCCTGAAGAAAACACCTCGGCAATGGTATTTGAAATTTGATAGTTTTATGGCTGAACAAGGTTACAAAAGTTGTCATTCTGATTATTGTGTTTATTTCAAGAAATTGGGTAATGGCAGCTATATTATCTTGTTGCTTTATGTTGATGACATGCTTGTTGCTGGGTCTAACATGCAGCATATTAATGAACTTAAGCATAAATTAGCAAATTCATTTGCTATGAAGGATTTGGGTGTAGCAAAACAAATCCTTGGTATGAGGATCACACGGGACAGGACAAACATAAAACTATTTTTGTCCGAAAGTGAGTATGTAGAGAAGGTGTTGAAAAGGTTTAACATGCAGAATGCAAAAGCAATTAGTACACCTTTGCCTAGTCATTTTAAGTTGACTAAGGAGATGTGTCCAAAGACACAAGAGGAGGAAGACAAAATGTCTAAATTACCATATGCATCAGCAGTTGGCAGCTTGATGTATGCAATGGTATGCACAAGGCCAGATATTGCACATGCAGTGGGAGCTGTGAGCAGGTATATGAGCAATCTAGGAATGGAACATTGGAATGCTATAAAATGGGTTCTCCGATATTTGAGAGGTACTACTTCAAAGAAACTATGTTTTGGAGGAACAAATTCTGCTCTAAAAGGATATGTTGACTCTGATCTGGCTGGTGATATTGATAACATGAGTACTATAGGGTATGTTTTTACTATAGGAGGTACTGCAGTTAGTTGGATTTCAAGGCTCCAAAAGGTTATTGCACTTTCAATCATTGAAGTTGAATATGTTGCTGCTACAGAAGCTAGCAAGGAGATGATTTGGTTACAATGTTTTCTGGAGGAATTAGGGCAACAACAAGAAGATAGCCCTTTATACACTAATATCCAGAGTGCCATTCATCTTGCTAAGAACTCATCTCTACATTCAAAAACTAAGCATATACAGCTCAGATACCACTTCATCTGGTTAGTTTTGGAGGATGGGTAGTTGAAGCTAGAGAAAATTCACACAAGTGAAAATCTTGGAGATATGTTCACAAAGGCAGTTACACGGGAGAAACTGATTTCCTCATCAGTTTCCATTGGCCTTCATGAATGATAATGGTGGACATAAGAAACCAGCAAGGCCTGTAATCCAGTGGGAGTTGCAAGTGTAGCGGTGTCGTCTAGGATTAGTCTCCAAGAGGGAGATTGTTTGGTGTGGAGCCTGATCAGTCTCCAAGTGGGAGATTGTTGGTATGTGGTGACTAATCATGCAAGTACTATACATAAGTTATGTATCCTTGCCAGGGTTCAGGGCTGGGTTAGGCCTCGAGAGGGGGTTCAGGGGCGCAACCCCTGAGAATTTTTCTTCCCTCTTTTTTTGCATGATCGGAGTCAGTTGTTAATTTTTGTTAACCGACAAAAGAAAAAGGACATTGCAAAACCCTAATTCTATAAGCTTCTGAAAAGCTTGTTATAAGTAGTTGGGATGTATGGTACAATGATGTATTCGTGAGATTGTAATATGTTTTGCACTGGATAATAAAATCATTGGATCGCTGAGTTTCTGTGGACGTAGCCCATATTGGGTGAACCACGTTAAATTTTTGTGTTGATCTCTTTTGTGTTATTCCTCATTGTTATATTTGGGTTATTTAATCTGCATTTAATTGTTAGTGTTTATTGCTTTGATCTGACCTAACCCTAACAGATATACCTTAGGTGCCTTAATAGACAGGAAGCTAGTAAGGTCCTTCAAGACTTACATGATAAGTTTGGGACAACTCATGGATCCTGGTGGTGTTCACCTAGGGTTTGGGTTTTGACTTCCAATTTGCAGGTTCCTGTGAATTTTCCTTCAGACCCTTAGTGCCCTGGTTTAAATTGTTCCTCAGCCCACATGCATTGTTTAACTATTTTTCCTGTCGCATTTGAGAAAATTGTTAAGTTCTGTGTATGCAAAGGCGAAATGTATGTCGGCAAACTTGTGAAATCTCCCTCGGTCCCTTAAAAATGATAAAAAATGAGTCTGATGCATTTTCAAATGCATATCGGGCTATAGCTTCCAGTGTCTAAATGTTTCTAATAGTGGCTACGAGGGTTTCATGCATCAAATGCCGTGAGATCTGCCATGTGTCGAGCCCTAGTTTATTGCCGCACTTTTGTTTTTGAATGTTGCTTTAACGCGGAGCGTGCCACGTAGCAGAAGCTGTGTCTTTTTTGTTTCTAGATTAATTGCTGTGGATGGTGCCATGTGTCAGCTTCCGACAGAGTTCCACCAAATTTTCAATATTGAGTTTCAAGAATGCCGCGGAATGCTCCATGTGGAGGCACCCGAGGGACACACAGAAAAAAGTAACTCAGAGCCCCGCGAACAGTGCCAAGTGTCAGACTCCGCCCATGTTTCAAAAGGTTTCTTCTAAGTTTCTAAGCAGGGGCGGAAGATGCCACGTGCCCTTGGTTGTGACTACGGAAGCTGACATGTGTCGGCCTCCGTATTGTTTCTATTTGTTTCATATTAAGTGTGGCGCAGTGAGGGTGGGTCCTAGTAAAAGGAGTCCCTGCTGCGGATGGTGCCAAGTGGCAGCCTCCACTTGAAGTTTCGAGAGTCCCTTTTTATAGAGTTTCAATGATCGTGCGGAAAGCGCCAAGTGTCATACAGCGGGGGCATTCTCTATATGTTGCAACGGGCGCGCGGAATGCTCCATCTGTCCCTTGAGGTTGCCGCGGAAGCCGACAAGTGTCAGCTTCCGCGTTTGTTTCTTTTTGTTGTAATGGTCAGCGAAACATTGGGGTGGGCCCTAGCATATGTATCAAATGTGTCAAAAAGTGACGCGTGGCAGAGGGTCTTGGAACTTAAGGACTGTTTCTCTTAAGTTTCTATGTGTTTCAAGGTTAATGCAGAGCCCGCCAAGTGTCGATCTCCGCAAGAGTTTCAAAGGCAGTTTCTTTATGTTTCAGTGGTTACGCAGAATGCGCCACATGTTCGATGCGGTGCCGGGGCTACAATTGTTTTTGACCCTTTCCCAGCCACAGTAATGAGTTTCTAAGTGATGCAGAAACTGACAAATGTCAGCTTCCATAGGAGTTTCACGGAGGGTCTCTAATGTTTCATGGGTGCTGCGGAGCTTGCCACGTGGTGGCTTCCATGCATGGTTTCGGCAGTAAACTCTCAGCAGGCACAACGGAGGAGCGATGACCCAGCGATAGAAACTCAAAGTGTCTACGTGGCACATTTTTTGTTGGTTCGTGACTTTTCAACGTTTTTGGGGCCGTTGATGTCAGCGGTTGGTTTTTGATCAACGACTATCTTTCAATTTTGATGCGTTGTGGGTTTCTTCGCCTTTGCAACTGGTTTTGGCAGGAGAAACTTGCTGCGACTACGTTTCCAGAGGCTACGGGTAGATAAAATAGTAATGGTAGTTTGTTGTAGAGGTATGGGTCGTATTGATAGCTCAACCACCTAAATTGATGATGCATGTCCCTGAGCGGCGGCGCATCTCTCGAGTTCACCTGTTCCCTCCTCCTTGTCCCTCTGCTGCATTAACTGTTTTGAGAGCCATTTTTCTGATACTGTGTATTTGGCAAGATTTTTGGCCTCCCTTGTAATTAATTTGTTCAGTACATAGTTGTGCTATAAAAAAGCGAACTGTGTCACTCATTAGGGTTGTTGAAAGTTGGATATTTTCTGGCTTTGTAATACAATACAACTGACCTGGTTGCTCTGTGCAGTGGATTTTGTGAGTTTATGAGTCTCATGTCTTATGTTTTGTGCATAAATTCATTGGTTTCATGCTGATTTAGATGAGTAATGCTATATTGCATGTGTTTTGTTGTCTGTCTCCTGTATTGAATATGCTTTCCTTTTGAATCTGGATATCTAAGGGGTGTCTTGGGTTCTAGGATATAGGTTTACTATATTGAATGCTTGATCTCATAACTTCTGTTCAAGGGATAGATTAAACTATTTTCAGGTCAAGTATTGAGGAAAGTATATTGCAGTAAGGATATAATAAGTAGAGATGTATAAACACTCTGTTCTGGGATATATTTGTAAGGCAAATATGATGAAATCCCCTTGAAATCCAGTCTTGTTATGTTTATGCTAAACATTTGCATGTGTATGTCTACTGACTCCAAGCCCTGGATAGGCACCAATCTAGCTCTGTGTTGAGGTTATACACCAGGTCCAGCTCTGCATCCAAACACAACATCAAAATCAAACTCCAAAACAACCATTAGGATAGTATAATTAGTTTTAGGATCCCAAGTCCTCTATCTACAACTGAAAATAGGCCCAAAGCTAGCCCCTTTGCTCTTATCCCACAGTTTTGGTCTACTTACAGGAGGACTTATCTGCTTCATGTCAGCATCCCAACCTTTGTATGCATATTCTCATGGATGTTGAGTAGGGAATACCCCCCTAGGTTTTGCAGAGCCTGAAGAAGAAGAGGAGATAAAAATAGAGTCTATCTCCTATACTGTTGGCCCCTGGCCCAGAGATCCTGTTGATCATTGATGGCTACCTTGTAGGGAAATCTGAGAGTAAGCATCCAGTCTGGGAAAAAACCAACAGAAATTGGCGACTCTACTGGGGAACTTGTGAAAGAACCCTGATTTTTAAAAGAAAACAGTTCCTAGTAATAGGTGGCGACTCCGAACCAATCTCCCAACCGGTAAAGTAAAAATTTGTATGCAAGGGAGAAGATCCCACATAATACTCTGTTTGAAGAGTTACCCATAAAAATGATGTATAGAAAAAAGGGAACTGTTCGAGCCAGTCAAGATGGTTCTCCTAGCCCCAAGAAAAATGATTTTATTCAGGATAATCTAGGATCCTCAGAGAAGACAGTACCTTATTTTTCAAACACTGAGGCTGAAATCCAGAATGTGTATGAAAGACAACAAGGTAATGGTTTGAGAATAAGGTCAGAGGTGTTTCAAGAACGTCCTTTTCATGATTCTCCTGACAGATTTGAAGAGGCTGAATCCCTAAGGGATGATGATAATGATGATTAGAATATGATAAAACCATCCTCTTCTATGCCTAGAGAAGAAGAACTAGCTGATGAAATTAAGAGCTTAAGGGCTGAGTTAGAATATTTGCAAGCAGTAAAAATCAGAGATGATATGAGACAGAAAGTGCAGGCTTTGAGAGTTGCTCAAAATGATTCAATTACTACCCTTGAGAATACAAATATGCAGAGAAATCAGCAAAGAAATGAAGTCCAGAATCAGCACAATGATCAAAGACATAATGCAAATAACATCAGAGCTCCATTAAATAATGTGAGATATCAAAATGTAAATAGAAATGCAAATGCTAATCAGTTTGAAAGGCACCCAATGCAGTTGGATAGGTTCAGACAGCTTGTTTTTGATGGCATTCTAGGTTATCCAAACCTTGTTGACAAACACGTGAGGCTGCAAGTGCCTAAATTTTTAGGAAACAATACTGTCTCAGGAGAGGATCATTTAAAAGCTTTTTAGAATGTCATGGATAACTTTGAGGTTGAGCATGAGGACATTTTTATGAAGTCATTCATGCAATCTTTGGTTGATGAAGCCAAAGAATGGTATAAAGGTCTACCTGACAGAAGGATTTCATCATGGGATGATTTCAGAAGAATTTTCAAAGAACAATATGGTGATAAAACTGATCCTAGTTTCTTCATTAATGAATTCACTAGCATTACCAAAGGATCAAATGAACATGTTGCTGATTTCAATGCTAGATTCATGAAGGTATTGAACAAATTGCCACAGGACTTGAGGCCTAATGAACCTATGTGCATAGTGTTGTACATAAATGCTTTTGATGCCAAGACAACTTATGGATTAAGAGACAAGGGTCCTCACAGCCTCAGAGATGCCTTCAAAGTTGCAACAAATATTGAAAATAACATAAAGGCATCTGGTAAAACAAACAGAAGGGATGATGTGAAAATCCTGCAAAATCCAAATATTAAGTCTCAAACTGTTCAAGGCAATGCATCTACTTCTGAAGATAAGATAGATAAATTGGCAAATGTTGTTAAGGACCTAAGCTATAGACTGGCTAGAAGTGAAAAAGGGATAGGTCCTGATAGGCAAGCTTACCAAAGACAGGAAAAGAGACCATCATTACATGATATGCCATATAATACCAATTGGCATAATGGTAAGCCTATCCTTCCACACAGCAATACAAATCAAAGAGCTCAGAATCCAAAAGAAACACCTGATCCTTTGAAGAAGGCTGTTAATATTGTTAATGACACCCCGTGGTGTATAATATGCTAGATGCCTCATTCACAGTCACAATGTATGATTGCTCAGTCTCTATATAACAATGCCGTGGCCTATGACGAGTGCAATGAGCCTCATTGCATGGAAGATGATAATGTCAACATGTTGTCTACAAATAGAGAATACTCTTTTCATGATGCTGATGCAAATGCAAATGATGAAACTCAGGTCTGCCAACAGTTCCCATATGATGAAGATGATGAAGACAACTATGCCTATGCTCAAGATTCACACAGTTTTCTGAATAACTTGAGGAGGCCTTCTGATGAAGAAATTAGGGCCTTCATAGCTGCAGCAGTTGCTCAAGTCAAAAGCAACTACAACCTAAGAGGTAAAGCTCAAGTAGGTAACTCACATCAACCAGAGAATGCTCTTGCAGGTCAGCCAGTGCATGGTCATAAAGGAACTTAGGCACAAAAGAAGTAATGGAGCAATAATAGGCAAAATTTTAAGCAAAAAACAAGTTATGATCCCCAAGGACCAGAAAATAGAGTTCCCCAAGTTGAGGATCAAAATAAGAATTTTTAGAACAAGGATGACAGTCAGAGAGCCATAAAAACTAAAGCTGGATCATCTCAGGATAGAGGTAAAACTGTGGATCAGGCTACAACTATTATTCAAAAGTATGCTCCATTTGATATCACTCAAGTCTTGTCTCAGGTAAAGGTTTCTGTCCCATTAATGGAACTGATGAAGGTTGAAGAGATCAGGAATAGGACAGTATCCCTAATTTCAGGAGTACCTTGTCAAGCTAAGCAAAATGTTCAGATCCAAGGTGAGAAGCATGTCTTATGTAATGAAGAAGATGAGGTCCCTGAGGTGTATTTAGGGGTGACCATGACAAAGTGCCCTTCACAAGTGGAGCCATTTTATGTATCCTTGGTTATAAATGGAAAAGTAATTAGAAATTGTATGCTTGATTCTGGAGCATCTACAAATATCATGCCTTTAGCCATTATGCAGCAAGCTGGATTAAAAATAGACAAGGCATGTGGGAAATGCTATGCAATGGATGCTAGAGAGGTACCTGTCATTGGAATCATGAAGGATGTTGATTTTAGATTGGCAGCATATCCAGAAAAGATCTATAAAATGAACATAACAGTTGTTGATATCAAGCCACAGTATGGTATGTTGCTGTCAAGAAGATGGGCAACACTCATTGGTGGAAGTATGCAACTAGATCTGCCATATGCCATGATCCCAATGAGTGGCAAGGATGTCAAACTGATTAGAGAAGAAAGATCATCAGAGACAGTGGAGGATCAAGAATCAGAGGAGCATATATGTTTTGTGGACACTGACTGTGAAAATTTCAGAGTTGTCTCAGATGATAAGGAAGATAAAAGAGAAAAAAATTGCATTCAAGAATTGAATCAACAAGGTCTTTGGACCATGTATTTTGATGGAGCTTGTTCAAAAGAAGGCTTTGGTGCTGGAATTGTTTTTCTATCTCCAACTGGTAAGCTTCTCCAATTCTCTTTCTTGTTGAGGTTTGCCTGTACAAATAATATTGCAGAGTATGAGGCTCTATTATTAGCGTTAAATGTTGCTTTGAAGCATGGAATTAAGATGCTCAAAGTGTTTGGTGATTCATAGCTTATTGTGTCCCAAATTAGAGATAAGTATGCATCAAAAAATAAAAGGTTGAAACAATACAAACATGCTGTTTGGGATACAATTGAATTGTTTGATGCTTTTTCAATAAATTGGATAGAAAGATCAAAAAATGTCAGAGCAGATTTTCTAGCCAATGTAGCCATAAGGCCAGATGATATAACTTTGTCAGATGTTACAAATATTCAAGTCAAACTTAGGCCTGCAGTGCCAGATAATGTATGTAGCTGGCAAGTGTTTGATGATGATAAGGATTTACTGAGATTTCTGCATTGTATTGATGAATATGAGAACCAAGAATTGGATTTTCAAAACTTTGTGGAAGTTGTAGATAGAAAAGAGACTCTTTTAGGGAAGGAACTAATTCAACTCAAGACAAACAAAATCCCTAGAGGGATGGTAGCTTTAGAGAGAGCTTTTGACAATAGGGACCAATTTGTTACAAAAGTATCTCCAATAAACAAGAATGATCTGGAGGAGATAAACTTGGGAACATCTCATGCTCCCAAAAAGGTATACATTGGCAAACAGCTCAAACCACACATCAGGAGCATGCTGATTGCATTGCTAAAAAGGTATAAGCATGTTTTTGCCTGGTCATATGAAGACCTCAAAGCCTATAGAGAGGATCTATTTCAGCATGAAATCTCTTTGAAGCCTAGAGCTAAACCATTTAGACAAAAATAGAGGCCTATTAATCCTACCTTGGCTCCAAAAATGCAAGAAGAACTCAAGAAGCTTAGGGAGGCTGGAATAATCATGCCTATCAGATATTCAACTTGGGTGTCTAACCTTGTCCTAGTCAGAAAAAAGAATGGTGATATAAGGTTGTGTGTGGACTTTAGAAACCTAAATGTATCTTCTTTGAAGGATAACTATCCATTGCCAAATATGGAGGCCATGTTGCAGAAGGTGACTGGCAATGAACTTTTATCTATGATGGATGGTTTTTCAGGGTACAATCAAGTGAAAGTAAAAGAATCAGAATAATTTAAGATTGCTTTCACTACTCCATGGGGAACCTATGTATATGTAAGGATGCCATTTGGACTGACAAATACAGGTGCTACATTTCAAAGGGCAATGGATGTTGCTTTTGCAGGATTAATTGACTCAATCTTGGCTGTTTATCAAGATGACTTGATTGCCTTTTCAAAGAAAGAAGAACAACACTGTATGCATTTGGAACAGATTTTTATTAGAGCATTAGAATATGGTATCTCACTCAACCCAAAGAAATGTGCTTTTTGGGTTGTGGAAGGAAAATTGCTTGGACACATTGTTTCCAAGGATGGAGTTAGGATTGATCCTGAAAGGGTGGCTACAATTGACAAAATTCAAATCCCTAAAACAATAAAAGGTGTTCAGTCCTTCTTTGGACAAATTAACTTTGTTAGGAGATTTGTTCCTAACTTTGTAGAGACCACAAAAGAAATTTCTAAGATGTTGAAGAAAGGTGCAACTGTCAAATGGGAGGATGAAGCAACTGAATCATTCCAGAACATAAAAGAGGCTATAAAGATGGCTCCTGTTCTAAAATCTCCTGATTTTTCTAAACCATTTCAGTTATTTTCATTTGCTTCTTTCCATACTATTGCTACATGCTTACTATAGAAAAATGATGATGGATTTGAGCAACCTATTGCCTTCTTTAGTAGGTCATTGCAGGTTGCTGAATTAAAGTATGACATCATGGAGAAACATGCATATGCACTGGTTAGAGCAGTCAAGAGCTTTAGGCCATATTTGGTAGGCTCACAAATAATTGCATATGTACATCATGCAGCAATAAAAGATATCTTCACTCAGCAAGAGGTAACTAGAAGAAGATGCAGATGGATAAATAAGTTGCAGGAGTTCAACATAGAGATACAGATCACAAAATTGGTAAGAGGACAAGGATTAGCAAAGCTAATGACACAGTCAAACCTAGAGGCATGCCAAGTGAATGAAGTGCATAATGAAGTTGTAAATGTGTTAGAATCTGAGTGGTATAAGGACATAGTATATTATTTGCAAAATTTGAACTGTCCTTCCCATCTCAGTGATATCCAGAAGAGAACTTTGAAGCTCCAAGCTATTAAATACATCATTGTTCAAGGAGAGCTGTATTGGAGAAATCATGATGGTGTATTACTCAGATGTGTGGATGAAAATCAGGCCAGGAACATCCTAAATGACATGCACAATGGAGTATGTGGTGGACACTATGCTGCCTATACAACAGCCCACAAAATTCTTAGAGCTGGCTACTGGTGGCCAAATCTTTTCTCAGATGCACATAGAATGATAAGGAAGTGTGATCCTTGCCAAAGGTTCTCAGGAAAGCTAAAATATGGAGGTGCATTGCCCCTTAAGATTGTGATTATAGAAGCTCCCTTTCAGCAGTGGGGGATTGATTTCATAGGGGAAATCTCAAAGAAATCAAGTGGAGGACACAGCTGGATTCTTGTTGCTACTGATTATTTCACCAAATGGATCGAAGCCATCCCGACCAAAAGAGCTACCAGCAAGGTGGTGATGGATTTCATTCTAGAGAATATTATTATCAGGTTTGGAGTATCGTTAAAATTAGTCACAGATAATGCTATGTGCTTTAGGTCTGGTGAATTTATAAATTTTTGCAGTAATTATGAAATTAATCTATTACATGCATCACCATATCACCCACATGGAAATGGTCAATCTGAATCAAGCAACAAAAGCCAATGAAGATTGTCAAAAGGATGATAGGAAAAAACAAGAGGGCTTGGGATTCAAAATTGAAAATGGCATTATGGGCTGATAGAGTGACAGTCAAGAAAGCAACTGGAAGATCTCCTTTTGAACTAGTATATGGTGTAGTGGCTAAGTTACCTGTAAACAACTTTTTGCCAGTTTACAAATTCATACAAGAAAACATGGAGGAGATCGGAGATCCAATAATTGAGAGAATCAATCAGCTAGTTGCACTAGATGAGATAAGAAGGGAAGCACAGAAAACAAACATCAAGAGACAGCAAAGGGTAAAGTATCTGTTTGATAAGAGAGCTACAGAAATAAAGTTTTAGAAAGGTGATTTGGTCCTTGTATGGAATGCAAGGAACCAAGATAAGGGCAAACATGGTAAATTTGAGCCCTTATGGGTGGGCCCATATCAAATCAGCGACATCCATGGAGGAGATTCTTACTTTCTCCAGGCCCTAAGTGGTGAATTGTTGGAATTGCCAGTGCACGGTCAGTTCCTGAAGTGTTACTTCTTATAATGGTTATTTTCTATGCACATTGTAAACTAAATGTAATTATTCTGTACACGCCCTGTATAGTCGGTTGTGTTTTGAGTTTTGGGTTTTGTCTATTCTGCCTCGAAGTAGTCTGGTTCTCGCTGCAGTCTTGCATCTGCACGTCCCCAATTGGAGCCACTGGTGGTGTTCACCTAGGGTTTGGGTTTTGACTTCCAATTTGCAGCTTCCTGTGAATTTTCCTTCAGACCCTTAGTGCCTTGGTTTAAATTGTTCCCCGGCCCACATGCATTGTTTAACTATTTTTCCTATCGCATTTGAGAAAATTGTTAAGTTCTGTGTATGCAAAGGTGAAATGTATGTCGGCAAACTTGTGAAATCTCCCTCGGTCCCTTGAAAATGATAAAAAATGAGTCTGATGCATTTCTGAATGCATATCGAGCTACAACTTCCAGTGTCTGAATGTTTCTAACAGTGGCTGCGAGGGTTTCATGTATCAAACGCCACGGGATCTGCCATGTGTCGAGCCCCAGTTTATTGCCGCGCTTTTGTTTTTGAATGTTGCTTTAACGCGGAGCGTGCCACGTAGCAGAAGCTGTGTCTTTTTTGTTTCTAGGTTAATTGCTGTGGATGGCGCCACGTGTCAGCTTCCGACAGAGTTCCACCAAAGTTTCAATGTAGTTTCAATATTGAGTTTCAAGAATGCCGTGGAATGCTCCATGTGGAGGCACCCGAGGGACACACAGAAAAAAGTAACTCAGAGCCCCGCAGACAGTGCCAAGTGTCAGACTCCGCCCATGTTTCAAAAGGTTTCTTCTGAGTTTCTAAGTAGGGGTGGAAGATGCCACGTGCCCCTGGTTGTGACTGCGGAAGCCGACATGTGTCGACCTCCGTATTGTTTCTATTTGTTTCATATTAAGTGTGGCGTAGTGAGGGTGGGTCCCAATAAAAGGAGTCCCTACTGCGGATGGTGCCAAGTGGCAGCGTCCGCTTGAAGTTTTGAGAGCCCCCTTTTTATAGAGTTTCAATGATCGCGCGGAAGGCACCAAGTGTCATACAGCAGGGGCATTCTCTATATGTTGCAACAGGCATGCAGAATGCGCCATCTGTCCCTTGAGGTTGCCGCGGAAGCCGACAAGTGTCAGCTTCCGTATTTGTTTCTTTTTGTTGCAATTGTCAGCAAAAAATTGGGGTGGGCCCCAGCATATGTATCAAATGTGTCAGAAAGTGACGCGTGGTGGAGGGTCCCGGAACTTAAGGACTGTTTCTCTTAAGTTTCTATGTGTTTCAAGGTTAATACGAAGCTCGCCAAGTGTTGATCTCCGTGAGAGTTTCAAAGGCAGTTTCTTTATGTTTTAGCGGTTACGCAGAATGTGCCACGTGTTCGATGCGGCGCCAGGGCTACATTTGTTTTTAACCCTTCCCTGGCCACAGTAATGAGTTTCTAAGTGACGCAGAAATTGACAAATGTCAGATTCTGTAGGAGTTTCACGGAGGGTCTCTAATGTTTCATGGGTGCCACGGAGCTTTCCACGTGGTGGCTTCCGCGCATGGTTTCGGCAGTAAACTCTCGGCAGGCACAACGGAGGAGCGATGACCCAGCGATAGAAACTCAAAGTGTCTGCGTGGCACGTTTTTGTTAGTTCGCGACTTTTCAGCATTTTTGGGGCCGTTGATGTCAGCGGTTGGTTTTTGATTGACGGCTATCTTTCAATTTTGATGCGTCGTGGGTTTCTTCGCATTTGCAACTGTTTTTGGCAGGAGAAACTTGCTGCGACTGCGTTTCCAGAGGCTGCGGGTAGATGAAACAATAATGGTAGTTTGTTGTAGAGGTATGGGTCGTATTGATAGCTCAACCACCTGAATTGATGATGCATGTCCCTGAGCGGCGGCGCATCTCTCGAGTTCACCTATTCCCTCCTCCTTGTCCCTCTACTGCATTAACTATTTTGAGCGCCATTTTTTTGATACTGTGTATCTGGCAGGATTTTTGGCCTCCCTTGTAATTAATTTGTTCAATACATAGTTGTGCTATAAAAAAGTGGACTGTCACTCATTAGGGTTGTTGAAAGTTGGACATTTTCTGGCTCTGTAATACAATACAACTGACCTGGTTGCTCTGTGTAGTGGATTTTGTGAGTTTATGAGTCTCATGTCTTATGTTTTGTGCATAAATTCATTGGTTTCATGCTGATTTAGATGAGTAATGCTATATTGCATGTGTTTTGTTGTCTATCTCCTGTATTGACTATGCTTTCCTTTTGAATCTGGATATCTAAGGGGTGTCTTGGGTTCTAGGATATAGGTTTACTATATTGAATGCTTGATCTCATAACTTCTGTTCAAGGGATAGATTAAACTGTTTCCAGGTCAAGTATTAAGGAAAGTATATTGCAGTAAGGATATAATAAGTAGAGATGTATAAACACTCTGTTCTGGGATATATTTGTAAGGCAAATATGATGAAATCCTCTTGAAATCCAGTCTTGTTATGTTTATGCTGAACATTTGCATGTGTATGTCTACTGACTCCAAGCCCTGGATAGGCACCAATCTAGCTCTGTGTTGAGGTTATACACCAGGTCCAGCTCTGCATCCAAACACAACATCAAAATCAAACTCCAAAACAACCATTAGGATAGTAGAATTAGTTTTAGGATCCCAAGTCCTCTGTCTACAACTAAAAATAGGCCCAAAGCTAGCCCCTTTGCTCTTATCCCACAGTTTTGGTCTACTTACATGAGGACTTATTTGCTTCATGTCAGCATCCCAGCCTTTGTATGCATATTCTCATGGATGTTGAGTAGGGAATACCCCCCTAGGTTTTGCAGAGCCTAAAGAAGAAGAGGAGATAAAAATAGAGTCTATCTCCTATACTGTTGGCCCCTGGCCCAGAGATCCTGTTGATCATTGATGGCTACCTTGTAGGGAAATCTGGGAGTAAGCATCCAGTCTGGGAAAAAACCAACAGATCCTACTTAGCTTTAACTCATAAGATCCTTCTAGAGCTAGGTATTATTAGCCCACCATCTTCAAGGATACTGTGGAGCATATCAAATATTGTCATACTTGTCAAGTAGCAACCAACAGAGAGAGATATGCATCACAACCTTTACAGCCTGTGATGGAGATGCATCCTTTTGCACAATGGGGAATGGATTTTATAGGAGCTATCAATCCACCATCATCAACTAAGCATATGTATGTTTTAACTGTTACTAACTATTACATCAGATGGACTGAAGTGATGATTAGCAAAACATGCACATCTAAAGATGTAATCAAGTTCTTGGAAAACAAAATAATCACAAGGTTCAGAGTTCTTTTTGCACTAGTATGTGACAATGGCCCTGCCTTTTCCTCTTTAAAATTTTCAAATTGGGCATTTGAATAGGGAATCATGTTAAAATTCTCATCTAACTATTATCCCCAGGAGAATGGATTAGCTGAGTCTACTAACAAGAATTTATTGGATATCATTAAGAAATTAGTAGAGAAAAATCCTAGGGAGTGGAACATTTTGTTAGAATATGCATTATGGGTAGATAGGACTAGAGTGAAGCCTGCCTTAGGAAACTCTCCTTATCAACTAGTTTATGGAGTGGACCCAATTTTGCCCATAAATTTAAAGATCCATACCCTACAATTTGCCCAAGAGTATCTTGACTTAGAGGACAAAACGAAAGTCTGCCTATTACAACTATTACACTTAGAGGAGAAGAGGGATTGTACAATCGACCACTTCTCTAAACATCAGGTCATTGTCAAATGCTAGTTTAACAAGAGGGCCAGAGTCAAAGCATTCAGGATATCTGATCTTGTCTAATCTTGGGATAAAGCTCACGAGAAGAAGGGAGACCATGGGAAATTTGATAAATTATGGATGAGTCCCTTCCTAATAATGGAAATATTAGGAGATAGTACCTACAGGTTGAAAACCTTTATAGGAGAGGATATTCTATTGCCTGTCAATAGACAATTCCTAAAACACTATTTCCAAGCCTGATCCAGAGGAGGTCTAAAAACTTGTATATATGCATAGTTGCTTATACATTGGTTTGCTTGTTTGGTGTTGTTTTCTTGTCCGTTGAGTCCTTGTTTTAGTTGGGCATGATATGGAGTACCTTTTCACTATAGAAAATGACAAGATTCTTGAAATTTAGGAAATAATTTCAAATCCTTACATAGGCTATAATTTCTACAAGCCTGGGTGTGCTGGTTTAGTTAGTGAAATCATATTCATTAATCCAAACAAGGTTAATTAAGGAGTCATCAAATGAACACACCTAAAGTTCTTGGGGCTGGTTGAAAAGGTTAGTGTTTGCATTAAGTGAAAAATCTAAAGGTTTGCCTTTGCTACCACTATAATTCTTAGCATAGCAACAGGTTTAATTACTGTGCAAACAATGAGCTAAAATGATATATCTTATACAAAAAGGAAAAAAATTGAAAATCAAAAGGAAAAGAGAATTTATTCTCTCAAGGTCATCTAAATAACCTTACTAAGGCTATAGACGCCTAACTGGTAGTGGGGCTCTATTTAGGGGAATTATAGGTGATAACCTTGCTGGGGCTATGGATACCTGACTGGCAGCAAGGCTCTATCCAGGATTGGATTAAAAGGTTAAATCAAACTATGTAGCCTAATGCTAATTACTATCTCTTTCAACCCCTCCAGTAGGAAGGAAATGAATCAATGCACACACTTGAATTCCTTCTCATAATCTAGTTTGATTGGGGAATATGATCTCACTTGATGTGGTCTTCATATCTAGATGTAGTGGAAGTTGGAACTCTATGTCTAAATTTGTCCTTTAGTAAATTGATCAAATTTGGTGGTTTTGTTTGGTGGCAAGTTGTTGTGTGGTCTCACAACATGCCCCATTTTGCCTAGAAAAATAGGGACTGAACCTTTTGCTTTTGTGTTGCTTGTGTGTTTTCCCTCTTTGGGTGGTATGGTAAAGTTCCATTATTTGGTCTTTCAAAATTCAAAGTCTAAATTGTCCCTAGCAAAGGTCACCAATGGATAGCTAATTAAATTTTGAGCAGCTTTACTTTTTTACATCATGTCGAAATTCCTTAAAATGAGCGAGTTATGTCTGGTCAAAGTTTTGGTCTACTGGATAGTCTGATCAAAGGGATGTGGATATTACAAACTTAAATATCCTGTTCATTCTCAATATCCATATCCGTGTCCTTTGTTATATCTAGTATTTATATTACCCTTGAGTGCTTAAACCTTACATGCAGACCCAAAATAATTATTAAATAGAGTTAAGTTGATAGCTGCACATACAGGGGGATATAAAATCTTATCGAATATCTATATCCATATGCTCCTGAAACTATCAAAATTATCACAGTGAATCTTGAAACCATCAACTGGATGGATATTTTGACATGGATATTTTGCATCTGCTGAATATCCATATCCCTGTGACGCCTGTCAAATTTGTTCTTGACACTAACATTATGAGGTGAGGATATTTAGCACAGGATATTTCGTATGGAAATTTAGTTTCAAATGTCATATGCAAATATCCATATGCTCACCTTGTTTTAAATCTTGTCTTCAGAACCCAAATCACTAACTTTTCAAAGGGATATTTGTGACATGGATATTTTACACTCGTTAATATCCATACCTACCCAAATGTCCACATCTATATTCCGAGCACAGGTGTGGATCCACGTGTCCCTACCATTGATTTTTCAACAGGATCTTTTTCATATGGACATTTTTGCAATGGATATTTCGTATATCCTTGTTTCAAAGGTGAATTAGATCCTGATACCTATTTCTTTGGTCAACAATGTTTGACCAAGACCGTTCATTGATGTCATATGGATATTGTCATATGGACATGCTGACCATACATTAACATACTGAATATCCATCTGGACCTCCTCTTGCATTTAATGCTATGCATAAAAGCTGTTGGCTTTTTGAATTTGAAAGTGTGCCTTTTGACACTTATACTTTTATCCCGCGTATGCACTGTAAAAGCCTACCTAACTACGAGGAAAGTAATTAATAGGCCCTAATTGGTAGGTTTTCTAAGGTTAAAAGGTAAATCCATCCATTATTGTCAATTACCTAATTGTCTGAGCTAGAATTACAGAGCAATAAAAGAGATAAAAAGTGAATTACAGCCGACTAAGGTAAATCTGCAGCAGCTGAAGAGTGACGTTATGAGGAACAAAATGACAAGCACAGTCAGAATGATGTCCACGTCCCCATCTACATGTTAAAGGTTGAGGTCACAATTTCTAGGTATGAATACAACATGCCTTACCAGTCATTTTCATAGTTACTAGTCATTTTCACATGGGTAGAGGGTAAAATTGACGTGATCTGGGTAAATTGTTGGGTGATTTCTTGTTTACATATGGGTTAAGGTGGATTTCAAATTAATGTAGAGGAATTAGGCTAATCCACTGGTTTAATCTCTAAACCCTAAAACTCATTATGGATACTTGTATGTTGCAGGATGAAATGGCTCAAAAGAGGATAGATCTCTGAGATGCAGAGTTCAAGTGGGACTTGTTCCCTGTTCCCAGCGACATATGCCTCAAATTTAGTTAAATCAGTGATACACACTATGAAAATATAGATTTTGCTGTCTTTAGGGCATGGATGTTGTCTGGCGATGGAAATCCTATATTGCAAAACATATACTCCATGGGAATGTTTAATGCAACATGTTTCCCATATGTAGCAAATGCACTAGAGCTAGTTATAGAGTGCCAGTAAATATGACCTGGCTAACTAATGAGTAGAGAGCTAGGGAAGGGTGTATGCCGACCTCTCGGTGAAAGGAATCACATAGGCATTCAAATTGCCTACTGTTCACAACATGTATCAAATCGACTTAGCCGAATTGAAGGCATAATACACTAGAGGCCTAAGTGAGTGTAGGAAAATCATCTTTGCATCATGGAGAGACCCCTCCAACAAGGCCAAGCAATGGCCAAGATACCACAACACATATATAAATATGACTTTTGTCCCGAGGTTCAGTACATGATGGTATTGTTAAACAGAATGGCCAAAAAGGCAAATGTTGGAACGTTTGAGCCATGGATGTTTAGGTTAATCTAGCTAGTAAAAAATAAGGTCATCTATTTTTGGGCTAATCTTATCAGTGACTCCTTGCATGAGGCCTTTGTAGCATGGTAGAACATGAAACATTTGTTTTAAATGACCTCATACATAGTATATGTGTGCACTTTCAAGGCACGTCTTGCAGGGCTCAATACTTTTGAGAGGTTAGGACATCAACACACAAATCAAACAGTGTGGGAGCATTACCCACAGTTGGAGAGGAAAATGTCAATTCAGCATTACAAGGTTGTCAATGACTACTTCATCATGCACTTGGTAAGGGTGATGGAGGATGAATGGGTGAAGAGAATTTCAAAGGAATCCCAGGAGCTTATCCAGCCCCATGGTGGATGGTTTAGTCAATTCCCAACCTACACTTACATCCAAATGGAAGGCTTTGATGGCAACCCATTCACGTTGCCAAGGTACCCCATTGATAGGGTGATTTTGTTAGAAATAACGTGACAGATCATCCCATTGTATGAAGCCTATCGGAAGAAGAATAAGAGAGGAAACATTAAGTTTCCATTAGACATAGATTGGTATGTTTGCAGAACAATAGGCAATGCAAGGAAATCTGAAGTAGGACTATACACATTGCATCTTCAATTATTCCCATTGGTTAAATATTTTGATCCTTACAATAGGATGGAGAGATATGTGAGTAAGAAGCTTCAACATGAGACACATCTAGAAGATTTCTAGGTGGACTGCATCAATGAGCAAGAAGTTTGGAAAAGAGGGTATCAATGGTTGAATCTCAACCAAATCAAGACCTTGGGCTGCTTGTAGGTTCCTCCCCAGTTGAATTAGACAATAGAAAGGATATCATTGATCCTGAGTATGAAGAAAGGAAAATATATAAAGAGCCTTTATCTCTCCCAAGATGGACTGTAGAAGAAGAGACATCCATTGAAATCACAATTGCAAAAGTCATGATCATCACTAAAAGATGGGTGGATAAGAGGCTAGCAGAGTTGAAGGCTAAAGGAATAGTCATCAATTGGGACAAGAAGGGGAAGAGAAAAGAAAAGGAAGATTTATAATATGATGACTTCCTCATTCACAAGAGGCAAGTCATGGAAGCAAAGCTGACGCAACCTGGATCCTCTACAGTAGGGGAAGAGATTACATTTGAGGGCATAACTATAGCTACTTGACCTTCACCTACCAGGGAGACACCCATACCAACCATCCCATTCAGTGCCACAACTACAGAAGGAATAAGAGAGTGGATGTATTGAGAGGGGTAAACATCCCCAATCAAAAGAGGGTAGCTCCCACACTGATGAGAGGGTCAACATTAGGACATGATGAGGTCTATGCAGAAGTTACAACGGGGCTGACCAAAATGGAGAAAATGTTTTCTCAAAATTAGCCTCACGTATCTGTAGCTCCACTTGTTGCACTGCAAACACATCTAGCGGCACAGGTGTAAAGATTCTTGATCCTGCAATGGTGGTGACACAAGAGTTGCAACACAATGTCCTTGTTTCACAAATTATACATGTGAAAAAGGAAATGGTTGAGGAAGCCAAAGCGATAGAATAGGTAAGTGCTCATGAGCAGTTGTTACCCTTGAGCCAAATTATTGATCTATTTGATGACAAGGTTAGAAGGGATGTAACGTAGACTCCAGTTGGTTCACCCGATATACCTCCTCTACACGCCCAACAAGAGGTGCTACAAGAGGCTGAGGCCCAAGACCAACAAGAACAAGATGTGAAGGAGATTGAAAATCCTGAGCCTGCAAGGGATCCTAAGATACAGAATATCTTAGATACAGAGGGGGTAGAATCACTCCAATTCTCTATACAACATGACTAGTTGGATATCCTGGTCAATACAATCACAAGTCCTAAAGTTGTGGACTTATTATATATCCCAGGAGTAATTACAGGAGAAGAGGAGATGACTCAACACAAATCAAGGCAAGAAGAGATGGACCAAGATGTAGAAATGGTTGAGGCCACCCATGGAATTCATGCAGATGAAGAAGATAGATCAACAAAGGGACACATGGAGAAAGAAACAGAGCAGCCTCCTGAGCAATAAGAAGAATTATCTGAGCAACAAGTTGAAAAGAATGGAGAGGATGAGGAGATGGATGAAATAGGGAAGGGTGTTGATATCCCTTTGCAGGTTCCTCAAGAGAAATATCAAGAGGAGGAACATCACGAGGAACAACAATAGCTGGATGAGGACAATCAGCCCAAGAAAGAAAGGGATTATTAGGATGGGCATGAAAATGGTCTAGATGGAACCAACATTGAGTATACAATTGATAAGGATGCTCACATTGAGAAGTCAGGTCAAGAAGGATCAGTACCAGATCAAAGTGTACAATGGTTGTCATCGGAGGTAATACAACCTTCTATTGAAGATGCACCCTTTAATTTTAAATCATTATTTTTATTAGAAGATGTAAAGCCTAGGTGTAAGGCTAGGGCAGTATCAGGGATAAAAATAGATGTTGTCACTGGGAGGAGAACAAACCAATTGGATGTGCCTATAGTCGACAAGAATAAAGGAGAGATTGTTGTTGGAGAGTTCCAGATAACAACCATTGATTTAGGGCAAGCTACAACAACACAAGAAATAGAACTTAAAGGGACTACTGAAGCTATAGTTGCTTGGATGCAGAAGATCAAGATGAAAAATAAGGAGTTAAGAGGACATAATGCTCAACTCCAAGCATTCATTAAGGGGTTGGTCTGTTGAATGCACAAGACAACTAAGAGGGGGGGGGGGTGAATCAGTTGTATCAAATACTTTAAACCTTCACAAGCATAATCACATTCACTTCAATTCACTTAAGCCCTAGTTCTATTATGAAGATTAAACATGAAAACAAATAAGAGAAATTTAATCACATCAACACCATGCACAAGAGAACACTAGATTTTTATGTGGAAAACTCTTAAGGGGAAAAACCACGGTGAGGATTAGCTCACAATATATAGTAGTATCAATACTGAATTACAAAGAGGCTCACTACCAAAGGGCTCATTGCCCAAGGCCTCACTATCCAAAGAAATGCTCACTGCCAAAGTGGCTCACTACCATGAACTGAAATAATAGCATCTACCACATGCCTGAGTTTAGTTCCATTGAAGCACAGTATATCTCATAGACCCAAAAATGCTCATGTTATTTAAACATTCATATATTTTAACCAAGAAGAGGTTATATAATCAACATTTTAACCACCAATGAATTCCAAAATTAAAACCACATATACATGTCCTTTATTCTATTTAAAGTAAATTATGAATGCAAAAAGTACTCCTAAATCCACCTTAAAGCTTAGGATAGGGAGAGAAGAGGAGTTACTTTTATATCAAATATGGGACATTCCATAGTCTCATAAATTCCTTCAAGCCAGTATAAAACTTATTGCAACAAGAGAAATTTGAAAATGACATATTACTTACATCATATAATATTCAACATTATAAAGAACTTATAGTCAAATGAAACAATGCCATAAATAGAACATAAATTTAGGCATTTAATACAACTAAATATTACACATTGAGTTAACTCTCACACACTTACAATAATTAGCAACTTGGGTGAATAATATAGAGTACAAAGATAACCTTAAAACAATAGAAAAATGTCCAAAAATAGTCTTACATGCAACTTATGTGCTACTAAAAATAAGGCGATAAAGCACTAAAATGGGGCATTTAAAATAACAAATAAATATCAATAAAGTTATGTTAAGAATAACAATTAAGTAATTCTTAAACAGAGATAAATATACTCCTCAATATAGACTTAAATTGTTAAAAGTTGTGCTCCAAATCTAGATGCATATCTAGCTAAAAATAGCCACATGCAAACTATTTGACAAAACTCTAGTTAGTTGTAGATGAGTTGAACTCAACTTGAAGCAACATGTTGGTGACTTGTAGCAACATGTAGATGACTTTCAGCTTTGTGAAAGTGAATTGCAACATTATTTATCAAACATACTCCACCTTGATGCTAAGAGGACTAATGAGATTACCTTAGAGTTTAAAATTTTAAAATTTTGTAACTCCTTTAGTAAAAACATTAGATAATTGTTCTTGATTGTTTACATATTTCAATTCAATCTCTTTATTCTTAATCATGTCTCGAATGAAGTGATACTTCAAATTAAAATGCTTAGATCTATTACGATGAACTAGATTTTTGGCTAATTTGATTGTGCTAATATTATCACAAAAAATAGTTGTTGGTTGAATTTGTTTTTCACCAATTTATTCTAAAACTGTTAGAATCCATAATGCTTATGTACCTACTAAAGTAACTACAATGTATTATACTTCTAAAGATGAAAGGTATATTGAACCTTGCTACTTTTAGATCAATGTAATTAGTCCCAAATCAAGTGAAAATAAATTTCAAAATGTTGACTTCTAGTCATCCAAACTAACTCCCCAATCAAATTTACTAAAACAAGCAAGTTCAAACCTTTGTGAGGCATAATAATTAATACCAAAATTATTTTTTCCTTTCACATACCTAAATATCCTCTTATCAGTCTTTATGGCATAGCATTTTGGAGAGGATCCAACATTGTTTGATGTTTGGGCTCCAACATAATAGAAGAAGCTTCAAGAAGGGGGCGTTTTGAATAGGTAACTTTAGAATAGCATTGAAGATTGCACCTTTTTGGAGAAGAACTTTGCAACCTCGAGGTAAATCTAGAGTTTTAGTTCTAATGATTCAATACTGGAGTTCATGGCTCCGAAGTATTTTGACAAGGACACACATGGATAACTCTAGAGTAGTTTAAGTAATATCCAGTTATTATACATATAGTGCCAAATTTATACACATGCCAATTTTCCAAAGTCTCTGAGGCACCACAAGATTTCATCTTCAAAACTAATAACAAGGAAACAACAACAAACCAGTCAGAAGGGAATTAATTGTAAAACACATGTATCTACATTTAAGGAGAAGTCTTGTAGCCACATGAACAACATTCCCCCATATTTCTTGGGAGGACTAGTTAAGCCATAATAGTATTTGTCTTTATAATAAAGCCATCTTCATATGGTTAGTATGTTTTAGTTGAAGAGTCCTAGTAGGAGTGAAAGACTGTCATAAATTGGCATGAACATTGAGTTAATTTAGGAGTTTTTATTGGGAGACTGGTAGAGCTTTTTAAAATAAATAAGCTTGACAATCTTGAAAGATAGTTAGAAAATCATTGTTATGAGCTAAACATGCATGGTTTCTAAATGATAACAAAGTATACTTAGTTTTGTATATTTTTACCTTATTCTCAATGAGAATTTGAGTTTAAGTAGTAGATATCTTGTGTTGATTAAATTAACCTTATTTTGTGGGGAGAGCAAGGGCCCACTCATCTTGAGGGACAAGAACATTTCCGATACTTCTTAGATTAGTATTGCATTTTTTGTATAGTCATAATCATGTGTGAATAATTTCTCATTTTGTTAAATAGATTAATATGTGACCTATAGGAGTGTTGTTATTTGTTTAGTTAAAGTGTTTGTTCTATTTATTTTAAGTTTGATTTGTTTTTAATTCCAAACTTTGTGCAATAGGTTATTCAAAATATTGGGTCTCATGAATTTAATAGATTTTATTTGATATTAGAAAATTAAAAAGATTTACTTTCAATTGCAACAAGTAGATAGATTTGGTTTTAGTATAGTTTATTTTCCAAGTGTGTGCAATTTCAATTTTAGTTATTTCAACTTAGGTTAGGAGAACTATGAGCCCGGGCTTCTCATCCTCTATTGTAGACAACCTTGGACACTTCCCTAGTCTTGACAAATATATATTGTCTTATTTAAAATGGAGAAACAAAATGCCTCTCATCACTTTTTGGCACCATTGTTAGGGATTTTAAACATTTAGGCATTATTAGAGGAATATCATTGGAATTGGTACTTATGCTAGGTTCCTTAGTAATTTTCCATCAGAGACTAGGCCTCCTTCTTTTTCTAAAGATAGAGAAAGATATTTATAGTGACAACAAATAATCTTTCAAGGGCCAATTGGAGTAAGTGGACGCTAATAAGGGCTTTAGTTTAGTTTAAGTGCTAACCAATAGTTCTTAGGAGTAGGATTATAATAAAAAGTAAACTCTTTTATATGCATGGCTAGAAAAAAGACTCTAAAGGTATATTTACATGCCAAGACCCCCAACAACAACAAACCATAGTTACAAGTAATGAGCTTGAACTTGAAATGAATAGAGGAAAGATAATTTTTGGAATCCTTGGAATCATTGCAAGAGAGAAGTCCATCAGTCCAAAATGAACAATACTGAGACAAACTAGTTGTTTATCACCACTTATATAATACACTAAGTGAGTAGTTCCCAAGGAACTCTAGAGCTTACCTAAAGTTTAGATGAAGCTTACACAAATTCTAAGCAATGAGAACATAACTCTAGATCTTACACAAATTAGGGATCTTATTCATTGGGGAACCATAGAAATCAATGATGAACATGTAGAGAATAGGGTGGAGAGAAATTTCACCTACCCCATTGCTCTAAACTCATATGAAAAAACCCCTATTAAAAATATCTCCCCTTCTACATTGCCTACATTTAGAGGTATGGCTTCTAAGGACCTAGATCAATTTCTATTTGAGTTTAAAATGTTTTGCCAAACCTACAAGTACAAGACTAATAACCATAAGCTGAAACTACTCCCATCAATATTGAAAGACTCAGCCATGTGTTGGTTCATGGGATTAATCTCAAGTTCTATTTCCACATGGGTAGAAATGGAAACAATTCTCCTAGATAAATATCAAGCTTATTGTAGGGTGAGAGAATACAAAAAAGAACTTTTTAGGATGAAACAAAAAGAAGATGAAAGTATCGAAGATTACATAGACTATTTTTTTCTTATATTGGTGTTTCAATGTTTTAGATCTAGATATAATGATGCAAGAGCATCCCAGGTTGCAGAGCAATCTTGCATTAACCAAAAACATTTTGCATTCTTCTTTTCTTTCATTTTCCAGTTCAATTCAGTCGGTAGCAATTTTGGCATTTTGTACCGCATTTTGTTACATTTTCATTTCAAAGCTCACGGAGCAGGAATTAGCATCTATACATCATCATCTACATCATATCCAAAATTTAGGTCATTTGGATTTGTCTTCTAAAAGTTATCACTATTAGAAGATCACCTATTTTCACAGAATAGAGCATATAGACAGTCAGCTGAAGGAGAAGATTTTCGGAGCACTTTTGTGACTTACGGAGATAAATGGAACATATCACATGGCACATGATGATCAGATAGACCTTCCTTGAGGTCCTCACCTTGTTTCATTCACTTGCGGAGGAGTACTAGCTGTTTAAGGCTAACCTATTTGTTTCTACACGTTACATCTCTTCATTGGAGTTTGTAACCTTCTTTGATCGACGCAGAGGATTCTTTGAGCTTGGAGAAGATATATATATATCTATAGGATATATTAGGGAGTAAGTTAGTGATTATGATAGATTAGAATAGGTATTTTGTTTCGGATGGTGCTTCATTGGCATATCTAGCATATCTGTTGTAACTAGAATTCAGGCATGTGAGCCCTAGTTGTAATCCCACATGTTGTCGACATATGAGTATTTTGCATATATGATATATTGACCATTTGAGTTACTCTTTGCATTCTATATTGGAGTTGTTTCCATTGTTTTTACTCTTGTTTCATGGCCTGGACAATTCATTCTATGAACCCTCTGACCGTGACTGCACCAAGTGGTATCAGAGCAAAGTTTTGAATCCTTTGGGAGTGAAATTGTGAAGGCATTCCATAAGATCTTGTGGTGAACCAATCATTGACCTGAGGCAGTCTACTTGTGTTCTCAACTGATCACCGAGTGTGAGGCAATTGATACCTTGTAGCCAGATCACCAAATTTGAGGCAGTTGAACTGGATCCTAGGAAGAGATGTCGCTGAGGAGAATACCTGTTGTAGACACTATGGCTAGAAGAATGGATGAAATGATGGAGATGATGAAAACAATGAAAGTTTGATTGGATATTGTTGAAGAAGATCGAAGAAGAAGACTAACACCTTGACCTAATGTTGAAAGTGATGATGAAGAGTTTCAATCAGCTGATCATAATGAAGAAACCCTAGAAGAAGAAGAAGAATCAGATCAAGTGAAGATGTTGAGAGCTATTTCAAAGATTGGAAAGTGACCTAGAGTGAAAATGTTGAATTACACTAGAAATTTGAATCCAAAGGAATTGATTGATTGGATAAATGACTTGGAGGAATACTTTGAATATGAAGAAATTGAAGATCCAGAGAAGGTGAGATTTGTAAAGACTAAGTTGAAAGGACATGCTGCTATATGGTGGAAGGAAGTTCAGTTGGATTGAAATAGAAGAGGAAAAGAAAAGATCATAAAGTGGGATAGAATAGTAACAAAGTTAAAAAATTCGTTTATACCTGCTGACTATGAGTTGAAACTGTTGAAGAGATTACAAAACCTGAAACAAAAGGAGAAATTTGTGAAGGAGTATACTGAAGAATTTCATAAGATGATCATAAGGACTGGACATAGTGAAGCAAGCAAGGAGAAAGTAGCAAGATACATCAATGGACTGAGATTTAACATTCAAGAAGAGCTGAGTTTAGTAAGGATGACAACAATAGAAGAAGCATATCAGTTTTCCCTAAAAGTTAAAGAAAAGTTGAATAAGAAGCATGAGCAGAGACAAATAGGAAGAGGAGGTAAATTTCAAAGAGGTAGAACATATTCTGGAGGAGAAAGATCATATGCAGAGAAGAATAAACAAGATATCCCATTCAATAAGGAAGACAAAGATAGCAGTTCATAACGGAGAGATGATAGAACTTTCTACCGCAGAGGGAATCATAATTCTTACTAGAGTGAAGGATACGGGAGATATGAAAGAGGATTGGATAAAAGAACATTCAAAGGAACTTGTTTTAAGTGTGGAGGGAAGGACATAGAGCATTTGAATGTCATCAGGGAAGTACAAGCAAGAAGGCAGAGAACAGTAGAAGAACAACTTATATAGAAGAAGAACCTATTGGATCACCTAATTCAGTTGGAAAACCAGAAAAAGGAGAATCATTAGTCATGAGGAGAGCACTATTTAAATCAGAGACAATTTAGGAACCACTGCAGAGGAAAAGTTTGTTCCGGACCAGATCCAAATTGGGAGGTAAATATTGTAAGGTTATCATTGATAGTGGTAATATTGATAATTGAGTTTTAGAGGAGATGGTGACTAAGCTGAACCTGGAGAGATTGAAACACCCTAAGCCCTACAAGATAGCATGGATTTGGGTTGAACACAAGGTATTCGTGAGTGAACAATGTTTGGTAAAATTTCATATTGGATCTTATCATGATGAAGTATTGTGTGATATTATGCCGGTGGATGTATGTCATATATTGTTGGGTAGACCATGACAGTATGATAGAAAAGCTATACATGATGGGAGAAAGAACATATACACTATAATATCTAATGGAAAGAAAACCAACTTGATTCCTTTGGAAGACAAGCCTAAGAGTGAAGTATGTGGGAATGCTAGAATCTATTTGGTAGATGGAAGGAAATTTTTGGATGGTTTGAGACATGACAACATGTGTTATGCTTTGATTCCTAAGAATCCTGGAACCCTAAGTACAGAGATTGAAGAATAACAGCTAGAGGAGATAACTGAATTGTTGATAGAATATGAAGACATTGTTGCAAGTATGAGGTTAACCAGTGTTGTCATTGATGTCAACATACTCATATTGCATTGGTAAGAAGGTTTGGATGAGCTGTGTGTTGAGGATATTGAGAAAAGTAGTCTCAATCAGGAACAGTGAAGAACAGTGATAAGAAGAAGGCAAATGTACTCAATAGGTTGAGAATCAGAGGATGCGGATTAAAGGGTTTGTAGATATGAGTCTTGAGATGATCCAGTTAAGATTTTAGAGGTCTGCATGAAGATATGAAAAAGTTGTGATTGGTCAAGTAGAACCGGTTCTGGAAGATGCTCCGGAGGAACAGAGTGTCACAAAAAGGTCCGGTGAGATCCGGAGGAGCATTGTCAGACTCTGCGGATTGGAAGGAGTGTTTGGGATGTCCTTGTGATGTTTCATCTCAGTTTGTACAAAGTTTGGAGGTCCGGAAGAACCTTTTTCAGTATGACAGTGGCGATAGATTGTGTTCTTGAAGTTCCGGATGAAGAGGAGAAGAGATTCCAATGAGTAGAGGAAGTGTGGATGTACCTAGTCAATCAGGCAAGCTTGTGAAGGTTCTTGGATCATGTTGAGGTTATGTTGTTGGTCCGCATTGGTGGTAGAGCCCAGAATTGAAGATATTCTTCCGGATGAAGTTCTTGTTCAGACTAGCTGACCGGATGAGTTGTTCATCTTGCGAATGTTCTTGTGGTGGCCGACTGGATGTATTAATCATCTTGTGAATGTCCTTATGGTTGATTGCCAACTTAGATGATTGTTCCTAAGTCGATGTCTTGTATAAATGAAGGTTTGTGAGTTCATTTCAAAGTGTGGGGTTGAGCGGATGAGAGTGGTATAGCGAAAGAGCGAAGGGCAGAGCAGAAGTATCTCGGGCTTAAATGGAACTAATCCAGACATGGTAAAGATGTCAATCTCCAGTTCAAGTTTGTGATTCTTATCACTTTGTAGACAATGTGTCTCTTGTAGGCAGTGTGCCTCTTTGTGAGCAGTGTGCTTGGGCAGTGAGCCCTAATTGGCATGTGCCATTCATTTTTCTAATTCTTCAAATAGAGAATAATCCTTCGGTTAATCACCCCGTGGTTTTTCCCTTAACCGGGTTTTCCACGTCAAAATCTTGGTGTCCAATGTGTTGATGTTTATCTGCTCTTGTGTTTATGTATTATGCTTTCATGGATGGTTAATTGATATGCTATTAACTAACAAAGAAGAATCAAGTGTTTGAAGTAGAAGCAAGTTTTTGTACAACTGATTCACCCCCCCTCTCAGTTGTGTGCCCTAGATCTAATAGACATCATATCAAATTATGTACCTAAAGGATTGCCACCAAATCAGAGTATCAGTCATCATATGGATCTTATACCTAGAGCTAGTTTTCCTAACAAAGCAACACACCGAATGACACCAGCAGAGAATACAAAACTGAATAGACAAATACATGAGCTATTGAGGAAAGGTTTGATTAGAGAAAGTTTAATTCTTTGTAAAGTACCTATAGTGCTTGCACCGAAGAAAGATAGAGAATGGAGAATGTGTACAGACTCTCGTGCAATCAACAAGATCATAGTTAAGTATATATTTCCATTGCCTAGGATGGATGACATTATGGACTGTTTGAGTGGAGCAAATTATTTCACAAAGATAGACTTGAAGAGTGGATACCATCATATTAGAATCAGAGAAGGAGATGAATGGAAGACTACTTTTAAGACAAATGAAGGATTGTATGAATGGTTAGTGATGCCTTTTGGATTGACAAATGCACCGAGTACTTTCATGAGGCTAATGAATGAAGTTTTGAAGAAATTCTTGGGTAAGTTTGTTATTGTATACTTGGATGATATTTTAATTTTTAGTAAGACAAAAGAAGAACATTTGTGGCACTTGAGACAAGTATTGCAAAGGCCGAGAGAAGAGAAATTGTTGATAAACATCAAGAAATGTAGTTTCATGAAGGAAGAATTGGTATACTTGGGATTTGTGATTTTCATATTAAAATATTCACAGAAAAATTGAGTGGTGGTATACATTGAATCCATAATCCATCTCCAAAGGGTAGATCATTCATTGTATAAACATTAATAACTCCAAATAAATGATTATTAATGTTGAAAAGAGCCTACAATTCTCGGTTGGTGGGGTCACATCCCTGATCAACTAAAATTTGAAGCCACATAGGAGAGAGAAAGATGACAACTCCACCACGACTTGTTTCATGATTTCTACAAAAAAAGACTAGTAGGCTAGATAACATGGCATGCAATAGAAAGAAAAAAACTAGAAATTTTAACTTTTGCAAACATAGAATGTCCAAACCTAGAATTTTTTTATCGAGTGTCATGTATAGAATACTTCCTTGGGAGGTTTGCTAGACCTCAAACATTCTAGGATATAAAATTCATGAGTGGGTGTTGAGGGTTATATCCTCATTATCCAGTTCATTAAAAACAAAATAGCTATTCTACAAAAAATCCCCCTCTAAATTGAAACTACATATCCAAATGAAAGGTTGGGTAGGCCACTATTTATCTTGCACATATTCACCTTCTTCCAAATGTCCAGGTGAGCTGCAAGACCTCTATTGGACCACCAAGCGTGGTGAAGGAGGTTCAATAATGGTCTTTTCCTGAGAAGATAATACCAACACTACTACCAATACTCTAGTGAATTTTGGCTTATTCACCTCTTAGGATGTTTCCTCATGAGAATGAACAACATATTTTCCTCAGTCTTCAAGTTTTGAAACTATACCTTCTTAAGTTTTCAAAGGCTAACCACTATTACCAATAGAGGACATAGGTGGAACCCCACCATTTCTATTAGTCTTGGCTTTTTTACTAACCACAATTGACCACCCTTCCTCATTTTTATAGGAGGCCCAATTATCAAAAGCTGGTTGAGGGGTGGGTTTGTCATAGGGATTAACTAGAAAGCAATCTTAAATCTTGTGCTCAAAAGATTGACAATGATAGCATGTATTGGATAGGTTTAGATAGAGGACACATTGAGTGTGTCTCATTTATCGAATATGTATATCAATTATTTCCTTTAGATCTTTGGAGAGGTCAACTTCAACACAAACTCTCTTCTAGGGTCAAGCAGAGAAGAACTTATTAGTTTATCTGATGTTTGAAATTGGCTCAAGCTCATGTTATTGAGTTAGACTCTAATGTAGCACATGAACTATATCCTTATTAAAGGTACCTGCCTAGTCACTTTTGCTCTTGTGGTAAAAGCTAGTTGAATGATGGTGGAACCAAGGGGTGTTCTATTCTTGCAAAAGCAAAACATCATGGATCATAGTTATATTGAACGCATTGTTGGATTGAACATGTTGTTGATTATTGTGATTCTTGATATTAATTTTATAAAGTTGAGAGGTAAATCCTTGTAAAAGATTAAGATTTGTATTGCCTCCCTCTCTTTTTATTGTTAAATCTCACTTGGTTTGCTCATGGAATTGATTGATTATTTGACCTTGGATTTGGAATATTCTTAGGATGTGAGTCCTAATTGTATCTCATCTGATTTGATCTAATATTTTTATCTATTCTTGAATATCTTCCTCAATGTGGTTTTCCTGTGCAAGGAGGTTCCTTGCAATTTCTTCTAAGACTTTTTGGATATAATCTCCCCTCACACTTGGGCACATTGAGTGCTAAGTGAAGGAGATGGATGTTAATTTTCTCTTTTGAAATAACTTGTGTTTATTGAGATGTTGAACTCGTTCAAATTTTTTGGATTTTGTGAGTTTTGTTGAATTTTGTGCTTTACTAGATTTTGTGCCTCATGATATAATCAAGGGCTTCCTTGATTAAATGTTGACTTTGTTGAATTTTGTGCCTCATGATGAGATCAGTGGATTTCTCATTGTTTTGAATGTTTTTGAATGTTTATATAAATCTCTAGATGCAATTATGGTATATGAATGGAATTTTTTTTTCTTTTTACAATTTTTGATGTGAGCTAATTACTACTGAAAAATAAAATATGAATGAAAATCTAAATGTCTATTCCTAAATATAATTTATTTATGTTTTCATGTTTTGATGTGGATTAAGGTATTATATGAAAATGACATTTGGAGCTACTCTAAGCAATATAAGAAATGAATCTAATCTAGAAAGCAATTAAAAGAAATAAACTCTACACTACTAAGAGAAAATAAACATCAATTTACTCCCTTGAAGGAAAGATTGTGAGCTAATTACTAATGAAAGAAATAAAGGAACGTATATAATCTCGGTGCTAGTGGGAGGATTTTATCCTCAGAGATCTTGTGGCAACCGTATCTTCCTCTATAGCAATGGGGTCCTTCTCTTGATGATAGGGACAAAGATGGGGATATGAGGAAATATATTTGGGCTTAAAAAATAATAAAAAAATGAAAGTAAAAGGCACACGTAGTCCTACACAAGCACACCAGTGCTATGGGGGATGCATATGCAAAGCTTGAATCTCAAGAGAAAATTAGCTCAAAGAAGAATACAAGTATGCAATTAATTCTTAGCTTCCTATTGGGAGTGAGGGATTAGAAGAAAAATAGAAAGAAAAGGCTCACAAGGTCCTATATGAGCATAGAATTTCTATTAGGGACTAAAATGCAAATAGAAAATTAGCCTCCTCAAAACAATATAGGAGGGGGGTATTTATAGGTCAAAAATGTGAAAAATAGGTGGGGGTGATTGGGGGGTAAACACTATTTGATTGACAAGATACTTAGGTTTGAATGGGAGATCACAACAATTGGAGAGGATAAAATAGAAGATTGATTGGGATATCACTATGAATTGATCAGGAGTGAACAAAAGAGTGATTGGGAGTTTACAAATAGTGAGTGGAAGTAGTGTATCAATTGTGAATGAACTCAATCAAAATTCAAAAATGGAAGTAAACTACATGGAACTGGAAGAAATCACACACGCCAAAACATTATAGGGTCACCCCTTTCAAGAAGTGGGTCACCCAAGTGACCCTTCAACTTAAGGACAAGTCACCCAAATGACCCTAGGGTCTCTCAGGAAACCCTCTTATTGAGGATTTGAAAAGGGTTGTTTAGCATTTGCAAAGTCCTAGAACCTAGTTTGGAGGTTGGAAAAGATAGCCACAAGGGGAAAACATTGAGGGACACATGATCAAGTGTGATATTGTTGAGAGGTATATATAATTCATGCCTTCATGGGCCATGATTTAGATCTCTATGTCATCATTGGACTACCATGTAGGAATGTGCACCTTTTCCATACTTACATATTTTCTACCTTGGGTATGGTAGTCTACATGAAAGGCAAGTACCATTCTCAAAGCATGGCCTTTACCTTTATTGTTATTGTCCCACATCTACACCTGTAATCAACAAGATGGTTCAAGTGTAATTTTGATACATGACAAGCTAAATGTAAGTACAAAAGGAAGATAATAGAACATTCCATTGATGTGTGAATTCAAAGTTTACTTGTGTCATCTCACCTTGCCACAATGACATGCCATGATTATAAAGACACATAAAATGAAGAAAAAGCTACACTATAAAATCTAAACTAAGACCACAAACATTAACACATGATAAACTATAGAAGAGAGAGGAGAAGTGTGTCATGTCTCATTTTTATGGATTATAATATTATTCTAGATTAGTGAACATTTACCATGATTATTTTACTTTGAGTAAGTTCCACGTGTGTGAAGGTAATTATCATGAAGTTATAATTGTGTAAATAGCCAAATTGATTTAAATATTAAATGTTATTGATGTGATTATAAGGATTTGCTTTGGCTATGTTTTTGGGGAACTACCCTATTAATGTCAAGTTGAGTGCAAATGAATGCATGTACTCATCGAAGACAAGAACATGGTTGAGGTAGAGGTGTTCTAGCCACTTGGCAAGAACTGTTTGGGTTGGTTAACCCTGATGCAATCACAGACACATAGTATCATATTGAATTTTAAATGGTTTATTATGCATCATTGCGTGGATAATAATTGTGATTGATGGTTGATGTTTAGAAAATTATTGTGTTTTCAATTGTTATGATAATCCTTTTAAGAATGCATGATTCGATTATAAAAATTAATGTATTTCCAAATTATATTTTTAAATGGTGTATTGTATGTTAAAATAGTGAATATATATGGTTGTATTTTATCTATAAATAAATAATAATAAATGTTTTCTATTTATATGAGTATAGATGTTTGGAAGATAATATCATTATTATATTGAAAATCTAAAATAAAAAGATTTAAAAGTAACTTACTATCATGCATACGATAGTAAGCTAATTAAAAAGTTGTTATTTTAAGTTAAATAGAAATTTGAAGCTTTTTAAATTTGCAATTCTCAAGCAAACGAATGGAGAGCTCCAGTTATCTGAAAAGTAGTGTTTTACCTAAATTTGGGGACACCAAAAATAAGAGTAATTTTTAATAAAAGCAAGGGCGCTCAGCAGAAGAAGAACCCCCACAATTTTTGTAACAGAGGCAAAAGTAATTTTTTGATGTGTGATTCTGATCATTGAAGGAGAGGAGACTTTTAGATGGGAGTGAAAGGAGACAGAAAGGCAATGACCAGGAAGGCAAATCGACCTCTATTTGCAGGCAAATAATTCTGGGTATTTTTCTAGTTTTCATTACAAGAAATATGGTGGATTAAAACTTTTAGAATGCAGAGTATTTTATCCTGTGAAATTTTTGCTTTTTGGTCTATGTGTTTGGCGAATCGACTCCCTCTTCCTGGCATTGACCTATCTCCTCCTTGGCATATCTCTATTTTGACTACTAATCAACCTTTAAAATGGGCATTAGGTTTCCTTTGTTCTGATCGACCAACTGCTAGAAGCGTTTATAGCTCTTTAAATCTGAGTGACCTATCCTTATTTCATTCCTGCCACCAATCTTTTAACTATGACACTGTTATTGCATCGACATCTGTTTCCTTTTTCTTGTCTTTGCTTTTCTTACTGCTAAATAAAATGCCTTCTTTCTTGATCTTGATGTATTTGTTGGAACCATAGTTAACCAAGTTCCTGGTAGATTGTAAAATTACTCCCTGGCAAATACTAAAATATTATAATCTGTCACAGCCATGTTTGCTATTAGGAATTAGTCTCTTGCGTAGAAATCGACCTATTTTTATTGATCAACAAATGTGAAAATAAAACTCTTAAACCTAGATGGTAGTATTAAGATTCCTATAGACTTTTATCCTTTATTGTTTTGCTATTAAAAATGTTATTTTAAACATTATCTTTGAATGACAATAATCTAATTATAAACTCTATTCTCTATTTTATTTTTGCTACAATTCCTGTCGCAGTTGTGATAAGAAGACTGTTTTCTTGATTCTGGACTTCCTGTTACATTTTGACAGTAAGGTCTGAATGTTATATAAACTTATTTCGTTATATAGATAAATGGACTGAGATAGTTCCTATCACAGATATGACAATAAGGTTGCTTAAATAACTTAGAATGTCTATCATATTGTGAATTATGGACTTGGTGATTATATCAATTTGATAACCCTATGGATGCAATTGTATGTAACAAATGATGGATTATTGCTTGGAAAGTGTGTTTCCTTGATTGGTGTTTTAGGAAAGGGATTTTGAAATGAATTATTGGTGAACTTTGATTCCTTTATTTTATTATTTATTTACTTGTTCTTGGGGAAAGAAGTAGATTTTATCTAATAATGTTATTGGGTTAGTTTCTGGGCTAGGATGCCGAATGTGGAATATCAGAGATGGCTTTTCCTCTTTTTGGGAATTAAACCAGGTTACTATGTTTTAAAGGATTAGATCTAATCGAGCTATCCTTGAAAAAGATGATTATTTTGTCTAGAAAACTTATTTATATATATCTCTGCCACATCCTGTTGTGAGACAATATGCTTTTCATTATTTAGAATTGCACATTAAGACATCAGGGTTGCATCGGGTGTTCCCACCTGCCAGTTGTTCCAGGTAGCTAGGCATTTCGTGCAAGGATGGGTTTCCTTCATTTCATGAAGGGATCTAGGGAAGTGTAATTACTTCATGGTTGGGTGGAAAAGCACCTGGCCCATGTTCCTGTCTCTCGACTTGCAGGAGGACCACTTGGTTCATGGCGACTGATGAGCATATTGATTTATTTATTCTTGTTGTACATGATTATTTTAATTTGAAATTGGATGTATTATGGCATGAATGCCAATGGACTTTGTATATTATTTATAGTGCTTTCACCTGGATTGAGCACGTGACTTTGTAAGATTTAATGACATTTTGATTCATATTTATGAGTTTTATCTTCTCACTTGTGATATTGTAATTAAGCAGATTAATTACACCTTTTTATATTTTATATTGTAATTAAGAGGATTAATTACACCATTTTCCCTTTGCTATTTTGAGATGTTGTATTTAAGTGGATTATTTACTTCATTTACTTTTGAGATGGTTTTGAGGCTTTGACATTTGGTATTAGAGCTCTAGGTTTAGCACTAGGGCCTCTGTTTTCTTTTTGGGACTATTGTGCTAAGTTGCGAACTTGATACAGATTATCCATCATGAATACTAGAAATACTAATTGAAGTGAAGGATTAGGAAGTGGTCAAAATAGAAGAAACTGTGGAGGTGTAGGTGGAGGTGCTCATGGTGGTCGAAATATAGGGGATCGTGGAGATGCTAGTAATGATCAAGACATGAAGGAAATGTGGGGATCTTACTAGTTGACTGGTGAAGCAGCAATATGGTGGGACAATGAGAAGGTAGATAAGAAGCTGTTACCTGGTGAAATAACTTGGGAGATTTTCCTACAACTTTTAAGGAAGAGATGGTTACCACAACTCTTCTTTGACAAGAAGATGATAGAGTTTCATAATTTGGTTCAAGGAGGTATGTCCATAACTAGTTATTGGGAGAGGTTCTCACATCTACTTAAGTATGCTCCACAGTATCAAATAGATGAGAGATTTCAGATCAGGAAGTTTATATTAGGATTAAGACCTCAGATTGGAGCAGAGGTAGACATTCATAATCCACTCACTATGGATGTAGTATTTGAGAAAGCAATTAAATAAGAGAAGAAGTTGCAACAAGTAGCCAGTTACGGTAAGTAGAGAGATGCGAAGTTTGCCAATAAGAAACCTAAGAATAATCAACAGAAATATCAATAGAATAACAATCAAGGCAATAATAGGTAGATCAAGAATTTGAAGAGAGGTAATAATTATCAGGATGGAAATGGTGGAAACCAACATGGAGAAAACAAAAGAGGTGGCTATAACAACCGAAACAAGAATCAGAGAGGAAGAGATGAAGGACAGAGAGCACCTAAGGGTGGATGCTATAATTGTGGAGGAGAGCATTATGCGAATGCATGTCCACAGAAATCAGGTGGAAGAGGAAATATAAATTAGCAAGGAGCACCTCAACATCATATTCATGCCGCAGTGGACTATCGGTAAGTAGATTTTCAAGCAGCACCTATTCAGTTTCAAGGTAAGCTCTATGGACTACTTGTTTCTATTTTAATTGATACTGGTGCCATAGAATGTTTTGTAGATCCTAGAGTAATATCTAAGTTATCTATTAGACTTGGGCATATGGAAAACTCTTGGATGGTACAATATGCCAATAGAGTAGAAAAGAGAGTAGACTCATGTCTAGCATGTAGTGAGTTAGAGCTTCCTAGTTTTCAGATGAAAATTAATCTGTATGTAGCACCTTTAGGCTCTTATGATGTAATTCTAGGAATCAATTGGTTAGATGAACATAAGCCTCTAGTAAACTATGAAGAAAAAGTTGTTAGATGTTTGGATGACCTAGGAAATCAAGTGGAGATTAATGGATTTAAGAGACCTTTAGAGCTTAGACAAATCTCAGCTATGCAATTGAAGAAAGCCAAGAGGAAAGGGTGTGCCATTTATGTCGTCCAAGTAAAGGACCTTGACAAAGAAAAACCAGTGTTTAATGACTACCCAATCCTTAGAGATTTCAGAGATGTATTCCCTATAGAGTTGACAGAGTTACACCCGAAGAGAGAATTTGACTTCTCAATTGATTTGCTACCAGAGACTGAGCCTCAATCTAAGGCACCCTATAGGATGACTACTACAGAATTGTTTGATCTTAAAGCACGATTGCAAGAGTTGCTAAATCAAGGGTTCATTAGACCTAGTGTGTCACCATGGGGCACACTGATTATCTTTGTAAAGAAGAAGGATGGTACTTTGAGATTATGCATTGATTATAGGATGCTTAACAAAGCTACTATAAAGGATAAGTATCCACTCCCAAGAATAGATGAGCTCTTTGATCAGATGAAAGGAGCTACGATGTTCTCGAAGATAGTCTTTAGATCTGACTATCACCAATTGCAGATTGAGGATGAGGACATCTCTAAAACAACTTTTAGGACTCAATACGGTCACTACGAGTTCACAGTAGTACCATTTGGGTTGACTAATGCTCCAATAGCCTTCATGAATTTGATGAATAGCATTTTTAGATATTGTTTAGATGATTTTGTGTTGATCTTCCTTGATGACATATTGATATACTCTAAATCAGTGGAAGAGCATGAAAGGCATTTGAGGATAGTCTTGCAACGCTTAAGAGAGCGAAAGCTTTTTGGTAAGTTATCTAAGTGTACATTCTTTCAAGATAAAGTACACTATCTTGGTCATGTGATCTCGGTAGAAGGGATTGCAGTTGATCCTGAGAAGATAAAAGTGATAATGGAATGGCGTACACCTCAGAGTGTGACAGAAGTCAGAAGTTTTATGGGACTTGCAGGTTATTATAGAATGTTTGTAGAAGGTTTCTCAACTATTGCAGCACCGATTATGTCACTACAAAAGAAGGGTAAGAAGTTTGAATGGATATAAAGGTGTGAGAAAGCTTTCCAAGTGCTAAAGGAAAAGCTCACAACTGCTCCTATCTTGACCATACCAGATCCTAATGGTCACTTTACAATTATAATTGATGGTTTGGGAGAAGGAGTAAGATGAGTGTTGATGCAGAATGAGCAAGTGGTTGCATATGACTCAAGAAAGTTAAAGCAACATGAGTTCAACTATGCGCCGCATGAACTTGAGTTAGCTGCCATAGTTCATGCACTTCAGATCTGGAGGCATTATCTTCTAGGTAAGCCCTTTGAATTAAAGACATATCATTTAGGGCTCAAGTATATATTTACTCAACCTAACCTTAATGCATGAAAAAGAAGGTGGTTAGAATTCCTTAGTGAGTATGACTTTGGAATTGGGTATATAAAAGGAAAGGAGAATAGGGTAGTAGACGCTCTTAGTAGAAGAAGACATTTGGCTTCCATGGTTACAACGAGATCTAATTTGAAGCAGAAAGTAATTCAGAATCTTCAAGGGGATGAGCATTATGAAAGAGTAAAGCAAGCTTTGGAAGTAGACCCCTTAGATTACAGGTTTGATGGTTATGTGATTGAGTTAGATGGACTTTTGAAATTTCAGGGATGTATATTCCTAACTCAGGAGAGTTGAGGAAGTTAGTGTTTGAAGATATTTAGGGCACCTTGAAGTGACCAAAATGGTCAAAGGTTTGAGACCCTTATACTTTTGGCCTAAACTTAAGAAGGATGTGATGGAATTTGTGGTTCGATGTTTGGAATGCCAACGAGTCAAAGCCGAGCAGGTGTATCCAACAGGATTGTTGTACCCACACAATGTTCCTCAACATAAGTGACAAGTGATAAGTATGGATTTCATTCAGGGGTTACCCATGTCTAAGAATAGGCATGATGTCATCTTAGTGGTTATGGACAAGTTGACGACGATAGCACATTTTATTCCAAGGAATCTTTCAGATGGTTCTATGGTTTTAGCTAAGAAGTTTGTTCAAGAGATTTTTTGATTGCATGGAGTGCCTGAGATGATCATTTTAGATTGAGACACTTGCATGACATCCAAATTTTGGATAACTATTAATGCAGCTTTGGGCATGAAGTTGAGTTTTAGTTCGGCATATCATCCTCAAATGGATGGTTAGATAGAAAGAATCAATTAGGTTGTAGAAGACCTTCTCATAATGTATTGTATGGATTGGTAATATAAATGGAAGGAGTATCTTTCATTGGTGTTTGCATACAACAATTCATACCATTCATCTTTGGGAATGACACCATTCAAGGCTCTTTATGGGCATAAGTGTCGAACACCTATTAGTCGGGATAAAGTAGAGGACATAATAGTAATTGGTCCTGATATGTGAAGGGAAATGGATGATTAGATGAAGTTTATCAAAGAGAAGTTGAAGCAAGCTTCAGATCGTCAAAAGAGTTATGCATATAGGAATAGAATGCCTAGATAGTTCTCAGTTGGTGACAAAGTCTTCTTGAGGGTCAAACCTCAAAAGAGTTTAGTTTCATTTGGCAAAGCGTCCAAACTTGCTCCTCATTTTGTAGGACCGTTTGAAGTTCTGGAAGTGATAAATCTTGTAGCTTATAGACTTGCTCTACCACCTGCACTTGCCAGAATCCATAATGTTTTCATGTGTCCTTGCTTAAGCTTTATCATCCTGATGCGTCACATATTCTTGATTGGCGTGCTTTATAGGTTCAGGATCCAGAAGTGGTGCTGGTGGAGCCCACTCAAATTTTGGAGAAGCACAACATTTAGTTGTGAAGCAGAGATGTGGTATAATATAAGGTCCAATGGGACCAGTATTCAGAGAATAGTGCCACAAGGGAGGATGCAGAGGAGATTGATAGATCTTTTCCTCATTTGAGGGTATAACATAGATTTCTTATTCATGCATGGATTATGATACTTTGAGTTTGATTATTGTTTTTAATACTTTGAGTTGATGTTATTATTTTATGACACCTTGATACTTTGTTGGTAGTTGATTGATACCTTATTATTTTGATGTGTAATAAGACATCGAGACGATGTCTCTTGCAAGTGGGGAAGGATGTCACATCTCATTTTTATGGACTATAATATTATTCTAGATTAGTGAACATTTACCATGATTGTTTTACTTTGAGTAAGTTCCATGTGTGTGAAGGTAATTATCATGAAGTTATAATTGTGTAAATTGGAAAAATTGATTTAAATATTAAATATTATCGATGTGATTATAAGGATTTTCTTCGGCTATGTTTTTGTGGAACTAACCTATTGACGTCGAGTTGAGTGCAAATGAATGTAGGTACTCGTCAAATGGAAAGAACTGTTTGGGATGGTTAACCTTGATGCAATCACACACACACATAGTCTCATATTGCATTTTGAATGGTTTATTATGCATCATTGTGTGGATAATAATTGTGATTGATGGTTTGATATTTAGAAAATTATTGTGTTTTTAATTGTCATGATAATCCTTTTTTGAATGCATGATTCGATTATAAAAATTAATGTCTTTCCGAATTATTTTTAAATGGTGTATTGTATTTTAAAATAGTGAATATATATGGTTGTATTTTATCTATTAAATAAATAATAATAAACGTTTTCTATTTATATGAGTATAGATGTTTGGAAGATAATATCATTATTATATTGAGAATCTAAAATAAAAAGAATTAAAAGTAACTTATTGTCATGCATGCGACAATAAGCTAATTAAAAAGTTGTTATTTTAAGTTAAATAGAAGTTTGAAGCTTTTTAAATTTGCAATTCCCATGCAAATGAATGGAGAGCTCTAGTTATCTAAAAAGTAGCATTTTACCTAAATTTGGGGATGCCAAAAATAAGAGTAATTTTTAATAAAAGAAAGGGCGCTCATCAAAAGAAGAACCCCCAAGATTTTTGCAGTAGAGGCAGAAGTAATTTTTCAGCGCGTGATTCTGATCATCGAAGGAGACGAGATCTTTAGATGGTAGCGAAAGGAGACAGAAAGGTAGCGAACAAGAAGGCAAATCGACCTCTATTTGTAGGCAAATAATTTTGGGTATTTTTCTAGTTTTCATTGCAAGAAATATGGTGGATTGAAACTTTTAGAATGCAAAATGTTTTAGCCTGTGAAACTTTTGTTTTCTGGTCTATGTGTTTGGGGAATTAACTCCCTCTTCCTGGCGTCAACCTATCTCCTCCTTGGCCGCTAAATAGAAGACCTAGGCCTGCGTTTTACCTTATTTTGACTGCTAATCAACCTTTAAAATGGGTGTTAGGTTTCCTTTGTTTTGATCGACCAGCTGCTAGAAGCATTTATAGCTCTTTAAATCTGAGCAACCTATCCTTATTTCATTCTTGCCACCAATCTTTTAAATACAATGTTGTTATTGTATCGACTTGCTGTTTTCTTTTTCTTGTCTTTGCTTTTCTTACTTATTGCTAAATAAAACGCCTTCTTTCTTGATCTTGATGTATCCGTTGGAACCATAGTTAGCCAAGTTCCTTCTAACAAATATTGAAATCTTATAAACTGTCATAGCCATGTTTACTGTTAGGAATTAGTCTCTTGCTTAGAAATCAACCTATTTTTATTGATCAACAAATGTGAAAATAAAACTCTTAAACCTAGATGGGAGTATTAAGATTCCTATAGACTTTTATCCTTTATTGTTTTTCTATTAAAAACATTATTTTAAACATTATCTTTGAATGACAGTAATCTGATTATAAACTCTGTTCTCTATTTTATTTCTGCTACAGTTCCTATTGCAGTTGAGATAGGAAGACTGTTTTCTTGATTTTGGACTTCCTGTCACAGTTGTGACTGTAAGGTCTGAATGTTATATAAACTTATTTCGTTATATAGATAAATGGACTGAGATAGTTCCTGTTACAGATATGACAGTAAGGTTGCCTAAATAACTTAGAATGCCTATCATATTGTGAATTATGGACTTGGTTATTATATGAATTTGATAACCCTATGGATGCAATTGTATGTTACAAATGATGGATTATTGCTTGGAAAGTGTGTTTCCTTGATTGGTGTTTTGGGAAAGGGATTTTGAAATGAAGTATTGGTGAACTTTGATTCCTTTATTTTATTATTTATTTATTTGTTCTTGGGGAAAGAAGTAGATTTTATCTAATAATGTTATTGGGTTACTTTCTAGGCTAGGATGCCAAATGTGGATTATTAGAAATGGCTTTTCCTCTTTTCAGGAATTGAACTAGGTTACTATGTTTTAAAGGATTAAATCTAATTGATTTGTCATTGAAAAAGATGATTATTTTGTCTAGAAAACTTATTTATATATATCTCTGCCACATCCTCTTGTGAGACAATCTGCTTTTCATTATTTAGAATTTCACATTAAGACATCAGGGTTGCATCGGGTGTCCCACTTGCCAATTGTTCCAGGTAGCTAGACATTGCAGGGCTGGGTTTCCTTCATTTCATGAAGGGATCTGGGGAAGTGTAATTACTTCATGGTTGGGTGGAAAAGCACATGGGCCATGTTCCCATCTCTCAGCTCATAGGAGGACCACTTGGTTCATGGAAACTGATGAGCGTATTGATTTATTTATTCTTGTTGTACATGATTATTGTAGTTTGAAATTAGATGTATTATGGCATGAATGCCAATGGAATTTGTATATTATTTATAGTTCTTTCAACTGGATTGAGCATGTGACATTGTAAGATTTAATGACATTTTGATTCATATTTATGAGTTTTATCTTCTCACTTGTGATATTGTAATTAAGCGGATTAATTACACATTTTTATCTTTTATATTGTAGTTAAGCGGATTAATTACACTATTTTACCTTTGCTATTTTGAGATGTTGTATTTAAGTGGATTATTTACTTCATTTAATTTTGAGATGGTTTTGAGGCTTTTACAAAGTGTTATGTCATAAAATTTCCCCTAAGACTTTTACCTCCTAAGTTTAGCTCCCGGGTCCCTTGTTTTGCATCTTGCATGTTCATTTTGACTCCCGAAAGAAAATGGCCTAAAACCCATGTCACATGGGGCTTGAGGGACATTGTTTCACTTAGTCCTGCCCTAAAATAGGTCTTGTGGACACGAGCACTCATGCCCTTGTCCTGCCCTATTTCAGGTAGGTCCCAAATTTAAATGTCTGTTATGTGACCACTAAGAGGTTCCGTGGCTGACACCTTGAGTTTGAATTATGAAATTTAAATTGGGAATGTGTTAATTAGTTGCATATATAAGCATGTTTAGGGTTTTATTTGTAAACTAGAAGATGATCATGAACTTTTGGTGAACTTATGATTTTAGAGCATTCAAGATATTTATTGTTGTAGAGAAGAGTATTGTTGTGTTTGCGATTGCAGATTTAGCTTCATCTTCTCATGTGTTAAAGGATTTTCATCTATATGCAAGCTACATCTCCGAGGTGATATCTATTTGTGTTTGAATCATTTATCAATTTTTTTTTACCTCTATCCCACAGGGATACACACTCTCTATCTAACAATGGTGTTCGGAAGAATTAAATGTCCTTCTGGGGCTTGATTGAGGCAAGCTCCTAAACACCACAACCCACAACCACACTCCTTGTGATTGTAGGTTACATGTATCAGATTTCATGGAGTGGAGTTGTAGAGGAGGGTTACAGAAGATAAGGATTCCAGATTTGTAAAGAAAGGGACTATTTGGACTTAGGCGCTAGTGCCAGTGTCCTCCAAAATTGTAAACACAAGAATCTTTGTGGTAGTGATATTCAACATCTGAAGAAGTCCCGACATCATGAAAAATAGCCTTCCTTGGACCTGAGCGTGAGTGCCAGTGTCCCTCGCATCTTCTGTGACAGAAACAAACTGATAGTGATCATCAGTGTCCTGAGGAGTCCTAAATTCCCTAAAAAAAGGCTACATTGGACTTGGGGGTGAGTGCTAGTGTCCCCGAGCATTCCGTATCACAAACTTAAAAAAATGTTCAGTAACTAATCTTTGTCTACTACCTTGGTCTGTGAGCATTTGTCATAATTTATCCGTTTGCTTTTGATTTTGCATAATTAGGGTTTTGAGCATATGTGAGCAGTAAATTAATATATTAATTGATAATTTATGAGTTTCCACAGCATTACAAGTGACACCCAACTTGTAGGTGAATCCTCTTGCAAAAGGTGTGATTCAACTCGGTTGAATGTCCTTCAATGTTTGTAGTGAAAGGAGGATTTGACCCACACACCTATTTACCCCATCGTCCCTCTTTTCATACTAAACATTTTGGTGAACTCATTTTTATTTGAATTTTGCACCTTGCTAAGTGTTGTACTTTAGATTTGCATTCATTCATCTTATTGCATTTGAAAATTTACAAAAAAAATTTAAAATTTTGAAAAAATTGAAAAAAATGGCATTTTAGGCTTGCTTTTTGACATAATTTAATTTAATTTCATTTAATTTATGATATTTTCATTATATCTGATATAAATTTTAGAAATTCATCTTATTATAATCATTATCATTGCATTTTCATGCTTAAATTGTTAAAAATTACTTGAAATTGTGCATTTTTCATAAAAACCTAGTTTTTACATTAGCTAGGGTTTGTAGTTAAAATATTGTTTCAGATTTTACTACTCTTTTAAACACTCATTTAGGACTTATTTCTAATTTTAGTGTCTCATCATAGTATTCTTTTCACAAAAAATCATGTCTAGGGTTTGAAAACCTTGCATTTTCACTAGATTTTGCCTTGTCATTCATATAGATTTACATTATAGGTGTGTTGTGAAGAATATTGCTGCATTATTGGATTGATATTAAGATTATTATTCACTGCCCCTCATAAATTCCTTCACAACACTTCTTCTTTTAGTGATTTGCATTAAAAAAAGTGAAAAATCAAGCATTTTAGATCATAAGAATACATAGTTTTGCACTTGTTCCTTGCATAAATATTGAAAATCTTTTAAAATATGATCTTGCATTCATTTGAAGATATATACACATGGCTTATAATCACAACAATAATTCTAGGCTTCCTCCTAGGCCTTATTTGAAAAGAAGAAGCCCTTAACCTGAAATTACATTTACACCTCATGATAAAACATTTGTAGACAATGAAGGGCCTGTTTACATCACCGTGAAAATAATGGAGATTCCGGTGCATGGTACACTTATAGTTCCTAATTGCATGACTAATGTGGTAACAGAAGAGTTACTTCTTGCACATAATTTGACACAAGATTCTTATGAACATTTGGATTTAAGGGTTAAGACACATACTGGAGCTTTTATGCCTACCTTTGGGAAGATAACTTTATTGGTTACAGCTTCTGATAAAACTGTGGATCAAGTATTTGAGGTTATTCTTTTATCCTACCTCTTCTGCATAAAACTAGGACACCCATGGTTAAAAGCTACAAATGCTGTCCCCTCAACTATTCACAATTGCATACAATTCCCTTTACATGGACAAGTGCGTACTATTCGACATAATACATATCAACCTTTGGTAGGGACAACAACTTTACCCTTGATTACTTTTGGCTGCAACCTGATAGAGAGATTGAGCCACAAAGAGATCACTCTTTCCTAAAATATAGGTGATACAAAGCAAAACTTATATCTAGAGTGGTTAGGCCTCCTATGCAAACAATAAGAGACAACAACCCACATTAGAAGAACTTCCTAGAGCAAAAGGAAAAAGGACCCTATGCTAAGGTTCCTTCTCCATCATCCTTACAAGGATTAGGAGGTATTCGTTGAGAACAAGGCACTTCATCAAGACAAATGAGATTTGAACTAGCTTCCTCTTCTAACACAAAAAGACCTAGAGAACAACATGACAATACTTTTGAAGATATAAGAAATAAGACAAGCAAGAGAAAGAAGGAGAAAAAGACAAGCTTTTGCCCAACAAAATGCACCTCAACAAGAAAACATTCCACCTAACATTGAATCAAACCAAGAAAAGCTTAAGAATGAACAATTTTAAGACAAGAACAAATGTTAGGTTGTGGTACCTTATGTACCTATTTCCTCTAACATTCGAGATTGGGAAGATGATGATTTGCTTGACGACAACCGCTACTTCAGTTGTGCCTTCAGGTAAGTATTTCTAACCCTTTACTTCTGTGTTGTGTTTCCCCCATGATGTGTTATGTGTTGTTTAAGCCTCATTGGATGACCCTTGATACTCTTGTAAGGTCAAGGATACTAGGAGATTGCCTCTATTGTGACCCTTCTTTTATTTGTATCATCATTCTTCTACCTTCCTTCTCTATTTTCATTGTTGTGTGTTGTGTCTTAGGGGCATAGTGTTGTGGTTGGTGACCTGGGGGCACCTTCCTATGTGATGACCCTAAGGCACTTGTTTCTCCTCTCTTGATTTATTGTTTACCTTCTTCTAGTGGTTCTATCTAGCTGGATGATGATGAAAAACAAATAATACTGATACAGACCACGTGTCCCTTCAACGAGTAACCAAAAATGGACCTAGTCCATACATGAAGATGTGTTTGATACATATTATTTGACGCTTGGCTAGTAGAATCACTCCATGTGATATTTTGATGTTGTCTAATATTTGCTAACAAACCATAACAATATAGCTGCTCTGTGCACTTTGTTTATCTTGGGTCTCGCTTGGTTACACTCGGTTCTAAGATCTCTGCGGTATAGCCCCATGGTTATACTTAGTTTCCAAATATGTAGTATAACCTTGGCTCTTGATGTGATTACTTTCATGCATTGCTTTTATCATGTGACATGGTTATTATATTAGAGAAAAATTTCTAACCTCTCTTCTTGTAGGAAATTGTGTTTGTGGGAACATTCGATGATCATAAAGTACATGTCACCTCTGGGGGCATGGGCTTTGTGAAAGCTCTTGTTCCCTTGTGTGTTTTATCTCTACCTTAATGTGCTTTATACCGGTACACGATATCAACCACCTTAAGGTGGGGGCAAATATAAGGTAAGTTTGATGATTTTAGTACTAAGAAAGCATGTTTACATACATTGATCTATGGCATGTACCTCCTTTTTACTGTAAGGCATCTCTATGATGAAGGTGGGGTTCTATACTTTTGGCACATGCTTCCTTTTCACTGTAAGGCATCTCCGTGATGCAGGTGGGGTTGCATTTTTGAAAGTCCTCTACAGAGGTGGGGATGGTATATCTCTTGAGCTAGTGCACATCCTTTTTATTCTAAAAGTCCTCTGAGTAGGCAGGGTTGGTGTATCCTCCCTTAAGCATGTCTTTGGAAGTTGTTGTGGCATAAGCCCAACCATCAGGTGTCCCTATAATGTGCCTGAGATGGTGAGGGCTAAGCAATAAGTTCCTTCAATCACCTTTTTTCCCATGTTTTAGATGTATAGTATGTCTTTGGCATGCTATACGACACTCATGTTTTCTGTGTGTTTGTTCCCAAGTATAGTCCAAAGAGTGTGGTGAAATGCCCCTCATATGCTTTGGGATTTGTATGGCATGTTTGTTCCCAAGTATAGTCCAAAGAGTGTGGCAAAATGCGCCTCCTATGCTTTGGGATTTGTATGGCATGTGTTCTCAAATGTAGTCCAAAGAGTGTGGCAAAATGCCCCTCCTACATTTTGGGTGGTGTGTTGTACTTTTACTTTCCTTGCATCTGCATCTGCATTCATTTATATATCTGAGAAAATGAAAAAAAAAATAATCACCGCATTGACTGTATTTTGCGTGTCTTCAATACTGTCTTCTCCGTGTCTTTCTTTCTTGTTAGTGTCTTATCTGTGCTTTGCATGCCTATTACTGTCTTCACTGTGTTTGGTGTGTCTGTAATGTGTTTTCTCTAATGTCTACCTGAGATTGGGGGCTAGATATAGTTCCTCAATCTTTGTGTATGCATTAGCTTCAAGTGCCTAGTGTGTTTGTTGTGTTTTGACCATACTTTAATGCATGTATGGGCCTTGTGTTATGTTGATCATGATGTTAGTCATAAACAAACATAGAATAAAAGTACACATTAACCTTTACTCATCTTGAAAGATATGATGAATTCAAAGAATTCATGATCTCAAGTTTCCGTTGATTAGGTCTTAATCTTCTGACATTACTCAGAGGTTGATGTGTGTTGCTGTTTCCATTTTGGGGCCTTAGGTAGATCTCATCAGTAAGATAATGCTTCCTGTAATGATGCTGCATAGAGAGTTACTTCTACACAAGATATACTTCAAATATTGTGTCTATCTTTAAATCTTTGCATGATATGTGTCATGTTGACATGCTTTAACCTCAAATATGCTGATTATGTTCATTTATCTACGAAATGTCTGCATATTTGTACTATTTGCTTATGATTGTCAATTATTTGCAATTATGATGATGAGATGTTCTGAAATTGAAAGAAAATGAAAGAAATACTTCAAATTAAAGTTGAACCTTTAGCTATTGAGCCACATATATACTTGATACTGTCATGAGGAGAAGAAATCAAACCATATGTTCACTAGGACATTCCACAGATAGATACAGTCGATGCTAACTTCAAAGGAAAGGTATGAAGACAACACTGGTGCAGGAGCACCAAGACTCAATGCAGCCATACATAGTTTTTGATTTTTCAATTTTGAGTTTGCAGCATGTAGTTTTTTTTTTGAGTTTTCTTCGAGTTTTCTGAAAATGCAGTGGCGGGAGAAGCATTTTGTTTTTAATCGGTTTTTGAGCCGAGTGTAAGTTCAAGTTGAAGGTGTTCGGTATTTGTTCAACGGTTGAACCTCGTGGTTGAACCGCGCCATTGAACCTGTCAGTTGAACCTCTTTGGTGAACCCTCGCGGTTGAACCTTGAGATTGAACCCCGCTGTTGAGGTTCAATGGTTCAATGAATGGAATATTGATCGAGGTGAGATACATATCGGGAGGAGATATTTCGGTTAGGCCGAAGACACAGGTCTGACCGATGGTTATATGGAGGTTGAACCTCACTGATTGAACCTTGCGATTGAACCGCTATTGAGGTTCAATGGTTCAGCGAAGGAGTATGTATCGCGGTGATATAAGGCATCGGCACAAGTTTCTTTTCTTGCGCCGACGATGTATTGTCACACCCACAGAGAGGAATGGAGGAAGCACATCGGCATATGGTAAAGTGTCAGAATGACTTGAAGAGCGCCGGCCGATAGACTAAGTCTCACCGATGGTCAACAGATCAAAGTGTGCATCGGTGTAAGAATTAAGATCGGTGAGTGGAAAGAAAATTTCACCGACGTTGGTAGCTCTTGCCGATGGGAGTCTACAGGGTACAAAGGTCATCGGGGTGAGATGATATATCAGAAGAAGGGAATAATATGTGGCCGATAATACATTGCTTCTCCGATGGATGTCTTTGGCTTGGGTGTCGGTGTGAGAACAACTGTCGGTCCAGCGAAGAGAAGTTTTGCCGATGGTGTTGGTTACTCCGATGGGACTTACCTTGGAGTCGGGCGTCGGCGTGAGGATCTCTATCGGGCAAGCCTAGGGATGTCGCTCCGATGTCAACTGTCACCCCAATGGAAGTTGGCGAGGGGTTGGCATCGGCAGGAGGAACCTTATCGGTGAAGAAGGAAGAAGTCACTCTGACGGTTCGTTAGTGGTTGATAGGCTAGGGTCATCGACAGCAAAAGTGCCGACGGTAAGCTTACCATGTGTTCATGCATATATGTAGTTGATGTGTCAGTCGACAGATGTATGTGGGACTAAAGGTTCTCACGAATGCGAAACGGTTTGGACAGCTGGATATCAACGATGTTGGGCAGTTAGAATGTGAACCGTCTGGTAGTTGAACCGTCCTATAATGGACATGAGCAGAGATATAAAATGTAGCATTCTTTCTGTAGAGGAGTTCAGCAGAAGAAGAATCGAAGAAGTGAATTTTGGTGTGTGAAGCATTTTGATGTAATCAGAATTTTTGAATAAAAATAAAGTACAATAGTTTGATCATCTGTGTATTTTCTTTTTTGTTTTCAGTTTACCATTCTGAAGTAGATTAGTCTTTCTGTTTTTGAAATTTTGTTTTCTTTTGCAAACCATGACTCTGTTTTGATGACTCCTCAAGTTCCATTGTACAGTATGGAGGTCATCAAGCAGAGCCATGATTTTTGTTTGTTTTTCTTTTGTGGGGTGGTCGGATTGCCGGCTAGAGGCAATGCATGCTTGTTCTAGGCGAGCTTAGTGAGGAGTCCGGCTAGATAAACAAGTAGGAAACTAGATTTGCAGGGGTGGAAAAGTAGAGAGAAAGAAAGTGAGCACCAAGCAGTCCAGACCCTTGAACAGAGCGAGAAGGGTGGGCAATGGGCTCAGAAAGTTATGTGCCATTGAGGCAGTACCTTGGAAGCAGTGAGGACAATGTATGTGTCCCACACCAAGCAGAGAAGTAGAGTTTTCCATCTCTGCAAAGAGTATGTCTTTTAGCACTTTGAATTGGTAGGAAGGCTAGTGTTGTCAAACAGTCTTGTACACCTACAGGATGCAGAGCAGGCAGCCTAGAGTCCTCCCTATCAAATTGGTATCAGAGCAGTAAGATTTGGGTTATTCCTAGATAGGAATAGAAGAGTTGTATGTCATCACCGAGTTCAAGTGAGTCTGTTAGTTCATCTAAGAAAATGGTGACTAATGCAGAGTTAGCAAAGAAAGTTGAAGATCAAGAGGAGGAGAATAGACTCCTATAAGAAAGACTAGCAAAAATGGAGAGTAAGCTAGGCTTAATGTTGCAAAAGACTGAAGAAGTCAGCCAGAGAGTTAAATATTCTGAGGATAAGGGAAAAGGTGTATCTGTAGAAGATGAAGAGCCCACACCCGATCCTAAGCTGGAAGAAGAACCATTCTTGAAAGCATTGAAAGCAATGAGTGGTAAAACATTGGAAGGAGTACCACTTTTCAGTGGGAAAATGGACCCAGATTTGGTCATGGAGTGGATAGAAGGACTTGAAAATCACTTTGAATGTGATGGTGTAAGCGAGGCACAGAAAGTAAAGGTGGCCAAATCTAGACTCAGGGGAGCTACCTTAATCTGGTGGAAATTTGTGCATACTGAAAGAGCAAAAGAAGATAAGAAGCCCATAGCTACTTGGAAGGGAATGGTAACTAAAATTAAAGAAGCATATATGCTAGAAGATTATGAAATACAACTGCACAGGAAGAGACAAAATCTGAGACAAAAGGAATTAGATGTCAGTGCATACACTGAAGAATTCCAAAAGCTATGCTTAAGGTCCATAGTAATGGAGGATGAAAGCATAAAGGTAGCAAGGTACCTTAACGGTCTGAAGTGGAATATACAAGAAGAAATCAGTTTGTTGTGCCCTACCACAGTGCAAAAATGCTATCAGCTGGCACTGAAAGTGGAGGAAAAGAACAAGAGGAAACAAGACTCAAATAGCAGAGGAAGAGGAAGAGGTAGAGATAACAGAGGACACAGAGGAGGTTTTGGTGGAAGGAATGCTGACAATAGATCCCAAGCAGAATCTAAACTCACAGAGTAGAGTGGGGAGTCAAGTGGTAGAGGAAACCACAGAGGAAGAGGATCTAACAGAGGAAGGTCAGGAGGATCAGGTAGAGGATCCTATTTCACCAACATGAAGTGTTACAACTGTGGCAATCTTGGTCATCTAGCATATAGGTGCCTAGAAAAGACCACATCCTCTTCTCAAGGAGGTGATAAGAGGAATCACTATGTCCAAGACAACGCATCCAGCAGCCAGTTACCTGAGGTCAATCTAAACTCAGAAGATGGAGAGAATCTGATGATAAGGAGAACCTTGATGAAGGAACCAGTAAAGTCTGAACCAAGCCAGAGGAGAGCACTATTCAGAATCAAGTGCAAGATTTTGAATAAGGTATGTAAAATTATCATAGACTCAGGATCTACTGATAATATTATTTCTGATGAGGCAGTTAGAAAACTGAATTTGAAAAGAATTACTCATGCAAACCCATATAGAGTCACATGGTTGAATAAGGGTCAACATGTGGTAGTGAATGAACAAAGTTGGGTAGAGTTTAGTATAGGTGGCTATAAGGATAAGGTATTATGTGATATACTACCCATGGATGCATGCCATCTCTTATTGGGCAGACCATGGCAGTATGACCGAAAAGCAGTACATGATAGTGAGAAGAATGCCTATTCTTTTCAGAAGGATGGTGTCACCTATAAAATTCAGTCATTGGAAGATGAAGATGCAGTTCAGACAAAGAGTCCTAATATCTTGGTTGTGAGTGGAAAAGAGTTTTTGAATACTCTTAAGGAAGATGGTATTGGTTATGCCATCATAGTAAAACCAAAAGAAGGACAATAGGATAAGAAGACAGAGATTCCCAAAGAAATGCAGCCTATACTGGAGAAGTATAAAGGCATAATCAGTGATGGTACACCAGCCACATTGCCTCCACAAAGAGCAATAAGCCATCAGATAGACCTGATTCCAGGGGCATCTTTGCCAAACAAGGCACCTTACAAGATGACTCCAGATCAGCACAAAGAGATTTCCAGGCAAGTGCAGGAGTTGCTAGATCAAGGATTGATCAGGAAGAGTATTAGTCCTTGTGCTGTGCCCATAGTGTTGGCACCCAAGAAAGGAGGATCATGGAGATTATGCACAGATGCTAGAGCCATAAACAAAATAACTATAAGGTATAGATTCCCAATTCCTAGAATTGAAGATCTCATGGACTGTATTGGAAAAGCAAAGTATTTCACCAAGATAGACCTGAAGAGTGGTTACCACCAAATAAGAATCAAGGAAGGTGACGAGTGGAAGACAACCTTCAAGACCACAGAAGGACTGTATGAGTGGCTTGTTATGCCATTTGGTCTATCAAATGCACCCAGCACCTTTATGAGACTCATGAATGAAGTCCTAAAGGATTACATTGGTAAATTTGTTGTTGTTTTTCTAGATGATATTCTAATTTTTAGTCAGACCAAGGAAGAACATCTAGAACATGTAAATACTGTTTTTAAAAAATTACATGATGAACAACTAACCATCAATCTGGAGAAGTGTGAATTCATGAAGCAGGAATTGGTATACCTTGGTTTTGTGGTGTCCCAGGGAGAGTTGAAGATGGACAAGTCCAAAGTAGAAGCCATATTGAGCTGGCCTACTCCCAGAGCAGCCACAGAGGTGAGAAGTTTTCATGGCTTAGCCCAGTTTTACAGAAAGTTTATCAGAAATTTCAGTGGAATATGTGCACCCATGTTGGATACAATCAAGGGTGGAATGAAAGCAAAATTTAGATGGACACCAGCTGCAGATAGAAGTTTTGAAAGGTTGAAGAAAGAGGTAGCAACACAACCTATTTTGTTGTTGCCTAGTTTTGATAAGCTATTTACTATTGAATGTGATGCAAGTAATATAGCTGTAGGAGCAGTGCTAAATCAGGAAAACAGACCTATAGCCTTTTTCAGTGAGAGGCTGAATGAAGCAAAGAGTAAGTACTCTTCGTATGACTTAGAGTTGTATGCTCTAGTCCAAGCATTGAGGAAGTGGAGACATTATCTCCTGCCTAAAGAATTTGTTGTCTACACAGATAACCAAGCTCTGAGTTTTCTAAACTCACAGGATAAGTTAAGCAGCAGGCATATCAAATGGATGGAGTACCTGCAATCTTATACCTTTACAATTAAGCATAAGAAGGGGCAGCTGAACAGAGCTGTAGATGCTTTGAGCAGAAGATTGCTCACAGTACAGGAAGTGCAATTGAAGAGCATTGGAGTTGAAGATTTCAAGAATCTTTACCAAGATGATGAAGATTTTGCTGAGGCATACAAGGTATGTCAAGATTTTGAGAATCACTTTCACAGTGAGTTTGCAGATTTCACCTTACAGTAGGGATTGCTATTCAAAGGTGGACAATTATGTGTGCCAAGAGGATCTATGAGAGAAAATCTCATACAGGAGAAGCACAATGGTAGTCTGAGTGGCCATTTTGGTCTGAATAAGACCCTGGAGCTAGTCCAAAGGTTCTATTATTGGCCAAGGATGCACAAAGACATCAGAAGGTATGTAGAGCAGTGTATCATATGTCAGAAGGCCAAGGGAACCACTTCAAATGCAGGACTGTACCAACCCTTACCCATTCCTTCCAGGCCATGGGAATGTGTAAGTATGGATTTTGTAGTTGGTTTGCCTAAGACTAAGACTGGTTATGACAGCATATATGTAGTTGTGGACAGGTTTAGCAAGATGAGTCATTTCATTCCCTGCAAAGTGACTCATGATGCCAGTCATATAGCACACTTATTTTTCAGAGAAGTGATTAGAATTCATGGACTTCCAGCAAGCATTGTGTCTGACAGAGATGCTAAATTCATGGGGCATTTCTGGAAAACATTGTGGCAGAGATTGGGAACAAATTTGTCATTCAGTTCAGCATATCACCCACAGACAGATGGTTAGACAGAGGTGGTAAATAGGACATTGGGCAACCTGTTAAGGTGTATAACCAAAGAATATGGACAGAGTTGGGATCTTGTCATTCATCAGGCAGAATTTGCCTATAATGACAGTGTGAATAGGACTACTGGTAAGAGTCCATTCGAAATAGTCTATGGAATGCATCTCAGAGGTATATGTGAGCTCAGAAATATGGGGAACATGGAGAACAGAAGTGGACATGCAGAGGATTTTGCACAATCCATGAAAGAAGTGCATGAGCAGGTGAAGAAAACCTTGACAGAGAACACACAGAAGATCAAGGACAGAGTAGATGCCCACATAAGGGATATTCAGTTTGAGGTTGGTGATCTGGTTATGGTGCACTTGAACAAAGACAGAATGCAAAAAGGAATACCAACCAAACTACAGATGAGGAGAATTGGTCCTTGCAAAATCCTGAACAAGTATGGAAACAATGCCTACAGAATTGAATTGCCAGAAGATTTGGCAATCTCACCAGTGTTTAATGTCCAAGACCTGGTGCAATACAGGGGTCCTCAGTCAGCAGAAAATGGATCCATTTCAGAGAAGGGACAGACAGCAATAGATGTGACTTTGCCATTACAACCCAAACTATAGGCAGAACGAATACTGGATTCCAGAGTACAGAAGCAAACCCGACATGGCGTCTACATGGAGCATTTGGTCAAATGGAAGCAGTTGCCTGAAGCAGAAGCTACCTGGGTTGTAGAGTCAGAATTCAAAAAGAGGGGCATTGATTTTGCCTCATTGTCACCAGAGGTGACTTGACTTCTTCCGCACAGGGGGAGTATGGTGCAGGAGCACCAAGGCTCAATGCAGCCGTACATAGTTTTTGATTTTTCAATTTTGAGTTTGCAGCATGTAGTTTTGTTTTTCAAGTTTTCTTCAAGTTTTCTGAAAATGCAGTGGCGGGAGAAGCATTTTGTTTTTAATCAGTTTTTGAGCCGAGTGCAAGTTCAAGTTGAAGGTGTTCGGTATTTGTTCAACGGTTGAACCTCGCGGTTGAACCTCGCGGTTGAACCGTGCCGTTGAACCTGTCAGTTGAACCTCTTTGGTGAACCCCCGCGGTTGAACCTTGAGATTGAACCCCGCTGTTGAGGTTCAATGGTTCAACGAATGGAATATTGATCGGGGTGAGATACATATCGGGAGGAGATATTTCGGTTAGGCCGAAGACACAGGTTTGACCGATGGTTATATGGAGGTTGAACCTCATTGATTGAACCTTGCGATTGAACCGCTATTGAGGTTCAATGGTTCAGCGAAGGAGTATGTATCGCGGTGATATAAGGCATCGGCACAAGTTTCTTCTCTTGCGCCGACGATGTATTGTCACACCGACAGAGAGGAATGGAGGAAGCACATCGGCATATGGTAAAGTGTCGGAATGACTTGAAGAGCGCCGGCTGATAGACTAAGTCTCACCGATGGTCAACAGATCAAAGTGTGCATCGGTGTAAGAATTAAGATCGGTGAGTGGAAAGAAAATTTCGCCGACGTTGGTAGCTCTTGCCGATGGGAGTCTACAGGGTACAAAGGTCATCGGGGTGAGATGATATATCAGAAGAAGGGAATAATATGTGGCCGATAATATATTGCTTCTCCGATGGATGTCTTTGGCTTGGGTGTCGGCGTGAGAACAACTGTCAGTCCAGCGAAGAGAGGTTTTGCCGATGGTGTTGGTTACTCCGATGGGACTTACCTTGGAGTCGGGCGTCGGCGTGAGGATCTCTATCGGGCAAGCCTAGGGATGTCACTCCGATGTCAACTGTCACCTCGATGGAAGTTGGCGAAGGGTTGGCATCGGCAGGAGGAACCTTATCGGTGAAGAAGGAAGAAGTCACTCCGACGGTTCATTAGTGGTTGACAGGCTAGGGTCATCAGCAGCAAAAGTGCCGACGGTAAACTTACCGTGTGTTCATGCATATATGTAGTTGATGTGTCAGTTGACAGATGTATGTGGGACTAAAGGTTCTCACGAATGCGAAACAGTTTGGACAGTTGGATATCAGTGATGCTGGGCAGTTAGAATGTGAACCGTCTGGTAGTTGAACCATCCTGTAATGGACATGAGCAGAGATATAAAATGTAGCATTCTTTCTGTAGAGGAGTTCAGTAGAAGAAGAATCGAAGAAGTGAATTTTGGTGTGTGAAGCATTTTGATGTAATCAGAATTTTTGAATAAAAATAGAGTACAGCAGTTCGATCATCTGTGTATTTTCTTTTCTATTTTCAGTTTACCATTCTGAAGTAGATTAGTCTTTCTGTTTCTGAAATTTTGTTTTCTTTTGCAAACCATGACTCTGTTTTGATGACTCCTCAAGTTCCACTGTACAGTATGGAGGTCATCAAGCAGAGCCATGATTTTTGTTTGTTTTTCTTTTGTAGGGTGGTCGGATTGCCGGCTAGAGGCAATGCATGCTTGTTCTAGGCGAGCTCAGTGAGGAGTCCAGCTAGATAAACAAGTAGGAAAATAGATTTGCAGGGGTGGAAAAGTAGAGAGAAAGAAAGTGAGCACCAAGCAGTCCAGACCCTTGAACAGAGCGAGAAGGGTGGGCAACGGGCTCAGAAAGTTATGTGCCATTGAGGCAGTACCTTGGAAGCAGTGAGGACAATGTATGTGTCCCACACCAAGCAGAGAAGTAGAGTTTTCCATCTCTGCAAAGAGTATGTCTTTTAGCACTTTGAATTGGTAGGAAGGCTAGTGTTGTCAAACAGTCTTATACACCTACAGGATGCAGAGTAGGCAGCCTAGAGTCCTCCCTATCAAACACATGCAAACTGATATGCACTCCAAGGGACGCAGCAAATCAAAGCATATATCTAGAATTCATACACTGATTACTCAAGATTTATGATGTATTGTAATCAAAACAGTCTTCTCATTCATTGAGTATGCAAAAACATATATGTATACAACAACTTTGAAATAAGCCTTGAATATTTCAGCAAACAGATTTCAATTAAGTTTCCAATGGTTAAAATGAGGCATCCCTGCACCTTTTATAGAATAAGGTGAGGGATCTGTTACAATTGATCTACGATCACGATTTATCTATTGAAATATACAGTTTACATTTCATTGACTAAGTCAATCTTTTCCACATGGCACAGGTTGCTAGTTGGCAACCATATAGGCAACTTACTTTCATAAGTACCTGATGCATATATTCCCTTTATGATGCATCTTTATCATGTTCTTTATCATCATCATCACTTCCACCACTCTCGCTATCTTCATCATCATGATGATTGTCTTCTTGAATATGGACCTGCATAGCTGTCCTGATATTCTCATATGCTTGCACTATTTTCTCCAATTCTCCGCCGTCTTGAGTTTTCGCTTTGGTGATGGCATGTTTATGCACTTGATATTTGCTCCAGAGAGATTCCAACTTACTCTTCCTGCTATTGGCAGTTTCATTATAATCTTCCACCCTGACCTTTATTCTCATTACTTTATCCAGCACTTCTTTTGTCAGGTGGTTGAGAGGGTCTTCAGCAACTAGCTGGAAATTACTATGTAGAGCTTTGATGACAAACTCTTCATCTTGATTTTCAATCTTTCCTTCTACATCTCCTTTTAATATTTCCAAAACTTCAGCCTCATGGGACATCATATCATGTAACTTCATGCTGATTTCTCTCAACTTATTGTTGCATCTTTTGAGTACATCACATTCAAATCTGATGTCCCTATCCCAAATATCAATCAATTGGGCTATGTTATTATTCAGTACCTAGTTTTTTATTAGGATCTGTGGATCAATCCTCTTCATTTCATCCAAAATGTTGATAACCTTTTCTATCTGAAATGACCTCCTGCCGATCTCCATCTGCAGTTTATCTACTTTTTTCCTGGAGGTGCCCAAAGAATTCCACCTCTTCAAAGAGGCCTTTGCTACTTCTTCAGCTCCATCGAGCACGGATGAAATACATTTCAACATTATTGGTGATTCATGCTTCATGAGGTTCAACTTGTTGACCTCCTCCTAAGAAATAGCAGTCAATGGGACTGCATGATCACTGGATGTATCGTCAGGGTTAATTAAGCCTCTTATATATGCATGCAGCTGAGCAATGTGCTCTTTATGCTGCTTATTCTTCTCTTTCTCTCTCTTAACTCTTTGAGTTAATGAATCAATAATGTCCTCACCTTCTTGGCCTTCCCGATCCTCATTGGCAAACCCCAAATCTACTGTAGTAATCTGGAATTCATCCAGAGTGATCTTGCCCTTTTCTTTATCAACTGTAGGAATAGCTACCTGGTCTATTCTCCTGCATGTATCAGGATCCCTTTGTATTGCAGAAGTTATTCTAGCCTTTCTCTTTGGCTTTATTAGAGTTTCTGTAAATAATGTGGATACATCAAATTCTTGTATCCCTATGTCTGACTCTTCGCCAATTTCTTTCTCCAGCCACGAAGGAACTTGATCCTTTGGTTGTTGGTTTCCATCATCATCATGATGATCATCCTGATCTCCAGTATCCACCATCATGTTTGATGGGGAGGGTGATCTCCTTATTTCTTCCTCATGATGTTCCTCATGAGGGTGATCTTTGGGTATATCCTCATGTTGAGGAATTTCCTTTTCTGGAGGGTGATCCTGTTGATCATCTACATGTTTATCATGATCTTGATCTTTTGCTTCCTCCACGGGTGTCTCATCTACCTTAGTGATTTCCTCATCATGAGGCATATTAGTTTCCGTAGATATTACTATATCTACCTTAGTCTTGTCCACCTGATCTGCAGCTGCAATTTGTTCTGCAGGTGTAACAATTACTTCTTGAGCCTTATGGTACTCAGGACCTGATATTTCTTTATCTTCCTTGTCTTGTACTTCAACTATCTTGGGCCCAACAGGTATTTCCTCTTGTTGTTGCTCACCCATATCCAAAGTATGGCTTTCTATCTCTGCCATCTTTAGTTCCTCAACATTTTCTTCTTTATCCTGAATATTTCCTTGATTTTTAGGACTTGCATCCTGTCTATAGGTGAGATCAATTACTGCAGGACTAATTACCTGCTTAATCAATGTACCAAGCCCTATCTCTTGAGCTACCTTTTTCGGGCTCTTCTCTTTTTCTGATTCCACTTGCTTTATCTCCTCCAACACTGTTTGTACTGATGGAGTTCCATGAGGAGTTATCCGGGTGCCAGCAGCAAGGGTTTCCATTTTCTGTGAAGCTACATCCTTCACTACCTCATCATCGGATAGGTCAACTGTCTCCTCCAATGAAACAATACCACTTTGGAGTATCCTAGAGGTTTCTTTTACCTGTTCTTCTGCTAATTCAGTTTTGAATTTTGCAATGGTGGGGAGTGGCACTTTATGCTGCAGCTCCTTGAATACTTCCCCACCGACTCCCCTCAGCGTTATGGGAGTTTTTTTTATTTCACCTCTCATAGTAGTCCTCGGTTTCTTAGGTGTAGTGGTTACCACCTAAGGTGCTTTTCTCTTCCTGGTGAAGGACAAAGGGCCTTCTTCTTCTTCAGATTCTTCCTCTAAAGGAATATCTTTCTTTTTATTCTTCTGTGAGGCTTGATCTTCCTCATATGTAGTAGTAGGTTGTGCAGTTGGCCTCTGGATTTGTTTGGCCTTTTGTTTATCCTGAGGAGGCTGTGCTGATGATGCTGATGCTTGTCCAGATCCTGATGCATCTTCAACAGGCACTATCACTCTTTCCACTATAACCCCTTTGGGTTCAGGATCAGTCTTCTTACCTCTTAAAGACCTCTTTCTTTTTTCAGGAGGAGGTGCCCTCTCTCCTTTGGATTTCGTCTTCTCCATTAAGAAGTCATCATATTCATCCTCAACAATTTCTTGTCTTTTCTTCTTGTTGTCTACTGTGATGACAACACCCTTTTTCTTCAGTGCATTTATCTGCTCATCCACCCATTCTTGGGTTAGCCATAATATCCTGCTTGTGAATGGATCTAAGGAGATATCCGGTGCAAAGATAGTATCATTGTATATCTTTTTCTCTTCATATTCATTAGCCATTATCATTCCATCATCTTTCTTCAGTTGTGCTGGGATGGAGATGCAATCAAAGGTCTTTATTTGGTTAAGTGTTAACCTTTGGTACCTTCTTCTTCGGGCTTCAGCCTCATCTTCACAATTTGCCCAGAAATCTTCAAGGTTCCTTCGATGGATGGGTTTCCCCATGATCTTTTGCATCCTCCCAAATGGATCATATGATCTTACTAATGGAAAAGGCTAGAAATTCATCATTTTCAAGCCAGCTATGGCCTTCTTGATACTCTCAGAGTCTGGGCACATATACCAGCCCATTGTGACTGGAAACAAAACTGGTGGAAGCTTGTTATTTGCCTTATAGGCATTCAATATTGTAGAGATTTGTCTTAAAAACTCTATTAAGATAGCTGCATCTGTAGGATACCTTGGGAGCATGAGGGGCTCCTCCTCAAAACCTTCAATCCTAATATAAGAGAAAGTGGCAAATTGAATAAACCAGGCTCCATGCCTGTAGACAACTTCTTGAGCCTCCATGCTCAGTCTCTTGGTTCTATCTTCTTCCATTGTTCTCACCAGGTGCATAGAGAATGCATCGTTTACTAGCTTGTAGTCCTGGAGGTAATTCACTCTTTGCAGTTGGGGATGAAGATCCCATATGTGTGCATCATTAATTGTGCCTCCAATTTTTCCATCTGTAATCAATGCACCAAATGTACCCTTGTAGGCACATGAATAAACTATATATGATGTCATATAGAAAGAACAATCTGGACCTCCAAGGCTCATTAGTTGCTCATCCAGAGCATCACTTATCATCTTAGCCCACATTGGCTTGTTATCTGTATATAGACACATCGGGATGATTGCATACATCCAGTCCTTGAAACTTCCAGCATCAGGCTGGCCTGTTACTCTGTTCAACAGTGCTATCATGTATTGATACTCATCGTCAAAGTCATATTTATACAGATGAACCAAAAGTTTAGCTGCCGCAGGATAGGGGCTATTCTTCGCCCTCCATTGATACATCTTCTTCCTGGCAGACTTCTTGTTATTCTCGTACTCTACTTCTGATTTCTTCAGATCTATGTTGGCAACCTTCTTGCCCAATGGTAAACCAAATGTAGTAGCAATACCCTTAATTGACAGATCAGCATATATCCAGCTGTGCTTTTCTACCCTCTTGGTTTCTGGGTTGTAGTTCCTTGCACATTCTATCACCAGCTCAGGGGTTTCCATAGACTATGGGAAACTAGCCACATTCCACATTCTTGATACGAAGACGACATCGAGTAGGGTGCTGTTGTTTTTCTCATCACTCATTTTGGTTGACCATGCAGCCAGATCCGTATTCCCTTGGTGTGTATCAGTGATGGCTCCATACTTGAATTGGACACCCTTAGGATGAGCAAACATAGGCTTCGAGAATTCAACCTCTGACTTAGCTAATCTTTTATCTGCCATGAGTGCCTGCAATTAACACAACTTGGTCTTACAATTGACACATATATGAGCATGCATATACGTTACATGTCCATTATTCATCATGCATACTATTATTCTTTCCATATTTCATTTATCCTGACATGCATAATTTGAAGTTTCAAACCAAAGACCCCATAGTACCTGAATATGTAGAACATGACAACAAGAGGGTTTCAATTGCTTACTTGATGCGCTTATCCTCTTACTTATACCCCAGATTATCCGAAAGTGATCTTGATACTGCTAATAATCGATTTCTTCGTTCTGCTGTAAGCTGCCGGATAGGATGTTGTTCGTCTGAAGGTTTGGAAGCTTTGGTCTCTGTAAAAACTAGTTTATCGCAATGTAAATGTAAAATACCTTGTAAATTCACTTTTAACCCCTGAATCAGGTCACTTAGGGTAAAATTAGGGCAAATTTATCATAATCATTAAGTTTCTGCATGGAAACCTGCAGAGGTTGCCAGGTGTGAGCATCACATTAACCATTAGCAGGATACACCTACCATATTAATGAGCATTCAATGTCTCGCGGCAAGAAGAGGAGGATGATCATTCGAAATATCGGGTGATGTTTTGAATATCAGGTGATGTTCAAAATATCGGCATCTCATAGTATGATCATCCAGGTCTTAGCGGGAAACACCTATGTCGGTATATCGGGTTATTTTTGGACCATCGGGTCATGTTATAAAAGATCAGGTGATGTTCAAAATATCAGGTGATATTTCAAAAAAGATGATGAGCCCCTGCAATACTTAAGTAGCCTCTCTCAGAATATCATGATGACGTCACCATGATATTGACTTAGTCTATCGTTGAAGCACTATGACGTCATTGTCATGTTTTATGCAAGGGTGATTTTAAGAAATATACCTCCGTGAGGTAAAAATGATGATGATGTCATCATCATGTTGATTCTCTTTGTTATCGGGTTGGATGATGTCATCAGGATAAAATCTCAGGGTGATATTTTGCGACAGGATGATACTTGAAAGATAAGGTTATATTCGAAATATCGGGTGATGTTTCGAAAATCATCCTCGTGGAATACATGTTGTTATATGGGTAACACAACCACCTAAAAATGACGTCCGGATGTTCGGAGCAAATGACTTTATTGGGTGATATTATATGATCGAGGTGATCTTTCATAAGATGACTGATCTTGAGAAATATGATCCTCCCCTCAGAATATCAGTTTGACCAGATCTTTGACTCATCATAACTTTTGTTCCCTAAAGAATATCAGGGTGATCCAAAAGGCAAACCTGCATGGAATTTTGTATTCTATCCCCCTATGAGGTTAATGAAATAAAATATGAAATTTGACAAACTAACCTCATGATGATGACTTCCCTAGCCATTGTGCAGGACTATCTGTATTGATTGAATTTTACCAGACCGCCAGCAAGAAAAAACACCCAAGCAAAGCCAAAAAAGTTGGGTCCCTATTTTGTCAAGTCAAAATGGGGCATGTTGTGTAACCACACAACATGTTCATACATAAATTAAAGTGGGGGCTAAATGTTATGTTGTGAAATGTCCACCTAGGACTTTTACCTTCTAATTTTAGCTCTCGGGTCCCTTGTTTTGCATCTTGCATGTTCATTTTGACTCCTGAAAGAAAATGGCCTGAAACCCAGGTCAGATGGGGCTTGAGGGACATTGTTGCACTTAGTCCTACCCTGAAATAGGACCTGTGGACATGGGATCTTGCGCCCTTGTCCTGCCCTATTTCTGGTAGGTCCCAAATTTAAATGTTTGTTATGTGACTGTTAAGAGGCTCAGTGGTCGACACCTTAACTTTGAATTATGAAATTTAAAGCAGGAATGTGTTTAGTTGCATATATAAGCATGTTTAGAGTTTTATTTGTAAACTAGAAGATGATCATGAACTTTTGGTGAACTTATGATTTTAGAGCATTCAAGATATTCGTTGTTGCAGAGCACAATATTGTTGTGTTTGTGATTATAGATTTAGCTTCATCTTCTCATGTGTTAAAGGATTTTCATCTACATGCGAGCTACACCTCAGAGGTGATATCTATTTGTGTTTGAATAATTTATCAATTTGTTTTTTCTTCTATCCTGCAGGGATACACACTCTCTATCTGACAACGGTGTTCAAAAGACCTGAATGTCCTTCCAAGGCTTGACTGAGGCAAGCTCCTAAACACCACAACCCTCAACCACACTCCTTGTGATTGCATGTTATAGGTATCATATTTCATGGAGTGGAGTCATAGAAGAGGGTTGCAGAAGATAAGGATTCTAGATCTCTGAAGAAAGGGATTGCTTCGACTCGAGTGCTAGTGCCAGTGTCCTCTGAAATTGCAAACACAGGAATCTTTGTGGCAATGATATTCAGCATGTGAAGAAGTCTTGACATCTTAAAAAATAGTCTTCCTTGGACCTAGGCGTGAGTGCCAGTGTCCCTCACATCTTCTGTGACAGAAACAAACTGACGGTGATCATCAGTGTCCCGAGGAGTCCTAAATTCCCTGAAAAAAGGCTACATTGGACTTGGGCATGAGTGCCAATGTCCCTGAGCATTATGTATCATGAACTTCAAAAAATGTTCAGTAACTAATCTCTATCTACTACCTTGGTCTGCGAGCATTTATCAGAATTTATCTGTTTGCTTCCGATTTTGCATAATTAGGGTTTTGAGCATATGTGAGCATTAAATTAATATATTAATTGACAATTTCTGAGTTTCCACAGCATTTCAAGTGACACCCAACTTGTAGGTGAATGATCTTGCAAAAGGTGTGATTTAACTCGGTTGAATGTCCTTGAATGTTTGTAGGGAAAGGAGGATTTGATCCACAGACCTATTTACCCTGTTGTCCCTTTTTTCATAGTAAACAAGAAGAAAGAGGGAAAATGAGAGAAAGTGAGCCACCATTCAAGGAAATAGTCAATGGAAAGATTATGGCCACCATTCAACTTCCCACAATCCCCCAAGTATGAGAAATGAGAAAAACTCTCTTTGAAACCATAAACTCTTTTTCACTTGATTTCGCTCTAAAAAGTTTGTTAAACTTGAATCTCTCTGTTGCATTTGCCAAGGTTTTAGGTTTTTACTAATTTTGATGTTTTCTTTTGCTTGATTTTGATCATTTTTTGCATTTTCTAGGCCCATTGGGGCATACTAGGGCATGGACTAGGGTTTCCCCTTTTGCTAGGGTTGGTTGCAGGTTGCTTCGGTGACCCTGCCACTCTAACCTAGGTCACCTAAGATACCCTTCCAAGAGGTTATATCAACTAGATTAGAGGTAAAACTAATGATTTTGACAATTGAATTTGTTCACTTTTCTTCGATTCGAAGCTAACATATTTAATCATTGCTGATTTTTTTGAAATTATATTCAATTTTATCAAATTTTTATAGTTTCACAAAAAAAATCAAGGTTTTATGATGGAGATCTAACTTGAGACTTCCTTTTTGTAGGACTCCTTAAGGTCTTTGTGAGACCTACTTTTATTATAGAGAATTTCTACTTGCCCCCTTACATGGAGAGATTTGCATACATGAGTGCACACTTTTTTCTCTAAGACTTTGATGGTGGAGAAATTTGTACTCAAACATTATTATGCACTTATTATTCTGACTTGATTGATTGGGATATATACTTGGTTGAGTCAACATCTTGTACTTTACTTTGTCTCTTGTGCATATGGATGGTTGTAGTTATTGTTTATGTTCTAACATTATGGATGCTTTGTGATTACATATGGATGATGGCACTATGATTATGCCACTTTTGTTATGTTTTATTTTGGATGAGATGTATACAATATGAATACTTATGGATGCATTTGACACACATAAGGATAGAAATGTATTATGATTGTCTATTATTTTTTCCACGAGCTATGACATAGATTGTTGCTTGTTTTGGAATAACATACATATGGAACAAACAATGTGATTTCTCTTTAATAGGATTTTTATCATAAGGGATTGTAGGTTGACCTAGCATAGGATGAACTAAACTTTTGAGATAGGATTTATTAGAGAATCAAGTGAGAACATGTCAAATCTCAAACTTTGATACTATCTGTGGTTACTTTTTGTGGAAATAATCTATGGACAATTATGTGTGTTAGATAGATAATTTATTATTTTGAAAGATGAATGATTATTTTAATATGGAAAGATGTAATGAAATGAATGTAATATTCAAGTTATTAATGCTTCAGCTATGCTTCGGCGATTTGGTTACTAACCTATTAATGGAAAATTGAAGTTTATTATTAGTTGTAGGTTGTCGAAGACAAGGGTGTGGTTGAGGTAAAGGAGATTAGCATCCTGGCAGGGTTAAGATGGAGGGGATATCTCACACACACTTCATGTAGAGACATATAGTTGCATTTCTTTGCATATTAAATGATTTTATTTTTAACGTTTAGTTTAATTACATTTTAAATTAGATGATTTTATTAATTGTGATTTAAATAGATTATTTAATTCTTTGTTATTTAAATAATGTGTGTGCTTAGAAAAATAAAATATATGATTTAGTTTATTATTTGATTTTATTTGGGAAAAGATTTTATTTATTATTAGTTTTATTGAAAATTGTGATAATCATACTATTTATTGGAGAATAGAAATAGATATAAAACAAGATTTTTAGAAACAAAACAAGAAAGAAAGAAAACAAGAAAACATAAAAACAATAGAAAAATTAGAAAAAGAAACTTAATTTAGGAAATAAAAGCTCAAATAAAGCAAAACCCATGAGGAAAGAAAATAATAAAAAGAAGAATTATAATTCATTTTCACACGCAGAAAAACTTATTCTCAACTTGCATTCTCAAAAAAATTGTTTGCTCATCTTTGAAAGTAAAAAAAAAACAAAGTGTGGAAGAATTTTTGGGCAAAAGGGGGAAATGGTTCAGATCAGGGAGCTTCTGGAAGACTGTGAGATTCAAGCATTTGATTATTTAATCTTAGATCTTACTGTGATTGTGTGTGTGGATATTTTCGTGCGAACAAAACTTTGTATTTTCTTTGGAAAATATATGTTTCTTCTGTATTTTATGCATAATATAATTTTTTTGTGAACATTATCAGTACAAATAGATGCACCTGTAATAGTAAACACATTACTGTGTAATTGTTTTTATAAATGAAATCTCCTTTATATGAATAAATGTATATATATATATATACCAAATTTGTGTATATAATTATATAAAGATGATTATATGATTTTATATTAAATCGCCATTTGAATTTGAACCATACATATATATAATTTGCAGTTGCATCGATTGATAGTTGAATTATATTAATGAGTAACTGTAAGATATTATAGGTGCTATGGCCATATGAATAAGGTATTAGGAAGGGACTGTGGCATCCACCATATGGAGCCGCAGCCCCAAAGGGGACTGTGACCCCATATGGGGGATGTCAACCACCTTAAGTCATCCACAAAAGTTAAACTTTAAACAAAATTCCTTATGCTAATCACTGTTGATATATGGGACCATTCCCATGAAACATGCTTTGCAATTTGTATTAGGATGTATGAGAATACTTACCTTTGTTTTATTACCATATGCAAACTTTACGAACCTTCCTTGCGATAGCAGTCGTTGATACTATGCATTGAAAATTTCACTGCTGTGTAAATTCTGAGTAATGTGTGGTGTAATCTATTGGAATTGGCATTATATATATGTGTGTGTGTGTGTGTTTATGGAATGAAGTTTGAATTACATTATTCTTTGATTAGAGACTTATTCACTGTATACTGTGTGAAGTTAAATCTGGCGTTGCCAGTTACCAATATTCTCAAGCTATATTTAATTAATGATATTTATATATATTTTTATATATGTAAATGTGTATATATATATAAATATATATATATATATATAAATATATATATATATATATAAATAAATATATATAAATGAATTTGTATCTCTATAAATTGTGTTATTTGCTGTAACATCACTTAGAGAATGGTAAAATTAGTGGTTATAATTATTACTATATGAATTTATTTGTTTAATATATATATACTCTTTCTGTATTGAAAGTGGAAGGGCAGCAATAGAAATAATGGATCTATTTTATAAACCTATTGTTTGAGTGAACATATATGTTGGATTGAGATTTACCTTCATCAAATTGTTATTATAACAAGGAATCAACATGATAGTAAACAAAAGATGAAATTTGACTATTAAATCTGATAAAATCATTACATTTAGAAAACTATTTAATATGGAAATTGGTATAAAACACCAGAAGTTGGAAAACTTGAACAACAATCAAACTAGTCGAATGAATTAAATGAACAAACTATATTTGTATTATGAAATGGATTCTTGTATATGGACAAATGAGCTTAGAAAATCGTGCTTTGTATGTATTTTGGTAAAGTATGAACTTTCAGGATAGGATGACGATCCCAGAGATGATAGTTTTACTTTTTCTAAAACTATCATTTTGTTTATTTGCTTGGCCAAGCTACTGTACCATTGAAATAGATGGATTGTTTTAAAAAGCCTAGATTGTGTTATTTATGTCTCTGCCACATCCTGGTTGCAAGAGTTATGTCATTCTAGGTTAGGATGCATACAGGCAACAAGCACGCATCGAGTGATTCCCTCCTGCTTACATCGTTCTAGGTTGCTAGGCTCCTTGTGCAAGGTCGGTGCTTTCTTAAAGTAGTAAGAAACCTGGGGAAGTCCAGTACTTTGTGGTTGGGTGGAAAAAGTGCCTCAACCACTCTCTTGGTCTTAGCTTGTGGATGATCAGAGGATCGAGGCAGTCGAGTTCAGATATTATTATTGACATGGATATTTTCTTCATATTATTCTTTTGTATGGCTAGCATAGCCACGCTGTATATGTAAAATGATTCATTGATAGGTTGAAGTATTACTTCCTTTTGTAACATTGAAACAAATGTTTTGTAACACCAAGTTGGGTGTATGTAACTGGATTAATAACTCATTCTAGTATATGGATATTTATTCTTATTCATGGATTCTTGCCATTCTATGTTATTATGGATATTTGGAAACTATTATTGAATTATTACCTATCTTTGGAATATTCTTTGCTTTTGAGTTCTATGTTTAGTTTGTAATTTTCCGCACCTTACAGAACAGGGAAGGTTTGGAGCAATTTTTATATTTAGCTTCACAAGAGGCTAAATATTGATCCTTATCTAGAACAACCACTAGAATATTTTTCAACATAGATGAGAAACAAATTTTATCGGTACCTGCCAAAATTAGATCCTAAAATGGCTAATAAGTTAGATCTGGGGTAAAGGAAAGGCTCCTTGGCAAAAGATGACCCTATAAGACCACTATACTCTTGTTTTTTCCTAGCTTGTGCATGTGTGTGCTTTGCTTTTTCTTTTTTTAATTTCTCTAATAGATGTCACCCTTGTAGCTTCAAGATTAGACTATTCTCCACCCAAGAGTGGGGACATAAACAATCTCTTTTTCTCTTTTTTTTTGCTTCTTTTTTTCATTTTTTTTTTTGACTTTTTTTCTTTTCTTTTATTGCTTTGTGGAGTTTTGATCCCCCTGACATTTTTAGCTAGGTGAATAAGGGGCAAGGCACCACCAAAAGAATAACTAATTCCTAATACTTCCCTATTGTTGAGGAGGATTAGGGGAGGTCTACTTGCTAGCTTTTGTTAGGTATTGTAGTTTTAAAAACTTATTTTGTTTAGGCTCAACTAGATGGAAGTTAAGATTGGGAGTAGTATAGAACTAAATGTTTGAATTTATTTGAAATTGTTGGGTGTGCAAAGGGGAAAGAATAATAATGATTTTGAGGATCCCTAAGGCTTAGTAGGGACAACCTCTACCAAAACAATTTAGGACTCCTTACTAGGATGAAAATAAAAAAAGAGAAAATCATTAACAAATGCAAGGATGGATAGAATGAAATGAATTCTTTAATATTTTAATTTTTCTTGATTTTATACCTTTTTTTAATTATTATACTTTTTGGGATTTTTAGATATCATATTTCTTTAGATGAAAGGTGTTAGTTGTTTCACTGAACTCTTCTCCTTCCATGCTGCATAAGAGATACGTGCTATTTCTAACATCTTCCTTAACCATGTAAGGTTCCATCCAATTTGGTCTAAATGTCTATCCTTCACCAGCTATTTTGTTGATTAGATTGTTAATTCTAAGTACAAGGTCTCTAACTTTGAATGGCCTTGGGACATCCTTTTTGTTATGTGACATTTCTATTTTGGCTATTTTGACTACTCAATATTTTTCATTATATGAAAGTGTTTGCAAGGATGCTCAGAGACTTGGTATAAAAATGTCTATAAACTTAGTGAGGAGCTTTGTCTACTTACATAGTTCGTCATCTAATAATTTGGCACCTATCTTCACCATTTTTTATTCTTCTAGTATTCTAATGTTTGTTTCAATAGTTTTATCAATTGAAAATGGGTGGCCTTCTTTGAGCCTTTGAGGGGCAACTGCTATTGGTCTTTGAACCATTTGTGATGACTCTCCCAATTCCCATGTAGGTTTTAGTTCTTCCTTTTCTTCTTCAATAGTGATCTCAACTATATGGATGTCATATCTGCCTCAACAAGAATGGCTACTAGGTTGAATAGAACATAAGATTTTGTTGTGTGGGGATCAAAGGGGAACTCTCCTGCCATCCCTTCCCTTGTATATTTTAAATTCCTAGAAATTTTTTTAATTTTTTTGATGTCTCTCCTTTTTCAAAAATTTAAAATTTCAATTCATTTGTGATTTTGGTTAAATCTTCCTTCTTTTTGGCTTGTTCAATTCTGTAAATGCTAAAAGGATCAGGTTCCCCTTTAATGTTGTCAATTTGATCCATGTGGGGGAAATGTCTCTCTTGAAATAATGTGGAGGGGATGATCCCCATCTTATGAATCCAAGGTCTTTTCAAAATCATATTGTAACTAGTTTCTTGATTAATGATGAAGAATTTCGTAGGTAAGCTTTTGGGACCCATAGTAATAGGAAGACTAATTTTACCAATGGTGTGAATGTTGAGATTGCCATGAATTTAGAGGGTGCTAGAGTCACAAATAATGTGAGATTTATCATAACCCATCCTTTGGAAGAGAGAAAGAGGGACTATGTTGGCTATAGACCCATTGTCAATCATGACATGCTTAATAGAATAATCATAAAGTTGGACCAGTAGGTAAAGAGTGGAATCATATTGTTTAGCTATGCCATTATTTAAAGGTAACTTTTATAATTAAATGTGGAAGAAGAAAAAAATTTGTTTGGATTGGTTTGAACTAGATGGCCTAAATCTAAGGCATTGAGAAGAACATTCTTATGAGTAAGAGAAATTTTGAGAAGGTTTAGCACGTGCAAAAAATTTGGGTAATTAGGGGTGTAGTCTGACAATTTTGGTCCTTGGGTAGTACAAATGTCTTGGTTCCTATCCAACTCCACAAGGCCTAACATGTTTTGATCCAAGGTGATTTGAGGGTTTTGACAACTTTTGGGGCTATTTCCTTTGTCTTGTGCGTGTGGGAATATGTCCATGAATGCTTGTTGTTGATTTTTTGGGAGGCATTCAATGATTTTCTTATACTTTCTACAAATTGAAGTATCATGCTCCCTAGTTTTACAAAATGTGTAGTATCCGATAGGAGTATAGCCACATGGTAATTTACTATTTATGTTCTACATTTGTCTATGATTATATTTTCTTGGCTAGAAGTGATATATAGTGTTTACATCTATAATGTGATCAAATTTATCTTGAGGGTGGAGGAATGTATCTATAATAATACATTTTTGTTCCTCTGGGAGATATGATATGAAGCAATGGTACTCCCAGCATGATTTGATATATGCCCCCTTCTCTTATAAAATGGTTAGTACTTCTTGGGATCATGATCTCAAGTTTTTTGATAAGGATCACAATGATTGTTGTATGACTTCTCATTCGGTTTACCTTTTTTCCTATAATTACTTCTTAGGGCATATTCAATAGCATTGATACTTTGGTTTCCTAAATTCATGTAATTATTATGCCACCATAATTATTGTATTTGAAGTTTTTATTATTCTTGGATGGTGGAATATCTGTAACCCCATCTATATTTTGCTTATTTTTCAAGATTTTTAATGCCAATGGATTATTATTATTATCACAATTCACCAACCTTCTATTAGAACCATACTCCTTTCTTTTGCTATCAATAGTAGCTTGATCAATTCTAAGGGCACTCTTGAGTACCCCCTCATATGATTTATAAGTGAGTTTTTGAACCTCTTCCCATGTGTCCCTATTAAGTGTGTGTAAGAAGATATCACATAGTGTCCTATTATCCATGTTTGGTGTGCTAGTTGAAGAATAGAGGACCTTCCTCCATTGTGTGACAAAATGTGTAATTGTCTCTTTGGTTTCTTGTTTGATAATTAAAAATTCTTGTATTCCTATTTTGACTAATTTGTTCATGTCACATGTAGCCACAAATTGACTAATGAGTTACCTAAAGGAGTCGATCGATGCTTTTAGAAGTTGATAGTACTAATCTAGAGTGATACATTCCAAAATCTTTGGAAAAATCTTGACTACCATTGCATCCCAAGGAAGGAGTTCTCGCACAATTGTGATGTAGGCCTTGAAATGCGAGTTGGGGTATCCCATTACTTTAATATTTGGAAGTTTAGGGAGAGGATATGGTAGTATGATGTTATGAAAGTTTTAGTCAAGAGGTGCCTTCAAATACTCAAGGTATGTTCCTGAAAGGGGGTTATGTGTAAAGGGTTTTGTTCCTCCAAACACTAGCCCTACAGATGGAGCTTTTTATGCTTGTTGTATTTGAAAGGATGTGATAGATTATTGATATTTGAAGAGAGTTGGATAACTAGATAGCATCATGTTTATGTTTTAAAAATTAGGTGGGAATATTTGTGGTTGATTCTACATCACAGGAATCCCACCTATTTGATTAAAATTTGTCATGTTGAATGATGAGGGCAAGAGAGGATGAATGCCTCATACTTGTGTTGTAGAAATAGAAATTTACATAGGGGGTTTAGGTTTCCCCTGGTTTTTTTTAATCCTATCAATAAAAGGATTATCTTGTGCTCTAGGTCTTTCTTTAGTTTTGCCTTAGTGGGTTTGTTTAGCACCTCCATCCTCTAGCATCCTGATCCATTGGATCAAGATGGCTATAAGTTTGGTTTAAAGTGTTGTTGTCTCTATTCTTTGAACTACTCCACCTTGAGGTGGGTTCTCCTATGATTGTGTTGCTTTATTTGTGAAAGGAGTAAGAGGTTAATTTAATGGGATTTTCCCCTAAACCTTGTTTGATTTTATTCTATTTTGGGTGTGCAAGAAATACCACAAAACAAATGGGTTGAATGTGAAAGGTGAAATTGAAATAAATGAAATGTTTGGAAACATGAAAAATCTCATCCAGAAGGATTTGATCTTCATGTGGAGTTCACTAGAATATGCATTGTTTGAAATTGACTCAAGATCGCACTAGTGCATCAAACTCTAATGTAGCACATGAACTAGATATCCTTGCTAAAGGTGCCCCACCTAGTCACTCCTACTCTTATGGGAAAATCCATTCGAGTGGTGGTGGAATTGAGGGGTGTTTTGTTCTTGTAGATGTAGAATGTCATAGATCATAGTTAGATTGATCATGTTGTTGGCTTGAGCATGTTGTTCTTGATTGTTGTGGTTGTTGATGTTAATTTTATGAAGTTGTGAGGTGGATTAAATTGTAAAAGATTAAGATTTTTATTGCTTGCCTCTCTAATGATTGCTAAATATTTCTTGGTTTGCTTGTGGAATTGATTGATTATTTGGCCTTAGATTTGGAATATTTTTAGGATGTGATTCATAATTATATAGCATTTGATTTGGTCTAAGACTTCTATCTATTTTTGAATATCTTCCTCAGTGTTGTTTTCCTGTGTGGGGAGGTTCTCCCTAATTTATTCTAAGACTTTTTGGATCCAATCTTCCCTCACATTTGGGCACATTGAATTCTAAGTGGAGGAGATGGATGTCCATTTTCTCTTTTGAAATGACTTGTGTTTTGTTGAGCCTGTTGAACTTGTTTTATTTTTTGGATTTTGTGAGTTTTGTTGAATTTTGTGCTTTGTTGGATTTTTTCCTCATGATGTGATTGATGGATTCCTTGATTGAATGTTAACTTTGTTCAAATCTTTGAATTGTGTGCCTCGTGATGAGATCGAGGGTTTTTTCATTGTTGTGAATGTGTTTCAAATGTTTATATGAATCTTTAAATGCATTTATGATAGATGAATGCAAACTTTTTGTTCTTTTTTAAATTTTTTTGACATGAGCTAATTACTACTAAAAATAATATGAGTGCAAATCTAAATGGTAGTTTCTAAATGTAGTTTGTCTATGTTTTTGTGTTTTGATTTGTATGTAATCTATTCTATGAAAATGATATTTGCAAATACTACTCTTAAGCAAAACAGGAAATTAATCTAATCTAGAAATTAATTAAAAATAATAAACTCTACACTACCAAGAGAAAATAAACATCAATTCACTCCCTCAATGGAAAGATTGTGAGCTAATTACTAATGAAAGAAATAAAGGAAACTATATAATTTAGGTGTTAGTACGTGGATTTGTCTTCAAATATCTAGTGGAAGTCATCTCTTCTTCTATAGAAATGGGATCCTCCTCTTGAAAATAGGAACAAAGGTAAGGATATAAGGAAATGGATTTGGGCTTAAAAGAAATAGTAAACTAAAAGTAAAAGGCATGCATAATCCTACATGAGTACAAGAGTGCTATGGGAGATGCCTATGTAAAGCTTGAATCTCAAGGTAAAATTAGCTCAAAGAAGAATGCAAGTATGCAAGTAATTCTTAGCCTCTTGTTGGGAGAAAAAGGCTTAGAAGAAAAATAGAAATAAAAGGATCATGAGGTCTTGTATGAGCATAGAATTATTATTGGGGACTAAAATGCAAATAGAAAATTAACCTCCCAAAAATGATTTAGGAGGGGGTATTTATAGGTAGAAAATGAGAACAATAGGTGGGGGTGATTAGGGAGTTAAATGGATTTGATTGAGGATATAATTGGGTTTGATTGGGAGATCACAAGAGTTGGAGAGGAGAAAATAGAAAACTAATTGGGAGATCACCATGAATTGATCTAGAGTTAACAAAAGAATGATTGACAATTGAAAAATAGTATGTGGAAGTAGTGTCTTGTTTGTGCAAGAAGAAACTCTCAATCAAGATTCAAAAACTAAAGTAAACTGGGTAGTGTTGTGCCTCGCACACACACCCCATTTCGTGAAATAGGGACCCCCTCTTTCAAGCTTCGGTTTAGAGTATTAGTTAGGTTTTCACCTCCTAAGTGGTCAAAAGTGGTCAAATCGCATTTCTTGCCATGCCAAAAAGTTAATGTCATTAGGTCATGCAAAAATCTGCTAAGTCCAAGTGTTTGCCTTCATCAAAATCAGGTCTGAATGTCATCTATGCTAAAAACCTTTCCAACTGCCGTTTGCGCTAAATTCATGACCAACTGACTTAGTGCTATTTTCGCCATCACTGACTAAGCACTAAAATTTTTCTCATCCAACTTTATGCTACAAAGCACATCCATTGACTAAGTCAGACCATGGTGAAACTCCCGCAAGACTACCAACCCCAAAACCATTGCAAAGCACTGAAATGATAAAGACTGACCCTGTGTTAAAAGTCTTGACAACCGACTAGGTCGGCAACCCATGAAAATCGTGCAAAGTCGGTGACATTTTTCCATGCAAACCCTATTTTTGTTCTACAAAGCACCGTACCCTTAGCATTTATGGTCGCTAATGAGGAAGTATAAAACTTGTTTTACTCCATTTTGAGCTCACTTTGCCTCCTGAAATTGATTGAAGAGCTCTTCAAAAGGGTTTTAAAGCTGATTCATCACCAATTGCTCGCGGATTCAACCAAAGTAACACCTTCTGCTTACCTCTGTAGACATTCAACATTGTAAATCAGGTAAGTACCCTATTCCGGGCTTAGGGTTTCCATTTCATAGCCTAGAATTTGAAATCAATATCATGAGGGTTTCTTCTGTGCGCCAAAACAACTTTCAATTTCTCAATAAATTTTGCACAAGCGTTTTAGTGATAAATGATTAAGGATAAACTGTGAAATAGGGTTTCTTCTTCAGTTTGTATTTGCCCTTTCCAAAACCCTAGGAAGATAATTAAACGCACTTCAAAACTTTCACTTTGTGTAGAATCAAAGTAATGACTATGAAACATCATGTTAAATCTTCATTAAGGCCCTTCATGATAAAATTTTCAAACGAATTCAGGGACTCATCGACTTGTATAGTTATTAACTCAGCGCTGAAAACATATCCAGCCAACTTGTAAGACGTTGCGATCATCTTGAGTCTGTCAACACTAACGAAAACTCCTGCCAATGCCTTAGATAAGGTCACCGCTAAAAATGTTGTCATCTGACCTGGCGCCAATTTTTACTCCAATTGACTTAGTCGGATGACACTCAGAACCCTACTGAGCCTTGATGCTCACTTTGTGCTCAAAACCATCTTGTCTGACTTGGCGCTAAAATCCACTTTCTCCGACTAGGTCAGACACATCCAAAAGGCCTGCCAAGTCTATGAGACTCAAAACTCATGCAAAACACAAGGAAGCTATCAAGCGCTGAAATTTATCTCCTTCGACCTTACACTAAATTGCCTCCTTGCTGACTTAGTTGGTCATCCCTCAAAATTGCGCAAGGTCAAATGACATCAAAACCCACGCAAAGAGTATAATGAAAGAGTCTAGTGCTAAAACTTATTCCTTCTGACTTGCACTGAAAATTTGACCAACCGACCTCCTGAGCACTTCCAAGTCAGTCATACCCCAATCCCGTGCAAGGTCAGACCATTATAAAATCCTTGCAAAATGCTGCAATAGCCAAATGACCAAATGTTAATAAACCTTTAGGTTAGATGACCCTAATTTGCTCGCAAGGTCGGTTGACCCCCGAATCTGCGCTTTGTCTTCCACAAGTTAGATGACCCTCAAATTAGTGCAAAATTTGTAAAATGACTATTCTGATTGAAATTTCAAAGGTTAAAAGGTCTGTTAAGGTGAAATAAGAGCCACATTTATAGAATCATCATGTTTTATCTATTTCAATTAGGATTTTACAGCATTTGAAGCATGTATTGGTATAGAATCTAATATTGTCTCATCGTTTGATCATGTAATAAATGTAGTAAATGGTAAATTTCAGACTTGTGTATTTCATAGGCATGCATTGGTAACTTAGTTGGATGTATGCTGATCTCATTTAGCATAACATGGCTTAGTGATGTAGAAGTTGGCTTAATAATCATAGATTTTAAACTTAGGAGTTAGGAAAACCATTCAAATGCATCGAGACTTATGAGGTCCAGTCATGTATGTTAAATGACTGCAAGAGCCCAAACCATGAGGTACGAGTTCAAAGGCATCCCCCTCTGAAACTAAGATCTCCACTGGATGGAAGAACATAGGGGACACTGATCTAGGTCACATTGACTTAGATGATTTCAGACTTTAAATATTTGGACCTAATCCTACCCCAAGGGCCAAGAAAGTGAAGGACAGTGGGATTGTAGAGGTTGCTGCTTTCCCTACATCAGTCCAATGTGTAGAGTTGATAGTTGCTTGTGCAGATAAATATGACATAATGACCAGAACTATATAGACTCCCAATGGAGATGTGTTGGCAGATCTAAGCCCACCATCCTTAGTTAAAATATTTGGCATCCCATGGTACCCAGTGATGACCATGCCAGACAAGATAGGTGCAGAGGCCACTTATAAGAAAGATGTAGATGGATGCAGGAAGCACACAAATGAACAGTGGGTGAAAAGTAAGAGGTCTACTCTCATCAATCTTCCTTAGGTTCTATATAGAAGTGACTTTCATGATGAGATAGGAGATCTAGTAACTTTACTAAGCAGAATATATGGATTGCCCATAGCATCAACTTTTGAAGGGTGGATGTTCTTTGTAATTGAGGAGATATTAAAGGGAACCAAATTTCATTGGGCTCAAATACTGAGTGATAACATCCATGAGGCATTCAACAAATTCAAAGATAAACAATTCTTAAGATGAAAATCTTATGTGGTATATACATTGGTGAGGAAGAATGAATATGCTAGACTGTCCAAAGTAGGAGAAGTGGGAAATGATGAACAAACGTTAAATTAAAGTCTATGAATGCTATACCTAATTGACATTATCCCAATCTCTTATTCACTTCAAAAGAGTAGATGATGCCTTCACCATGTATATAACCAGATTACTGCAAGGAAACACAGCCCTCAGGATATCCACTGAGGCCATGAATGAAGTCACAAAATATGGAAGGTGGTATATACAGTTTGAGAAATTCACTTATTTCTGAGTTCAAGGCTTGACTGGAGCAGCCTATAGACTACCTCGTTACCCTACAGATAAATTAGTTCTTTTGGAACTATCCATGCAATTAATAACTTGTGTTGAAAAGATGAAACATCTACATAGGACAAATGTTCAATTTCCCATCCTGTTAGGCAAGGGTAACTATGCATGTGCTTCCTTAGGGGCAGCTGAGCACTCGGATACAGAGCTCAAACTACTCAACCTCCATTACCACACAAGGAGAAATCACTTCGATCCAAATAGAGTAATGGAAATATTTGTAAGCAAGAAGCTGTTTCACAGGATGCACTTCAAAGAGTTTTGGGTTAACTGCTTAGATGATTATGAAGTGATGAAGAGAGCCCATTCAAGATTATCCTTGGGATTCATAAGAAGGTTCTACATTATAGCAGTCTCGGATCAACTTGAGGATGATGAGAATGTGATGCATAGAGGAGCTTGGGAGGCACAATACTACCAACCAATCCCCTTGCCAAATTGGGCCAATGCTAAAGAGAGTTCCTTGGATGCTATGATGAAAGAGCCAATCAGATTAAGGCTTGGGTAAGAGGATAGGTTTCTATTTTGGAAAAACAAGGAGTACAACTTACATACATTAAACCTTAGTCTAAGAAGGAATCCGAAGGAGAAGAAGATGTACCAATAGAGGTAATAGATGGAGCAGAACCAACTCAAGAGCTTGCCAAGAAATCAGATAGTGAAGAACATGTACCCCTGGCAGAGAAAGCTAAGAAGGTGAAAAAGGATGCTCTTAAGGCCCAAAAGAAAGACATGCCTCTGGCCACAAGAACAAGGGCATCGAAGAAGAGAGATATGCCTAGTGGTCCGGGAGAGGGTTCAAAAGAAAAGAAAACTAAAGTCAAGAGCACTAGCATAATAATAGAAGCTTCTGCCATTGCAACTCCTGATAACACAAATCTGCCAGTAGCTTCTCCACCTCCTGCTACCCCAGTAGTAAGTGCTACCATACTTTCTTCTGCTGATTCAACTGTTACATCTTCCCCTACTGTTTCTACTACTACCCCTGCTGCTCTTGTAACTATCATTCAGAAGATACCTCTGTCGTTTCCTGACCAATAATTGCTATCTCAACTACCTCCTGTTCATTGGCAATAGATTCAAACACCCTGAGTAGCCCCATTTCTTCCATTGCTGCCTCTTCATTTCCTTCCATCTCCACCATGTCCTTGCCTTCCATATCCTCTATTTCACTCTCCACTTCCCTTACATTACCTCCTATTTCTTCTATCCTTTCATCATCTTTCCCTATGCCTACCTTGTCCATTACTTCACCCATTGTCATTTCATCTATCTTACCGACCTCTCCCGTTCCACCTACTTTGGGGTCTACCACTTTTGCTAACTTAACACATGTCATCTTGCCTTCATTTGCAACAATCTCATCATTTGTTGCCCCTATTTACCAAACTACAATAACCTAAGATTTAACTCCCTTGGCTGTACCACTACTGCCATGCATAGAAAAGGTATGTGCTGAATTGGGTCTTCAAGAGAAAGAGTCAGAGAAGGATACATTTGAAGAACCTCTTGTTGAAGCAGTGAACACTGAAGTAATAGAAATTTCTGATAGCCCTCCAGAGAAGAACTCAACAGAGATAGTCTTGGGAGCTTCCCAAAAGGAGACTTTAGTAAACTGGAGAAATCTTGCAGATGAAGAAGAGGATATAGATAAAGAACAAGAGCAAGAGCAAAAGTTGCTCGAAGGGCCACCTTGTAAAAATAATGAAAATCCTGATATTACCAAAGAGTCCTCCTCCACAACACCTGATTGGCTACAAATTAGAATTGCCTATCCAGAGCCACAGGTTGAGATCATGAAGTTAGATCTAATTGCTATTCTATCACAAGCACAGAAGCTAAAGAAATAGAAAAGGGCCAAGGTACAGTCCAGAATCTACAAGGATGCAATGGGATCTCGAATAGTCGAAGTGGCTGTCCCACCGGCTAATGTAAATAAAGAACAGGTCAGAGCTGAAGACTACACTATAACAACTGTTAACTTGGGCCCTACCATGAGGATTCAAAAGGTTGATGAATTCAAAGGTTTTGTTTCTTCCATTTTAGAGCAATTAGATAAGGGTGAACTTACCAAGAAGGAACTGAAACAACAAAATGAAGAATTCAAAGCATGCTTGCAGTTCTTAATAAAACCTATGGATTCTAATGGTGAGCTTAGGATAGTCCCTACTTTGCTGTCAAAGGATGAAGTAACTAAGCTCGATGAAGTCAGGACTTTGGCTACCAGGAATAAAAAATGGATGATTAAAGTATGTCAGAAAGGATGTGAGGCCATCAATTTTGCAATTGGGCTTCATAAGAACTTATGCAAATTACGGGACCATTGGAAAGACTTGCACGAGGAATGTGACCCTTTTGATGAGCATTATTCTCAGGTATTCCCTCGAGTGCAAGCAATAAGAGATTTGCCTGCTCATACACTAATGTCTGAAAACATCCTAACAGGAGATAGACTGCATAAAGCAATAACATGGTACCAACAGATAAAGCTGAGGAAAGAAGTTTTTAATAATATCAGGGAAGCCTATAAGATGGCAGATGACAACATATTATCCCTTATCTACGAAATAAATGATTCCCTGAAGGATTGTCTTGTAATGGTCTGTGATGATTTGGCTCCATATGATGTGTAGGGATGTAAAGACAAATTGCATAAAATAGTCTTTGAAGAGACTGAGTTGGATGTCATGGACAGATTGGAAAAAGTCAGTGACCTCCGAACTAACTTCATTACATTTCATAAAGGAAGAAAGGATGTTGAAAAATTGTATATCCAATACAATTAGGAGTTGGAAATGTTCAGATACCGTGTGAACCACATCAAGAACCCAGGCCTCGCCAATATCAATCTAGCATTGTCAGCTTGGGTCAGCTACCGCAACAAAAGGGTAGAAGAAGACAAAGTAGATTTGGAAGAGGATTCATAATGTATTTTTTGAAAATTTTGAAGTGAAATCCCGTCACAAATATGTATTTTTATATTTGAGAGGTCATGTGATGCTATTTTGTCCTTATTATGCCTTGAAAATAGTCTTTTATATATATATATATTCAAATGGGTAGTCAAATTGTCCAAGTTCAATGTGTTTGGAGGTCATTTTTTGTCCTTTTCATAAGAGATAAATTGTAATCCGGGAATGCAATGAGTTGTTGTGCATGCATTTAATGATGTCAAATCTGGACCATCAGTGTTGAGTTAATCTCCACCATTCATTCAAAAACTTAGTATGGTGCCTCTCCTATATAAAGGGCTACCTTTTCCCTCATTTAGGAGAGAAGACTCTTGATGCCGAATTGTTGATGCTCTGCCATTTGAAGTTAATACAAAGCAAGTTTTTGTAGTTTTCCTGAGAATTTTTTTATTGTGTTGCTTATTTGGTTTCATGGTTCGCTTCTTGATCTCCATTAGTTAGTTAGTTGTGCTTTTGCAATGTTAATGATTTGTTAAAAGGTATCTGATGAATGTTCTAAGTCCATACTTTTAGTTGCTTGCTGATTTTAAGTGATTGTGCAAAGTTAGCCTGGGCTAATCATTGTGTGCTAAGTTTAATTGCATTTCATAAGTTAAATTGCGCAATTACTTGGGTATTTGATGAATGAATGTGATTTGTAAATATTTAAGTCTCCATTGATGATAGCATCATTTTCTGTAGTGCTGTAACATCCATTTAGTTTGGTAACTCAAGAAATTGGTTAAATTTTAGAACATTTGTCTACCTACAGTTGTCTTCACACTATGAATGTCACTTAGGATCTCTCTAAAACCATATCTCCTTTTGCATTTTCTTTCAAAAACAACTGCTTAGATTAGGTCTTCAACAACATTTCACATATCCTTATCCATTGAAATTCTAGAGGGTTTGCATGAACTACTGTCCAAACCATTTAAATCTGTCAACTGCATGTAAGACCCCTTTGTAGGAACTAGTACATTCTAACTGAAAGATTCCAAGCAAGCTAAGACCTAGTTGTAGAAACCTTGGAGTAGTCTTACCTAGGGTAGGATACTTTTCAAGAGGGGTGTGATACCAGCAATCATACCTACATTGTTGTGTGCTAAAACCACCATCAACAGGTAGAACTAGAAGAAATCACGCATTCCAAAACATGACAATGTTGTCCCTTTTAGGAAGTGGGTCACCTAGGTGACCTTGCAATTTAAAGATAGGTCACCTTAGTGACCCTAGGGTCTCTCAAGTGACCCTCCTATTGAGGATTTGAAAAGGGTTGTTTAGCATTTGTGAAGTCTTGGAATAGGGAGTTCAAAGATTGAAAAAGATAGTTAGAAGGGGAAAAGCACTAAGGGACATGTTGTCAAGTGTTAGATTACTTAGAGGTATACATAATTCACACCTTTGTGGGTTGTGATTTGGATCTCTATGTCATCAATGGACTTCCATGTAGGTATGTGTACCTTTCCCATACTTATAGGTTTGACACAAATTATGTTGCCTAGGGAAGAGGCTATCTTGGTCAAGAAATTCTAGCATGGCAAAGGCAACCCAAGAAACTCCACCTAGAAAAGGACATGAGCTTTCTAATTGGAAATAATGAAGTCTCTAGTTCAGGGCGTGAAGACTAACAAATATGCATGAATATACCAAGGACCATGCTTGAGGATAGCCTCAACATGGCTAACTTCAGAAAAATGAAAAAAAAAAGAAACTATTGGTGTGGTTTTGCACTGTTAGTGTAAAATATTATTACTTAGAGTTAGTATTTAGCCTAAGTAATTATGCATATATTACACATGCCATTAAGACACCTTAGGTAGGTTGTGTGGCAACTTGGAGAGTTGGTCAAACTCATCCAAGATACATGTCACCACTCATTATCCACTTGGTGGAAATATATCACCACCACTCATTGAGTATTGGGATCAACTTCTGATTCAACCCAATGACTCCACTTATATGTACAACACACTTGTTCATAATCTATTACTCCATTTTGTGATCAGCATTCTCTTAGTACATCCTAAAACTCTAATATGCACAACATCAAGTTGAATCTTGAGTGGGACCTAAGCCTTGGCCGCCCATTCCTTGAGCATACTTTCAAGGGGGTCCTCCCCATAAAATACCCTATCAAAGTAAAGTTTTCTAGTCAAAGACTTGCACTATGAAACTCTAGAATGGGGAGAACCACATTCAGAGGTGTTTCAGTGGACTTACCTCATGGAATACCTTAGGTACAAACTTCTTAGGATGCTTGAGTAGAGGAGCCATTTCCATGTGTTGTCAAATTTCAACTCCAACAATAAATGTAGAGTTATGGAAGGTTGAGGCTATTTATAATGGGTAGAAAATTCTTGCAGGTGTGGCAACCTAGAAGGAACTATAATAAATGTAAAAAAGCAATGCCAAATCTTACTTCAAACTAAAGAAGTATGAAATCAAGGAGATGTAAAATGATACTAGCAAAGCCAAGACCAAAACCCCAGCTAGGTTTCTTAGTGTTATTTGGTTATGGCAATAGAAGTGATAATCTTTCCCTACTTGCATCTATAGAAGCTGCCACATCCCAACCCATGCATGAAATAGGAGGAGTAAGCCCACCCTCCCCTCCAAGGTCTCTATTATCATCTTACTCTCCATAATCTCTAATTTTCACTCCAATTTCCAAATAAGGACACTTCTTGTAGAAAACCAAGGCCCCCAAGATAAGGAAGTAAGAGTGAACATACTTGAAATTCTAGGATGTTCTCTCTATGAACAACCTTGAGACTATCTAGTTAGAGCGTGAGATCCTTGCAATAAGCTTCCAAAATTTCCTTCTAGTCATAAATGGTCTAAAGTAAGAAATAAAGTTCCAAACAATTTAACCCTTGAGTATGATTTATACCTTAAGCAAGTTAATATTATTTTTTGCTACCAAATATCTACCTTTCAACAACAAAATCCATGGTTTATAATTTTCTATTAAAGCCCTCCATGCAAGCTTTGGCATCTAAGGATTTATTCTAGAGACCCAAATCTTAGCCCCACTTTTCCCCATAAACTTTCTCCTATATTAACAACATAAATTTCCTATCTTATATATAGCCCTACCACATAAGGGATTTACACATCCCATTTAAATTGTTCAAAAATCTATTTTGGCAACTTGAATAATAGATAATGTGAACATTAGAATAGCTTGCAGGATAATTCTAAGGCAATTATTCTTAATGTCAAGTTCAACCATTTCCCTTTCCAAGAAGATAATTTACCTAAGACCTTATCCAACATATTCTTCTAAACTAATGCTTTACTTAAACTAGTGGAAAGAGGGATACCAAAGTCTTTGTTTTGTTGGGGAGAGGCTTTGATTGAAATTCAAGGATATAATACACTAATCTTGAGTCCATATTAAAGAAAAATACTAGACTAATTTTGTAAAGTTAATTGATTAACCTAGAACCTTCTTATACAAACCTAAAGTAGGCTTAAAGGCTCTTACTTGAGAATCTTTAGTATCTCTAAATAACATCGTAACATCTACAAACTTGAGATGAGTGAGGGGAGCTATATGCTAAGATAACTTGATCACTTTCAACCAACCTAGACTACATAAACTACCAAGAAACAAACCCTTTGTCAGTAAGATGAAGAGATAATGAGAGAGTAGTTCCCCCCATCTTAAATCTATAGAACTAAGATAAAAATATTTTAGGGACTTCCAGTCACCAACACTAGAAACCAAGACAAAGAGACTAAATTCATCATCCATTTGACCCATAAAGCAAATAATCTAAACAAGATTAAGATAGTAGCTATGAAATCCTAATTAGCCTCAAGTCATATGCTTTATCTATATCCAATTTTATCACCACACCAATATCATGCAAGATTCACATTATAGGAAAAAACCTCCTTTTTCTAGAGAGATTAATCCCAAGAAGAGTAGATTTAGTCTTTTCACAATGGATTTAGAGGTGTGTTTTTGATGGTATTGGATAAGGCTATTTATATGAAATCTTGAAAAGAAAACAACATTACTCTTCTTCAAAATTTGCACCAAGAAAGTACATTTTAATTCTTTCATTACCTTTTTAGAATTCCTCATTTCAATGAACACCTGATGTAGGAGCATCCCAGGTTGCAGAGCAATCTTGCATCAACCAAAAACATTTGCATTCTTTTGTTTTCTTTCATTTTCCAGTTCAGTTCAGTTAGTAGCAATTTCAACATTTTGTACCACATTTTGTTGTATTTTCATTTTAGATCTCATGGAGCAATACTTAGCATCTAGACATCATTAGTTACATCATATCTAAAATTTAGGTCATTTGGACTTGTCTACTAAGAATTATCGCTATTAGAAGATCACCTATTTTCACATAATAGAGTACATAGATAGTCAGCTGAAGGAGAAGGTTTTCAGAGCACTTCTGTGACTTGTGGAGGTAAATGGAACATGACACATAATAATCAGATAGACCTTCCTTGAGGTCCACACCAAGTTTCATTCATTTGCAGAGCATCACCAGATGTTTAAGGCCAACCTATTTGTTTTTACACGTTACAACTCTTCATTGGAGGTTGTAACCTTCCTTGGCTGATGCAGAGGATTTATTGATCTTGGAGTTGATATATATAGATCTCTAGGGTGTATTAGGAAGTCAGTTAGCTTAGTTCATAAGATTGATAGTTAGATTATTTCCAGATAGGCACTTCATTGCCATATCTTGCATATCTGTTGTACTAGATAATCAGGCATGTGGGCCCTAATTTGTAAGCCCGCATGTTGCCAGCATGTAAGCATTTTGAATATATGATATATTAAGCATTTGAATCATTCATGGCATTTTATATTTGAGGTATTTCCATTGTGTTTACTCTTGCTGCATGGCTTGGATAGTTAATTTTATGAACCCTCTGATCGTGACTACACCAAGTGGTATTAGAGAAAAGTTTTGAATCCTTTGGGAGCAAAGTTGTGAAGGCATTCCGTAAGATCTTGCTGTGAACCAATTGTTGACCTGAGGTAGTCTACTTGTGCTTATCAACAGATCCCTGAATGTGAGGTAGTTGATACCTTGTAGCCAGATCGCCAAATTTGAGGCAGTTGCACCTGGATCTTAGGAAGAGATGCTGCTAAGGAGAATACATGTTGTAAGCACTATGGCTATAATAATGGATGAAATGATGGAGATGATGAAAATAATGAAAGTTTGACAGGATGTTGTTGAAGAAGATTGAAGAAGAGGATTAACACCTTAACCTAATGTTGAAAGTGATGATGAAGAATTTCAATCCACCAATCAAAATGAAGAAACCCTAGAAGAAGAAGAATCATATCAAGTGAAGATGTTGAGAGCTATTTCAAAGATTGGAAAGCAACCTAGAGTGGAAGTGCTGAATTACGCTAGAAATTTAAATCTAGAGGAGTTGATTGACTGGATAAATGACTTGGAAGAATACTTTAAATATGAATAAATTGAAGATCCAGAGAAGGTAAGATTTGCGAAGACTAAGTTGAAAGGACATGCTAATATTTGGTGGAAAGAAGCTTAGTTGGATAGAAATAGAAGAGGAAAAGAAAAGATCATAAAATGGGATAGAATGGTGACAAAGTTGAAGAATCAGTTTATACTTGTTGACTATGAGTTAGAACTGTTGAAGAGATTGCAAAACCTCAAACAAAAGGAGAAATCTGTAAAGGAGTATACTGAAGAATTTCATAAGTTAATCATAAGTACAGGACATAGTGAAGCAAGCAAGGAGAAAGTAGCAAGATACATCAATGGACTGAGATTGAACATTCAAGAAGAACTAAGTTCGGTAAGGATGACAATGATAGAAGAAGCATATCAATTTGCCCTAAAAGTTTAAGAAAAGTTGAATAAGAAGCATGAGTAGAGACAGAGAGGTAGAGGAGGTAAATTTCAAAGAGGTAGAACTTATTCTAGAGGAGAAAGATCGTATGTGGAGTAGAATAAACAAGATAGCCCATTCAAGAAGGAAGATAGAGATAACAATTCATACTGGAGAGATGAAAGAACTTTCTACCACAGAGGAAATCATAGTTCTTACTGGAGTGAAGGGTACAGGAGAGATGAAATAGGACCAAATAAGAGAACATTTAGAGGAACTTGTTTTAAGTGTGGAGGTGAAGGACACAGAGCATTTGAATGTCATTAGGGAAGTACAAGAAAGTAGACAAAGAACAGTGGAAGAGCAACTTATGTAGAAGAAGAACCTGTTGGATCACCTAATTCCGTTGGAAAACTGAAGAAAGGAGAATCATTAGTCATGAGGAGAGCACTATTTCAAGAAGAGACAACTAAGGAACCACTGCAAAGGAAAAGTTTGTTTTGGACCAAATGCAAATCAAGAGGTAAATGTTGTAAGGTTATCATTAACAATGGTAGTACTGATAATTTGGTTTCAAAGGAGATGGTGACTAAGTTGAACCTGGAGAGATTGAAACACCCTAAGCCCTACAAGATTGCATGGATTCAGAATGAACACAAGGTACTGATGAGTGAACAATGTTTGGTAAAATTTCATATTGGATCTTACCATGATGAAGTATTGTGTGATATTATGTCGATGGATGTATATCATATATTGTTGGGTAGATCATGGCAGTATGATAGAAAAACTATACATGATGGGAGAAAGAATACTTACACTATAGTATCTAATGGAAAGAAAATCACCTTGATACCTTTGGAAGATGAACCTAAGAGTGAAATATGTGGGAATGCTAGAATTTGTTTGGTAGATGGAAGGAAATTTCTGGATGGATTGAGACATGAGAAGATGTGTTATGCTTTGATTCCTAAGAAGCCTGGAACCCTAAGTATAGAGACTGAAGAATCATAGCCAGAGGAGATAACTGAATTGTTGGCAAAGTATGAAGACATCATATCAGATAATGTACCTAAAGAATTGCCACCAATTAGGAGTATCAGTCATCATATGGATCTTATATCTAGAGCTAGTTTTCCCAACAAAGTAGCACACCAGATGACACTGGTAGAGAATGCAGAGCTGAATAGATAGATACAGGAATTATTGAGGAAAGGATTGATCAGAGAAAGTTTGAGCCCTTGTGCAGTACCTGCAGTGTTAGCACCAAAGAAAGATAGAGAATGGAGAATGTGTATAGACTCTAGAGCAATCAACAAGATCACAGTTAAGTATAGATTTCCATTGCCTAGGATGGATGACATTATGGATTGTTTGAGTGGAGCAAAATATTTTACAAAGATAGACTTGAAGAGTGGATACCATCATATCAGAATCAAAGAAGGAGATGAATGGAAGATTGCTTTTAAGACAAATGAAGGATTGTATGAGTGGCTAGTGATGCCTTTTGGATTGACTAATGCACCAAGTATTTTCATGAGGTTGATGATTGAATTTTTGAAGAAATTCTTGGGTAAGTTTGTTATTGTATACTTGGATGATATACTAATTTTTAGTAAGACAAAGGAAGAACATCTGTGGCACCTGAGATAAGTACTGTAGAGGTTGAGAGAAGAGAAGTTGCTAATAAACATCAAGCAATGTAGTTTCATGAAGGAAGATTTGGTATATTTGGGATTTGTGATTTCTGTGGAAGGATTGAAGATGGACCCTAAGAAGGTTAGAGAAATTGTTGAGTGGCCAACACCTGAGAGCATTGGGGAAGTCAGATCATTTCATGGACTAGCTAGTTTGTACCAAAAGTTCATTAAAAGTTTCAGTTCAGTATGTACACTGATGATAGAGACAATGAGAGGTGACATAAATGACTTTAAGTGGACATCTGGAGCAAATAAAAGTTCTAAATTGCTGAAGCAAAAAGTGATAGAGAAAACAGTGGTAGCATTACTGGATTTCAACCAAGTATTTCAAGTAGATTGTGATGCAAGTGGAAATGTAATAGGAGCAGTGTTAAGTCAAGGTAGACCTATAGCATATTTTAGTGAGAAGTTGAATGATGCAAGGAGAAGATATTCAGTTTATGATCAGGAGTTCTATGCCATAATTCAAGCCTTGAAGAAGTGGAGACATTACTTGTTGCCTAAATAATTTGTGTTGTATACAGATCATTAGGCTTTACAGTATCTGAATAGTCAAGGATAGTTGAATCAGAGACATATGAGATGGGTAGAGTTCATGCAGAGTTACACATTTGTATTGAAGCATGGGAGTGGGAAGTCAAACAAAGCTGTAGATGCATTGAGTAGAAGGAATTTGCTGACAGAGATGAGAGTTGAAGTATTAGGTTTTGAAGAGTTGAAATATATGTATGAAGAAGATCTTGATTTTGCAGAACCATGAAAAGCATGTAAGGAACCTGTTGTGACAGATAGAAGTAAGTGATTATATTATTTCATTTAGGAAGATATGTTGTTCAAAGGAAATTAGTTGTGTATACCTAGGAGTTCAATGAGAGACAATTTGATAAAGGAGAAACACAGTGGTGGACTGGCAAGACATTTTGGAATTGACAAGACAATGGCTTTGGTGACTGAACATTACTTTGGCCTCAGATATATAAGGATGTAAGGAAGTTTGTGCAGAGTTGTAGAGTATGTCAAGTTGCAAAAGGGAGTATTCAGAATACTGGTTTGTACAAATCTTTGATAGTACCGGAGAGACCTTGGGAAGACATAAGCATGGATTTCATATTAAGATTGCCAAAAACACAGAGAGGACATGATTCTATATTTGTAGTGGTGGACATATTTTCAAAGATGGAACATTTCATACATTGTAAGAAGACAAATGATGCAAAGCATGTTGTTGACCTATTTTTCAAAGAGATTGTGAGATTGCATGGATTACCTAAGAGCATAATTTCAGACAGAGATACAAGATTCATTGGATACTTTTGGAGAACATAGTGGAAGAAAATGAAGATAGACCTAAAGTTCAGCTCAACATTCCATCCTTAGACAGATGGACAGACATAAGTATTAAATAGGAGTTTAGGAAACTTGTTGAGATGTTTGGTAGAAGAGAAGGTAGGAAATTGGGATCTAATTCTATCACAAGAAAATTTTGCATACAATAATTCAGTGAACAGGAGCATAGGGAAGACACCTTTTGAGATTGTAACTAGAGTAAACCCTAGAGGAGTTACAAAATTAAGAGATATTAGTACGGAGAATAAGAGAAGTGCAGAGGCAGAATAATTTTTAGGATACATGGAGACAATACATAATCAGGTAAGAAGCATTTGGAGGAGATGAATAACAAGTATAAAGAGCAAGAAGATGAGAAGAGGAGACAAATAATTTTTAGTGGGAGATGAAGTGATGGTATATATGAGAAAAGAGAGATTTCCAATGGGATCATATAACAAGTTGAAGATGAAGACGTTTGGACCATGTAAGATACTCAGGAAATTTGATTCAGGAAATGCATATGAATTGGAGCTACCAAAGACATTGGGCATATCACCTATATTCAACATTGCATATCTCTATCAGTATCATGAAGGAGAATCCAGTGACAACATTGGAGATAATTTGAATAATATGTTATCACATCAACGACTAGAGTAGATAGAAAACATCTTGGACAACATAATTGGATGTAGTACTAGAGGCAAGCAATACAAGGAATATTTGGTTAAGTGGAAATGTAGACCGATAGAAGATTCATCATGGATATCTCAAGCTGAGATGGATCGTATTAGTTTTCCTCTAGCCCCAAAAAAGTGAGGGACACACTTTTTCAACAACCCTAGGTGTTTGATGTAGGAGCATCCCAGGTTGTAGAGCAATCTTAAATCAACCAAAAACATTTGCATTCTTTTCTTTTCTTTCATTTTCCAATTTAGTTTAGTCAGTACCAGTTTTAGCATTTTGTACTACATTTTTCTGCATTTTTATTTTAGAGCTCACGGAGCAGGACTTAGCATCTAGACATCATCAAGTACATCATAGCCAAAATTTAGGTCATTTGGACTTGTTTGCTAAGAGTTATTGCTATCAGAAGATCCCCTATTTTCACATAACAGAGTACATAGACAGTTAGCTGAAGGATAAGGTTTCCGGAGCACTTCTGTGACTTGTGGAGCTAAATGGAACATATCACATAGTACATAATAATCAGATAGACCTTCCTTGAGGTTTGCACCAAGTTTCATTCATTTATGGAGCATCACCAGATGTTTAAGGCCGACCTATTTGTTTTTACATGTTACAACTCTTCATTGGAGGTTGTAACCTTCCTTAGCCAACGTGGAGGATTTCTTGAGATTGGAGATGATATATATAGATCTCTAGGGTGTATTAGGAAGTTAGTTAGCTTAGTTCATAAGATTGATAGTTAGATTCTTTCTGGATAGGTGATTCATTGCCATATCTTACAAATCTATTGTACTAGAGAATCAGGCTTGTGAGCCCTAATTTGTAAGCTCACATGTTGCCGACATGTAAGCATTTTGAATCTATGATATATTGAGCATATAAATCATTCATTTCATTCTATATTTGAGTTGTTTCCATTGTGTTTACTCTTGATGCATGGCCTAAAAAGTTCATTATGAGAACCCTCTTACTGTGACTGCACCACCACCACACTCACATCCTTAAAATCTCCAAAAATTTCTAACATAAACTAATAGGAAAACCATCTAGATACCTTGGAAATATTCCCAATCTCTAGATATTCTAATATGAAGCTATGTGATATGAAAGATGGATTAGCTTTTTTGGGAGACTACATCAATCAGTCTCATGAGTCATATATTTTCTCTTTCAACCTAAATAAAGCCTTAGGAAAGATGGATTGTGTGAATACCTAGAGTGGTGATATAGCTCATGATGTGTGTAGATTTGAATCTATATGAATAAAACCCTAAGAGGAAAATATACCTATAGTGGCATGTGCAAGTGGATAGAGGATTGAACATGATGGAGGATATTGGACTAATTTGGGAAGGGAAATGGAACATGATGGAGATGATTTGGACTAATTTGGCCAAAATTTAAAACTCAACACAATGAAGGATATAAAGGTAAATGAATAGGGATTTTTGGGAATGATTGGGGAGGAAATTGGGAAGGTGATAAAGACAATAGAAGAGAGGATAATATGACAAGGATATTGGTGATGGAAATTTGGAAGAAGGCTTAGGGATTATCTTCTACATTATTGACCAATCAGTTAGCTTCAAAACCCTATAATAATGCAAGGAGAGAAGAAAAGTTAGTATGCAATAGAGCTATGAGTTAGAGAAATAGTGAAATTAGTTCTAACCCTTCCAAAATGAGAATAATAGAGGATTTATTTCAAGTGAATGAAGCCAATATTACAATTTGAGAATACATTAGGGAAAATCTATGGTTTGGGTCTTAGACATGTGGGTCCTAGTCATTTGGTGTCATAGCCATATGTATATAGTGGTGAAACCATTAAGGGATTATAGTTTTGGAACGTTGGAGAAAAGGTTTGTTGTAGTATGTGTATAACTAGTTTCAGTGGGAGTCTTTGAATGATTCTGTGAGAATATAGAGCATGTATTTTGTTGGATTCATGATGAGCTTGTCAAGATCTAAAATTGATAAATTCAATGGTTATAATTTCAAGTTATGGAAGTTAAAGGTAGAAGACCTCCTATTAGAGAGATATCAATGGACTATGGTATCTTCTTTGTCAAAACCTACAAGTATGTTTGATTTGTACTAAAATAGATTAGATAGGAAATCTAGAAGTATTATTCATTTATGTTTCAAATTTTATATCAATGAATGTGTCTAAAGAGCCTTCTACATATTTTCTTTGGAAGAAGATAAGAATCATGTATCAATCCAAGAGTCTTGTAAACAAAATGTTTTTGAAAAGGAAGTTATAATCTTTAAATATGAAAGAGGGAGATTCTATAAATGATCATCTTAATGTATTTAATTTGATTCTAAGTTAGTTAATATCAATAGGAGAGGCTAAGTGCATAATATTTATCTGTTCCTTACCTAATTTGTGGGAGAATCTGATTGTGACATAATTAGTAACTATTCTTCACCAAAACTAGAGGACATTGTAGGTGTCTTTTTAAGTGATTAGAATAAGGCCCATGGATGATTCCTCTAATGATGTCTTAGTTGTAAGGGGTAGGTCAAAGGATAGAGGGTGTAAGAAGAAGGGTGGTGGAGATTATAAATCCAAGAAGAGGGATAGGTCTCAGTGTCCTAGTAAATCTAAATTAAAGTGCTAGAATTGTGGTAAGAGAGGTCACATATAGGTTTAAGTCTCATGGTAAACCTAAACTAAAGTTCTAGGATTGGGGTAGGAGAGGTCACATAAAGAAGGAGCACAATTCTAGGAAGAAGGATGACTCCTATGATACATCATTTGGTATTGGTGAGTATGGTAGTAGTGACGCTTTCGTACATACTAGAATTATTGGTGATGATTCTTGGTTTATTGAATTAGGTGCATCATATCACATAAATCCTCATAGGGAGTGGCACTCCAAGTACAAGAAGTGTGATGGAGGATGGATTTTTGTTAGTGATAGCAAATTTCCTCACATAGTTGTTCAAGGAAAGGTGAAAGTGTCTTTCATGGATGGGAGAATGAGGACACTATTATATGTTTTGCATACTTTAGGTTTGCCAATAATTATTATTTTTAATTCTAAGATGATTGAATCTAGAGTATGTTGACGTGCATCCAAAATTTGACTAAGTCTAGGGTTCTATCTTATTGTGATCTCTTTATCAACCTAGACATCTATTCTAGGCCTCATTTCACCTTTTTGTGTATTGCATGTATTGATAGTGTTTTATCTTTCTTGTACATTATTTTTTTGTCTCCCTACATCTTCTTTTATTGTGCAATGTCTTGTGTTTCACTTTATTGTTCCCCCTATCTCTAACAATGCTACAACAGATTTGCTACACATGTTAACCATGTTTCTCCCTTTGTAGTGGTGTGTCTTTTTTGTAGTGATTATTTCTAGTTTACAATGGACCCACATGATTTTTTATGCTCATCCTCCATCTTTGTAGTGGATTTGATATCCTTGGGTAGTTAATTCACTCTATGGTTGTTGTGAATTCCTTGGTTCTTCATGTAGAAGACTTTGCTTCAAGTGGCAATGCATTTCTTGTCTACAATGACTCATCTTTCAATGTGTGGTGATCCTAGTGGGAGCATGGTGATGTAGAGGCACTTGGATAGGTAGAGGTCTTCACAAATAGACAAGGTTTTCATTACACTCTAAAACCCAAATTCAAAGGTCAACTTGCAAAAGTGGGAACATCATTAGTGGCTCTGAAATCTTCATTGAAAGGTTGATTTGGCATGCCAAGGGACCCATCCAAACCATTTGCAAAGGTAGAACAAACTTGGTTTTGGTACTTCCTTCTTTAGACCTCCAAATCCCTTATAGCCCTCCAAACAGAGACAATCGGCAATATCTTTTGACTTGGGCATGCTAACTCAAATATTAGACAATCTAGAGATACCCATTTGGACTCCCCATGACATATTCAAAATGGCTATGGATTGTTTTGGATAGTATGGTCCAACCTATAACCCCTCCTAGTGACCTAGAGCCCCGATTAGGCCTATTTTGTGAAGCAACCACCCTTTCAAAGACTCACAAAACTAAACCAATCATTTGGACATCTCTATGGTATGGTAAAACTAAGGATTCTTCAGGTTTTGGGTCCCCAAAATGGACTGCAACTAATTGGTCTGTTGTTGTTCCTTTACTATGCTTCTATACAACACCTAACACATGAGGATGTTAGGTTTCTTCAATGAAAACTCCTCCTTCTCAGGTTTCCTGCCCAAAACTTGTCATAAAATACTAAAAAAAACCTACAGCAACCCATCCCACTGATCAAGAATGAATTAAATTAGTGGAATGGAAAGAAAACACATAATTCCTATCAAAACCCTAGGTGAGGGTTTCCTAGACTGTTTTTAGAAAAATGAGTTTAACTATGCTCTAGAATTGTTTCAAGACACCAAATTAGATGCAAATGAAAATCAACTCACCCTACATTCATGCCATCCTCATAATCTTCCACAACCTGTCCATACAGAAACAAAGTACGACCTGTAGCAGTGAAATTACATAGAAATAGGTAGAAAATTGAGTTTTATTTGTGATTCTCTTCACCAAATGTCTTCTCCTTATACAATGCACATTTGTAGGCCTTTATGAATCCTACCTCGAAGGTATGAAGAGGTTGTAGGGTAGTTTGGGTCGGTGGGAGGACATAAATTGTCCTGCAACCACCGAACTACCTGCTGCTGTTATCATCTGCAGTTAATTACATGATGTATACAGTTGCATCGGTTGTGTTTAGGCTTAACAATACCTTCAAACACTTTGACAATGTGATTAAACCTTTGACAAAGTTTACCACCCCTTAACACATGCCAAAAGGCTTACAATGTGTGATAATATATGACTGCCCCTATGATTCTATGACTGCCTCTTACATGCCTTAGAAGGCTTACAAATATGATTGCCTATTACACCTTATAACATGACATCAATAAGAGATGTTTTTGGACATGGTCCTTATTACAACATGAGAATGGTCTTCCAAGACCTTATTACAACATGAACAAACATAGAACAAACAAAAATAATCATGGATCTTTATGATCCTCTTGGTGCTCCTACACCATACTCCCCAGGTGGAAAAAACTCAAGTCTCTTGAGGAATCAGATCAACAACTATGACACCATGCTTCAAGATGTCTTCTTCATTCATCTAAGTGGCATCTTCAATGGGTAAGCCACTCCATTTGACAAGGAACTATTTGTATGTCTTCTTTCTAGTCTTTTTAATGACCTTGGTATCAAGAATGCATTCCAACTTCAATGGTTGATTGGGTGGAAGACCTTTTATCCATTCTTCATCTTCTTGGGCTGCATCAAGACCTGCAACATTATCACCCTTGTATGGAAACAAGTCAGCAACATTCAAGATGGGAGAAATTACCAAGCCTTGAGGAAGCTCAATCTCATAGGCATTGGACCCAAACTTGTGCACAATCCGGCATGGACCTATCTTCTTCATGAGGAGTTTGGTTGGCTGCCCCTTTGGAAGTCTCTCCTTCTTCAAATGTGCCATGACCAAATCCCCAACCTTGTATTGTATATCTCTCCTTCTCTCATTGGCCTTCTCCTTGTACTTTGCATTGTTCCTTTGAAGAGTTTCTCTTACATTATCATGGATGTCCTTCATAGCCAATGCAAAGTCTTCACCTTGAGCACTCTTCCTCTCCAATCCATGGAGATCTCTCAATTTAATAATACCTCTTGGGTGAACACCATAGACAACCTCAAATGGACTCCTTCCTGTACTTCTATTAGTGGAATCATTGTAAGCAAACTCAGCCTGAGAGATGATCATATCCCATGCCTCTCCATGCTGCTTTGTAAGACATCTAAGGAGATTTCCCAAAGACCTATTCACTACCTCAGTTTGCCCATCAATCTGAGGGTGATAGGCTGAAGTGAATGACAACTGAGTGCCCAACTTATTCCACAAAGTACACCAAAAGTGGCCTACAAACTTTGGATCCATCTCAATCACAATGTTAAGAGGCAAACCATGGATTCTAACAATTTCTTTGAAGAACAAACCAGCAATGTGTGAAGCATCATTAGTGCATTTACATGGCAAGAAATGAGCCATCTTACTGAATCTATCCACCACAACAAATATGCTATCAAAGCCTCTTTGAGTCCTAGGAAGACCCAAGACAAAATCCATGCTAATACTTTCCCATGGCCTATTAGGAATAGGAAGTGGCTGATATAGACCAACATTGGATGAAGTACCCTTTGCCCTTTGACAAATACTACAACATTCAACAAACTTTCTGATATCTGATTGCATTTTAGGCCAAAAATAAAACCTCTTCACCTAATCCAATGTTTTGTCCAGCCCAAAGTGACCTCCTAGTCCACCACAATGTTTTTGATTTATGATGTTCTCCCTCATGGAACACCTAGGAACACATAATTGGCTGCCTTTGAACAACAACCCTTGCTGCAACAAAAACTCAAAAAAATTAGAATGATAAGAGTCTGAAAACTATGAACAAACTTCATATACCTCCTTGAAATCTTCATCATCTTGATACATATGTTTGAGAGCATCAACCCCTACACTTTGCAACTGAATTTCTTGAACCATACACACCCTTCTACTCAATGCATCTGCCACTTTGTTGGCTTGCCTCTTCTTGTGTTTGATTGAAAAAGTATATGCTTGGAGTTGTTCAACCCATTTCATATCCCTATGGTTGAGTTTCTCTTGTGAATTTAGAAGTATAAACAATAAATTCTTTAGGCAAAAGATAGTGCCTCCATTTTTTCAAAGTTTGCACCATTGCATACAATTCCAAGTCATAAGTAGAGTACTTTCTCTTAGCATCATTCAATTTTTCACTAAATAAAGCAATTGGCCTGCCTTCTTGACTTAGGACAGCCCCTATAGCAAGGTTACTAGTATCACATTCCACCACAAACAACTTGTTAAAGTTGGGCAAAACAAGAATGGGCTATTGTGCTACTTTTTGTTTCAGAATTTCTAAAGAATCATTGGCTGCCTTGGTCCAAAAAAACTTACATTTCTGCCCCCCTTTGATGGTATCCAAAATTGGTGCACAAATATGACTAAAACCCCTTATGGACTTCCTATAAAATGTTGCCAAACCATGAAAAATTTTCACATCACCTGCTGTTTTTAGAGTTGGCCATGACAAAATGGCCTCTACCTTTGTTGGATCCATCTTCAAACTACCTTGGGAAATGACAAAACCAAGATAGGTGAGTTCTTCCTTCATGAAGACACTCTTTTCCATGTTGATCATCAATTTTTTTCATCATGTAACTTCTTCAAAACTTAATCCAAATGTTGCAAATGCTCTTCCTTAGTCCTGCTGAAAACAAGAATGTCATCCAAGTATACCACAACAAATTTGCCAATGAAATCTTGCAATACTTCATTCATGAGACGCATAAAAGTACTTGGGGCATTAGATAGACCAAATGGCATCACCAACCATTCATAAAGACCCTCATTTGTTTTGAATGCTGTCTTCCATTCACCCCCTTGCTTTATCCTAATTTAATGATACCCACTCTTAAGATCAATCTTAGAAAAGTATCTAGCCCCTCCCAAATAGTCCATTAGGTCCTCAATCCTTGGCATAGGGAACCTATATCTTATGGTAATCTTGTTAATGGCTCTAGAATCTGTACACAACCTCCATTTACCATCCTTTTTAGGGGCTAGGACTGTTGGGACAACACATGGGCTAAGGCTCTTTCTTACCAATCCCTTATCCAACAATTCTTGCACTTGCTTGGCAATCTCTTCATTTTGAGAAGGTGTCATCTTGTAGGTTGCTTTGTTTGGCAATGTAGATCCTGGTATGAAGTCAATTTGATGGCTTATGTCCCTAATAGGTGGCAACTGATTAGGCATTTCTTCTACCATAATCCCCTTATACTTCTCTAACAATTGCTACACCTCCTTAGGAACCTCTTCCTTACTAGGATCATGCAAATTAAGACTGTTTTTAGGCTTCAAAATCAGAGCATACCCTTGGGTTCCTTCCTCCTTAAGGGTGTCTAGAAACTCTTTACCATTCACAATCATGACACTTGACCCAACACTCTTCTCTACATTCTCATTAGGCAATGGATCCATTCTATACTTCCTACCATTCTTGGTTATAATGAAAGAATTAGCTTTACCATCATGTTGGGATTGAACATCATATTGCCATGGACGTCCTAATAGAAAATGACAAGCATCCATGGGAATTATATCACACAAAATCTTGTCCTTATATTCTCCTATCTCAAATTCTACCCATGATTGTTCATCTACCAAAACTTGTTGCCCCTTATTCAACCATGATACTTTATAAGGACTAACATAAGGAAGTCTTTTCAATTTCAATTTGTCTACCATTTCAATAGAAACCAAATTTTTAGTTGAGCCTGAATCAACAATTACCTTGTAAATCTTACCACAGGCCTTGCATGTTGTCCTGAACAATGTCTTCCTTTGAGGGGGTTCTCGTGTTTGAGGCACGTTCAACATGGTTCTTCTCATCATCAAACTTTCTCCTTCATTGACTGGGGCTGCACTTCCAATTGGAGAGTTAAAAATTTGGCAATCTTCCTCTTGGATCAATTGATTCCTTCTCTCTCCTCCATGAGAGCTTGAGGCTTGCTTTTTAGGACATTTGAAGGCTGGATGTTCCACTTGGTTGCAATTATAGTACCTTCCTGTGAAGACATTAGGACCTCTCCCTGGTCCACCAAATCTACCCCTTCCATTGGGCATCCTTCCTCTAAAGCCTCCTCTAGAACCTGATTCTCCACTCTGTTCTTGGGAACTAGATTCCCCTTGACTTCTTTGGGACTGATTTCTACCTCCAAAAGTATCCCTACCTCTGAAATTTCTGCCACCTCTTCCTCTATTTTGCTACTCACCTTTCCTCTTCAACTTCTCTTCAGCCCTTAATGCCACTTGAAAGCATTTATCTTTGGTTTTAGGGGTTAATAGACTGATTTCATCTTGGATATTAAACCTCAAACCATTTAGATACCTTGCCACTTTACCTTTTTCATCCTCCATGTATCCACAATGAAGAGAGAACTTGTGAAACTGCTCGGTGTAGGTGGCCACATCCAAATCTCTTTGTTTGAGATTTTGCATCTTCTTGTAGATCTGCACCTCATAGTCTGATGGAAGGAATTGGGACTTGATCCTCTCCAACATTCTGTTCCATGAAGAGATCATGCTCTTCCCATTCTTTACCCTCTCACCTTGGGTGTAATTCCACCATGTAAGGGCAGCACCTTTGAGTTTAGTTTTTGCAAACTCACCCTCTTGTTCTCAGGAATTTCTTTGTATTCAAAGTAGTTATTTAGGGCCTCAATCCACTCCATAACTTCATCAGCATTCATCTTGCCACTAAACATTGGAATCTCCATCCGAGCCTCTGAAGAATCTTTGCCAATTGCCTTGATGCAGGTACCTCTACCTCTTCTTGATCTTCTTCTTCCTCCTCTTTTTCTTCTTCTTCATTAGAATCCTCATCTATCCTCTTCCCTATCCTCAATGCCTTCAACTCTGCTTGGAGTGCTTCCTTGACTCCAGTTTTGATCTTTTCTTCCATCTCCTTGAACTTCTTAACCACTTCAATGGTCATTCCCTTTGGAGGCATATTGCTAGCCTGTCCTTCAGTCTCCTCTGCTGACATATACCAGGTCTTACACAACCAACAATAGAGCCTTTTATGGCTCTGATACCACTATGATGTAGAGGCACTTGGATAGGTAGAGGTCTTCACAAATAGACAAGGTTTTCATTACACTCTAAAACCCAAATTCAAAGGTCAACTTGCAAAGTGGGAACAATAGTTAGTGGCTCTAAAATATTCATTGAAAGGTTGATTTGGCATGCTAAGGGACCCATACAAACCATTTGCAAAGGTAGAACAAACTTGGTTTTGGTACTTCCTTCTTTAGGCCTCCAAATGCCTTGTAGCCCTCCAAACAGAGTCAGTCAGCAATATCTTTTGACTCAGGCCTGCTAACTCAAATCTTAAACAATCTATAGATACCCATTTGAACTCCCCATGACATATTTCAAAATAGGTGTGGGTTGTTTTGGACAGTATGGTCCAACCTATAACTCCTCCTAGTGACCTAGAGCCTGAATTAGGCCTATTTTGTGAAGCAACCACCCTTTCAAAGACTCATAGAACTAAACCAATCATTTGGACATCTCTATGGCATGGAAAAACTAAGGATTCTTCAGGTTTTGGGTCCCCAAAATGGACTGCAACTGATTGGTCTGTTGCTGTTCCTTTACTATGCTTCTATATAACACCTAACACGAGGATGTTAGGTTTCTTCAATGAAAACTCCTCCTTCTTAGGTTTCCTACCCAAAACTTGTCATAAAATACTAAAAAAAACCTACAACAACCCATCCCACTAATCAAGAATGAATTAAATCAGTGGAATGGAAAGAAAAAACATAATTCCTATCAAAACCCTAGGTGAGGGTTTCCTAGACTATTTTCAGAAAAACAAGTTTAACTATGCTCTAGAATTGTTTCAAGACACCAAATCAGATGCAAATTAAAGTCAACTCACCCTACATTCATTCCATCATCATAATCTTCCACAACTTGTCCATACAGAAACATAGTACGGCCTGTAGCAGTGAAATTACACAGAAATAGGCAGAAAACTGAGTTTTATTTGTGATTCTCTTCACCAAATGTCTTCTCCTTATGCAATGTACATTTGTAGGCCTTTATGAAGCCTGCCTCGAAGGTATGAAGAGGTTGTAGGGTAGTTTGGGTCAGTGGGAGGACATAAACCATCGTGCAACCACCGAACTGCCTGCTGCTATTATCATCTGCAGTTAATTACATGATTGTATACAGTTGCATCGGTTGTGTTTAGGCTTAACAATACCTTCAAACACTTTGACAATGTGATTAAACCTTTGATAAAGTTTACCAACCCTTAACACATGCCAAAAGGCTTACAATGTGTGATAATATATGACTGCCCCTATGATTCTATGATTGCCTCTTACATGCCTTAGAAGGCTTACAAATATGACTGCCTATTACACCTTATAACATGACATCAACAAGAGATGCTTTTGGACATGGTCCTTATTACATCATGAGAATGGTCTTCCAAGACCTTATTACAACATGAACAAACATGGAACAAACAAAAACAATCATGGATCTTTATGATCCTCTTGGTGCTCCTGCACCACATGGTGTTGGTAAGTGTTGCACTATGTTGTCATTGATGTAAACCTCTAGTGTAGTTGTGATGAGTAAGTGCTTGTGGATGCCAACCTATAGTATGATTGAGATGCTGAGAAGGTATTTCTTAGATTCCAAGTGTTTTTTAGAAAGTGTTTTTAGTGCTTAGATTCCAAGTGCTTTTGAGAAGATTTGAATAAAAAGTGTACAATGTGACAGACAGGTGTTCTGTATTGTGCTCCACATTTCTTTAGTCTTGAAGTTATGATTGTGCAGTTTGGATATGTTGATCAGAGGTGTTTAGAGGTGCTATATCTAGAGTTTAGGTTCTAGATCGCGTGGCAGAAGAAGTTGTGTTCACCAGTGTGTGGACTGTGAACCAGGTTGTATGAGAGAAATGGAATTGCTCCACATTTATCCGTGTTGAGGTTTCTTGTCCTGTGGATTTGGGAACATGCTAATATTGTCTGTATCTATCTTCCCTTGGAGTGGTTTGTGTTCAGATGCTTCGCAAGGTTAGTTTCATGAGTTGTTGTCTGTGGTAGTTTGACTGGTTACACAAGATGGTTGTGTTCTTCAGTTGTATGTGGTTGCACCAGTGTTGTTGGATATTATATTGGTGTTGGAATATTCTAGAATATTATGTGATACTATTATGTGGTTCGTGAGTTGTTTCCAAACCTGGTAAAGCGTGAACTTAATTTCTTAAGGGTGTTAATGTAGGTTTGGCCAACCTAGAGTGTTAGTGGTAATTGCGGATGTGCTTTGTTTCTTGTGGAAGTGTGGTGTAGCGTGTCGATGTAGATTTGGGTCATAGTTAACCCTTGGTGTGGTCCGCCTTCACTTCCTTCTACTGTGGAGGTGTTTGGTGCCAACCTATTTGGTGTTTGCATGCTCAAGGTGCATATGTTTCACTGTAGCCATCTTGAAGATTTTTTTCAAGTTGTGGATGGTATAAATGCAAGGTAAATTATTGGAGAAGTGGTGTGGTGTGAAATGTAATCAAGTGTTGTGATATGAGTGCAAGCTTTAACAATTAAGGCTATAGGAAGCAGTCAGCAGATGGTGTCTACATTTCAGTGTACTTGAAGTTATTGGAGGCAGTGAGATGAAAGTTGCAGATGGTGTAGATTTGTTGTGGTGGATCCTCCTGTTACTCTGAAATAGAGTTCTCTTTATAACAATTTTCTTCTTTCTTCTTTCTAATCTAGTAGTGATCCATTGGCAATGAGCCCTTCTTTCTTTCTGGACAGTGAGTCCTTTGGGTAGTGAGCCCTCTGGCAGTGAGCCTATTGTATTTGGTTTGGCTATTCGTTTATATTGTGAGCTAATACTCACTGTGGTTTTTTCGTTCTTGGGTTTTCCACGTAAATCTAGTGTTCTATTGTGCATGGTGTTTGATGTGCTTCCATTTGTTTATATTCATGCCAAATATGATTAAGTGTTGAATGTTAATGAGGGTTTGATGTTTTAATGTAGAACTAATTCACCCCCCCTCTCAAGTGTCATGTGTGTCTAACAATTGGTATTAAAGCCAAGTTCCTTGGAAGAAGCTTAACCACTTGAGGTAGATCCAGATGGCACATAGGAAAGGTGTCAAATCTTATTTGTTTGATGGAACAAATTATGCATTCTGGTAGCTTAGGATGGAATGCTTTCTTATCTCATTAGGGTTTGGTGTATGGAAGTCAGTTGAAAATGGTTATATTATGCCTAATGGTGGTTCAACAAGTGATGATGAGATCAAGGACTATGAGAACAATGGAAAGGCAATGAATGCTCTTCTAAGTGGTCTTTCTGATTTAGAACTTGTGAAGGTAATGAGCTACAAAACTACTCAAGAGATCTGACAAAAGTTGGAAAGTACTTATGAAGGAGATGTCAAGGTTAAGCAAGCAAAGATGTAAAATTTGAAGATCAAGTTTGAAACTCTAAAGATGTCAGAGGATAAAGATATTGCAATTTACATACATAGAGTGGATAAATTTGTCAATTCCATCAATGGCCTTGGTGGAAAGATGGAGGAGAATGAAGTGGTAAAGAAGGTACTAAGAACTCTTCCTAAATCTTATAGTGCTAAAGTTTCTGCTATTAAAGAGGCTCAAAATTTGGATCAGTATACTAGGGATCAATTGTTTGGTGCTTTAACTACTTTTGAATTAAGAGAATTTGGTCAAGATAATTCAAGAAAGATAGAAAAGAATGATGAATCAGATGCGAATGATCTTGATGAAGTGGAAGCAAATTTTGTAAGAAGATTGAATAAGGGCATTGCAAAGTACAAAGGTAAGTTACCTTTCAAATGTTTTAATTGTGGAAAGATAGGTTATTATGCTTCAAAATGTCTGAACAAAGTCCCAAATGACAAATACAAGGATAACAAAGGTAAATCTATCAAGAGGAGTTATTATGTTAAAGAAGATGCTAACATATCTGATGATGAGACTAACTACCCAAATGATGAAAGTGATGAATGCTTGTTCATGACTTTGAATGTTGGAACTAATTCTACCGACTCTGAAAGATGTATGAAGGAAATTGCTCTAGAAATAGGTCACAATATCAAAGGAACTATGGTGACTGCTTTTCATACAAGAGAGGAGAAAAACTACTGGATAATTGACAATGGATGCTCAAATCATATGATAGGTGATAAGAATAAGTTTCTTAAACTTGAGAAGTTTGAAGGTGGTCTTGTTAAGTTTGGAGATGATACATTTGCTAAGATCTATGGAAAAGGTTCAATTAGTTTTGATCAAAAACATAAAATAGATGATGTTCTTTATGTCAAGGGTCTCTGGCATAATCCTCTAAGTGTAGGACAAATGTGTAGTAGAGGATATAACCTTGTGTTTCAGGATAATGGTTGTGAGATTAGAAAATAAAACTTTGAAACTCTGATTGCTGCAGGAACAAGGACAAAAGGAAATGTCTATCACCTCAAAGGTGCTAATGGTAAATGCTTTATGACTCAAATCAATGAAAGTTGGTTATGGCATAGAAGAATGTGTCACATCAATTTTGACATCCTAGTGAGAATCAACTCTACTCAAGCCATGGGAGATCTGCCAAGAATTGCAAAGCCTATCAATGCAATTTGCAAGGAATGTCAGGTTGGGAAGAAAATAAGAAAGAGGTTCAAAATCAAAGAATATTCTACTGGAATACCTTTGGAGTTAGTGCATACAAACCTATGTGGACCCACAAGAACAGGAAGCTTTCAAAGTGATAGGTATTTCATGTTATTAATTGATGATTACTCTAGAATGACTTGGGTAACCTTTCTCAAAGAAAAATCAAAATCTCTAGATAAGTTTAAAGTATTTAAATCTATGGTTGAGAATGAAGTAGATGTGAAAATAAAGTGCTTGAGGTCTGACAGAGGTGGTGAGTTCACCTCCAATGAGTTTAATAGTTTTTGTGAAGATCATGGAATAAAAAGGCATTTGTCAACTCCTAGGACTCCTTAGTAGAATGGAGTTGTGGAAAGGAAGAATAGGACAATTCAGGAAGTAGCAAGGACAATAATGAAAGAAGCAAATCTACCGGATGCCTACTAGAGAGAAGCTATTCACACTGCAGTTTACATACTAAACAAAGTACAAGTAAGAATAAACAGTTCAAATACTCCCTATGAGCTATGGTATGGAAGAACTCCTACTATTAAATATTTCAGAGTGTTTGGATGCAAATGTTATATTAGGAGAGATGAAGAAAACTTGGGAAAGTTTGATGCAAGATCAGAAGAAGGAGTTGTCCTTAGATATTCTACGAAGAGCAAGGCCTACAGATGCTACAACAAGAGGCTAAAGAAGATAGTTGAAATTGCAAGTGTCAAAGTGGATGAAGAACAACATCAAAGCTTAGTGTTGATAGAAGGATATGAATCTCATGAGTCCTCTTGTAGAGAAGAAGAAAAAGAAGAAGAAAAGGAAAAGGAGATGCAAGTTGAAGAAGAAGAAGCTTCGGAAAGGAATCCTCAGACTCCTAAGTATGTGTAGAAGAATCATTCTAAGGATCAAATCATTGGAGATAAGAATAAAGGTGTATTAACAAGAGGAAAAGTTTCTATGACAGAAGAACATGTAAATTTGTGCTTATTTTCTAAAGTAGAACCTAAGACACTGATTGAAGCATGCAAAGATGAATACTGGATCAAAGATATGGAAGAAGAGTTGATGCAGATTGAGAAGAATCAGACTTGGGAACTAGTGTCAAGACTAGCAAACAAGAATGTGATAGGAACTAAATGGGTGTTCTGAAACAAATTGAATGAGAATGGAGAAATTGTTATAAATAAGGCTAGGCTTGTGTAAGGGATACTCACAAGTGGATGGAATATATTATGAGGAAACATTTGCTCCAGTGGCAAGAATGGAGGACATTAGAATGTTTTTGGCTTTTACAGCACATAAGGACTTCAAAGTTTATCATATGGATGTGAAGTTTGCATTCTTGAATGGAGAGTTGGAAGAAGAGGTATACAGTGAAAAACTGGAAGGGTTTCAGTTATTAGATGATCCTAATATTGTCTGCAGATTGAAGAAGGCATTGTATGGACTCAAACAGGCTCCTAGAGCTTGTTATGCAAGATTGGATATGTACTTATTGCAGTAGGGATTCAATAAAGGTACCACAAATAGCAACCTTTACTTCAAAGTTGAGAGAGATCAAATTTTGATTGTGGTTGTGTATGTTGACAACATAATCTTTGGTGGAAATGAGGCAATGTGTAAGAGATTTGTAGAAGAGATGCATAATGAGTTTGAGATGTCAATGTTTGGGGAGATGAATTTCTTCCTTGGGCTACAAATCAGTTAGACAAAAAAAGATATATTTATTTCACAATCAAAATATGTCAAGGAAATGTTGAAGAAGTTTGGAATGGAAGACTTTAAACTGGTATGTACTCCTATGGTTACTGGTAGTAAGTTAAGCAAGAATGATGAATCTCCTAAGAAAGATTAGAGAAAGTATAGATCAATGATTGGTGGACTGCTATACTTAACTGCTACTAGATCGGATATCATGCATGCAGTTTGTCTTGTGGCTAGATTTCAAGAAGATCCTAGAGAATCACATGTGGTAGCAGTCAAGGGGATATTTATATATTTGCAAGACACTTCAGACTATGGCCTACGATAACCAAAGGATACTAATTTCTCTTTGAGTGCTTATATTGATGCAGATTGGGCAAGTTGTGTGGATGACAAAAGAAGTACAAGTGGAGGTGCTTTATTTCTTGGAAATAGATTGGTTTCTTGGCTAAGAAAAAAGTAAGATTCGGTGTCATTATCTACTGCAGAGGCAGAATATATTGTTGCAGCATCTTGCTACACACAAGTGTTGTGGATTAAGCAAACATTGAAGGATATCAAAGTATCATATGATGAACCTATCTCTATTTTGTGTGATAATACAAGTGCTATAAAAATTTCAAAGAATCCGGTAATGCATTCAAGGACAAAGCATATCTCAATCCAGTATCACTTTCTAAGAGAGAAGGTTGCAAAGAATGAAGGAAAGCTAGAGTATGTGCCTACAAAAGATCAAGTTGTAGATATTTTCACAAAGGCTCTTCCAAAAGATACATTTGAGTATCTTCGGCAGAAGTTAGGGGTTATTGCTGTTGCAAGTATGAGGTTATCCAGTGTTGTCATTGATGTCAACATACTCATATTGCATTGACAAGAAGGATTTGATGAACTGTGTGCTGAGGATATTGAGAAAATTAGTCTCAGTCAGGAACAGTGAAGAACAGTGATGAGAAGAAGGTAAATGTACTGTATAGGATGAGAACCGGAGGATGCGGATTAAAGGGTTAGTAGATATGAGTCTTGAGATGCTACAGTTAAGATTTCAGAGGTCCGCATGAAGATCTGAAGGAGTTGTGGCTGCCGGTATAGAACCGGGTCCGGCAAGTATCCGGAGGTGACAGAGGATCACAAAAAGGTCCGGTGAGGTCCGGAATTGTATTATCCTAATCTGCGGATTGGAAGTAGTGTTTGGGATGTCCTTGTGATGTATCATCCTGATTTGTGTATGATTTGGAGGTCCGGAAGTACCTCTTGCATTATGACAGTGGCGACAGACTGTGTTCTTGAAGTTCCGGATGAGGAAGACAAGAGATCCCAGTAAGCAGAGGAAGTGCGGATGTATCCGAACCTTCAGACAGGTTTGTGAAGGTTCTTGGATCATGTTTAGGTTTTGTTGTTGGTCCGCATTGATGGTAGAGCCCGGAATTGAAGTTATTCTTCCGGATGAAGTTCTTGCTTTGTGTAGCCGACCGGATGAGATGTTCATCCTGCGAATGTTCTTGTGATGGCCGACCGGATGTGTTATTCATCTTGCGGATACTCCTATGGTTGTTTGCCGACTTAGATGTTTGTTCCTAAGTCGATGTCTTGTATAAATAACGGGTTGTGAGTTCATTTCAGAAAGTAGAGTGAGGATGAGTATGGTATAGCGAAGAAATGTGCGAAAGGCACAGCAGAGATTGTTGGGCTTAATTGGAACTGATCCGGACATGTTAGAGATGTCATTCTCCAGTTCAAGACTGTGATTTTCATCACTTTGTAGACAGTGTGTCTCCTTGTAGGCAGTGGGCCTCTTTGTGAGCAGTGTGCTCGGGCAGTGAGCCCTTATTGGCATGTGCCATTCATTTTTTTTTTTATTCTTCTAACAGAGAATAATTCTTGGGTTAATCACCCCGTGGTTTTTCCCTTAACCGGGTTTTCCACGTCAAAATCTTGGTGTTCAATGTGTTGATGCTTATCTACTCTTGTGTTTATGCATTATGCTTCCATGGATGATTATTTGATATGCTGCTAACAACAGTAAGTTAAGTGTTTGACAAGAAGTTTTATACAACTGATTCACCCCCCCCCTCTCAGTTGTATGCCCTAGATCCAACAATTGGTATCAGAGCCAAGTTCCTCTGACAAGAGCTTAACCGCTTGAGGAGATCCAGGATGTCGTCATACAAGAAGGATAGTCCGAAGTTCGATGGAACCAACTTCACTCTCTGGAAAGGTCGCATGAAGTGTCACTTGGAATGCATGGGAAAAGCATACCTGGGTATGATTTCAAAACCATATGTACCTCCACAAGGTGGTCTGACTACTCTGAATGAAATCACAGAAGCTGAAAACAATCTGCGGACCAAGGAAGCTCTTCTAAGCGCATTGAATGACTCAAATCTCTCGAATGTCATTGACCTACCCACTGCATATGAGATCCTAACTAAACTGGAACTTCTGTATGAAGGAGATGAGTTTGTCAAAAGTGCAAGATTGCAAAGTTTGAAAGGGAAATTTGAAAGATTGAAAATGAGAGATGATGAAAACATCACTACCTTTATGCCAAGAGTAAATGAGCTGGTATGTGGAATCAGAAATGCTGGTGGAACTTTAGATGAAAATGAGATTGTCTGCAAAATCCTAAGATCCCTTCCTGCTGCCTACAAAATCAAAGTTGCTGCCATTGATGAATTCAGAGCCCACACAACTGTCACAAGAGAACAACTGGCTGGCAAACTAGCTGCATTTGAAATGACCGAGTTTGGAGATGATCCTCCCAAGACTGAATCTGCTTTCAAAGCCAGTGCCTATGTGAAAGGCAAACAGAGATTTGATCCGGGTGAAAACTCATCAAGGAAAATGTCATGGTATGATCAAGCAAGAAGAGACATGGAAGAAGAAGAAGCAGAAACAGCTCAACTTGAAGCCCTCATTGCAAAAAGACTGCCAAGAGGATCCGGTAAGTATGAAGGAAAACTACCCTTTAAGTGTTTCAACTGCAATAAGATTGGTCATTTTGCCTCAAGATGTCCGGAGAGATCTGCAAGATCTAATACTCACAGACAAAGGTTTCAAAAGAATTGCTATTATGTTCATGAAGAAGATGACAATGAAGGAGTAACAGATGATGAATCAGAACCAGGAGGCAAATCCGGAAATGAGTGGGTGTTTATAGCCATCAAGGAAGAAGATTCCTTGCTCTCCGAATCTGTCAATCACAAAGTTGTTGAAAAAGCCTTGGCTGCTCAAGTGGAAGAAAAGGATGATTGGGTTATTGACAGTGGATGTTCTCACCATATGACTGGTGACAAGAATAAGTTCTTAGACCTGGAAAGATATGAAGGAGGAATGGTAAAGTTTGGTGACAATTCTGCTGGCAGAATCAGAGGTAGGGGAACTATTTCCTTTGATGGTAAGAGCAAAACAGGAAATGTACTGTATGTTGAAGGATTGAAGCACAATCTTCTCAGTGTTGGTCAGTTAGTGGACAAAGGCTATGATCTCCGGTTCAAGAATGGAAAATGCAGAATCTTTACAAGCTCCGGAACTGAAATTGCATCCGGTACTCAGACAAGAGGTAACATCTTTCATCTGGTTGGTTCAAATAAAAGTTGTTTATTTGTTCAAATTGATCAGAGTTGGTTATGGCATAGAAGAATGTGTCATGTAAATTTTGATAACATTATCAAAATAAGCAATACTCAGGCTGTGAGAGATCTTCCAAAATTGATAAAACCTACAAATAGTGTGTGTAAAGAATGTCAGTTAGGCAAACAAAGCAGAGTCTCTTTTAAAAGCAAAGATCAGTCTTCTACCGGATTATTGGAATTAGTACATACTGATCTATGTGGTCCGACAAGAATCAAGAGTCTGCAAGGTGATAGATATTTCATGTTATTAATTGATGATCATTCCCGGATGATGTGGGTCACCTTTCTAAAAGAAAAATCAGAAGCTTTTGAGAAGTTCAAAATCTTCAAAGCTATGGTGGAGAATCAAACCGGATTGAAACTAAAGTGTCTAAGGTCTGATAGAGGTGGAGAATTTACATCTGGTGAATTCATTGACTTTTGTGAGAAACAGGGTATAAGGAGACAGTTGTCTTCTCCTAAGACTCCACAGCAGAATGGAGTAGTTGAGAGAAAGAACCGGACCATCCAGGAAGCTGCTAGGACAATGATGTTGGAAGCAAATGTTCCTCAAATGTTTTGGAAAGAAGCTATCAGCACTGCAGTCTACACTCTCAATCGAGTTCAAATCAGAAACAACACCGGTAAGACCCCCTATGAACTCTGGTTTGGCATCACTCCTACTGTGAAATACTTCAGAGTATTTGGTAGCAAGTGTTATATTAAAAGAGATGAAGATCTAGGAAAGTTTGATGCTAGAAGTGATGAAGGAATTTTCTTGGGCTACTCCACTCAAAGCAAAGCATACCGGTGTTACAATAAGAGATTGAGGAAGATGATAGAAAGCACCAATGTGAAGGTTGATGAAGGAATTGAGAAGCCTTCAAGATTTTATGAGTTTGATGAAGATGACCAAGACAGTGTTCAAGGACCTCAATCCTCTCCGGTGAGACAGAGTCAGCCTGATCTGGTAAATCAGGAAGAAGAGTTAGATTTGAATGAGGCTGATCAAGAAACAGCAGTGCTGGATACTCCCAAAATTCCTAGGTATGTAAGACTGAATCACTCTAAAGATCAGATCATAGGTGACAGAAGCAAAGGTGTACAAACTAGAAGGAATATTGCTCAAGATCAGAATGAATGTTGTCTGATTTCAAAGATTGAACCTAAAACAATAAATGAAGCCTGCAATGATGAAAACTGGACCAAAGCAATGGAAGATGAACTGATGCAAATTGAGAAAAATCATACTTGGGATCTTGTTCCCAGACCTAGAGACAGGAATGTAATTGGAACCAAGTGGGTCTTCCGGAACAAACTAAATGAAGCTGGTGAAGTAATCAGAAACAAAGCTAGATTGGTCTGCAAAGGCTACTCTCAAATAGAAGGAATTGACTTTGAAGAGACTTTTGCTCCGGTAGCAAGAATTGAAGCAGTCAGATTACTTCTTGCATTTGCTGCCTTCAAAGACTTCAAGGTATATCAGATGGATGTCAAGTCTGCCTTCCTAAATGGTGATCTGGAAGAAGAAGTCTACATTGAACAACCGGATGGATTTCAATTGTCTGATAATAATGATATGGTTTGCAAGTTGAAGAAAGCCTTGTTGGATTGAAGCAAGCCCCAAGAGCATGGTATGAAAGGTTGGATAAGCATCTTGTGCAGATTGGATTCAACAAAGGTACTGCTGACAGCAACTTATATTTCAAAATTGATCATGAGAACATTCTGATTGTTGAAGTGTTTGTGGATGATATCATTTTTGGAGGAAGAGATAGTATGTGTAAAACTTTTGCAAATCAGATGAAAAGTGAGTTTGAAATGTCTATGCTTGGTGAAATGAATTTCTTCTTGGGTCTGCAAATTACTCAAACAAAAGAAGGGATCTTCATTTCTCAGACCAAATATGCGAAAGAATTGTTAAAGAAATTTGGTATGGAAGACTCAAAGCCTATGAACACTCCTATGGCAACCGGATGTAAGTTAAGCAAAGATGATGATTCTCCAAAGGCAGATCAGACAAAGTATAGATCAATGATTGGTGGATTGTTGTATCTCACTCAAACTAGACCAGATATAATGCAAGCTGTTGGTCTTGTGGCAAGATTCCAGGCTGATCCTAGAGAATCTCATGTTATGGCAATCAAAAGAATTTTTAGATACTTGAAAGGGACAGTTGAGTATGGTCTATGGTATCCTAGAGGTCCGGATTTCTCTCTTCATGCTTACACAGATGCAGATTGGGCAGGAGATGTGGATGACCGGAAGAGCACTAGTGGTGGAGCATTCTTTTTGGGGAAGAGATTGGTTTCTTGGCTAAGCAAGAAACAAGATGCAATATCTCTGTCTACAACTGAAGCAGAATACATTGCAGCAGCAGGTAGTTGCACTCAAATCTTATGGATGAAGCAGATGCTAAGAGACATCAAAGTTGAATATGAGGAGCCTATCACAATTTTCTGTGATAATTCAAGTGCAATTAATATTTCCAAGAATCCGGTATTGCATTCTAAGACCAAGCACATATCTATCAAATTTCACTTTTTGAGAGAACAAGTAAACAAGGAAGAAGTCAGATTGGAGTATGTTCCCTCCAAGGATCAGATTGCAGATATCTTTACAAAACCTCTTCCCAAGGACTCTTTTGAATATCTCCAGGAGAAGTTAGGGGTCATGGCCCCTCCGGTGATGAACTAAGATGCACTGATGTGCATCAGTCCGGTGGCTATCACAGTCATATCTTGTGATCCAGACTAATGGGGAGCTACAACTAAGGGGGAGCAGCTGGTATGATTCTGATGCATGAGAATTGCAAGTATGAGCCCTTTGCCATTGATGTCAAAGGGGGAGAGAAGACATGTGAAAAACAAGTGGCTGATGATCAAAGGGGGAGCAGTAAAGGAAGAGAAGACATATGAAAAGTTGAAGTTTTTGTCTTAATGGTTTTTCACATCATATGTTGCCATCAATGACAAAGGGGGAGATTGTTGCAAGTATGAGGTTATCCAGTGTTGTCATTGATGTCAACATACTCATATTGCATTGACAAGAAGGATTTGATGAACTGTGTGCTGAGGATATTGAGAAAATTAGTCTCAGTCAGGAACAGTGAAGAACAGTGATGAGAAGAAGGTAAATGTACTGTATAGGATGAGAACCGGAGGATGCGGATTAAAGGGTTAGTAGATATGAGTCTTGAGATGCTACAGTTAAGATTTCAGAGGTCCGCATGAAGATCTGAAGGAGTTGTGGCTGCCGGTATAGAACCGGGTCCGGCAAGTATCCGGAGGTGACAGAGGATCACAAAAAGGTCCGGTGAGGTCCGGAATTGTATTATCCTAATCTGCGGATTGGAAGTAGTGTTTGGGATGTCCTTGTGATGTATCATCCTGATTTGTGTATGATTTGGAGGTCCGGAAGTACCTCTTGCATTATGACAGTGGCGACAGACTGTGTTCTTGAAGTTCCGGATGAGGAAGACAAGAGATCCCAGTAAGCAGAGGAAGTGCGGATGTATCCGGACCTTCAGACAGGTTTGTGAAGGTTCTTGGATCATGTTTAGGTTTTGTTGTTGGTCCGCATTGATGGTAGAGCCCGGAATTGAAGTTATTCTTCCGGATGAAGTTCTTGCTTTGTGTAGCCGACCGGATGAGATGTTCATCCTGCGAATGTTCTTGTGATGGCCGACCGGATGTGTTATTCATCTTGCGGATACTCCTATGGTTGTTTGCCGACTTAGATGTTTGTTCCTAAGTCGATGTCTTGTATAAATAACGGGTTGTGAGTTCATTTCAGAAAGTAGAGTGAGGATGAGTATGGTATAGCGAAGAAACGTGCGAAAGGCAGAGCAGAGATTGTTGGGCTTAATTGGAACTGATCCGGACATGTTAGAGATGTCATTCTCCAGTTCAAGACTGTGATTTTCATCACTTTGTAGACAGTGTGTCTCCTTGTAGGCAGTGGGCCTCTTTGTGAGCAGTGTGCTCGGGCAGTGAGCCCTTATTGGCATGTGCCATTCATTTTTTTTTATTCTTCTAACAGAGAATAATTCTTGGGTTAATCACCCCGTGGTTTTTCCCTTAACCGGGTTTTCCATGTCAAAATCTTGGTGTTTAATGTGTTGATGCTTATCTACTCTTGTGTTTATGCATTATGCTTCCATGGATGATTATTTGATATGCTGCTAACAACAGTAAGTTAAGTGTTTGACAAGAAGTTTTATACAACTGATTCACCCCCCCCCTCTCAGTTGTATGCCCTAGATCCAACAATTGCCCCTCCTTATTTCATCTAGATGCATAAGATTGTGCATTAGTCCACTGAAGCAATTCAAGATTCATTCTTTGTTCTGGACTGATGAAGGCTACCTCTCAAGGAGAGCAGGTAGAGGTGGCTTTTGGTTGGTATAGTCAGGGGGAGCAAGTGTTGTCATTTGTGTGGAAAGAGATGAGTTGGTTACAAGTGTTTCCCTTTGTTGATGTTGTCAAAGGGGGTGAGAAGAAGAGTTGGTTGTAGACTATCCTTTTCCATTGATGTCAAAGGGGGACAGATACAAGTTGGGAGAGAGTTGGTTGAAAAACCATAGTGCAGAAGAGATAGAAGTTTGATAAGGGAGAGATGTTGGTTATACCATGGAGCAAGGAGAGAGAAAGTGTAAGAGAAAAGGATACTCAAGTAAAGGGGAGTGGTGCTTTACTTTTTTTGTTGATGGTTTTTCATCAGGGGTTGCCATCAATGACAAAGGGGGAGATTGTTGGTAAGTGTTGCACTATGTTGTCATTAGTGTTGTCATTGATGTTAACCTCTAGTGTATCTATGATGACTAAGCACTTGTGGATGCCATCCTCTAGTATGGTTGAGATGCTGAGAAGGTATTTCAGATGTTGTGATTGTATTGAGAAAGTGTTTTTGGTGCTTAGCTTCCAAGTTCTTTTGAGAAAATTTGAATAAAAAGCATATAGTGTGACAAATAGGTGTTCTGTATTGTGCTCCACATTTCTTCAGTCTTGAATTTATGCTTGTATAGTTTGGATATGTTGATCAGAGGTGTTTAGAGGTGCTATATCCATAGTTTTAGGTTCTAGATCATGTGGCAGAAGAAGTTGTGTTCACCAGTGTGTGGACTGTGAAGAAGGTTGTATGGGAGAAATGGAATTGCTCCACATTTATTTGCATTGAGGTTTCTTGTCTTGTGGATTTGGGAATGTGCTAATATTGTATATATCTATCTTCCCTTGGAGTGGTTCATGTTTAGATGCTCCACAAGTTTGGTTTCATGAGTTGTTGTCTGTGGCAGTTTGACTGGTTACACAGGATGGTTGTGTTCTTTAGTTGTATGTGGTTGCGACAGTGTTGTTGGATATTATGTTGGTGTTCGAATATTCTAGAATATTATGTGATTCTATTATGTGGTCCGTGAGTTGTTTTCAAGCTTGGTGAAGTGTGAACTTAATAGCTTAATGACATTAATGCACGTTTGGCCAATCTGGAGTGTTAGCACTAATTGCGGATATGCTTCGTTGCTTGTGGAAGCATGGTGTAGTGTGTCAGTGTAGATTTGGGTCCTGGTTAACCCTTGGTGTGGTTTACCTTCACTTATTTCCACCGCAAAGGTGTTTGGTGCTGACCTATTTGGTGTTTGCATGCATGAGGTGCATATGTTTCATTGTAGCCAACTTGAAGATGTTTTTCAGGTTGTGGGTGGTATAAATGCAAGGTAAATTGTTGGAGAAGTGGTGGGGTGTAGTGTGGTGTGAAATGTAATCAAGTGTTGTGATCTAAGTGCAAGATTTAATGATTAAGGCTACTGGAAGCAGTGAGAAGATGGTGTCCACATTTTAGTGTACCTAAAGTTACTGGAGGCAGTGAGATGAAAGTTGCAGATGGTGTAGAGTTGTTGTGGTGGGTCCTCTTGTTACTCTGAGATAGAGTTCTCTTTATAAGTCTTCTTCTTTCTTCTTTCTAATCCAACACCTAGCCCTTCTTTCTTTCTGGATAGTGAGTCCTTTGGGAAGTGAGCCCTCTGGCAATGAGCCTATTATATTCGGTGTTGCTATTCATTTATATTGTGAGCTAATCCTCATCGTTGTTTTTCCCTTCTTGGTTTTTCCATATAAATCTGGTGTTCTATTGTGCATGGTGTTTGATGTTCTTCCATTTGTTTATATTCATGCTAAATCTGATTAAGGGTTAAATGTTAATGAGGGTTTTGTTGTTTTAATGTACAATTGATTCACCCCCCTCTCAATTGTCTTGGGTGTCTAACACATGGTGGCTGAAAATTCTCTTGGTTTTCTCATTCCTACCATTGTATCCTTCATAATGTTTCTTACCTTTGTGGCAAGAATCTATCCTCTTATGTCATGCAACTTGGGTGGCAGTTCCTATTTGTATAATGTTTGGTCTTGCTCTCTTCTATGGTTACCAAGATTGTTCTTGTAGTGTATCTCATCACCCTTGTTTGGATTCCCACTTATTTAAGGCTAGTTCTTCATGATTGGGGTGGTTTTACTCTGTGTGTCATGTTCTTTCTCTTCTACATTGGTCACATATGTTTTGTCTTGACTATGGGTATTCTTGTGGGGACTTCCATTACTAGTACATTGGTTATCCTTGGACCTACATGTATTCCTTATAGGCAGTTGGCGGCCAATATCACATATTGACTATGTGGGGGTGATGGTTGTTTCTGTAGTGGTACTATTTATGTTTATGTTTGCCTTGGGGGATGACATGGTTAGTGGTTGGTGGGTGGTTGTGCTATTATGACATCTCTTCTCTATGCCTACATGGCACTAGTTGTTGGTGGTGGGGCTTGAGGTGGCTTTTATTTTTGTGCCTTGGTCAGTTAGTTGGTGCATGGTTGGATCTTCTCCATCTAAGCTTGGCTCTTGCATTTATTACATGATAGAGGATTTTCTAGGGATGTAATTTTTGTAGTTGGTCCCATGGCTCAATGGTGTTTATTCTCTTTGCTCCAGATGGGATCCCAAGTATCGATCTTTTGCCATGAGAATGCTTTGGGCATCTTGGTGGTGATTGGACCCATGTTTCAATTTCCCTCCTTATCTCTCATGGTCATTGAGCTATTTGAAGATGCTATATATGCATAGGTTTTTAATGTCTTAAGGGTTGGTCTAAAGCCAATTTCCTATCTTGGTTTCCAAGGGTTTATTTTAGGGGATCAAGTGATGTATGTCTAGCTTTGTGAGGGAAAGACCAATTTGTATGGCTCTAGTTGGGTTGGATAGTTGTAAGGTCATATGTCTTTATGACAGGTAGTGATGTTTTAGGGGGTGTTCAAACCTAGTTGTAAGTTCATATGTCTCTATGTTTGGTATAATAAAATTTTGATTAGTGTCATAGCACTATAATACATTACAAACTATTTCATAATGGTCTTCTTTTGTCATGTGTGGGATGTTGTTGATCTGAGATGGATTATGAAGTATGTATGTGTGCTAATTCCTTGATTTAATGATACTATAGATCCATGAGGTTGTCTTTCTCCTTATAGGTTATGACTCTATTTCCCAATAGATTTTGCACCAATTATCTAGATTTTAGATTCAACCACCTTATTCATTAAACACCTTTTCAATTCCATTCTAGTTTACTTTCCTATCCAGCCTACATACACCAATCAGTTTTACAAATTTGGATTCATCTTAGGAGATCTACACATGAGTAGGATCTTGTTGTGCCCTACACACATGCCCCATATTGCTTTTGGAAAAATATGGACCCTCTTTTTATTTTTTCTTAGATTTAATTTTTCTGTCTAGTTTTCATTTTCCTTTCTTTATGTCAAAGTGAAGTGTATTCTTAGTTTTGAATAGCTATTGATTAATTCATTAAGTGTCTAGATTGTTTGCAAAAGGTTGAGTGCATTTTCCTTTGTAAAATCTTGAGTTTCCTACCCTTTTCTAAAATTACAGACTTTTGACTTGCTATTGGATGCCATAGTTCTTGGTCACTTGTTATGTTCTTCATTTTTTGCAAAGGTATTTGTTATAAGTGTTAAAATGGCTTGTGTAAAGTTGTGAGATCCCGAATTAGTATTGAATATGTATCTTTTGTTTGTCTTGAGATATACCCTATCCTCTTCAATTTTTCTGTAAAATGGTTTTTAATGTTGAGAAGTCTTTGAGTTATTAGTTTTTGGAATTCCATCTTGTTAAATGATGTGTCAAATTTTTTTATGTATCTAGATCTCCTTGTCCTTTATACAAAGTTCCATTTTGTAAGTAAAAGGTTTCAATTGTTAAAGTTTTGTGGAGATTACTTTTCTTACTTCCACTTTACAATGGTTTTCAAACATCCACATCCCATGACTATTCCTACAAAAACTTGTGAAATTTAAAAATTACATTAACCTATAAGATTCAAAATTGTGGAAATTCGTAGGAGGATTAGAATTTTGAATTCAAATATTACATCCTATTCTCCTTGAAGTTCCCACATCTACACTTAATGGCTTGATAAAAAACATATTGAAAATCTTAAACAAACCAGAAAAATTGTAGAAAATTGTAAGGGGACAGGAACCTTTTAGGTTTGGGTCTTATATCCTCTCTTGCTTGATTTTCTCGTATTCCTATTTAAATGGTTTGATTAAAAAATATTGAAAATCTTAAGAGGTTTAAAATAAATTTGATCTACGACCGGAGTGCTTAACTTACAAGGAGTCATATCCAGAAGTATCAAAAATCCATACATAACTAAAAAAACTTAGTAAAAACCATACAAGTTAGCTACGAGATTTTAATTGGAAGTGAAGTAATAATTTTGTGTTCATGTCCAGATCACTTCATATTCTCCATAAAAGGCTCATTTGCAAAAACATAAAAATTGTGGGATTTTGATTTAGAACTAGAACACATGTTTTTTAATGACATCTAGAACTATTGAAGATTCTTAAAGGAAAGTGAATAAAGTGAAGCATTTAGTGAAATTTGTAAAGGAAATAATTTTGTAGAATTTTAACTAAGAGGAGGATATTTCAAGGTGACTTTTTATTTCCCATCCTTTCCCATTTTCCCACAAACCTTTAGAATAGTGAAATAGAAGTGTGAAACATAAAAAATAAAAATGCAGACTTTCAACCAAGAACTAGATAATTTAATGAAACCCTAAAATCTAGTCCTCTTATCCAATCCTACATTTTATTGAAAGCAATACATTTGTTTTAAAGGTCAAGAATTATGCATGATTTTCATTCATTAAATTTTCTTTTGATGCAAGATATGTTTATTTAACATATTATATCCAATTCTCTATCAATTTTCTATAAACTCTAGTTTACAAAGGATCAATGATTTGTTTGACCAAATGAAGGGACCTAGAGTCTTCTCTAAGATTGACTTGAAATCTAGATACCATTAACTTTATATCTATGAGGCAAATATTCATCACATTGCATTTCGTACTCATTATGGACACTATGATTTTATAGTAGTTCCATTCAGGTTGATGAATGTTGCCTTGGTGTTTATGAGTCTGATGAATGGGGTATTATGTACTTACCTTGATCAATTTATCCTAGTGTTTCTGGATGAATTTTTTATTTATTCAAGGACAATTGAAGAACATGAGTCCACTTGCACCAGATGCTATAGTGTTTGCATGATAACTAGTTATTTGGTAACTTAGAAAAGTGTGAATTCTTATAGTCAAAGGTGAAGTACTTTGGTCACATTATTTTTGTATCTTAGTTGATCCCTTGAATATTTAGGCCATTATGGATTGGTTGATTCCCATGAATGTCTGTAAGGTTCATAGTTTCATGGGACTGGTGGGGTATTACGATAAATATCTCATGGACATCTCTAGGTTGGCACATCTAATTACTTCTCTTGGATGAAAAACGAAGAAGTTTTTTTGGTCAGATCAGTGTGAGAAAGTCTTCTAATGTCTTAAGGAGTGGCTAACTAGTGGACCAATCCTTGGAGTGCTTGATCCTACAATAGATTTTGTAGTTTGCATTGATGCATTGTTAGATGGTTTGGGAGTGACTAGTCCTTATGCAGGAGGGCCAAGTGATTACTTATGAGTCATGAAAGATCAAAGATCATGAATTTAATTACTCCACCCATTATTTAGGGTTCGTAGTTATCATTCATGCACTTTTGTGATGGAGACATTTCCTTTTGGGACATCAGTTTGAGCTTCATACCGACCATCATAGCTCACAATACATCTTCACATAACTAAACTTAAATGCTTATTAGGATCAGTGGGTGGAATTTTTGTGCGAGTCTGACTTTAGTGTTTAGTACATTAAAATAAAGGAGAATGTGGTTGTTGATGCTTTAAGTAGGAGGTGGCATGAGGTCTCTATTTTTTCCTTGAGTAGGATTTGTGGGGGTCTATTTTAGAAAGGATTACAAAGGATCCATGGTATTTAGGAGGTTAGAGTAGAGTGAGTGTCATAAAGAGCCCTTGTGGGTATGTATTCTAGCTATTCTTTAGAGTTTGATGGATTATTACAACAATTTGGTCATATTTATGTCCTAGTTTTAGGTCTTTTCCTAGTTGTGATGGCTGAGGCACATCATTCTCCTTACATGGTACATCTTGGTGTGAAGAAGATGCATGTTGACCTCCACAATTATTCCATTAGGAGGAGATGAGGTGTGATATTACTAATTTTGTTGCTAGGTGCCTTGAATGTTAGAGATTAAAGGTGGAAAAATAGCATTTGACAGGTCTCCTATAGCCACATGATGCTCCTAAAAGGTGTTGAAAGCTTGCTGGTGTTGTCATTGATGTCAACCCCTAGAATTGGAGTTGTTGGAAGCTAGTGCTATCATTAGTGTTGTTATTGATGTCAAACTCTAGTGTATTCATGATGAGAAGTGTTTGAGGATGCTAAGAAGTGTTGTTGATGAAGATGATTCATTTGGTTTCCAAGTGCTTTTGAGAAAATTTGAATGAAAAAGAGTGTAGTGTGATAGAGGTGTGTATAGTATTATTCTTCGCTTTTCTTCATGGGTGAAGATATGCTTGTGTAGTTTGGAAGTGATGATCAAAAGTGTTCAGATGTGTTATATCTAGAGTTTCAAGTTCTGGATCATGCGACAGTGGAAGATGTGTTTGACATAGTGTTTGTTTGTGAAGAAGGTTGTTTGGGAGAAATGAGATTGCTTCACATTTCTCTGTGTGTGAGGTTTCTTGACTTGTGGATCTAGGAACATGCTTATAGTGTCTATATCTACTTTCCCTTGGAGTCTCTAATGTTGGGTTGCTCTGCAAGTTCAGTTCTTTTGTTGGAATTCAAGTGGTAGTCCATCCTGATATGCAGAATGAAGGCATTATTAGTTTAGATGGTTGAGGCAGTATTGTAGAAGAGTCTGATGATGCTGGAACATTCAAGAGTATTGTGTGATGTTGTTGTGTGGTCCACATTCACTTCTTTCCACCATAGAGGTGTCTAACACTGACCTATTTGGTGTTTGCATGTTTGAAGTGCATATGTCTCTTTGTGGCCAACTTGAAGATGTTTTTCAAGTTGCAGATGATATAAATGCAAGGTGAAGTTTGATTAGAAAATACACATAGTGCAAGATGCAAATATAATCAAGTGTGGTGTTTTGAGTGCGAGCATAAAATCTTATGACTTTTGGATGCAGTGAGCAGAAGGTGTCTACATTCAGTCTGTTTGAAGTTACTGAAGGCAGTGAGCCAAAGTTTGCAGATGGCATAAGGTTGTGGTGGTGAAATTATCCTATTGCTGTGAGATAGGGTATCTCTCTATAATAGTCTTCTTCTATTTTTCTTTCTTCCGGACAGTAGCTCCTTCTGGTAGTGAGCCTTTCTTCTTTTTCTAAGTAGTGAGCCCTTGGTAGTGAGCCAACTTGTATTCAGTGTTTCTATTCATATATATGTGAGCTAATCCTCACTCTATTTTGCCCCTTAGGTTTTCCACGTAAATATGGTGTTCTTATGTGTTTGGATGTGTTTGCATTGTTGTTTCAAATGTTTACATTCTGCTAATGTATAATAAGGGTTTAAAGATTAACAAGGGTTCAAAAGTCAATGAGAGATAGAATGTTTTAATGTAAACTGATTCACCCCCTCCTCAGTTGTCTTGTACATCTAAAAATTGGTATCAGAGTGAGATTTCTTGAAGAAGCTTAATCGCTTGGGGTAGATCCAGATGGTGCACAGGAAAGGTATTGAGATTCCTTTATTTGATGGAACAAATTATGCTTTTTGGAAGATCAAGATGGAAAACTTTCTTGTCTCATTAGGGTATGGTGTATGGAATTTAGTTGAAAAATAATATACTATACCTACTAATGGTCCAAAGGATGGTGATGAGATTAAAGACTATGAGAACAATGGCAAGGCAAGAAGTGCTCTTCTGAATAGTCTTTCTGATTTAGAATTAGTGTAGGTAGTGAGCTACAAAACTACTCATGAGATTTGGAAGAAGCTGGAAAGTATCTATGAAGGAGATGCTAAGGTCAAGAAATTAAAGATATAGAATTTGAAGACCAAGTTTGAAACCCTAAAGATGTCATAAGATGAAAATATTGCAAGCTACATGCATAGAGTGGATGAAGTTGTCAATTCCATCAATGGTCTTGGTGGAAAGCTAGAGGAAAATGAAGTGGTAAAGAAGGTACTAAGAACTCTTCCAAAATCTTATAGTGCTAAAGTTTCTACTATTGAAGAAGCTCAAAATTTGGATAATTATACTAGGGATCAATTGTTTGGTACTTTAACTACTTTTGAATTAAGACAGTTTGTTCAAAATGATTTAAGTAAAGAGACTGCCTTTAAGGTTAGCAAGATAGAAAAGAATGATGAGTCAGATCCAAATGATTTTGATGAAGTGGAAGCAAATTTTGTAAGCAGATTGAAAAAGGGCACTTGAAAATACAGAGGTAAGTTACCCTTTAAATGTTTTAAATGTGGAAAGATAGGTCATTATGCTTCAAATTGTCTAGTCAAAATCTCAAATGATAAATACAAGGATAACAAAGGTAAATCAATAAAGAGTTATTATGTTAAAGAAGATGCTAGTATATCTGATGATGATTCTAACTATCCAGATGATGAAAGTGATGAATTATTGTTCATGTCTTTGAATGTTGGAACTAATTCTACTAACTCTGAAAGATGTATGAAGGAAATTGCTCTGGAAGCAGGGCACAATATTAAAGGAGCTTTGGTAACCAATTTTCATGCAAGAGAAGAGGAAAATGCTAGATAATTGACAATGGATGTTCAAATCATATGACAGGTGATAAGAATAAGTTTGTTACGCTTGAGAAGTTTGGTGGAGGTTTTGTCAAGTTTGGAGATGATGCATCTGCTAAAATCTGTAGAAAAAGTTCAATTAGTTTTGATGGAAAGCATAAAATAGATGATGTTCTCTATGTCAAGGGTCTTTGGCATAATCTTCTAAGTGTAGGACAAATGTGTAGTAGAGGATATAACCTTATGTTTTAGGATGGTGGCTATGAGATCAGAAAAGAAATCTCTAGAACTCTGGTTTCTACAGGAATAAGGACAAAAGGAAATGTATATTATCTCAATGGTGCTAATGGTATGTTCTTTATGACTCAATTCAATGAAATTTGGCTATGACAGAAGAATGTGTCACATCAATTTTGATAGCCTAGTGAAGATCAGCTCTACTCAAGCTATGAGGGATCTGCCAAGAATTACAAAGCCTATCAATGCAATTTGCAAGGAATGTCAGATTGGGAAGCAAACAAGAAAGAATTTCAAAATCAAAGAGTCCTCTACCATAGGTTCATTGGATTTGATACATACAGATCTATGTGGACCTACAAGAATAGGAAGCTTTCAAGGTGATAGGTATTTCGTGTTGTTAATTGATGATTACTCTAGAATGACTTAGGTAGCCTTTCTCAAAGAAAAATTAGAAGCTCTAGATAAGATTAAAAAATTTAAAGTTATGGTTGAAAATGAAATAGATATGAAAATCAAGTGCTTGAGGTCTGATAGAGGTGGTGAGTTCACCTCCAATGAGTTTAACTATTTTTGTGAAGATCATGGAATAAAAAGGCATTTGTCAGTGCCTTAGAGTCCTCAACAGAATGGAGTTGTGGAAAGGAAGAATAGGATAGTTCAGGAAGCAGCAAGGATGATGTTGTAAGAAGCAAATCTATCGGATATCTATTGGAGAGAAGCTATTCACACTACAGTCTACATACAAAATAGAGTGCAAGCAAGGGTCAACAGTTTAAAGACTCCATATGAACTACGGTATGGAAGAACTCCTACCATTAAATATTTTAGAGTGTTTGGAAGCAAGTGCTATATTAGGAGAGATGAAGAAAACCTGGGAAAGTTTGATACAAGACAAGATGAAGGAATCTTCCTTGGATATTCTACAAAGAGCAAGGCTTACAGGTGCTACAACAAGAGGCTAAAGAAGTTAGTTGAAAGTACAAATATAAAATTGGATGAATAACCACAACAAAGCTCAGTGCTGATAGAAGGATATGAATTTGATGAGTTCCCTTGCAAAGAAGAAGAAAGAGAAAAAGAAAAGAAAAAGGAGATGCAAGTTGATGAAGAAAATGCTCTAGAAAGGATTCCTAAGACTCCCAAGTATGTGTAGAAGAATCATTATGAGGATCAAATTATTGGAGATAAGAACAAAGGTGTCAAGAAGAAAAATTGTTATGATAGATGATCAGGTAAATCTATGCTTATTGTCTAAAATGGAACCTAAAATAGTGACTGAAGCATTCAAAGATGAACACTAGATCAAAGCTATGGAAGAAAAATTGATGCAAATTGAGAAGAATCATACTTGGGAAATTTTTCCAAGACCAGTAGACAAAAATGTGATAGGAACTAAATGGGTGTTCCAAAACAAATTGAATGAGAATGGAGAAGTAGTTAGAAATAAAGCTAGGCTTGTGTGTAAAGGCTACTCACAAGTGGAAGGAATAGATTTTGAGGAAACATATGCTCCGGTGGCAAGAATGGAGGCCATTAGAATGTTCTTGGCTTTTGTAGCTCACAAGGACTTCAAAGTTTATCAAATGGATGTGAAATCTACATTCTTGAATGGAGAATTGGAAGAAGAGGTATACATTAAACAATAGGAAGGCTTTCAGTTATCAGATGATCCAAATATGGTCTGCAAATTGAAGAAGGCATTGTATGGACTCAAACAGGCTCCTAGAGCTTGGTATGCAAGATTGGATAGATACCTGTTGCAGCAAGGATTCAAAAAGGGTACTATAGATAGCAATTTGTACTTCAAAGTTGAAGAAGATCAAATCCTGATTGTGGTGGTATATGTTGATATAATCTTCAGAGGAAATAAAGGTATGTGTAAGAGATTTATAGAGGAGATGCATAAAGAGATTGAAATGTCAATGTGTGGGAAAATGAATTCCTTCCTTGGGTTATAAATTAGTCAATTAGGAAAAGGCATTTTCATTTCACAGTCAAAGTATATTAAGGAAATGTTGAAGAAGTTTAGGATGGAGGATTCTAAATCGGTATGTACTCCTATGGTTACTGGATGTAAGTTGAGCAAGAATGATGAATCTCCAAAGACATATCATAGCAAGTATAGATCAATGATTGGTGGACTGTTATACCTAACTGCTACCAGACCAGATATCATGCATGCAGTTTGTCTTGTGGATAGATTTCAAGAAGATTCTAGAAAATCACATGTTATAGTAGTAAAAAGGATATTTAGATACTTGAAAGGCACTTTAGATTATGGCTTATGGTATCCTAAGGATACTAATTTCTCTTTGAGTGCATATACAGATGCAGATTGGGCAGGATGTATAAATGATAGAAGAAGTACAAGTGGTGGTGCTTTATTTCTTGGAAGCAGATTGGTTTTGATGCAGGAGCATCCCTGGTTCAAGAGCAATCTTACATCAACCAAAAATATTTGCATTTTATTTTTTTTCTTTTATTTTCCCAGTTTAGTACAGTCATTTCAGTCAATAGAGTTTCTGTATTTCAGTTTGCATTCTACCACAGTTTCATTTTAGATCTACTAGTACAGAAATAATAATATATGATTTAAAAAACTACTAAAAACTGCTTATAAATGACTACACATGGTCACGTGACCATTAGTAGTTTATTGCCAGTCATTTATAACGTGACCGAATTGATGACTAAACCATTTTAGTCATTTATTGGTTGTTTTGATTGATCGATTTAGTAGTATGTTTAGTCATTGATTGTTGTAAACTGGTCACTTATTTAGTCATTTTTTATTCACTGATATATTTAGTCGTTAATTTAGTCATTAATTTAGTCATTGATTGTTGTTAATTGGTCACTTATTTAGTCATTTTTATTCACTGATTTCCGTCCATTGGTAGTGTTTTTAGTCATTAATTTTAATCATCATTTTCATCAATTTGGTATTTTATTTAATTGTTTTTGTTCACTGATTTTTGCCTAAAAGTGTTAGAAATGAGACAATGCTTTTGAGGTTTAAACATAAAACATAGACAAACATAATCAATCTTTCATCTGCACATAATGAAACAATTATTAAGAAGGCAAAATACTGAAATTTTATTGAGAAAGGTGTTCTTACAATAGATACATGACTTTTATATGTGTCTTTGCTTTGAAAAATGTGTTACAAAGTATGTTTCTCAGTGCTATGGCTGAGAAAACTGAGTTACAATGCTCTATTTTTTTCTTATATAGCTCCAAAACATGAAATAACTACTTGAAAAATAAAGCCTAAGGGTCCTATATCTTATCCCATACATGAAGCCTAAGGGTCATATGTACATCCTGACTTCCTTCACTCATAGGATGCTCTAAAAATTGTGTCAACAATCGAAGCCGATTCCTGAAACAAACAAAGACAAAACAAGAACTGATAGTTTAATATAAACCTTATAAAAATTGAAAAATAGCTTTGGAGATTTTATACATTACCTTTTTTTCACATTCTTCAACAAGTGGTTCAACAGGAAAGAGAGAACGAATAGAAAGAATAAGACCTTTGATGAAGTCCTTAGGACAATCATCATCAAGCAACTAACCAACAACTAAAGGAGCATTATCAATTTAGTAAAAAATCATCAATTTCAAAGATCATAAAACTTTATAATATTAAGTACTAAGAAAATAATATGCTCATATTCTAAGTGTACCTTTAGCAGTATCATAGCCAAGATCAAGATTCTCTTGTTCTAGTAGTTTTCCCACTACAACAGCACCCTTGACATTAGCATTGGAAGCAATTATATGTACATGAGACTTCAAAAAATAGAAAAAATGAATGATTAAACACTGAGATAAAGCTTATTTCTAGACATAAACAAAAGAAAGTCTAGGTTAGTAATTTATACCTTCAATGCATTCTGAATTATCTGAACTCCAATCTTTTGGTCAAAGTTCACTGTAGGAATTGTATCAAGCTCTTTTGTTGCATAGAGAAGAGAAACACCACCACCTGGAATGTATCTTCTAGTAAGAATAGAGCTATAACCTTCCTAAAAAAATATTACCTTAATGAAATTTACAAATTTGTTTACCTGGTAAAATGCCCTTGTCTACTGCTGCCTTCATTGCATTCAATGCATCTTTCTCTCCAACTTAAAGCTTATTGGCTCCTCCAATCTAAATTAAATAAAAAACATCATCAAAAAAATCTAGATATAATGTATCATCCTAATTTGAAAATATTAAAAATTGTCTTTAGACAACTGATCACAGTTTGATTATAAGTTAAACCTTGAGAAGAGCAACTCCTCCTGATAGCTTTGCCAACCTCTCTTGGAGCTTTTCTTTGTCATAATCAGATGTGCTTGCTTCAATATTAGTACAGATCTGTGACGAAATATTTTATCAGCCATGCCAAGCATACCAACACAAATCTCTTATCAGCTCTATTATCACCAAGCATTATAGTCTTGCAAAAATATTATCACGCTTCACTCTAATAAAACTCACCTGCTCACATCTCTCTTCAATTGTTTTTTTGTCACCACATCCATCAAGAATTATAGTATCATCCTTAGAGATAGTCACCTAGAATAAAGAATAACTAATCTTATCATACAATAAAATGTTAAAATGACAAAAAGAATTTGAGTAACAACACAACAAAAACCTTGTCCATGGATGACAACAACATTATACACCTCTATACAAGGATACTACTATGTTTACCTACTTTCTTAGTTGTTCCAAGCATGCCAAATTCTACTTTGTCAAGCTTCATACCAAGATCCTCTGATATGACCTCAAGATAACTACCAGCCATAAATACTTTTCCTTGAGAAGTAGAGAAAACAAAATAGCAAAATACATGTAAACTAACTCAATTGAGAAAAAAATTTGGTTCAATAGGTGTTACATGAAGAAGCCAAACTTGCATAACAAACAAGAAACTCCAAAGCCAAAAAAGAGAGTAGATAAATAGAAACATAAACCTAACCATTTAAGGTGGAAAAGAAAAGGATATTTTATGTTTAGGGTTTGTGTGTATCCTCCTTTCACCTTAAACATTCAATGACTTCAACCGAGTAGGAAATCTACTATCAAGTTTTCAGTCACTTGGAATATCAAGGAAAATTGGAATTGTGTGATTTAGTTGTTTGATTATGCCTAATTATGATTAAAACTCTAATTATGCAAATTCGGAAGCAAATGGACAAATTACAGAAAATGCTTGCATACAGAGATACTAAATGATAATCAAATGCGTACCAATTTTTTAAGTTCAGAAAAAGGAAAAGTTGGGGACTAATGAGCAGGTGCCCTAGTCTAGTGCCACCATTTTCTTCAGGATCTAGGAAGCTTGTCGACAACCTGTTCCTGTTGTTTCAGAGATTCTTCAGTTGTGGGATCTAGAGGACTAATGAGTGGGCAACCGATTCTAGGTCCCTAATTTCTCTTTAGATCTGCAATTCTGATAGTCTACAATACTCTCCTACAACTCCACTTTTTCTGCTCTTGCAATCACGAAGAAATGGGTTGGGGGTTGTGGTGTTTAGAGGCTTGCCTCAGTCAAGCCCCAAAGAGACATCCAAGTCTTTCAAACACCATTGTTAGATAAAGAGTGCATAGCCTAGTAGGATAAAGGTGAAATCCAAATGATAAATGATTGAAAACACAAATGATATCACCTTGTAGTGAAGATCTCATGGAAGGAAGAAGCTCTTCATGCCAAGAGGAGATGAATGCCAAATTTGCAAACACAAACACAATAACAACACAAATTCTGCTCTGCAAAAAAATGAATGCCTTGAATCACTTTCACAAAAGCTTGTCAATTAAAATTGCCATCTACTTTCCACCTAGTTTACAAATGAATCACTAATCATGCTTATATATGCAACTACACACATTCCTGCCAAAAATTTCATAATTGAAACTTATCGTGTTGGCCTAGGACCCAAATAACGGTCATAAACTGACACTTTAAAATTAGGCTTGACCTAAAATAGGGCAGGACTAGGGCGCGGGCGCCCAAGTCCTCCCCCCTATTTCAGGAAGGACTTATGTAAAGTGCATCCCCTAGGTCCCATTTGCCATGAAACTTCAGGGTTTTCTCATTAGGAGTCATTAAAATCATGCAAGATGTCTTAAATGCATCAATAAGACTTGGGAGCTAAATCTTAAGAGGGAAAAGCCCCCAAGGGGACATTTTCTGACATAACATTTAGCCCCCACTTTAATGTATGTATAAACGTAAGGCCAATACATGCATTAAAGTACGGTCAACAAACACAGCAAACACGCCAAGCACGGAGAAGACACGACAGTCACAAAGAAGACAATAACAGGCACGTAAAACATGGAGAAGACAGTTACAGTCATGCAAAACATGGAGAAGATAGCATTGAAGACACGCAAAACACAGTGAATGCAAAGAAGATAGTAATGATTTTCTTTTCTTTTTTCTTTTTCATATATATGAAATGTAGATGCAAGTACAAGGAAAGTAAACACATGACCCATAATGCAGGAGGGACTCATCACCACCAGTCTTTAAGACTACATACAGGACAACACACATGCCAAATACTCCATACAAAGCAAGCACACCATATAAATCCCAAAGCATAGGAGGGACTCATCACCACCAGTCCTTAAGACTATGCTTGGGAACAAACACACAATACACACACACTTAGAAGACATGGAGAAAACATGGCAAACAAGTGATGGAGTGTTCCTATTTCTAGGCTTATCACTATCTCAGGCACATTATAGGTGTACACTAATGATTGGGCTTCGCCACAACAATTATCAAAGACACGCTTAAGGGTTGAGTTAGTTACAGAATTGCTCCCCGCCTCTTGATGATGACTTTTGAAAATGACAGGATGTGTATTCTCCACGAGAAATACACCATCCCCGCCTCGCGATGAGGACTTAGATGATTGTCAAAGATTTCAAACAAATCTCAGAGTGCAGGAGGGACTTATCACCACTAGTCTTTAAGATTGCACTAGAGAACAAGCACATTACTAACATCTAGAACATACAGCTTACCTTATATATGCCCCCACCTTAAGGTGGTTGATATCAGGTATCGATATCAAGCACGTTAAGGTAGGAAGAAAATACACAAGGGAACATGGACTCTCGCAAAGCCCATGGCCCCCGCAAGTGACATGTACTTTACGATCACCAAATGTTCCCACACACATCCCTGCAAGAAAAGTGTTAGTGTCCATATAATCATGATAAATAACAATGCATAGAGAACTGAGGAATGAAAGATTCAAGATAGACAAAGTGCACAGAGTAGTAGTATTGTTATGTTTTGTAAGTGTGATAAGATACCATCAAGATCACATGACAAAGTGAAGAGAGTGATTCTACTAGCCAAGTGTCGGATAATATATAACAACCCCATCGTCATATAGGAACTAAGTCCAATTTTTGATTTCTTGCTAGAGGGACGCTAGGTCTGCATCAGTATAATATGTTTTTGGTCATCTGCCCGCTAGCTAGAAACACTAGAGGAAGGGAAACAATAAATCAAGAGAGGAGAAACAAGTGACTTAGGGACAATCACGTAGGAGGGTGCCCCAAGTCACCAACCGCAATGCTATGTCCGTAAGACACAACACACAAGAGTGAAAATAGAGGAGAAGCAATATAGAAGAATGATGATACAAATAGAAGAAGGGTCACAACAGAGGTGGTCTCCTGGTATCTTGGACCTTACAAGAGAATCAAGGGTCATCCCAGGAGGCCTAAACAACACATAACACATCACAGGGAAAACACATCACAAGAGATAAAGGGTTAGAAATACTTACCTGTAGGGACAACCAGACTAGCAGTCATCACGGATCTCGATCTTTACTTTAATGGTTAAGGCTTTATCTCTTCTTCTCTATTCCATATGTTCATGAGTTTGTGAGAATAAACTTGTAGGAAAGGTATCCATTGGTGATGGTAGAGAGGGGATGTTTCCATTTTCTGTGTCAGTTATAGGGGCTCTTGTAATGCCATGAGATTGTTGAGGAACCCGAAAAGTGTCCATTTCAGTCCATTTATAAGGTGTTGGAATACCTTGGGTTTGAGGGATAGCTTGTTCTTCAATGTTGTGTGAAATTTCATTATTTTCCAAGGTATGTGAAGGTTCAAGTAAAGATGCATGATCTATTTATTTGTTTAAAATGTAATTGAGAAGTTCTTGAACATTAGGTGGTAAATTTTTAGTTTCAGCAAGTTGAAGCAAATGGTCACAAAGAGAATCCACATCATCCTGGTTTGGGAGGGTGGGAAGGGATTGTGGGTTGGGGGTTGTGGTGTTTAGAGGATTGCCTCAATCAAGCCCCGTAGAGACATTCAAGTCTTTCGAACACCGTTGTTGGATAAAGAATGTGTATCCCAGTAGGATAGAGGCAAAATCCAAATGATAAAGGATTGAAAACACAAATGATATCACCTTGTAGTGAAGATCTCATGGAAGGAAGAAGCTCTTCATGCCATGAGGAGATGAATGCCAAATCTGCAAACACAAACACAATAACAACACAAATTCTTCTATGTAACACAATGAATGCCTTGAATCACTTTCACAAAAGCTTGTCAATCAAAATTGACATCTAGTTTCCATCTAGTTTACAAATGAATCACTAATCATGCTTATATATGCAACTACAATTATTCCCACCAAGAATTTCGTAATTGAAACTTACCGTGTTGGCCTAGGACCCAAATAACAATCATAAACTGACACTTTGAAATTGGGCCTAACCTAAAATAGGGCAGGACTAGGGCGTGGGTGCCCAAGTCCTCCCCCCTATTTCAGGTAGTACTTATGTAAAGTGCATACCCTAGGTCCCATTTGCCATGAAACTTCAGGGATTTCTCATCGGGAGTCATCAAAATCATGCAAGATGTCCTAAATGCATCAACAAGACCCGGGAACTAAACCTTAAGAGGGAAAAGCCCCAAAAGGGACATTTTCCAACATAACATTAACCTATCCACTAGTAAGTGCAGCAAGATCCTGCAAGTTATTTTTCCTATTTTCACCAAAACTAGGGCCTTAATAGCACAAACTTGATTCAGACACAAATATATTTTTAAAATACTAAGGATTTAGAATTTAAAGTTGAAAAATAATTTAAAAAGTAAATAAGATTTAAATAGAAAAATCCACCAACCTTCACCCTTGCACGAAGCTTATTCAAGATCAAATTAGCCAATGCTTCACTCTCTACATCCTCTACTACAATCAGAAGAGGCCTTTGTTTCTATGATAAATGCAACAAGAAATTATGTTATTTGTCCATAATCAAAACATTGACTAAACATAGATAGATATCCTTAGAATCATAAATCAATCCAAGACACCACAATACCTCTGTCACATGAATATTGACAAATTCACTCAACCTTCAAGTGTCAATGATCTCAGTTAGAGCATACTACTGTCTAAAGTAAAACACACTCTAAGAACACAGTAATAGAATGCTATTATGCAGTATTGTGATTCAATTCTCTTCTCTATGCACAAGTACATGCAACACAATGATCTTCACACTTATGATAATCACAGACCCTTGACATTACTAAACTCCATTCACATGAACATTTGCATAACTTGAGCACTGTTATGGGGGTTTACACAATACATTCACTCAAACAAACTTTTGTCACCTAAACATATTCAGTCCAGTGCAAGGAAACCATGAATAATGCAAAAACATAACCATTATATAACCTTCTCCTCTATCATTTGAATCTCTCTCTTAATGTATACACTTGACAAGAGTATTAGAACACTGTCTTCTAAACCCTCACTATGAATTTGCTTGACAGAGGTATTGAACCATTATTTTCCCCTGAATCCTCACTATGAATTCCAGAGTCATTGAGTCATTTTTTCTGAACCTCTACTCCATGCTCAAGACACACTTATATAATGATCAAAACTTTGATGAAGTTCATTAAACCCTTGCTCTAACATGGTTACCCAAAAACCTGTATGTGACTGAAAAGAATCTTTGCCCATGGGTAGTAACTGTTTTCCATGCCTATGAAATAATCTTTTTTTCTTCAATTGATGTTCCAATATTTCAATGGTTATTGTTATACCTGTAACATCAGAAAATGTCACCTTGGGGGTTTTTCCTTCATAAGGTTTAGCTCCTGGGTCTTTTATCTGCATTTAGGACATCTTGCATCATAATGTAACATCCCGATGGAATGAACCCTGGGTTTCATGTCAAATGGGGCCTAGGGAGACCCATTGAACCTAACCCTGCCCAAAATAGGGGGGAGGACTTGGGCACCTACGCCCTAGTCGTGCCCTATTTTGCGTCAGTCTGAAGTATTAAGTGTCAGCTTGTGACTGTTAATTAGGTCCTATGCTGACATGACAAGTTTGAATTATGAAATTCTTGGCGGGAGCATTTGTAGTTGCATATATAAACATGTTTAGGCATTCATTTGTAAACTAGATTATGTTCATGTGATTTTGGCATCCTAAAGGTGATTCAAAGCTTTCATTGTGTTGCAAGAGCAGATTTGTGTTGTCTATGTGTTTGTATTTGCAGATTTGAGCAATCATGTCCTCATGGAATGAAGAGCTTCTTCCTCCCATGAGATCTTCACTACAACGTTACATATATTGTGTTTGTGAGCATTTATCATTTGGTTTTTTCCTCTGCCTCCCAAGGGCATGCACTCTCTATCTGACAACGGTGTTCGGAAGACTTGAATGTCTCTCCGGGGCTTGACTGAGGCAAGCCTCTAAACACCACAACCCCCTCCCAAATTTTTCATGGTTACATGTTACAGGTTGGAGCTATAGACAAAGTGAAGTTGTAGGAGGGTACAACAGAGTATTGAAATTGCAGATCAGAGAAGAAAACAACTCCTTGGACTAGGGTGCCCACTCATTAATCCTCAAAGTTCCATGACGGGAAAACCTTTGGTATAGCAGGAACATGTTGCAAGTCTTGTTCGCAGATCCCGATAGAAAGTAGGGCATTGGACTTGGGCATCTGCTCTTTAGTCCCCAACTATTTCTCTTCCGAACCCTAAAAATAGATGCATAGTTACTTGTCATTTTACATCTTTCTGTAGCAGCATTTTCTGATATTCATCTATTTTCTGTTGTATTTGCATAATTAGGGTTTTAAGGTATAATTGAGCATAAGAGAAGATAATTGGCAATCAAATCATAAAAATCCAAGTTTCCCTACATCTCATAGTGACCTAGAGTATGATAGTACATTGCAACTCAACCCTGGGTCCTTGAATGAAAGGGTGAAAGGAGGATACACACACAAACTATCACAAACCAAACATCCAAATTCCACCCATTACATTTTGGTGAACCCATGTTATTGGACTTGTTTGCACCTTTTTGAGTATTTTTCTTCAAATTTGCATTGATTTTCATTCATTCATATAGTCATTCATCTTATTGCATTGGAAAATTTACAAAAAAAATTGAAAATTTTTTTAAAAAAATTGCATGCTAGCATTTTGCATGTTGCATTAATTAAATTCAATTTCATCAAATTTATGATTTATGCATTAGATCTGAGCTAAATTTTAGAAAATTATAAAAATTCATTAGTTTGCATTGCATTTTCATCATAAAATTGCTAGGGTTTTGATGTTAAAAAAAGCTACACAGTTTAAACCAGAAGTTTTACAATCATATCATGGATTGTGGAAATATCATGTCTTCTGCTAGGGTTTTGTTGAAAATTGTGAATTTTGCATATAACCTAGTCATTCCAAAATTGAGGGCTTGTAGGTAAAATCTTGTTTCAGATTTTCTACTAATTTTAGAGGCTCATTAAAATTTTTATTTGTATGTAGTCTTGCATTTTAGTACAAATTTGCATTTAGATCTCAAAAATTTGCATTTTTTGCATAGAAAATTTCAACAAAAAACTAGCATTTTCATTGATTTTTCCTTAGATTTGCACTTGCATTTCACATGATAGGGTGTGGAAATAATTTTCAGATCTGAGTGCATTTAATTTTCATCACAAATAAGATTACAAGACATTCATATAGCATTTTACATCAAGATCTCAAACCTAGGGCTTGAAAAACATTGATTTCACTAGATTTGGCCTTATCGACTCTCTAAATTTGCACTATAGGCATTTTGTAGAATATTTTTGCACAAATTAACTTTTATCAGGGTTATTAACTTCTTCTTCTAAAATTATTACAACACCTTGTTATTGGTCTCTTGTATTGAAAATTTGATAAAAAAATGTACATTTTTGCTATTTTTGCCCTGGGGTTTGGCCTAGTTTGTACCCTAGGTGTGTTGTAACCGATTTTATGCTTTTACGTGACTGATATTATTTCTATTATTTGCTGCAACTCATAAAATTCATTACAACATCTCTTTCATTAGGTCTTGGGATTGAAAAACTGTAAAAAATTGCATATTTTTGGGTATTTTCACTAGCTTTTGACTAGTTATCATCATAGGTTTGCATAAAAAGAGTGTTGTAAAGGATCTTATTTCTATACTAGACTGATATCAGACATGTTATTTTCTTCCCCTGATAAAAATCCTTACAACACCTTTTCTTTCATATATTTGCATTGAAAAAGTACAAAAAATCACGCATTTTAGGTCATTTTTGCATACAGTTCTACACTTGTCTTTGGCATATTTTTGAAAAGATTTTAAAATATGATTCTACATTGATGTTACAAGATATTTCACCATGGAATATTCATCTCATTACTCTATGGTATCTTTACATGCATATATAAAAAATTTCGAGAGTTTCTACATTTTTTTTAATATGAATCCTCATGTTCTTACTTACAAGCTATGTATTACAAGGATATATTTAAATGCACTTCATTTGAAATCCTTGACTATGTATCTGATTATGACAACTTCACATCTCTCATGAATACATACCCTTGGGTAGTAGAAGATTTGATGAAACACATTGAGAATGATGAGAGTGAAAGTTCTCTTAATGTTTTGGATTTAATAGCTAAAACATGTGATGATGACATAGAAAATGATTCCTCTTATGAGGATATAATAGCACAAGAGGATGAAATCATTGACACATTCTTGAACATCACCCTACCCTCTTTGGAAAATGAAACATTAGTGGATAAAGGGCTCCCTCTCAAGAAGGATTCTTCATGGGTTGAAAAAGACTATTCACCTAACAATCATTTGGTGCATGAGACCTCTACGGATGATCCATTAGACCTTCCACCTTTGATTGAAAACTCAAGAACATTCGATAAGAAGACTATGAATAGCTCTAGTTTGCCTAACAATACAGTACCTTCCTCTCATCCCACTGCTCTCCCTGGCCAAGATGTAGCATTAGTGGATGAGAAAAGGTCTCTCACATTAAATCCTTTAGGAATGGATGTTGGGTGCAATCAAGAGGAAAATAATGTTAATTCAATATTCATTAATAGATTTTGTAGCAATATTCCTAAGATGGTTGTGTGAGGGGCATCTAGTGCACCTTCTTGCTTAAAGTCTGGTGCAGGAGCACCTACCTGACAGCTGGTCTTGATAAGGCAGTTAGTAGTTTAGGTCTTGTTTATGATTCCAAGAAGGTCTGTTTGACCAATTGCATGTAATAAGGTCATGCTGATCAGGTTAAGATCATGCTGACCAGGCTTTTGCTATTTTTAGCTAGTTAGTTATAACAGCTGTCATGATGTATGTTCGGTGGGATCTCCCAGCCGCCTGGAGAGTTCCCAGCCGCTTGGAGTCGGGTCAGTAGTACTCGTAGGAAAGTCTTTATAAGCATAAGATTGTTTGATATTGCATATACAGACAGATATCATCGATCGAGCTTGAGTGAGACTGAGAGAGAGGTTGATCATATTGTATTGCATCTTTGAAATCAATAAAGTGATCCTGTTTTGTGTTCTTGCTCTGGTTGCATTCCATTACTCGATTGATCTGCTGATTTGAGTGGTTGTATGGATTTCCAGATCCATTCCACCGGTTGACTCGTCTGATCGGTGGAATGGCCATGTACAGTAGGTTAGATGTTAGATTGTTTTCCGTTTGCATGCAGGTGTGCAGGATCATGGTCAAGAGATGTTGAAGACCCTAGCATCCTCATGTGCTAGGTCGAGTTGATAAGCTGACTGAGTTGGAAGATCACCCTGAATTGGATCGGGTCATCCCTGGTGGATCGGCAAAGAGAGAGACTTCGCTAAGTGAAGAAGTTCGCCAAAACGGCATCATCAGGATATTTCTGCAAATATCCTGCAGACAGTTCAGACATCATCATCCGGATAAGTGAAGGAGAGCATGATGTTGTCGATTGCATGAAGTGCAAGTGCGTCGGGTGATCATCATCAGGAGGGCCGAGGAGGAGCGCATCGGCATCAGGCTGAAGATCGGGTTGATCGCGGGCCGAAGAAAAACTAAGTTTGGCAAACAGCAGGATATGACGTCATCATCATCATGATATACGTCATCAGGACATTTCGGAGCAACAGGATATTGTGAAACTGCGGGTGACGTCATCGTCATCAGGATCTACGTCATCAGGATATCGGGTGACGTCAGCATCGAGTGAACGGTGCGAAGAGTTAGGGTTTGTCATCATCAGGATAAATGGGAAGAACCGGATGTTCGTTATCCTGTTGAATATCATGATGCTGAAGCTTGTGTCGTCGGCTATCGGAGCATCGAAGGGAAGGTGTTGAAGGTCGTCATCAGGATATTTGGGAGCAACCGGATGTTGAATATCCTGCTGACGAAGGTGATGTTAAATATCATGATGAGGCCGCTAGTGCTTGGCGCCCGATGAACAGTGCAACCGGAGGATGTTTACGCCTGTTGAACATCATGATGATGTTGAAGGTAGTGAAGACGGAAATTGTCGGAGAGGTGAACAGTGGACGTCAGGAGGATGTTCGCGCTGGTCGGACATGATGATGCTGCCGATAATCGAGTAAGGTGATGCTGTTGACAAGCGAAAGTGCGAAGGCTTGTCTGCAGGAGGATATCGGTCGGCAGATGCAATATGATGATGCTGTTGGTTTTCGGAAATATGATGCTGACAGAGTAAAGCCGAAATATGATGATGATGGCGAAGATGATGATGATGAGGTTGGTCTGCAGACATTCATGCTATATGCAAAGGTTATAGTGTGGATGCCTCTGCATCAAAGTCGGTGATTACGGTTCATGGTGTTCAAAATGTGTTACAACAACCACACCACAATGTGATTGCTCACACATATAATGCCCGTAATAACAAGTAAAGTAAGCAAGCATCACATGTGCCTATCTCTCTTCTATGTTCTCAACCTATGCTCCCTCCACCACCTCGTCTTACTCATAAAAGTGGTCAAGAGTATGATCTTGTCAAACAACTTCACGCTACTCCGGCTAAGATCTCTCTTTGGGATTTAATACAAACATCGCCTACATACCATGGAATGCTTCAAGAAGCTTTACAAAAGGTGATTGTCAAACCTACTGCTAAGCCTAATGATGTAGCAACCATATTTGATAGTATGTATGCAACAAAAATGGATATACTCTTTCAACCACATGAATTACGATCAATTAAAGTTCAAAACCACTATGATCCTCTTGTAATCTTTGTCATAATAAACAAAACATTGGTTAAGCGAGTTATGATTGATAATAGATCAGCTCTTAATGTTTGTGGCATGAACTTATTACATAAGATTAAAGTTGATACATCTACCATCAAGTCAGAACCATTAAGTATCCGTGGTTTTGACAATGTTGGACAAGAATCTGTGGGCATTATAACTTTACCTATACAAGTGGGACTTGTAATTGTGCCTACCCTAATTCATGTCATGTCTTGTTCTCTATCTTACAACATGATTCTTGGTAGACCTTGGATTCATGCATTGGGGGCAGTTCCCTCTACCCTACAGCGTTCAATTAAATTCATATTCAAAGATAATATGCACACTATTCATGCCGATCCTAAACCAGATAACTGTTTACACATTGAAATGCAAAAACTAGTTTACAACCATATGAGGTTAAATAATTTGCGAGGTGATCCATCAATGACTAATGTTGTGCAAGACTCCCAACCATTGAATGCACTCTTTGTGATGATTGGGGCCCATTAGATTTTAATCCTTGCAGTATAGGGGAATATAAAATTAATAGCCTTGACACATCAAAAATAGCATCAATCTCACCTAAGCAATCTTTTGAAGCACCTAAGAAACCTAAAGTTTCCTTGGTCAAAAATAAAAATAATACTCTCACTTATACCACAAATTACGAGACCTATGAGGCTTCACCATCTTCTAAGGAAATGACATCCCTTTATGGTCGAGGATTTAAAATCCTTTATAACAATTGTGAATAGATAGGTAAAGGATGTGGTGTAAATCAACAAGGGATTCAAGTACCTATAGAATCTGCTTCAACACATTACTCAAGAGACATTGGATATAATCCTTTTAAAGAAAAGAAAGCCTCTCGTCGTCCTAAACTCAATGTTAATGAAATTTCAACAAGACCAAAACAACATGAAGAATATCTTAGATATGTATGCTCATAACATTGGGATGAAACATGTAAGTATCTCTAACCCTTTATCTCTCTCGTGATGTGCTTCCCCCGTGATGTGTTATGTGTTGTTTAGGCCTCCTAGGATGACCTTTGATTCACTTGTAAGGTCCGGGATACCAGGAGACCGCCTCTATTGTGACCTTCTTCTATTTGTATCATCATTCTTCTATATTGCCTCTCTCTGATTTCATTGTTGTGTGTTGTGTCTTACAGACATAGCAGTTTGGTTGGTGAATTGGGGGCACCCTCCTACGTGACTATCCCTAAGACACTTGTTTCTCCTCTCTTATTTATTGTTTTCCTTCCTCTAGTGTTTCTAAACACTATCTAGCGGGCGGATGATGAAAAATATTTATACTGATGCAGACCTAGTGTCCCTTTAGCAAGAAATCAAAAATTGGACTTAGTTCCTAATATGACAATGGGGTTGTATATCTTATCTGATGCTTGGCTAGTAGAAGTACTTGTGCTTTCTGTGTAGTGATTTTGATGGTGTTCTATCTCATTTACAAACCTTAACAATACTGATGCTCTGTGCACTTTGTTTGTCTTTGAATCTAGCCTTGGTGGTACTCGATTAAGAGATCTTCATGATATAGCCCCACGGTTATCCTTGAACTTCAAATTCGTAGTATAACCTTAGCTCTTTGTGTGGTTAATCATATACATTGATGTTGTTATTTATCATGATTATGTAGATACTAACATGTTTCTTGCAGGGATGTGTTTGTGGGAACATTTGGCAATCATAAAGTACATGTCACCTCTGGGGGGCATGGGCTTTGCGAAAGTCTATGTTCCCTTGTGTATTTTCTTCCTACCTTAACGTGCTTGATATCGATGCGTGAATGAACCACCTTAAGGTGGGGACATATATAAGGTAAACTGTCTGTTGTAGATGTTAGCAATGTACTTGTCCTCAGGTGCAGTTTAAAGACTAGTGCGATGAGTACTTCCTGCACTCTGAGTTTGTTTGCAATCAATCAATCAATCATCTTAAGCCCTTTGCAGAGGTGGCGGCGGTGTATTTCTTAGAGCAGATTGCATCATCCTGTCATTTTCAAAAAGTCCTCATCGAGAGGTGGGGAGTAGTTCTATGACTAACTCAACTCTTAAACGTGTCTTCAGCGATTGTTGTGGTGAAGCCCAATCATCGGTGTGTGCTTGTAATGCGCTTGAGATGGTGTTGAGCCTAGAAATAGGAACACTCCATCGCTTGTCTGATGTGTTTTCTCCGTGTCTTCAAAATGTGTTTGTTGGGCGTGCTTTCTTTGTTTGGCATTTTTGTTGCCCCATATGTAGTTTAAAGACCTGTGCAATGAGTGCATCCTCCATTATGGGAGGTTTGGTGTGTCTTGCATGTATGTTGCCCCATATGCAGTTTAAAGACCTGCGCGACGAGTGCATCTTGTGTTATGGGAGGTGTGTTTACTTTCCTGTACTTGCATATGCATTTCATATATATATGAGAAAAAAAAAGAAAATAAATCATTCCTATCTTCTATGCATTCATTGTATTCTCCATATTTTGCATGACTGTAACTGTCTTCTTCGTGTTTTGCAGGCTTGTCATTGTCTTCAATGTGTCTGACGTGTCTTCTTCGTGCTTGGCATGTTTGTTGTGCTTGTTGACCATCCTTTAATGCATGTATTGGCCTCACTTTTATACATACATTAAAGTGGGGCTAAATGTAACGTCAAAAAATGTCCCCTTGGGGGCTTTTCCCTGATAAGTTTTAGCTCTCGAGTCTTTTATCTGCATTTAGGACATCTTGCATCATAATTTAACACCCCGATGGAATGAACCTTGGGTTTCATGTCAAATGGGGCCTAGGGGGAACCCTTGAACCTAACCTTGCCCAAAATAGGGGGGAGGACATGGGCGCCCGCGCCCTAGTCTTGCCCTATTTTGGGTCAGCCCCAAATTTTGAGTGTCGGCTTGTGACTGTTAATTAGGTCCTATGCCGACATGATAAGTTTGAATTATGAAAGCCTTGGCGGGAGTGTTTGTAGTTTCATATATAAACATGTTTAGGCATTCATTTGTAAACTAGATTATGTTCATGTGATTTTGGCATCCTAAATGTGATTCAAAGCTTTCATTGTGTTGCAAGAGTAGATTTGTGTTGTCTATGTGTTTATATTTGCAGATTTGAGCAATCATCTTCTCATGGCATGAAGAGCTTCTTCCTCCCATGAGATCTTCACTACAAGGTGACATCTATTATGTTTGTGAGCATATCATTTAGTTTTTGCCTCTGCCTCCCAAGGGCACACACTCTCTATTTGACAACGGTGTTCAAAATACTTGAATGTCTCTCTGGGGCTTGACTGAGGAAAGCCTCTAAACACCACAACCCCCTCCCAAAGTTTTCATGGTTCCAGGTTATAGGTTGGAGCTACAGACAAATTGAAGTTGTAGGAGGGTACAACAGAGTGTTAGAATTGCATATCAGAGAAGAAAATAGCTCCCTAGACTAGGGCACCCGCTCATTAGTCCTTAAAGTTCCGTGACGGGAAAACCTTTGGTACAACAGGAATAGGTTGCAAGTCTTGTTCGCAAATCCTGACAAAAAGTAGGGCATTAGACTTGGGCACCTGCTCTTTAGTCCCCAACTATTCTGCTTCCAAACCCTAAAAATAGGTGCATAGTTACTTGTCATTTTACATCTTTCTGTAGTAGCATTTTTTGATATTCATCTGTTTGCTGTCGTATTTACATAATTAGGGTTTTAAGGTATAATTAAGCATAAGAGAAGATAATTGGAAATCAAATCATAAAAATCCAAGTTTCCCTACATCTCATAGTGACCTAGGGTATGATAGTACATTGCAACTTGACCCTAGGTCCTTGAATGAAAGGGTGAAAGGAGGATACACACACAAACTATCACAAACCAAACATCCAAATTCCATCCTTTACAATACCAAAATGAATGAAACCAAGAAAATTATGCATCAAAGGAGGACATGAAACCAAATCAGTAAAGCAACCATGTCACTTGCATTGTGCACCATATAGTAGCCTTTGTCAAACATTGCAAAACCATTGGCATAGCACATTAGTCACTGTAAGGCCACCAAATTTTTTGATATGAAATGATATGATTGCAGAATGTGCACAAAATGGATTTTGCAAGGAAGCTCTCAAAATATTTGAATTAATGAAGCACTCTGGAACACTAACATTGTAAGCTTTGCTTGTGTTCTAGATGCATGCAGTCATGCAGGTTTAGTGGATGCGGGTTGCACATACTTCACATGTTAGTAACCCTTATTGCATTACATATATAGTTGATCAGTAGGTGTGCATGGTTTGCTTTTGTGCCCGTGTTGGCTATCTTGAGGAAACCCTAAACATTATTACTAAGATGCTAGTTAAACCTTTGGTGCTTGTGGATCATATATGAATATAGGCTGAGTATTCCAGCAACACTGCTTTTTTAGTTGGATCCTAAAAATGCTGCAACTTATGTTTCTTCTCTAAAACATCTGTGCAGAAGCAGGCAGGTGTGGTGAGGTTCAAATAGTAAGGAGATTGATGAAAGATAGAGGAATTAAAAAGATACCTGCATGTAGTTGGATTGAAGGACATAAAATGGTACATGCTTTTTGTGTAGGAGACAGATCACATCCACAAACATGGGAGATCTAAGCAAAATTGTAGAAATTGGCTTGGCAAATGAAGGCAGCAAGGTATTTCTAGATTCAAGACTTTTACTTAATGCTATGGAATAGAAGAAAAAAGAATCATTTATCTGCCACCATAGTGAAAAGTTAGGAATTGCATTTGGTTTGTTAAACATGACCCCTGGTACAACTATTAGAGTTGTTAAGAACCTTCAAGTATGTTCTAATTTTCACACTACATCTAAATTCATCTCCAAGATTGTTGCAAGAGAAATTGTTCTACGAGATGTGAACCATTTCCATCATTTTAAATAGGGACAATGTTCTTGTGGAGAATATTGGTGATGCTAAATGAAACAATTTGAAAAATAGGCTTGCACTATAATAATGTACACTACATCAGATATCTAGTAATAACGAAGGGACATCCATCAAAGCATAACATTGGGCATTTTTTTTGTCATATATTGTAGTTACAAGTGCCATGCTAGACATACATGAAAATGTGGAAGAATAGACAAGGAAAGCAAACTGTTTAAAAAAATGCCTCAAAGAAATGTGATATCATGGAAGGCACCCACTCTCCCGTAAACTCTTCAAGTCATGCCAACAGTGATACAGGAGAGCGGGTGCCTTCCATGATATCACATTTCTTTGAGGCATTTTTTGAAATAGTTCACTTGCCTTGTCTATGCTTCTACATTTTCATGTATGTCTATGCGTGCGAGTACTCTGCAATCGGATTTATTTATTGTTGTTTATTGTTGAGCCCTAAACAGTGATCTGGTTATGGTTCCAAAAGATGGAAGGCACCCACTCTCCCATAAACGCTTCAAGTCATGCCAACGGTGATACAAGAGAGTGGGTGCCTTCCATGATATCACATTTCTTTGAGGCATTTTTTGAAATAGTTCACTTGCCTTGTCTATGCTTCCACATTTTCATGTATGTCTATGCGTGCGAGTACTCTGCAACTAGATTTATTTATTGTTGTTTATTGTTTAGCCCTAAACTGTGATCTAGTTATGGTTCCAAAACATGAGTTACAATTCATTGCCATTCATATTGTTTTCCAAATAATATATTCTTCAGTAAGCAAAGAAAAATCAGAGCATGTGACTTTCGTTCAGTAAGAATTAGTTGTTATCTTCTAGGGAAAATAATCTACTATATGCATACAAACACTCACCTCATAGACTTGGAGAAACCTTCTCAAACCTATACATGCTTCTTTAAAACTTCATAAGGATCTGCAAACTAGTCCTCCAATGGTGAGTATTAGGTTTATCATAGTCATGCAAGGCTTAACAAGTTTGACAAGGCTTCTATGATGTTCTACAACCTTGACATTTCTTGAGAGTCCTAAGGATTTGATTTCATAAGCTTCTAAAAGTGTTTTCAAAACTTTGACAAACCCTCTAAGACTAGGTAGGGTTTCCAAAATTTGGACAAGGCTTTTAGGATTTAATAGATCTTACTCAAGATTGTGTGGGTTTCCTTAGGGCTTATACAGAGTTATAGGTTATTATGTAATTTATTTGAATACTTGACATGGTTCTCACAACTAATGAGCATACCTTAATTGTGAACAATCCCTAAAAAACACTAACATTGTCTTCTAAAGGCTTGAAAAGACTCTTTGAGCATTTTATACACTTTAAGACTACTTGACAAGGATTTAAGGATGCATCACTAACCTTTAACAATCCTCTTTTCTTTCACATAGACCTAATGAAGACTTGCCACATATTTTTTCTTTGTAGACCTCTAATGATCATGTAAACCTCCTAAATTATTAATAGTCCTCTTTACTTTTGACAAACCCCTAAGGTTCTTTGTGTTAACCACGTACCCCTTCATACTTCGTAGGATATAGTGATAGTGTTCTAATATAGTGATAGTTCTCTCTCTTCCCTATTGCCACTAAACCCTCTCCTTTTATGATAACTTAGACCTATTTAAGTCTTCTCTCTGTCTTATATAGGGTTTTTCCATTTTAACAGACCTCTTAATGATTAATAGGGTTCTTCAACATTTCACAAAGTTTTACAAAAGTTTGGTAGACCTTTATTATGCATGTACAAACCTTCTAATGATATTTCAGGTCCGTGGATCTTAGAAACACACCTATAACATATGTAGACCTCTTCATAGGACTTACAAAGACCTTACCTACTCCTTTATGCTTTGATAAAGACCTTCAAATTACTTGCTAGGGTTTAAAAGATATGATTACCTCTTCAAATTCTATAGAATATAGTGAGGGTTATGTAAGAGGCAATGATGGTCTTGGTCTATTTTCTCCCTTCTCATAGATCTTTGTACATGATCTTGAGACTATTTTGTGCCTCTTTACTATTTATGCAGTTTAACAAAACCTCTACAAGACTGACATGATTTATTAGGGTTCCTTGACATGCTCTTTAGGGTTTAACATGGTTTTAGACCTGTTTGTAACACTTGTATAGAGCTATCTTGATCATTCTTCAATGATATCACTATCCATGGAGCAAATATCCTGTGCATTTGGGTCTATCCATTTGGTTCCTTCTCCTTGCAATTCTTTTTCTTCTTATCAACATTATCAACATTACGAGTGTCTACCTCCTTATAGATTTCCATTGTGATCTTTCTTTGTCTTAATCCTGAGGTCTAAATCTTTACCATTTTTACTTTTAGGTTTGTCACACTTCTCTAGACTCTCATCAAGCCTATCTATGCATGTTTTAAACCTCCAAAGATCTTCAAACTCTATATGGTCTTGTAGACTATCAAATAGGCCTGTAGAATGCAGTGACAGTCTCGATCTCTATCTTCATTCTCACCTTCTATGACACTTCTTGATAGACCTCTGCACTATTATACTATTACAATGCATATGCTTTCCTCTTCATATTAACAATGAAACTTTAGAATTGTTCCAACATATTGAAGAAATGGTTCTCATAACCCTTGAAGTGCTTGAGACATGCATTGTATTATTCTCAAAACCCTAGAATTATGGAATATTTATTGTGTCTTCTTACCAACATATGAAATAGATAATGTTTATTTAATCAAATTGGTAAGGCTAAAACAAATATTTTTACTCCTCCATAGTCCTTTGCTTAATCACAAGAATAATCTAAGTTTAAAACCTCTGGTATGCTCTATTACACAAAACAAGGAACTTGCATGTTAGAAGAAAAATTACAAACCTCTCTCATTGACCTAAACCCTAAAACCTTGACTTAACCTTAAGCCTTAGACTCAAAAATTTGACTCCCTCAAAATGGATGTACATAAATTTTTGAGAATATAAGGTTTATGAAAACTTTTGACTCTAATATGTCGCTAAACATGACCAAATGAACACATTTTTTATTTTTCATATTACAAGAAACCCCCTTTAGACCTTTCAAAACTATTTAAGACATTTTTAAGACTCATAAGATATGGTTAATATTTGATAAGGGCAGCCTATAGATAAGGACATAGCTTCTAAAGGTTCAAATGTAGAATGCATTGTGAGGACAGTCCTCGTGACTATAGGGTAGTATCAAAGTCAAACAAATTTAGAAGATAATTTTTAGGAAGGGGCAATCTTTAACAATTTAGGACATTTTTTTTGTAAACACAGTCACCTCAAGGAGACAATCCACCATGTATGCTCATGTAGGAGATTTCAAAAATGCAATGAGCTCAAGGAAGGGATAGTGAAAGATCTCATAAAGAGCAGTTTGAAGGAGTTTGTACAATCATCAAGCAAGATAGAGAATGAAGATAGTGCACTAAGGGCAGTCAAGTCACCATGAAGAGCTAGTATTTAAAGTTCAGAAAGGAATGGCATAACATTGCAATGTATCTGATAGTGGTGATAAAGGACAAGTTTTAAGGAATGCAATAGACAATGACAATAATAGAGTTTAAGGACAAATCTTCAAGAAAGGTGGACATAGAACAAAGACTTGAAATCATGGAGCAAAGCCATGAAGAGGTCAATTCTCATGATAGGTGATACGTCTTTAAAGCAAAGACATGACAAAGTTAAAGAGGGCACAATCCATAATGCAATCACCTTAATTAGTCAAAAGGATAGTCTTCACCAATGTCTTAAGGATCAAGATAGGACAGTGTCCTTGGAGGTTTCAATGATAATGAACAAAGACAAGAGATAGTGTAGTGAAATAATGGAGGACAGTAACTTCTTGAGTAAAGGACCAAGCAAAAATTAAACAACAATCACCTTTGAAGAAGACCGTCAAGAGACAAATAAGATGATTTGCAAATGTAAAGGTAGAGTTAGTATTGTATGAAATATTCAAAAACTTATTCTACACCTTAAGGAATCAATTTCCGCTTCAAACCTCATGAAACACATGTCCTATTTTCATGTTGGGGCAGTTTTTAGGAAGTTTATGGTAATTATGGAGTAGTGGTAGTAATTCCAAGCATCTAGGAAATAGTTTGGGAACTTTTAATTAGTCAATGCCACCTATAGTAGCAGTAGGAGACTTTCTAGTAGCAACAAAAACTTTTAATCAATCAATGCTAATTATCACTTAAGAGTTAAGACTAAGAACTAGTAACAAAAACCATTTCAAGTTCAACTGTATTCATTATCAAATAGTTTAAAAGACCAACTTCCACCATGCCACCATGAAACTATATATCTACATAATCCTAACTAGTTTCATCAGTACCACTATTTTTTAATTCAGAAAGCAACAGTAACCATTGTTCCATATAGTCCCCTTTTAATGTGGATAACAAAATGGTTTAAAAGACATAGTTAGGATTGTTATATGACTGTCCTTGGCTCAATATCATTAAAAATGCTCATAATGTCATTTGATGTGGACTGTGAAATGGCTTAGTATAACCTTGGTACCCTCCTTAAGGACTGTGAAATGGTGTGATGAGCCACACAATGGGATACCTAAAACATTGCTACACTTTCATTACCCCTGTTACTGTCACTGTACCCTGCTCACTGTCATAGAAACCCTCGAGAGACACTATTCTATCTAGATTCTTGAGACATTGGTGAAGGCTATCCTTTCTAGTGCATAATATGCCTCCAATAACAATCATCTATCTGTCCTTTTGAACATAGGACTATCCTTTCTACCTAGAAACCCTTGTCATAGAAACTACTATCATTGTTCTTTGTAATGTTCTTTATGGATTGTATTGAAAGATTTCTTTTATGACCATTGTCTTCTATTTGGAATCCTATCTATCAGTGCACACATTTAGAGGCTTGTGAATGGTCCTACGTGGGTAGGCCTGTGACTTCACTCATGAAATCTCTCCATTCATATTTCATGAAGTCACTGTCATTTCACCCAAGCTGTGGTCTTGTATTGAAAAGGTTGTCCTCATGTTTGATTGAATGATGACTACATTCTACAAGCATGTAAACCTTGTCGTTCATGTTTGATGATCATGCATATAAAAGTCTTCATATAACAGTCTTCTCTATTGTTTTCTAGGACTACTAAGAATGGATTATCACATTAATCCCTATTTAGATTATCTCTCAATTCCTAACATGGTTATCACAGAGTATTCATATTGCCCCCTTTAGCCTTGCAAACTTCATGAAGCTGTTATAGATGCATTTAAAAGCTAAAACTAAACCCTTAAAATAACCATCATAGGGTATTCATATTGCCCCTTTTTTTACACATCTCACTGGACTTTACAAATGAAAGACACTATATCTCAACTATGAACACCCAACGCTACTTATTTGGAAAAAGAAAAACCCAAAGGATAACAAACTTGGAGATATGCATGGAATTTCACTACAATTGCCCTTGAAAACCTCTGAACATGTGGGTATGACTTGTCTCAAACTCCTGAGACTCTTCTAGCAACAACAACACGCTGAAAAAAAACATCTTCATTCCCTACAATGTGTCCAATATGTGTCAAAAATTGACAACCAGGTACCTCCTTCATGCAGAGAATAGTGGAAGACTCGATCCATGCCATCTCCCCTTCATCCCATACCATGCAAAGTAATTGTAACAAGTCAATAAAGATAGATTGAAAACCCTAAATGCTCCTCCATGCTACGTGGGTTAACAAAACTGAAATTCATTCTCCACTCTTTTCCTTGTTAACCATTTGGCACCTAAGTCCACCTTTAGCATTCAAATTTTTAAATCATAAAAGATTCCCTAAATGACCTTTTGAGGAAAGAAGATAAATGGTGATATATTAAAATATCAACAATAATAATAGAATATAAATATAAATATAATATAATATAATATAATATAATATAATTATATATAATATTATAATATAATAATTAGTAATAAATTTAATATAATAGTAAGAATAATATAATAATAATATAATTAGGGTCACTTAGGAAGAAATTGAAGCAGGCGTTCAAAGAACTTTTGAAAAAATGTTAACAAGATCTGCGATGAGGAGAGCCGAGGGCTCTCCTCAGGAGTAATGAAGATAATTTCTTGGAATGTTAGGGGCATTAATGCCCCTAACAAAAAATGCTTGATAAAACATCAAATTGATTTATCAGGTGCTCATTTAGTTCTACTTCAAGAATCTAAGTTGTCTGATCAATCAGTAGAAAAAGTTTTTAAACTATGGAAGAAATGGAATTTTTTAAGCTCTCCTTCTATTGGGATAAGCGGTTTGTTGAGGTGACTCTTATTTCTAAAACTATTAAGTGGCTTTTTGTCGAAAGCTGTTTTGAAAATAATCTGAAATTTGGTCTAATTAACGTTTATGGCCCTACCTCCTCAGCAGATAAAAAATGTTTATGGGATTCCTTATCTGATATTGTTCAATCCTTACCAGAGGAGAAACTTATTTTAGGAGGGAATTTTAATGCTGTTCTAGATTTGAATGAGAAATAAGGTGGCATCCTTCCCCCCTCAAAGGTTATGATTGATTTCTCATAATTTGTTAGTGATAATGGGTTGATTGATTGCTTGCCTTCAAATGGGAGATTTACCTGGATTAATAAAAGGAAAGACTTCCTTAGTATAGCAGAGAGACTTGATAGATTTCTTTTGTCTTATTCTTGGCTATCTTTTAAGGGTTCTTTTTCTTCTTCGATTCTCTCTTTTTCAGGGTCTGATCACTTTCCTATTCTTTTAGAAATTGATTCTTTGGGATCCCAGCCAAGTATGAAGAAGCCTTTTAAGTTTGAATCCATGTGGTTTAGAGATCCTTCTTTTCTTCCATTATTAAAGTCCTAGTGGGAAACTATGCCCTTTGTGGAAGGTTCTAGAATGTTTCAGCTTGTTAGAAAATTGTTTTTAATAAAAAAGCTTATACGATCCTGGAATGTTACCCATTTTAAGAATATCTTTAAAGAGAAAGAGATTATTGAAAAAAGGCTTTTCTTGTTAAACTCTCATATCATCAATTGTGGTTTGGATAGTTCAACTTTTGATCAACAAAAATTGCTTCAGTCGGAGTTGGATGAGATTTTGGCTAGAGAAGAAGAGTATTGGAGACAAAAATCAAGCGAAACTTGGTTGCAAGCTGGGGACCGGAATACTAAGTTCTTTCATGCCTTTGTCAGAATGAATAGACAGGTTAATAAAATTCATCATATTTCTGATTCTAATGGGACCCCAATCTCAGATCCTACCCTTCTACAAAACGAGGCCATTTCCTTCTTCTCGAATTTATTAACTAGAAATTTGGATGAACCCTCCAAGGAGTTATGTAATTCTCTGTTAGAAAATATTCCTAAGTTAATAAATGAGGATGATAATGTTTCATTAATGAAGGAATTTTCTTTGGAAGAGGTTAAGGGAGTAGTTTTCTCTTTGGATCCTGATAAAGCTCCTGGTCCGGATGGGTTTAATCCTCTATTTTTTCAGAAATGTTGGGACTTTATGGGGAAGGATATCTGGTTGGCCTTGGAAGAATCAAGGAAACATAGTAATATCTTAAAAGAGATGAATGCAACTTTTATCGTTTTAATCCCTAAGACTGCTATTCCCTCTTCTTTTTCTTAGTTCCGGCCGATTTCTTTATGTAATACTATTTATAAAATCTTTACAAAAGCCATTTCCATGAAGCTGGCCATGTTTATCCCTAGGATTATTTCCTCTGAACAAGGAGGTTTTGTTCCTGGTAAGGAAACAGCAGATGGTGCAATTTTGGCTCATGAAGTTTTGCATTCTATTAAAGATCTTAAAATTCCAGCTATGATGCTTAAATTAGATATGATGAAAGCTTATGATAGGGTTTCGTGGAATTTTTTATTAAAAGTTCTTCTCAAATTTGGTTTTGATAAAAAATGGTGTAAATGGATTCATTCTTGTATCTCAAGTGTTAGATCAGCGGTTCTCATTAATGGTAGTCCCTCTGCTTTTTTCCCTGTTTCTCAAGGTATTAGACAAGGGGATACTTTATCTCCTTTTCTTTTTATTTTAATGGCTGAGTCTTTTAGTAGAGAAATCTTATTGCAAAATAATCTTTCTAATTGGAAGGGGATTCAGATTCCTGGCATTACTTTTTCGGTGACACATACCTTGTTTGTAGATGATACTCTTTTGTTTGGTCTTCCTTCTATCAAAGAGGCTAAATGTATTCAGAAGGTTATTTCTAGATATAGTTCTGCGTCAAATCAAGCAGTTAATTTGGATAAATCAAAAATTTATTTCTTTAATACAAAACCCTCCTTGCAAAGTAGGATTGTTTCTATCCTTAAAGTCAAATTGGAAAAGTTACCAAGTCTTTATTTGGGAATTCCTTTATTCTTTGGATCACAGAAAAATTCCTTTTGGGCAAAGGTCTCTCACTCTATTCATAATAGAATTGCACTTTGGAAGGCTAGATGGTTAACTCTGTCTGGTAGAATCACTCTTTTGAAATCTGTTTTAACTGCTGTTCCTATTTATATGCTTTCTGTGCTTAATATTCCCAAAGGTTTTATTCAAGAGATTCAGAAATCTTTGAATTCTTTTTTATGGAAAGGTTCTGTAGAAGAAGGTCACAAAGTATCCTTAGTAGCTTGGAATAAGGTCTGTGTTCCCAAATTATCTGGTGGTTCAGGTATTCATAATATTTCTATTCATAATAAAGCCTTGGGTGCTAAGTTGGCTTGGAAGATGTTTTCCAATCCGGATCTTAAATGGTGTAAATTCCTTTAATATAAATATTTAGATTCCCTCTCTCCTAAGAGGATCTTTACAGTTACTAACCCCCCCAAGGGTTTTTCAATTTGGAATTTTTTAATTTCTTGCAGAGGAGTTCTTTTACCTCATCTCTCTTGGAAAATTTTTAATGGTTCTAAAGCCTCTTTTTGGGATGATTCTTGGAATGGTTTTTCTCCTCTCTCCTCTGTTAAGGATCTAGATCAAGCTAAGTCTTATCTTTCTTCAATTTGGGGTGATAGAGTAAGTGATTATCTTTCAATTACTAAAGAAGGATCTTTCTATAGTTCTACTTGGAAAGATTTTTCAACTTGTCCTATTCCTGAGAATCAGAAGCTTCTTCTTAAGCACATTTCAAGTAAAAGAAGGATTAGTTTTTTACCAAAAGAAGATGTTTTATTTTGGTCCTTCTCTAATAATGGTTCTTATTCTGTTAAGGATGGGTATAGATATCTTTCCTCTCTGGATTTTCCACTGGTTTCAGATTGGCCTCAGTCGTTGTGTTGGAATGTTGCTTGTCTTCAAAAAGTAGGGGCCTTCGCATGGTTAGCTTTAAAAAATAAAATTCTAACGGGTCAGAGATTGGCTAGGCTAGGGATTATGGATTCCTTCAGCTGTGTGTTTATTTCTTGTCCTTTTGCTTTTTCTTGTTGGTCATGGCTTCTCTCCAAACTTAGTTGGTCTTCTCCTCTTCCTAATTCTCTGTTGGATCTCTTCCGTAGCTGGCCTATCTTATTTAAAGGTTCTACTTTTGTTGCTATTTGGATTGTTGCGCCTTCTATTGTTATTTGGAACATTTGGCTTGAAAGGAATAGAAGGATCTTTAGAAAAGAACACAAGGATTTTAAGTTCATCTCCCTTCTTATTGAAAAATCCATCTCAGAGGTAGTTTTGAATTATATTAAATCTTTAAAGACTTCTAATCTTCATTTCACATCTTGGGATAATTCCATTTTGAAGAACTGGCCTTCTTTAGGTTCTTTTTCTATTTCAAATTCTTGTGCAATTTTACAGCAAGATAGAAGTTTAGTTAAATGGTTACCTCCCTCTGAAGATTTCATTAAATTCAATTTTGACGGGGCTTCTCGTGGCAATCCGGGTCCTTCTTCCATTGGAGGGGTTTTTAGAAATATGGAAGGTAAAATTATTAAAGCCTTTTTTGGAAAAATTCCTGATGGCACTAATAACCAAGCTGAGATCCTTGTTCTTGTCGAAGGTCTTAGATTAGCTATTGGTCTAAAGGTTTCTCGACTCCATATTGAGGGTGACTCATTAATAATTATCAACGCCTTGAAAAAGCATCATATTTTTAATTGGCACCTTGATTATCTTCTACAAGAGACTTGGCATCTTCTGGATGCGTTTGATAGTTTCATTATTTCGCATACTCTTAGAGAAGCTAATAAATTGGCTGATGCTATAGCTAACTTGGGTTTTGATTTAGAATCCTTGTTAGCCTATTTTGATGAGGATTTGGTTGGTAAACATCCGCATTTGGCAGACATAGTACAACTCGATTGTTTAAGATGTGCATCTTAATTCTCACTTGTGTGGTTAATTGTATGTGGCATTAAGAAGTTATTTCTTGGAGAAGTCATTATTTCCACATGCGCCAATCCTCTGTGTTTTGAAATGAGCTGTCCATTGATACATATCTTCTGTATGTATCTATGTCCTTTCTTTCTTACAATGCCAGCTCACAGCAAAGTTTTGGTTTTTTGATAATGTTGGTGTGTGTCTATCTTTCATCGCAGGTTTTTTCTACACTGAATCCAATAATAGTACTTCACTTCAGTCAGTTCACTACAGTTTGCTTGTGTCAAAAGGATTAGTAATTAATGGTTTTCATTATTAACACAGCTTTGTTATATTTATACTCATCCTTTGTGTTTTTCTCTAACCATTTGCTTTTAAGTTTTCTCGATGGAGATCCAATTGAATCGCAGGATTTTTTTCCCTGTGCAAAAATGGGAAACAACTTTCTTTGGTAGTGTTAATACAGAAGGTTTAGCTTCTGTGTTTGCCATTGACAATAAAGATTTGGAGGAAGCTGTCCGGGAGAAGGTTGGGAATGAATTACTGGATTCTCGTGCTCAGTCTCTCTACCCTTCTCAGTTACTTTCTATGTTCGCTTCTAATGTTATGGATCTGGTTCAAGACGGCTCTGTGGTAAGACAATTGATTTTAAAGTATGTTCATCATTTTTTGTACTCTGATATAGTGCTTCAAGATGCTTTTTAGAACTATGACTTGTTTAAGACGGATGCTCCAATTGGTGGTCTGTTTACAAAATGCAATATTCTTCACTCTCCTGCCCATAACTGTACTTTCAATGCTTTTGGTTCGGCTATTTGCCTTGAGAATGAGGATCTGTTAAGCATTCCTCTTCATGCACACATAACAGAATTGGGTGATCTTTTGGTGAATCAGGTGGAGGAGAAGTTTCATGCACTGTTGTTTTTAATCCAGTTTCATCCGCAAATTTCTCCTCCTCTAGGGTCACCAATAGAGCCAGATGCGGCAGAGGATAATGTTTTGATTCAAGATCTTAATGCTCCAGTTGCTGGTTGAGTTGTGCTGTCTTCATAAGTTTACTGGTTTTTGCTATGTGTAGTCAGTTCCAAAAGTATGGTTTTGTCCGGTGCAGCGTGGGTTTCTTGTTCCTCTCCAAACTGCTAAATCTTGAGGAATATTGTAGCTTTTTTGTAAAATTTCGGGGCTGAAAAGTTCAAATGTTGTATTTTCCCCCTTGTTTTTTGTAAAATTTAAACCCTTTGAGGGAATTTGTACAATTCGAGCTATAACCGGAGGTTTTCTTGCTAGCTCTTTCCTCTCAGAATGCTCTGTTGAACCAGCATTTGTAATTTTTATTAATTTAATATATATATATATATATATCGTGGCTTGCCACTTTTTGTTAAAAAATTAAATAATATAATTAGGGTTAAATTATTGTTTTAAATAGTCAATCATCAAATTTAATCCCTGATTATAGGGTGTTCTTCGAGTCTATAATAAAGAAAAATAAAACGACTACACTTTCCCCTTTTGAGAGTTGCTATATTAAGTAATATGTGGGATGTAATTATTATAAAATTATATTGGGAAGTGTTTTTTTAATTATTATTAAATGTTATAGTTTAGTTAAATTAATATGTATTTTTTAAATATATTATATTTAAAAGATGTGGAAAAATAGTAATATATATTATTTTTAAAAAACTAATATATATTGTCTAATTTTTATTTGTGTGACTAATTATTTAGTTGTGTTTTTACCCGATGATCAAATTAGTCATTTATTTAGTCATTTATAGTTGTGTTGCAGAAAAATAGTAGAATGACTAAAAGTTTTAGTCACGTGACTAAACGTTTTAGTCACGTAGTCATTTATTTGCCCAAATTCTACTAGTGAGACCTTGCCGAGTTGGACTTAGCATCTAGACATCTTCATGAACATCATATCCAAAATTTAGATCATTTGGATCAGTTTCTGGAAAGATATCGCTATCAAAAGATTGACTATTTTCTCAAAGCAGAGCATTCAGAGAGTCTCAGATAGATAACTAAAGGAGAAGACTTGTTGAGCACTTCCATGACTTGTGGAGCTAAAAGACACATCATTCAAGATACTTTGAGACATGGCTGACATTCCCTGAGATCCACACGCTATTCCATTCACTTGCGGAGGATTCCCATATGTTTAGGTCTGACCTATCCATGTACACACGTTACATCTCTTTCATTAGAGTTTGTAATCAGTTTGGCCGATGCAGAGGAATCTTGTGATTTGGAGATGATATATATTCATGTAATAGATGCTTAGGAAGTCAGTTAGGGATAGTGCATGATTAGAGATAGTTAGATAGTTCAAATTATTTCGTAAGGTGCTTCAAAGCTATATCTTGCACATGTGTTGTAACTGGAGAATCAGGCCTGCGAGCCTAATCTGTAAGCCCGCATGTTGCCGTCATGTTTGTATTTTGAATCTATGATACTGAATGACTAAATTTGCATTTGCATTCTATATTTGAGTTGCTTCCGTTGTGTTTACTCTTACTGCATGACCTGGACTGTTCACTTTGTGGACCCTCCTAACCGTGACTACACCAGGTTTCATGGTTGAGTAAGAAGTAGGATTTAGTGTCATTATCTACTGCAGAGGTAGAGTACATTGCAGTAGCATCTTTCTACACACAGGTCTTATGGATGAAGTAGACATTGAAGGATATCAAAGTATCATATGATGAACCTATTCCTATTTTGTGTGATAATACAAGTGTTATCAATATCTCAAAGAATCCGGTAATGCAAATTCAAGAATAAAACATATCTCTATCCGGTGTCACTTTCTAAGAGAGAAGGTTGTAGAGAATAAGGTGAAATTAGAGTATGTGCCTACTAAGGATCAAGTTATAGATATTTTTATAAAGGCTCTTCCTATAGATACCTTTGAGTATCTCCAACAGAAGTTAGGGGCTATTACCCCGCCTTCCTTCAATTAGATGCCAAAGTGTGTGCATCTGTCTGGGAAGTATTTCACGATACATTCTTGGTCTTGGACTGATGTTGAAGGCTACTTCTTAGGGGGAGTAGGCCTAGTGGTACTACTAGTTGGTGCAGTTCGATGGAGAATATTTTATGCCCCTAATGGGGAGAGTGCAGAAAAGTAAGTAGTGGAGAGAGAGCAGGTGCTTGTTGGTGTTGCAAGTGTTGCCCTTTGAAGTGTTGTTAAAGGGGGAGAGAAAAATAATTCAATATAGAAGAGGAAAGTGTGAAGTATGTAAGAAAGAGAGTTGGCTGAGATTGTTTCCCTTTTCCATTTATTTCAAAGGGGGAGAGAGTTAGAGTGGTTGAAAAACCATAGTGCAAGAAAGTTGGTCTAGAAAACACAGGGTGAGAGTGTGTACATAAGAGAATGAAGAACTCCTTAGGTAGGGGTATAAGAAGTCTATGAAGCAGAGGTAAAGAGTGTGAAGAGTAAGAGATACCCTAGTTAGGGGGAGTGTTGCTAGTTGTAGAATTGACAGTTTTTTAGAGAGTTGGTGTTTCCATCAATGACAAAGGGGGAGATTGTTGAAAGCTTGCTGGTATTGTCATTAATTTCAACCCCTAGCATTGGAGTTGTTGGAAGCTGGTGCTATCATTAGTGTTGTTATTGATGTCAATCTCTAGTGTATTCATGATGAGTAGTGTTTAAGGATGCTAAGAAGTGTTGCTAATGAAGATGGTTCACTTGGTTTCCAAGTGCTTTTGAGAAAATTTGAATGAAAGAGTGTGTAGTGTGACAGAGGTGTGTTCAATATTATGCTCTACATTTCTTCATGGGTGAAGAAATGCTTGTGTGGTTTGGAAGTGATGATCAAAAGTGTTCAGAGGTGTTATATCTAGAGTTTCAGGTTCTGGATCATGAGGCAGTGGAAGATGTGTTTGATAGAGTGCTTGTCTGTGAAGAAGGTTGTCTGGGAGAAATGAGATTGCTTTGCATTTCTCTGCATTGAGGTTTCTTGACTTGCAGATCTAGGAATATGCTTATAGTGTCTGTATCTACTTTCTCTTGGAGTCTCTAGTGTTGGGTCGCTCTACAAGTTTAGTTCTTTTGTTGGAATTCAAGTGGTAGTCCATCCTGATATGCAAAATGAAGGCATTATTTAGTTTAGATGGTTGAGGAAGTTCTGTAGAAGAGTCTGATGATTTTGGAATATTCAAGAGTATTGTCTGATGCTCTTGTGTGGTCTGCATTCACTTCTTTTCACCACAGAGGTGTCTAGTGCTGAACTATTTGGTGTTTGCACATTTGAAGTGCATATGTCTCTTTATGACTGACTTGAAGATGTTTTTCATTTTGTGGATGATATAAATGCAAGGTGAAGTTTGATTAGAAAATATACATAGTGTAAGATGCAAATATAATCAAGTGTGGTGTTTTGAGTGTGGGCATAAAATCTTATGACTTCTGGATGCAGTGAGCAGAAGGTGTCTACATATCAGTCTACTTGAAGTTACTGGAGGTAGTGAGCCAAAGGTTGTGGATGGCATAAGGTTGCGGTGGTGAAATTCTCCTATTGCTGTGAGATAGCGGATCTCTCTGTAATAGTCTTCTTCTATTTTTCTTTCTTCCAAATAGTGAGTCCTTCTAGTAGTGATCCTTTCTTCTTTTTTTGGGTAGTAAGCCCTTGGTAGTGAGCCTACTTGTATTTGGTGTTTCTATTCATATATATGTGAGCTAATCCTCACCATGGTTTTTCCCTTCTTGGGTTTTTCACGTAAATCTAGTGTTCTTATGTGTTTGGATGTATTTGCATTGTTGTTTCAAATGTTTACATTATGTTAATGCATAATAAGGGTTTAAAGATTAACAAGGGTTTGAAATTCAATGAGAGATAGAATGTTTTAATGTACAACTGATTCACCCCCCTCTTTTTTGTCCTATGCATCTAACAAATGGAAATGGGGCATGATTTTTGTAGATTTGATTATTTGTTTGCCTGTGTCTTCATGTTTTCATGATGCTACCATGGTGATAGTAAATAAGTTGACCAAGTTTGCCCATTTTTCACCCATTAAGGCATTTTATAGTGTTTTGTCTATGGCATGTATAACCTTTATGGAGGAAATTGTACACTTGCATGGAGTGCCTTGTAGATCATTTTAGATTGTGATCTCATTTTTACATTATTGTTGTGGACATTCTTTCAACATGCATTGGGTGCTTAACTTAATTTCAGCTCCGCCTATCACCCTGAAATAGATGGTCAGACAAAAAGGGTGAATCAGGTGCTATAGGATATGCTTGATATGCACGTTATGGACCACTAGTCTTGGTGGGAGGACTATTTGTATTTGGTAGAGTTTGTTAATAATAATGGGTAAACCATAGTTCTCTTAGTATGTCACCATTCCAAGCTTTGTATGGTTGTCTGTGTCATACTCTTTTGAGTTGGGACTGTAAGCACAAAAATCATGCACTGCCTCCACAAGGACCCCTATGATGATTCAAATCCTTGTCACGTACATGTAAGTGTGAAATAAAGTCCTTTAAGCAGTAGGCCTCTTGATGACGTGTCCTCTTTTGTTGTCTTGTGTTGTTTCTTCTTTGTCGATTTCCCTCTCTTCCCATTTGTGACGCTTTTTTGACACTTGTTGACTTGCATTTTCTAGCTTTTGACCTTGATCCTAAGCCTTGTGAGTGTCTTGTAGGTGAGTTTTCACCTCTCCCCTTTGTTTTTCATCTTGTACGCCTCCTAGAAGCCTTCTAGAGGTCTCCCAATCCATCTCCCATTGTTAGTTTTTAGTTCTGCCCAACCAATCCAAATCTCCCACTATTATTTCTAGATCTCCCCTAGGAGATCCTATAGACGCAAGTGAAGATTTGGATTCTTCCACATGACTGACCTGTTTCTCAATGCAAAACCCATCCTTTTCCTCTCTTCTGCCATCTCCCAACCTATTTTTTTGCATCTAATCCTGTCCAGGCCGGATCTCCCCCAGGTGACCCAGGGTTGCCCAGGGGCAACCCTGCCATTTTTGAAGCCGCATAAAAACTTGAGTTTCTCTCTCATTTTTGCTCCATGTTCACTCGTTTTTCTCTCTGTTTGCATAGTTTTTGATCCCTAATATAGAGTTAACTATTTCATGCACCCACACATGCCTAATTAACTCTATTTGATCTCAAATTAACTCTGTAATCAATCTCATGCATTCCCTCACCTCCATTTTCTCTTCAATGATAAGCTATCATTGCTTCATCACTCTCTAATCAGCTGAGTTTACTGGGTAATCAACCTTGTTAACTCCCCAATCTATTCTTGTTAACTCATCAATCAAATGAGTTAATTATTCAATCAATCCCTTCTTCTAAACCTATAAATACCCCCCTCCCTCAAGCACAAAGGGAGGCAAATTCATTGTGCACACAACTCTTGCCAATTTTGCTCTCCAACTTAGCATTGAAATGCTCTTATAGGACGAAGGTGCCTTTTGCTTTATTTGTTCATCCAAGCAATGCTATGCTACTTCATTCTATGCCATTGTGCTCAATCCAAGCTCACATTGAGCTCATACAAGCTTCATCACAGCTTCTTTTTGCTTCTTTGGGTCATTTTGTTGTCAAGAGGATCACCTGCTGCCACAAAAGGATTCGGGGTTGCCTATTAGAAGGATTACTGAGGGTAGTGGAGTCAACAAATCTTCATTTATTTGAGGTTCCTTCATTGTTTTTTCTTAATTCATAGTAATTAGAGAATCAAATTTGCTCTTGGGAATAGTAAAACATTACTTTTTCCTTGATAGTTAGATCTTGCATGTTAGATTAATCACTTTCATATTTCTAGATCTAGATTGTTAGAAGAAGCATTTTACGTTTTCTTTAGAATAGATTACATTGAAAACATTGAAAACCCAAAAAACATAGTTTAACTTTGTATCAGAAAAGTCATATAGGATTGCACACATATTTCCTTTTCATAGATTAGAAGCACTTTTATTTCCAAAATACTCTAAAAAATACCAAAAAGATGTTTTGCATATCATTTAGCTTGCATGCATATAGATACCCTAGAATAGACAAATTGGCAAACCCTCGATTCCATCATGAGGTAATCATAGTTGAACATTCCAAACAAACCCTTGATTTCATCACAAGGTAGAACACAAGTCAAACCCTAGGTCAAAACCCTAGATCTAGTTAACATTAGCAATTACACAAATTCCTCTATCCTGATTCACGAATGTGGTTAGGAGTGAGAGGAGAGTGGGTAAGGGCTATTCGTGATGAGATCAAGGAGATTCATCCACGACCACAACAACAAACATTTGTTCTACCACAAGGGGACCCATTTGTCCTCTTGTTGTTAGAAGAAACTAGACAATTGCAACTGCAACGAGAATTCCTTTGAACCATTGAAATAGCAGAAGCCATCAATGAAAACAATCATTTACCCACACAGAGGTGGAATCTAAGGAATCCAAATAGAAGAAGAGAAACTAGTGACCCTTTGGGTCATAGGGTTATCTCAACTACTACAACAATTGAACAAAACATACAACTAAGCACACAACAACAAAGGCCGCAGAACTTGTCGATCCCTCTCTGTGAAGTCCAGCTCTCTAATGAGCTAGACCCCCATCGTGTCTCACCTCCTCTCAACTAGCTAATTCCACATGAGTGAGAGTGACGTGGCAGATCACCCCGTGGCAAGGAGAGAAGGGTTTGTGTGTGTGCCAAAATCTGACCCGACAGCCCCAGGCAACCGGAGTCACGATTTTGAGCGTACATATTTTGGTGAACTTGACATGAAGTACATAATCTTTTGGTTTTTTAGTTTACATTTCCATTTCAAGAAATTTTAAAACATTTTCAAAATATTTTTATGCCTTTCTTCATAATAACTTTAGCCACTTCGACTTCCATCACTTACGCCATCATCCGTTCTATTTATTCTGTGGTGTCTATGGCACCCCTAAATATGACAAAACCTGACTTGAACCAAGGGAACATTCCCTCAAATGAACCAGGAACTCATTCCTTTGATAGGTATGTGTTGCCGCATCCTGATGTGCCAATCACCAATTGTTACAACTACGAAGATTATGACTATGAACAAGATCAAAGAGAATCTAGGCATTCTCTATCTTTTAACAATCCAACTTGGGAAAACAACCCGGCCATACCCAATGCACCACATAAAGATAGAAGGATAAGGCCAGAAATATGTCGACCAAAACAACCTTCCACAAGTACATTGAATACTCACCTTGATGAAGAGGTCAAAAGGTTAGAAAAGCATCTACAAGAAACCAAAGATGCTCAAGAGGCATTGAGGATTGCCTTACAAGAAGAACAAAAAGAAAATGTTGCACGAGAGGAAGTAGATCACTATGAAAATATTTGAAGAGAACATCCTAGAAATGAAGAAACCCCTAGAGCTACAACTCCTGCAGATTTAATCACAACTCTAGTGCAAAGAATCAGAATCCTGGAAGTAGAGCAAGCTGTTCCAGAAAGAAGACTTAAGTCTCATGAATAGGACCAGGGGGCATCTCAAAATCCCCCTACCTCAATTATTATTCGTGACATGCTAGTAATGACACTTGTTTGAACGGGAACCCTCCTATTCAGAACAATCCAACGAATCTGACAATGGGTTATCAAAACCCACCTACAGGGTTATTACTAACAACCCCGTAATCTCAAAGTGCCTTTTTAGGAATGTATCTCGAATATTTGAAAGAGCCTCTAGACCAAAATATAAGAAGTGTGCAACTACCTCGGCCATTGCCAGATCTTCCAAAGTTCAAGGGAGAAGGAAATCCAAATTCGTACATCAAAGCCTACACCGCGACCATAAGGGAACTCCTTCCTTAGGATGGGGTTGTCACAAATTTTTTGAAGGCATCATTTTGGATTGGTATTATCATCTCCTAGAGGTTTTGATCAATTCATTTAGACAATTAATTGGAGAGTTCGTCATGGCATTTGACATGAACAAACTCATTAAAACAGGGATCAGAGAATTCCTTATAATGAAACAAGAACCAAACGAATCTGTAGCACATTTCATCACCCGATGGAGGCAAGTCATATATTCTTTAGCCAGTGCTCTGAACATGGACCACTGAGAACTATGTGATCTCTTCTTACATGCCCTTAACAAAGACATGAGAGAGGACGTTCAAAAATTGCCATACAAGTCCTACGAAGAAGCATTGGAAAGTGCTTTAAGAATTAATCAAGCTGCCATCAATAGTGGTCAAAAAGTCTATGGTTCAAATGGAAAGCTAATAGAGGAAGACATAGGAAACAATACCTTTGTTGTTAATATCCTCAAAAATAATAGAAGTGCAACCACAGATCGGGTGACAGATCAACCCCCCATCAAAAAGATAAAAGATGATTACAATGGGAGGGATTACTATCCTCCTAATGTAAATGCCATAGATCGACTTAGAAACAATGGGTACTACCCTCGAGACAACTACCAAAGTTGGAATCACAACGGAAATGGGAAAGGAAATGACGGAAGATATGAGAGACCCCCATATGAGTTCAACCAATTTTGTTCTTTTCATAGAACAAGGGGCCATAGCACATAATCTTGTAGGGAATACAATAGATTCATAGCAAAACTTTAGGAAGACCAACAACGGTTGTTCATAGAAATGTTCTTAAAACCACAAGAGGTCACACCAGGTAACAAAGATACAAGACAAAATCAATCCCCCATAGCACCACAAAATGCAAATATGAGAATTTATCAGGACCCATTCCCCGCACACAAAGATACAAAAATGACAAATCAAAACAAAGCAACTTAGAATGGTGACCTCGAAGTCCCACCACAACTAGGACAAAAAGGAGAAACTAGGTTGATGGGATTGGTTGAGATTATGCATAATAGAGGAAGATCATGAGGAAGAAAATGAGCAAGTAGAAGCATACTACTGGAATTAGGCTAGACAACTGAGAGGGGGGGGTGAATCAATTGTCTTCACCATTTTAACCTTTTCCTTTTTAATCTTCTTTTAGAACTTACAAATAGATTAATGATATAAACATTAAAGCATGAAATAATAACACAAGTAGAAACACAATTAACACACTTGACACCAAGATTTTTAACATGGAAACTTGGTTAAGGGAAAACCACGGTGGGAGTTAACCCACAAGATTTGTACCCTGTTAAAAGTACTTGAAAATGGGAAGGCACTTGCCTTCGGGCGCACTGCCCAGAGCTCACTACTCAAAAGAGGCTCACTACCTACAAAGATTTATGTTTAATACAGAAAGATTTAACTGAGAAATAACATCTTCTTCATGCCTGGTTCAGTTTCATTGAATTCTCACAAAACTTCTGCTCTTCTCAAATACTTATTCAATATCACTTCATCCTTTACTATTCTTGTTCCTCTGCACCTTCTCTTCTCTACTTTGCCTCTGATCCTTTCTTAGGATTTGATTATTTCGCACAAGGAAAATTTTCCACAACTCAACTACACACTTTTATATGCTTCATCAACCTTGGAATAAACATCAAGGTCGGCACTACAAGCATCTGACTTAATGCAAATCACTAAGCTATCGGCCAAACATAACTGGGACTCAAATCTTCCTTGATCAACACGCCATGCTCCATATAATTTCTCTTAGATCATCCACAACACACTTGAATCATCTGGTCAGCCAAGACTGGGAAGACATCAACACCAAGGAAGAAATCTTCAATAACAAGCTCAAGCTTCAATGCAGACCTCCAACACAGCAATCACATGATCCAGAGACCTCTACAAGCACTTTGAATTTAACAAAGACATCGGCACTCCTCCAAATCATCAGAATCACTTGCATCTTCTTCCAGAACCTCAAGAACACTGTCTGCCATGACTGTCACACTAGAAAGATTGCTTGTGGACCTCTAAACCATGAACCACTTGAGTTGATGATACACACTGACTTCCCAAACATGCCACTAGAACTGCAGATCATGATATTTTAATGCAAAGCAATCCAGACCAATTTACTGTCACTCTGTCTCTTCTGAACATAGCAAAACCCAATTCAATTTAGATGGCCATATCTTCTTCAAATCTTCATGTGAACCTCTCAAAACATAACTAGAGCTAGTTCAGACAATCCTCTACACAACCATATGATCCGTATACATTGATCTTCATTAATTTTCTCAATATCCTCAACATTTTAGTCTTCTAAACAGACAACAGTTGACATCAATGGCAACAAGGATATGTTGACATCAATGACAACACCGATTAGGCACATATTTGCAACAATCTCCCCCTTTGTCATTGATGGCAACATATGATGTGAAAAACTGATTCAACATCAAGAAAAGAACTTCTCCCCTTTTCTCTTATCACTTCTGCAACTACTTTCTTCATTGCTCCCCCTTTCATCAACAACTGGTTTTTCACATGACTTCTCTCCCCCTTTGACATCAACGGCAAAGGGCACATATTTGCAATCTTTTCTTCCCCTTTTTGTTTCAGATTGATCTCAAAATTTGCATACTGACTACTCCCCCTGAGTAGTATCTCCTTAACATAAATTTGGATCACAAGATATGACTATGAATTCCATTGGACTAATGCACCCTAGTGCATCTTGGTTCTAATTAGGAGGGGTAATAACCCCTAACTTCTCTCTGAGATACTCAAAAGTATCCTTGGGTAGAGGCTTGGTGAAAATATCTGCAATATGATCCTTTGAAGAAACAAACTCCAATCTGCCTTCATTCTCATTTACCTTCTCTCTCAAAAAGTGAAACTTGATTGATATGTGCTTTGTCTTTGAATGCAACACTGGATTCTTTGAGATGCTTATTGCACTTGAATTATCACAGAAGATTGTGACAGGCTCCTTAAACACAATTCTGATGTCCTTCAACATTTGCTTCATCCATAGAACTTGAGTACAATTGTTTTCTGCTACTATATACTCTGCCTCTGCTGTAGAAAGGGCTATTGCCTCCTACTTTTTTCTCAACCAAGAAACTAATCTACTTCCCAAGAAGAATGCACCACCACTAGTACTTTTTCTATCATCCACATCTCCTGCCTCATCAGCATCTGTATATGCATGAAGAGTGAAGTCATTATCCTTTGGATAGTATAAGCCACAATCAAGTGTCCCTTTGAGATATTTGAAAATTCTCTTGATTGCTATAACATGGATTCTCTAGGCTCAGCTTGAAATCTAGAAACAAGTCCAACTGTATTCATGATATCAGGTCTGGTCTGAGTCAGATAGAACAATCCACCAATCATTGATCTATACCTTTTCTAATTTTCCTTAGGGGAATCATCATCTTTACTCATCTTACATCCAGTTACCATGGGTGTACCCACTAGCTTTGAATCTTCCATTTCAAAAAATTTCAACAATTCTCTCACATACTTAGATTGAGATATGAAGATACCTTTATCTAATTGAATGATCTATAGACCTAAGAAGAAATTCATTTCACCAAACATGGACATCTCAAACTTACTCTGCATCTGATTAGCAAATGTTTTGCACATACTCTCATTTCCACCAAAAATGATATCATCAACAAATACCTCAACAATTAGAATGTGCTCATGATTAATCTTGAAGTAAAGATTATTGTCAGCAGTGCCTTTGCTATATCCTAGCTTTAGCAGATACTTATCTAATCTTGCATACTAGGCTCTTGGGGCTTGTTTGAGTCCATACAATGCTTTCCTCAACCTGTAGACCATATCTCTCTAATCAGACAACTGAAATCCTTCTAGTTTCTCAATGTAGACTTCTTTTTCTAATTCTCCATTTAGGAATGCTGACTTGACATCCATCTGATAGACCTTGAAATCTTTATAAGCAGCAAATGCAAGAAATAATCTGACTGCCTCTATTCTTGCCACTGGAGCAAAAGTTTCTTCAAAATCAATTCCTTCCACTTGAGAATATCCTTTGCATACCACCCTTGCTTTGTTTCTTACAACTTCACCATCTTCATTTAGTTTATTCCGGAAGACCCATTTAGTTCCAATCACATTTCTGTCTTTAGGTCTAGGAACAATATCCCGAGTGTGATTTTTCTCAATTTGCATTAATTCTTCTTCCATGGCTTTTACCCAATTTTCATCATTGCAAGCTTCACTTACTGAATTTGGTTCAATCTTTGAAATCAAACAAATCTCCTCTTGATCTTCAACAATTCTTTTCCTAGTTCAAACACCTTTATATTTATCTCCTATGATCTGATCTTCAGGATGATTCAGTCTTACATACCTAGGAGTTTTGGGATTTATTTGAACCTCTGTTTCTTGAGCTTGTTCTTCAACATCTGTACTTTCCTCTTGAGTCACTAGGTTTTCCAAATCAATCTGAATCTAAGTCTAGGTTTGAACTTGTCTTCCTTGACTTTGAATTTCATCTTGATCATCTGATTCATATCTGCAAGACCTGGAATGTCCTTCTTTGCTCTCATCAACTCTAACATTTGCACTTTCAACAATCTTTTTCAATCTTTTGTTAAAGCACCGGTATGCCTTGCTTTGAGTAGAGTAACCCAAAAATATCCCTTCATCACTTCTTGCTTCAAACTTGCCTAGATCCTCATCTCTTTTGATATAGCATTTACTCCCAAAAACTATGAAATATTTCACAGTAGGAGGATGACCAAACCATAGTTCATAAGGGGTCTTACTAGAATTGCCTTTGATATGTACCCGGTGAAGAGTGTAGACAATAGTACTCACAACTTCTCTCCAATAGACTTGAGGAAAATTTTCTTCCATCATCATGGTCCTAGTAGCTTCTTGAATGGTCCGGTTCTTTCTTTCCACAACTCCATTTTGTTGAGGAGTCCTAGGAGCAGATAACTGTCTTTTTATTCCTTGCTTTTCACAGAATGAATCAAACTCACCAGAGGTAAACTCTCCACCTCTGTCGGATCTCAGACACTTTATCTTTACACCAATCTCATTCTCCAACATGACTTTGAATACTTTAAATTTATCAAGAGCTTCTGATTTTTCTTTCAGGAAGGTTACCCACATCATCTGGGAGTAATCATTAATCAACAACATAAAATATCTGTCTCCTTGCACACTCCTAACTCTAGCAGGACCATAAAGATCAGTATGCACAAGTTCCAACAATCCACTTGAAGAATGTTCTTTACTCTTGAATGAAGTTTTGTTTTGTTTACCTAATTGACATTCTCTACACATGCTATTATTAGGTTTAACAAGTCTTGGGAGATCTCTGACAGCCTGAGTGGAACTTATCTTGACAATGTTATCAAAATTCACATGAAACATTCTCCTATGCCAGAGCCCACTTTGATCAACCTAATAAATCAAGCAACTTTTACCAGAACTACTTAAATGAAAGATGTTACCTCTAGTCTGAGTACCAGATGCAAATTTAGTTCCGGAGCTTTCCAAAATTCTACATTTTCCATCCTTGAATCGAAGATCATAACCCTTGTCAACTAACTGTCCAACACTGAGAATATTATGCTTCAATCCTTCCACATATAGAACATCATTAGTGTTATTCTTACCATCAAAAGAGATGGATCCTCTGCCACAGATTCTACCAACTGAGTTGTCTCTAAATTTCACTGTAGTTAGGGTAAAATTACAAATCAGGGTAAATGTATAATCAACAAAGATAAAACCCTAACAATACACAATGAAGCACAAGACAACATGAAAATCAAAATAACAAATGTAAATGCAAACTGATCTCCATTGCTCTTCTCCACCTCGCATGAGCATGCAAGATTTTGAAGGATGATTGTTGGAGGAATGTTGGGTTCTCACTTCTGTAGCATAATGATGATATGAGGATGATAGATGAATGATGATAGATGAAGATGAATGTGATAGAATCAAGAGTGATTTTGACAGAATGAGGATACTAGAAGAATAGATGCTTCCCCCAAATGGCTTGTAGATGGCTTGATTTATAGGCTTGGCTTGGTTCAAATGGATGGCTAGGATCAATTAGGGCTTTAGATGAAATGGATGGATAGGATTAAGGTAGGTTTCCTTGCACATTAAGAAATTGTAGTCATTTGACATGTGGCAAGGGAAGATAAGGCTTAGGTGTGCTTGTGTAGATAAATATTAAAATTAGGTCCCATTAGTTGTGCATGTGAAAGATAAAAGTTGTACTACAACACATGATTAAGGGGAAATGGACAAATGTCAAGGTGAGATGAAAGGTCATGTGACTTAATTCAAATAAAATATTTGAATTAGTTGGGATATAGTTGGAAATTAATTAAATAAATAAAATTTATTTAATTAATTGGGTAGATGAATAGGATGGGATAAGATATGACGTGGAAATTAATTAAATAAATAAAATTTATTTAATTAATTGGGATGGGGATAGGATAAATGGGATTATGCATGTGAAATTAATTAAATAAATAAAATTTATTTAATTAATTAGCTAAGTAGGATGAGGATGGGATTGAATGGGATTTTAATTAAATAAATAAAATTTATTTAATTAATTGGCTAATGGATAAATGGGATTAAGAGTGGGATTTAGAATGGGATTAGGATAAAATGCTACATGATGTCTAAGATAATATTTTTGACAAGGTGTTGCAAGATATGGACAAATTTAGGTGTCTACATTTTGCCCCTCTTTGAGATGATGTTCAAGATGATAAGATTTATGATGAGTAACATCATTTCAAAGAAGCTAAGGTATGGATAGAAATTTATTTAATTAATTGGCTAATGGACAAATGGGATTAAGAGTGGGATTTAGAATGGGATTAGGATAAAATGCTACATGATGTCTAAGATAATGTTTTTGACAAGGTGTTGCAAGATATGGACAAATTTGGGCGTCTACATTTTGCCCCTCTTTGAGATGATGTTCAAGATGATAAGATTTATGATGAGTAACATCATTTCAAAGAAGCTAAGGTATGGATAGAGGAAAAGGGTAGGGTGATGGAATGAGATGATGGTGATGGAAAGATAGAATGATGATGTAATGATAGGATGAGGATGCCCCCTCGAGAGGATAGGCGGGTTGGACAGACACGAGTATGCTCTTGAAAAGAAATGGCTTGGATGCAAAAGAAAGATAAGGGGATAGGTAGAAGAAATGAAGGATGTGTTATGCTGCAATGGAAGGTGAGCAACCATGATGTTTGATATAGCACTAGACGTTATGCACCAAGGTATAAGGACTAGGGTGATGATGTGTCTTGTGCCCCAGCGTAATACAACCTTGTCTAACGCATGAGGAAGTAAACTTAGAGTATTAAAGTCCTAATGCACAAAAGGTATGATATGACCTTAGATGCAAAGGATAGTGCAGAAAGCTATTCCAACATACACAAGATATGAATATTAGCTGGAAAGTTATCAATGTGATGCAAATGCAAGATAAAAATGATAACACACACAAGCAAGCATGCACAAATGATTCAAAAACAAACAAGGTATTGCCCCTGTCAAGCTGTAAACCAATGATTAATTGATTGTTTTGTTGATGATAATGATAATAGTGTTGTCATTGCGGGGAAAGCTATATCCCTAGATCAACACAAGGTTGTTTGCTGAGTTGGTTGACTGGTTGGTTGATTGATTTGGCTTACAACAAGGCTAGGATCAAGACCATAGATTGCAATTGGATAACTTGGCTTGATTGATTAACTTGATTGGTATAGCTTTAAGGATAGGCTTGCATTTGGATCATTGTTTGGATTGATTTGATTGGATGAATAGATAATTAGATTGATGAAGGATCAATGAAAATGAATTAGAGTAAATTGAATTGATATGAATGGATGATTGGATTGAAGGATTGATGATATAGAAGATAGATGACATAAGAAATGATGAGAGGAGAAAGAGGAAAATCACCTGTGCCTGAATCTGGGCACTTCCTTCATACTCCAGACTGCCTACATACCCTGTATCCATGGGATCAAGGCACTTAACGATGGAAATGAGATGTAGTTTTGATTTGTGTTTTATTGATGATGCTGAAAATGGATTGATTAGGATTGATGAAATGTTGATGATGTGATGATATGTGGTGGATTGAGCTACTTTTGATTTGTTGAAGTGATTGGATTTGTTCTGATGGTTGGCTTGATGTGCTTTGGTTGATTTGCTTTGGTGTTGATGTTGATGATTGATAGGATTTGTTTTGATGGTTGGCTTGATGTTCTTTGGTTGTGATGTTTGTTGTTGATGGTGATGATTGATAGGATTTGGTTTGATGGTTAGCTTTATGTGCTTTGGTTGTGATGTTTGTTGTTGCTGGGTCGATTGTTTTGATGATTCGATTGTTTTGAATGATGATAGTGATGGTGTGATGATTGGAGTGTCCACTCAATATAAGCATAAGCAAGTGTTCTCAGTATGCTCAAAGGATGCAAAACAAGCAAGGTATTGCCCTTGACAAGTCATAAACCAATGATTGATTGTTTGATTGTTTTGATAATAGTGTTGTCATTGCGGGGAAAGCTATATCCCTAGATCAACACAAGGATGTGGGAATGCTATATCCCATTGATGATGATTGATTTGGCTCATGAAAAGATTAGGATCAAAACTTGTTGATTTGATTGGATAATGTTCCTTGATTAATTAGCTTGCTTGATATGGATTAGTGTGACTTGGATTTAAGATCATTGCTTAGATTGATTGGATTGATATGATTAGAAGAAGTGATTGATTGAAATGAATGAATGTTATTGATAAGAAGAATTGATGATGATGATTTGATTTTGATTGAATGTTGATGGAGTGGATTGTTTTGGATGATGTGATTGATTTTATTACTTGGATTTTTCGTTGGATATTTTATTTTTTTAATTTTTTTGAAATATTTTGATTTTTTTGTATTTTTGGGGAATATTTTGATTTTTTTGGATTTTTGAAATGTTTTGGAAAATGCCATTGGATGTACAATTTGAGTAGCCTTTGTGCTTGATACCAATGACAAGGGAAGACCAAGTCTAGGTGCAAGGATGGATGTAGGATAGATGGACAAAAGGATGAGTGATAGTAAATGGGATGGAAGGCTTATGAGAGTTGGCTGGGAATAAAAAGGATAGGCCGTGGAATGGAAAGCTCATGATAAATGGATGGGGAAAAGCTATAAGATGGAAAGCTCATGATAAGGGTATGCCATAGTGGATGGATCATAAGGGAGCTAGGATGTGATCTTCAAAGGCTATGTTGCATAGGAATAACATGTCCCATTCTAGGTGGTAATGCTTAGGATTTTTACATGACAAAGTTCATGACCAAGGGATGACATGATTGGATTTTACATGATGCTTATGGCGATAGGATAACATGATGGATTGGTTTAAATAGGATGGATAAATGGTCAATGGATAGGACTTGGTTTAGAAAGAAGGTATGTCAAGAAATATCCAAACATGTTTCAACATTTTGCCCCTATGTCTTCATCAAAATCAAAAAGGTGGAAGGATGGGTAAATGGGTTCAGTAGGATAGGCATGTTTATGTAATGGCTAAGAATGGTAGGACATGATAGGATGGAAAATGATATAATGGGATAGATAGTTTGGAAATGGATAGGCTGGATGAGACAATGTGCCCCCAAGTGTAAGTGACATAGAAGATCAACCTACACATGACGCCTATTTGCCAGGTTTTCATCATGGTATTTATCCAAGGCGCCTGTTTACCAGGTTTTCACCATTGGATGAAGGGATTTCTCTTTACTTTTTAATTTTAAATTTTTTTTTGGGATGACAATTACACATGGCGCCTGTTTGCCAGGTTTTCACCATGGTAATGGATAGGAGGGACTCAATTGGCTAGTGCTATGAGAGGTGATAGTGTCCCATTAGAGATGGGTGATGTCTTCGCAGTGACCATGTCATTATGCTCATCGATGTTGATAAGGGATTGCGTGGATGGAAGATGGATTAGGTAGATAGTGGATGATGAAATGGAGTATGAAAGGTTCATGCAAGGATAGATGGATGGAGATAGTGGATTATGATGTGGATTATGTCAGACTTAGGATGAAAGGCTTATGCAAAAGCATGGACCATAGGAAGGTGATGGGGAAGATATGTAGGATAATGGATGAGGGATGGGGAGATGGAGGTATGTGTGAATGTTTTGGAATGGAAGGGAATCATGACCAACGGTTGCACACACCGTGTTAAACATTGAATCTTTTGATGAGATGGAGGTGTAGGAAGCAATGGAGATGTTTGCTTAGGAGATGCTTGATGAAGTGATTTAGGAAGCCACATAAATTTAGTATTTTTAGTGCTGTTGTTTTGCTTGTGGGTTTTTTGAAGGGAATGGAAGTTTTGGATGGAAGTAGGCTTTTGGATGGATATAGGTGGTTGGGATTCTTGAGAGGTGGATAAGGATGCCTCATTTGACTTGCTAGCTATTTGCTTAGGATCCCAAACCATTTTGCTTTTGGGGCTTTGCATTTGGAGGTAAGGGTTTAGATGGCTGCTTAGATGAACTTTTCTTAGAAGATGGATGATTTAGAGACTTTTCACATTGATGCCCTAAGGTATGAAGAGCTTTAGGATTTTTGGCAGGATTTTTAACTTTATAGTTAGAGGCATCAAAATTTTTTCTTTTGAATCCCAGGGGGTAGGTGGAGTGGATGGAATGATTGGAAGCTTTATGCTTAGGCGATGTGTGCATTTGTTGTTCATGATTAGGGATGTAAGGATACTTATGAATGATAGGTTTGTTAGGTGTTGGAAGCAATGGTGGCAAGGTGGATGGAGGGATATTTGGAGTTGGTAAAAGTGGAGGCAAAGTGGATGGCAGAAGGTGTACGGTCACATGCTTTTGACATTTATAGGATGATGGAGGTGGAATGGCAACATATGTTTTGGGAACATGATGTGGTTTGTGATGGAAAGTGGACTTAGGATGGATGGAGGAATTACCAACATCTTTAGCTTGTTTACCTTGGGGTGTGTATCCAAGGCCATATGAGCATGGAGGAATCTTGACATGGTTTGGCTCCAAAATACCTTGTTCATAAAGGCCTAGGCATTTACCTTGGTAGTTCATGTTTTGGAGGATGCAATGGACAATGGGACTAGGTGTGGTTTGAACACTAGACTTGAGTTCATTATTGGATGGAAAAGGTGAAGTGGATAGAGGTTGTTTTTGTCCTAAGGAAGAACATTCATGGACAAAGTTGGTAAGACCACTAGGACATGATAGTGGATTTGAAGTGGAATTGATGGTGGATGTGGAAGGAGGATCATTAGGATCTTGATTAGCATTGTGTTCACTAAGATCCATGTTATTTGTTTGACCTTTTATGCTTACTTGGGGGACAAGTGTCTCATCATGACAAGTGGATGTTTTCTCATTATGGATAGGGATAGATGGTGGATGACTAGGAGCAATTTGGATATCTTGCTCATGGATTATAGGATTATGGATAGGATCAAGGTGCTCATGGATAAATTCTTCATAGGTATCATCTTGATCATAAAGGAGGTAAATGTTATGGATGGGTTGAATTTGGATAGCTTGCTCATGAATGGTTGTTGGGAGATGTATAGGATCAAGTGGCTCATGGATAGGTTCATTATTATGGCTATCATCTTGATCATGGAAAAGATACATGTTATGGATGGGTTGCATAAAAGTGATTTGATCTTGAGTTGGACTAGGGCTTAATGTTTCCACACGCTTAGGATTAAACCTTTGACATACCTCTTGGGTTGCTTGAATGGAAGTAGATGACTCTTGGATAGACTCTTGGTCAACAACATGAGAACATGATGACTCTTGACTTGGATTAATGATAGAAGGTTCGTAAATTGGCTTGATGGCTTGTAGGTCACATGATGGGCTTGAAGGGCTAGGCATGGTGTAGGACTCTTGAATAGATGTTTGACATGGGGATAAGTAGTTCCTTGCTAATAGCCAATGGATCACATCCTTTGCAAGTGTATGGGTATAAGGACAATATAGGGGATGGATGATAAGGGTGGATAGGGTTGGAAGCTTAGGATTATGATTAGGTTGAGGGATAATTGGATTGGATGGATTAGGATTAGAGGGGGTTGACACATGGGATTTGAATGATGTGGCATGATTTCCCATTGTAGGTGGGTACACCTTGTAAACAATTGGGACAAATATTGGGCATTTATTTGTATTATGGCCTTTGGTCCTATGGTATGCACAATAATCATGTTGATCATATGGACTTTCTTCACATGGTTTGACTTCAGGAAGTTCAATGAGTTTTGCTTCAAGCATCCTTTGTAAAACTATCTTAGCCGCATCCTTTGGTGAATGATTAAAATGACATGGTGATGAAGGTAATGGAGGGCTTGGTGGTTTGGAAGGTAGAGGGATTAATGGACTACGAACAGGATTACATGGTCGTGTTGGGATATGACTTGTTGGCTCATGTGTTGGCATGTGATTGGATGGTGGAGGCCACTCTAGATTGGTATCTCCCTTGTCAAAGGTAATTAAGTCTTGCATAGGATAACTTGGACTCATTAGATTTGTGTACAAGGGGCCACTTGGACTTGCATGTGCTTCTTGTTGTAAAGGTGGACTTAGGCTCACTTGTGTTTGTTGTGGAGGCCATTGATAGTCTTGGTGGTTAGGTGAAATGGTGGGATATGTAGATAAAAGGTCTTGGGGTTGGTATGAAGTTGAGGGCATTTGATCTTGTTGCGAAGGTGGATTTGGGCTTACACGTTCTTGTGATGTGGGTGGATATGTTGATGTGGCATTGACATGATAGGTGGATGAATTAGGTTGGTATGAAGTTGAAGATGATGACATGTAAGGTTGATGTGGAATTTGTTGAGGTTGGGATGGTGTTTAGACTTGTTGTGATATGATTTGTTGTTGATGTTGGTAAATGTGTTGATGTGATAATGATGGAGGGGTTGCATAGAATAATGATTGTTGTGATATGGATTGATATGGATAAGGGTTGTGATAGGTTGATAAAGGGTTGATATGACATGTGGATGGATTTGGTTGATATGGAATGGATGGGGATTTTGGGCTTGTCTCATCCTCATCAATAAAGAGATAGCCTCCTCGAAGTATAAACTTGGTCTTAGGAGGAGAGGCTCCTTTAATTGTGATCTTGGGCTTTGGATTGTCTTCATGACTTGGATTAGGAGGATAGCCACCTTTAATTGTGACCCTGGGTCTTGCATTGCCTTCATGATTTGGATTAGGAATAGGGGCTCCTCTAATTGTGACCTTAGGTCTTGGTTTATCTTCATGATTTGGATTAGGAGGGGGGACTCCTCTAATTGTGATCTTGGGCTTTGGTTTTATTTCATTGTTTGAATTAGAGGGGTAGCCTCCTTGAATTGTGATTATAGGCTTAGGTCTTGTCTCATGATTATAAGGATAACCCCCTTGAATTGTCACCTTAGGCTTGGGATTTGTCTCATGATTAGAGGGATAGCCCCCTTGAATGATTACGACCATCTTGACAAGTGTTGACTAGGACTAGGTTGATGATGATGTGGAGATGATTTGGAATGAGTATGGATGTGACTAGGATATGTTTAGAATAAAATTGATTTGGGTATGATTAGGATAATATGTGGAATGACAAAATTGGGTGATGTGGATGAAATGTAGGATGAATTGTTTATGTATTTGGTGTTTATAGCTTGATTTGGCAATGTTCAAACAAATAATTATGCATATACACACATGAATCACTCACGCAAGACACATAAGCAATTTTAACTTTGAAAATGAAATGTGATGATTAAGAAAGCACACATGGAAGACACATCAACAAGCCTAATGTCTAGTCAGGTGGGTATAGCCAATTAGGTCTTAGGCTAGATTGCACAAGGTTGACTAAGGAATTGAAAGTGAAATCCTGCCACACAGTCGGGAGAAAGGGGTAACCCACCCTTCACCTTCACTTCCCAAAGGTATAAAGTTCTTTGGGGCTTAGCCAAGAGTGACAAGATTTACAACTCCCAATGAGGATGTCTTTCGATTCAACCTCGGTTGAGGTCGTCCCTTGGAGTGGTGTGTCTCCAAGCAAGCCTCCTAGATAGGGTTTTACAAAAGCAAACCAAGTGAGCTATCACTTGATTCACACTCGCAGTTGTTAATTGACCCTTCAGAAATAAAATGTGTGGAAGACAATTCAAGCACTTGTTCTTTTTAAAGCCCAAATCTAAATGTGATGAAAGACAATGGTTCATTTTAGCCCAATTTTTTTGATGTGAATTTGCAAACAATTGTTCATTTTATGCCCAAATCGAAATGTGTTTGCAAACAAGATTGATTGAAATGAAAAAATGAAAGATAGAAATGAATGCACTTGGATTATTTTCAGTTTCCAAGCTGTTGTATATGATTGATATTGTTGCTTCTAAAGCTCCTTATGATCACCTACAACATTAAAAAAATGATATTATAATGCAGGCATAAATTGTAATTTTAGATACATAGCCGAATTAGATTTGATTATTTCAAGATATTTGTGGTTTTAAAATTAAAAAATCAAAGAAGAGACCCCTATTGATTTTTAGAGAGCTTTCTGAAAATATAAAGAAATCAGAAAAATTCCCTATTTTGCGCCCAGAAATGCAGATTTATGGAAAAGGTACAGTCAGCAAAGATCTAATTTTTTCGCACTGTAAACGACCTCCAAATTAAATCTGTAAAACATAGACCCCCATTAGAATTTCGAGGGCTTTCCAAAAATGTAAACATTTCTGAAAAATTCACTGATTTGCGCCCAAAATTGTGATTTTATGAAAAAAATAAAAATATGATAACTCCTACAAAAATCGCGATAAACCCGAAATGTTTCTGCTATAGCTTCCTTATATCATGGACAAACTTCCATAAAAATCTTGTAGAAAAATTCATAGGTGTTTGGAAGATATGATGAAGTCTTTAAAACCTAGGGTTTTGTCTAAAAAAAATAGCAGATCTGCAACAAAAAGTTAATTAAATCTGCAAAACTTGACAATGGGGGTTAGATAAATGCAAATTTTTACTATAAAAACCTGCAAAAAAGATCAAGCGAAGTGAGTCCCACCGGGCGTGCCAAATGTAGTTAGGGTAAAATTGTAAATCAGGGCAAATGAATAAACAACAATGATCAAACCCTAGCAATGCACAATGAAGCACAAGACAACATGAAAATCAAAATAATAAATGTAAATGCAAACTGATCTCCACGCTATGCTCAATTTATCTCCATTGCTCTTCTCCACCTCGCATGAGCATGCAAGATTTTGAAGGATGATTGTTGGAGGAATGTTGGGTGCTCACTTCTGCAACATAAGAATGATATGAGGATGATTTGGATAGCAAGATTTAAGAGTGATTTTGGCAGAATGAGGATACTTGATGGTTTGATTTATAGGCTTGGCTTGGTTCAAATGGATGGCTAGGATCAATTAGGGCTTTAGATGAAATGGATGGATAGGATTAAGTTAGGTTTCCTTGCACATTAAGAAATTGTAGTCATTTGACATGTGGCAAGGGAAGATAAGGCTTAGGTGTGCTTGTGTAGATAAATACTAAAATTAGGTCCCATTAGTTGTGCATGTGAAAGATAAAAGTTGTACTACAATACAAGACAACATGAAAATCAAAATAACAAATGTAAATGCAAACCAATCTCCATGCTATGCTCGATTTATCTCCATTGCTCTTCTCCACCTCGCATGAGCATGCAAGATTTTGAAGGATGATTGTTGGAGGAATGTTGGGTTCTCACTTCTGCAGCATAACGATGATATGAGGATGATAGATGAATGACGATAGATGGAGATGAATGTGATAGAATCAAGAGTGATTTTGACAGAATGAGGATACTAGAAGAATAGATATTTCCCCCAAATGGCTTGATTTATAAGCTTGGCTTAGTTCAAATGGATGGCTAGGATCAATTAGGGCTTTAGATGAAATGGATGGATAGGATTAAGTTAGTTTCCTTGCACATTAAGAAATTGTAGTCATTCGACATGTGGCAATAAGGTTTAGGTGTGCTTGTGTAGATAAATACTAAAATTAGGTCCCATTAGTTGTGCATGTGAAAGATAAAAGTTGTACTACAACACATGATTAAGGGAAAATGGACAAATGTCAAGGTGAGATGAAAGGTCATGTGACTTAATTCAAATAAAATATTTGAATTAGTTGGGATATAGTTGGAAATTAATTAAATAAATAAAATTTATTTAATTAATTGGGTAGATGAATAGGATGGGATAAGATATGATGTGGAAATTAATTAAATAAATAAAATTTATTTAATTAATTGGGACAGGGATAGGATAAATGGGATTATGCATGTGAAATTAATTAAATAAATGAAATTTATTTAATTAATTAGCTAAGTATGATGAGGATGGGATTGAATGAGATTTTAATTAAATAAATAAAATTTATTTAATTAATTAGCTAATGGATAAATGGGATTAAGAGTGGGATTTAGAATAGGATTAGGATAAAATGCTACATGATGTCTAAGATAATGTTTTTGACAAGGTGTTGCAAGATATGGACAAATTTAGGTGTCTACATTTTGCCCCTCTTTGAGATGATGTTCAAGATGATAAGATTTATGATGAGTAACATCATTTCAAAGAAGCTAAGGTATGGATAGAAATTTATTTAATTAATTGGCTAATGGATAAATGGGATTAAGAGTGGGATTTAGAATGGGATTAGGATAAAATGCTACATGGTGTCTAAGATAATATTTTTGACAAGGTGTTGCAAGATATGGACAAATTTGGGTGTCTACATTCACAATTCAATCTTTATATTTTTCAAAGCTTACAAATTTACTTTTATCACCAGTCATATGATGAGAACATCCATTGTTAATTACCCATTCATCTTTTTCTATAACCTCAGCAACCAAGGCACTTTCCACGTTTGCACAACTAGTAGATTCAGTAGGTACAAGATCTTCTTCTTTGATAGAAATGAATACCTAATCATTTTCAGTAGAACCCCCATGATCAGATTCATCATCTGTGACTCCTTCACCAACTTCTTGGACATAGTAGCATTTCTTTTGAACTCTAGGTTTGTTAGGGTTTGGCCTTGAACCCCTCTCCAGACATCTTGAGGCAAAATGACCAATCTTATTACAAGCAAAACATTTGAATGGCAACTTTCCTTCATACTTACTGGATCCCCTTGGCAATCTTTTGGCAAAAAGGGCTTCAAGTTCATTGAACTTAGTTTCATCATCTTCAAGATCCTTCCTTGTCCTGTCGAATCTGTTTGATCTTCTTGAAGAGCTTTCACCTGGATCATATCTTTGTTTTCCATGAATACTGGCCTTAAATGTAGATTTAGACTTAGGAAGAGAATTACCAAACTCACTTATTTCAAATGCTGAAAGTTTACCAACAAACCGATCCCTTGTAATAGTTGTCACAATTCTGATCTCTTCAATGGTAGTAACTATGAATGGGAAAATCGAATTTGATCAATAAAGAACAATAAAACCCAAATACAACAATGAAATATGAAGGAAGAAGGATAAATAATCACAAAGAGATACTTACAACCTTTACCTTTCAACTTCCATTGCTCGCCTATTCTTTCTTGATCTTGAATGATGAAGATTGGCCCTCAGGGAGCTTGCTTCCTTGCTTTGATTCCTCAAGATGACAAGGAGAAATGGCTATGATACTTGTTGTGTTGAAGATGAGTTTCAAACACAAGGATAATGGATGATATGAGAATGGCTAGAATGTGGAGGTTTGAGAAGAATGTGGGCATGATAAGGATGCCAGAAGAAGATTTCTAGAAGAAGTTGGACATGGTAAGGATACCTGAAAGAAGTCCCCCCTAATTGCTTAGAGAGGAGTCTTATTTATAGATTTTTTGAAAAGGCAATGGAGGGTGAGGATCAAAAGATGAGATCAATAGCTCTCATTTTTTTGTGAATCTTTAATTCATAATGGATGAATTAAAAATTCTTTTTTTGAGAAGAGTGGGTTATGACAATTGAATTAAGAATTCAATAGTGGAGGATAGTGGGTTATGACAATTGAATTAAGAATTCAATAGTGGAGGATAGTGGGGAACAATTGAATTAAAAATTCAATTGGTGGAGTATAGTGGGGAACAATTGAATTAAGAATTCAATAGTGGAGGATAGTGGGTTATGACAATTGAATTAAGAATTCAATAGTGGAGGATAGTGGGGAACAATTGAATTAAGAATTCAATAGTGGATGATAGTGGAGGACAATTGAATTAAGAATTCAATTTTGGATAATAGAGGATATTAGCTAATTAAATATTAAGAATATTTAATTATATGTGCAACATGGTGAGGTGGAGGAGATGAGGTGGAAAGATGAGGTGGATTGATGAAGTGGATTTTGTGAGGTGGATTTAGGATTTGAGACATTAGAAGAATTTAGGGATTTTAATTAAATAAAATGATTTTATTTAATTGTAGGATAATGAACCAATCAAATAAACCTATAATATTTATTTAATTGATAGAAGAAAATGTGAATTAAGATAAATATTAGAATATTTACTTAATTCAACCTAAGCCAATTTTAGGTGTCTACATTTTGCCCCTCTTTGAAGCAATGTGTTTTATCACGTTGTTTCAAAGAATAAATAGTCTGATAATTATACATGCCCTAGTTTGCCCTGGTACAGGTTATGATGATAGGATGCCCCCTTAGGAGATTGGACGGGGAGAAGGCGGCAGGCGTGAGACGGACAATCTCATGATAAGATATGTTGACAGGAGATGACATGGTTGAATGCAGAAGAAAGGGATGAATGATATGGAATGCAAGATAAAATGATAACACACACAAGCAAGGAAGCAAGTATGCACAAATGATACAAGCACAAACAAGGTATTGCCCCTGTCGAGCGGTAAACCAATGAGATGGATCGATGATGTCTGGTCTCAGGAATGAAATATGTCGTATAAGACTTCGGGTCTAGTTTTGACAATATAACATCCTGTCGAAGACATTTGATACGATAGTGTTGTTATGGCGGGGAACAAAATATCCCTAGACCAACATGACAGGTGTGTTGTCATGGTAGGGAATGATGGATCCCTAGAGCAACATGAAGGATAGTGTTTGGTTTCAGGAAACGAAGCATGTCATGTAAGATGCGTGTGTTGGTCTGATTTCAACAATGCAACATCCTGTATAAGACAATTGATTGATTAATTGATCGAGTTGGTTTATGACCGGACAAGGATCAAGACCATTGATTGTGATTGGATCATTTGACAAGATTGATTTGACTTGATTGGCATGGATTAAGGATAGACTTGCAATTGGATACGGTATGGATATGGATATGGGTACGAATATGAACTGCAGTTGGATATGGTATGGATATGGATATGGATATTTGTCACCTTGATATAGCAAGTATTCTGAAGCGCTTTCGTCATTGGGCTTTATTATGTTGTAAGAAAATACAAGCATCTAGGTATAATTAAACCGAGATGACCTGAGGATTACTTACATGGATTTTGATTTTAGTAAGTTAATACAAGCATCTAGTCAAAGTTGAATCTAGATGACCTAAGTACTTCTTGCATTTTTCAACAGACAAGGATTGCCCCTTTTCATGTTTAGATCTCGGAGTCCTCGATGATCTTTTACCGATCATGTCGTTAGAAAAGAGTCGTCACATTACTAAAGTTTAATCCACAAGCAGCAGACAAGGAAAATAATCATGCCCCCATCATAGCATCTCTAGCTTTTGGCATCCTCGAGTAGCATAGAAAGGCATGATAGCATAAATCAAGACTCTATAAGTTAATCTAACCAATCACAAAACATTCTTGCATTTAGATGTGTTTGTTTCATGCCATAATTGAGATAGAATTAGCTTGAGTGTTTCAGTATGGTGCATTGCTTAGCCTTGGACAGGTTGAAGTTTTGCGTCATGATTTTTGTTGTTTTGGGAAGCGTGCTTTGTTGCTCTTGTTTGTCTAGCAGAAGGTATCACAATCCTTATTGGTGGGACGAACCCTAAGGGACTGACCTAGTGCCTCGGGGGCTCATTGCTAAATGGCCTTGCCTATGTGACGGCGTAGAGGCAGCATAGTTCGGGGTAAACCCTAAAGGACCTAAGACCTAGGTGATAGGAAGTGGAGCGGACTCAGCCAGACAAAAGAATTAGACATGGGACAGATGGGAAAGTGGAGATGGACTCAGATATGGAACAAATAATACTAATGAGAAGGAAGCACCATTGATAGGTAGATGTATGGGTGAATGGAATAGGTAGGTAGAAGGAAACAAGGATGTTGACTCTACACATAGCGCCTATTTGCCAGGTTTTCACTATGGTACTTATCCAAGGCGCCCGTTTGCCAGGTTTTCACCAGAGGATGGATTTTTTTGTTGTTTTTTGTGTTTTTTGCTTTTTTTTTTGGGAATATTCTGAGGATCAGGCATAGAACTTTTTGAGATGAACACTATTAAGTGGCTCATCTAGAGGAATGCCATCAGGTGTAGCTAAAGTATAAGCTCCTGATCCATATGTTGCTGTCACAATAAAGGGACCTAACCAGTTAGGCTCAAACTTGCCCTTCTTCTCGCGGTCTGCTTGATTTCTCTGATTCTCTTTAAGTACAAGATCGCCAACTTGAAACCGTCTTTCTTTGACCTTTTTGTTATAATTACGCCGTAGGTAGTTTTGATAGACATGGAGATGATTGAGAACGGCAAGGCGTCTTTCATCTAGTAATTCTAGCTCTGCTAATTTGGAAGTACGATACTCCTCTCCATTTATCAAGTCTTGCATGGATACTCTGAGAGATGGGATCTCGACCTCTATAGGTAGGATGGCTTCAAAGCCATAGACCAAAGCGTATGGTGTGGCACTAGTGGGTGTTCAGATATTAGTGCAGTAGGCCCATAGGGCGGGGTTGAGTTGCAAGTGCCAATCACGACCAGCTTCATTGACCATTTTTTTGAGGATTTTGAGAATGGTTTTATTGGAAGCCTCAGTTTGGCTGTTACTTTGCGGATGGTAGGGAGTTGAGAAACGATGTTGGATATTGTATTGTGTGCATAAGGCACGGACATCTTGATTCTTGAATGGTCTCCCATTATCAGTGACAATGGCTTGGGGGATACCATACCGACAAATGAGGTAGTTAAGGATAAACTTGGCTATTTGCTTACCAGTGATATAGGTCATGGGAATGGCTTCAACCCACTTCGTGAAATACTCAGTGGCGGTAATGATAAACTTGTGGCCATTGGAAGAGGAGGGGTGGATTTGTCCTATGAGGTTGAGACCCCATTGAGAAAAAGGCCATGGAGTTGTCATAGGTTGTAGTTCATGAGCTGGTGCATGAATCAAATCTCCATGTTGCTGACATTGTAGACACTTCTTGGCAAACCGTGCAGCATCTTGTTCTATTGTTGGCTAGTAATAACTTGTTCTGAGTATCTTCTTAGCAAGATTAGGATCGGTAGAATGTGCGCCATAGACACCTTCGTGTATGTCTCGTAAGGTAGCTTTAGCTTCTTCTACGTTAAGACATCGTAAAAGGATACCATCGAGACTTCGGCGATATAGTGTATCACCTAGAATGGTGTAGCGGGAGGATCGACAGATAAAGGTTTTGCGTTGGGTGGAGGAAAGGTCAGAGGGAAAGGTATTGTGCTTAAGGTATTCGTAAATATCTTCCTACCATGGGGAATTGGGACCAACAAGTTCGCAGATGATTTCAGTAACTAGAATGTCGACGGCTGGAATCAACAATTGCTCGATCAAGAATTCGCATTTTTGTGTATTTGTAGGCATATCAATCATTGATCCTACAGATGCCATAGAATCTGCAGCTTTGTTATGCTCTTTGGAATTTGCTCAAATGTGATGCTAGAGAAGTGTGATTTGTAGGCATCCACTAGTTGCTTGTAGGGGACCAACTTTTCATCCTTTGTTTGGTACTCATCTGTGACTTGGCGAATGACTAGTTGTGAATCTCCATACACTTGTAATTCTGTGATGTCCCATTGAACTGCTGTATTGAGACCTATGAGGAGTGCTTCATACTCGGCAATGTTGTTGGTGCAAGGGAATGCAAGCCGATATGACTTAGGAATATAGTCATTTTGAGTTGTGATAAATAGGATGCTGGCCCCTGATCCATGTTGTGTATAGGAACCATCAAAGTACAACTTCCACATTATGGAGTTGGAAAGAGTGAATAGATTCTCATCCAGAAAGTCTGCTACCATAGGGTGTGTATCTGTCATGGGTGCTTCTGCTAATTGATCTGCTAGGGCTTGTCCCTTGATTGCTTTACAATCCACATACTCAATGTTGAACTCACTCAGGATCATGATCCATTTAGCTAATCTGCCTATGAGAGCCGCTTTTGCTAGTAGATACTTCAAAGGATCAATTTTGGCTATAAGCTTTGTGTGTTGGTTGAGCATGTAATGCTGCAGCTTTTGGGAAGTGAACACTACTGCTAAACAAGCTCTTTCCATTGGTGAATAATTAAGTTCATATCCCACCAAGGTTCGACTGATATAATAGATTGCATGCTCTTTTCCTAACTCATGTTGTGCTAACAAGGCCCCTAGGGCCGAAATTGTAGTTGAGATGTATAATATCAACGATTTGTCTGTGACTGGTGGAACTAATATAGGAGGTGTAGCTAGATACTCTTTAAGTTGATCAAATGCTGCCTGACACTTATAATCCCATCGGAATGAGACATCCTTTTAGAGTAAGTGTTGAAATGGTTGACACTATCTGCTAGCTGTGAGATGAAACGCCTGATGGACTACAACCTTCCCTGGAGGCTCCTTAATGCTTTGAGGTTCTTTGGTGGAGGCATCTCCACTATGGCCTTTACTTTTGCTGGGTCAACTTCGATGCCTCTACGAGATACAATGTATCCCAATAGCTTCCTTGATGTTACACCGAAGACACACTTCTTTGGATTGAGGCGTACTTGATATTTCTTGAGCCTGTCAAAGATCTGTCCTAGAACTTGTAGGTGAGCTATCCTAGAAGATTTAGCTAGTATGTCATCTACGTAGTCTTCCATGATATGATGAAAGAGATCGTGGAATATCACTGTCATTGCTCTTTGATAAGTTGCTCCTGCATTCTTGAGACCAAACGGCATGACACACCAACAATAATTACCCCAAGGACAAGTAAAAGTTGTTTTATGTTGATCCTCTTCTGCTATCCTTATTTGATTGTAGCCAGAGAATCCATCCATGAGAGAAAGCATCTCGTGACCTACTGTCAAGTCTACTATAATGTCAATGTTCAGTAGTGGAAAGTTGTCTTTGGGACATGCCTTGTTTAGATCTCTAAAATCATTACACATGCAAATGCCCCCATTGGGTTTAGACACAGGTACAATATTTGAGACCCAATCTGAATAGTCAATAGGTTGTATGAACTTTGCATCTAATAACTTCTGTATTTCCACTTTTACCAAGAGAGCTATCTGTGGGTGCATCTTTCTCAGCTTTTGCTTGACTGGTTTCACTTTTGGATCAACTGTGAGGTAGTGAACAACTAGCTTAGGGTCTAACCCTAGCATATCAGCATAGGTCCATGCAAAGTTGATGGTTCACTGTAAGAAGAAATTGTTAAGATTCCTATGCTTTGTTTCTGATAATGATGCTGCAAGGAATGTGGTCTTTGAATTTTGCTCTGTACCAAGGTTTATCTCTATAGAATCTTCCACTAGGAGAGCTGACTTCTCTTGATACTTAGATGGTAGGGGAAGGTCAAATCCTCCATCCTTAGGTGCCACAATTGGGTTTTCACCTTTGGATATGTCCTTTGTTTTTACTATTTTGTGATCGGGAGGTGCCACAGTGTGGTTTTCACCTAGAGACCTTTCTGTATTTTTACTTTTGCGATTGGAGGATTTGACATTCTCACCAAAATAAGTTGTTGGCTCTAGTTCCATTACAAAACCTGCTTTGTGATCGCCCAGAGGGATACCATCCCGAAGTCCCATGAACTCAGCTAAAGCTTCATCGTTCTGAAATATATCTATAATGGGGGACCCTTGTTGGTCCCAATCAATAAGTTCAGGGTAGACAAGTGTGACATTCTGGGTGTTTGTGGTGGATGTTAGGGATACGGAGGATAGCATAAATATGGAGGCTTCTGTAAATAGTTTGGTCATATGGAGGGAAGAGTCATCGATGATATCCTCGTTAGACGTCGAATCGGCGGGAAAAGTTTCGGCTACCTCGTCGAGGATATACTCGATGTCCAAGGCGTGCGGTACCTTTCTACCAAATCCTAACCCCTTCTTGTCTAGCTTCTTTGTCACAATGATGGGTTCGATAGTTCCTTGATTCTATTTCCCAAGGCCACCTTTTCCTTTATAGCCCATGTTTTTGACGATCCTTAAGCCATTGCCATATTGCTTGACTGGTATTGTGACTGGTTCTCTCTGCCTATAGAGCCAAGAAGAGATGTCCTCAATAGTTTCCTCTTCCAATAACCGTCCCTGTTGGAATTGGGTTAGGAATGTTGGGGGAGGGATAGCTATTTTTTTGGTTACTTTGGCAATGGGCGGTTGGCCATAGGCTTTTGGAGACAAAGGCATCTGCCCTACACAACAAGATTTTGAGATATCATAAGTGCCAAAGCCTATATCATGGATGTGCACTTTGATTTCAGGAAGAGGATTAGGATTACTGGGAGAGGCTTGTGTCAAGTTTTCAGGATCAACATATAGTGGGGAGTCAAGGGCTTTTTCATTGTTAGGCACTCGGTTGCAATTCTTATAACTACCTTGCAAGACCTGACAGAATTCGAAAGGATTGGGGTCTCCTGGGATAGTGATCACCATACCATTGTATGGGAACTTTAGAGACTGATGGTACGTGGAGGGAACAACCTTCATTGCATGGATCCATGGGCAGCCTAGGATAATATTGTACAGCAGGTCAATATCAAGGAATTGACACTTCGTTTCAAGCATGACGGGACCCAGTTGTATAGGCAAGTGGATAACGCCTTTTGACCGGCGTTCAGCATCATCATATCCCTTGATTGTAATACTATGCTTAGAGTTGACATGATCCTCAGAGTATCCCAATTGCTTAAGTAACTTTAAAGAACAGATGTTGAGACCAGCACCACCATCTATGAGTATGCGGTTGATTTTGCACTTATGGATGATAACTTCAATATGAAGGGCATCATTGTGATATGGATCATGGGAGGGGAGGTCCTTCTCAGAGAAAACCACATTGTAAGGTGAAGCAATATTACCCACTATAGCTTGGAAATCCGTGACCGCTATGGTGTTAGGAACCGAAGACTCTTGGAGGGCCTTTTCTAACACAACTCTATGTGCAGGTGATGACCGTAAAAGGTCCAAGATAGAGATTTGTGCTAGCATTTTCCCTAGATGTTTGACAAGATTATAATCAGATTGATCTAGAAGACTAGGTGTAGGACCACGAATGGTGACATGACCACGAGGAGTGGTAACAGCACAATCTGTAGATTTGCCTTTGATTGTGAGGGTAGACATTCGACTCTCTTCAAAACGACCTACAATAGAGTCAAAGGAAGTAGAAGCATGATTAACACCTTTACCCTTATCCTGAGGAGGAGGTGGACCGTGGTGAGGGAATGGTTCCTTATACATGTTAAGGTCTTTGTTCGCGTGTTGAGCTGGTGGATCATGTTCCAGAGAGATTAGGTTGCCTTCGATGAGATTTTGGATTAGGTGTTTGAGTTTCATGCACGATGTAGTTCTGTGCCCTTTGCTCCTATGGAATTCACAGTATTCATTTTCTCTGTACCATGCGGTTTTATAAACGGGTTCCCCATAGGGAGGAGCATTAGGTAGGGTTATAAGACCTCTCTATAAAATCTTTTGTAAGACAACCTCTATGGGTTCTCCCAAGGGAGTAAATTGACGCCGCTGAGGGTATCTTGTTGAGGCCATTCTTGTTGTTGTTGTTGATTTTGATAGGGTTGCCATTGTTGTTGCTGTTGTTGCGGATGCTGACTTGGTTGTGCATGTTGCAGCGACATTTGCAATGTTTGGACATGTTTAGAATCGACCACAGCATCGTTGACTATGTTTTTATTTTTGTTCCAATATTTGGGTTTATCGCTCGATTGTTGATGAGAAGCATTATCTTTTGTTTCTTTGAAGATTTTGACCACACCCTTAGCAATGAGGGCCTTTTCAATGTTGATTCCCTTGTATGTGATTTAGTCGAAGGTTGTAGTACAATGGAAACCTAACTCTTGGTTGAGGTTCTGCACAAATATGCTAACAAGCTATTTCTCTAGAATCTTGAAAGGGAATTTGCTAGCGATTTGTCTCCATCGCTGAAGGAAAGAAATGAATGTTTCACCATTTTTCTATTTGTTGTTGCATAGATCAGTCATGGAGATTTCATGCCCTGCATTGTAGGAGAAATGGGTGGCAAATTTCTCTGCCAGCTCATTAAAAGACTTGATACCTGTAGGGAGGTGCGAGAACCATTCTATAGCTTGGCTTCCAAGACTGCAAGGAAAGAGACACATAAGATATGTGTCATTATGTGAGACATCGAAGCAAGCAAGATAGAATTCCCCGAGATGGTCTTTTGGGTCACCTTTTCCTTTGTATTTATCAAACTTAGGAATAGTAAAATTTTGAGGAAAAGGGATCATTGGTAATGATCGATCAAAAGGATAAGGACACACTTCCTCTAAAGAGAAGGTCTTCTTGGTGTGGCTAAACGTAAGATTAGATAACCATTGTTGAACTTCCGTGATCTTTAGCTCCATTGCTGTGGGAGGGGTTGGTAACATCTCCTGTTTTCCTAAAAGTGGTTGTTGTTGCCCATACGACAGATTGTAGTGTAAGCCATGTGCATTGGTGTTGTAAGGGTCGTACGATTGGTTGGGGTCATATGCATTGTATGTTGGGTTGAGATTGGGTTGGAATTGGATGTTTTGATTTGGAGGAGGTGGGGGTGGTGCTAGGTAAGAATGTTGGCTTTGTGATGGTTGGAGAAAAGAATTTGGGGGTGGAAAGCTAAAGTGCGTTGGATTAGGTTGTGATGGCGGCGCATATCTTTGGTAAACTTGATGTTGGGAATGTTGAGGGTGGCTAGGCAATGTGTGAAAGAAATTTAGCGCGGATGAACATTGTGGAGGAGGGGCATAGGTAGATGTGATTTGCGATGGTTGAGGTTGATTGATGATGAGAGTAGAAGAATGTTGTGGTTGGGTTGGCATGACTCTAGTTGGTTGAGAGACATGAAGGCCTGATGATATAGGAGGTGGCATTTGTTGAGACCCTTGTTGCATGGCTACATAGTTGTTCCCCAGATTGTAATTTGGTGGGGGACCTATGCGTGATGGGGTAATCGAGATTCCACTTGCGAATGGTGTGGATACTTGAGGGGTTTGTTGTATATTTGATCGAGCTAAGGTGGCTTGTTTAGCTAGCTCCGCTTGATGTTGGAGAGTTTCTTGTTGATTTTTGTAGATCTCCATAGGAGTCAGAAGCGGTGATATGGGTCTTTCTCTTGGCAGATTTTGATAAAGGGGGTTCTTATATTGTACAAGTGATCTCCCTTGCGAGCCTTGTTCTGGTAAAGGCGTGGTCACTGTTGACATGGTGTTCACCTCTTGTATGGTGTCTTGGGTACTGTTTGTCTCCTTGAGATTGGATAAATCAAAATTTTGAGGCAATTTGGCTCCTTGCTCAGCAAGCAAGCAAAAGAAATGATCTTGGTTCTCACTCAGAATTTTGTCAAAGGCAGCTATGGCTCTAGGATCTTGTATGAATTCATCAAGATCTTGTCCATCTTCTTGAGAGGATTGACCTATTTCAAAGTGTCGCTCTTCTTGAGATGGGGCTAGATCTGCAGTATAACCAACCAGATCCTGAGGCATACCGGTAGTATAGTGAGGTGTACTTACCAAAGGGACCCTTACTTCCTGAGCTAGGACCTGGTCGATAGTATAACCTTGCGGCACAAAATCTGGAGGCATATCGGTGGTAAAAGGTGGGGCACTTACTAAGGGGACCCTACCTTCTTGTGGATTGTTTGGGTGATCTAGCTACGGGATGCTTGGAGAGTTTGTAGATCTTTCTGCGGGTGTCCTAGGAGTAACCGTGGGGGTAATGTTGAGACGACCAGATTGCGGTGTGTGAGGAGGCGATTTGCGCTTCCTAGGGACAACTTGCTTGGACTTCATACTTTGCTGGAGCCTAGTGAGTACCATGGAATACACTAGGACAAAAGGACTGTTGAGATTTTGCTTGTGATTTGGAAAAGACAAACTCCGATGCACAATTGACTGGACCAAAGGTGCTATACTGTTTGGCCAGAGTCGCATGACTATGCAACAAAAAATGTGCTAGTGTAATACCAAAGATGATGGATTGAGCTACCAAAAGTGAGATACTACTATACCAAAGGCGAGGTATGGTTACCAAAAGCGAGCTACTATTATACCTAGGGTGCTGAAGTAGTTTAGCTAGAGGCGAGGTATTGTTATACCAAAGGCGAGCTACTGTTATACCAAAGGCAAGCTGCTGTTCTACCAGAGGCACTGAAGTAGTGTCTGATGTTTTAAAAAGGCAAAATTTTGATAGATCTGGTTTGTTTCTGATTGGATTTGTTTTTGGCAAGAGAAAACACAGCAAACAAAGTCGGCAAAGACGGACTGACACAACAAATAGTGTATGTTCGAGGCTCACAAAAAAAGCCCAATGTTTCCACAGGTATGAGACAATTTGCAAACAACTGTCAAGCACTTTTTATCCCTAGAGACAATGTTTCATTGCAGTAGATCAGCTCACAACTTAATACTCTGTCGATAAAAATATCATTCCATAAATTTGTCAGATATTTTGTATCTTTGCGAGAGACGATAGGTAGGGATATCTCACCCTCCCCTTGGAAAGCTCAAGTAGGTCACAAGAGCTTTATGGCCAAGGGAATACTATCTCTTCTCAAGGGAGCCAATGGTGAGTATCTTAAGGGCTTAAACCGATTCCCCTTGCACTGATGATTACCACAATGTTCGGAGGTAGGTCGGGTAGTCTCTATCTAGAATGGTTCTTAGTAACTTTGAGGGACCAACGCCTTACGAGCAATGCGACAAGCTACTAAAAGCTTTAACCAATCCTACTAAGAGTATCAAACACTTTGTCAATGTGAAAATCGTTTCCACAAGGAGCTAGTACACCTCTTTTCAGTTTGGCACCACAAGGTAAGGCTGACGTCGATTAGGACTTGGCTTTCGCCTTATCCCTCTTATATAGCGGTTCAAAGAAAAACTCTGCTTAGGGTCATTCCTTTTGGATGAAGCGCAATCCAAAAGTAGGCCCTTCTAAAGGATGTACTAAAATGTAAGAGCAAGCACATCAAACAAAGGTTCAATTGTCCCATTATAAGAAAAATAAGGTGCAACTAAACTATGCACACACACGTTTGTAGTTGTCAATTGTCCCTTATGAAATTGAAGTATTTGGCATTCATGTCCATTGTCCCTTAGAAAATTGAGGTGTTTTCACATACATGTCCATTGTCCCTTAAGAAAAGCAGTATGTTCCTAAGACTTAGATTGTCGAAATGATTTGTTCAATTATCCCTTAAGAAGACAATATGTTTCTAAGACTTAGTGCAATAAATCAAGATTTCTTCAAAGCTTGTCCTGTATGAACATGTTAGAAAACCTATTTGCTCTGTGTGAGTGATAAGAAGTTGCAACAAGGCAGTTAGTTCCACAAAAACTCACAAGTCAGCAAAAGGTGAACAAATTGACCAAACGCGTTGTGCAAGTAGGTTTGATTTTGATTGCAAAAAAAATGTTGGTAAAAGGTATCATCACCTGAAAATGTCTTCACCACTGCAAAGGTTGTCTTGTCAGCTTTCTAGAAAGTCCAAATTTATGCGATTTCGATGTCATATGTGAAAGTTGTGAAAATTTGAAAAAAAGGCCTATTTTGCTAAGTGGGAAAAAAATGAACTTCCCCCTTGTTTTGATTTTTGATTTTTTTTTTTTAAATTATTAATTAATTAATTTTTTTTGTTTTAATTTTTGCTTGTGAGTGTGTATGTGGGGGCAAAGAGGTGGCGGATTTGGGCAGTGGGCGGAGGCGGGGGGAGCAGTGGCGGCGGAGTTGGGCAGGGCTGGGCAGGGGAGGCTGGGGAGTGGCAGGAGGCAGGCGGTGGCAGGAGGCAGGCGGCAGAGAGCGGCGAAGTGGGGCGGAGGGAGTTGGAGGCGGGCGGCAGCAGCAGGTTTTGGTTGGGCGGCGAAGGGGGGTGTAGGAGGGAGATCGATAGAGGGGGAGCGGCTGCGGGAGGGGAAGGCAGGGAAGGGCGGCGGCTGTGGGTGGTAGAGAGGGTTCGCAGGGCGGTGCGCAGAAGTAGTGGGGAGCTGCGTGAGGACGGGGGTTGGGGGGAGGGTGGATGGCGTGGGGGTGGGGGAGTGGTGGTGGTCGGGAAGCAGGGGGGTTAGGGAGTGAGCAGCACGGGGGGGGCGGGGAAAGGTTGCTGAGGGGATGGGGACGCAGGGTGGGCGGTTGAGGGGGTGGGGTTTGGGGGAGCCGCGGGGGCCTGAGCACCCCTGCCAATGTTTTTTTTTAATTATTTTTATTTTTTTATTTTATTTTATATGTTTTTTTTGTTTTTTTTTTTGTTTTTGTTTTTATAAGAACAAAAATACTAAAAAGAAACAATAAATTAAAAAATGTAATGCAATTTTTTTTGTTTTGTTTTTATAAGAACAAAAATACTAAACAGAAACAATAAATAAATAAAATGTAATTCTATTTGTTTTTTTTTTTTTTTAATTTTTGCAAAAAATACGTTGAGATGTAAAAAAAATTTTCAAAAAATTTCAAATAGCAACCTAGACAAATAATAGGTTATTTCTTACCTCCGAGGTTGTCTGGACCCAACGGTGAGCTCGATTTGCGCATAGGAGGTTGTTTGTGAGAGTTGATTCCTGAATGCTCTCTGAAACACATCAGAATCTGCAACAAGCACTTTCAAAGCCAAACACTCACAAACAAGATGGGGGTTAGATCACCGAGCGTGCCAAAATGTGAATGGAAAAATTAGATTTGATCAATAAAGAACAATAAAACCCAAATACAACAATGAAATATGAAGGAAGAAGGATAAATAATCACAAAGAGATACTTACAACTTTTACCTTTCGACTTCCATTGCTCGCCTATTCTTTCTTGATCTTGAATGATGAAGATTGGCCCTCAGGAGGCTTGCTTCCTTGCTTCGATTCCTCAAGATGACAAGGAGAAATGGCTGTGATACTTGTTGTGTTGAAGATGAGCTTCAAACACAAGGATAATGGATGATATGAGAATGGCTAGAATGTGGAGATTTGAGAAGAATGTGGGCATGATAAGGATGCCAGAAGAAGATTTCTAGAAGAAGTTGGACATGGTAAGGATACCTGAAAGAAGTCCCCCCTAATTGTTTAGAGAGGAGTCTTATTTATAGATTTTCTGAAAAGGCAATGGAGGGTGAGGATCAAAAGATGAGATCAATGGCTCTCATTTTTTGTGAATCTTTAATTCATAATGGATGAATTAAAAATTCTTTTTTGAGAAGAGTGGGTTATGACAATTGAATTAAGAATTCAATAGTGGAGGATAGTGGGTTATGACAATTAAATTAAGAATTCAATAGTGAAGGATAGTGGGGAACAATTGAATTAAAAATTCAATTGGTGGAGTATAGTGGGGAACAATTGAATTAAGAATTCAATAGTGGAGGATAGTGGGTTATGACAATTGAATTAAGAATTCAATAGTGGAGGATAGTGGGGAACAATTGAATTAAGAATTTAATAGTGGATGATAGTGGGGAACAATTGAATTAAGAATTCAATTTTGGATAATAGAGGATATTAGCTAATTAAATATTAAGAATAATTAATTATATGTGCAACATGGTGAGGTGGAGGAGATGAGGTGGAAAGATGAGGTGGATTGATGAGGTGGATTGATGAAGTGGATTTTGTGAGGTGGATTTAGGATTTGAGACATTAGAAGAATTTAGGGATTTTAATTAAATAAAATAATTTTATTTAATTGTAGGATAATGAACCAATCAAATAAACCTATAATATTTATTTAATTGACAGAAAAAAATATGAATTAAGATAAATATTAGAATATTTACTTAATTCAACCTGCGCCAATTTTAGGTGTCTACAGTAACTTTATGTTTGTAGGCCAGAGGTAAGGATCTGAGCACTTTGGCAACAATCTCTGATTCATCCAATACTCCACCAGCACACCTTATACCACTCACAAGTTCATTCACTTTTAGCATGTAGGAGGTAATATTTTCATCTTCACTCATCCTTAAGCTTTCATATCTACCCTTCAGGCTTTGTAGCTTGGCACATTTGACATGTTCATCACATTCATGCAGGGTTTCCAACTTTTCCCAGATTTCATGCTCGGTTTTCAATTCCAGTACATTTGTCATTTATGTATCAGATAGGGCACTCAACAAGGCTTCTTTAGCTCAAATGTTGTTTTCCACATCTTTGATTTCATCTTGAGTTGTAGGACCTTCTTATGGAATCTTATACTTGTTCTTAGTTATCAACCAATAGGCATCACCCATGCATTGCAAATGACACTACATGCGCATCTTCCATAGAGTGTAATTCGTTCCATCAAATCTCAGACTGTCTTTCTTGTAAGTTGACATTCTAGATCTCCTTGAGTGGTCAAACTTCTTTTAGAGGAACTTGGCTCTGATACCAATTGTTGGAATTAGGCCAAACAACTGAGAGGGGGGGTGAATCAATTATCTTCACAATTTTAACCTTTTCCTTTTTAATCTTCTTTCAAAACTTACAAATAGATTAATGATATAAACATTAAAGCATGAAACAATAACACATGAGCAGAAACATAATTAACACACTTGACACCAAGTTTTTTAACGTGGAAACCCAGTTAAGGGAAAACCACGATGGGGGTTAACCCACAAGATTCGTACCCTGTTAAAAGTACTTGAAAATGGGAAGGCACTTGCCTTCGGGTGCACTACCCAGAGCTCACTGCTCAAAAGAGGCTCACTACCTACATAGATTTATGTTTAATACAGAAAGAGTTAACTGAGAAATAGCATCTTCTTCATGCTTGGTTTAATTGCACTGAATGCTCAGAAAACTTCTTCTCTTCTCAAATACTTGTTCAATATCACTTCATCCTTTATTATTTTTGTTCCTCTACACCTTCTCTGCTCTTCCTTTGATCCTTTCTTGGGATCTGATTATTTCACACAAGGATAATTTTCCACAACTCAACTACACACTTTTATATGCTTCATCAACCTTGGAATAAACATCAAGGTTGGCACTACAAGCATCAGACTTAATGTGAATCACTAAGCTATCAGCCAAACATAACTGGGACTCAAATCTTCCTTGATCAACATGCCATGCTCCATAGAATTTCTCTTAGATCATCCGCAACACATTTGAATCATCCGGTCGGCCAAGACTGGGAAGAACAACAACACCAAGGAAGAAATCTTCAATAATGAGCTCAATCTTCAATGCGGACCTCCAACACAGTAGTCACATGATCCAAAGACCTCCATAAGCACTTTGAATTCAACAAAGACATCGGCACTCCTCCAAATCATCAGAATCACTTGTATCTTCTTCCGGAACCTCAAGAACATTGTCTACCATGACTATCACACTAGAAAGATTGCTTGCAAACCTCCAAACCATGAACCACTTGAGTTGATGATACACACTGAATTCCCAAACATGCCTTTAGAACCACAGATCATGATATTTCAATGCAGAGCAATCTGAACCAATTTACTAACACTCTATCTCTTTTGAACACAGCAAACCCAGTTCAATTCAGATGGGCATATCTTCTTCAAATCTTCATGCGAACCTCTCAAAACTTGACTAGAGCTACTTCAGACAATCCTCTACATAACCATATGATCCACATACATTGATCTTCATTAATTTTCTCAATATCCTCAACATTTCAGTCTTCTAAACAGACAACAATTAACATTAATGGCAACAAGGATATGTTGACATCAATGACAACACTAATTAGGCACATATTTGCAACACATACGAAGGCACCATTTCGGTAGTAGAGCCGATACCAACTCCAATCAGACCTTATGAGCTCATAGAAGATCTAAAGAAAACATATGGTCACATCTCATTCATTGATTTACTCAAGAATTGTTGCAAGTATGGGCCTAACCGGTGTTGTCATTGATGTCAACATACTCCTGTTGCATTAATGATAAGGATTGGATGAGCTGTGTGCTAAGGATATTGAGAAAATTAGTCCTAATCAGGAATAGAGAAGAACAATGAAGACAATGAGGTAAAGATCCTAGTTAAGATAAAAATCAGAGGATGTGCTTCAAAGGGTTTGTAGATATGTGTCTTGAGATGATCTAGTAAAGATTTCAGAGGTCCACATGAAGATCTAAAGAAATTATGGTCACTTAAGTAAAACCAGTTCTGGCAGGTGTTTAGAGGTGACAGAGTGATACAGATAGGTCCGGTGAGATCCGGAAATGAAATATCCTGTTCTGCGGATTTGGTGAAGTGTTTAGGAAGTCAATGTGAAGTGACAACTCAATTGGTTCATGGTCTGGAGGTCCGCAAGCATCTATTCCAATATGACAACAATGACTAACTGTGTTCTTGAGGTTTCGGATGAAGGAGAGAATGATTTCAGTAAGAAGTAGTGTGAATATTCTTGATGTCTCAAGCAAGGTTGTGGAGGTCTTTGGATTGTTTCCAGTTCATGTTGATGGTCCGCATTGAAGATTGAGATCGTAATTAAAGATTTACTTCCAGATGATGATGTTCTTCTTAAGTTTGGCCGACCAGATGAGTTACACATCCTACGGATGATCTAGAAGGTGTCCTATGAAGAATGGCGTGTTCCCAAAGAAAGATTGAAGTCTCAGATCTGTGTAGCTAACAGTGTGTTGATCCATGTGAAGTCTTTTTGTAATAAGTCATGTTGTATTTATGTACTTGCTCTGTTATGTATGCCGACTTGGATGATAATTCCTAAGTCGATGTCTTGTATAAATAAGGAGTTGTAAAGTCATTTTAAAGGGTGTCTTGTGGAGATGAGAGTGTGGTAGAGAGGAGCAGAGCGAAATGAAGAGCAGAACTATTGATCTTAAATGGAACCGAATCAAGCATGGTGAAGATGCTATTCTCTAGTTCAAGTATGTAACACTTATTATTTTGTAGACAGTGTGTCTCCTGTAGGCAGTGAGCCTCTTGTGAGCAGTGTGCTTGGGCAGTGAGCCCTAATTGGCATGTGCCATTTTGTTCTTTCTATTCTTCTAACAGAAAATACAATCTTGGGTTAATCACCCCGTGATTTTTCCCTTAACTAGGTTTTCCACGTCAAAATCTTGGTGTCTTATGTGTTAATGTGTTTTAGCTCTTGATTTAATGCATTATGTTTTCATGATTGATTTATTATTATGCTGCTAAATTACAAAGTGGATTTAAGTGTTTAATTGGAAGAAAGTTTTGGACAACTGATTCACCCCCCCTCTCAGTTGTCTGCCTGGAATCTAACAATTGGTATCAGAGCTAAGTTCCTCTAAAAGAGCTTAATTGCTTGAGGAGATCTAGGATGTCATCCTACAAGAAGGATAGTCCAAAGTTTGATGGAACCAATTTTACTCTTTGGAAAAAGTCGCATGCAATATCACTTGCAATGTATGGGAATACAGTATTGGACCATGGCCTCAAAGAAGTATACTCCTCCACAGAATGGTCTGAAATCCATAGATGAAATCACAGATGCTAAAAACAATCTGCGGACTAAAGAAGCTCTTCTAAGTGCCTTGTCTGATTCAGAGCTGACAAATGTTGTTGACCTACAAACTGCTTTTGAGATTTGGGAAAAATTGGAACTTCTGCATGAAGGAAACAAGTATGTCAAATGTGCCAAGCTACAGAGTCTGAAAGGAAAATTCAAAAATCTGAAGATGAAAATATCACTACATTTATGCGAAGAGTAAATGAGCTTGTTTGTGGCATTAGATGTGCTGGTGGAGTCTTGGATGAAGATGAGATTGTTGGTAAAGTTCTCAGATCCCTTCCTGATTCTTACAAGTACAAGGTTGTTGTTATTGAAGAATTCAGATCTATTTCAGGTATCACAAGAGATCAATTGGTTGCATTTGAATTGACTAAGTTTGGAGGTGCCCCGCCGAGACTGAATCTACATTCAAAGCTAGTGCCTCTGTTAAAGGAAAACAAAAGTTTGATCCAAGAGAGAACTCCTCAAAGAAACTATCATGGTATGAGAAAGAAAGAAAAGACCTAGAAGAAGATGAAGTAGAAGCTGCTCAACTTGAAGCCCTTATTGCAAAAAGGCTGCCAAGAGAATCTGGTAAGTATGAAGGGAAATTACCTTTTAAATACTTTAACTACAACACGATTAGTCATTTTGCCTCAAAGTGTCCAGAAAGATTTTCAAGGTCAAACCCTAATAGATCAAGGTTCCAAAAGAATTGTTACTATGTTCATGAAGATGATGATAATGAAGGAGTAACAGATGATGAATCAGAGATAGGAAACAAATTTGGAAGTGATGTGTGTTTATTGCCATCAAGGAAGAAGATCCAATGCCCTCTGAATCTGTCAATCATAAAATTGTGGAAAGAGCTCTGGTTGCCCAAGTTGAAGAAAATGATGATTGGGTCATTGACAGTGGATGCTCTCACCATATGACAGGTGACAAAAATAAGTTCATAGATTTGGAAGGGTATGAAGGAGGAGTGGTGAAGTTTGGTGATAATTCTGCTGGGAGAATTAGAGGTAGAGGAACCATTTCTTTTGATGGAAAGAACTAAATCAGTAATGTACTGTATGTTGAAGGTTTGAAGCACAATCTTCTCAATGTTGGACAATTAGTGGACAAAGGCTATGATCTCCGATTCAAGAATGGGAAATGCAAGATCCTTGAAAGTTCTGGAATAGAGATTGCATCCAGTACTCAAACTAAAGGTAACATCTTCCACTTGATTGGTACTGGTAAAAGTTGCTTATTTGTTTAAATTGATCAGAGTTGGTTGTGGCATAGGAGAATGTGTCATGTGAATTTTGATAATATCATCAAGATAAGCAACACTCAGGCTGTAAGAGATCTTCCAAGATTGGTAAAACCTACAAATAGTTTGTGCAAAGAATGTCAGTTGGGTAAACAAAGAAGAATCTCATTCAAAAGCAAGGAACAATCCTCTATTGGATTATTGGACTTAGCTCATACTGATCTATGTGGTCTGGCAAGAATCATGAGTGTGCAAGGTGATAGATACTTCATGTTACTAATTGATGACCATTCCTGGATGATGTGGGTGACTTTTCTGAAAGAGAAATCAGAAGCTCTTGAGAAATTCAAAATATCCAAGGCTATGGTAGAGAATGAAACCAGATTAAAGTTGAAATGTCTGAGGTCTGATAGAGGTGGAGAATTCACATCGGGTGAGTTCATAGAATTCTGTGAGAAACATGGAATAAAAAGACAGTTGTCTGCTCCTAGGACTCCACAATAGAATGGAGTAGTGGAGAGAAAGAACCGGACCATCCAGGAAGCATCCAGAACCATGATAATGGATGCAAGTGTTCCTCAGATCTATTGGAGAGAAGCTGTAAGCACTACAGTCTACACCCTCAATCAAGTACAAATCAGAAGCAATACCGGTAAGACTCCTTATGAACTTTGGTTTGGCATCACTCCCAATGTGAGGTATTTTAGAGTCTTTGGTAGAAATGTTACATTAAAAGAGATGAAGATCTAGGAAAATTTGATGCTAGAAGTGATGAAGGAATATTCTTGGGTTATTCTACTCAAAGCAAAGCATACTGGTGTTATAACAAGAGATTGAGGAAAATTATAGAAAGTACAAATGTGAAGGTTGATGAAGGGATTGAAAAACCCTCAAGGTTTTATGAATGTGATGAAGATGATTAGAATAATGTTTTGATCCAAGGAGCCTAAGTTCCTTCTGAGATTCAGGTCCAGACTGATCTGATAAATCAGGAAGAGGAGATAAGTTTGAATGAACTGTTGATTGGTGATGATGTTAGTCACAACCAAGCACACAAAACAAAAGTTACACACCAACCCTTGTTTATCCTGAAAGATACAATGAATTCAAAGAATTCATGATCCCAAGTCCTCGTTGATTACTTCATAATCTGCTGATGTTACTATGTGGTTGATGTGTATTGCTATTTTCCATTTTGGGGTCTTACGTAGATCTGTAGATTCTGTTTCTACAACAATGCTATACAGGGAAGTTACTCTACATAGCATATATCCTCAAAGGATGCGTCTAAGTTGATATTTGCATGAGTTCTACCCTTATTTGTGATTCTCTACATGACATTTTCAATACTATATGCATTTAGCTCAAAATATGCTAATGATACTCAGTTGTCTTCGGGATGTTAGCATATTTTTCTGTTCTACTTATTATTTATCATGATATGCAGTTGCGAAAGTGATTTCAATAAAACTAAAATAAGAAAAAAGGGTTAGAGAGTGAGATTCCTAAAATTACTTGACTGAGATCACAGATCCACATACATATTCCCATACATGCAATGAAGAGAAGAAAACTAAAATCATATTTCACCAGGACAGTCCACAAATCCGTATGATTCAATGCAACTCTTCGAGGGTAAAAGTTGACAACAACATGCAATGAAATGAAAATGCTTCTATAGAACACAGCATTCACCAGTACATATCCAGAAATCAACTTGAAGACTACTTAAGGTTTACAATCAGGATATAGTTTGAAGCTTCATCTCCATACAGTATGTTCATAAAATAGGTACATTTACAATGATCTGAGGAAAGGACCTTGATTATTTCAACAATCCAGTCCTCACTAGTCTCAGTAATCCGATCTCTTCCTAAAACTACTACAGGTCTAATTTTTTTGTATGATTAACCTCCTTCCTTTTTTTTGTACAATATAGGAGCTCAATATATATCTCTGGTTTCTTCCCCAATCTGGCACCCAAAACCCTAGGAGATCAATGGTCAGCATCTTGAAATACAACATCAAAAGGTGAGAAATGAATCCCACCAAGAAATCGAGCAGCATACCCAGACAGGGCACCCTTCCAACAATAATGTCTCCATCTGCAAACCATCTCACATTGAAAGCGCCCCCTCTTCTGGTGTGTTTGGCCTCTCAGGATCTAGTGCTATCCTGCGTGATGTCATCGCCACTCAAAGCTCTGTCTTTATGTTCACCTGCACACCGCCACTGTGTTGGCAACTTTGCTTCTTCAGCTACTCCAACAATCTGCAATAAATAAGTAGGAATAAGCATCATCGTTTGGTAAGTCAATAGGAAAAATGAACATTTGCATTAAATCAGGCTATAAGATGCACAAACACAGCAATCGGGCCCTGAAATTATGAAAATTGCACATCAAAAATGAATATACAACGTTAAAACTAGTCGGGTCAACCATCGTTGACCAAAACATGCACTTGGGCTCCAAAAATGGATTCAAAAATCCAATCGCTTCGCTTTCCTGTCATTTTTCCTTGTTTAAATCTTTGTATCTTTCGATATACAAGCCGGACATGATACATCAGATTAATCAGATTTCAAACTGTTTGAAATCTGGCTTGTATATTGGCAATGTATATCGGTTTGTATATCGCAACATACAAATGCATATGCATACAAAGAATTTTCTGTGTTGGACTTCCATTTCGAATCTGGCTTGTATGTATAACAATGCATCTTTGTTATACAAGCCGGAAATATACAACAATTTAACTCCTTTTCATTTCCTTTTTGTGTCTGCGGAATGTATAAGTCATTGTATATCGGCTTTGTATGTCGAAACATACAAAGCACGAAATATACAAGGGCTTAACTCTTTTTAAACTTCTTTTGCGTCTACGGCTTGCATATGAGCGTTGCATGTATCATTTGACTTGTATGTTGCGCAATGTATAAAATGCAATGTATATTACGAAATATACATTGCGGGGAACATACAAGCATTTTACTTTAATCTATAACATTTGGGTTCCATTGCTTGTATATAACGCAATGTCTATTTCATAATATACATTGTGGAGTTATACAACGATTTAACCAATTCTGATAACTTTTCGGGTCCGGCACAATGCATAAGACACTTGTATCTTGCCAATATACAAGCCAAAAACTTACAAGGACTTAGGCTGTTTTAATAGACTTTTCGAGTTTGACGCTTGTACATTACGAGCCTTGTATCTTTTAACTTGTATGTTTTGCTTGTATGTAAAAACATGCAAGTGCCAAATATACAACCATTTAACTCTTCTTCACGATGCTTTCGGGTTCGTAGCCTGCACATTGCAAATGTATATATCAAATGTATGTTTAAATATAAAAGCTCGAAATATACAATGAATTAACATTGCTTAATAACTTTTCAGTTCCGGTCCTTGTATAAATGCATTGTATGTTACGACCCGCCAAACATACAAATGCGAGATACATGCGACGGATTTAAACATTTATTCATCTCAACTCTTAACTATTTCGGGTCCACCTTGCATGTATGCATAAACTCTACCAAATGTATACAAGGCAAAAAGACATACAAATGACTTTGTATATGAACCCGACTACAAAAGTGACCAAGTATAAAACGATCTTTGCATATCCAAATGACTTTGTATATGGAAAGCGATATACAAAGGTCTTTGTATACAAGCGAACTTGCATACAAAAGGCCTTGTATATGCAACCCGATATACAAAGAGACTTGTATGTGCAAATAGCAAACCCTTCCCTTGTACATTTTACCAAGATGCTCATAACTTGTAAAATATGGCGAATTTTGACATGGTTCAAAAAGCAACCCTAGCTCATTTTTGACAAGGAATCTAACCATACTATGTACTGGTACTGAAATGCATTTTTTCTCTATTTTTAACAAGGTTTGCAATTTTAACCTCTTTTTCCCTTACCACCAGGTAAAACAACACACACAAGCAAAAAACAAAAAGCCACAGCAGGGGTCATCATTTTGCTAAGGAGTAAAATGGGGCATGTTGTGAACATCACAACAACTAGCAACCAAACAAAAAAATCAAATTCAACCCATTAAAGAAAACTAAATGAAATAAATTCATAACTTCCAACTATCTTTTCTGTAAATTATTATCCAACTTGAGACTCAATGTATTCAATAAGGTGCATGAATTTTCATTTCAGTTTAAGTGGGTGCACGTGATTAATAAGCCTCATCTTGAAGATCGGTTGAAATAACCAGTGACTGATATTAGACTACGTAGGTGAGGACATTCCCTCATAGCCAACCGGATAGAGCCTTGCTGCCAATGAGCGTCCATAGCCCTGACAAGGTTATCGTTACAATTCTCCTAAGTAGAGCCCCACTGCCAGCGAGCGTCTATAGCCCCGGTAGAGTTACTTAGATGGCTTAATCTAGATTTTTAGTATAACCATTTTATTTATTTATATATATATTTTTTGTATTTTGATGGAACTTCATAAGATATTGCATTTGTAACTTCATGACGCAAGGAGTGGTCACTTGCTGAAATTAAGCTAAGAATTGCAATGGTAGCAAGGGTGACCACTAATTTTTCACCTAATATCTACACTGGTAAGTTCAACAAACCCAAGGATTTTAGGTGTGTCATTGTGAGAAACATTCCTTGAATACTCAACCCATTCTTATTGAATACAAAATTTCACAAGTTAAACAACTTTCTACATTCATGACAGTTACAACAAGCTATGCATGAATTTCAAATAATTAACCTTAATGATCTAAATTTTCCATTGTTTTCAGTGGTTGTTAATCTACTCCTTCATACTCTAAATCAAAAGAAAGATCCTTGCTGAGGAAATAAAGCAACCAAAACAAAACAAGCAAAACAAAGCCATTGTACAAACAACTATACAAAGAAAGTACACTATGATACACATGACTGTCATGATGCCACTTCAGGCTTGAAAATAGTGTTTGAGGAACTGTCCATTAATTGGTAATGGAACATCCTCACCTATTAAGGACTTGAGCCTGTAGGTGCTGTCTCCTAGAATTTTAGAAATTTGAAAGGGGCCTATCCAGAGTTTGTCAAACTTACCATGATCACCCTTCCTTTCATGTGCTTTGTCCCACATCAGGACTAGATCTGAGATCCTGAAAGTCTTGATTCTGGCTCTCTTGTCAAACCAGCGCTTGACAATAGCCTGATGTTTAGCAAATTGGTTAATTGCTACACTTCTTTTTTCCTCTAGGTGCATTAGTTGTAGCAATCTAACTTCTTGTTTATTATCTATGCCTAGGTACTCTTGTGCGAACTGTAGTGTAGGAATCTTTAAGTTGATAGGGAGGATGGGATCCACCCCATATATTAAGTGAAGAGGTGAATTTCCTGATGCAACTTTATTCCTAGTTTTATCTACCCACAAGGCATATTTCAATAGAGTGTTCCATTCCCTTGGGTTCTTATCTATCAGCTTTTTTATGATGTTCAATAGGTTCTTGTTTGTGGATTCTGCTAATCCATTCCCTTGGGGATAGTAATTTGAGGAGAATTTTAAAATGACCCCATGATCAAAAGCCCAACTTGACAATTTGATTGAAGCAAAAGCAGGTCCATTATCACATACTAAAGCATATGGAACTCCATACCTGGTCACTATATTGATTTCCAGAAAACTGATGACATCCTTAGCATTGCATGTCCTACTGCTGACAGCCTCAGTCCACCTGGTATAGTAATCAGTAATAGTTAAAACATACCTGTGGCCTAAGGATGATGGAGGATTGATGGGTCCTATGAAGTCCATTCCCCATTGAGAAAAGGGGCGCATCTCCATCACTGGCTGCAAAGGTTGAGCATCATATTTCTCTCTATTTGCAGCAACCTGACACATATGACAGCATTTGATGTGTCCAACTGTATCTTTGAAAATTGTGGGCCAATAATACCCTGCCCTGAGGATAGCATGAGTGGTGGCTAAGGATGACCCATGTGCAGTCCCAAATTTATCATGCAATTCTGCTAGCACCTTATCTGCTTCTAATCTTTCTAAGCATCTTAGGTATATCCCCTTATAGTTTTTCTTGAAAAGGACTCCTCCTTTTAACATATATTTTAGTGACCTTATCTTCAAGGCTCTCCTTTGTGAGGCCTGCAGTCTTGAGGGACATCTTCTAGTGATCAGGATGTGCCTGATGTCTGAGTACCATTCTCTGTCATCTTTTGCATTTACAATGTACTGTTGGCTCAGGATATTAGGATCAACCTCTGATATCATCTGGCTTAATGCCTGCCCTCTTACCAACTTCATAGGGGTAATGTCCATATCGTACTCCTGGAGGAAGGTGATCCATTTAGCCCTTTTCTCACCTTGTTCACTTTGCATTAACAACATTTTCACTACTGCATTAGGTAAAACAACAATCACCTTACTTCTTAGGATGTAATGCCTAAACTTCTTGACTACTTGGACCAAGGCAAGCGCCTGTCTTTCAATGTCCATGTACTTGAGTTTCGCATCCCTGAAAGGGCAGCTCATGAAGGCTATAGGCTTTTCTTCTTTTTCTTCATTTTTCTATGTCAGCACTGTTGCAGAGGTATGCTCTGAAGTGAATGAGTAGATGTAGAAGTCTTTGGTGTAATCTGGACTGATCAGAACTGGAGCATTTGATATGGCCTTCTTAATGTCTTCAAAAGCTGCTCTAGATTTCGGTGTCCATTCAATTTTTGTGTCCTTCTTGAGCATGGCGTTCAAGGGCCTGACTATCTCTGCAAAGCCAGTGATAAATTTCCTAACAAAATTAATCTTACCAAAGTAAGATTTGAGCTCCATCTTACTTCCAAGCAATTGTATCTTCATGATGGATTCTATTCTTTCAGGATCAATGATGATCCTGTCTTCAGTTATCAGGTGACCTAGCAATTTTCCTGTGGTCATCCCAAATATGCACTTCTTGGGATTCAAGGATATCCCGTACTGCTTGCACTTCTTCAACACCTTTCTCAGGTCCTCTACATGGTCCGCTCTATCTTTGGAGAACACCGTTAAGTCATCCATGTATATTACTATGCACTTACCAATTAAGCCTCTGAAGGCTATGTCCATTGCTCACTGAAATGTGGCTCCAACGTTTATCAACCCAAACGGCATGCGCCTGTAGTTGAAGATCCCCCATTTCGTGGTAAATGCGGTTTTCAATCTATCAATTCTGTCCACCATCACCTGGTTGTATCTAGAGAAACCATCCAAGAAGGACATCATCTTGGCGCCATTCACAATCTGCAGGACTTCATCTAGAGAAGGCAAAGGATAGTTATCCTTCTCAGAAGCTCGATTCAAGTTCCTGAAGTCCATGCACAGTCTGATGTCACCGTTCTTTTTTCTCACTGGGACCAAGTTTGCCACCCACATGGAGTGTCTCATAGGAAATATGATCCTGGCATCGAGTAGCCTTTTAACTTCTTCAAAAATGATTGGCTCCAGTAAAGCATTGGCGGGTCTTTGCTTTTGCCGAAAAGGCTTGGCGTCTGGCTTTACAGGTATCGTATGAGTGATGACTGATGTGTCAAAAGTTTTCAGTTCATCATATGTCTAGGCAATAACATGGATGTAATCTTTGAGGGCTTGGGTTATCCCTTTCAATTCTTCTTCTGTACAGCCTTCCCAATCAGGACGTTTCTTCTTTTATCACCTTGCCCAATGCCAACCTACAAATACTATCCCTCATCAGCCTTTTGAAGATCCCTTTGTTTCAGCATGCTGTCTAGATCAAATGCTCTCTCTAACTCTATCATTCCCCTAGGGATTTTGTTACTTGGCATCTCCAAGATCTCTTCTTCCTCCCAGACATGATCTTCTAGATTCTTTTCATCAATGATCTGTGCCTCAAAAACATCTCTATTGGAAATAAAATCCAATATATGCTGATCATCTTCAAATACTTGGAGATTAGTTACATTATCAGGTACTGAAGGCACTGATACTAATTCAACTGAGAATCTTTTTAAGCCTGATATTGACAGTGGCTCTAGAGTACTGGCAACCTGGGCCAAAGCATCTACTCTATGGTTTTGCTCTCTGGGTACATGGGTGATATTGAATGCATCAAACTCTTCTATTAAGTTCCACACCATATATCTGGAATTGGACAGCCTCCTGTATTTACAAGAGTATATACCTCTCACCTGTTTGACAACTAATTTTGAGTCTCCATAGACATGCAAAATTTTCACCTTCTTCCTAAGAGTGAACAGTATCCCATGAATTAGAGCTTCATATTCTGTCACATTGTTTGTACATGGGAACTGCAATCTGTATGCTACCAAATAGGATTTTCCAGATGGGTCAATGAGGGCTATCCCTACTCTAGCTCCTTGTTTTGACTTGGATCCGTCAAACCTGAGGATCCATGGCTTATTTTCATCTAAAAGCTTGTCTGGTGCTTCATTCTTTCTTTTCATTCGGGTAGCTGCACCACCTAATATCCACTTTAATATTGGTGTCCTAGCCTTCTTAGACACCACCTTATCGGCTTTATGAGGAGCTGATATTTCTTCTTTTCTCTTATCATCAGGAGGAACATTCTCTAGACTAGGCAGCGTATGCCTTCTCAAGATATGTAGGCACAACGAGCAAGACATCTCCGAGTGAGGTGCCTCATGCAACCTGCACCACTTCTTAGTCAAGGCATCCTGGGGAGGCCTATGCTGCTACGTCATCTTTTGGATTTCTTTTGACAGAAACTTCTCGAACTTGGACAGATTGCTGCCTCTATCCTCGTCAGATAACTCGTAATCTGATTCCACTAAACAATCACTCCCAGGGGTGATCTTCTTCTTGTTCTTACCATTACCCCCGTTGCATACCAGTATCTCTTCTGTCATATGAACAAAACTTTCATCTTTCTGTGTGCATCCTCTTGTAATTACGGAAGACAAACAAAAATCAGTATCACTATTGTTATCTGTGGAACTTACCACGGGTGAAGATGCTTCACTGTATGCTTGTTCCAACTCCAACATGTCTAAACAGGCATCACAAGTTTTTTCAGAATGAGATTCCTCATGCAACCAGCACCATTCATCAATTAGGATATCATGAACATGCACATTTAATAATTGACATCATTTCACCTATCTAAACAAATGCATCTCAAATTTCTTTAAATGATCGAGTTCTATTTTATTTTCAAGATTACAATTAGGCCCTGAATTTATTTCATCACTCCAAAGGTAGCCATTCTGATCATGTATGTCAAGCATCAGGATTTCTTCTATGCTGGTGATTTGAGGTCTGATGGAGTAAACTCTAGGTTCCACATCCACATACATGATTTCATTGGTTCTATTATACTCGGTGATCATGTGTCTCATGCGAGGTTTAGCTTTGATCTTTATCTGATTTGGTATACACTTCCAAGGTAGCCACATATGGCTGAAATCAGTTGACATGTATCTATTGAGGGTTTTTGACCAGTCTCTACTGAGTAACATTCCATATGTATCAGGTATATCAACTACCTAAATATCAATATAGTGCTTGATTCTAGGATCCGATGCTAGCTGCATGTGAATGTGGGTCAGTTCCCCTACCACACTTACTTCTGTTTTGTCCAATTGTGTTACCTTCTTGATGCAGAGGCATCCACACTATAATCTTCGCATATAGCATGAATGTCTGCAGACCAACCTCATCATCATCATCTTCGCCATCATCATCATATTCTGCTTTACACAGTCAGCATCATCATATTTCCCAAAACCAACAGCATCATCATATTGCGGACACTCGCAATTGTCCTCCTGCCGACTACTATTCACCTTCTGCGCTTTCCTCGTAACATCATCATCATGATGTTCAGCGGGCGCAAACATCCTCCTGTTGCACTGTTCATCGGGCACCGAACTCCATCGTCATCATCATGACCTTCAACACTGTCTTCGTCAGCAGGATATCAAATATCCGGTTGCTCAAATATCCTGATGACGACCACCTTCAGCAGCTTACCTTCGATGCTCCGCTAGCCGACGACACAAACAACAGCATCATGATATAACTTATCCGGTCCTCTCGAAACCTCCTGATGATGCTAATACACTTTCTGCCGATGTCGATACTTAACCACTTAACAACGGCAGGATAAAACTCGCACAGGGGAATATCTCAATATCCTGATGACGATGACGTCATATCCTGATGACGATGACGTCACCCAATATCCTGATGACCTCTTCAACACTTAGTCGAAAAACATGAACTTTCTCTCCTGCATCTACTCGCGATATGTGGATGTTTGGTACTCCCGATATGATGATCCTGATGCCGATACATGCACTTAGTCTATGTCCGGCCTAAAACATCCTGATGCACTCGCAACATGCAAACTCCAACAGTTTCATGACCCGATCTTCTACCTAATGCCGATGGACTCCTCCTCGGAAACTCCTGATGATGATCACCCCCGACGAATCCGCACTTCATGCGCTCAACTGCATCATGTTCATCTTCACCTATCTGGATGACGATGTCTAACCCGACTGCAGGATATTCACCTAGATATCCTGATGATGCCGTTTTGGCCAGTTTCTTCACTTAGCGAAATTTCACTTCGCCGATCCTCCAGGGATGACCCGATCCAACCTCAGGGTGATCTTCCACACTCTGTCTTATCAGTTTGACCTAGCACATGAGGATGCTAGGCTTCTCAACATCTGTCGACCGCGATCCTGCACACCTGCATGCAAACAGAAAACAACCTACCTCCTACTCTACTGTACATTACCATTCCACCGATCAGATGAGTCAACCGGTGGAATGGATCAGAAAATCCATGAAACCCTCTCAAACCAACAAATCAATCAAGTAATGGAATGCAACCAGAGCAAGAACACAAACAGGATCACTTTATTGATTTCAAAGATGCAATACAATATGATCAATCTCTCTCTCAGTCTCACTCTCTGCAACCTAGCTCGATCGATGATATCTGTCTGTATATCATATCAAACGATCTCATGCTTATAAAGACTTTCCTACGAGTACTACTGACCCGACTCCAAGCGGCTGGGAACTCTCCAAGCGGCTGGGAGATCCCACCGAACATACATCATGACAGCTGTTATAACTAACTAGCTAAAAATAGCAAAAGCCTGGTCAGCATGATCTTATCATGATCAGCGTGACCTTATTACATGCAATTGGTCTAACAGACCTTCTTGGAAACACAAACAACACCTAAACTACTAACTGCCTTATCAAGACCAGCTGTCAGGTAGGTGCTCCTGCACCACTTCTTCAATGATTTAGCAGGATGTAACCCTAAATCGTTGCATATGGATAGGGGCATTACATTGGTAGATGTTCCTGAGTCCACTAAGTAGTTGTACAAATTTTTACCAAACATCCTTGTGGTAAGGAGGAAGGGAGGTGACTCACTCTTGTCTTTGTATAGGGTCATGTGGGAGGTATCTGCAGCTTGAACAGTAGCTAAGGTTTTAGGTTTGAGGTTAACGTCCTTGGCAGCATGATCTTTATTTCTAAATTGGTCTGGGGTATGGCTATCTTCCTTTTGAGCAAAACCATCCAATGATTCCATGAAAGCATTCTTGATAGCAGGGGTTTTAAGCAACTTTGACATTGGCAGGCTGATATTTACTTTTTTCATTTCATCTACCAGATATGTAACCAATTTGTCAGATTCAGGAAGTAGATTTGCAGCTCTTGGTGTTGTGTTATGCGGTGCCAGATATTGAGCATTGACCTTGGGGAGTCTAGGGTTATTACTTGCCTTGGGATCAGGTGGAGTTTTGAAATTGTTTGGAGGCAATGAGGTAGTCAAAGGATCAACAGATCTGTTTGAGTTATTCCTTAAGTTGTAGTTATACCTACCCTGAGGTTGTTGTTGATAAGCATTGACTTCCTCATGCTCAATTGATGGCTCATTCTCATCCTCAAAGGGGAAAACATAGTTAGACTCAAAAGCCATGGCTGATTCCTCACATGTTGAAGTGTAATGATGATATGGTCTGCTGATAAGGACAATGCATGAAGCTTTCTAGCACCAGGGCAGAATCATACTCATAGGGGATAATTTCATTTCCCTCTGCTTAGGGTGGGTTACTTGAGGTACTGGCCACTTCAACTTGGAATATGATAGTAGCAATCCTGAATTGAGGACAGTCCAACTCTGCATGAGCTTTGGTGTTATGTATCCTGCACCAGTTCATAAGTACTGCCTCTGCGAGGTTTACTCTGGTGGTCTGTTTAGGTTCACCAGGAGGCTGATTGTCTAGGGGTAAAGGCAAGGAACCATTGTTTGACCTGGTGTTCCACACTCTAGGCTGTCTAGGAGGATTATTGTTGCCATTGTTGTTATTGTAATTGTTGTTGTACCCCCTGTTAGGATAATTAGGTCTGTCATTGGCATAACCTCTATTTTGATTAGGTTGAGAGTAGAAATTTTAATTTCTCAGATGAGTGACCTCAGTAGTAAGTTTCCTTAACTGAGCTGATATTCCTTTGATTTCTTCCTTCTCTTCCTGAACCTTGGCCATCACATTCTCTATTAGAGGCTTGAAAAAGGAAGACCCACTGTTATTGTTGGATTGTTCTATAGCCTGAGGCATTTGTGTTTGATATGGTAACATCTGGTTATTCCCACTCAGTGGTGGCATGACACTGAGTGGAGGTATCTGCAAAGGGGCTAGCATCACAGCTGAAGGTACCATGGCTCCATTGGTCTGTTGATAGGCAGGATATGTAGGATAACCAAGAAGTATAGGGAAGGCAATGTTTGGTGTGGGAGCAGGAGCCAATTGCTGACTAACTTTGATAGCTTCCTCAAAAGCCTGTGCTAAGGTTGTTACACCAGGGTGTGTTCTTCTGATAAACATGGAGGTCAGGGGATCTAAAGCTGAATAGTAGATGCTCCTAGCAGCTTTGTCTGTTACAACGTAGGGAGCAACTAGCTTAGACATCATCTTCTAGAATCTAGTGTTGAAGTTTGCAATAGGTTCTCCTTCGCACCTCTTGATGGTGGCAAATAGATGATAGTTCATTGAAGGATCTATAGGCACCTTGAACCTATCCTTGAAAGCTTTCTCTAAGGCATCCCATGAACGGACTGAACCCTGACCTAGACTAGTATACCAGTTATAGGCCTCTTCCCCTAAGGAGAATGGAAACAATCTGCATACCACATCCTCATACTCAATTTTAGCACTACAACAAGCTTCCTTGAAGGTCCTAACATGATCATCAGCATTTTGATATGGATGCTACTCCAACAATTTGTAATAAATAAGTAGGAATAAGCATCATCGTTTGGTAAGTCAATAGGAAAAATGAACATTTGCATTAAATCAGGCTATAAGATGAGCAAACATAGCAATCGGGCCCTGAAATTATGAAAATTGTGCATCAAAAATGCATATACAACGTTAAAACCAGTCGGGTCAACCATCGTTGACCAAAACATGCACTTGGGCTCTAAAAATGGATTCAAAAATCCAATCTCTTCGCTTTTCTCGCCCTTTTTCCTTGTTTAAATCTTTGTATCTTTTGATATACAAGCCAGACGTGATACATCGGATTAATCAGATTTCAAACTGTTTGAAATCTGACTTGTATATTAGCAATGTATATCGGTATGTATATCACAACATACAAACGCATATGCATACAAAGAATTTTCTTTATTGGACTTCCATTTCAAATCTGACTTGTATGTATAACAATGCATCTTTTTTATACAAGCCGGAAATATACAACAATTTAACTCCTTTTCATTTCCTTTTCGCGTCCGCGGAATGCATAAGTCATTGTATATCGGCTTTGTATGTCAAAACATACAAAGCATCAAATATACAAGGGCTTAACTGTTTTTAAACTTCTTTTGTGTCCACGGCTTGCATATGAGCGTTGCATGTATCATTTGACTTGTATGTTGTGCAATGTATAAAATGCAATGTATATTACGAAATATACATTGCGGGGAACATACAAGCATTTTACTTTAATCTATAACATTTGGGTTCCATTGCTTGTATATAACGCAATGTATATTTCGTAATATACATTGTGGAGTTATACAACGATTTAACCAATTCTGATAACTTTTCGGGTCTGGTACAATGCATAAGACACTTGTATCTTGCCAATATACAAGCCGAAAACATACAAGGACTTAGGTTGTTTTAATAGACTTTTCTGGTCCGGCGCTTGTACATTACGAGCTTTGTATCTTTTAACTTGTATGTTTTGCTTGTATGTAAAAACATACAAGCGCCAAATATACAACCATTTAACTCTTCTTCACGATGCTTTCGGGTCTGCGGCCTGCACATTGCAAATGTATATATCAAATGTATGTTTAAATATACAAGCTCGAAATATACAATGAATTAACATTGGTTAATAACTTTTCAGTTCTGGTCCTTGTATAAATGCATTGTATGTTATGACCCGCCAAACATACAAACACGAGATACATGCGATGGATTTAAACATTTATTCATTTCAACTCTTAACTATTTTGAGTCCACCTTGCATGTATGCATAAACTCTACCAAATGTATACAAGGCAAAAAGACATACAAATGACTTTGTATATGAACCCGACTACAAAAGCGACCAAGTATAAAACAATCTTTGCATATACAAACGACTTTGTATATGGAAAGTGATATACAAAGGTCTTTGTATACAAGCGAACTCGCATACAAAAGGCCTTGTATATGCAACCCGATATATAAAGAGACTTGTATGTGCAAATAGCAAACCCTTCCCTTGTACATTTTACCAAGATGCTCATAACTTGCAAAATATGGCAAATTTTGACATGGTTCAAAAAGCAACCCTAGCTCATTTTTGACAAGGAATCCAACCATACTATGCACTGGTACCGAAATGCACTTTTTCTCTATTTTTAAAAAGTTTTGCAATTTTAACCCCTTTTTCCTTTACCACCAGGCAAAACAACACACACAAGCAAAAAATAAAAAGCCACAGCAGGAGTCCTCATTTTGCTAAGGAGTAAAATGAGGCGTGTTGTGAACATCACAACATGAACCTGTTCAAGAATCAAGAGTGCAAGAAACTCCCAAAGTTCCCCAGTATGTAAGACTGAATCACTCTGAAGATCAGATCATAGGTGATAAAAGCAAAGGTGTACAAACTAGAAGGATAGCTTAAGATTTAGAAGAGTATTGTCTGATTTCAAAAATTGAACCTAAGACAGTGAATGAAGCTTGCAATGATGAAAACTAGACTAAAGCAATGGAGGAAGAGCTGATGCAAATTGAGAAAATCACACTTGGGATCTTGTTCCTAGACCTAAAAATAAGAATGTGATTGGAGCCAAATAGGTCTTCCGGAACAAACTGAATGAAGATGGTGAAGTAGTCAGAAACAAAGCCAAATTGGTCTGCAAGGGTTACTCCCAAGTAGAAGGAGTTGATTTTGAAGAAACTTTTGCTCTGGTGGCAAGAATTGAATCAGTCAGATTATTTCTTGCTTTTGCTACCTTCAAGGATTTCAAAGTATATCAGATGGATGTCAAATCTACCTTCCTAAATGATGACTTGGAAGAAGAAGTATACATTGAGCAACAGGATGGAATTCAATTGTCTGATCATGGTGATATGGTCTGCAAGTTGAAGAAAGCACTATATGGACTGAAGCAAGCCCCAAGAGCCTGGTATGAAAGATTGGATAAGCATCTTTTGAAGATTGGTTTCAACAAAGGTACTGCTGATAGTAATTTGTATTTCAAAATTGATCATGAAAATATCTTGATAGTCGAAGTGTTTGTTGATGATATCATTTTTAGAGGAAGAGATAGTATGTGCAAAACATTTGCAAATCAAATGAAAAGTGAATTTGAGATGTCCATGTTTGGGGAAATAAATTTCTTCTTGGGTCTGCAAATCACTCAAACAAAGAAAGGAATCTTCATTTCTCAGACCAAATATGTGAAAGAATTGTTGAAGAAATTTGGAATGGAAGACTCAAAACCAATGAATACTCCCATGGCAACTGGATGCAAATTGAGCAAAGATGATGACTCTCGTAAGGCTGATAAGAAAAAATACAGGTCAATGATTGGTGGATTATTATATCTCACTCAAACTAGACCTGACATTATGAATGTTGTTGGTCTTGTTGCTAGATTCCAAGCTGATCCTAGAGAATCTCATGTCATGGCAATCAAAAGAATTTTTAGATATCTGAAAGGGACAGTTGAGTATGGGTTGTGGTATCCTAGAGATCATAATTCCTCTCTTCATGCATATACTGATGCGGATTGGGTAGGAGATGTGGATGACCGGAAGAGTACCAGTGGTGGAGGGATGACCGGAAGAGTACCAGTGGTGGAGCATTCTTTTTGGGGAAGAGATTGGTTTCTTGGCTAAGCAAGAAACAAGAGGCAATATCTCTGTCCACTGCAGAAGCAGAATATATTGCAGCAATAGGTAGTTGCACTCAAGTATTATGGATGAAGCAAATGCTAAGAGACATTAGGGTGGAGTATGAGGAATCTATCACAATCTTCTGTGATAATTCAAGTGCAATAAACATATCAAAGAATCCGGTGTTGCATTCAAAGACTAAACATATAGCCATCAAGTTTCACTTTTTGAGAGAGCAAGTGAACAAGAATGAAGTCAGATTAGAGTTTGTGCCTTCCAAGGATTAGATTGCAGATATTTTTACTAAACCTCTACCTAAGGACTCTTTTGAGTATCTCAGGGAGAAGTTAGGGGTTATTACCCCTCCAGTTCTAAATTAAGGTGCACTAATGTGCATTAGTCCGGTGGATCTCACAGTCATATCTTGTGGTCCGGATTGATGATGGGAAGCTGCTACTCAGGGGGAGCAGCTGGCATGATTCTGAAGTAATGCAAGTATGTGCCCTTTGCCATTGATGTCAAAGGGGGAGAGAAGACATGTGAAAAACAAGTAGTTGCTGATCAAAGTGGGAGCAGGAAAGGAAGAGAAGACATGTGAATGGTTGTTGTTGATAGGGGGAGTTGTATCAGCAAGAAGAAGTTCTTGTCTTTATGGTTAAAATAGTTTTTCACATCATATGTTACCATCAATGACAAAGGGGGAGATTGTTGCAAGTATGGGCCTAACCGGTGTTGTAATTGATGTCAACATACTCCTGTTGCATTAATGATAAGGATTGGATGAGCTGTGTGCTAAGGATATTGAGAAAATTAGTCCTAATCAGGAACAAAGAAGAACAATGAAGACAGTGAGGTAAAGATCCCAGTTATGATAAAAATTAGAGGATACACTTCAAAGGGTTTGTAGATACGTGTCTTGAGATGATCCAGTAAAGATTTCAGAGGTCCGTATGAAGATGTGAAGAAATTATGGTCACTTAAGTAAAACCGGTTCTAGCAGGTGTTTAGAGGTGACAGAATGATACAGATAGGTCTGGTGAGATCCAGAAATGAAATATCCTGTTATGAGGATTTGGTGGAGTGTTTAGGAAGTCAATGTGAAGTGACAACTCAATTGGTTCATGGTTTGAAGGTCTGCAATCATCTATTCCAATATGACAGTAATGACTGACTGTGTTCTTGAGGTTCCAGATGGAGAGAATGATTTTAGTAAGAAGAAGTAGTGTGGATGTTCTTGATGTCTCAGACAAGCTTGTGGAGGTCTTTGGATTGTTTCCAATTCATGTTGATGGTTCGCATTAAAGATTGAGCTCGTAATTAAAGATTTACTTCTAGATGATGATTTTCTTCTTAAGTCTGGCTGATCGGATGAGTTACACATCCTGCGGATGATCTGGAAGGTGTCCTGTGAAGAATGGCATGTTGCCAAAGAAAGATTGAAGTCTCAGATCTGTGTAGCCGACAGTGTGTTGATCCGCATGAAGTCTTTTTGTAATAAGTCATGTTGTATTTATGTACTTGCTCTATTATGTATGCCGACTTGGATGATAATTCCTAAGTTGATATCTTGTATAAATAAGGAGTTGTAAAGTCATTTCAAAGGGTGTCTTGTGGAGATGAGAGTGTGGTAGAGAGGAGCAGAGAAAAAGGCAGAGCAAAACTATTGAGCTTAAATGGAACTGAATCAAGCATGGTGAAGATGCTATTCTCTAGTTCAAGTATGTAACACTTATTATTTTGTAGACAGTGTATCTCCTGTAGGCAGTGAGCCTCTTGTGAGCAGTGTGCTCAGGTAGTGAGCCCTAATTGGCATGTGCCATTTTGTTCTTTCTATTCTTCTAACAGAGAATACAATCTTGGGTTAATCACCCCGTGGTGTTTCCCTTAACCAGGTTTTCCAAGTCAAAATCTTGGTGTCTTGTGTGTTAATGTGTTTCAGCTCTTGATTTAATGCATTATGTTTTCATGATTGATTTATTATTATGCTGCTGAATTACAAAGTGGATTTAGGTGTCTAATTGGAAGAAAGTTTTAGACAACTGATTCATCCCCCTCTCAGTTGTCTACCCAAAATCTAACAAGAACTCCCCTTCACATCGCTCAGCATTGCTGAAGGCAATAGGCCTAAAATCTCTTGACTAAATTATGCCACCGCCTGGTGAGCAAATCGATCATGTCGACTACGATCTCAGCCCACCAAACTTAGAACTTAAAGATCCACAATTCTTCTTCGAATTACAATAGATGCCGTTTGAGGCAAAGTTAACTAAAAAAGGGGACCCCACACTATATCTTCAAGTGTGGATCTATGACACATGCATCAAATGAACATTAATTGACGATGGAGCTGCAGTGAATATAGTTCATTTCTCCCTTTTAGAGAGGATGGGCTATGGACATACCAACATCACCGCTTCAAGAGATACACTAAGCGGATATGATAATCTGAAAGCAACCACCATAGGAAAAATTACCCTTCCAGTGACTTTGGAACCCAAAACCATTCCAATCACTTTCTATGTTATAGATAAGGACACATGATATAAATTGATTCTTGGAAGGCCATGGATACACAAGATGAAGGCTGTGCCATCCACATTGTTTCAAGAAGTTTGATTTTTACACCTAGGGAAAGTATATGTCGTACAGGGAGATCCAGAGCCTTTTAGTATGTTAAAGTCAAATACTTCAGACAAATGCATAGGTATTCCCATAGACTACGAACTCCCTACCAACAAGTTAACCATACCAAACCCTACACCTCAGTTGATATGCGTCAAACAGATGGAAACTCTAGAAAAGACCATAAACATAGTAGAAATCAAAACTCCTAAGAATGGACCACCACCAAAGCAAAGGGAAATGGTCCCCAAGGACAAAATGATTGAAATCATGGAGCTGATCGAATGGGATGGACCACTCCAATTCCCCCCAGAAATACTCACGATTGACATCCAAGAGGCCTATAAACTCTTCCCATGCATAGGGGAGAAACCTCATAGAACTGAAGGAGTAGTGTTTCAAACCACTACGTTAGATCTAAGAAATACAGACCCACATGCTTTCTTAGATGCAGAGAAAGACATAACAAAAGGTTATACACCGCTGTTGCCACTAAGTAAATCACATCTCCTTGATACACCTGAAGAAATAGAATCATATGAGCCTCACACCAACGGAGGATTCACATCAACCAATAATGCCCATGGAAGAGGCACATTCCATAGATAATGAATCAACCATTGTTATAGGGGTGTTACCTAGGATGTTTATAGTATCCAAACCACAAGAAAAACCAACCACCTCCACCTCGGTTCAATCAAATGAACTCAATGAATGGGAAGCACCTCAGGTACAAATTGAAATGGTTGAGATATTGCCTAACAAAGACAAAGAAAGCAAAGGTATCTTTCACAGAGTGTGGAAGATGAGAGTGACAGTTGGTATCGATGACCTTGTCATTTTTGAACTACCAAAAAGTTATATTGGATATGCCATGGATTTGAGACCAGAACCCAATGGGAGGACAAGTATAAGCTTTGTCCCCCATGATGAGAAAAGGGAGCCACAAACTCCTCTTGAATTATTCCAATTCTTACAAAGAATCCAAGAGAGACTAGAGGTAAAGGTCTACATGTAGGAACAATTCAATCTATTGGCATAACTACTAAATTGCGACAGAGTCCAATATTGGACTTCCTCCCACCAACATGCCTTTCTAGACTTACTTTGTCTCACAATGACAAGAGAAGCCACCAAGTTGGTAGTAATACATTCGAATGATAAATCATACTGAATAGGAGAACTTGTCCTAAGAAGAGGTAGCACGAAAAACAAGAAAAGGAGACGAAAAAGAGCCTTTTCAGAAGACTAGAAAGGTCCCTACATGGTTAAAGAAGATATTAGAAATGGTGCTTATCTCTTGTGCACAATGAAGGGAGAGGAATTTGGTGAAACAATCAATGCCTTTCAACTCAAGAAATATTATGTCTAAAAAACCCAAAAATATCATAAAACATAAAAATACAAAAAAAATATAAAAATTCAAAAATGTCAAAAATAATTTGTTCCTTGCACTTCTGCATCATTCTATTCATCTTGCATTACAGTTTGTGACTTGCTCTTGTACTATTTTCCTTTTAGTAAGGAGTCTAATGTTTACTAGATATACGATATCCTTTTAGGACCTAGAGATCCCCATTTTTTACAAATTGCCATTATCCCCCTTCATTCCCAGTGATTCTAATCAAAACCTAGCTCTTAACTTTACACTGATCCCAGTCTTAATGAGTCAAGATGTTAGGTCTAAAAAAAGTTAGTATTCAAACCTACAAGTAGACCTTCCCAATTCTTCCTTGGTAGTAGAGAAGTCCAACCAGACTACAAAAACTTTAGGTAGTGCTCAACCCCTTATCTTTCTTGGCCAAAAACATTAGGAAGATCAAAACTCTGAAGGAAGCAATCTAAGATATGAGTGAATAAAAAAATGAGTGATCAAAATAAGAGCATCAAAAAGGTGAGAAATTGAGAGATCAAAGCATTATATATCAAAAGTTCCAAAAAGCATTCATTTCTTGAAAAAGTCAAAATCCAAAAAAAAAGAGAAAAATCAAGTGAGGAAAATACAAAAAAAAAGAGAGATACAAAAAAAAAAGTCTGAAAGAGAGAAGATTGTTGAATGTCCGTACTCTTGGGTGGAGATCAGTCTAAGCTTGAAGCCTCAAGGGTGACATTCTAACAGAGAAAAAGAGGTACAAAGCACACACACACACAAGCTAAGAAAAACCAAAGAATCTAGTAGTCTCTAGGATCATCTTCTATCTAGGGACCCTTGTTCTTTCCCATTTATCCTTTACCCCGGGTCTACTTTGCTAGCCATCTATGATCTAAGTCTAGCGAACACCTATAAAACTTGCTACTTGTCTAAAGTTGAAAGCTTATCAATTTGTCTTATCTAGATAAGGATCAGTGTTTAGCCTTTAGCGAAGTCTAGAAATCAGAAGCACTCCATATAAATTTCACTCCCCACTTGATTTTTCCTAAATCCTATCTCATAGCCTTGAATAGATCTCTTATATTAGGACAACTCACAATCCCCTGAATCGAACATCATATTTTAGAGTAGTCACATTGTTTGTCCCACATTGCATTCATGCCAAAAATCAGAAAAAAGAGTCTCAAAGCAATAAAGTCAAATATCATATCTCATGACATTCAGTGAGTAATAATTTCATTTGCAGCATTTCTTGTGTTCTTGCATTATGATATCGTAAACTGCATATCATATATATGTCATATAAAACTACAAAAACATGTCATTGTTGTCATACTTGAAAGGAAGCTAGGTGTGCGAAAACGCTTCCTACACTAATCTATTGAGGAGAGGGCTATGCAAATTCAACTTTATCCTAACTATTACAGAAATGTTAAACCATTAACATGAGATATTGCAGCAAAACACAAGAACCAAAAAGTAGACAAAAGAAGAGAGACAAAGATTTACGGTGGGGAAAACCCTTATCGGGTGAAAAACCCCACACTCAGAAACCTGCACAATGTATTAACAAATCTGAAAGTTGTTTACAATACACTTGCAATGCAAGCTTCAATGGTCTTTGACACTCGTGTCTGGAGTCAATCTGACAACATAACAATACCTGTGATACAAACTCCATCTTCAAGCACCTATATATATAGGAAATACAAGGCAATATTGGACCTTTCTTGGAATGGGCATCCAACATGGCTTCATGGACCAAAGCCCATGCCCAAGGACACTTGGTCAACATTGCAGAATGTTCCTAACACTTGTCCATAGCTCCCATCCCAAAGGGGTCGCCTATTTCCAAAATGGGCTATGATAGATGCTCTTACGACACTTACGACTGTCATAGAATCTGTCATAGCGGTTACAACTTATAGTTGTAAGAGAATCTATCATACACATGCTATAAATAGCATATTCTCTTACAACATGTCATATTCCACCTTGGGGCACCCAAATATGCCTTATTCAAAGATGCTTCATGACACATGTCATTACCTATCTTACAACCTTCTATTTCTGACTCTTACATGTCATAGATTCGTCATAGGAATCCGTCATAACCATTTCGGTCAAACATTCCTGACACAACATGGAAGATGCCGACACATGGTAGAATATTCCTACCACTAAGTGGGATGCCTATCTCCTCGTGTGAGGATAAAAATACAAGTTGTCATAATCCATGTAGGATTGACACATCACCGTGCCACATCCCACAATATGACAATATGGATTTTCCAAATATTTACAACATAGGCAATTAAATAATAAATACAAACATTACAAATGCGGAGAATTACCAAGGTTGAGACACCTTAATTCCCAACATTCTCCCACTTGTCAAACACCTTGTAAGAGCCAATAGAAAAACATGATTTAATTGCTATAGGCTGAGAGGCCCATAGACTCTGAACACCATCTAAACTTCTCTATGCCCACTAGTTTCATCAATGCATCTACAACATTCTTCAAAGTATCTACCTTCTCCAAATTTACCTTTCCATCCTCAACCATGTCTCGCACGAAGTGAAACTAAACATCAATGTGCTTTGTTTTAGCATGGAAAGTTGGATTCTTTGCAAGGCAAATTGCACTCTAACTGTCACAACTGATCGTGATCTGACTTGCATCAACATCAATATCTGAACCCAATCTCTTAAGCCAAATGGATTCCTTACAAGCATGAGTTTCTACCATATACTCAGCTTCTGTCGTGGACAAAGCAACAATAGGTTGTCGCTTACTCATCCAAATAATAGCACCACCAAACAGTGTAAAAACATAAGCACTGGTGGATCTCCTGCTGTCAATGTCACCTACCCAATCTGAATCCACAAATCCATGAATATCAATAGAATGCGGAGGTCCTAAAACATTACCATGATAGCAAATGGAGTACTTAGAAGTACCCCTCAAATATCTAAACACTCGCTTAACTGCATCCCAATGAACCCGTCCAAGATTAGCCATAAATCGACTAAGGACTCCCACTACTTGGGCAATGTCTGGTCTTGTGCAGACCATAGCATACATCAAACTGCAAAAAACACTAGCACAAGGTAGTCTGCTCATGTCCTAAACCTCATTAGGAGATTTTGGACAATCCTTAATAGACAACTTTGTCCCTAAAGAAATGGGAACACATAATGGTCTACAATCTGCCATGCTAAATCTGTCCAACATGGTCTTCACATACTTACTCTGGCTTAACCAAAGTTTTCTGTTGGTTCTGTCTCTTCTGATTTCCATTCCTAGAATGTACCTGGCTGCCCCTAAATCTTTCATTTCAAATTGAGCTAACAACTAAGATTTAAAATCAGAAATCATATTCTTACCCTTCCCAATGAGCAACATATCATCAACATACAGTGCAACAATGAGAATACGATCACCATCAAATTTATAATACACATAGTGATCCAATTTTGATCTCACAAATCCAATTGACAACACAAAGACATCAAACTTCAAGTACCATCTCCTAGGGGATTGCTTCAAACCATACAAAGACTTTTTAAGTTTGCAAACCAAATTTTCTCTACCTTTCACCATGTAATGCTCTGGGTGTGACATGTAGATTTCTTCATCCAAGTCACCATGAAGGGAAGCTGTCTTCACATCCATCTGTTCTACCTCCAAGTCATAAGCTACTAAGAGAGACAACAAGAATTGAATGGATGTCATCTTTGCAACGGGAGAGAAGATCTCACCATAATCTATACCCTCCACTTGTGAATACCCCTTCGCAACCAATTTGGCCTTATATTTCTCAACACTGCCATCTGCACCAATTTTCTTTTTGAACACCCATTTGCATCCAACGGGTTTCCATCTAGGAGGCAAAGGCACCAAGTCCCAAGTTTGATTCTTTTCCAAAGAAACCATTTCTTCCTCCATGGCCTCCTAGGAACCTGCATCCTTCATATCCAAAGCCTCTGATACAGTTCTAGGTTCATCACTGTTAGTAAGCAAAGCATAAGCACAACTAGAATCAAGCAATGTAAAACCAAACCTTTCAGGTTGCTTTATTATCCGTGTAGACCTCCTCAAGAGTTGAGGTTGAGGTTCAGCTTCTTCATCTGAGCTTTCAGAGCTGCTAGAGCTCTCCTCATCATTTGTTCAGTCTTCTTAGGGGTGAGAGGAAACTGAACAACATCCTCTTTCTTTTCTTTTTCTTCTGGCTGCAAAATAGTGGAAGAAGGTGTAAGCTCTCTGAAGATAACACTTTTGCTATACAACACTTTTTCAGCCACGGGGTCCCAAAGCTTGTATCCTTTCACACCAACACCATAGCTGATGAAGATACACTTAACAGTTTTGTTCTCTAACTTTGACCACTTCTCCCTAGGCACATGTGCATATGCCTCACAACCAAAAACACGAAGATGCCTTATTGAAGGCTTTCTACCAGACCACACCTCCATGGGTGTCTTTCCAAAAAGAGCTGATGTAGGATATCTGTTTATCAGATAGCAAGCAGTGGCAACAACTTCAGCCCAAAAATTTTGTTCTAGGCCAGCTCTACTAAGCATACTCCTAGCCTTCTCCATCAGTGTCCTGTTCATCCTCTCTGCAACTCCATTTTACTGTGGGGTGTATGGAGTTGTCTTGTGCCTTTCAATCCCAAGTTCCTTGCAATACTTATCAAATTCTGTAGAACAGAACTCACCACCATTGTCAGTTCTCAAACATTTAATCTTTTTACTAGTCTGATTTTCAGCAAAGGCTTTAAACTCCTTAAACTTGCTATAGACTTCATATTTGCTTCTGAGAAAATAAATCCATGTCCTTCTACTGTAATCATCTATAAAAGATACAAAGTATACAGTTTTGTTTTCCATAAATGCAATGTTCGCAAAATTTGAACTCGAGATTACAGTCATCTAACCCCTCAATGAGGTTCTTATTTTTCAAGGTACGCAGACCCTTCTCACCAATGTGGCCAAATCTCTTATGCCATAACATTGTCTTTTCTGCAGGAAGTTTAACTTCCAATGCACGATTACAACCATCAAGACTAGAAACAACAGATTTCTTCACTGCTCGTTCAGATGGTGGGGATGAAGTGACTTTTGCCCTCTTCCTTGATTTAGAAGAACTATTGCATTGTGAAATGCATGCCTCTAGCTAAAACAGAGTACCTCTCCTAGTACCCTTAGCAAGCACCATAGCTCCTCTAGTCATCTTGCATCCTTCTTTCAAAAAGACAACTTGCACACCTGCATCATTCAACATACTTATAGAAAGCAGGTTCCGTGCTAAGCCTGGGATGTGCAGAACCCCAGAGATCCCCTTCACTCGACCATCAGGGAATTAGATAGAGACTCTTCCACGACCAACGATCTTCAGATGAGAGTCATCACCTAGATACACCTTTCCACCATCGAACTCCTCATACTTAGTGAACTAGTCTCGATGCAAGGTCATGTGGAATGATGCACCAGAGTCGATTAGCCACACATCATCAGATGCATGGGTTGCGATGAAAGCATCACCGTCATCTTGTGATTTGTTAGAATCTGAATCAGGAGCTTTCTTCTTTTTCTTCTTCTCCTCTTTGCATTCCTTTCAGAAATGTCCGGTCTTGCCACAGTTCCAACAAAGAGCCTTGGACTTTCTAGGAGATTTGGATCTCCCACGAGATTTGGATCTACCCTTCTCAGCTTTCTTGTCCTTCTTCTTCCCTTTCTCCTTGGGTCTTCCATGAACTGCAAGGGCCTCTTTACCTGCCTCAGAAGACTTTCTCCGCATCTCTTCAGACAACAACGAAGAAACCACTTATTCCATTTTGAATGTGGATGTGGTGCTTCCGATTGCCATGACAAGATGATCCCATGAGTCCAGTAGAGAACAAAGTAGGGTCATACACCGATCCTCCTCCTCCATCTTTACACCAATAGATGTCAATTGTGCAACTAGCATGTTAAAGGCATTCATATGCTCAGCAACAGATCCTCCATCTTCCATTCGAAGAGAATACAACTTCTTTCTCAGAAAAAGTTTATTATCTAGGGATTTGGCTTGATACTCATCCCCCAATTTCTTCCAAAGGAGTTTTACAATAGTCTCCTCATGGACATTTAACAACACAGAATCGACAAGACTAAGTCTTATGAGACCCTTAGCCTTCCGATCCTTGAGATCCTAATTAGCTTGTGACATTGCAGCTGGTTTAGTTCCATTCACACTATCCCAAAGGTCTCGCTCAACTAACATGTCTTCCATTTTGAGCTTCCACAGCTCAAAATTACTGCCATTGAACTTCTCTACTTCAAACCTTTCTGATGTGCCTGCCATCTCCTTGCTACAATAAGATATAGAATGTTCTGCACAGACTCCCACTGAACCTAAGATTAGCTCAAAAAACCCTTACCCAACAACTAGGACCAAAGGTGATCAAGCTCTAATACCAACTGAAAGGAAGCTAGGTGTGTGGAAACGCTTCCTACAGTAATCTATTGAGAAGAGGGCTATGCAAATTCAACTTTATCCTAACTATTATAGCAATGTTAAACCATTAACATGAGATATTGTAGCAAAACACAAGAACCAGAAAGTAGACATAAGAAGAGAGACAAAGATTTATGGTGGGGAAAACCCTTATTGGGTGAAAAACCCCACACTCAGAAACCTGCACAATGTATTAACAAATCTGAAAGTTGTTTACAATACACTTGCAATGCAAGCTTCAATGGTCTTCGACGCTCATGTCTGGAGTCAATCATATAGCATAACAGTACCTAAAAACTTGTGATACAAATTCCATCTTCAAGCACCTGTATATATAGGAAATACAAGGCAATATTGGACCTTTCTTGGAATGGGCGTCCAACATGGCTTCATGGACCAAAACCCATGCCCAAGGACACTTGGTCAACATTGTAGAATGTGCCTAACACTTGTCCACAGCTCCCATCCCAAAGGGGTCACCTATTTCCAAAATGGGCTATGACAGATACTCTTACGACACTTACGACCGTCATAGAATCTGTCATAGCGGTTACAACTTACAACTGTAAGAGAATCTATCATACACATGCTATAAATAGCATATTCTCTTACAACATGTCATATTCCACCTTGGGGCACCCAAATATGCCTTATTCAAAGATGCTTCATGACACATGTCATCACCTGTCTTATAACCTTCTATTTCCAACTCTTACATGTCATAGATTCGTCAAAGGAATCTGTCATAACCGTTTCGGTCAAACATTCCTTACACAACATGGAAGCTGCTGACACATGGCAGAATATTCCTACCACTAAGTGGGACACCTATCTCCTCATGTGAGGACAAAAATACAAGTTGTCATAATCCATGTAGGATTGACACATCACCGTGCCACATCCCATAATATGACAATATGGATTTTCCAAATATTTACAACATAGGCAATTAAATAATAAATACAAACATTACAAATGCAGAGAATTACCAAGGTTGAGACACCTTAATTCCCAACAATACTTGCATTTGTTAAAAGAGTTGAAAAGGTCAAACATAATCAAAAAGTTCCTAAAAACTTCCAAACATACACAAGAGATGAGTACATAGTTCGATAGGAGAAAACCATAAAAAGATAGACTTCCATAGATACATCTGAAGTTTACATATACAAGGCTATCAAAGAGCTAAGACAAAATGCTCTTGAGAGAAGTAGAGGTTCCCCATGCAATGGGACACAAGTTTCAAGAAAAACAAGTCAAGGGCGGTTCTCTCCAACGAAACCCTCAGGACTTTGGCTCCTCTATCTATGAGTACCACTAGTCGCTCCATGAGACCTATGAGAATGAGGTGCTCTTCTATGAGCATGCGATTGTGAAGGCCTCACCGTACTAGCATCACACAATCCAAAGTTAAGGCGATCCATCTCTCAGAGTACCCGGTTCTCACCCTTAAGCATATCAATCTAGGTCTTCAACTCTATAGTTACTTGGCATCCATGGTAGACAAGAGCAAAAATGTCGGTGTGTCATCCCGCAGCAGGGGACACACCAGGATCATCTAAAAGATGATCACAAGTCATCCTAGTGAAGGGAGAAGCTAATCCAACATTGACCTCATGAATGAAATCCCTCAACTCTTTGACGTTGCCTGAAATAGCAAAAAGAACCAAGTCAGTTCCACATGAAAAGAGAAAGGAAAAGGATAAATGCAAAAGCAAATAGATGAAAAATTACGTGGATCACCAAGTTGCCAATCAGGGTCAAACTAACACATCACCTCATCTGAATGAGGAGGTTGAGGAACAACAGGAGGACCCTCGGGGGTGTCAGGAATGTCATCTGAATCATCAATGTCATCAAAATCCTCATCCTCAGGAACAACCTCATCTGACGAATCATTACTATCTAGAACATAGTCCTTTTTAGTGGACTCTGAATCAACAGTCACAATCAGAGATTGGGAAGGAGTCCCTCTCCCTCCCCTCCATCCTCCTCTAGATACCCTAGTAATGAAGATGCCTGAATCAAAGGGGTCCAAACAATGTTTCTCTGTCCAATCTCCCCCATCTCCTGAATGGTCCTGTAACATGTAGACAGTAAGGGCAAGTCCTCAGGGACATCCTCTCCAAACTGTTGTAAGACACGGTCAACCCGATGAGCCTCAACTAGACCATTATGGTCTGTGATCTTGAGACCTCACGACAGTACTCTCTAATCTCACCATCTTGGGCCCAAGCCCCCTACATGTCGTGATAAGTATCAAAAATCATGTCCTTATCAGTAAGAGTAACTGTCTATTTGAAAGAGGAATGTGCTTCTGGTAAGGCCTCATGTGCTCAAAAATCTAGGTCATGATCAAAGAAGAGTGGCTAAAAGAAAGAGCCCCTCACCAAGAAATTTGATAGAAATCTCTGTAAACCATAGCCAAGATATCCGGTCCCCAAGAAAAAATTATGCCCTCCTCGATCTCATGAATGATGGGTGCCCAACACCACTCAGACGAGCTGAGGCCTTGTCTCCTAACAGCCTCAAAGCAATCAAACCAATTAGGAACCTCATCAAGAGTGGGATATGGAGTCATAGCATAGAGGTAAGCTGAACTCCTATAATCTGGTCCCAAGGGTGATTAACCGCCATGAATGCAGCCCAAGAAGCCTTGTCCTCATAAGACTCACTAATAGGAAGAGATAAAGGTTGTCCCCTCACAAGAACTCCAAGAATGTGATATACATCATATAGAGTGATAGTCCACTCTCCAAAAACCTCTGGGACCCTGAATGTGTTTCTATCTACATCCCAGTAAGTCAAGATGTCACAGCATATGCGGGATACATGATGAATCATAGGTACATGACAAACTCTAGTAAGACCTGCCCTCTTCAGTGTAGTACGATCCTCAGTACTCAATGAAGCAAACATCCCTGAGAGCCATCTCTACTCTCGGTAGGCATTCCATTGGATATGCATGTCCTACAAAATCAGAAGAAAACTTTAGATTAGATCTCGTAAACTCGTAAAATCCCTAAAAATCGTAAAATCGTAGAAAACCTTACATAAAAAAAAATTGCATAAACCTTTTAAAATTGTAATAAATAGATAGATTCAGTGACCAAATCATGTCAGGTCAAAGTGAAATGAGTGTTAAATGATATCAAATGTAGTCAGAAATCAACCCAACAGGGTTGGCCCCAGGTGACCCAGGTGTTTTTTAGGATCCCCCCTGGCAACGTAGGTGCTTTTCAGAATCTCCCCCGGGTGACCCTGTTGTCAGAAAGGATCTCCCCCAAGTGACCCTACCTGACAAAAGGGGTGACCCAAGGAGAAAATCCCTCAAGAAAAAATCACTCTAAAAAGTTTATTTCTTGACCAATTTCAGAAAACGAAAGATCAATCTTACTCTAAACGACGAGAACAATGCAATGCAACAGGGAAAATCATCAGAAATGAAGAATTTTAAGAGATTTTTCACAAAATTTAAGCTAGGGTTTAGAGAAGAGTTTTTCATTGATTACATACCTGATTCTCTATGGCTAAAGAAGAGGCAACCATCTTTGAGATCTCCTCGACAATACCTCTCTATTGACTGCTCACACGAACGATTCTGTCGCTGTTTTGCTCTGATCTCACAATTTGGCTCTCTTTGTTCTCCCTTAGCTTAGTTTCATTTATGCATTTTAGATTAGTTCTTTTCTTTTATGCATCCCTTTCGTGCATTATTTTGCATGCTCTCATCCCTATAGGTCCAAACTGACAAAAGCAAGCAACTAGCTGAACTCGAACGATCCATGGTAAGTTCGTCATTTCAGTTTTCATTATTCATTTTGATATATTTAAATGCTGGACTAATACTAGTTATTGCAGGTACAATTTGTGGGAAAATCAACAGGTAAGGCCTAGTTTGGGAACGGTACCTACCTTTCATGTAGACTACAGTCCCCGAGGGGGAAAATAAGTAAGCACAAAAATCATGCACTGCCTCCATGAGGACCCCTATGATGATTCAAATCCTTGTCACGTACATGTAAGCATGAAATAAAGTCCTTTAAGCAGCATGCCTCTTGATGACGTGTCCTCTTTTCTTGTCTTGTGTTGTTTCTTCTTTTTTGATTTCCCTCTCTCGCCATTTGCGATGCTTTTTTGACACTTGTCGACTTGTGTTTTCTAGCTTTCAACCTTAATCCTAAGCCTTGTAAGTGTCTTGTAGGTGAGTTTTCACCTCTCCCCTTTGTTTTTCATCTTGTGCACCTCCTAGAAGCCTTCTAGAGGTCTCCCGATCCATCTCCCACTGTAAGTTTTTAGTTCCACCCAACCAATCCAAATCTCCCCCAGAAGATCTTGCAGATGCAAGTGAAGATTTGAATTCTTCCACATGACTAACCTGTTTCTCAATATAGAACCCATCCTTTTCCTCTTCTGCCATCTCCTAGCTTGTCTTTCTGCATCTGACCCTGTCCAGCCTGGATCTCCCTCGGGTGACCCTACTGACAAAAGGGGACCCTGCCGTTTTTGAAGCCGTGGAAAAACTCAAGTTTCTGTCTCATTTTTGCTCTGTTTTCACCCGTTTTTCTCTTTGTTTGCATGGTTTTTGATCCCTGATATAGAGTTAACTATTTCATGCACTCACACATGCCTAATTAACTCTATTTGATCTCAAATTAACTCTCTAATCAATCTCACGCATTCCCTCACCTCCATTTTCTCTTCAGTGATAAGCTATCATTGCTTCATCACTCTCTAATCAGTTGAGTTTATTGGGTAATCAACCTTGTTAACTCCCCAATCTATTCTTGTTAATTCATCAATCAAATGAGTTAATTCTTCAATCAATCCCTTCTTCTAAACCTATAAATACCCCCCTCTCTCAAGCACAAAGGGAGGCAAATTCATTGTGCACATAGCTCTTGCCAATTTTGCTCTCCAACTTAGCATTCGAATGCTCTTATAGGATGAAGGTGCCTTTTGTTTTATTTGTTCATCCAAGAAACACTACACTGCTTCATTCTATGCCATTGTTCTCAATCCAAGCTCATATTGAGCTCATACAAGCTTCATCAAAGCTTCTTTTTGCTTCTTTGGGTCATTTTATTGTCAAGAGGATCACTTGTTGCCACAAAAGGATTTGAGGTTGCCTATCACAAGGATTATTGAGGGTAGTGGATTTAGCAAATCTTCATTTCTTCGAGGTTCCTTCATTGTTTTTGCTTAATTCATAGTAATTAGAGAATCAAATTTGCTCTTGGGAATAGTAAACATTGCTTTTTCCTTGATAGTTAGATCTTGCATGTTAGGTTAATCGCTTTCATATTTCTAGATCTATATTGTTAGAAGAAGCATTTTCCCTTTTCTTTAGAATAGATTTTATTGAAAACATCAAAAACCCAAAAAACATAGTTTAAATTTGCATCAGAAAAGTCATATAGGATTGCACACATATTTCCTTTTCATAGATTAGAAGCACTTTTATTTCCAAAATACTCTAAAAAATACCAAAAAGATGTTTTGTATATCATTTAGCTTGCATGCATATATATACCCTAGAATAGACAAATTGGCAAACCCTTGATTCCATCATGAGGTAATCACAGTTGAACATTCCAAACAAACCCTTGATTTCATCACAAGGTAGAACATAAGTCAAACTCTGTTGGCAAGAGACACTGTGTGGCTTCATGAGTGTTTTCATTGATGGGAACAAAGTCCATCCCACTTATCCGCAACACATAGTATGTCTATACTAGAAGTCAGATTGAAGAGTGTTTTGGTCTGGTGAACAAGAATAGAGCATGCAGTATGGTCCGACAATCAGGTCCAGATCTCTTAGAGGAAGTATCTGAACAAAGTACAGAATTGGGGAAGTCAAGAGGAGTACCTTGACTGCTACATTCCAGAGATTGAGCCTCCGGTGATGAAAGAGTGAAAAGATATGAGCACCTAAGTGTTGGGTTCCTGTCTGGCAGAGTAGACTAAGGAAGAACTAACCGGTAGAGCATTAGACCTTAATCCAGATAAGAAATTGATGGTGATCAAGTTTCTTGAGGGATCATTCATGGTTGGCTAACATGATTGATGACTCCTATAACTATCTTTTTGATACGCATCACTTAGTAAGCATGGATTCAGCCGATAGACCAGAGTTTGGGAAAATCCTGAGTATTCCAGATGCCGACTAGAAAGATGTTGAGATCCTTGATGCGGACATATATACCAAATAGATTTCGGTATGAAGGTGTGTGTGGTGTGTAATAGTGTGTGCAAAGAAAAGTAGAGAGCAGTGTGGAAGTAGCTATACAAATCTGGTATGTGATAGAACAACAACACTAAGAAGAGGAAGAATGAAGTGTAGCTGATCAGTATATTAAGCCTAACTGGAACTGAACCCCAACATTTGTGGATGCCTCTGATTAGTTCAAACACCTGGTTACTTTCTATATACCTTGTAGACAGTGAGTCTCTTGTAGGCAGTGAGCCTCTTGTGAGTAGTGTGCTTGGGCAGTGAGCCCTAATTGGCAAGTGCCATTTTGTACTTCTATTCTTTTAATAGAGAATACAATCTTGGGTTAGTCGCCCCATGGTTTTTCCCTTAACAGGGGTTTCCACGTAAAAATTCTTGTGTTATGTGTGTTGATTTCTTTTCTTCTCTCATGTTCATGTATGCTTAAATGTTTTGATACTGCACTAATTGTTAAAGAAGAAGAGAAAGTTAAATTATTGAAGATAACTGATTCACCCCCCCTCTCAGTTATCCACCTTGTTCCAACAATTGGTATCAGAGTTAAGTTCCTCCAAACAGAGCCTAACAGCTTGAGGAAGATCTGGGAATCTCAATGGATATATATGGCATGAGGGAACAACTTTAGTCTACCCTAGATGATCTTGATCAATCTCACTCTGAAGTCAATAACCTGAGGGAAAGACTCAAACAAGCTGATAATTTCATAAATGAACTAAAAGAAAAAATGAGTATCTCTGTGAAAAAGAGAAAGGAACTGCTTCAACAATTAGCAAGTCAAAGTGAAGCCAATGATACTAATGGAGATCTAAATGAGAAAAACAAGTTATGTGAGAAGCTATCAAAAGAGGTCATTATGGTAAGACATGAAATGGAATTAGGGGTTATGAAAGTCACCCAAGAAATTGAAGAGAAAATAAAAATGGAAGATAATCTAAGACAATCTCTCAAGGAGAAGTCAGAAGACTACCACAAAATGGATATAATAATTAGACATCTGGAATCTGATCTCGAAGAAGCTAGAGATAATGAAGAACAACTTAAAAATCAGAGAGACACTCTTAAAAGGGATCTTCAAACAATAAATGAATACAAAGAAAAATTCAAGATAAGCTCTGCTCAACTTGAAGTTCTTCTTGAAAGCCAAAAGAGGGTAGATGACAAGCATGGCTTGGGATATGAGAAAGGTAAAAGCTTTGGATCTGGTCAAAAGAACTCTGGATCAGGAAATCCAAGGAACAGGCCTAGAAGACCTCTAGTAAGGCAACCAAATGCTCAAAGATATCCATCCTTCAATGGATACTGCTACAATTGCAACAACTTCGGTCATAAAGCAACTCAATGCAGAAGAAGAATGAATCAGACTAATTCATCCTTCTCTGAACAGTGTTTCAATTGCAAAAGGTATGGTCACAAATCTCATGAATGCAGAAATAAGCAAATAAACAATTCATTCAATGGTAGATGCTTTGCATGCAATAGAATGGGACATATGGCTAATCAATGCAGATCTAGAGGATATCATCAAAATATGCAAAGAAATGTTATTTGCTACAACTGCAATAGATCTAGTCATATTGCCAAATTTTGTAGAAGTATCAGGATAAAAGGGGTCCGGTGCATCATAACCAAAATCAAGACAAAGGAAAAGGAAAAGTAAATGCGGATGAAGTTCAAAGGGAGATGAAAAAGATTTGGGTGAAGAGAAGTACATAAATTGTTGGGGATGGATCCATACCAGAATCTACTGCTGATATTCCTTCCAGAAATTGAATAGATGAGCTCTGGCTCAGGGGGAGTCACAAAGGAAAATAAATTCCCCCAGCCTGTCAATCAGTGCCTGAAATTGGTACATGGAAAGTTACGGATTAAAGGGTTCTCAGAGAAATATCTAAATAACCCTTGGTAAAAATATGAAAGATCCGCAAGGGGTTTTGAAGAGGTTAATCATCTAAGATTGATCTGGTTTGACAGTCATCTGGTAAAAGCAGGACTCACACAGTTAGATCCGGTATGATTCAAAACTAAAATATCTTGATCTACGGATAATGGAATGACTGGACAAAGGGAGATAGATTGTCAATTATCACCAAGATTAATTTTGAGTACATCTCAGTGATTCAGAAGGATCTCTCTCAGAACAAGGTTAGAACAAGGGAACTAGAATGACTTAAGGTGTGCATTTATTGCAATATGAATTTAGGGTTTTCGCAGAAATATAAGGGTTCTTTTGTTCATCATTTGCGCATTCACATTCAAGAATAAGAAAGAAAGAGCTCTACAACAAGATTGCTTCTATCCTCTCAAAGATCAACCACAAAATTTGATTCAACCAACGATCTTTTCAGCTCTTATCGTGAACCCTAGAAGCGTAAAAAGGTATTTCCGCTCTCTCTGAATCTTTTGAAAGATGGTTACTCCAAATGTTGTTAAGATCACTGATAGGCTACGCCCTAAGTTCAAGAAACATCCTTACAAATCCCTAGAAGTTGATCCTTTAGGTGCCTTCTCTAGCATTCCACATGGAGTTCTGCATATAGAAGATGTTAGGGTTTACATACACGCAAATATTGAGGAATTCAGGGAATCCAATCTGATGGATATCTATCACAAGTAATTAATAGATGAAACATTTGAACTTAAACCTCAATACAAGGCCTTTCGGGATAAGCTTTTTGGACATTGCATCCACTTCCCCTATTTTGCAGAAGATGAATGGTCCGGTATGTTCTCAGTAGAATACATGATAACTTCATATGGTTGTTGAAGCCCTTTAAAATAACAAGGGATGCAATTAGGGTAGTAACTAGTTTGCACTCATCCGGTGGGTTGCCTGCTCTTAAATCAGTCAAGAATCAAACAGTAAGTGAGGCTACCAGATCAAAGTTTGACAAAAGGGAAATGACAATAGAAGATATTATAGATCTGAACATCAAATTTGCCTCTATGATTATTGGATACAAAATATATCACTCCAGCAGGGAGAATTCTGTATCTGGAACAACAATATACACTGCTTATCAGATGCTAAGGGAAAATGCTCATTATGATCTTTGTGAGCTTCTCCTGAACCAACTGTAGAGAATTTGTAGAAAATAAAGAAGGATAAGAATAATTCTTTTAAGTACGGTGGCTTGATACTATGTCTATTCTTTTACTACATAAATGAGCTACCCAGATCCAGTGGTTGGATATGGCAAAATGACAGACCGGTTGCCATACAAATTAGAGATTATATGTATGGGCTTGTGTTGGAAACAAGGTAGATAACTGAGAGGGGGGGGTGAATGAGTTATCTTAAACTTCTTAACTTTATTATCTTCTTTAACAATAGTGTAGTATCAAAACATATAATCATAAATGAACATGAAAGCAGAAATGAAATCAACACACATAACACAAGGATTTTTACATGGAAAAACATGTTAAGGGAAAAACCACTGGTTAACTAACCCAAGATTGTATTCTTTGTTAAAAGAATAGAAGTACAAAATGACACTTGCCAATTAGGGCTCACTACCTGAGCACACTACTCACAAGAGGTTCACTGCCTACAAGAGACTCACTATCTACAAGGTATAAAGAAAGTAACCGGGTGTTTGAACTGATCAGAGGCATCCACATATGCTGAGGTTCAGTTCTGGTTAGGCTCAATATACTGATCTACTGCACTTCATTCTTCCTCTACTTAGAGCTGCTGCTCTGTCACATACCGGATTTATATAGTTGCTTCCACACTCCTCTCTGCTTTTCTTCCCATATACTATATCACACACCTTCACATCGAAATCCATCTGGTATATGTATCCGCACCAAGGATTTCAACATCTTTCTAGTCGGCATCCAGAATACTCAAGATTTTCCCAAACTCTGGTCTGTTGGCTGAATCCATGCTTACTAAGTGATGTGTATCAAAGAGATAGTTATAGGAGTCATCAATCATGTCAGCCAACTATGAATGATCCCTTAAGAAACTTGAACTCCATCAATTTCTTATCCGGATTAAGGTCTGATGCTCTGCCGATCAGTTCTTCCTCAGTCTACTTTGTCAAATAGGAACCCAACACTTAGGTGCTCATATCTTTTCACTATTTCATCACCGGAGGCTCAATCTCTGGAATGTATTAGTCATGGTACTCCTCTTGACTTCCCCAAGTCTATACTTTGCTGAGATACTTTCTCTGAGAGATCTGGACCTGATTTTCAGACTTTGCTGCATGCTCTATTCTTGCTCACTGGACCAAAATACTCTTTAGTCTGACTTTTGGTATAGTCATACCATGTCATGAGGATGTGTGGGATGGACTTTGTTGCCATCAATGACAACACTTATGAAGCCATACAGTGTCTCTTGCCAACAGCTTGGTGATGCCAAGGCTCAAAGCACAGCTCTCTAGGGATATTTCAAGAATTTCCAAGGCATGATGTAGGCCAGAGAGAGAATCCCCCAATCTCTAGTTGAATAATACAAGGATACATTGTGCTTCATGGTAGACACTGATCAATGCCTAATGGAGGCAGTGGAGCCCATGACATTCTGGATTATGCCAATGGGCTATGAGGTAGATGAGAAGATCTTGGAGTTGCATATCCAACACTTGCTAAGCCAGCCCAAGGACCTTGAGGCAAAAAGGTTTGGAACCTTTCAAGAGTTGAGTGTAAAAATTCATGTTGAACTGAGACAGCCTGAGATCAAGAGAAAGGTGAGAAGGGAAGTAGAAGTTGCCAAGAGATATGGGATATCAAAGGAGGCAGTTGATGCTAACAGAGAGAAAATAGAAAGAGTAGAGAAAGAGAAAGTGATCTGGTGCAAGCCCCCTCTCAGACCAGATCCTCAAAGAGCTCTACACCTACAACCCCTAAGAGCTCAAAAGCCTCAAAACTGGAAGCAAAGACATCCAGTAAAGGAGAAAAGAGAACAAATACAAAGGCCACAAGGTCATACACAAGCCACAAGGACGATGAAGAGACAAAGACAGATGAGGAGGTTAAGAAAATGAAGAAGAAGAAGAAAACTTCAGGTGGATCCATTGAAGTTGCAAATAAAGAAGAAGAGGTAGAACAATTTGTTGAAAGGTCCACTCGTTCTATTGATAATGCTATCAAGGCAGTCACAGTGGATGGAAATCTACAACCATTAACAAAATTTTATGATGAGTGTAGTGATACTGACAAGAAAATCCTGGAAGATGCTACAGTTAAGTACTTAAACATATATAATAAAGCATTCATTGAAATCATCTCTCTAATCCCCAAGAGTTTAGAGAAAGTACTTGAACTCAGAAAAAACAATGCCAAGGAAAAGGATATGGAGATCCAGGAATAGATAGCTATTCAGCTCTATCCTTCCATCACTCCAAAATAAATGAACATGATCTTCAAGGATTGCAAGGATGAGTTCTAGAGCAAAGCCAGAATGAAAAAGCTTATGCTCAAAGAGACTGATCAGGTAGCAAAAGAGACTGAAGACATCCTTCGAAATGCACATAAAAGATTCAATCTTCCTATTATAGAGGACATAAGTGATGAACCTTCTGCCATGGATGTTGAAGGATCAAGTGCATTAAAGGAAGAGTCTACTGAGAAAATTGTAGTAGAGTCAAAGGAGATAGGTGAGGAAAGGACTAAGGACTTGGATTCCTCTGTTCCGCTAGAGGAAGTCCCTGAAGAAGTAAACATCTCTCTTTTGGATCCCCCAACAGATTCTGAAACTAAAGGAGAAGCAAGAAAAGAGGAGAAAACAAGTCAAGAAGAGGAGAAAAAGGTAAGAGAAGATGAACAAACAAAGAAGATCTTTGTTGATAGCTCTGAGGCCGCAAGAGGAAAGAAGTCTTCGACAAGAGACACTACAGAAGCAATGAAGAGTTTCCTGACCAAGGAATTAATGGAGATTGATGAACTAGAACTATTCCAAGTACCACTCAATTTTGATTCCCTCTCCCCAGTTCAGACAATGAAGATAACATCCTTTGCCCAAGCAAAGGTAAAAGAGAAACTTTTGAAGTCTCACATGGAAGATTGTGAGCTGATAGACATTGCTTCTGGAATGTTGGAGAAGATCATGCCATCCTTTCAAAAGGATCCTTCAGCCTCTCCATCCGGTAACCTTAAATCTTTGATAAACTCTATCAATACTCAGTTTGATTCCTTAGAAAAGGTAGTAGAAGAAAAGGTCTAGAAAGAATTTTTGGGAAAGAGATTCTCTGAGGTGCAGGGACTTATAACAAATGATAGGAGAAATTTGCATATTGGGATAAAGAGCTTAGAAAATGCTCTTAAAGATGGCAAAGATTTATACAAATCTTGTCTATCTTGGTCCACCATGACAACAGACATTGCCAAGAAGGTGGAAGAACAAGAGAGCAAACTATCAAGTCTATGTCAAAATTTTGATCCTCTCACCCCTTCCATAATGAATCAAGAATGTTAGACTATTGCCACTATAAATGAAATAAAGAGGCTTGAAAAGGAGAAGAAGAATAGAATAAGTAGGCTAAGTGAACTAAGAGGGATAATTATCCCTAAGTTAGAGGCAATGCATGAAGCCCTAACTGATGCTCAGACTACAGCCCAGACCAGTGATCCGGCAGACCTAAAGAGGGCAGAAGCCTTTGCATTTTTGTTAAGTGGCCACATATCATTTTTGGATAGGATGAAGCAGAGTTGGGTGACAGAAGTTGTACAGTTGAAGAATACCTTTGTGGATATCCTCAAGTATATGTAAGTACAACATGTATATATACTTATCCGACAATATATAGGTTGTTTTTCTTTGCAAATTTTGGTGTGCGGATTTCACCGTTTGCCATTGATGTTAAAGGAGGAGTGAGGAGCAGTGAAAAATGTGGAATCTAGCTAAGGGGGAGCTTTGGTAAAAGTATACATAAGACAGAGCATCAGCCAAGGGGGAGTGTGCTAAGTCATTTTTCACTAAGTGATACCATCAATGCCAAAGGGGGAGATTGTTGGCAAGAGACACTGTGTGGCTTCATGAGTGTTGTCATTGATGGTAACAAAGTCCATCCCACTCATCTGCAGCACATAGTATGTCTATACTAGAAGTCAGATTGAAGAGTGTTTTGGTTCAGTGAACAAGAATAGAGCATGCAGCAAGGTCTGACAATCAGGTCCGAATCTCTTAGAGGAAGTATCTCAGCAAAGTGCGGACTTGGGGAAGTCAAGAGGAGTACCTTGACTACTACATTCTAGAGATTGAGTCTCTAGTATTGAAAGAGTGAAAAGATATGAGCACCTAAGTGTTGGGTTCCTGTCCAGTAGAGTAGACTGAGGAAGAACTAACCGGCAGAGCATCAAACCTTATAAGAAATTTGGTGCAGGAGCTTAGTTTTGTGTTGTTTTCTAGTTAATTTTTCATGTTAGCTATCTACCTCTTAGGCTTTAAAAGCCATTTTGTTGTGTTGAAATAAAAGACTTAGTCATTTCATTGACTAGTCTACTTTGGAGTTAATCTAGGCCTATTTTCTAGGAGTTGTCTTTTTGAAATTTGGAGTTTTCTTTAGAAACTTATTCTTTATGAAGAAAACTACCTTTTCCTTAGATTTTCTACCTTCCTAGGCAGTTGTACGGACAAATGGGAAGTGGAAGAGTTTTTGGAACTTCCTATAAACATCAGTTGTTAAAACATGCCAATAATAATATAGAAAGGAGTTTCTTGGAAGAAAAAACTGTGTTTTTTATGTTTTTTTGTGAGAACAACTTGTATGACTGGTACGGCCTGTAGAGGAGTTATGGTCTGAGATTTATTTGAGTTGATCAAATTGCCTTTCATTTGCAGTGGTTTTTAGCTTTTGAAACATTTACATTGTGTTGTTTGATTCCATTATCTGTAGATAGGTTTCTAACCCTCCATTGCTAGGGTTTGTTGATAAAATGCTTAGTTCTTCCTCTACCCTCTAATAATGGATGCCCATTTCTAGGTGGGATGGAGGAAGACAAGGTAGATTTAGTGTTTTCTTTTGATTTGCAGTTTAACTCCTTCTCTGCAGAGTATGAGGCATGAATCTAACTAGTATCATTGGTTACTAGTTGAGAAATTGAAGGTGGCTGTATTATGACAGTAAAAACAGCGATTTATTTTGACAAATGCAAGTTGGAATTTGTGTTTGCTGGTGGAGATTGACCAGTATGAGACTTGGTATATCTGGTGCAGCCATATTAGATGCATTTCCTGTCCATTACTAGCCATTTAGGCTTTGGTCTTAAGAGAAAAATAGTTTGTTGTCCTCAAGCACCTACAGTACGGTACAGTACGGCATGCATGGATGAAAGTACTTTTTCTTGAAGAGCATTTGAATATGAATCAAGTGGTGTAGGACTTGTGCAAGTATAAACATATAAGGTGGTTTTAATTGTCTCTTTTGTCTATGGAGTTAATCTTCTTGAATTGCTGTCTTTTCATGACAGTCATAGACAGTCAAAGCTTTTTGTCATGATAAATGCAGGGGTACGGTATTGGTCAGTAATTTCATGACCTTGTGTAGGTGTATGTTCTATTGTGAGGAGACCCTTGATGTTAAGGAGTTGGCATTGGTGTTGTTATCCATAAAGTCTAAAACTGTCATGTTGAAACTTCATAGGATAGTCACCTAGCAATTTGCTATCCTCTGCCTTTAAATACAGTGGGGGCCTGCAAACAATTAGAATGTTGTTTTGTTTCACACCTAATGGAGAATATGCATTCAATGTTAGTGGTTATCTAAAGTCTCTGGAAGAGTGTTGAAGGTTTGAACCCTTGTGTATGCTACTAGGTGAAACACTCTTGACTGCTGTCATAAAACAGTCCAAAAACAATTTGTTGTCCTCCAAGTTTGATGCATAGTTGTTGTTGTGTGAGAACCTAGGTATGCAATTGGAGTTGAGGTCCATTGGAGACATTGAGAGGTTATTAAACAAGACTTAAGCCTACTCTTAAATACTATCCTAGAACCTTGTTTATGATAGTCATACTCAATTTGCTGTCCACTGTTGTGTTTGGAAGTAAAACATAGTTTATTGGTCAGTGACCTTGTACCATGCATATCAAAGATAAGTGTATAATAAATGGATGTTGTTACCTATGTTGGTAGGGGTATTGGTAGTAGATGTTGGGCTCTTAAGGGTGGGTTGTGCTTCTAAGTTGGGTTGAGCTGTGACTCCCCAAAGTGAGTGGTGAATAGTCTGAAGGATGACACCAGAGGGTGATCTTAGGCTAAGCTGATTCCTGTAGCAGCCTTGTGAGGCTTGTAAACACAAACACCTGGTATACCTTTGGAGAAAGTTGGTAGAGCTAATACAATCTTACCTATACCTCTACATCAAAATTGATGGTGATCAAGTTTCTTGAGGGATCATTCATGGTTGGCCGACATGATTGATGACTCCTATAACTATCTTTTTGATACGCATCACTTAGTAAGTATGGATTCAACCGACAGACCAGTGTTTGGGAAAATCTTGAGTATTTCAGATGCTGACTAGAAAGATGTTGAGATCCTTGATGCGGATATATATACCAGATAGATTTCAGTATGATGGTGTGTGTGGTGTGTAATAGTGTGTGTGAAGAAAAATAGAGAGCAGTGTGGAAGCAGCTATACAAATCCAGTATGTGACAAAACAGTAGCACTAAGCAGAGGAAGAATGAAGTGCAACAGATCAGTATATTGAGCCTAACTAGAACTGAACCCCAGCATATGTGGATGCCTCTGATCAGTTCAAACACTTGGTTACTTTCTATATACCTTGTAGATAGTGAGTCTCTTGTAGGTAGTGAGCCTCTTGTGAGCAGTGTACTCAGGCAGTTAGCCCTAATTGGCAAGTGCCATTTTGTACTTCTATTCTTTTAATAAAGAATACAATCTTGGGTTAGTCACCCCATGGTTTTTCCCATAACAGGGTTTTCCACATAAAAATCCTTGTGTTATGTGTGTTGATTTCTTTTCTGCTCTCATGTTCATGTATACTTAAATGTTTTGATACTGCACTAATTGTTAAAGAAGAAGAGAAAGTTAAATTATTGAAGATAACTGATTCACCCCCCCTCTCAGTTATCCACCTTGTTCCAACAAACCCTAGGTCAACAAAACCCTAGGTCAAAACCCTAGATCTGGTTAACATTAGAAATTACACAACTTCCTCTATCTTGATTCATGAATGTGCATAGGAGTGAGAGGAGAGTGGGTAAGGGCTATCTGTGACAAGATCGAGGAGATTCATCTATGACCACAACAGCAAACATTTGTTCTACCACAAGGAGACCCATTTGTCCTCTTGTTGTTAGAAGAAACTAGACAATTGCAACTACAACAAGAATTCCTTCAAACCATTAAAATAGCAAAAGCCATTAACGAAAACAATCGTTTACCCACATAGAGGTGGAATCTAAGGAATCCAAACAGAAGAAGAGAAACTAGTGACCCTTTGGGTCATAGGGTTATCTCAACTACTACAACAATTGAACAAAACATACAACTAAGCACACAACAACAAAGGCCGTAGAAATTACTAACCCCTCTCTACAAAGTCCAGCTCTCCAATGAGCTAGACTCCCACTGTGTCTCACTTCCTCTCGACTGGAAAATTCCACGTGAGTGAGAGTGACATGGCAGATCACCCCGTGGCAAGGAGAGAAGGGTCTGTGTGCATGCTGAGATCTGACCTGATAGCCCCAGGGAACCGGAGTCACGATTTTGAGCATATAGGGGCAGACTTTAAAATTGGGTTGTTCTTGGTCCTAAGATGCTTTAGGATATGGATCAATAGGTAGTTGAGATCAAAGAGTAGTTCTTGACTACATAGGATAGACAAAAAAGTATGCCAATGCCAAGAGATTGGATCAACACTTCTCAATTTGTGATCATGTATTTCTAAGACTGCATGGAAAAGGTTCTAATCTTACATTGCATTTTGTTGGGCCTTTCAATATCCTTGAGAGGATTGGTCTAGTTTCTTATCGGCTTGCCTCGCCACTCAGTCTCTTGTGCATCCATGATATGTTCATTGTTTTCATTCTTAGATAGTATACTCCAAATGTGACACTTGTTCTTGACTGGGGTGCCTTGTAGGTTGAGGAGGGAAAATATATTTCTTCAGAGCCCATTCATATATTGTAACACTAGAGGCTAGCACATCGGGGTAGAGACCTAGATAAGGTAATGGTCCAGTGGAACTCTCTTAATGATTCTGTAGCTAATTAAGAGGATGCCACATAGCTGAGGGTTCTCTATCCTCACCTTTTTGAAGGCTTCCAATAGTAAGCCTATTTTTTGGGGGAAGGATGTAATGCCTCTCGAACTTGTGCCTTGTCATCTATTGATTTTTGTTTTGATCCGCTATTGTTTCTAGCGATAATATTTTATTATTCCATCAAGGTGTTTCCAATGGGGTTTTGTATTGGCATCTAGACTCTTGACTATAGATGCATATGATATGATTTTTTATTTTGGACCTTTTATTTCTATTATTCCACTATCTTTGATATATATGTGTGTGTGTGTGTCTATTGTAGATATGTGTTTATTATTCTTGAGATAATATTTTAGATTTCTACTGATTATTGCATCGTTATGATTATGGTTGATGTTCATGTTAGATGTGATGTTTATTTTATTCATATGATGTGATACCACATCAGGTGTTTATGATTTGCTTTTTCTATTATATATGGAGAAGGTACACTTGAAATTTGACCTAAGTGTGCAAGCATAGGGTTATTCGCCAGTGGTGGTTATAAAGGAGTGTTAGAGTCACTCAAGGACTCACAAGCGTCAAGATCACCTACAATTATTCTTTTGCACAAGAGAGAAACACACAACAACTAAAACTAGAGGAAAATATGCAAGATTTACTTGGTGCATTGAATTAATCTTAATGGAATACTACATAAAGATATACAACCATATTTACTAAAAATAGACAAAGTTGGAAAAGAAAGCTCATGACACTTGTCACAAAGATCTCAAGATAATAAAGGAAAAGACTCCCTAAAAAGACTTCCTAATAAACTTATGATAATATGTGAATATAATTTCACACCAACACCCCCCGTTAAGTGAAACTTAGAGAGGATACACACACAATCCAAAAGTGAAGATGGATCCTAGCAACAAGTCTTGATTAGGCACCCATTTACAATAAACTCTCATAAGTGGAGAAGAGGAGAAAAATCTAGTGGGAAAAAACCCCTCTCCAAAAGAGAGAAAACAACAAACAACCGATGGAAGGAGAACTCAAGAAGACTCCCCAAAGATTACATCCATCACAAGTATATAATGAATTATCCCCCATAAGATGGAATGAATGAGACTAAGTGTTCTCTCCACAAAGAACTAGCTCTTGTGCTAATGAGAGATGCCCAAAAATAGAAAACAATCCACTGCTTGCAAACAACATTTCTCCCCTTGGGAAGAAACAAAATTAATGGAGGATGAAGAAGTCACTCCTACAAACTAGATGAAGATGGAAACCAAATGTGTGCCTAATTAGAGAAGTCAAACCAAGAGAGGAAATATATTGAACTACATCTAAAGACATTGAAGATGTGATGACATCATTTCCATCAAAGAGGAAACACAAATCCTCCAATCTATCCTCCAAATATGATAAGTGAGACTCCACAAAAAGGATGATAAGTCTGATAAGGAGTCCCAATCAGGTGGATTTTAAAGACTAAAATGGTCTTGCTATAAAGAGTCAATTGAAGCAATAGGTGATGGAGATGTGATCTCAATAGGAGGAGAAGAAGCAACAAGAGAAGTCTTTGTGTCATCACAACTATCAAGACCTACCAAATATTAAAGCTCCTCTTTTGTATCACCATCAAAAGGTATATTGTCTACATCATCAATGGGTATGAGGCTATCCATAATAGGATCATCTAGGAATGGAGAAGAACAACCATCTCCATACAACTCCCAAATTCTAGTCCAAAGATTGTATGCACATTCAATATGTGAGATGGAACACATAGTGTCAAAATTAACACCAGAACAAATCAATCCTAGGACATGATCAATCCTATTTCCCCATGCTTTCTTCCTATTTGTTGTACCTAGTTTAGGGATGAATCCATAAAGATGAGGCAAAGGATTAAGTCATTTGAGATGTGTTAGTATTCCCTTTCAGCAAGACTCATAATTATCCTAATTTAGGGTCACCATAGAAGGATGAATAGAAAAACCCATGATAGTCTCCTCAAATATCAAATCAAAGATTAATAATCTCAATACATATCAATGATATGAAATAAATTCCACCTAAGAAAATAAAACTTTTCCAAGTGCCAAAATGTCCAAGTTATTAATTAGAATGTAAAAATCTAACAAACTAAATTAAAGATACTTGGGGTTGAATCTATAAAAATCATATGGATGGTTGAGAAGAGCTCATTAATACCTTTCCAATTCCTATTTATTTTTGAAAAAAAAATATTTTGGGCAAAATTTATGAGATTGGGAGCTAAAATGGGTGAGCTTGGGAGCCAAAATGGGTGATTTGGACTTCAAATAGAAAAAATAGGCACATGTAGCAAAAACTAGTAAAATCACCAGCACCACTATGAAATTCTTGGAACCAACTTTCCATTTCCTATTCATTTTATAAAAAGTGAAACCCTGGTGAAAAGTTATGCCAAAAAGAACAAACATATCTTTTTGGTAAATGGCATGGTTAGAGGTGGCCCCTTGGTGGTGCCTAGATGGTTGGATGGTAGTTGGGAAGTGAGGTGCTAGTTTCCTGGTGCAAATATAGATGATGATGGTCAAATTGGGTGGCATGGCCTAGAGCAATGTAGGGAAGTGAGAGCTTGACTAAGGGCTAGTGGAGGTGGCTCGATTGGGTGTTCCAATATTCCTTGGGCTTAAGTACCCCTTGTTGGGTGTGCTAAGGAGCTAGGCTAACCACAAGATCACAACACAAAATAAAAAAATAAACTCTTGCCCATTCTAGAAAAACCACTTGATATTAGCCACTATTGAAAGATAAACCATAGACCACTATGCAATTGTTGAGACTGTAGAATAAAGACCAAAATCATTGATAAAAAACTTCAACTATTTCATAAAGACTACGGATAGACCAACGTCAAATTGGACACATAGTGATGGCATATGGACCATACGACTATTGGGATTCCATATAAATCCATATAGTTATATGGAATTTTTACTAAATAAATTTACAAACCCCAAAAAAACTCACCAAAATTTTCAAGAGTCTAATTTCAATGAATTTAATGTCAAAACATAGGTTTTGACACCTTCTAGAATCATCTGTGGGGTTTGTTTTGCACTTGGATACACCAATTACAACCTCATGGTGAAAACTCTCACAAAAATGAGAAGAAACTTGTAAATCTATGATTTGATACCATGTTAGAGTCGCTCAAGGACTCACAGGAGCCAAGACCACCTACAATAATTCTTCTACACAAGAGAGTAGCACACAACAACTAAAACTAGAGGAAAAGATGAAAGATTAAATTGGTGCATTAAATTATTCATAAAGGAATAATACATAAAGATATACATGCACATTTTCCAAAAATAGACAAAGTGGGAAAAGAAAGATCATGACACATGCCACAAGTCTCTCAAGATAATAAAGGGAAAAAAACTCCCTTAAAAGACTCCCTAATAAACTTATGATAATGTGTGAATATAAATTCAAGGAGATATTCGCATTGGGTAATTTGTGTGTTAACCTTTGTCTCACTCAATTTGAGTATGAGATGGATCCTATGTGTAAGCCTAGATCTAAATTAATGGCAATTTTAGAATCCACATGTTGTGAAACCCCATAAAGTGTGTGGAAGACCATTGTGTATGTTTATTTTATCTTGCACATTGTATTTAAAATTATCTCTAAATACATGTTTATTGTGTTTGCGAAAAAGTTAATTATGATTTAGTAGAAAGAGCTGATGGAGATTGATTGTCATTGATGTCAAACTAGTAAAGGTGTTGTGATGTGTTGTGGTTTTGGATTTTGATGATAGTCATGTTCAAGAGATCATGTCTTCATGCTTAACATTAGGTTCAGTAGATTTGTTGTGCCATCAGGTTTAGGACCAATGTCAATACAAGGATGTTAGTCTCAGGAGTTGGAAGATCAAAGTTGTTATGCCATCATGTTCAAGAGATGCTTCATGTGATTTTCGATTGATACAGGTTGATGGTGCTTTATTCCTCATGTCTTGCAAAGTGATGCTTTTCATAATGAGGTTATGATTCACATTGTTAGTTGATGAAAAATATCATTTTGTGCTTCATGTTGTTGCAACATGATCATGATAAGATGCAATGATGTTGAGTTAGCAGTATTAGCTTTATATGCAGAGATATGTTCACTCCAAGTACTCTTGTTGCAGCTCATAATACTCTTGTTTTTAAGAAAGTAAGGAGTCTTGTCATAACATTAGGGTCACAACACATGATGAGGAATAATAGATTAATGGAGATCTAGTTGGTGTTAAGTTCATGTGCTCTTGCAGTAAAGAGGTCACATCAGTCTATTACTTGGTTATAAATGGAGTTATGCCTTGTATCAGTTCACTTGTGTTTATCATTATCCTCCTATCTTGTAAAGGTATTATGGTATGTTGGGGCATGTTCAGTTGTAGAGATAATATTACAACAGGACCTTGATCAAGAAAATTAGAATTTTTCATTTAATTTTGAATCTCCAAATTCTAATTATTTCAAACTCTAAGTCTTCATTATTTAATACTTCTCAATAACCATCTCTCAAAGGATGCAATTTTTGATATATTTGAATGGTGACTTGAGATTGTAGGTCACTTCACTAATATCGACTTGCTAGAGGGTTTTGGGGTTGTGAGGGATCGACCCTCTCTTTCTTTTTGACTGATTGTAGTGGTTATCACATATGTGTGTGAGTGCCAAAATAATAATCAAAGGGCGGCAAATGCAAATTGGTGGTTTATATTTAAAATAAGATGGGCGTGAGTTTGAAGATCGGTGGCATACATTTAAACTTCAAATCCTCTTCCTAGTGCATGAAGATTGACATGCTTCTAGCCATCAGAATGAGTAGACTACAGTCTATATGCTTTTTGAGGCTAATTTTAGCATATTAGACAAGGAAGATTTTTTTTTAGAGATTATTACTAATTTTAACTCCACTAGTGTGCCTCTCGTGGATGTTAATGAGGAGTGTTTTTGTTCTTTTTCTATAATGGTGAGAAGATTAATTTTTTTAAAATGCTTTAAGGAAGCACATGAGTCTTTATGACTTCTTCTACATGTAGGTGATGAAGAGGGTCCAAATATGAAAAAGTATTTTTGTTTTCTCTCACAGAGAGTTTGATTAAAATATTATTGAAATTCTTTATTTGTAGGTGATGAGGAATATCTTTTGATGGGAAATGAAGATGATTTTTTCTTAGAAGGAATATGAAGAGATTTTAGAAGGAATGAATGCTTTTATTTATATGAATGCAAAATGGAATTTTAATGGCAGCAGGTTGTTTGCAGATAATATTTTTTGTCAGATGATATTATTTTATTTACAAAGAAAAGGAAAATGAAAAGACAATTGTTGTAATCAGTGAGAAGAGGATCCAATTTTAAGAGAGATTTTATTTTCTCTTACAAGGGCAGACATTTAATGAATAGTGAAAGAAGTACCTTATACAGGGAAGATGAGATATTGAAAAAGTATTGCAAGTTCATTGTGATTTTTATTTGAAGACAAAAATGTTCAGATTGAAATGTTTGAGAAAGGAATATGAAAGGTCAAATTATTTTTATTGCAGGTGAATTGATTTAATGGTGAAGATGAATATGCAGAGGAGAGGAATATCAAAAGTCATTTTCATTTATATTTCATATGTTTGTGAATGAATTTGTGTGTGGACTAATATGCAGTGAAGACATTTTTGTGAAGATTCTTTTGAAGAGAAAATATAGATGAATCATGATATTGTGTATGTGAGATCATATTTTTGTAGGAATGAATCAAACAAAGAATAAAGACACTATGCAAAGTATGAAGACAATATGCAATTGATTGTGAATTAGGTGAATTGATTGTGCAGAGATAATCTGAATTAGGTGAATTGATTGTGTAGAGATAATGATACTAATATGCAGATAGAATTGAATGTGATTGTAAAGAGATATGCAAATTTAGGGGTTTGTATTGAAACGGAGAAACCCTCTGTATTTTTGTATTGTTTTAAGATTGTACTTTATGTGCCAGTGAGGCTTGTAGGGTCAGTGAGACCTCTTTGTAGCCAGTGAGGCTTGTATGGTCAGTGAGACTTGATTGTAACTAGTGAGGTTTTTGATTAAGATAGTGAAGCATTTCAAAGTTGTTTTTCTTCCCCTTGAGGGTTTTCCACTCATCAAATCAGGTGTAATGGTTCTTGTTTGTCTTCATGTGTTCATGTGTTTTCATTATCATACTTGTCCAAATGTGTTTAACAGATCATTAATGTCTTCCTCTCTCTTTTTCTTGTAAATTAAAAGGTGCAAAAAGTTAAAAGTTTACACAACACTAATTCACCCCCCCTCTCAGTGTTGTCCTAGACTCCAACAAGAGCCTATGACATTTTATTATTTTATGTAAACAAAAACTATAGTGAATTTAATTACTTTATAGAATTAGAATAATTTGGATAAGATAAAAAGATTTTCTATTCAATTGGAAATTCTTTTAATTGAAAATGGTTATAGAAGATAATGTCTATAAATTAATCATTGATGTATTAATTTTACCCTTATTTAATGTGTGAGGGAAATGAATAATGGTTAATGTTTTAAGTTATAATGATTTATTTTAGTCATATTTTCCTTCCAAGAGTTTAATTAGAAATGAGAAAAAGAAGATATAAAAAAGGATCCTTGGAAAATCTAAAAGGAAAAATAGGCTTGTGTTTTCATTCTCACTTTTCATCTTTTACTCAAACTCACTTCTTGCTTTTTGAAAAATAATTTTGGAAAAATATTGGGAGAAAAGTTTTGTGGATTTCTTGAAGTGTATTTTGCATGGATTGGGGTTTGTTGTTCTTGTGGCAAGGAGTGTTGGTGTGGCTGCTTCAAAGAAGAATTTCTCTTTTTTTCCTTGTGTTCTTGTTGGAGGTATTTTCCCCTTTGTATGTTTAATTAAAAAAAAGGAATTTTGAATGGAAATCATCCATTGTCATGCCCACAATAGGTGGTGCATATGGCCTAGTTGTAGGGAACATTTGGGTTGAAAGATATGTTTTTAGGAATTGCATTGTGTTGTGTTTTTTTTTTTTTTAAATTGGAAAATGACCAAAATAGAGCCATTACTATGGAAAAAATTTCATACAACCTCTTTCCCAAATTTTATTGAAGAATAATGATGATGAGTGTATTTAGAGTAAGATGGTAACTTTATTTTTTGGAGATTTTCCTTAAATCAAAAGTAAGAAATTTTTGAAGGTTGCATACACTCCATTAATGGAGGTATAAATAAGTTTATGGTTTTGCAAGTCCCTTGAGAAAAGTGTAAAATCACAATTTAGGGCTTAATTGAATGATTATATTATGAAATGAATTCTCGCCTTTTTTAAATGACATTTTGTATCTTTTAGAAATGTGTGAGAAAATGATGCATTATTTTCCATGCCACACCCAATTGTATAATTTGAGTGATGGGCCTTTAGGACTAAGGTCTAGAATAGGATAGGACTGGCTCTCATTGCTCAATGTGATCTAGAGTGATAATAATAGAGTGAGGGAGAGTTCTAATCAAGTGATAACATAATTTCATTGGGTAAATTAAAACAATGATTAACTAAGATACATGCGCCATATTGAATGCCTTGGATGGAATTGGTTTATTCATGAAGAACATGTCACAATTCATGGTAGTTGGTGAATTTCATTGAGGAAGTCCTACTCCTCAAACCTACTTGGTTGTTGTGCTATTGTGATTACACTCTTCATCTAAGTTTTGGGATTCTCATCCTTTCTTTCAGTCATATTATGTATTCGAAGTGACTATGATTTTGTATATTATTACCTTGTGATTATTGTAATTAGTGTATTCATGTGGATGTTGTACATATATTATTATTTATTGGTGTGAGTGAAGTCATACTTCCTTGTATTGCATCAATGTACTATTGGCCCACGATTGTCATTAAACCAAAAGGTCGATCCTTCAATTTTTGATACAAGCGCCAGAGTTAATGAATCCACGGGAGGTGATTAGTCCATGTCACGAATCCCACAGGGACTGCTAACTGTTTGCCAACAAACTCTCCCCTAACGTTATCTAGGGGATTCAAACTCGTGACCTTTCGCTCTCATACCACTTGTTGGAGTACAATCAACATTAAGAGGGGGGGTGAATCAGTGTTGTATCTAAAACAAGTTATTTACTTCTTATCAAAATTAAAAAGAGAAAGTGAAGGAATCAAACTTGATAATATGCTTTATCAAAGGAAGGAATCAAATACTGAATAACAAATAAGACTAAATGTTCAAATATGAAAAATAAATTGCAGACCTAAAATTGTGTCTTGAGGAAAGTAAAGGAGTTGTTGAAGTTAATAACAAGGAGTTAGATGCCAAAGATAAAGAGTGTCATGCTCTAGAGGCTCAAATTGTAACCTTAAGAAGAAGACTTGATATGTGTAGCATCAGTTACAAACTTGAAGATCTCTTAGAAAAACAAAAGGGATTCAAAGACAAAATTGGTCTAGGGTTTGAAGAAGGACAATGCTCATACACCAAGAGTCTTCAACATGCTGATATCAATAATAAAAGTATTATGAAAGTAGCAAAATTCAAAAGGAGTGATTCTTTTAGGTATAATTTGTAATTTCTTGGTTATTATTTTTATTATAAAAAGTATGGACACAAAGCAAATGAGTACAGCTTTGATTCTAGAAGAAGAGCAATTTTTTTGAGAAGGAATCCTTTTATGTTCTTAAGAGGGTTGAGGTGTTTCAATTGCAATAACTTTGGGCACATAGCCAAGTTTTGTAGGCCTAACTTGAAAGTACAACAAACTAGGATGAATGCTCTTTCCAAAATGTCCTCTTCAAGTGTTGATAAGAAAATACTTATTTGGAAACCTAAGATAATGAGTAAGAATGTTGAAACTATGATTGTTCAAACTTCCTTTCATGCTAAGAAGAAAGAACATTGAGTTATAGATAGTTCTAACCATATGACTAGAGATAAAAGCAAGTTCATCAAGCTTGAAGACCACAAAGAAGGTTTAGTCATGTTTGGTAACAATGCTTGCATTTTGATCAAAGGAAAAGGTATAATTCTTTTAGATGATGAGACTCCATTACAAGATGTATATTATGTTGAAGGATTAAAACATAATCTATTGGGTGTCAGTCAAATTTGTGACAATGGATTCAATGTTGTTTTTAGTGCTCATGGTTGTGAAATTAAGAAGAAAATAGGAAAAGTTGTTGCAGCAGGATTAAGAATAAGTGGTAACAGCTATAATCTTCATGAGATTGAAAATAGAGGTGCAGATGGACATAGTTGCTTCATGGGTCAAGTTGAAGAAAGTTGGCTATGGCATAGGAGACTTCGTCATGTAAATTTTGATAATCTTGAGAGGATCAACAAAAATCAAAATGTAAGGAATATACCTCACATTTCCAAGCCAAACAGTACTACTTGTAAAGAATGCCAATTTGGTAAGCAAACTAAGGTCAGTTTTAAATCCAAAGAGTATTCTTCTTCTAAGTCTTTACAACTTGTTCATTCAAATTTGTGTGGTCCAACAACGATTAAAGCATTAGGTGGTGAAAGATACTTTATGCTCTTTATTGATGAATTTTCTAGAATGACTTGGGTGACCTTTTTGAAGCACAAGTCAGAAGCCTTTGACAGATTCAGGATCTTTAAGAAGATGGTAGAGAAGGAATTAGATTTCAAGCTCAAATGTCTAAGGTCAAATAAGGGTGGAGAATATACATCCAAGGAGTTTGAATAATATTGTGAGAAACATGGGATCAAAAGATAATTTTCAGCTCCTAGAACTCCACAATAGAATGGAGTAGCTGAAAGGAAGAATAGGACTGTGAAGGAGATGGCAAGAACATTACTTCATGATGCAAATCTGCCCAATACTTATTGGAAGGAAGCTGTCCATATAGCAGTATACACTCTAAATAGAGTACAATTGAGGGTAAAATCTAACCATACTCCTTATGAATTATGGTATGGTGGGTTAGCAAATGTTGACTATTTTAAAATTTTTGGTAGTAAATGCTTCATTAAGAGAGATGATGATAATTTTGGAAGTTTTGAGTCTAGAACTGATGAGGGCATATTTCTAGGCTATTCTACACATAGTAAAGCCTACAAATGTTTCAACAAGAGACTCAAAAAGGTAATAGAAAGTACTAATGTAAAGGTGGATGAGAGTTTGCAGCCATGTGTGTAGCTAATTCAAGGCAAAGAAGAAGAAGATCATCATTCAAAAAAAGAAGAGGAAGTTCAAGTGGAAGAAGAAACTCCTGAAAATCCTATTGAAACTAAAGCCAAAACTCCTTCAAAGACATTACAAAGAGATCATCCACAAGATTTGATCATTGGAGATAAAGATATTGGTGTGTTAACAAGGAGGAGACTTGCTGCTACAAGTAATCAAGCACATGTATGCTTGATATCAGAAATGAAGCCAAAAACCTATGTGGAGGCCAGCAAGGATGAAGCTTGGATTAAAGCTATGGAAGAAGAATTGAATCAAATAGAGAAGAACAAGACATGGGAGCTTGTTCCTAGACTTGAAGGTAAAAATGTTATTGGTGCAAAATGGGTTTTTAGAAACAAACTTGATGATAAGGGGAAAGTTGTTAGAAATAAAGCTAGATTGGTTTGTAAAGGTTACTCTCAAATTGAGGGGATTCATTTTGATGAAACTATTGCACCTGTGGCTAGACTAGAAAGAATAAGAATGTTCTTAGCTTTTTCAGTTTATAAAAATTTCAAGGTGTTCCAAATAGATGTCAAATCATCCTTTCTAAATGGTGATCTTGAGGAAGAGGTTTACATGGAATAGCTTGAGGGTTTTGAATGTAAAGACAAATCAAATCATGTATATAGGTTGAAAAAGGCCTTGTATGGATTGAAACAAGCCCCAAAAGCATGGTACTATAGGTTGGATAAGTACTTGCAAGAGCAAGGATTTACTAAAGGTGGAGTGGACATCAACTTGTACTATATTTCGAAAGGTAAGGATCTTGGTTGTAGTGGTTTATGTTGATGATATCTTTTTTGGAAGCAATAATGGTAACATGTACCATTCTTTTCCTGACATTATGAAATCAGAATTTGAGATGTCTATGCTTGGACAATTATCTTTCTTCCTTGGTTTACAGGTTTGTCAACTTGAAAAGGGGATTTTTATCTCACAAGTCAAGTATGCCAAATAAATGCTTAAGAATTTTCAAATAGATGAATGTAAACTAGTTGGTACTCCTATGGAAACATGGTACAAATTAAGAAAAAATGACGATTCACCTGAGGTAGAACATTCTTTATAATAGATCCATGATTGGCCACCTCTTATATCTAACTGCTTCTAGGCTCGATATCATGTAGGTAGTTTGCTTGGTGGAAAGATTTCAATCATGTCCTAAACAATCTCACTTAAATGCATTTAAAATGATCTTTAGATACCTTAAAGGTAGTCTTGATTTTGGATTGTGGTATCCTAGACACAATGATTTCACTCTTCTTGCATATACTGATGCTGATTGGATAGGTTGTCCTAATGATAGAAAGAGCACAAGTGGAACATATTTATTTCTTGGTGGTAGACTAGTGGCTTGGCATAGTAATAAGCAAGATTGTGTCTCTTTATCTACTACTGAAGCTGAGTATGTTGTAGCATCTTCATGTTGTACTCAGGTTCTTTGGATGGTTCAGTCACTCCAAGACATCAAAGTGGAGGTTTCTAAGCCTGTATCTATTCTTTGTGACAATACTAGTTCCATTAATATATCCAAGAATCCAGTCATGCATTCTAGGACCAAACATATTGCTATTAGATATCATTTTCTAAGAGAAAAAGTCATTGCAAATGATGTGGCGCTAGATTATGTTCATACTTCTGATCAAATTGTTGATATCTTTACAAAACCATTGCCTAAAGAAGTGTTTGAATCCCTGAGACAAAGGCTTGGGGTTTTGTCACTCTCCTCTCTTCAATGATTTTATCATGATATTGGATTCAAGGGGAGTAATTGTATGATTTTCTGTAGTCCTGAAATCCAATCCAATTTTTGTTTTTGTATACAAAGTTATGAATAAATTTAGTAATTTGTGCTAGCAGTGTAGTGTAGTGTTGCTAAGAATATGTATTGCAAAGGGTATATGTTGATAAGTTGCAGGGCAGTCTTAATCAAGGTAGACAAAATAGACTTGAGGTAGCATGTTGATGTTTGGAGTAGCAGGGGCAACATCATTGTGTATTTTTTTGTGATAGTCTTGTTTATGGCAGAGGAGATAGTGTGCATTAGACATGGTTTGGACAAAGTTATCAAGCATTCTCCATGATTTGATATGGCATCCATTCTAATTCAAAAGATTTTCTATTGTTGTAATTGTAAGTGTCATGGTTGATTCCTATATCATTGGTTTTCGGACAGTACTGATTGGTTTTCAGTCTATCTAAAAGAGTTTTGAAATAGGGTATGGGATTAACTAAGGAAGGAATCAAAAGTTTATGTCTAATAGAAGTGCATGATCAACAGTATTTTCCTCAGACTATATTGGCATCATTAAAGTAATAGTACTTGGTCAGTGTGGTTATTGAAATAAAGACAGTGCAACTACAAATGCTTGGACTAAGTAGTGTGTTGACAGTGATTTATCTTTTCTTTTACTTTGTCCTATGGTGTTAACTAAGGTATAAATTCTTGTTATTAAATTGTTCAAGTTGCAATGTTCTCTGACAAACTTCTAGACAGATAGACAAAAGGCTCATGAACCCTTTGACAAGGTGTCTCAAAGAGACGTGGTATAGGTAGACTGCAAGTTGGTGACAAGATAGAGTTTTTGATAGTTTGGACTGTGTTTCAGTTGTTTTCATGTAACAGGTTTAGTGCACATCCTATGTTGTAGTAAGATTGGTATTCATTCACCTCATTAGGCAGTCAGTTAAAGACATGTTCACAAACTCATGATATAGGGGGAGCCTTGGTACAGGTTGTGTTAAGTGTGTAGCAGTACATAGTTAGAGGTCTCTAATCAGAATGATAGTGAATGTTTTTGTCTTTGTATTCTTTCTTTGAATGCTTCTCTCAATTCATGACTGTACTTAGGGGTAGTCTTTTCCATTGTTGTCAAAAAGGGGGAGATTGAAAAGATGATATGGTTGATTGTTGATGGATTGCTAATGGTTTATGTTGGTGTTTACTTCAGAATCAATAGTGGGTTTGCCAGTTCCAATGCATAGTCAGATTTAGCCAACGAATACAGGAGGTTGCATGAGCTGCCTCCCCTTCACTTCTGGTTCTGCCGCACCAAGGGGGGTATCCCTATTAGCTAACGATTTAACCTTGACTCACCCAATGACAAAATGATTTAGCTTTGTGATAACAGGAAGAATACTCTCATGTATGGACCAAGATTTGTGTGACAAATCACAAGGTTAGCAACATTCTTGGACATACTTGTCTGGTTGTGGATGAGAGCATGCAGGGAATCCTAATCCTACTCCTACAACTAATAGGATGGAAAAATGGAATGATTGGTTTGATGTTTTGGATGCAAGACATGGGGTTTTGGATCATAACTACTTCACAAGGGCAGACCAGTGCCTATCTCAGGGCAAGGAGTCAACTAGACGTATACACAAGAATGGATTGCATTTTGGATTCAAGTTTCAAGGGGTCAGGTTTGATGCTTGCCTTACAAACATCACCCAAGAAAGGGTATTTAATTGCCTCTACTTACAAATATCCCAGTTGACATACAACCTTCTTCATACTTAACCTAAAACAATTTAATCCACTCCTTGAATGAAAGTCCCATATTAAACATGCAATACAGAAACCTATATCCTAAAATCTATGAAACCCTTAGCAACCAGATTCAGAAGAAGGAAGGCATGCAACAAGTGGAGAGGGACAGCTAGACACATGCCATAAGCATTTTTCATATGAAACAACACTGAAACTAAAAATATCTGCAATGTACATTTAGGTGCAACTCATAAACTCCATAGAGATACAACAGATAGGAAATGCTCTATTTTTCATTATTTTCACAAAAATGCCCAAGTCTTCAACAACCAAATATGAGTGACACAGTTTGCATTTTATAGCAAAACTGTGTACTTAGCCAAAATTACAATGGTCAACTCAAAAATTGCCTAATACAATGCATCGTGAGAAATGGCGCTCAAAATCGAATGCAGCTGGGAAGCAGAGGAAGAGAGCAGGTGGGCTCGGGATTTGCACTGCCGCCCAGGGATTTTCTTCATCAATCGAGTGGTTGACCTGTCAACTCTATCGATCATCCTCTGTAAGTCTGCCATTATTGCCTCACCTACCCACATGCCCCTTTGAAATGTAGCAGCGGATGCATCTGCTATTTTCCCGCTCAAAAATGATTGCAAATACACAGGAAAAAACCTTCGCTGCGGGTTCAAAACATGGCCGTCAATCTATATTCCATCGCTGAGATCAATGGTCCCAAAACATGCATGAAAAGTCACTAGCCAGTGATTATGTGCCATGTAGACACTCCATGTTCCTATCGCTGACTTTTCACCTTCTCCATTTTGCCATTTCGTCCTTGTATATGCAAGAACGGATGCATATACAATCGCCACTGTTCCCCTTTCAAAATCCCTTGTCTATGCAAAATGCATATACATGCAACAACTTAATATACAAAGAGAACCCCATGCCAGTTTAGAATAAATTAGAAAACTACTCGGGTCCGGCTTGCATCTCATTCCTTTATATATCCGCGATATACAACACACACATACATACAAGCTACGGACTTCAAATCATTATGCATCAGACTGTACCTCCCTTTGAAGTCTGGCTCATATCCTTTCACTGAACATCAGCTTGTATATCGGCATATACAAGTGCTTTATACAACCCATGGACCTCAAATTTCATTCACTGCATTTCATTCCTCCATCGCGTCTGGGTTGTATGTCTTTTCTTTGTATATCAGGTTGTATGTTGCATATACAAACCCAACATACATGCGAACTGCAGACTTCAATACCTCATGAGCTACATTGCATTCTCCCTTCACGTCCAGGCCTTGTATATATGCACTTGTACATCATTCCTTTGCATATTTTGAATGTATATCACATATACATTATCCTTTGTATATGAGATACAAAGCTCCTTGCATGTGAGGCGGACCCCACCAAATGTACATCAGCTCTTGTATCCTTATTTTTAGCATATGTATGTCAGGTCTTGTATATTTTTCTTTGCATATCTACATGCAACCCGATATACAAGGCGGGAATATTCCTAAGAATCTGTGAAAGATTTCCCCCTTTGTACATGCAACCCGATATGCATCTAAAATGCATATAACTCAATTCTTTATCATTTTTTGGAGGCCGATAGAGATTTTGCAAGCCCGCCAATGTATATTTGACCTGCATGTATATACAAACACCCTTGTATATACAAAGACACCTGCACCTTAACTAATTTTTCACAATTTTACTACTGCAGAGGCCAAAAGTGTTAGAACTTTTTTGGACTTTTGGGAAGGTGCCTGCATATTTAAATGTTTGAAACCTGAATGTTTATGTAGGCACCACCAGTGGCTCTGTCTGGGGATGCATGCCTCTTGTAGGCATGGTGAGAACCGTAGATCTCTGGGAAGCAGACCAGTCCCTTATCCATTGGGCAACAGAGTCAAAACAGTACACCAACCTGCATCACCAATCACACTTGGTGGCCTAAGGCCACCAAGAAAGGAAAAACTTGTATCTTCCTTTGTCAAATGCCTTGTTTTCATCTGATATCACTGGATCAGGCCTGAAGAAGTTGCCATGATCTGACCACAAAGAAACCTTGTCATTTGCATATATAATTATCTCATTGAGCTGGGTCCTCTCAACCTTATGCAAACAACCTTCAACATCAGGCAACATGTGAATGCTATATTTATCAAACAATGCATATTCATATAGCATATAAAGCTTTTCATCATCTATATTAGCAATATGCATTGCAAAATGATCTCCTAGCTGGATTGAAAACTGAAAGCACTCAAAGTCCATCACAAAGCTAGGAGCATCAGGCCTCATTTTATCATAAGCTAGCATATCAAAGATAAAGCTCTCAAATTCATAATTGTGCACATCATGCACACAATCTTCAGCTACACCAGATAGGAAAGGCTCAAACTCTGGCAGCACTCTGTAATAACCCTCATGATGTATGTTGGCTTCTCTTTCATCAGGATGAGAACTAGAATCCATATCAACAACAGTGCCTTGATTTTCAATATACTCAAACAGATCCTCATCATTATATGCGTCAAAAAGGGCTGATCCAGGTGTTTTAGCTTCATCATGGTATGTCGTTGGTTCATGGGCAGCAGAACATGCATTTTTGTTACCAATGGATTCCCTTTGTGGAGGAGTATTAGCCTATGTGTCATAAGCAAAACAACAATCAAATAAAGAACAATCATGTTCAGCACTAGCACTTGTTTCAATCCCTGATTGCTCTTCATCATCTCCATGTGTCTGAATAAAAGGCATTGATTCAAACATGGAACTGCTCCTCTATTTGCTGATTTCTTCTCTATCTTGTGCACAATACTCACAATTATTTCCACAAACCCATTCAAACAAGTATTCATTGCTGTCCATAATCACATCATTGTTTTCAGAACCAGATACCTCAGCCCTGAAATGGGAGTCATCATTGATCCTTTCATTGGCATCCTCAACATCTATCTTTTCGTTTTCATCTCTGTCTTCACATGATGCCATGATCACTTGGTCATTTGCAGCCATACAACTATTATTCACACCAAAGCCTGTGGACAGGGAATTCCACCTATGCTCATTTCTCATTTTTTCTATATTTTCTAAAAACTTGTATGCCATCTGCATACTTGTTATATTGAATTCCCTCAACAATGCACTAGAGCCCTCTTCAAAAGCTTCAAAATATATGCCAATGCAGGTTGAAATATTAGGTCTGAAGTCTTCAGGGATTTGTGAAAGGGCTACTGCAAACCTATGACTAAAATCAGTATTGGGCTCTTTATCTTGTCTTCTAATTTCCATTAACCTTGCAACAAGATCAGCAGGTTCTCTTGCAAATTCTTTTCTAAAATAGTCAACAAGTTCATCCCAACAGGCAAAGGATCTCTTTGGAAAGCTCAAATACCAATCTCTAGCTCTAGCACCAAAGGATCTAACAAAAAACCTCATCCACATATCCTCATCTCTAAATGAATTTTTCTCCATAAAGTTGTGAAAGTTTTGGACATGTGCACCCCCATCACACACACTGTGACCACTAAATCTAGGCATCTGATTATAATTATGAATAAGCATACTTTCAACCTTATAGTCAACCCATGACAAATCTAATTGGTCATACAAAGGATCAAAAGGGCTGACAAGAGGTTTAGCATTCCGACTAGCAGACACAATAGGGTTACTATTTAACTGAGCTTGCCTAGCCTCTAAGGATATCAACCTATTCTTTATCTCTTCAATTCTTTTACACAACATTTCATCCCCTTCTTAACTGAGTATGGGCGAATACATATTTGGATTCATATAAATTTCACTCTTAGACATCTTATGTCTGTCTAAGACCTAAGGCTTCCCCTTGGCATTTAGCTTATGCAATAAAACAACAAATACAAGAGGGAAAAAACCATGTACCTTTTCTCATCCAAATGCTGAAATCTTGAATAGAACATTCTTTTATCACAACAACATATATCAACCTTTCATGTGCACTAAATTTTTTTTGCAAAGTCGCCACCTCTCCAAAGAGGATAAAATTTTCAAACAACTAAAAGCTCATCAAAAAACAAATATTCTTCTGAGTTCATTCCACCAACAGAGCACCATATTCACATGAAAGAACCAGATCTGCAGCAATGATTTCACACTATTTGACTCTCATCCCCAGCAGAGTCGCCATCTGTTGGTGTTTACTTCCAAATCAACAGTGGGTTTGCCAGTTCCAATGCATAGTCAGATTCAGCCAACGAATACAGGAGGTTGCGTGAGCTGCCTCCCCTTCACTTCTGGTTCTGCCACACCAAGGGGGGTATCCCTATTAGCTAAATATTTAACCTTGACTCACCCAATGACATAATGATTTAGCTTTGTGATAACAGGAAGAATAATCTCATGTATGGACCAAGATTAATCATAAGGTCAGCAACATTCTTGGACATATTTGTCTGGTTGTGGATGAGAGCATGCAGGGAATCCTAATCCTACTCCTACAACTAACAAGATGGAAAAATGGAATGATTGGTTTGATGGTTTGGATGCAAGACAGGGGGTTTTGGATCATAACTACTTCACAAGGGCAGACCGGTGCCTATCTCAGGGCAAGGAGTCAACTAGACGTATACACAAGAATGGATTGCATTTTGGATTCAAGTTTCAAGGGGTCAGGTTTGATGCTTGCCTTACAAACATCACCCAAGAAAGGGTATTTAATTGCCTCTACTTACAGATATCCCAATTGACATACAACCTTCTTCATACTTAACCTAAAACAATTTATTCCACTCCTTGAATTGAAGTCTCAAATTAAACATGCAATACAGAAACCTGTATCCTAGAATCTATGAAACCCTTAGCAACCAAATTTAGAAGAAGGAAGGCATGCAACAAGTGGAGAGGGATAGCTAGACACATGCCATAAGCATTTTTCATATGAAACAACACTGAAACTAAAAATATCTACAATGTACATTCAGGTGCAACTCATAAACTCCATAGAGATACAACAAACAGGAAATGCTCTATTTTTCATTATTTTCACAAAAATGCCCAAGTCTTCAACTACCAAATATGAGTGACACAGTTTGCATTTTATAGAAAAACTGTGTACTCAGCCAAAATTACAATGGTCAACTCAAAAATTGCCTAATACAATGCATCATGAGAAATGGCGCTCAAAATTGAATGCAGCTGGGAAGCAGAGGAAGAGAGCAGGTGGGCTCGAGATTTACACCACCGCCCAGGGATTTTCTTCATCAATCGGGTGGTTAACCTATCAACTCTATCGATCATCCTCTGCAAGTCTGCCATTATTGCCTCACCTACCCACATGCCCCTTTGAAATGTAGTAGTGGATGCATCTGCTATTTTCCTGCTAAAAATGATTGCAAATACACAGGAAAAAACCTTCGCTGCGGGTTCAAAACATGGCCGTAGATCTGTATTCAATCGCTAAGATCAACGGTCCCAAAACATGCACAAAAAGTCACTAGCTAGTGATTACATGCCACATAGACACTCCATGTTCCTATCACTGACTTTTCACCTTCTCCATTTTGCCATTTCACCCTTGTATATGCAAGAACGGATGCATATACAATAGCCACTGTTCCCCTTTCAAAATCCCTTGTCTATGCAAAATGCATATACATGCAACAACTTAATATACAAAGCGGACCCCATGCCACTTTAGAATAAATTGGAAAACTACTTGGGTCTGGCTTGCATCTCATTCCTTTGTATATCTGCGATATACAACACACACATACATACAAGCTACGGACTTCAAATCATTATGCATCAGACTGTACCTCCCTTTGAAGTCCGGATCGTATCCTTTCACTACACATCGGCTTGTATATCGGCATATATAAGCGCTTTGTACAACCCACGGACCTCAAATTTCATTCACTGCATTTCATTCCTCCATCGCATCCGGGTTGTATGTCTTTTCTTTGTATATCAGGTTGTATGTTGCATATACAAACCCAACATACATGCGAACTGTGGACTTCAATACATCATGAGCTACATTGTATTCTCCCTTCACGTCTAGGCCTTGTATATATGTGCTTGTACATCATTCCTTTGCACATTTTGAATGTATATCACATATCCATTCTCCTTTGTATGAGATATAAAGCTCCTTGCATGTGAGGCGGACCCCACCAAATGTACATTGGCCCTTGTATCCTTATTTTTAGCATATGCATGTCGGGTCTTGTATATTTTTCTTTGCATATCTACATACAACTTGATATACAAGGCGAGAATATTCCCAGGAATCTGCGAAAGATTCCCCCTTTGTACATGCAACCCGATATGCATCTAAAATGCATATAACTCAATTCTTTATCATTTTTTGGAGGCCGATAGAGATTTTGCAAGCCCGCCAATGTATATTTGACCTGTATGTATATACAAACACCCTTGTATATACAAAGACACCTGCACCTTAACTAATTTTTCACAATTTTACTATTGCAGAGGCCGAAAGTGTTAGAACTTTTGTGGACTTTTAGGAAGGTGCCTACATATTTAAATGTTTGAAACCTAAATGTTTATACATGCACCACCAGTTTACAATGCTAGTGTTTTGACATCAATGTCAAAGCCAAAGGGGGAGTCTGTTAAGTTTGGCATGTTGGTTGTCTTTCCATTGATGTCACAATAGTGGATCTTGAGATGTAATGAGGACTTCTTCATGGGTGTTGTAGAGAATGCTTACCTCATGTTGCTTCATGGTGTTTCAATATTCTCAGGAGTTGAGTTGAATTCATTGATGTTTGCTTTGGTGATGTTGATCTATGATGTCAAAGCTTAGAGGATGGTGTTAAGGTGAGGTTGGACATAAATGCAGGTTACTTGTTTGGTGTTGTTTCAAGCTGATATCTTCATAGGGTTGTCATATATGAGATATTAGATCATGTTGCTTTTTAGGTGATCTTTGTAGAAAACTTTATCAAGGTTGTGATTGTGGTAGAGTTATCAAATATAGAAGGCAAATATGGAAGGGCTAGTTCACATAGTGCTGAAATAGATATACATTGATTCATGCATGACATCAAGAGCATCTTATGTAATGAATGTATTGCAGAGCCATCTTGTATGTCTTCATGTTATGAAGATTTGATATCTTGCTGGAGTTAGGGTTTAGGGTTTCCAAAAAGACCTAGTTTGCATTTGGTTATAAACCCTAAGTTAAAGTTTTAAAATGTATATCTTATATACCCTAAGTTCCCCATCACATACTTTATTTCTAATTCTAAGTTGACCTGCTCGACTAGTCTCAACATAACTTAAGTTATGTTTAAGGGGTTTCACCTCATCGGGTGACCGGCCCCGACATCCTAGGGGCACCGATGATCAAAAGTTATCATAAAGACTTGGGCGCTAAAAGTGATCGTGCAGCCCAGGTTAAAAGGCAGAATGACACAAAAGAGAGATCTAATGAATGCCTTTTAAATGCTTTTTGAATCTCAACGATCATTCTCTGTCAATTAATTTTGATGTGCAGAGTGTTATAAAAGGTAAAGATCAGTCATTTGAAGGTTTTTTTATGACACGGAGGGCCAGTGAATTTCTGCATGAGATTTGTATGATGGTTTTATGAATTTCATTCATTATTCTGAGATGGAAAAGGGAATATCTACATGCTAATATAAGGTTTGTCAATTATATGAAGAGTATAATGGAGTATACTATATTTGAAACCTAAAGATCAACTAGTGTATGTAAATCATATTCAGTGCAAGAGAGAAAAATGTAGGTGTCGATTCCTGATTAGAGGAATACATTGTTAATTGCAGAGATTGTCATGTGTTTCAGAAGCTAATTTGAATAGATTGTGATTGAAAAGAATTTTGTCAAGTGAAAATTAAAAGAGTAATAAGGTTTTGTGTAGAATAGAATTAGGGTAACCCCCTGAGTTGTTTTGATTTGTATCCAAGGTGATTGTACAAGTCAGTGAGACTTCTTTTTGCTAGTGAGGCATTCATTAGCCAGTGAGCTCTATAATTGGTGATTTTCATGATTAAGCCAGTGAGGCAGTTTAGAGTGGTTTTTCATCCCTATGAGGGTTTTACACTCATGAAATCTATTGTGTCATGGTCTCAATTGTTGTGTGATTCATTTATCTTTCATGCTTGAACATTTAGTCTTATTTGTTATTCAGTATTTGATTCCTTCCTTTGATAAAACATATTGTCAAGTTTGATTCTTTCACTTTCTCTTTTCAATTTTGATAAGAAGTAAATAACTTGTTTTAGATACAACACTAATTCACCCCCCCTCTCAGTGTTGATTGTACTCCAACATGTACCTTGTACCCATGTGTCTGTTTCAAAATTGAATGGGGTGGACTTGAGGGTTCCACATGGTTGGGTGGCAGTGTACCACCATTTGGGACCACATGGACCTTAAATCCAATTGGAGAGTGTTCTAAGATCCTTCACATCTTGACAACATGGTGAGTAATTAGTGATAGATGTATTTACTTTATTTCTTTTAGCTATGTAATTTAGTTTCTTAAGGTTGTTAAAAGTGGAATTCACTTTCCACCTTGGGTCTTGGTATCCATGCCATCCAAGAGGTTCTCATGTGGCCAAGTTGAGGACCATAATCCTTTGATCATTTAGCTTGGATCACTTTTAAACAACTCTAAAATTGAAGATGATACGCCTCAATGACTAGGAAAAACCAAGTTATTTTCATGCCTTTGGATTTTTCTAAACTCTATTTTTGCAAGTCAAAAAACAATCTAAAATGCATGCAAGATGGGTTTACCAGTCAAAAATACAAGTTCTAGTTAGTCTCTAAAACCTAACATGTAGTAGGACTAGATTTTGGAATTATACTACACATTACAAGTTGCATCTAGTTTTTGGAGTCTGAGTTAGTTGGTGATTTGGAGTTCAAAAACCAATTGCACTTTGCATAGTGTAAATTGCTAATATTTTCCAAAATTCAAAGTGATGTTGAGCTTAGAGTTTAGAGCCCAATTTCACTTTGTAAATGTGCAATTTCAAATGTTCTCTAAAATCCAAGTCTTCTCTAGGTCCAGGATCTAGAGATTCTTTTGCACTTTTTAGGCATGAAACTTGGATATAGTTCCCAAAGTATAATAATGTTTGTCAATAAAAGTCTTTGGGTTGGTTGTCATTTTGTATTTTGCATTATGCATATGGACCCTAAAACTTGAAGGGTACAGTTTGCAACTGCAGCTTGAAACCTGAACCCGAGCCAATATTTAGGTTGCAAGTTACAACCCAAGTCCAAAATCCAACCCGTTTGCAAGTTCCTTTTGAAACTTAAATTTGGTAGTTTTGAATTTTCTACTTGTCATAATCTATGAAATCTAAGGTGTGGTTTGGCAAATTTGATGTGAAAATTTTCTAGTTCTTGAAAATCTTGTCTCTCCTTCATGCCTCATTTTTCATGTCAACCATGGTGTCTTGTCCCATGATACTATTAAGTCTTTAACTTGTGTCACTTTGCAATATGCATTGGTGTGTGTGCCAAGAGTGTCACCATAGGTTATTATGACACATTGGGCATGTTAGAGTGTAATGTGGTGCCTTTGTACAACTTTTGTATCACAAAAAATTGTTCAATCAAATTTTATCCATTAATGTCTTGAGTGAAAGCTTGGGGCATTACAAGATCTTATCCATTTGGATTTTTTTGGTCTAGTTGAGGTTCCTTCAATTGCTAAATATATTTATTATGTTACATTTGTTGATGACTACAGTAGAAGGAGATGGGTTAATTTTCTCAAAAGTAAATTTGAAGTTTCATTCATTTCAAAGAATTTAAGGCTTTAGTAGAAATGTAGACTAGTAGGAAAATAAATATTTTGAGAATTGATGAGGGTGGTGAGTGTTTCTCTATAGATTTTGACAACTTCTATAAGGATTGTGGTATTTAGAGACATACTTGACAAATTTGTATTCTCCTTAGTAGAATGCATTTGCAAAACATATGAATAGGACATTGATGGAGAAGGCTAGGAGTATGCTAAGTGGAGTTGGCTTAGAACAAAAGTTTTGAGTCGATCTTGTAGCCACTGCTTATTACCTGATAAATAGGTCTCCTACATCAGCTCTTGTTGACAAAACACCTATGGAGATGTGGATGGGTAGAAATCCTTCATTAAGGTATCTTCATGTTTTTGGTTGTGAGGCATATGAACATGTGCCAAGGGAGAATCATACAAAATTGGAGAACAAAGTGATAAAATGTATCTTAATTGGCTATAATCATGGTGTGAAAGGATACAAGATTTAGGATCCTATTGCAAAAAGAGTATTATACAATAAAAGTGTTATTTTTAGAGAAATTAAGCCTTCTTCCATTGTATTGTAGCTAGAAGAAATTGAAAAGAAAGATGTGGTTCAATATCTTCCTAGTCCAGAGAAATTTGAATCAAAATCCCAATTTAGACTTAAAGTTGGGGAGACCTCTTCAAGCTTAGATTCTCTAGAAGAGGAGGTAGAACATCCACCTCAGCTTGTATGAAGGTCAACTCAGAAAAGACAGCCATTAGAAAGGTATTCTCGTAATGAATGGAGATGTATTTTTTCTTTAAATACTAATATTAATGAATCAAGAACTGTACAAGAGGCTTTAGGTATGCATGATGTAGAGTCCTAGAAAATAGACATGAATGAAGAGATAGTAGCAATTAAAAATAATGACACTTGCAACTTGGTACCTTTTCCTAAAGGATGCAATCCCATTGGTTGAAAATGGGAATTTGAAAAGAAAACTAGTTCTGATGGTATTATTGAAAAGTATAAAGTGTGGTTGGTTGTAAAAGGTTATTCTCATGTTAAGGGGGTGGATTATGGTGAGATTTTTTCTCATGTTGCTAAAATTTCATCCATTATATTTTTGCTTTCAATTGCAGTAGATTATGATTTAGAAATCAAGCAAATGGATGTGAAAATAGCATTCCTTTATGGGGATTTGGAGGAAGAAACTTATATGTCACAACTTGAGCACTTTTTGGTAAAAGGTAAAGAACATTTGGTCTGGAAATTAAAGAAATCATTTTATGATCTCAAGTAATCTCGTACAATATGGTACTATAAATTTGATACATTTGTGTTGAGATTTGGATTTGAATGATCCAAATTGGATCATTGTGTTTACTACAAAATTGATGGTGATGGTTTCCTGATTATCACACTTTATGTTGATCACATGTTATTTGTTGGAAAGGGTAAAGAATTGCTTTGTGAACTAAAATCATTCCTTGTAGCAAGATTTGAAATGAAAGACTTAGGTGTAACAAAATAGATTCTTGAAATGGAGATAAAGAGAGATAGAGAAAATATAAAGCTTTGTCTTGGTCAGAGTAAGTGTGAAATCAATTTTACGAAGGTTTAATATGCAATATTATAGACCATTATTTGTTCCTTTTCCTTTGGGAATGAAATTATTTATCGAACAATGTCCTACTTCTCCTTTAGAGATGGAAGACATGAGTAGCCCATACCTTATCAATGTGTAGTTGGTAGTCTTATGTATGTTATGTTTGCATAGACCAAACATTACCCAAGTAGTGGGAGTTCTAAGTAGATTTATGTCAAATCCTAGGTGGATACACTGGGATGTAGTAAAAAGAGTTTTCAGAGATTTGTGGGGTGCATTAGAGTATTCGTTGTGATAGCATGGAAGTATGACAAGAGACATACATTCCTTGAATATTCATGGATATGTCAACTTAGATTAGGCTAGAGATGTTTAGAGCAAAAGATCCACGAGTGCATATGTGTTTACTTTATTTGGTGGTGCCATTAGTTAGATGAGCAAGCAATAGGTTGTGGTCACTTTATCCACTACTAAGGTAAAGTATATGGCAGCTACTCATGCTTGCAAAGAAGTCATTTGGTTAAAAAGATTGTGTTCAGATGTTAGGCCAAATCAAGGAGCAATTACAGTTTATTGTGACAGTCAGAATGTAATTTACATAGAAAATAATTTGACTTTTCATGCAAGGACCAAGCACATAGATGTGCAATACCACTTTGTTAAAGATATGGTCAAAGATGGAAGGGTGAAGCTAGAGAAGGTAGAAACTTTAATGAATGTTGCAGATTTTGACAAAGCCCGCGATCATGGATAAATTTAGATGATGTTCTAAGTCTAGGGCCTCTTAGCCCCTAGAAGTTAGATTTCAATGTTGGCGAGTTTCTCTTTTGCTCTTGCAAGGTAATTGACAAGTGGGAGAATGTTGGGAATTAAGGTGTCTCAACCTTTGCAAGTTCCCAGTATTGCAATCATTTATTTATTTATTTATTGTACTTTATTTAATTAAAATGGTCTCATATTGGAAATGAGGCATCACAATTTGTGTTGGAATTTTATAGGATGTGTTAGTTACTTTGACAAGTGTTACATAAGATGTTATTAAATAGAACATCTTGAGGAGATATGGGATGCCCTATTTTAGTGGAATCATATGATGAATTTTATGATAGATTCTTATGATGCATGAAGGAGTAAAATAAGGGGGGGTTACGTTGGAATCTTGGGAAACATTATGACAGATTATGATGCACATTATAAGCATCTTTTTAGTGAAGGTAAATACTAAATTTGGGTGATCAACTTGTGGAGATTACTGTGACCATTTATGATAGATATAAAAGCAAATTCTAATAATAACTAGAAGACTCTTCCAAAGGTGGGTATTAGAATTTGTGTTAATTTGGGTGCCACATTTGGGCCCATGATTTTTGGCACTTGGTTTTGGAAAACCATTTGTGGTTTGTAATTTTCTTATAAATTGGTGCTTGAAGTTGTAGTTTTATTTGTATTGAAATGGTGTAATTTGCAAGTTGGAATGATACTGAAATCACTCTAAAATTAAGTTGTTGATTATACTCTTGTAAAAGGTTGCTCTGCAACTGTATTTGATGTAGGACCATCCAGAGGTGTAAGAGCAATCTTGCATCACCCAAAAAAATAATTTTATTTTATTTCCTTTCCAATTTTGGCTTTGGACAATAACCATGAAGCTTATTTACTCTAAAATGTCTTGGAGAATGATTGAGAACATCCAAAGTTTCTAGTAAGGCTAAAATAGCAGGGTTTCTATTTTTAGTAAGTTTTCATTTGAGCACATATGGGCCCAAAATTTTCCCCAAAGCTACAAAATTTCCAAATGAACATTCTAGGTGATTTTGACCCAAGGTCATGTCTAGATGTCAAGATATTAATGTTTCCAGTTTTTGAAATACTTGAAAAAAGTTTCAAAGTCAATTTTGAGACACATAAAGGTTGTTTTTGGCCCCAAAAATATCTATAACGGTTGTAACTAGTTTAGTGGATTATGGTTGCATAGATCTCTTCATGATCCTTCCAACACACCAAATGGTTTGTCAATTTCCCTACTAGATCAAAAGTTATGGCTTACAGAAGTTGGGCCTCCCATATTGGAAAATGTAAAAACGTGTTGGACACATAAAATAGTTGTAAGGGGGAGTTGCACATGTTGATGTGTGTTTTGACACATCATAAGGAATATTTGACTGGAGATAATTTGGGTGCCACTTTTGGGTGGTTTTAGCTCATGGTTTTGTAATTACTGTTTGATGGTTTCATGTATTGTATTTCCTATATATTAGGTGCTTGAGATGGAGGTTATGTGAGAGAGTATTATAGATGTTGAGTTGCCTCAAGATCTCTAGTTGGTGATACTCCTACGAAAGCTTGCTCTACAAGTTTATTGTAGTCTTGTCAATATTTCTGAATAATATATTGAGTTGCTATTGGAGTGTGGGGTGTTTTCTCCCGAAAGGGTTTTCCCCATGTAAATCACTATGTTTTTTCCATGAGTTCATGTTCTCATTAGTTTGAAGTTTATAATTTGTTATTGTGAGTGTGTTGTGTGGAGTACACCCTCATCAAATTTGTAACCTATTATTGTTACTAAATAATACTGTTATGTTGGAAAATGTCCCCTTGGGGGCTTTTGCCTCTTAAGGTTTAGCTCCTAGGTCCTTAGAATGCATTTAGAGCATCTTGCATGATAATTGTGAATTTCGATGAGAAAACCCTGAAGTCTTATGGCAAATAGGACCTAGGGGGTGCTATTTTGATGATCCCTAAACACAAGTGGGAGGGTGGACTTGGGTGCTAGCACCCTAGTCCTACCCTATTTTGGGTCAACCCTAAATTTAAATGTTAGTTTTATGACCGTTATTTAGGTCCTATGCCGACATCTCAAGTTTGAATTATGAAATTATTAGTGGGAATGTTTGTAGTTGCATATATAAGCATGTCTAGGACTTCATTTGCAAACTAGATGGACATTGCAAACTTGTGACTTTATGCTAAAGTGATTCAAGGCATTCATTGTGTTACAGAGTAATATTTTGTTGTTATTGTGTTTGTGATTGTAGATTTGACTCCATCTCCTCATGGCATGAAAGAGCTTCTTCCTTCCATGAGAGCTATATCATCAAGGTGACATTTATTGTGTTTTCAATCATTTATCATTTGGATTTTGCCTCTATCCCGTAGGAATACACACTCTCATCTAACAATGGTATTCAAAAGACTTGAATGTCTCTCCGGGGCTTGACTGAGGCAAGCCTCTAAATACCACAACCCCTAATCACACTCCTTTGTGATTGCAAGTTACAGGTACCAAGTTTTTAGAGTGGAGTTGCAGAGGAAGGTTGTAGACAACAAGGATTCAGGATCTGAAAGAAAAAAGTGAAACGAAGCATTTCAGGACAAGGGCGTTAGTGGCAGTGTCCTCTGAATCTTGAAACATAGAAACAATCTAGACAATGATTTAATCAGCATCTAAAGAGCTTCTGACACCCTAAAAAACATTTGTCATTGGACTAGGGTGCTAGTGGAGGTGTCCTCCACCTTTTTTGGGATAGAAACAAAAGATGTTGTGAAGATCAATGTCAAAAGATGATCCAAATTCCATATAGAAAACAATACCTTGGATAGGGGCGCTGTTGGAGGTGTCCTCAACTGGTCCACATCCTAAACTTAAAAAAATGGTCAGTTGTTAATCTCTACCTACTATCTTAATATGTAAGGATTTGTCGTAATTCATCATACTATTTTACATAATTAGGGGTTTTAAGAGTATTTGAGCACTAAATTGAGATATTGATTGATAACATCTAAGTTTCCACATCATTCCAAGTGATAGCCTCACCTATTAGGTGAATGCTCTCACTTAGTAGAGATTCAACTCGGTTGATATGTCCTTGAATGTTTGTAGTTAAAGGAGGATCTAGACACTAAAACCAAAACAAAATCAACCCCCCCTTTTTTCCTACCAAAATATTTTGGTGAACCCGTGTTTTTGAATTTTTGCACCTTGTTGAGTGTTGTGTGATAGATTTGCATTCATTCATTTTATTGCATTTGAAAAATTACAAAAAAATTGAAAAATTTTTAAAAATGGCATCTTAGGCTTGTATTTTGGCATATTTTGAACTAATTTGCATTTTATTTCATTTAATTTCTATTATTTTCATTAGATCTGATGTAAATTATAGAAATTCATCATTTAATATTCACTTGTATTGCATTTTCATGCTTAATTTGACAAAAATAGCTTGAAATTGTGCATTTTTCATAAAAACCTAGTTTTGCATTAGCTAGGGTTTGTAGTTAAAATCTTGTTTCAGATTTTACTACCATTTTAAAACAATCATTAGGACTTATTTCTAATTTTAGTGTTGCATCATAGTGTCATTCTTGCAAAATTTCATGTCTAGGGTTTGAAAACCTTATCGTCTCTCTAGATTTGCACTATAGGCGTGTTGTAAAGGATTTTGCTGCATTATTTGACTGATATTAGGGCTATAATCTTCTTCCCCTCCTCAAATTCCTTACAACACCATTTCTATCAGGCCTCCACATTGAAAAATGGTGAAAATTTGCATATTTTAGGTGTATTTTCACTAGGTTTTGACTTGTCATCACTCTAGATCTACACTATAGGCATGTTGTGACAGATATTTCTGCATCATTAGACTTTTCTTAGGTATATTACTTGCTTTCCCTCTTGAAATTCTTCACAACACCTCTTCTTTCACTCATTTGCATTGAAAAAAGTAGAAAAATAAAGCATTTTAGGTCATATTCATACATACTTTTGCATTTGTTTCTTGCATAAGTGTTGAAAATCTTTAAAATCTGATTTGGAATTCATTTGAAAACATACACATGGCTTCTCAATACAAAAATAATGCTAGGCTTCCTCCTAGGCCTTATTTGAAAAGAACAACCCCTAAATTTAAAATAACAACCACACCTCATGACAAAGAAATGGTAGATACCGAAGGGTCTCTTTACATTATAGTGAACATAATGGAAAGACCTGTGCATGGAACACTTATAGACCCTAATTGTATGACTAATGTGGTTATGGAAGAGTTCCTTTTTAAACATGATTTGACACACGATTATTATGAAACGTCAGATTTGAGAATTAAAACACATAATGGAGATTTGATGAACACAATCAGGAAGATAACTTTATTGGTCTCGGTATATGATAAATTAGTGGATCAATTATTTAATGTTATCCCCTTATCTGACCTCTTCCATGTAAAACTAGGACATCCATGGCTTAAGTCTATGAATGTCGTCCCCTCAATTATTCACAAATGCCTAAAATTCCCTTTGCGTGGAGAGATACGTACTATCTGTCGTAATTCATATCAACCTCTGGCTAAGAACAAGAACTTCACTCTTGATTACTTTTGTCCACAACCTAATAGAGACCCTGAGCCATGGAGATACCAATCTTTCCTAGACTACAGATGATACAAAGCAAAACAACTAGCTAGAGTGGTCAGGCCTCCTTTACAAACAATAAGGGAAGAACAACATGCATTTGAAGATCCCCTTAGAGCAAAAGGAAAATGACAAAATGAAATAAGAATAAAACAAGACTATTATGATTATGATGAAGTAATTGGCATGATAGAAGTGGATAAGGAAAAGTTTCATAACTCACCTCATCCATGGAGAGATGGTATCTATGCTAAGGTTCCTCCCCCGACATCCTTACAGGGATCAGGAGGTTTTCATCGACAACAAAACATTTCATCGAGACCAATGAGATTTGAAAATGGTGCTTCCTCCTCTAATGTGCAAACTCCTATGGAAAAACATAACAATGCATTTGAAGAGATAAACAAAAAGACAAGAAGGAATAGACAAGCAAGAGAAAGGAAGAAGAGAAGACAAGCTTTTTCCCAATGAAATGCAACTCAACAAGAAAACATTCAACCTAACATTGAACTAAACCTAGATAAACTTAACACTGAACAATTTGAAGACAACAACAAAAGTTGGGCTATGGTACCTTATACACCTCTTTCCTCTAGAATTCAAGATTGGGAAGAGGATGATTTGATCATTGATAACCTCTAGCATGAGCCTATTTGCAGGTAAGTATTTCTAACCCTTTACCTCCATGTTGTGTTTCCCCCGTGATGTGTTATGTGTTGTTTAGGCCTCCTAGGATGACCCTTGATACTCTTGTAAGATCAAGGATACCAGGAGACTGCCTCTGTTGTGACCCTTCTTCTATTTGTATCATCATTCTTCTATATTGCCTCTCCTCTATTTTCATTGTTGTGTGTTGTGTCTTAAGGGCATAACGTTACTATTGGTGAGTTGGGGGCACCCTCCGACGCAACTGTACCTAAGGCACTTTCTCTCCTCTCTTGATTTATTGTTTACCTTCTTCTATTGGTTCTATCTAGCTGGCGGATGATGAAAAACATATAATATTGATATGGACCTAGTGTCCCTTCAGTGAGAAATAAAAAAAGTGGACCTAGTCCATACATGACAACGGGGTTGATAGATATTATCCGATGCTTGGCTAGTAAAATCACTCCGTGTGATATTTTGATCTTGTCTTATCGCACTTAAACAACATAACAATACTGCTGCTCCTCGCACTTTGTTTATCTTGGATTTCACCTTCCTTGGCTCTTTATGTGAATAATCATATGCATTATTGTTTATCATGATTATATGGCTGCTAACACCTTTTCTTGCAGGAAATTGTGTGTTTATGGGAACATTTGGTGCTCGTAAAGTACATGTTACCTCTAGGGGGCATGGGCTTTGCGAGAGCTTGTGTTCCCTTGTGTGTTTCCGCTCTACCTTAACGTGCTTGATATCAATACATGATATCAACCACCTTAAGGTGGGGGCATATATAAGGTAAGTCATCTGATAATTTTGATACTAATGAAGCATGCTTGTAAACCCTTTGGAGATGTGGGATGGTGTATCTCTGAGTGAGTGCACATCTTTCTTTTTATATTGCAACCATTTAAGCCCTATGCGGAGGTGGGATATCATGCATATCCTTTTTATTTTAAGCCCTTTGCGGAGGTTGGGACGGTGTATTTCTCGAGGAGATTGCACATCTTGTCATTTTCTTAAAAGTCCTCCGACCAGGTGGGGTGAATCTGAGACTATCCTAACCCTTAAGCATGTCTTTGGTGATTGTTGTGGCAAAGCCTACTCGTCGATGTGTGCATGTAATGTACCTGAGATGGTTACAAACCTAGCAATAGGTTTCTTCCATCACTTGTTTGCTGTGTTTTCTCTGCATCTTCCATGTGTGTGTGCATGGTGTGTTTGTTCCCAAGCATAGTTTCGAGACTGGTGGTGATAAGCTCCTCCTATGTTTTGGGATTTATATGGCAGGTTTGTTCTCAAGTGTTGTTTCAAGACTAGTGATGATGAGCTCCTCCTACACTCTGAGATTTGTATTGCATGTCTATTGCCCCTTATGCAGTTTCAAGACTAGTGGCGATGAGCTCCTCCTGCATTTGGGTTGTGTGTTTAATTTCCATGTACTTGCATTTGCATTCATGTATGAGAAAATGAAAAAATGAAATAATCACTACATTCACTATATTCACTATGTTTTGTGTGCTTTCAGTGTTGTCTTCTCCATGTTTTACATGTCTTCACCATGCTTGGCATGTTTGATGTGTTTGTTGACCTTACTTTAATGCATGTATTGGCCTTGCATTTATACATACATTAAAGTGAGGGCTAAATGTTATGTCGTAAAATGTCCCCTTGGGGGATTTTCCCTCTTAAGGTTTAGCTCTCAGGTCCTTAGAATGCATTTAGAGCATCTTGCATGATAATTGTGAATTCTGATGAGAAAACACTGAAGTCTTATGGAAAATAGGACCTAGGGGTGCTATTTTGATGATCCCTGAACAACAATTGGAGGGTGGACTTGGGCGCTAACACCCTAGTCCTACCCTATTTTAGGTCAGCCCTAAATTTAAACGTCAGTTTTATGACCATTATTTAGGTCCTATGCCGACATCTCAAGTTTGAATTATGAAATTCTTAGCGAGAATGTTTGTAGTTGCATATATAAGCATGTTTAGGACTTCATTTGCAAACTAGATGGACATTGTGAACTTGTGACTTTATGCTAAAGTGATTCAAGGCATTCATTGTGTTGCAGAGCAGTATTTTGGTGTTATTGTGTTTGTGATTGCAGATTTGACTCCATCTCCTCATGGCATGAAAGAGCTTCTTCCTTCCATGAGAGCTATATCATCAAGGTGACATTTATTGTGTTTTCATTCATTTATCATTTGGATTTTGCCTCTATCCCGTAGGGATACGAACTCTCATCTAACAATGGTCTTCAAAAGACTTGAATGTCTCTGTAGGGCTTGACCGAGGCAAGCCTCTAAACACTACAACCCCCAACCACACTCTTTTGTGATTGCAGGTTATAGGTACCAAATTTTGCGGAGTGGAGTTGTAGAGGAAGGTTGCAAACAACAAGGATTTAGGATTTGAAAGAAAGAAGTGAAATGGAGCATTTTGGGACAACGACGTTAGTGGTAGTGTCCTCTAGATCCTAAAACATAGAAATAATCTAGACAGTGATAATCAACATCTAAAGAGCTTCTGACACCTTGAAAACATCTGTCATTAAACTAGTGTGCTAGTGGAGGTGTCCTCCACCTTTTTTAGAGTAGAAACAAAAGATACAGTGAAGATCAGTGTCGAGAGAAGATCCAGATTCCATACATAAAATAGTACCTTGGATAGGGGTACTAGTGGAGGTGTCCCTGACTATTCCACATTCCAAACTTTGAAAAACGATCAGTTGTTAATCTTTGCCTACTATCTTAATCTGCAAGGATTTGTCGTAATTCATCAATTTGCTTAATGTTTTACATAATTAGGGTTTTTAAGAGTATTTGAGCACTAAATTGAGATATTGATTGATAACATCTGAGTTTCTACATCGTTCCAAGTGACAGCCCAACCTGTTAGGTGAATGCTCTCGCTTAGTAGAGATTCAACTCGGTTGATATGTCCTTGAATGTTTGTAGTGAAAGGAGGATCTAGACACTAAAACCAAAACAGAATCAATCCCCCTCTTTTTCCTACCAAAACAAATACATTGGGCTGCTTTGGAGTATGGGGTTTCTTATAGAAAGGTTTTTCCCATGTAAATCATTGTGCAATGGTTTGCATTAATTTTATTTCTATATATGTGTTCCTGTATTTTCTATAATTTTTTAGATCAACTTTTGAAGTTTATATGCATCCCTCCCTATCTCTTCCTTATGCCTTCCTAAGACCAAGCTCATTTCCTCTTTTGACATTTTAGCACCATCCATGTCTCATTTTTCTTTAGGTATGGTGGGTACCTCCCAATAGCCACTAGATCTCGCATTTTCCACATCTATTAGGAATACTGAGGATTTTTAGCCTCTTACTTTGTCTGCACCTAAGTGAGTAACTCACATTCCTAGTGATCCTCTCTTTTCCTTATTAGTATATGTTTCATCCTTCTATTTTCTCTTTACTCCCACTCCTATTGTTCTCTTCTATTAGATCATTAGTTTTGTTATTTTTTGTTATGGAGTAAAAAGTGGACACTTACCCTTTTATCTCTTTGTTTAGCTCCTAGGTCCCATTTATCTCATTATGCATTATAATTGATTATCCCAATGAACATTTACTAACACCCATGTGAATTTAGGACCTTGGGCCCTTCCCTAATCTCATCTTAGACTAAAAAGGGGCTCCTGGACTTGGACACTAACTGCCCAAGTCCTCCTTGATTGGTCGGGGCCAATTAATGTTATTTCGGCATGGGACCTTTCAAAAGGTTCCTCTTTGTCAGCTCTTGTGGTTTAATTTGACGAATGTTAGTGGAAAAGTATATATAAGTGTGTTTTTGAGTTCATTTGTAACCTAGATAGAGATAACCAACTTGAAGCATTGGAGTAAAGAGCATTCAAAGCATTCATTGTGATTCTAGAGTAGATTTGTATTGTCATTGTGTGTGTTGTTGTAGGTTTGAAGTTATCATCTATCTCTCCTTATGAGTTCAAGAGCATTCATCCTCCTAAGGGTTTCATCACATAGTTGATATCATTGTTATTCATTATCATTTGATTTCATCATATTGATTTGTGTTTAGCCTTTGCTCTACAAGGGCACACTCTCTTTGTCTATCAACGGTGTTGGGAAGCTTGAATGCTATCCCAGGATTTGACTGAGGCAAGTCCCTAAACACCATAACCCCCAAACCCCTTTTCTTCTTCTTGTGTGTAGGTTACAAGTGCAAGATTCAGGAAATGTAAAGATACAGGAAGATTGAGCAGGGATCAAGGTTTCAGGATCTGACAATAGTCTGAGAATATTCCCCCAAAAAGATTTGGGTGGTTGGTACCCTAGTATTTTGACCTCTCTAGCTCCAGATCTGGTTTCAAAAGTCTCTGGAACACTTTCTCAGTTCTAACTTTTGGCAAATTCTCACTTCCAGGACTTGGGTGGTTCCTATTTCATCCTTTTGAGATATTTTCTTCCGGAATCAGGTTCTCCTCTATTTATTGATCCCAATGCTTCTTTCGAATTGTCCGTATCTATCTTCCTTTGTTTATTATGCTTTGATCTTTGTCAACTAGGGTTTTATGCATACTTGACCTAGGGTTTGATAAAAAGGCTTGATTTAATCTGATCTTTCCATTGCAAACAAGAGTACAAGATCTGTAGCTGAGTCTACCTCTCTTTGGTAGTGATTTGGCTCAGTCTTGTCCTTAAATGTTATTGTGAAGAGGGTTTAATCTAGTGTGCATGCTAGTCTTCTTCATTCTCTTTTCCATACATAACAATCTTATTCCAAATAATGCTCCTAATAATTTTGGGAACCCTCCTTATCCCCATAATGTTATTGATGTATTAACATATATTACTTCTTGTCCTCCTCAATTCACTATTGTAAAATCCCACCATTCATTAACACTAGAGGGTGGACATAATCTTGGTCATTGTAATGATGATTTATTAGATGAATATTGAGGTTGGCTTGTATTTACATGTTTATCAGTTTAGTCTAGAGGGCCCATGTTACTACTATAAGTACATAATATAGGAAGAAACCATTTTTTTCCATTCCTCTATCTATATCTATCATTCTTTCTATGTGCATGTCTACTTCCTCCTAATACATTTTGGGTATGACTAAAGTATCAAGGTGCCAAGACATCCCTCATGTTGACCTAAATTTTTTATGATAAATTATCATTTTTTTGTTTCTTTCCTTGTTTCCTTGGGGACAATGCAATGTGTTTTATCTTCTTTACAAATTCATGTTGACCCAAATAGAAACTTTTTGTAATTTTTCAATCTATGTTTGTCATACTATTTCTTCCTCTATGCACGTAGTTTTGTACATTAAGGGAATGATGACAATGTCACTATATATCCTTCTTATATGTTCAAAACACATATTGACCTTAAGGCATACAAATCCCTTTGTATGTTTCTCGTAATGATGTTATTTTTATAAGTGACATTATGTTCCTATGTCGTTACATGGGAACAATCTCTGGTACACCATGCTTCTCTTTCTTGTTGCAACATCTTCTTTCTCTATTGCCCTTACTCTAGGGACAAGCACAATTTCCTATTTCCTATTCTCTAAGGGCATAAGTGTTTTCTTTACACGCTTCCTTGCACATGGTGTATCTCTCCTCTGTGGCATGTTTCTTCCATATTCTTAGGGAAATAAATGAGATCCTTTGCAATTACAATCTTCTAATGTAATGCACATATTTACTTTCTTTCTCTCTCCTCCTTAACTCCTTAAAATCATTGCATCCATTCCTATAAAAGGATGTCTATTTTTAGATTTAGTGTGCTAGTTATTTGGCCCCTTAGATCACTCTACTTGGATCAATGGTTGAGATTGCTTCATCTTTTTGGACAAACTATGTGCAGAGGGTTTTCCTCTTTTACAAACTATGTGTAGAGGGTTTTCCTCTTTTGTAATAGCTTATGGTTATCTTTTTCACTTTTGGCTATCTTTTGCATCATGTATCTATCTTTTACATATTTTGGCTAATTGATCGCTAAGATTTTGGATTTGTTCTTCATGTCTCATCCTAGAGAGTGTCCCTTGGTCTAATTCTCTAAATGTGCCTTATGTTTGTTTGCTTATCATGGCCTTGGATAGAAGCAAATTATTTGTGTTTCTTCACAAGTAGGACTGCATAAAGTAAATTGAGACAATTCCACCACAAACATTTGCATGTTTATGAATGAGGAATGGTTGTGTGCATAAAGGAGATTTAACTAATCACTCTTTTTGGTGCCTCACTACCCTCCATTTTATTTCATTTCTCTAACATGTGTCCCTCTTTCTAACCCTTTTCTTTTATTAGTATTAGTTTATGTTTAAGGTAAAATTTGTAAGAGGGTTTTTGATTTGATGGTTTGTGTGAATCCTCCTTTCACCTTAAACCTTCAAGGACTTTGGGTCAAGTAGGGATCTACTATTAGGCCTTCAGTCACTTGGAATGTAGGGAAGAATGGAATTGTGTAGATTTGTTGTTCAATTATGCCCAATTATGATCAAAACCCTAATTATGCAAATTTGGAAGCAAACATACAAATCATGGAAAATGATCGCACACAGAGATACTAAATGATATCAAATGCATACTAGATTTTGAAGTTTGGAAAGCAAAACAATCAGGGACTGATGTGTGGGTGCCCTAGTCAAGTGCCATACTTTTTGTCAGAATCTAGAAACCTTGTCTGCAACCTGTTCCTATTGTCCTGGAGATTTTCTTGTTGCGGGATCTGGAGGACTAATGAGCGGACGCCCGAGTCTAGGTCCCTCTTTTCTCTTCAAATCTACAAATCTGATAGTCTACACTACTCTCTTGCAACTCCACTTTTTCTACTCCTGCAACCTGTAACCTGTAATCACAGAAAAATGGGTTGGGGGTTGTGGTGTTTAGAGGCTTTCCTTAGTCAAGCCCTAGAGAGACATTCAAGTCTTCCAAAGACTGTTGTTAGATAAAGAGTGCGTATCCTTGTGGGATAGAGGCAAAATCCAAATGATAAATGATTGAAAAACATAAATGATATCACCTTGTAGTGAAGATCTCATGGAAGGAAGAAGCTCTTCATGCCATGAGGAGATGGATGCTTAAATCTACAAACACAAACACAAAAACAACACAAATTCTACTCTACAACCACAATGAATGCCTTGAATCAATTTCACATAAGCTCATGAATCCAAATTGCCATCGCCTAAACATGCTTATATACGCAACTACAAACATTCCTGCCAAGAATTTCATAATTGAAACTTACCATGTCAGTATAGGACCTAAATAACAGTCACAAATTGACACTTTGAAATTGGTCCTGACCTAAAATAGGGTAAGAATAGGGCATGGGCACCCAAGTCCACCCCTATTTTAGGTAGGGTTTGTCATAAGTGCATCCCCTGAGTCCAAATTGCCATGAAACTTCAGGGTCTTCTCATCGGGAAGTTAGATTAACATGAAAAATGCTCTAAATGTATAAACAAGACTCGGGAGCTAAACCTTAAGAGGGAAAAGCCCCCAAGGGGACATTTTCTGATGTAACAATTTAATTTTTAGATTAGATTGGAAGTTTACCTTCTCCTTAGGTTGCTTGCATATTTGAAAGATGTGTGTGCAAGCATTGTAGATTGCATTACCCTTGAATTAGGCATTTCTAGATTTCTTGACATCATGTTCCCATTTGGAGTGGCTTGTAGTATCCTTTGCATATATATTTACTTTTAGCATTTATTTTCTATAATTTAGCATAGTTATATCACCTAGTGCCATAAGTTTTCTTAAGTGGGGGAAAATGAAGAGTCAGAAATTGCACACCTTGCAATTTCTACTCTATAAATTGCACTCATTTTAGTGTCTACTCTTTTAGCATGTTTAAGGTCTCATTTTAGCCTAGGAGCCTTATCCTTTTCCCAATCCAAATTCTAATTGTGTGTTTTTCTTCTTACTTTTATTTAAATTTATGCTTTCCCTTGTGTTTTAGCATATTTTTAATTTTTTTTTATCATTTTTATTATTTTTATGTCATGTCAAACTCTACCATAATTGTGAAGACATCTCCATGATCACAAAAGCATCCCCCACAAAATTAAAGCCATACAAATTTTAAATTAAATGATTAATCCAACTACTATGAATTTCCAATGGCTCCTCAACACATTTTATCTCATGGTTTCTCAAGGAAAATTCCCATTGGATGTTTTTGTGTGCACCAATTCAAAAACAAATCAAATCTACTTTTCTCCCATACTAAGTTTTCTTATCTTTCTTATTCTTCATCTCTTCCATTTGTTTTGAATCTTTCTATTGGCATTCTTCCTAATTTCTACATATTCTCTTGGTAACCAGTGTTGCCACTCTCTATGCCAAAAGCTTATATTGAAAAGAAATTGTTGATTCTTCCATGATTGAGCTACATGCTTAAAAAGGAAGATTCTTGAAGGTGTGATCTCTCCATTGGGTGTTTCCTTCATCCTCCTCACATAAAATTTCTTCTTATTGTGGGTAAAAGCTATTGTTGTTTCTCACTTATTTTGTATTATGGACTATTTCTAACATTGTTGTAAATCTCTCAAAATTCCCCTTTTCTTAACAATCTTTGTGGATTTCTAAAACTACATTAATACCCTCTCTTCTTCTTAAAGAGAATTATATTCTCTTTTCTTAGTATAAATAATTTGTCATTTCTATAAGGGTTCAGGCAGATCTAAGCAATAAACACTAACAATTATATGCAGATTAAATAACCCAACTATAACAATGAGGAATAACATAAAAGAGATCAACATGAAAATTTAACGTGGTTCACCCAAAATGGGCTACATCCATAGAAACTCAGCCATCCAATGATTTTATTATCCAGTGCAAAATAGATTACAATCTCATGAATACATCGCCATAACATACATCCCGGCTGCTTATAAGAAGTTTTTTGGAAGCTTCTAGAATTAGGGTTTTGCAATGTCATTTTTCTTTTGTCAGTTAACAAAAAATTAACAACCGACTCCGATTGTACAAAAAAGTGGGAAAAAAATAACTAGTGTACAATACTTGCATGATTAGTTGCCACATACCAACAATCTCCCACTTGGAGACTAATTAGGCTCCACACCAAACAATCTCCCACTTGGAGATTGACACTGGACGATACTGTTGCGCTTGCAGCTCCCACTGGATTATAGGCTTGGTTGGTTTCTTATATCCACCATTATCAGTCATGAAGGCCAATAGAAACTGATGAGTAAATTAGTTTCTCCCGTGTAATTGCCTTTATGAACATATCTATAGGATTCTTACTTGTGTGAATTTCCTCTAGCTTCAACTTCCCATCCTCCAAAACTGACCGGATGAAGTGGTATCTGAGCTATATGTGCTTAGTTTTTGAATGCAAATCTAAATTCTTAGCAAGATGAATGACACTCTGGCTATCAGTGTACAAAGGGCTATCTTCTTGTTGTTGCCCCAATTCCTCTAGAAAATGTTGTAACCAAATCATCTCCTTGCTAGCTTCTATAGTAGCAACATACTCAACTTCAGTGGTTTAAAGCGCAACAACCTTTCGCAATCTTGAAATCCAACTGACTGCAGTACCTCCTACAGTAAAAACATACCCTATAGTACTCCTCCTGCTATCAATATCACCCACCAGATTAGAGTCAACATATCCTTTTAGAGTAGAATTTGTTCCTCCAAAACATAGTTTCTTTGAAGTAGTACCTCTAAAATATCAGAGAATCTATTTTACAACATTCCAATGTTCCATTCCCAGATTTCTCATATACCTACTCACAACTCCCACTACATGTGCAATATCTGGCCTTGTGCATACCATTGCATACATCAAGTTGCCAACTGCTGATGCATATGGTATCTTAGACATTTTGTCTTCCTCCTCTTGTGTCTTTGGACACATCTCCTTAGTCAACTCAAAATGACTAGGCAAAGGTGTACTAACTACTTTTGCATTCTGCATGTTAAACCTTTTCAACACCTTCTCTACATACTCACTTTGAGACAAAAATAATTTTCTATTTGTCTTGTCCCATGTGATTCACATACCAAGGATTTGTTTTGCTTCACCCAAATCCTTCATAGCAAATGGATTTACTAATTTCTACTTAAGTTCATTAATATGTTGCATGTTAGACCCGGCAACAAGCATGTCATCAACATAAAGCAACATGATAATTAGCTGACATTACCCAATTTCTTAAAATAAACACAATAATCAGAATGACATCTTTTGTATCCTTGTTCAACAATAAAACTATCAAATTTCAAATACCATTGCTGAGGTGCTTGCTTCAGGCCATACAAACTCTTCTTTAACCTGCATAGAAATTCCTCCTTACCCTTGACCTCATATCCCTGTGGTTGTTGCATGTATATTTCCTCTTCCAAATCCCCATGGAGAAATGTTGTTTTCACATCTAGCTATTCAAGATGCAAGTCTTCTTCAGCCACAAGACTTAGAATAGTTCTAATAGAAGTCATCTCTACAACCGAAGAAAATATTTCATCAAAATCTATACCTTTTTTCTGTGCAAAACCTTTTACCACGAGTTTGGCCTTATATCTTTTCTTGCCTCCATCTTCTTCCTTCAACCTGTAAACCCATTTATTTGGCAATGCTCTTTTACCTATAGGCAATTGGATTAAGTCCGAAGTCTAATTCTGTAGCAAGAAATCCATTTCCTCTTTCATGCCTAGCTCCCACTACTTTTTGGTATCTACCTGCATTGCTTCTTCATAACTTTCAGGTTCACCAGAATCAGTTAATAATATAGAATATAATGATGGATAAAATCTTTTTGGAGGTCTAGTTGTCATTGTAGAACATCTAACACTTGCAGGAGTCTGTGGATAACTTGTTGTTGCTAAGCATCAAGTACCACTGGCATTTTATTTTCTGGAATCTCATCCAGCACCACATATTCTTTTTTGGCCTGTTCATGCTTCTTTTCCTGCAGCTGATCCTTATACATGACCTTCTCATTGAATATAACATCTCTGCTCCTAATGATTTTATGATTTTCATAATCCCATAACCGATAACCAAATTCATCTAATCCATATCCAATGAAGGTACATTTTCTAGACTTAGCCTCAAGCTTGGTTCTATTTTCAATATCAACATGGACAAAAGATTCACAACCAAAGGTTTTTAGAAATGAATAGTTAATCTTTTTACCTGTCCATGCCTCCTTTGGAATTCCACCATCCAAAGGATTTGAAGGTCCCCTATTTATTAAATAAATAGCGGTATGTACAACATTTGCCCAAAAGTGTAAGGGTAGTCCAACATGCAATCTCATGCTCCTTGTGTTGGTTTTTCTTCTGAATCAGCATCAGGGTTTGCCAATTCCTATGCACATGCAGATTCAGCCAACTAATACAGGAGGTTGCGTGAGCTCCTCCCCTTCACTTCTGGTTCTGCCGCACCAAGGGGGGTATCCCTATAACTTAAGATGTAACCTTGACTAGCTCAACAACACAATGATTTAGCTTGATAGCAACAGGCAGAATACTCTCATGTATGGACCAAGATCTGTATGATAGATCACAAGATGGGCAATGTTCTTGGACATATATGTCTGTATTCTGCTTGTTGCTGTCAAGCTAAATCATTGTGTTGTTGAGCTAGTCAAGGTTACATCTTAAGTTATAGGGATACCCCCCTTGGTGCGGCAGAACCAGAAGTGAAGGGGAGGAGCTCACGCAACCTCCTGTATTAGTTGGCTGAATCTGCATGTGCATAGGAACTGGCAAACCCTGATGCTGATTCAGAAGAAAAACCAACAAAATGGCGACTCTGCTGGGGATGTGATTGATCAAAAGTAATATCTAGTCATCCTTGGTGATATATTTGTGACCCATCCGAGTCACCAACAAAATGGCGACTCCGCTGGGGAGAAAATTGATGAAAAAGTGTTATATCTTGTGGCCCATCCGAGTCACCAACAAAATGGCGACTCTACTGGGGAGTTGATTTAAAAAGAATAATATTTGTGACCCATCCGAGTCACCAACAAAATGGCGACTCTGCTGGGGAGTTGATTTAAAAAGAATAATATTTGTGACCCATCTGAGTCACCAACAAAATGATGCTCTGCTGGTGGAATGAACCTAGAAAAGTAGCTTTCAGCTATTAAAAATTTTGTCCTCTCTGGAGAGGTGGCGACTCTGCAAAAGATCTAAATGCACATGAAAGATGGATGTATGTGATGTGACAAAAATGTGTTGTTCATATTTCTGCATCTGTATGAGAAAGGGTACCTTGTTCCTTCCCCTTTATATATTTACTATTTTGCTGCATAGGTTAGATGCCAGGGGAGGTTACAGGTCTTAGACAGACAAAGGATGTCTAAGAGTAAGTTTTTTATGAATCCAAGTTTGAATTATCCCGTACTCAGTGGTGAAATGTTGGAGAAAAGAATAGAAGAGATAAAAAATAGGTTGATATTCTTAGAGGCTGAGCAGGCCCGGTTAAAAAGTAATAACCCTGTTATGTCTGCCAGTCAGAAGGCTAAACTTCTTCTCAGCCCTTTTGATCCTTTGTATGACCAACTGGATTTGTCATGGGTTGATTATAAAGTAGAAACTATGCCTGCTAGGATATACTATCAGATGCCTAGATTTGGTGGTCACAGTGTATGTGATGGGAATGCACATATCCAAAATTTTCACAGTTTCATGGGAAAACATTCATTTAGAGATGAGGATATGTGGATGAGGTTTTTTGTTAGGTCCTTTGATGCAAAAGCAAAAGACTGGTATTTGAGCTTTCCAAAGAGATTTTTTGCCTGTTGGGATGAGCTTACTGACTGTTTTAAAGAGGAATTTGCAAGAGAACCTACTGATCTTGTTGCAGAATTGATGAACATCAGAAAACAAGATAAAGAGCTATGTGTTGATTTCAGTCATAGGTTTGCAATAGCCCTTTCACAGATCCCAGAAGTCTTCAGACCTGATATTTCAGCCTATGTTGGCATATATTTTGAGGCTTTTGAGGAGGGCTCTAGTGCAATACTAAGGGATTTCAAGGTGACAAGTATGTAGATGGCATACAAGTTCACTGAAAATATAGAAAAATTCAGAAATGGGCGCCTGTTGATATCCCTGTCCCCAAGCCTTGGTGTGAATAATAGTTGTGAAGCTGCAAATGACCAAGTAATTAAGGCATCATGTGAAGATGAAAAGATGAATATTGAAGGTGCCAGTGAAAGGACTAGTGAGGATTCCCATTGCAATGATGAGGCATCTGACCATGAAAACAATAACGAGGTTGTGGACAGCAATGAGCAACTTTTGGAATGGACCTGTGGAGATAATTGTGAGTATTGTGCTCAAGATAAAGAAGAAATAAGCATATAGGCTGATACTCCTCCACAGAGGGAATCCATTGGTGATGAAGATGCATGCTCTGCTGCCCATGAACAAATGGCATACTATGATGAAACTGATGCACCTGGGTCACCCATTTATGACACATATGGTGATGAGGATCTGTCTGAGTATGGTGAGGATCTTGACACTTTTTTTGACTTGGATTCTATTTCTCATCCTAATGAAAGAGAGACCAACATACATCAGGTAAGTGATTGTAAAAACGTGCCTGATTTGAAAGAGGTGCCGGAGCCTGATCTTTTCCAGCTTGGTGTACCAGATGGTTGTGTACATGATGTACACAATTGTGATTTTGAAAGCTTTTCTTTTGATGTGCCACCATATACAATGAGCTCTGTTTTTCCTAGCTGTGTGGTGGACTTTGAGTGTTTTCAGTTTTTAGTCCAGCTAGGAAATCATTTTGCAATGCATAGTGATGATAACATGTGTTCTATGCCATATGGGTATGCATTGCCTGATACATTCTGCATCCACTTGTTGCCGGATGCTGAAGGTTGTTTGCATAGGGGTGACAATGACAAGCCAAATCAGAGGGTTAAATATGCAGATGACAAGGTTTGTTTGTGGGTGGATCTTTGCAGTATCTCCAAGCTTGACCCAGTGCATGCAGATGAAAATAAGATATTTGACAAAGGGAGATACATGTTTTTCCTTTTCTTGGTGGCCTTAGGCCATCAAGTGTGTTTGGTGATGCAGGTTAGTACAGTATTTGACTTTGTGCCCAATGGATAAGGGACTGGTCTACATCCCAAAGATCTGGGGTTCTCGCTGCAGTCTTGCACTTGTACATCCCCAGACAGAGCCACTGTTGGTGCCTGATTTGACTCTCAAGTATGGACCAAGATCTGTATGATAGATCACAAGGTGGGCAACGTTCTTGGACATATATGTCTGGTCGGGTATGAGAGCATGCATGGGTTTTCCTACTCCTAATCCTACAACTAACAGGTGGAAGTGATGAAATGGGCGGACATAATGTCCGGGATGCAAGACAAGGGGTTTTGGCTCATAACTACTGATCCAGGAGCAGACTGGTGCCTATCCATTGGGCAAGGAGTCAACTAGACGTATACAACAGATGGTTTGCAACTTTCACTCAAGTTTCAGGGGGTTGGACTGATGCTTGCCTTACAAACATCACCCAAGAATGGGTATCTAACTGCTTCTACTTACAGATATCCCTGTTGACATGCAACCAGTTTCAAAAGAAGGAGAATAACATGCAGCAAATGGAGACAAGCAGATAGACACATGCAATAAGCATTTTTCATATAACATTAACACTGAAACTGAAAATATGTGCAAAATACACTCATGTTGCGACTCATAAACTCCAAAATGGGATAAAATAGCCAAGATCATGCCCTGTTCTTCATTATTTACACAAAAATGCCTCAGGCCTTCAACAACCTTCAAATGAGCAACACAACCTGCTATATACAGCAAGGAAGGTTCCCAACATTAATTACATAGTTGACCAAAAATCCCGCCAGATACACAGTATCAGAAAAATGGTGCTCAACGCATTAAATGCGGCAGGTAGAAGAGGGGACAGAAGAGGTTCTCGAGCCATGAGCCACTAGTTGTGGATGTACAACTCCAATCGGGTACCAGATCCATCCACACCATCGCCCATACCCCTGCGCTGTCGCAATTTATGGCCCAACCACCCGCAGCCTACCTGGAAACCATCGCTGCGCTCAAAAGAGAAATTCCCACCAAAACACACTTCACTAAAGTTTTAAAATGTGCAGGGAAATTAATCCCACATGCACGGTGCGGAGACTCCTTCAGTAGTTCAAAAACATGGCCACAAGCTCAATAGGTGTCGAGCGCTTTTGCCACGCTCGACACATGCCTTTCTCTCCAAAAGCCCATCGGCCAAACTTCTACCATCGGCTCACCCCAAAAAACTCTCGCCGACCTCAGTTGTCTTGCCGATCGCCACACTACACTCCCACCATCGGTATGACCAAAGCCATTGGCAAGCACAAAAGATCCTTCGCCGACAACACAAGTCACCCCGATGGTCCTTCAACAACCTCACCTTCTTCGGCAAGACAACCACCATCGGCCCAGCATCTCAAACCTATGCCGATATGCAATTTCCTGCCGATGCCTTCAAAAATCCTGATGATGTCATCATCATATCTTGATGATGTCACCATCACCCGTCTGCATACCACGCAACTCTCATATCCGGATGACGTCATCGCCATATAGGCACCGGGGTGATATTAGTAAGATAACCTGATATTTCGGAATATCACCCCCCAAACAAAATATCATGATGCACTGTAAACTGGATGATGATGATGACCCCTTTAACTCAAAGAACATCAGGGTGCACTGTAGCTCTACTGTAGGATCCGGATGATATCCAAACATCACCCGATATTGAAACAAGATGATCCTGATGACAAATCTGGTCGACAGAAAATCATGATGATGCTGACCACCTCGGAGAAAATATGATGCTGCTATTGAAAAATGCTGAGGAGGGCCAACACTTAGGAAATTTTTTGGATTTTTGGGGAAGGTGCCTGCATGAAAATTGTTCCAAAACTAAGAGTCAAATCAGGCACCAACACCTTGCATGCTCCATAATGGTCCTATTCATCCTCTCAGACACACCATTTTCTTGTGGGGTTCTAGGGACCATTTTCTGCCTATGGATTCCATTATATGAACAGTAATTTTCAAATTCTCTGCTGCAATACTCACCTCCATTATCAGATTTGAGACACTTCAACTTTTTTCCTGTCTTATTGTCAACCAAAGATTTCCACTTTTTAAAAGTTTTAAATACTTCTAATTTTTGTTTTAGGAAATACACCCATGTTTTCCTAGTTGCATCATTAATAAAAGTAACATAATAGCAAGAGCCACCAAGAGAAGATACATGAGCTGGTCCCCATACATCTGAATGCACAAGCTCTAATTTCTCACTCTTCTCTTTTCCAACTTTGAGAAATCAGACTCTTTTCTGTTTTCCATAAACACAATTTTCATAGAACTCTAAGTCAATCTGCTTCAGACCTGGTAGCAACTTTCTAGAGTGAAGGATCTTCATCCCTTTCTCACTCATGTGCCCAAGTCTATGGTGCTACAATTTTGTTTCTATCCCTGCAACAAGTGTTATAACTATCTCAGTAGCAACTGTTTCTATAGCAGCTAAGGTAGAATAAGTATTACCAGTACACAAATACAATGTGCCTACCTTTTCACCTTTAGTGACCTTCCAAATTTTGTCTGAAAAGGTAACTATGCAGCCTTCACTACCCAGTTGTCCTGCAGAAATTAAATTCCTTCTCAAATTTGGAACATGCCTTACCTCCTGTAGCAACCATTCATTTCCATTCTGCAACTTGATTTTTATCTTTCCTTTTCCAACAATCTGACAGGGTTCATCATCACCCAAATATACTTGTCCAAAATCACCTTGAACATAATCTACAAAATATTTCCTATGTGGTGTGGCATGAAATGAAGCCCCTGAATCTATTACCCAGAAATCATTAGCATTATCTAAACACAAAATTAAAGCATCCTGTAATTTATTACTTGCAACATTAGCTTCCTTACTATCATCATGTTGTCTGCCTCCTTGTTTGCCCTTTCGAGACCAGCAATCCTTCTTCAAGTGTCCTGGCTTTCCACAGTGCTAGCAATCCATTCTTCCTCTAGATTTAGATCTACCTTTCTTTGACTTCCCTTGTGACTTCTCACAATTTGTTGGGCTTTTTCCTCTCCCCTTTGTTCTTCCCTTGTTCTCTACAGTTAAAGCATTACCAGATGTTGAAGTCTCACCTATGCTTTTCCGTTGCATTTCCTTGCTAAGGATAACACCAACAACATCATCAAATTTTAAAGTATTTGAACCACAGACATAGTTACTTACAACTATTACCAAGTTATTCCAGCTTTCTAGCAAAGAACATAAAACCAAGAGAGCCCTCACCTCTTCATCAAATTTCACTTTTACAAAAGTTAATTGACTGGTAATCGTATTAAACTCATTTAAATGATCTGACACAGATCCACCTTTAATCATTTTTAGATTAAACAAATGCTTCATGAGAAATACCTTATTAGAGACTAAGGGTTTTTCATACAATTTGGCAAAAGCTTTCATCAGTTCACTTATTGTCTTCACTTCTATTATATTAAATGCCACAGATGGTTCCAGGCATAGCTGAATGGTTCCCAGTGCCTTTCTATCTAGAAGTTCCCAATCCTCATCAGTCATTGCTGCCAGTTTCTTGGCTATTCCTTCCAACGACCTCCATAAATCCTTCTGATAGAGATAATCCTACATCTGCATCTTCCATAATCGATAGTTCTGCCCATTGAATTTATCTACCTTTAATTTACCCTCATCCCCCATTGCTCCCACTTAACCGTGAGACTCCCACTCAACCGTGAGACCTTCCTACAGACGATAAACAGACACAACCCACTCTGATACCAGTTGTTAGGGTTCAGGAAGATCTAAGTAATAAACACTAACAATTATATCCAGATTGAATAACCCAAATATAACAATGAGGAATAACACAAAAGAGATCAACACAAAAATTTAACGTGGATCACCCAAAATGGGCTATATCCACAGAAACTCAGCCATCCAATGATTTTATTATCTAGTACAAAACAAATTACAATCTCACAAATACATCACTATAACATACATCCCAGCCACTTATAACAAGCTTTTTGGAAGCTTCTAGAATTAGGGTTTTGCAATGTTGTTTTTCATTTATCGGTTAACAAAAAATTAACAACCGACTATGATCGTGCAAAAAAGAGGGAAAAAAAAACTATTGTACAGTACTCGCATGATCAATTGCCACATACCAACAATTTCTTCTATTCAGTTGGAATTTTGTATGCCATTGCTTCCACTTCTTATTCAAAGAAGCATTGACATCTAGTCTTCCATTTCCTTCTCCTAAAAGAAATCCTCCTTTAGAATTTTCTTCTTACCATTCTCTTTTTGCAAACAATTCATAAGGCTTTCTTCTTTGTCTCTACTCCTAAGTTTTATTTTAGGATTCGAATATTTATTTGTTTCATATTGGCATATTAGATTTCCATCTCCTTATTTGCTCCATACACTAGCATAACTTTTGTTTTTCCTAGACTAAATTTTCTGTCACACAATATTATTAAATTCTTAGTTTTAGTCACAATCAATGCTAAGACACATATGACAAAATCTATTGATTTCTTGTGGAGGTTGAAAGACCAAAATAGAGGGTTAACTACCTTGTCAAGCTCCTATGCAGTCCTAACCATTTTTACTTTCCTAAAACCAACTCATTAATCCAACTTTACAATAACAAGTGGTTTGATATCTTTCATCATTTGTGGTTTCTTTAATCATTCTATTCAATAAGCTATTTTTAGATTTTTTGTGTATTGTTTTGCCTTCTCCTTGGCTATTTTTAAGTGTTTCTATGATTGTATGGAAATTTTTATTTTTCTCTAGACATATATGAAAATTTTTTAATAGGATGGGCTCTTCTGTAATCATAGAAGTTTCCCAGATCAATTCTTGTCCAAAATAGTAACAAATCTAGTTCCTCTTAATTATTCATTCCTAATTTGGCATCCATCCCATCAGCCTTAGAACTAAGTTCTTCATTTCATTTTCTATAGCATTACATTTACTTGGCCTTATTCTATTTTAAATTTATTAGTTCAAAAAGCACAAACCAAAGTCCTTAATCTTAAACCAATAAATGAACCTAGTCTAAGTAAAACATAAAAGCATTTTATTGGAAAAGAACCTCATATGACAACCTAAGTTGTTATTTATTGCAATCACATAGTGTTAGAATTTGTTTATTTAATTTTATAAGTAATTGTTATTTCTTTTCCAATAGAGTGCTAGAAAAGTAAAAAGTATGTGCTTCTCTAGTGATGCCCCCATTACATTTACTTTAGTTACTTTCACACTAAGTAGAGGTAACCCTACTTTAACTTTACCACCTTTTATCTTCTTTAATTTAACAACAAAAAAGGGTATATACAAAAACAAAGTTGTGTGTTATGGGAAAATATGTATAAATTATAATTAATTTGAATTTTAAAATTAACAAAAAAAGAATGCAATAAAAATAAAATTAAAAAAACACGTGTGCCCTCGACATCAGTGTTGATGATCTAGATTTAACAAATTATGAATTGAACTTATTGCTAGCTCAAGTTATGTGTTATCAAAAATATTACTCATTAAAATACTAAAAGTATAAGAAATATTTTAATAACAAATATTTTATAAATGAAAAATTATTTTGTAAAATTTTAAAAAATAATATTATAATTTGTACATAAAATCTTAGAAGTTGTTAGTTTATATTGTCTTCAAATTCATAATAGTTTGCTTGCTATAATCGATAGAAAATAAAAATTTAGAAAAAATGTTCATTTGAGTGGCCCACTTAGGCCAAAAAATGGGACACATATTTATGCTTTCACCCATTTATCAAGGGTCTTTTACCTATCATCCAAGAAAAAGTTAATTTCAATAATTACAATTCATTTTTTGACTTATGTATTGTTGTATGCCATTGTGAGTTTCTATTGTTAGAAAATGTTCTCATTCACTATAACATCTCTAGCAACCCCCTTATTTCCATGAGTTGCAATCAGAGTCAATTTTTGAAAATGGGGCAATGAGGGTGGATTTAAAATTATCAATGTTATTTATGATCATCAAGCAAACATCATTCAACAAAAATCAAAAGGATATAGAAATTTCACTAGATTGGAAACTCCTCCACTCTTAGTGTTACAACAACTTCTACAAAATTATTTGTAGAAGGAGAGGAATAACTACATATTCAGAGATATCATTAGGAATCCTAAAGAGGTTTTTATTATCTTCTCTAAATTCCTGATTGAGAATGTCTCCAATTGTCACTTGAAAACTCCTGAAAGTCCTCCTAACCCTATTGAGACCAAGCTTTCCAAAGATTGGGGTCTTTCTACTAATATATCTAAGTTTGATAACTCTTAGAAGTTGGCTCGACTAAACACTAGATGGAAACCCCCCGAAGGTTGGCACAAATTGAATTTTGATAGGGTAGCTAAAAGTAACTCGGGATTAGCTAGTGGAGGTAGGGTCATTAGATCTCATGAGGGTGAACTTGTTGTTGCATATGTTGGAGGGTTAGGAAGTTAGACCAATAATGTTGTTGAAGCAATGGCTATGCTATGGGGCTTAAAAAAATTTCTTTCCCTGAAAATTACTAAGATTTGGGTGGAGGGTGACTCCAAAATCATTATTGATGTTGTCTTAGGTAGAGCTAACCCTGGATAGTAATTAGGTGATAACATAGGAGATATTAGGGGTCTCATTATTAGATTTTAAGAATGGGAAATATCCCATATTTACCATGAGGGAAATAATGTTGTTGATGCCCTAGCTAACCAAGGCCAAAATTTCAATAATTGGAGATGTTGGTGGTGTTCGGAAAATATTCCTAGGCCCTTACAAGACCTTCTTCAAAAGGAGTTGCATAACTTGAATTACAATAAATGATGGATAAGAGTGACTTTAATTCAAATTCTTGGTGTGCACCACTTTTTGACCAAGGTGGCAATGTTACGAGTCATGTCATAAGGACTGATGGTTTAAGTTAGCGGTATGTTCATGTGGATAGTTTGATGATGAGGAAGAGATATTTTAGAAGGTTGGTGGCATATTTTAATAATGATGACCACCTCAAATGGTACACTTACTTAAGTTCATGTAATTTGAACTTAAATTATTTTAGCTACATCCTCCATATTCACAGTTGGGAATGTTCTAGATACTGAGACCTTTTTATAATAATTTCTTCGAGGAATACTTGCCATTTTTCTAGCAGTTGCTTGTAAGTGGAAAATTTTCTTCTTTTGGGCATGTGCATGTAGATATAATGTGAGCATGTTATAACGTGCTCACATTTTAGGTTTGTAAAAAACAAAATAAAAAGAGAAAAAAGTGAAACCCATGGCTCATTTGAAAAAATTGGCCATAGGTTTCACTTCTGCTAATGCAAGCATAGGAGACTTAGAAACAACAATCTCAAAGAGAATTTAACAATTTCACCATGCCACCTCTCCAATCTCGCTCGCGAGAACATCGTGGATGAAGTGTAGAGGGTGTAGCAGCTAAACAAGGTAGGGTTTGCTTTTTTTTTTGTGAATTTGAAAAGAATTGTTTAATTTTGCAATGTTTTGATTAGATTTTTATCTTGAATTTTCATCCAATGAGCCACCACAAAACCCTAATCCAGCAGAGGAGGCTAAAAAAAGGCCCTGTCAAACTAAGGAGAACCATCAAAACCCCCTACCTTCATGTCATCACCATCAAAGAGACACACAAGAAAACTATTTAGGGTGAACTGAAGAAAATAAAAAACATCTTGAAACCCTAATTAAAACATTAAATACTCCAAATGCAAGCACTGATCGTAGGAGAGCCCATGCCAAGTCATTAGAGGTCATTATTTATCATATTGAATTGGTGGAAAACCAAATCACCAAATGGAATGACTATAGGGAGAGGAGTCAAAAATACTATGCTGACAAATTATCTTACCAACAAGTTAAGGACCAAAAATTTACAAAATCTCAATTATGTTCACATTTTATCAATCCTAAAATTGGCCAAACACTAGGAGAGAGTTGCAAATGGTTCCCAATTCATTGGTGTGTGCACGATGGTATATCCCAAAGATTTTAGGATAGATGATATATGGTCTTTGATGAGTGTCCTTGTAATAACAATGAGGTGCCGCAATATTTCTTGAGGAAACTCTATTATGAGTTCATCATCAACAAGATTCCTAATTACTTCAACATTTGAGAGTTCCAGGGAAGAGGTGGTGGCTCTACCCAAGATAGACATGGGGCACATTGAGACTAAAACCACATACCTAGACCCCTCATGAGGCCAACACATATCTCAATCCCTTTAGATTTGAAGGAGAGTGTTGAGGTGGAGACACTGCATTCATTAAGTTCTCTCACCCAGTCTCTAGCACAACATGGTGATGATCTTACCTAGGCCAATGAGGGTGAGAACAGTAGGCGTCATTTTTCCCCACATCTTTGCAGTTCATGTTGGAACTTGTGTGATTATGGGACCCAGGACTCTCACCACTTAGTTGATCTAGATGATGTTACAAAGTGTCAGGACATTGCGACTTAGGGGCATCAGCCAGTGATGGAAACATTCGTATTGGAAAATTGAGTAAACATGAATATCATTTATGTTTACTCAATTTTTCTTCTTGATTCTTCTCACAGGAGGTCACAACTCCAACTTGTCCAGCTACAAATGAAGAGAGACAAAAATGATCGAGAGGGATCATCAGCTAGTGATAAGTGATTAATTACATATGCCATGTTATATATTTCATGTTTTCTATATCGATGTGGATATTGTTTGATTATATTAACAGGTGGAGCTTTAGAAATATCTGTCAAGGAGGTCTAGTCGGTAGTTAGAGAGGATGAGTCACTGATTCACTCTCCATCTTCATGGCCAAGCAAGGGCCACCGATTATTTGATAGAAGTTCATAGGAAATTAGATTTTGGGACATTGTTTTATATACCTAGATGGATTTGTATACATACTTTTGTATGTTACCGATGTATATCTTTGTATATGCTTGTATGGCTTTGTTTGTACATGCCTATATGGATTTATTTATAGACTATATGTTATATTTGTGACATTAGATAAATGACAGTTTATATTAAATACAATATGATGATCAATTATGGTTACAGGAATTTGGTTTTACATGTGCCAATTACATTTGCTTGAAAGTTTATAAATCCTTTTCAAAAAATCTATTTTGTGCATATCTTGCAATCATTGCATTCCATGATACTGTGCATTTCTTTGAGGCATCATGTCAAACAATTCACATGCCTTGTCTATGTTTTCACACTTTGCATACATGTCTACAAGGGTAGCTGCAAATACAACATCTAGCAAAATTTGTATATCCTTTATGCTTTAATGGTTGTCCATACCCTGTTCTGAAGATCCCATTTTGGCATAGGCAAGGAGGATGTTGGATAAGTTTGTGGAATTTGGTTTTACACGTGCCAATTGCATTTGCTTGAAAGTTTCTTTTGTACATTTGCTTGAAAGTTTCTAAAGCCTTTTTGAAAAAATCTATTTTGTGCATATCTTGCAATGATTGCATTCCATAAGACAACATTTCTTTGAGGCATCATGTCAAATAGTTCATGTACCTTGTCTATGCTTCCACACTTTGCATACATGTATCCTAGGGCAATTGTAACACAACATCTGTCAAAATTCCCATATCCTTTATGCTTTGATGGATGTCCATACCCTGTTCTGAAGATCCCATTTGAGCATAGACAAGGAGGATGTTGGCTATGGTTTTGGAATTTGTCTTTACACCTACCAATTGCATTTTCTTGAAAGTTTCTAAAGCCTTATTGAAAAAACCATTTTGTGCATATCTTGCAATCAATGCATTCCATGAGACAACATTTCTTTGAGGCATCATGTCAAACAGTTCACCTACCTTGTCTATGCTTCATCACTTTGCATACATGTCTCATAGGGTAGTTGCAACTATACCATTTGATGAAATTCCCATATCCTTTATGCTTTGATGGATGTCCATACCCTATTCTGAAGATCCCATATGGGCATAGACAAGGAGTATGTTGGCTAAGGTTGTGGAATTTGGTTTTGCACCCACCAATTGCATTTTCTTGAAAGTTTCTAAATCCTTTTTGAAAAAATCCATTTTATGCATATATTGCTATCATTGCATTCCATGAGACAACATTTCTTTAAGGCATTGTGTCAAATAGTTCATGTGCCTTGTCTATGCTTCCACACTTTGCATACATGTCTCCTAGGGCAGTTGCAACTACAATATCTGTCAAAATTCCTTTATCCTTTATTATTTCATGGCTATCCATACCTTGTTCCAAAGATCCTAATTTAGCATAGGCATGGAGGATGCTTGCAAAGGTTACAAAATTTGGTTTTACATGTGCCAATTCAATTTCCTTGAAAGTTTATAAAGCCTTTTCAAAAAATCCATTTTCTACATATCATACAATCATTGCATTCCATGAGATGGCATCTCTTTGATGTGTCATGTCAAACTATTTGCATTCGTTGTCTATGCTTCCACACTTTGCATACATGTCTACAAGGGCAGCTGCAAATACAACATCTGACAAAATTCATATATCCTTTATGCTTTAATGGTTGTCTATACCCTGTTCTGAAGATCCCATTTTGGCATAGGCAAGGAGGATGGTGGATAAGGTTTTGGAATTTGGATTTACACCTACCAATTGTATTTTCTTGAAAGCTTCTTTCAAGCCTTATCAAAATATCCATTTTGTGTACATCTTGTAATCATTGCATTCCTTCATTTGTGATGTGCATAATATTCCTTCATTTCTAATGTGCATAACATGCTATAATTGTACATGCTTACAACAATGTGATTCATGCTACAATGAAGTACACCATGATAAAATAAGAAGATGCAAATTTAAAACACTTCAGAATATGTAGTAGTGTTGCTCATGTTATCAATACATGTTATATCCTTTACTTTCTCATGCAAATGGATAAACTATGTTTTCATCTTCACATACATGGCTTACAACATGTGACAATAAACCACTACAAGTTGTATATGTTCTTAACAAGTATACATGTGATACAATACCCCAAAACATGCATTAACTTAGGTGAGTGGTTCTTTTATTAGTGGTGGTGTTCATTTTGGACATAAAATAATAATGGTTATTTTTATACAAATTATTCATAGAACTTGTAATTTACAATCTTGTTCTTGATACCTATTCCTTTTGTAATTTGAAACAAAAGATGGAATTCTTACCCACATTCTATGCACCTACATTAGTGACCAGTGTACTTTAGGACATAGGGAGAACATCGTTGATGAAAACTAGGGTCTTTGCTTATGAATAAGACATCTTCTTATTGCTGCTACAATCTTAGGACTGTCATGATTTTGCATGCTTTTGACAGTGATAATGAGGGTTTTGGATGCTCAACAAGGTTACCCTCCACTCATGACACCTTTATAGTATCTGAAAGGAAGCAAGGTACGTGGAACACACTTCCTACACCAATCTAATGAGGGAAAGAGTATGCAAATTATTTTTAATCCTTACAATTGTAGCAATGTTAAACACATAACATGAATATTACAGCAGCAACACAACACATAAAGAGAGATTGACACAAGATATATCGTGGGGAAAACCTTTTCAAGTAAAAAACCCCACACTCTAAAACCTGCACAATGTATTATCAAAACAATGTTGTGTTTACAATACACTTGCAATGCAAGTTCTTTCAAGAGTCTTCAAATGTCATTTCTAGAGTGATTCTGGTAGCATAACAGTACATGTACAAACACTATGCAACTACAACTCCAAAACTATGCAATATTTAGAGATACAAGGCAATATTGAGAAGCCTCTAGAGATAGGCGTCCATCTTGGCCACATGACCATTTTCCCACATCAAAGAACACTTGTCCAAGCTGCAAATATCTCTCTTACATCTATCATAACATGGCCGATTTGACTTCCCAAGGATAGAGCGCTCCATGCTAAAAATAGGCAATGACAGATGCTCTTACGCATCTTACAGCTATCATAAAAATCTGCAACATGACAACACTTAATGGTGTAAGAGAATCTGTCATACATGACTAAAAATAGCATATTCCTCTTACAACATGTCATAGCCCAACTTGGGTGCCCAAAGATGCCTTTCTCTCATGTAAAGATACTCTCTGATACTTGTCCCCACTTGTCATAGGAATCTCTATACTTGGCTCTTATACGTCATAGATTCTATCATATGGAATAACTCCTCCATCATATTCCAAGATGCCAACACATGGCATATTATTGCCACCTCAAATTGGATGCCCAAATCCACATGTGTTTGACTTGATCATTCAAAGCATATTCCAAGTAGGATGACATGTCACAATGCCACCTCAAACTAAATGCCAAAACTGAATGTGCAAGTAAATACAAAATAGAGAAAATAAATAAATAAATAATCAAATAACCAATGCTAGGAGTTGCAAGGTTGAGACACCTTAATTCCCAACATTCTCCCACTTGTCGAACATCTTGCAAGAGCCAATAGAATGACAAGGTTTTACTGCTAGGGGCCAAGAGGCCCATAGACTCTGAACACCATATGAACTTATCTGTACCCACAGGTTTAGTCAATGCATCTGCAACATTCTTCAAAGTGTCTACCTTCACCAATATCACCTTCCCATCTTCTACCATATCACGAACAAAATGATACTGAACATCAATGTGCTTTGTTCTGGCATGGAAAGTAGGATTTTTTGCTAAGAAAATCGCACTCTGACTGTCACAACAGATAGTAATCTATCCTGCATCAAAACCAATATCTAAACACAACCTCTTAAGCCAAATGGCTTCCTTATAAGCATGAGTTGCTTCCATGTACTCTGCTTCCATCATGGATAAAGCAACCATAGGTTGTCGCTTACTCATCCAACTAATTGTACCACCAAACATGGTAAACACATAAGCATTGGTGGATCTCTTGCTATCAATGTCACTTGCCCAATCATAATCCACAAATCCATGAATACTCACAAAATGATGAGGTCCTAAAGGATAACCATGATAACATAAGGAATACTTAGAAGTACCCCTCAAATATCTAAACACTCTTTACTACATCCCAATGTACCCGTTCAAGATTAGCCATAAACCAACTAAGGACTCCCACTGCTTGGGTAATGTCTGGTCTTGTACAGACCATAGCATACATCAAGCTGCCAACTGCACTAGTATAAGGTACTCTACTCATATCCTCCATCTCAGAAGGAGCCTTTGGACAATCATTAACATATAACTTTGTCCCTAGTGAAACAGGAACAGACAATGGTCTGCAATCTGCCATGCTGAATCTCTCCAACATGGTCTTCACATACTCTGGCTTAACCAAAGTTTTTTGTTTTCTTTGTCTCTTCTGATCTCCATCCCTAGAATGTACTTGGTTGCCCCTAAGTTTCTCATTTCAAACTGTGCTGACAACTAAGACTTCAAATCAGAAATCATATTCTTACCATTCCCAATCAGCAACATATCATCAACATACAGTGCAATAATGAGAATGTGATCATTGTCAAACTTGTAATACACACAATGATCTAATTTTGATCTCAGAAATCCAATGGACAACACAAATGCATCAAACTTCAAGTACCACATCCTAGGTGATTGCTTCAAACCATACAAAGACTTCTTTAACTTACAAACCAAATTTTCTTTAGCTTTCACCACGTAGTGCTCAGGTTGTGACATATAAATTTCTTCCTCCAAGTCACCATGAAGGAAAGTTGTCTTCACATCCATTTGTTCCACTTCTAAGTCATAAGTTGTTGTAAGAGATAATAGGAACCTAATAGATGTCAGCTTTGCAACAGGAGAGAAAATTTCACCATAATCAATTTTCTCCACCTGTGAATACCCCTTCGCAACCAATCTGGCCTTATATTTCTCAACACTGCCATCTGCACCAAATTTCTTCTTGAATACCCATTTACATCCAACAGGTTTCCATCCATCAGGAAAAGACACCAAGTCCCAAGTTTTATTCTTTTCCAAAGAAGCCATCTCATCTTCTATGGCCTCCTTCCAGGAACCTACATCTTTCATGTCCATAGCCTCTTTCACAGTTCTAGGCTCATCAGTGTTAGAAATCAAGGCAAAAGCACAACTAGAATCAAGCAATGAATAACCAAACTTGTTAGGTTGCTTCCTATTTCATGTAGACCTCCTCAAAGGCTGAGGTTGAGGTTCTTCTTCTTCTTCTAAACTTTCAGATCTGCTAGAGCTCTCCTCATCATAAGGCCCAACAAGGTCTTTTGGTTCAGTCTTTTCAGGGCTAGTGGGAAATTGAACCATATCCTCTTTCTTTTCTTTTTCTTTTGGCTATAAAAAACAAGAGAAGGTGTTAGCTCTCTAAAGATAACACTTCTGCTATACAAGACTTTTTCAGCCACAGGATCCCAAAGCTTGTACTCTTTCACAACGACACCATAGCCAATGGAGATATACTTAACTAGCTTGTTCTCCAATTTTGACCTCTTCTCCTTAGGCACATGTGCATATGCCTCACAACCAAAAACATGAAGATGTCTCAATGAAGGCTTCTTACCAGACCACACCTCCATGGTTGTCTTATCAACAAGCGCTAAAGTAGGAGACCTGTTAACCAAGTAGCAAGCAGTGGCTACAACTTCAGGCCAAAACTTTTGTTCGAGGCTAGCACCACTAAGCATACTCCGAGCCCTCTCCACCAACGTTATGTTCATCCTCTCTGCAACTCCATTTTGTTGTGGGGTGTATGGATTTTTCTTATGTCTTTCAATCCCATGTTCTTTACAGAACTTATCAAACTCTACCGAACAAAACTCACCACTGTTGGTAGTTCTCAAACACTTAATCCTTTTACTAGTGGATTCTCAACAAAAGATTTAAACTCTTTGAACCGACTAAAGACTTCAGATTTGCTTCTAAGAAAATGAATCCATGTCCTTCTACTATAATCATCTATGAATGATACAAAATATAATGATTTAGAAATTGAAGAAACATTTACAGGACCAAACACATCAAAATGAATAAGATCCAAAACACTAGAAGACTTGTGAGAACTAGAGTAAAACTGAACACGGTTTTACTTTCCATATATACAATGTTCACAAAAATTGAACTCAAGATTACAATAATTTAACCCCTCAATGAGGTTTTTTTTTTTAGGGCTCTAAGACACTTCTCACAATTGTGACCAAGTCTCTCATGCCACAACATTGTCTTCTCAGTAGGGAGTTTCATTTCCAAAGCATGAGCACCCTTAGGTACCCAAAATGTAGTACCATCAGAAGTTGAAGCAACACATTTCTTTGCTGTTGGTTCCAATGGTGAGGATGAAGTGACTGAAGCTCTTTTCTTCAAATCAGAAAAACTATTACACTAAGTAGTGCATGCATCTAGCTAAAATAGAGTACCTCTCCGAGTACCCTTAGCAAGCACCATAGATCCTCTTGTCATCTTACATCTTCCATTTGAGAAGACAACCTGCACACCTGCATCATTCAATTTACTTACAGAGAGCAGGTTTCGTACTAAACCAGGTATGTGCATAACCCCATTGATCCCCTTCACTCGTCCATTAGGGAATCAAATCAAGACTCTTCCATAGCCAACTATCTTTAGGTGAGAGTCATCATCCAAGTACACCTTCCCACCATTGAACTCTTCATACTTTGTGAACCGACCTCAATGCGAGGTCATGTGGAAGGAAGCACCGAAGTCGATTAGCCACACATCATCCAATGCATGGGTGGCCAAGGTCACAATAAAAGCATCACCATCATCATGAGACTTGTTAGAATCTGAATCAGAGGTGTTCTTCTTCTTTTTCTTCTCCTCCTTGCACTCCTTTTGAAAGTGCTCAGTTTTTCCACAGTTCCAACACAGTACCTTGGACTTTCTAGGAGATTTGGATCTCCCATGAGATTTTCATTTACCCTTTTCATCTTTCTTGTCCTTTTTTCCATCTTGAAGGTGGTTGTAGTGCTCCCAATTGCCATGACAAGGTGGTCCCATGAATCTGCAAAGAATAAAGCAAGGTCATATAATGATCCTCCTCCTCCATGTTCACACCAATGGATGTCAACTGTGCAACTAGCATGTTAAAGGAATTTAGGTGGTCTACAACCAATCCTCCATCTTCCATCCTCAAAGAAGAAATCTTATTTTGTAGGAATAACTTATTTACTAAGGATTTAGATTGATAAACATAACCAAGTTTCTTCCACAGCTCCTTCACGGTCTTCTCTTCATGAACATTCAATGGGACGAAATCAGCTAAACAGAGTCTTACAAGACCCTTAGTTTTACGATCTTTGAGACCCAATCTACCTGTGCCATTGCCGTTGGTTTTGTTCTAGAAATTGTTTCCCATAGATCTCTGTCAACAAGCATGTCTTCCATTTTAAGTTTCAACAACTCAAAATTGCTTCCATTAAACTTTTCCAAATCTATTCTTTTGGATGTGCCTACCATCTTCTTCCTGCAACAAGATTATAGAATACTTTGCATAGACTCTCACTCAATCAAAGATTAGCTCAAAAAACCCCTACCCAACAACTAGGATCAAAGGTGATCAAGCTTTGATACCAACTGAAAGGAAGCAAGGTATGCGGAACACACTTACTACACCAATCTAATGAGGGGAATAGTATGCAAATTCTTTTTAATCCTTACAATTGCAAAAATTTTAAACATATAACATGAATATTACAATAGCAACACAACACATAAAGAGAGATTGACACAAGATATATCATGGGGAAAATCTTTTCAGGTAAAAACCCCACACTCTAAAACCTACATAATGTATTATCAAAACAATGGTGTGTTTACAATACACTTGCAATGCAAGTTCTTCCAAGAGTCTTCAAATGTCATTTCTGGAGTGATTCTGGTAACATAATAGTACCTGTACAAACACTATGCAACTACAACTCCAAAACTATGCAATATATAGAGATATAAGGCAATATTGAGAAGCCTCTAGAGATAGGCATCCATCTTGGCCACATGGCCATTTTCCCACATCAAAGGACACTTGTCCAAGCTACAAATATCTCTCTTACAACTGTCATAACATGGCAGATTTGACTTCCCAAGGATAGAGCGCTCCATCCTAAAAATAGGCAATGATAGATGCTCTTATGCGTCTTACATCTGTCATAAAAATCTGCAACATGACAACACTTAATATTGTAAGAGAATCCATCATACATGACTAAAAATAGCATATTCCTCTTACAACATGTCATAGCCCAACTTGGGTGCCCAAAGATGCCTTTCTCTCATGCAAAGATACTCTCTGACACTTGTCCCCACTTGTCATAGGAATCTCTATACTTGGCTCTTACGTGTCATAGATTTTGTCATATGGAATAACTCCTCTATCATATTCTAAGATGCCGACACATGGAATATTATTGCCACCTCAAATGGGATGCCCAAATCCACATGTGTTTGACTTGACCGTTCAAAGCATATTTCAAGTGGGATGACATGGGACAATGCCACCTCAAACTAAATGCCAAAATTGAATGTGCAAGTAAATACAAAATTGAGAAAATAAATTAAAAAATAATCAAATAACCAATGATAGGAATTGCAAGGTTGAGACACCTTAATTCCCAACAATATCCTCATAATGCTTTCCTTGATGATCTAATGACTAACTCAATAGGATAACTTCATAGATTCATTAGAAAAAGGTAAGCCCATGATGTAATACTACAGACAAGAACCCTAGCAACCATAGGTAATATCCCTACACACAAACATTAATCAGATATGCATGGAAGACCATGAAACCACAATGTAAGTCTAAAAAGATGAAATTTAATCCATTTTGAAACTTCTACCATAGTTGCAATAGTTAAAACAATAGCAAATCGTTCCATTTTTTCAAAAAATCATCATAAACCCTAGTTTGATAACCATTTCATGTGATTTTTGTAGCACATTCTTTAAGGTGTCTTTTTCCATTATGTTTTGTCTACTTAAATGCTAGATACATGTGCTTACAAGATTATATTTTTTTATTTTAGATGATGTTATCTATCCCATTATTACATTTTTCTTGTGCTAACATGATCATATCTTTTACATTTTTCTTGTGCTAACATGGATTGGAATGGGTTCATCATCTTCAAGACTATTTGAACCTTTGATTAATTCCCTAAAACACATTCGATCAAGTGTGAACACCATATCAACCTAAGGAGAGGAGAGGAAACACCTAAAATGGCTATTACAACATAGCTTTTAGTTTAGTTTCATCTACTAGAAAGGTGCTAGGACTGAATTTGTGTAGTCAACATCTCCTAGGGCCAAACGGATGGTGCCAACACATTTGGGTTGGAAGGTAAATGCTAGGAGAGGTGTATTTTCAATTGTGCAGCCTCCTAGTCATTCTCGGCTACATTGGATGGAGATAGTCTCTTAAGAGCCCTAAGACAAAAAAGGTGTCAAACTTTGGATTGACTGTTCTGTCAAACCATGACACCTAGGAACATATTATTTACATGTATAGGTGAATGTTAGGTCCACCTACAAATACCTACGTTAGATTTTTTAAGATCAATTTTGTGTGTCTGTGGTGGAAAAGAACACATTGTTCCAAAATGCTTCAATTTCATGCAGTGGAAAGGTGCTAGGAGTGAAATTTTACATTCCACACCTTGTGGGGCCCAAGGGACTATGCCAAAATGTTGAGGTGGGTGGGTAAACGCTAGGGGAGGTCTCTTTTTGTGTGCCAAGTGCCCCAGACATTCTGGGTTGCAGGCTACCGACCAAGTCGCCTGAGATCCCTAAGAGCAAAAACCTACCAAACTTTGATGAAGCGGTTCTCAATATTCATGCTACCTAGGAATGTTTCATTTGGACCTATAGGTGCATGTGGGGTCCATCCACAATAACCTCTCTTAGTTTTTGTCAACTCCAATCTGTTTGACTATGCTGAAATTAAATGCATTCTTGCAAAATGCTTCAGTGGCATTCAACACAAGCTTGCCAGGAGCCACATTTTTTGTTATGCTCATTGTGGGGCCCAATGGACTACACCAACACGTCAAGGTGGGTGGGTAAATTATAGGGGAGGTCTCTTTTCATGCACCAAGTGCCCATACATTTCAAGTTGTAGGCTACTGACAAAGTCACTTGAGATATCTGAGAGCAAAAAATGTCAAAATTTGACGGAGTGGTTCTCAAAATTTGTGGCACCTGGGAATGTTCTGTTGGGACCTATAGGTGCACATGGGGTCTATCTACAATAATCTCTCTCAATTTTTGTCAATTCTAATCTATTTGACCGTGTTGAAATTAAATGCATTCTTATAAATGCTTCAGTGGAATTCAGCACAACCTTTCCAGGAGCCATATTTTTTGTTCTACTCATTGTGGGACCCAACAAACTATACCAACATGTTGGGATGTGTGGGTAAACACTAGGGGATGTCTCTTTTCCAGTGCCAAGTGCCCCAGACGTTCCAAGCTGCAAGCTATCGACAAAGTCACATTTATGGACTCTGTCAGTAGCATGTAGCCCGAAACATCTGGGGCACTTGGAACATAGAAAGAGACCTCCCCTAGAGTTTACCCACCCACCCTGATGTGTTGGAACCATCCGTTGGGCCCCATGACAAGCAGAACAAAAAATATGGCTCCTAGCAAGGTTGTGTTGAATGCCACTAAAGCATTTTGCAAGAATGCGTTTAATTTTGGCACGGTCAAATGGATTGGAATTGACAAAAACTAAGAAATTTTCTTGTGTATGGACCCCATGCACACCTGTAGGTCTAAACGAAACATTCCCAAGTGTCACAAATTCTGAGAACCGCTCTATCAAAGTTTGGCAGTTTTTAGCTCTTAGGAATCTCAAGTGACTTTATCGGTAGCCTATAGCCCAAAATGTCTGGGGCACTTGGCCCATGAAAGAGGCCTCCCCTAGCATTTACCCACCCACCTTGACATGTTGGCATAGTTCGTTGGGCTCCACGACAAGCAGAATGAAAAATGTGGCTCCTGGTAAGGTTGTGCTGAATGCCACTGAAGCATTTTGCAAGAATGTGTTTAATTTTGGCATGGTCAAATGGATTAGAGTTGACAAAAACTGAGAGAGGTTATTGTGGATAGACCCCATGTGCACCTATAGGTCCAAACAAAACATTCCTAGGTGCCATGAATTCTGAGAACCATCCCGTCAAAGTTTGGTAGTTTTTTGCTCTTAGGGATCTCAAGTGACTTTATCGATAGCTTACAGCCTGAAACATCTGGGGCACTTGGCTCATGAAAATATACCTCTCCTAGCATTTACTTGCCCACCCTAATGTGTTTTCCATAGTTCCTTGGGCCCCATGAAGTGTGGAATACAAAATTTCACTCCTAGCACCTTTCCATGTCATGAAACTAAAGCATTTTGGAACAACGTGTTCCTTGCCACCACAGGCAAACAAAACTAAATTAAAAAAACCAAGGTAGGCATTTGTAGGTGGACCTGATATCCACCAATAAATGCAAAGAAGATGTTCCTAGGTGTCATGGTTTGACGGAACAGTCAGTCCAAAGTTTGAAACTTTTTTTGTCTTAGGGCTCTTAAGAGATTGTCTCTATCCAATGTAGCCAAGAATGACCAGGAGGCTTCACCACCAAAAAGACATCTCCCCTAACATCTACCCACCCATCTGAACATGTTGGCATCATCCGTTTGGCCCCAAGAGATGTCGAATGTAAAAATTTAGTCCTAGAACCTTTTTAGTAAATGAAAATTCAATACTATAAAGGTGTTCTCACTTGATCCAATGTGTTGTAGGGCATCAATTAAGGCAACCCTTACCACTACTATCAATTGTTAGCACCAAATGTGAAGAAACAAATGAGGGTTTGTAAGATGAAATCCTTGTCATTAAAACTCATAGTAACATCATGATATTATGGTCTTAATCTCCTCATAGGATATGACAAAGCCAGTTTGAAATAAGATCCTTGTATGATTTCATGATGCAAAGATAAGTTTGATGTATAATTTGCAACTATGGTTTCCATGAATGAAACCATAATGTAATATGATGAAACAATCTTTGAAGGAATCCATATCACTATGATGAATAAAGAACCATGGCTTCTCCCAAGCCTGATAGATGATATTTTGGCCAATAATGCCACCATCAGTACTATGAAACCTTAAAAATCTTAGGGCCTACAAGACAAATGAGAACAATCATCAAGTTGACTCCAAAGGACATAATGGCATGACCCTTCAAGTGAATGGATAATCATCAAATTGACTCCAAAGGACATATACCATCATGAAAACCTACCTTACTTTTGATCCAAAACCAACTTGATAAGGATTATGCCTACATCCATCATACTAAAATTCTACATGCAAATGCAGTTGCAGTATTTAGCTAAAATGAGTACATCAACATGATGAAATGAGACAATACCATCAAAATACCTCCACATGGTACAATCTATGTTTCTAAACATACTTTCTTGTTGTCTAGCTATTCAAAGATGCAAGTTTTTGTTATACCAATCCTCCTGGTAAAGGTGCAAATCAAATGCTTTCTTTGAAAGTTGAAATAAATTAAATTAAAGACTTACAATTTTGATTTTCTTCCATTTCTATTCATAAGATGAAAAGTAGTGATATTTTTCACACACCTTGTTGTTTGAAATATCTTAACCATAAAATATGAGTTTGATAAAACCAGTTGACTTAGTTTGATCAAACCAACTCACCAATCACAACCCTAGGGAATATCCAAATGCACCAACAACCATGTCATTTAGTCATGAGCTCTATAATGAAATGAAGCTAATCAACCAGGACCAAGGAGCACATCTAAGAAGGTATGAAAAATGTCAAAAATATAGAAGGTGAAATGAGGATAGCATAGAAAAATAACATACCTTTCTATCATTCCACTAATTCAATCTAATGAACTTTTTGGCTCTACTCTACTCTTTATTGTGTCGAGTATTGCCTCGTGGTCAAACTCACGAACCTTCCACAAGGTCTTTTTCAATAGTCTACCCCCATATTTGATCAAATGAATGTTTGATGCCACAACAAGGTTAGAATAATGAAGAATCTTCCTATGTGTGTCAAAGTCCTTGAACAACGACACATTAGACTTCTTCACTGGGTACCTTCTAAGACATGTTCCAGTAACAACCACTGATCATGTAGGGTACTCGATGTTTTCTCCATCTATAAAAGGGGCATCTAATTTATTTTTTTCCTCAACATAATGACATAAATAATAATCCGTTCCTTCTTCATTGTCTTCAGTTGCAATAACTACATAAACATGCCCTGCATTGATATATGCATTTAGTTCGATGAATATAGTCAACAATACCAAAAAAAACTACAAAATAAGATGGGATATTGAATTTTATTAAATTTGAATGCTGATAATACCTGGTTGAACTAGATCTGAAACATGGTCAAAGTTAACTGATGATTCAATCTCGTTGAGTTGTAGTGTTGTTGAGAGTCGATACATGTCAATCAGGCTTAGACTTTTTGTACACCATTCATTGACTCCTTTGACTCACATTCATACCAATCTTGATCTGTACATGAAGAACAAAAGCATACCATCTGCCATGTATAAATACTCCATGAACCTGCATTAGAGCTTCTAAAAGAGTGTATCTCACTCGATCCTATCAATGTACAACAATCCTCATATTTGCAATGTTAGTATCATCAACTAACCAAAACAATTTATGAACTATAGACTTACCTTCATTACCTGGACCCATTGTAGAATTACACCATTTGAGCATTGTCTTTGTACTTCAACTCTTCTCATGATAATGCTCTTTTGATACATGCTCCTACACCATCATACTCCCCCTTTCCATGCTCGGCCTCAGAGAAATTCTACATATGTTGAACACCATTCATCCTATGCATCTTGCTCAACCAATAGAACATCCACACATTCTTGAATTGTGATGCACAATTATCTGACCATATGTTATGCTGACCAAATGATATGCTCCTTCTAGCCAAATCATGGTAGAACATCTGAAAGTAGGCTTGTACAAACTCTGTAGAATGTGTGCGATCATCACTGATATAAAAATGATACTCCCTCAAGATCTTCCTATTATCCTCTATAGTGTCATCTGCATGAATGAATGCTATATGCACAAATATAGCAACCTACGTAGAGTTGTAATACTACGATTGCACCTCATTCTATGGCTGTAGTGTGTAGTTCTCTACAAAGTCAACAACTGAAACAATGGTATCAAGTGGAAACATATCCTTGCATAACTTGAATTGCATGTCCAACCATCAAGCTCTATGGGTATGCCTTGGATACTCGTAAACTATATTCTCTCAAAAAGTAGAGATAAATTGATACACTAGAATCTTTTCAATGACCAATTCACACCTTTTTGCTTCTTTACCATCTTTTAGACTATATGCCACTATCTTATATTTTCCAAAACTTACTAGTTCATTTCCAATTGCATGTGTGTTCTCCATATGTTCACAAATTGGCAAATGTTGTAACCCACCATAATGATCACACGTGCCATCCAAGCATAAGTTATTGTGGAATAATAGACCATCCACTCTTTGACATAAGATGGTCGATATTAAATCTCTTGAAGATCTAGGTGGACATTTTATATTACTCTTGCAAAACATCGTTAGTATGCAAATCTACACATATATATCTATAAACATCACAATGATTAGAAAACTCAATATGTACTCTACAACAATAAGTTGTGCATGTGTGATTTATTTTGACATAAAAAGGCTTTACCATTTCAAAATACATTTGAATAATGTTGATTTGAGGATACATCTCTTAAAATTTCTTGAAAAACTATGTTTGAGTCACATTCAAAAAATGATTTGGATGTGGCTCACGATTTCGACAACCAATTATCTTTCTTACAACATCTCTTGCATTAGGAGATACCCTTGTGTTATATTTCTAAAATTCTTCAATGAGGAATCTCAAGGCTTCAACAAACAAATTTATCTTTTTGTGGGAGTCTCCCAAAGAATGCCCACAATTCATTGCTATTTAGGTCCTCAACTCTTTCACACTTTCCAACGGCTCTCATTAGAGTTTTTCTACTTATTTTCAATGTTTCACTTGTCTTTCTAATGAGGTGAGCTTTCTTTGTTTGATGGCTTACTTACATCGTGTGACATTACTATCCTTGGTGTGTGAGGTGGAACCCACACTCTCATACGCACTCATTAGATTCTTTACAATTGATTTTTCACTTGAAGCATCTGATGTTCTTAGGCAAAGAATCTTCATAATGGGTCTAAATTTTAGATTTATCATCAATTCAACAAATAGTTGACATCTTCCAGTTTCATTTAAGTTCTCTCAAAAAATAATTTTCATATCTTATTGGCATATCTTTGGCAAGTATGCTTGGGAATCTTATCCTACATGGGCTTCAAAACATTCTCATCTATATCAATTAGAAATTTAAGCTTTCTATGCATAATTCTAGGAGGCACTTTCAATGGTAAAGTTGACTCGGTATTAGGAATTTATTTAATATTTACTTGAGATAGGATAGATGGCGTACCTTCAATTGGAGATGGAAAAGATGAAAAGCCTTGAAGTTGAGATGGAGAAGATGGTGTACCTTCAACTTGACATGTGAATGATGGCGTGCCTCCAACTTGAGAAGAGAATGATGATATACCTTCAACTTGACATGTAAAAGATGGAGTGCCTCCAACTTAAGAAGAGAATGATGATGTACCTTCAACTTGACTTGTGAAAGATGGAGTGCCTCCAACTTCAAGATTCAATTTCCTCATTGAATGGAGGTTTTGCATTCTTTGCCTTTGTGCCACTAATTCCATCTCTCTATTAGCTTGATTAGATGATTCATGTTCCTCTTCAATTGGCAATGGTTTTATGTCTTCTTCTATGGTTAATGATTTCCTACTTCCGTGAAGTTGCCTCATTCCTTCTGTTTTCTTCGCATTCTTAGCTTCACGCTCTTCTGGTGTTAGAGTCTTTGCTCATTTCCTCGGCATGATGATGATTTCTATATGTATCATGAATAAGACATAGATAAATTAGTACATCTTGGTACAATAGAGTAAAGTTATCTCATACACAAATCTCAAAATAACCATATAATTAAAGTGAATAAATGATTATAAATCTGAAAATTTATAGTTTCCTAGGGTGGTCCAACCTGAAACATAGAGATCAAACACATGTCATATACTAGAAATCTTTTACAAATCAAGATTAAGCTAGGATAACATTCGAATTACAAGTCAAGATGACATATCTTACCATTCTTGAACTCCATGGAGTAACTAACATTCATCATTCAGATGATATTTAAGAACGTATCATAGCAATACAAAAGAACTTTTCCAACACTTACAAAGTCTTTTAGCTCTCTCTCTATATAGAAATCAACTTTTTCATACTAAGTTTTTAGAATTACATCAATAGAAAATATTAATTTGATCCTAAGGCTTAGATTTAGTCCTAAGATCTCAACTAAAAATTATTTCATTTTGGCTACAAGAGTTCTCCATTGTTGGAATAAGGGTCTTTTAGGATATGGTCAACATTTACAAATGGTGGTAGGCACAATCTTTAGGTTAATTTCACATTTTCTTAACATATCTTCTCAAACATGCTTGTCTCCTTCACCTTGGTGAATTGGGAATGCAATTTCCAAGGTAACAACTTTAGTTGACAAGCATAAATTGTTCTATATGGATCTTCAAATCATGTAGTATTCCTTCTTTTATCATAAATCTTCAATAGAAAGGCAACTTCCTTATAGAAATAGAATAATTCACTACCTTTTTTACCTTCGTTTATTCTCATATTTATAGATAAAATTGTATGGAGCTTGATTTTTTTAGAACAACAAATCAAGTCATCAAATCAGTAATTTGTCCTTTGTTCATCTCATTCTCTTAGCGAACATTTTGCTTCATCTTGTCTTAGGTTCTCTTTTAGTACTTTCTTCCTCTATCATATTCTTGTTAAAATAGTGCATGTAGAGCAACAAATCATGTCTCTAGATCAACATTTTTTCTTGATTATCCACCTTTCTCTTACAACCACAAGACAAAGTATCAAAATCTTTTCAAGGACCACAAACTGTCTCCTACTAATTAGCAAATTGAGATAAATGAAAAACGAAACACAAAGATTTTAATCAAGATCAGTGAAAGATCTGAAAACATGACAAGCTAGTTAGATTAAAGATGCAACATATTCATTCCTATTTAGGACAAATCCCTTCTCTAATCCTTATCCCATTCCTAGTAAAATTGGTTGTGAAATTATAATCAAGTGTCAAATTTGGCCATCTAGTGTCCACGACAATCTTCCCTACCATATGAATATCCTTTCAAGACCACCTCTATGTTTATATAGTATCATGGATACCTTTTTGCATGGATTTGAGATTAATTGACTTACCAGTTAGTCTTGATTGTCACCTTGTGTATCATTTTCTATCCTACCCATGGGTGAGAGGTCATAGCTATTCCTAGGGTTACATGATAGCTATTGCAGTATAATAGTCTTTAGGTTGATATGACAGTTCTTGCCAGTGAGTATGCTCAAGTGACAATCATTAGCTTGATTTTAGCATGATGATAATTATTTGACTAACATGACAATACCAACATGAGTATGGTCAAGTGACAATCCTTCTAATTATTTAGGTTAGTGTTTGAATCAGGATAATAACAACATGATTGCACATCTACTCCACAGTGAAAGTGTTTTCATGACCTTTCTCTAGTTTAGGATTATCCTTGAATTTTGATAAGACTCCTTTCCTAATATATACCAATACTATCTTGATGATTTCCTTCCCATGGTGATATGGCTTGTTGTCATAGATTGTTATCTCAAATAAATATAAATTTTTACTTTGTCATGATAATAACTTGTCAAAATGATAATCCTCTCACTTCCCTCATGACAGTCCTATAACATGAGATTTCATGATTTAACATAATCTATAAGTGAAGTAAATGATGTTGAACACCCGAAATACTAAGGGGGGGGGGGGGGGGTGAATCGGTATTCTTTGAAACCACTTAATCATTTAATCATTCATTTCACATAGCATGTTTAACTTGCATTGAGAAAGGAAAGCATGAAATCAACCATTAAAGCATATCACACATGAACACTGATTTTTACGTGGAAAATCCAAAAAGGGAAAAACCACGGTGAGGATTATCTCACAATATATATTAATAAAGCAACCAGTTAAGGTTGATACAATTGGTGGACTCACTGTCCAAGAATGCTCATTGCAGGTGGCTCACTACCAAAGGAGTCATTGTCCTAAAAAGAAAGAGATAGAAGAAGGGTTGGCTCACTCCCAAGAAAACTATTAGAGTGCATCTAACTTGTGCTGAGGACATAGTTCCACTGAAGCTCAATATATTGACTTGAAACACCTCATCTTCACCTCAAACTTATCTGATTCTCATCAAACTCTGCTCAACATTACACTTACTTCTTTTACACACACCACACCATCAAAATCACCTCCACACAAGAAATCAATCTTGTATATATACTTCTTTCAAGTAAACCATCAAACAGGTCCGCATGATGAATGTACTGTATGACTTCTTATCCTGTCAGCCCAGAACTCAACTCCATATACTTTGCAGAGAGAACCAAAACATGTGGCACATTCATATAGGTCGACACAACCTATAATTACTCCCATGACATTATTTCATACATGTCATAGCTCTGCACAACCTTAACACCTTCAGGTCAGCTTAACTGGTGAAGTAGCAATAGCCTAAACTAAATGTTAGTTCATTATTCAACATGCAAACCATCAAAATGCTTATGATTGAATCATACACACTTCTGACATCCATAACCTCTTCCTCAAAACTGCATGGCAAGATATTCATATGCAGTGGAATGCGAAGCATTCCAATATGTTACTGGCACTATCATTATAGAGTCCGGTACTCTATCAACCCTATCTTTCACTCCAGAGAACTTAAAAACTTGAATCTTTGGATTTGGACTCCTTTAGTATGTACTATCATCACCTTACAACAACAGAGAAAATTTTTTTATAGCAGAGAAGTGTAGACTGAAATACTGTGACCCTGTCTTAGGTTCCAGTTAGTAAATGCCTTAGGAAAATCTTCAACATGTTATACCTGGCTATGGAGCACCACAATGAATGTATACCGTGCTTGGATGTATTCTTCATCATACTACACTTAGTAGCTTCTCCGGATCAACACTTAGGATATCATACTTAACCAGACCAACACAATTATATCAGTATACCTTATTGAATCTCTCTGGACCAACACCACTATGTCTTTACCCTTTGTTGTCATCAATGACAACATTGCTTACTGTCATGCACATCATTCTCTTCACCATCATGCTTATGTTGCCAACAATCTCCCCCTTTGTCATTGATGGCAACATAGCCAAAACTTCTCCCCCTTTGTCATCAATGACAAAGGAACTACTTATATATTTATAAGTCAAAACATTCTCCCTCTAAATACATGCTCCCCCTTACTACTTTATTTCTATACACGAAAATATCAAAAAAAAAATTCTTCCATTCTTCCACATATGTACATGAAATCGGAATGTAAAACTTACTGGTTGATGGGACAAATATCCTTATATATGTTCTTCAGTTATGTTACAGCAGAGTCCTAATGTATCATGGTAGATTTGAGTGTTTGGATTTGCCCATTGATCTGTAAGAGCAATTCTTCTACATTTTCCACTGATGTTGGAGCAGTTGTCATCTTCCCAACCTTATCGACTTCCCTTAATAATCATGTAAGTGTAGCCATCTTGAAGCTAACTATCTCTCTAAGCTGACTCATTTGATTTGTGATAGATTCTCTTTGACTCTGTAATTTCTTTATGATAGCATGAGTCTTTTCCACTTCGGCCCTTAGATTTCCATTATTATCCTTAAAGGGCTCATAAGTTCTTGAGATATTTATTATTTGCATTTCTAGGCCATCAATCTTCTCTTTTATTTATTTTGTAGATATGGGCCATGATAAACAAAACTAGTACATTACATTTGCATCATTTAGAGCATTTTGAATACTCTTTACACTATTGATTAACAAAATGTGTGCCTTAGAGCACTTATCTGATAGATCCATCAGTCTCTTATTGCATATTTCTTCCTTTACCTTCTTCTCAGCTACTTTTTCTAATGACTCAAAATGACTGTTAATTGACTCCATGAGTTGTTTCATTTGTTGTGCCATAGTCAGAGAGGCATCCCTTTTGGTTTCTGGTAGCATCTTTTCAAAAACTCCCATTGCTTCTTCTAGAAGCTCATTCCCTTCTACATGTGACTGTAGAATCTCTTCCTGAGCTGTTGCTTGAAAAATTGCTCCTAGTTGGAGTTTCTACAATGGAGATATACCAGAAAAATTGATTTGTCTATCCAAATATTGTATTTGAAGCAGTTGTGGTGAAGACATAGTTTGGATTTGTCTTTGTTTTGTCAAAAACTCTCTGATAGAGTCTATTGGGGAGACTCTAGAGCACTCACCAACTGTATCCCTTTTCTCCTCTTCTAAGATAATACCATATGAGAACCAAATGTTTCTGGAGGAAAATTCTCCTAATGTATTTCTCCTTCTTCATTTCTCAGAGGTACAAAGACATTATCCACAATGTTATCAACTTGAGTTGCAACAGTCTCACTCTATTCTCCCTTTTCTTTATCTATCTTCTTTTTCGATGGCTCCCTCATCTCTTCAGTATTCTCTAGAGGGCTAACAACATTCAAATCTTCTACACCAGTGTCTACTGGTGGAGATGGCCTACTTGGTTTAGTCAACACACCCTGATATGCACTTGTTGCACCAATTTTCTCATTCTTCTCAATATGGTCACCATCATTTTCTCCTTCAGAGGAGGACCATTCTTCAATTGTGTTGATCTTTAACTTCTTAAGGATATATGTAGTTATTCTCAAAGCATCCTCCAACCTTTTTATTTCATCTTTGTCATTGGTCATCAAAGTGTTTAGCCTTATCTTTATCCTAAACTCCTTGGCTAACCTTTGTATAGCCTTATTCTTATTTATTCCATAAATTGTAGGACAAACTTTCTTAAGAGCCTTATTCTTCGTTTCAATGTCTCTTTTCATGGCATCATCTCTTTTTTTGGTTAGTACATCAACAAGACTATTTGGTAATTTATCAATTATTTCTATCAAAGCAATATAAAATGCACCATGATTTATTTATCACCTGATGATCTTTCATGATACAACTCGGCTACTTCTTTCAAAGTGTCATATTATGTTATTGCATTGATTGTAGCTTCAAGTTGTAGAGGAGGAAGACTAGATTTTTCTGACTTCTTTTGTTTACCCTTTTCCTTTGCAGCTTCACTATCTTTTCTCTTCTTTCCCTTTCCTTTTCCTTTTGAAGATTGGCCTTCTTCACCAAATTTCTCTTCTCTTTTATTAAATATGAAACCTTCCTTTGCTTTGTCAATGTCTTCTTCTTCATCTGTCACAATGTCAATCTTTGTTCTTTTGACTTGTGTCTCTTCACTAGAGACAAGAGGCTCTCTCTTCTTCCAGACCAATTTGGATCCTTCCTCTTCTTCCTCTTCTTCTTCAATATCATCATGGCTTATATAATTTTCTCTAGTTGCCTTTTCCTTTACCCTTCTCTTCTTAGAAGGTTGTTGTTGTAAAGAAGCACTAGATGCTTCATTCTTCTCTTAGCTGGTTGCAGGCATGGCTCTGGAGGATCTAGGAGCAGCAACAGAGGAGGTAGAAGTCCTTGTTGACCTTCTAGTGCCTGGTGATTCCTTTTGAGTTTCAGACATGCCTTTGGATTTCTCTATAGGGCCCTTTGGTGCCATCATCTCCTTAACCATAGACTTCATCTTCTCAACATTCTTCTTAATTTCTTTTTCCTTGTCCTTTAGGTGCACCTCATAGATTTTTCTTCATAGGCTCCAAATCTTTCTGCAAAGGCATCTTTTGGCTTACTTAGCATTAGGTTTGCAAGACCTACAATTATATCTTCTGCCACTTCATATCCCATCTTTGGAATCCAGACTGTCCTGGGTTCTAATGCCTCCATGTAGCATTCATCTTTACTGACTATGAAGATGATATCATCTTTGCATTTCTCCACTACTTTCTTAGGGATCCTTTCCTTAGCTTGCATCTTCTCCTGGAATATTTTGAAGAAACCCCAAAGTGCAACATCATTCTCTTCATCACCATTCTTATGTCGCCAAAAAATGAATACATAAAGAACATACCTTAGATTTTAAGATTCAAGTTTCCCAATTTCCTCAAAAAATTGAGCTTTTTGGCAAGTTCCTTCATATTCAATGTTGAATTCTATATAACTCTAATAGGATTAGTCAAATTTATGAAAAAAAACAAATCTATATCATCAAATTCAATCTAAATACATGAAAATTAGCGTTCAAACAATATGAAACATGAAAATATTAGTTTAAATAATCAAAATCTATCTAATAACATCTAATTTACTTCTACGTTGAAAAACCAAAAAAAAGGTGGTGGATTAAGTAAACAATGATTGTCAAAATGTCAACACCATGAAAAGCATTTTTTATCTGATAATGCATGGAAGGCAGAGAATAACAGAGTATGTGGGTCTAATTCATAGATCCCACATGCCTTTTTTCCATTTTTTGTTTCCCAAAATGCGCTCACGTTATAATGTGAGCACATTTTTTCATGCATGGAAATTTTTAAGTGTTGTCATGCATGGAAAAAGTGTTTTGAGTGCATGGAAAGTGGGGATGGAGGTAGAGAGGTGAGAGAGAGAGAGGGGGTAGAAGGTAAAGAGGAGAGAGAGAGAGAGAGAGAGAGTTTTGACATGTAACCCTAAACTTGAGCAACCCTAAACCTAAGCAGCCCTAAACCTCTATCTCCCTATCTTTATCATCCCTCTACCTCTCAATCTCTCTCCCTATGTATCAGACATGTCCCTCACTCTCTATCTCCCTATCCCTCCTCTTGGTCTCCTCTATATCTCCCTATCAATCCTCTCTCTCTAAGATGCTCGCAAGTTCCAAATTCTAGTTTGGTTGTCCCTACAGGTAAGTATTTCTAACCCTTTACCTTCGTGTTGTGTTTCCCCCGTGATGTGTTATGTGTTGTTTAGGCCTCCCAGGATGACCCTTGATTCTCTTTTGAGGTCAAGGATATTGAGAGACTGCCTCTATTGTGACCATTCTTCTATTTGTATCATCATTCTTCTATATTGCCTCTCCTCTATTTCATTGTTGTGTGTTGTGTCCTAGGGGCATAGCATTGCGATTGGTGACCTGGGGGAACCTTCCTACATGACAACCCTAGGGAACTTGTTTATCCTCTCTTCATTTATTGTTTACCTTCCTCTAGTGGTTCTATCTAGCTGGCGAATGACAAAAAACAAATAATACTGATACAGACCTAGTGTCCCTTTAGCGAGAAATCAACAAATGGACCTAGTCCATACATGACGACGGGGTTGATATATTATCCGATGCTTGGCTAGTAGAATCACTTTGTGTGATATTTTGATGATGTCTTATCGCAATAAGAAAACATAACAATACTGATGCTCTGTGCACTTTGTTTATCTTGGATCTTTTCTTCCTCGGCTCTTTTTGTGAATGATTACATGTATTGTTGTTTATCATGATTATATGGTTGCTAACACCTTTTCTTGTAGGAAATTGTGTGTTTGTGGGAACATTTGGTGATCGTAAAGTGCTTGTCACTTCTGGGGGCATGGGCTTTGCGAAATTTGTTGTTCCCTTGTGTGTTTTCTCTCTACCTTAATGTGTTTGATATCGGTACATGATATTAACCACCTTAAGGTGGGGGCATATATAAGGTAAGTTGTCTGATGATTTTGGTACTAACAAAGCATGTTTGTAAGCCCTCTATGCAGGCGGGATGTTGTATCTTTGAGTGAGTGCACATCTTTATTTTATATTGCAATCATTAAGCCCTCTGTAGAGGTAGGATATAGTGAATACCCTTTTCATTTTAAGCCCTCTATAGAGGTGGGGATGGTGTATTTCTTGAGGAGATTTCACATCCTATCATTTTCTAAAAGTCCTCCGAGCAGGTGGGGTTGGTGATTCCTCCCTTAAGTGTGTCTTCAACGATTGTTGTGGTGAAGTCCAATCATCAGTGTTTGCCTATAATGTGCCTAAGATGGTAGCAAACCTAGTAATAGGTTTCTTCCATCACTTTTTTGTCATGTTTTCTTCATGTCTTCCATGTGTGTGTGTATGTCATGTTTGTTCCCAAGCATAGTTTCAATACTAGTGGCAATGAGCTCCTCCTATGCTTTGGGATTTGTATGGTGTGTTTGTTCTCAAGTTTAGTTTCAAGACTGGTGGTGATGAGCTCCATCTACACTCTAAGATTTGTATTGCATGTTTGTTGCTCCTTATGTAGTTTCAAGATTGGTGGCGATGAGCTCCTCCTGGATTTTTGGTTGTGTTTACTTTCAATGTACTTGCATTTGCATTCATATATGAGAAAATGAGAAAGAAATAATCAATGCATTAATTATATTCATTGTGTTTTGTGTGTCTTCAATGTTGTCTTCTCCATGTTTTGCATGACTATAATTGTCTTCTTTGTGTTTTGCATGCCTGTTACTGTCTTCAATGTGTTTGGCGTGTCTTCACCGTGCTTGGCATGTTTGTTGTGTTTTGATCGTACTTTAATGCATGAATTGGCCTTGCATTTATACATACATTAAAGTGGGGGCTAAATGTTAGGTCAGAAAATGTCCCCTTGGGGGCTTTTCCCTCTTAAGGTTTAGCTCTCGAGTCCTTAGAATGCATTTAGATCATCTTGCATGTTAATTGTGAATCCCGATGAGAAAACCCTGAAGTCTTATGGAAAATAGGACCTAGGGGATGATATTTTGATGACTCCTAATTAAAAATGGGAGGATGGACTTGGGCGCTAGCACCCTGGTCCTACCCTATTTTAGGTCAGTCCTAAATTTAAATGTCAATTTTATGACCATTACTTAGGTCCTATGCCGACATCTCAAGTTTAAATTATGAAATTCTTAGCGAGAATGTTTGTAGTTGCATATATAAGCATGTTTAGTGTTTCATTTGCAAACTAGAAGATGATTGTGAACTTTTGTCTAATTTGTGATTTTAGAGCATCCATGATATTCATTATTGTAGAGCAAAGTATTGTTATTGTGTTTGTGATTGTAAATTTAGCTTCATCTTCTCATGTGATTGAAGAGCCTTCATTTATGTGAGATCTACACTTCTAAGGTGACATTTATTTGTGTTTGAATCATTTATCATTTGGATTTTTCCTCTATCCCGTAGGGATACGCACTCTTTATCTGAAAATGATGTTTAGAAGACTTGAATGTCTCTCCGGGGCTTGACCGAGGCAAGCCTCTAAACACCAAAACCCCCAACCACTCTGGATGGAGTGGAGTTGTAGGGAATAGTAAGACATGTTGTGTGGTTACACAACACACCCCACTTTGCCTTAACAAAATAGGGACCCAACTTTTCTTGCTGCTTTGGCTTGTTTGTTTTCTTCTTTGGGCGGTTTGGTAAAATCAATCATGCATGTATTCCTGTAAGAGGATGGATATGTCACCATGATGAGGCTAGTTATCAAGGTCAGTAGTTCACATTATTAACCTCATGGTTGGAAAGTGCACAAAATTCCAAGTAGGTTTGCCTTTTAGATCACCCCAAAATTGTCGAAGGGAAGAAAGTTATGTTGAGTCAAAGTTTGGTCAAACTTGATATTCAGAGAGGCAGGTCATACTTCAAACATCAATCATATTAGATGAGATCACACCGATATTGTATTATCACCTGATAATCACTTGGTCCGTGATGTGTAGATGTCAACTTTAAGTAAGATCTGATATCTACATGTCAAACAACTTCATTTATCTTGCGGGGGGTCATATTTTTAATATCAGTCATCTTACGAATATCACCCTATACCAATATGACGATGACGTCATCCAAGTCCAATGAATGAAGAAATTACTCTGATGATGACATGATTGTTCCATTCTACCCCGCGGAGGTATATATCTGATGTCCATCATATTCATTAAAATGATGGTGACGTCATTAAAATGTAATGATAAAACAATGCCATCGGTACGGTGACGTCACCCCAATCTTTACCAAAGGGGGTCATTTTATCTACGGGGTCATATTTTGAATAGCCCCTGATCTTAATTTCATGACCTGATATACACCTGGTCAATGTTGACCACATCACCTGATATACACGTGGTATATGTTGACCACATCACTCGATTCTTTTGCATTTAGTTTTGCCGCTCAAAGGTGAGGGGACATTTTATTCAAGCGGGATCATATTTTTAATATCCCCTGATCTTTCGAAGATCACCCCCCTATTTCTTGACATTAAATGCACTTAAATGCAGTAGATTAATTCCTGCCGATTACGAATGTAGATTGAACACTTGGCAGCATCCATGAATTCCTTGCAGAAGATCAACAGATTTGATCAAGACAATGTAGTTTTACCCTAATTTGTCTTGTTGATCTACTTTAAAGGTAATTTTCATTTACCTTGTGAAAAAAGAGAATTTACAAAGCTTGGAAGTCAAACCCTCATACAGCTAGTTGTTAACAGATTGGATCTTTCAGCGTAACGGAATGGGTGATCTTGAACATCTACAACCCTTTTCCGTAATCAGTCATCTAACCCAGGAGGAAAGCATTGTCAAGTAAATAACTGTAAACCCTCCAGTTGTCATTTTCTGTATGTTCAGGTAGGGTGTATGTTCTTTCCTATGGTTTGGTTTTGTGAATATACATATCACGATGAAGTAAAGAACAATAGATAAAGTATGCATGATGTTGTAGAAATGCATGTGGATACTGTAGGGTAAAGCATATTATGTTTATTGTAGGAAGCCATGGCAGATATCAGAAGGAATAGGTCTGACGCAGATTTTCTCAAGCCCATGTTTGTCCAGCCTAAGGGGGTGCAGTTTAAATATGGAGTTATTGGTGATACACACCAAGGAGATACGGACCTGGCAACATGGTCAACAAGATTAGATCACGATAAGGATAATCCCATTATGCATGGGGTATATGTTTTAGGAATGTGGCATGCAACTAGTTTTCGGTATGCTATGGACACCCCAGAGCTGCTAGTAGAATGTGCTAGAAATTATAATCCTGAAACCAGACAGGTGGAGAAGCATGGAAGAATATATGTAGACTTCTCAATCAAGGGCATTACTGCCATTTTTAATCTCCCAGTTGGGAAGAAGGTAGTGAGCATGGATCTACGCAAGCTAGAAACAAAATATAAAAATAATAAGAAGAATGCAAGGAAGAGGATGTATCAGTGGAGGTCAAAGAGCAGCACATACACTACATCAACCAAATTGCCCGTACATTTATATAAGTTTGATTTTGATGATGAGTACCAGTATATGATTGCCCTGTTAAGCAGGATGATAGGTAAGCCTCATGCTGGAAATTTTGAGAACTAGATGTTTGGAATCATCCAGATGGTACTATATGCAGACAGCAGGCCACTATGGGCTAAGATCATCAGTGACGTACTGGATGAAGGAATGAGGAACCTGGAAGGCCAGACATGTTTATTTGATATGACCTCATATGTGGTATACTCATGTGCTTATAAGGGAATTTTTTATGCTTTGAAGATAGTGGGTAAGGCTGGTGATGATGCAGATGATGCCCACATATGGGATCACTATCCCCAGTTACAAAGAAAAGATTACCTCCTGGACTATAAACTGGTAAATGATGCATTCTCTATGCATCTAGTCAGAACCATGGAGGAAGACAAGACTAAAAGGCTGAGCATGGAAGCTCAGGAAGTTGTTTATTGGCATGGGGCCTGGTTCATCCAATTTCCCACCTTTTTGTACATTAGGATAGAGGGATTTGAGGGACAACCTCTTATGTTGCCAAGATACCCTACTGATGGGGTTGTCTTGATGGAATTTGTCAGGCAGGTATCTACAATAGTTGAAGCCTACAAGGCACAAAAGAAGATACCTCCAGTGTTATTTCCAATGTCTATGGGCTGGTATATGTGCTCAGACTCAGAGAGCATAAAACATTTCATGGGAGGGCTAAAATTGATGTATCTATAGCCATTTCCCTTAGCCAGATCTTATGATCCTTATGGTAGGATGTAGAAAATATTACGAAAACCAATACATCAGAAGCATCTAGAAGACTTCTGAACTGACTGTGATGATGAAGCTGAGGTGAGAAGAAGGAAGTACCAGAGGCTCACTTTGAATCAAATAAAGACCTTTGACTACATCCCAGTGCCAGTGCAGCTGAGGAAGGATGATGGAAAGATCGTGTCCAATGAGTATGAGGATAAGAAGGTGTATAATGACACCATATCAGCCCCAGATCTTACACAGCCAAAGGATATATCCATGGATCAGCTAACAAGTGGGGTGATCTACTTAACTTATGCCTGGGTGGAGAAGGAGATAAACAGATTGAAGAAAAGGGGTGTTGCCCTTACAATTGATGCCAAGAAGAAGAGGGAAGAAATATATAATGAGGAATATAATGATTTCCTCAATGAGAAGAGAAAATCCAATGGGGAGAGATTGCCCACACAAAAACAAAGGAAAGGTCCCCCCAGGGGTAAGAAAAGTGAAGATGAACCGAAGGGGGTGATAATAGAAAGGATTACCACCTCAGCTGTAGGTGTAACTACATCAGCTCAGACATCTGCATCATCTGCATAGCCTCCTGTTGAAAAGCCAAAGGCCAAGAGGATTTTGAGGCCTGCTGTTGAATCTACAGAGGTGCAGCTAGAAGGCCAAACCTTGCAATAGGAAGTGGGAGAGGGCATCCCTTTGGAAGAAGAGCAGGTAAATAAGGAACCTATAGGTGATGACCTGATGGTGGTCAGTAAGAAGAGGAGGGTGATGCTGCCGACGTCACCACCCAAGAAACAAAGAACGGCAATGAGGTGGGATATCAGGGCTGACCCCATTATATTGAGAGGAGCTAGTGGTTAAGCATTCATAAAGGAACTGCAACATGATGTTCCTCTTCCCACCATAATAAAATTCAAAACTGAGCAGGTAGAAGAACAAACAAGAGAAGTGTTCAAAGCAAGTCAGAGTGGTACTTTCTCATTAGAGGATACCATGGACTTATCTAATGATGAGGTCGTTCAGAGTGTGGGTTCTCAATGAATGGAGACTCTCGCTTCCAACACCCACATGACTCCTCATGGGACCCCATTAGCACAGATGGCTATGTTGGAGGAAATAAAGCAAACAGAGGAGGAAGTAAAGCAAGGTAGCCCAGAGAGGGTGATGTAAGCCCTAAGGATAAAGCAAGTGCACCTGAAGAATTAGAGAAGATTGAAGTGGCAGAACATATAGAAAAAGATAGCACTGCTCCTGATATGGGTCAGCAACAACACGAGATACCCACAGAACCAAAAATAGTAGAAGTTCAACAAAAGAGTGGGGGTGATAAAGATATATCAGTTGTTGCTGCTGCTCAAACCTAGGGAGATTAGGGAGATGCCTCTGAAGAAAAGATAAATCGGGTCAGGAGGACCCCAAGCCACATGATATCGATGCATTAGGTGGAGAGCAAGAAATAAACCTTGATCAGGGTGATGCACAAGGCCAAAATACACAGACATCCGTAGATGTCAATATGCCTCAGAATGAGGAAAGCAATAAAGAGAATGAAAATCAGAAGGAGGGAGTACAAGATCAGAATGTGGACATTTCATAGGATTGTCCTTTGTAGAAGGCAAACCCTCGGCAAGAAGAAAGACAACAAAATCCCCCTCATGAAGAACTACATGAGGAAGAAATTAAGTGCCTTCTCCACCAAGAATAGAAGCAGATATTGGAGAACAAGGCAGACATGATATTGACCAAGGCCACCAAGAATTGGGAGGTGATGTTCCTCAGTGGATGGAAAAGGAGATAAGTATGGAACAAGGGTCAGAGATCCAAGAATTTGATGTTTCTACCTTGTTCCCTAAAACTATGATGAAGCTAAGGAGGAAGGCCAGATTAACATCGGCCATAAAGAGAGATCCTGCTATAGGCAGAAGGACTACACAGGTAACACTTCCCACAGTAGAAAAGGAGAAAGGAAAGATCACACTAGAGGAATTCCAAATCACAACTATTGATTTGGGTTTTGCCAATGAGGCCCTGGAAGGATAAGTAAAGGGCAAAATTGAGAATCAGGATGTAGACTTTGCTATTAGATCTCTACATGATAATTTCAAGTCAGTAGCAGATGACCCCCTGACCCACCTAATAGAAGAAGTAATGAATAAAATCATGAGGATAAAAGTCAAAGTAGAAACATATAATGAGACTTTAAACAACAGGAAAGGTAAGATGGAAGATCTCAAGGCTAAGTTCCAGTCTCATAAACATGCCATAACAAAAGCCAGAATCCAAGATGGGGGAGAGGTGGATAAAATAGTACAGGCATATGAGCACATCAGGACAGTGATGAAGGTCCACATACAAGAAGATATATATCAAAGTGACAGGGATACTAAAAGTGATGAAGATGAGGAGAACAATGAATAAGAAGAAAATGAAGAAGAGAAACCTAGAGAATGAATGAAGATGCATCACAAAGTGAACATATGCATAAGGTACTCATCAATAATGAGTCAAATAGATGGTTGCCAACTGGCAACTTGTGCCACGAGGAAATGTTGACTAAGTCATAGGGTAATTGTCAACCATTGATCTTAATTGATAAATCTTGACTGTTGGTCAATTGTAACTGCCTCCTCACCTTATTCGATAAAAGTTGCAGGGGTGCAATATTTTAAACATTCGAAACTTAATTGAAATTTGATTGCTGAAAATTTCAAGACTCATTTCAAAGTTGTTGTAAATGTACATGTTATGCATACTTAATGAAAGAGAAGCTATTTTGATTACAAATCATCATAAATCTTGAGTAATCTATGTTTCAAATATGGATATATGCATTGATTAGATGTGTCCCTTGGAGTGCTTCTCAATCTGCATGTATTGTTTTCATTCCTAGTTCCTTTGAAGTGAGCATCAACCATATCTAGCTGTGGAACATCTTGGTGACCTATGGTTTGATTTCTTCTCTCCATGAAAGTATCTTGTATGTATGTGATTCAATGACTAAAGATTCATGAAAAGTAGAAGTATTCTTTTAAATTTCTTTCAATTTCATAACAGATCATCTCCATAATTGCAAATAACAGAGAATCAAAAGTAAATAAAAATGAAATATGCAGATATCCTGTAGATAATTGAAAATATCCCGTAGATAATTGAAAATACAGAGCATATTTATAGTAAAAGCATGTCAAATTGACAAATATCATGCAAATTCAGACAAATATCCATGAAATACATGTAAATATCCACTTATAGACACATCCTTTGAATGGATTTATAGTGTAGAAGAAAGAGCAAGTTCATAATGATCAATGATTAGAAGAATTGATCAAACTTACAAATGTCTTAGCAATCTTTGAAAATAGAGTAGAATTTGATGGAACAAGGTGGATAACTGAGAGGGGGGGTGAATCAGTTATCTTCAATAATTTAACTTTCTCTTCTTCTTTAACAATTAGAGCAGTATCAAAACATTTAAGCATACATGAACATGAGAGCATAAAAGAAATCAACACACATAACACAAGGATTTTACGTGGAAACCCTGTTAAGGGAAAAACCATGGGGTGACTAACCCAAGATTGTATTCTCTGTTAAAAGAATAGAAGTACAAAATGGCACTTGCCAATTAGGGCTCACTGCCTGAGCACACTGCTCATAAGAGGCTTACTTCCTACAAGAGACTCACTATCTAGAAGGTATATAGAAAGTAACCATGTGTTTGAGCTGATCAGAGGCATCCACATATGCTAGGGTTCAGTTCTGGTTAGGCTCAATATACTGATCTGTTGCACTTCATTCTTCCTCTACTTGGTGCTGTTGTTCTGTCACATACCGGATTTGTATAGCTACTTCCAAACTACTTTCTACTTTTTTTCGCACACACTATTACACAACACACACATTCACATCGAAATCTATCTGGTATATATATCCGCACAAAAGATTTCAACATCTTTCTAGTTGGCATCCGGAATACTCAAGATTTTCCCAAACTTTGGTCTATCAGCTGAATCCATGCTTACTAAGTGATGCGTATCAAAAAGATAGTTATAGGAGTCATCAATCATGTCAGTCAACCATGAATGATCTCTCAAGAATTTGATCACCATCAATTTCTTATCCAGATTAAGGTCTGATGCTCTGTCGGTCAGTTCTTCCTCAGTCTACTCTACTAAACAGGAACCCAACACTTCGGTGCTCATATCTTTTCACTCTTTCATCACCGGAGGCTCAATCTCTAGAATGTAGCAGTCATGGTACTCCTCTTGACTTCCCCAAGTCTACACTTTGCTGAGATACTTCCTCTGAGATATCTGGACCTAACTGTCAGACCTTTATGCATGCTCTGTTCTTGCTCACCGGACCAAAATACTCTTCAATCTGACTTCCGATATATACATACAATGTGTTGCAGATGAGTGGGATGGACTTTGTTGCCATCAATGACAAAACTCATGAAGCCACACAGTGTCTCTTGCCAACAATCTCCCCCTTTGGCATTGATGGCAACACTTAGTGAAAAATGACTAAGTGTCATAGCACACTCCCCCTTGGCTGATGCTTTGTCTTATGTACATTTTTACCGAAGGTCCCCCTTCGCTAGATTCCACATTTTTCATTGCTCCTCACTCCCCCTTTGACATCAATGGCAAAGGGTGGAATCTGCACACCAAAATTTGCAAAAAGTAACCTATACATAGCTGCATATATACAAGTTATACTTACATAAACTTAAGTATATCCGCAAAAGTGGTTTTCAACTAGACAAATTCTGTTGCCCAACTCTACTTCATCCTATCCAAAATTGAGATGTGACCACTTAATAAAAATGCAAAAGCTTCTACCCTCTTTAGGTCTGCCAGATCACTGGTCTGGGCTGTGGTCTGAGCATCAGTTAGGGCTTCATGCATTGCCTCTAACTTAGGGATAATTATCCCTCTTAGTTCGTTCATTCTGCTTATTTTGTTCTTCTTCTCTTTCTCAAGCCTCTTTATCTCATTTATAGTGGCAATATCCTAGCACTCTTGATTCATTATTGATGAGGTGAGAGGATCAAAACTCTGGGATAAGCTTGATAATTTGCCCTCTTGTTCTTACATCTTCTTGGCAATATTTGTTGTCACTGTGGACCAGGATAGACAAAATTTGTATAAATCTCCACCATCTTTAAGAGCATTTTCTAAGCTCTGTATCCTAATATCCAAATTTCTCCTATCATTTGTTATAAGTCCCTACACTTGAGAGAATCTCTTTCCCAAAAATTCTTTCCGGACCTTTTCTTTTGCTGCCTTTTCTAAGGAATCAAACTGAGTATTGACAGAGTTTATCAGAGATTTAAGATTACCAGATGGAGAGGCCAAAGGATCCTTTTGAAAGGATGGCATGATCTTCTCCAACATTCCAGAAGCAATCTCTATCAGCTCACAATCTTCCATGTGAGACTTCAGGAGTTTTTCTTTTACCTTTGCTTTGGAAAAGGATGCTATCTTCATTGTCTGAACTGGGGAGAGGGAATCAAAATTGAGTGGTACTTGGAACAGTTCTGATTCATCAATCTCCATTATTTCCTTGGTTAAGAAATTCTTCACTACTTCTGCAGTGTCTCTTGCCAGAGACTTCTGTCCTCTTGCAGCCTCAGAGCTGTCATCAGAGATCTTCTCTATTTGTTCTTCTTCTCTTCCCTTTTTCCCTTCTTCTTGACTTGCTTTCTCCTCTTGTCTTGCTTCTCCTTCAGTTCTGAAGTCTGTTGGGGGATCTGAAAGAGAGATATTTACTTCTTCATGGACTTCCTCTTTCAGAATAGAGGAATCCAAGTCCTTAGTCTTTTCCTCACTTATCTCCTTTGACTCTTCTGGAGTTTTCTTAGTAGAATCTTCTTTTGATGCACTTAATCCTTCGACATCCATGGTAGAAGGTTCATCACTTATGTTCTCTATAATAGGAAGATTGAGTCTTTTATATGCATTATGGAGGATGTCTTCAGTCTCTTTTGCCACCTGATCAGTCTCTTTGAGCATAAGCTTGTTCATTCTAGCTTTGCTTCAGAACTCATCCTTGTAGTCCTTGAAGATCATGTTCATTCATTTTGGAGTGATGGAAGGATAGAGCTGAATAGCTATCTGTTCCCAGATCTCTAGGTCCTTTGCCTTAGCATTGTTCTTTCTTATTTCAAGTTCCTTCTCTAGGCTTTTGGGAATTAGAGATATGATTTCAATGAATGCTTTATTATAGATGTTTAGATACCTGACTGTAGCATCTTGCAAGATCTTCTGGTCAGCTTCACTACATTCATCATAAAATTCAGTCATTGGTTGCAGGTTCCCATCCACAGTGACTGATTTGATGACATCATCAATATAGAGAGTAAGCCTTTCAACAAATTCTTTTGCCTTTTCTTCCTTGTTTTGACCGGTAGAGGATTCACTGGATGTTTTCTTCTTCTTCTTCTTCATTTTCTTGACCTCATCATCTGTCTCTGTCTCTTCATCGTCCTTTTGGCTTATGTATGACCTTGTGGCCTTTATCTTTTTTCTCTTTTCTCCTTTTTTGGATGTCTTTGCTTCCAGTTTTGAGGCTTTTGGGCTCTTAGTAGTGGTAGGTGCAGAGCTCTTTGAGGATCTAGTCCGGGAGGGGGCTTCCACCGGAGCACTTTCTTTTTCTGCTTCTTGCCTTTCTTTCTTTGCCCTTTCTACCTTCTCTCTGTTGGCATCAACTGCCTCCTTTGATATCCCATATCTCTTAGCAACTTCTTCTACTTCCCTTCTCACCTTTCTCTTGATCTCAGGCTGTCTTAGTTCAACATGAATTTTTACACTCAACTCTTGGAAGGTGCCAAACCTTTCTGCCTTAAGGTCCTTAGGCTAACTTAGTAGGTGTTGGACATGCAGTTCCAGAATTTTCTCATCCACCTCATAACCCATTGGCATAATCCAAACTATTATGGGCTCTACTGCCTCCATTAGGCATTGATCAATGTCCACCATAAAACACACTGTATATTTATATTTTTCAACTAATGTCTAAGGAATTCTTTCTCTGGCCTGCATCATACCTTGGAAATTCTTGAAATATCCCTAGAGAACTATGCTTTGAGCCTTGGTATCACCAAGCCCATACATATAATCTCTAATTTGTATGGCAACTGGTCTGTCATTTTGCCATATCCAACCACTAGATCTGGGTAGCTCATTCATGTAGTAAAAGAATAGACATAGTATCAAGCCACCGTACTTAAAAAGAATTCTTCTTATCCTTCTTTATTTTCTACAAATTCTCTAACAGTTGGTTTAGGAGAAGCTCACAAAGATCATAATCAGTATTTTCCCTTAGCATTTGATAAGCAGTGTTTATTGTTGTTTCGGATACAGAATTCTCCCTGCTGGAGTGATATATTTTGTAGCCAATAATCATAGAGTCAAATTTGATGTCCGAATCTGTAATATCTTCTATTGTCATTGCCCTTTTTTTTAAACTTTGATCCAGTAGCCTCACTTACTGTTTGATTCTTGACCGATTTAAGAGTAGGAAACCCACCGGATGAGTGCAACCCAGTTATTGCCCTAATTGCATCCTTTGTTATTTTGAAGGGCTTCAACAACCATATGAAGTTATCATGTATTCTACTGAGAACATACCAAACCCATTCATCTTTTGCAAGACAAGGGAAGTGGATGCAATGTCCAAAATGCTTATCTTGGATGGCCTTGTATTGAGGTTTAAGTTCAAATGTTTCATCTATTAATTTCTTGTGATAGATATCCATCAGTTTGGATTCCCCGAATTCCTTAGTATTGCGTGTATGTAAACCGTAACATCTTCTACATGCAGAACTCCATGTGGAATGCTAGAGAAGGCACCTAAGGGATCAACTTCTAGGGATTTGTACAGATGTTTCTTGAACTTAGGGCGCGGCCTATTAGTGATCTTAACAACATTTGGAGTAGCTATCTTTCAAAAGATTCAGAGAGAGTGGAAATACCTTTTTATGCTTCTAGGGTTCAGGATAAGAGCCAAAAAGATAGTTGGTTGAATCGAATTCTGCGGTTGATCTTTGAGAGGATAGAACCAATCTTGTTGTAGAGCTCTTTCTTTGTTCTTCTTGAATGCGAATGTGCAAATGATGAACAAAAGAACCCTTATATTTCTACGCAAACCCTAAATTCATATTGCAATAAATGCACACCTTAAGTCATTCTAGTTCCCTTGTTCTGACCTTGTTCTAAGAGAGATCCTTCCAAATCACTGAGATGTACTCAAAATTAATCTTGGTGATAATTGACAATCTATCTCCCTTTGTCCAGTCATTCCATTTATCTATAGATCAAGATATTTCAGTTTTGAATCATACCGGATCTAACTGTGAGAGTCCTGCTTTTACCGGATGACTGTCAAACATCTTCAAAACTCCCTGCAGATCTTTCATATTTTTACCAAGGGTTATTTAGATATTTCTCTAATAACCCCTTAATCCACAACTTTCCATGTGCCAATTTTAGGCACCGATTGACTGGCTGGGGGAATTTATTTTCCTTTGCGACTCCCCCTGAACCAGAGCTCATTTATTCAATTTTCAGAAGGAATATCAGCACTAGATTCTGATGCGGATCCATCCCCAACATTTTTTATACTTCTCTTCACCCAAATCTTGTTCATCTCCCTTTGAACTTCATCCACATTTACTTTTCCTTTTCCTTTGTCTTGATTTTGGTTATGATGCACCAGACCCCTTTTATCCTGATTCTTACTTCTGCAGAATTTGGCAATATGACCGGATCTATTGTAGTTGTAGAAAATAACATTTCTTTGCATATTTGGTTGATATCCTCTTGATCTACATTGATTAGCCATATGTCCCATTCTATTGCATGCAAAGCATCTACCATTGAATGAATTGTTTATTTGCTTATTTCTGAATTCATGATATTTGTGACCATACCTTTTGCAGTTGAAACACTATCCAGAGAAGGATGAATTAGTCTGATTCATTCTTCTTTTGCACTAAGTTGCTTTATGACCAAAGTTGTTGTAATTGTAGCAGTATCCATTGAAGGATGGATAACTTTGAGCATTTGGTTGCCTTACCAGAGATCTTCTAGGACTGTTCCTTCGATTTCCTGATCTAGAGTTCTTCTGATCGGATCTGGAGCTTTCACCTTTCTCATATCCCAAGCCATTCTTGTCATCTACCCTCTTTTGGCTTTCCAGAAGAACTTCAAGTTGAGCAGAGCTTATTTTGAATTTTTCTTTGTATTCATTTGTTGTTTGAAGATCCCTTTTAAGAGTGTCTATCTAATTTTCAAGTTATTCTTCATTATCTCTAGCTTCTTCAAGATCAGATTCTAGATGTCTAATTATTCTATCCATTTTGTGGCAGTCTTCTGACTTCTTCTTGAGAGATTGTCTTAGATGGTCTTCCATTTTTCTTTTCTCTTCAATTTCTTGTGTGAATTTCATAACCCCTGATTCCATTTCATGTCTTACCATAATGACCTCTTTTGATAGCTTCTCACATAACTTGTTTTCTCATTCAGATCTTCATTAGTATCATTGGCTTCACTTTGACTTGCTAATTGTTGAAGTAGTTCCTTTCTCTTTTTCACAGAGATACTCAGTTTTTCTTTTAGTTCATTTATGAAATCATCAGCTCGTTTGAGTCTTTCCCTTAGGTTATTGACTTTAGAGTGAGATTGATTAAGATCATCTAGGGTAGATTGAAGTTGTTCCCTCATGCCATATATATCCATTGAGATTCCAAGATCTTCCTCAAGTTGTTAGGCTCTGTTTGGAGGAACTTAGCTCTGATACCAATTGATGGAACGAGGTGGATAACTGAGAGGGGAGGTGAATCAGTTATCTTCAATAATTTAACTTTCTCTTCTTCTTTAACAATTAGTGCCGTATCAAAACATTTAAGCATACATGAACATGAAAGCAAAAAAGAAATCAACACACATAACACAAGGATTTTACGTGGAAAACCCTGTTAAGGGAAAAACCATGGGGTGACTAACCCAAGATTGTATTCTCTGTTAAAAGAATAGAAGTATAAAATGGCACTTGCCAATTAGGGCTCACTACCCGAGCACACAGCTCACAAGAGGCTCACTACCTACAAGAGACTCACTGTCTAGAAGGTATATAGAAAGTAACCAGGTGTTTGAACTAATTAGAGGCACCACAAATGTTGGGGTTCAGTTCCAGTTAGGCTCAATTTACTGATCTGTTGCACTTCATTCTTCCTCTGCTTAGTACCGTTGTTCTGTCACATACTGGATTTGTATAGCTACTTCCACACTGCTCTCTGCTTTTCTTCGCACACACTATTACACAACACACACATTCAGATTGAAATCCATCTGGTATATATATCCGCACAAAAGATTTCAACATCTTTCTAGTCGGCATCTAGAATACTCAAGATTTTCCCAAACTCTGGTCTGTTGGCTGAATCCATGCTTACTAAGTGATGCGTATCAAAAAGATAGTTCTAGGAGTCATCAATCATGTCAACCAACCATGAATGATCCCTCAAGAAACTTGATCACCATCAATTTCTTATCCGGATTAAGGTCTGATGCTCTGCCAGTCAGTTCTTCCTCAGTCTACTCTGCCAAATAGGAACCCAACACTTAGGTGCTCATATCTTTTCACTCTTTCATCACTGGAGGCTCAATCTCTAGAATGTAGTAGTCATGGTACTCCTCTTGACTTCCCCAAGCCCGCACTTTGCTGAGATACTTCCTCTGAGAGATCCGAACCTGACTGTCAGACCTTGTTGCATGCTCTGTTCTTGCTCACCAGACCAAAATACTCTTCAATCTGACTTCTAGTATAGACATACAATGTGCTGTGGATGAGTGGGATGGACTTTGTTTCCATCAATGAAAACACTCATGAAGCCACATAGTGTCTCGTACCAATAGAATTAACCTCTCTGTGGAGTGAATTTATAGGATATAGTGTAATACTAATCATCTAGACAAATGTAAGACCCCTTGAAATGGAAAACAACATGTCACATCAACCTCTGAGTAATGTCAGACAATCATCACCTTATCAACGAATAATAAAGGTTTGTTGTGCAAATTTTTATGCATGTTGTTATGACTAATAATCATCATCAACATAAATTGGCACTAGAAGGAGGGCCTTCATCAGTAGATTTGTCTGACTCGATGACACAAATAGAAAGGTAATACTCATGCAACTTTGTATTTCAAATCATGTACAAAGATTTGTTGCTTTGAGTACGTTTGTTCTTGTTCGTTGCAAATTTTTCAAAACTGAGCTTAAATATTTCAAGTTTTGTGGTTGATCATTGTGATATTCAAAGATAAGCTCTCTTTCAAGTCTTTTGGCTAAAATCTTTGAGGTAATTTGCTTAAGAGACTTGATATCCTGTTGCTTGTGTCCAAAAGTCTCACATCACCTCATATTTGCATCATTTCTACAAATACTACATAAATATCTAGTCAGTTTTAGATTCTAGTCATAAATACATCCTTTGCTAGAATATTTTAATTGATCTTTACAGTAAACAAGTCAAATTTTCCTAAAATTCAAGAAATCCTGGCTCTCAGGCCAAATACCAGGTCTAGATCCAGTGGACTCTTTGAAGAATTGCCTATTTAGGGGTTCAGACCTAGGATAGTAGATATTCATCATTCTCTTGGTTCTAGCGCATCAGGGGCTTCACCAAAACACACTTTGATAACTCCTATCGGGTTGCAAATACCTACAGGACCACCTGTCACACCCCCAGTCCAACCTCCACCAGTCACAATGTCATTCTTTACTGCAGAGCCACCTCTGACTTTTACTGCATATCATCCTTTACCTATAAATCCTGACAAGATTTGTCCTAAATATCATCCATATCAAGATGCTGATGATCACATTAGAACATTCAAGGAAGCCTATTGTAGGGCTAGAATTGAACATCAGTATGTGGTATGTAGGTTATTTCCATTTTCCTTAGGGGAAGAGGTATATAACTGGTATATCAGTCTTGGTCAAGGTTTAGTCAGTTCATGGGCTACCTTGGAGAAAGCCTTTAAGGATAAATTCAAAATACCTATAGATCCTTCAATGAATTATCATTTGTTTGCCACAATCAAGAGATTTGAGGTAGAACCTATCGATAATTTCAATGCAAGATTCCAAAAGATGATCTCAAAGCTAGTTGCTCCCTATACTGTAACAGATGAAGCTGCTAGGAGTATATACTACTCAGCATTAGATCCCCTGACTTCTATGTTTATCAGGAGGACACATCCTGGTGTGACAACCTTGGCATGAGCTTTTGAAGAAGCCGTCAAAGTCAGTCAATAGTTGATCCCTGCTCCAACACCTAATATTGCAGTTCATGCACTCCCTGTTTATCCTACATATCCTGCTCAACAACAGACCAATGGAGCCATGATACCTCCAGCTGTAATGCCAAGCCCTTTACAGATACCTCCACTCAGTATCATGCCACCTCCAAATGGAAATGGTCAAATGCTGCAATATCCAGGAGATACACAGGTACCTCAAGTTGTGGAACAGCCTAATAACAGTAACAATGGCTCTTCCTTCTTCAAACCCCAAACAAAGAAAGTAGTAGCTAAAGTTCAAGAAGAAAAGGAAGAAATTAAAGAGATATCAACACAATTGAGGAAACTCACCACCGAGATCACTCATTTGAGGAGTCAGAATTCCTATTCTCAACCAAATCAGAATAGAGGATATGCCAATGATAGATCTAATTATCCTGATAGGGGATACAATAACAACTACAATAACAACAATGGTAACAATAATCCCCCTAGATAACCTAGAGTATGGAACACTAGGCCAAACAATGGTTCTCTACCATCACCGCTAGATAATCAGCCTCATAGTGAACCTAAGCAGACCACTAGAGTGAATCTAACAGAGGCAGCTCTTACAAACTGGTGCAGGATACATAATACCAATGCTTATGTAGAGCTGGATTGTCCTCAGTTTAGGATAGCCGCCAGTATATTCCAAATTGAAGTATCTAATACTGCAGGTAATCCACCTTGTGTTGAAGGAAATGAAATTGTCCCCTGTGGATATGATTGTGCTCTTGTACTAGAAAGTTTCATCAATCATCCTCATCAACAGACAATGTCACCTCATGAGAATTACACCTTAGCATGTGAAGAATCAGCTATGGTTTTTGAAACCAATTATGTTTTTCCATTTGAGGATGAAAATGAACCATCATTTGAACATGAAGAGGTACATGCTTATCAACAACAGTATCAGGGTAGACATAATTACAACCTAAGGAATAAATCCAACTGACCTACTGGTCCTTTGACTACATCCTTGCACCCAAATAATTTCAACACTCCTCCTAATCCTAAGGCAAGAAATAACCCTGGATTTCCTAAAGTTAATGCTCAGTACTTAGCACCACAAAATATAGCACCAAAGGTTGTTAATCTACCCCCTGAGTCTGATAAATTGGTTACACACTTAGCAGATGAAATGAAAAAGATCAAGATCAGTCTGTCATTGTCAAAGCTACTCAAAACCCCAGCTATTAAAAAAGCCTTCATGAAATCCTTAGATGATCCTGCTCCAAAAGAAGATAATTATACCTTAGGTTAGATTAGGAATAAAGATCATGCCATTAGGGATATTAATGTTAAACACAACTTCAGCCACTCTTCAAGCTACAAAGACTTCACACATGACTCTTTATAGAGATAAAACTAAGTCACCTCCTTTTCTCCTTACCATAAGGATGTTTAGCAAGAATTTGCATAATTACTTAGTAGATTCAAGAACATCTACTAATGTAGTGCCCTTGTCCATATGTAATGCCTTAGGGTTGCATCCTACTAAGTCACTGAAGAAAGTAACACAGTTAGATAAAACAGAGGTGAGTGTAGTAGGAGAATTAACTCGCATCCATATGCAGTTAGCATCAGATCTGAGAATCTAATACTACATTGATATTCAGGTAGTAGATATACTAGATACCTATGGGATGTTGCTCAACAAAGATTGGTCAAAAATGCTCAATGGATACATGTCCACTGATTTCAGCACGTGTGGTTACCTTTGAAATGAATACCTAATCAAATAAGGATGGATGATGAACCTTGCATGAAACATATGATCACTGAATATAATAAAACCAATGAGATCATGTATGTAGATGTGGAACCCGGAGTGTATTCCATCAAACCCCAGACCGTCAAGAGAGAGGAGATCCTCATGTATGATGTTCATGTTGATAATGACAATCTTCAGGATGATAGAATAATTTTAGAGTCTGATTGTATCTCTGAAGATGAGATAGAAGTAGATCACTTCAAGAACTTTGAGCTGCATTTGTCCAAAGAAGTGCAACATTGCCAATTGTTAAAGATGCCTATTGAAAATGTTCTAATTGAAGGATGGTGTAGGTTACATGATGAGGCGCATTCTAAAAAGACCTGTGATGCTTGCTTAAACATGATGGAACTAGAACAAGCATGCAGTGAGGCATCATCATCATCATCCGGGGTAAGGTTTACAGATAGTGACGGTGATACTAATTTTTGCCCATCATTTGTAGGAACAGAAGGAAGCACATATCATGATGAAAGTCATATCTAGATGATAGAAGAGATATTGGTGTGTAGTGAGAGTAATCTTAAGAGTAATAAGAATATCACCCCAGGAAATGATTGCTTGGTTGAGTCAGATTATGAAATATTTGATGAAGATCGAGACAGTAATTTGTCCAAGTTTGAGGAATTTTTATCAAAACAAATTCAAAAGATGATACAGTAGCAAAGATCCCCACAGGATGTCCTAATTGAGGGATGGTGTAGGTTACATGAAGCACCACATTTAGAAACTGCATGTTCATTATGTTTGCATATTCTAAAAAGGCAGATGTTGCTTTTTCCAAAAGATCCTACTTCTGATGATAAAGAAGAAAAAGGAATATCATCTTCACATCAGCCAGATAAGGTGGAGTTTGAGAAGATTGAAACACCAAAATTAAAATGGATATCAAGTGGTGCAGCTGCCAGAGCTAAAAATAAAAGAGAAGGCCCAAACAAGCCTTTAACTGAAGATAAGCCATGGATCCTTAGGTTTGATGGATCTAAATCAAAACAAGGGGCTGGAGTAGGAATAGATCTTATTGATCCAACTGGTAAATCCTACTTAGCAGTGAATATGAAGCCCTAGTTCATGGGATATTGTTTGCACTCAGAAAGAAAGTAAAGATTTTGCATGTCTATGGAGACTCAGAATTGGTAGTAAGACAAGAGGAATATATTCTTGTAATTACAAGAAGTTGTCTAATTACATACATAGGGTATGTGATCTGATAGAAGACTTTGATGCATTTCACATCACCCATGTGCCTAGATAGCAAAATCATAGAGCAGATGCCTTGGCCCAAGCTGTAAGTACTCTAGAACCATTGTCCATATCTAGTTTGAAGAGATTTTTAGTTGAATTAGTGTCAGTACCTTCCGTACCAGACAATGTAGTTAACCTTCAAGTGTTTGATGATGACCAGCACATTTTAGACTTCATATCCAATAGAGATGTGTTTGATGCACAGATCATAGATGAAAGAAATTTGGAAGATCATATCTGGGAAGAAGAAGAGATCATAGAGTTGCCTAGTAACAAGATTCCTAAAGGGATGATAGAATTGGAAAGAGCATTTGATTTAGATAACATGCTGAAATAGAAAGATCTTCATAAAGCAGATGGAGGAGAGTATTCACAAGTTAACATAGGACATGATGAAGAGAAAAGGAATGTCTGTATTGGAAAGGTATGTATAGAAGAAGAAATGGAAGGGATAACCCAAGCACTTAAAGATTATATTTATGTTATTGCCTGGACATATGATGAGTTGAAAACTTATGATACATCAATCATCACTCATACTATACCATTAAAGCCAGATGTCAAGCCATTTAGACAGAAGCAGAGACCTATTAATGCTTTGCTAGAGCCCATCATTTTTGAAGAAGTGAAGAAATTACTTAATGCCAGGATCATATTTCCTGTGAAACATTCCACATGGGTGGCTAACTTGGTCCCAGTAAGGAAGAAGAATGATGAAATTAGGTTGTGTGTAGACTTCAGAAATTTAAATAGAGCTTCTGAAAAGGATAACTATCATTTGCCTTCTCTGGATGAGGTCTTGCAGATTGTAAATGGTGCAAAGATGATGTCATTTTTGGATGGTTTTTCAAGTTACAACCAAGTGATGGTAGACAAGATAGATAGATTGAAGACTACATTCACCACTAAGTGGGGAATATTCGCCTATAGGTGCATGCCTTTTGGATTGAGAAATGCTGGAGCCACCTTTCAGCGAGCAATGGATATAGCCTTCAGAGGGCTAATTGGTAAATGCATCGTCATATACATGGATGACTTGATAGTTTTCTCTAAAGAGAGAGGGAATCATGTGGAAGACCTCAGGAAAGTACTAAATAAATGTGAACATTATGGAATATCCCTAAACCCTAAGAAATGCATATTTGGTAGCCACAGGGAAGTTATTAGGTCACCTGATAACAAAGAATGGGATCGTCATTGACCCTGAGAGAGTAGAATCAATCATGAAGATATAGCTCCCTAGGAGTAAGAAAGAGCTAAAATCTTATTTTGGTAAGATCAATTTCGTTAGAAAATTCATTACTGGTTTTGTAGAGATTGTTAGACCATTGAATGCAATGCTCAAGAAGGATGCTAAAATTGAGTGGACACATGAAGCTAGAGCATCTTTTGAAGATATCAAGAAAGCCATATCTAATGCTCCTATTCTAATTATTCCAGATTATACCAAAGATTTTTACATATACTCGTTTGCTTCAGAGCATACGTCTGCAGTAGTATTAACACAAATAAATGAGACTAAAGAAGAAAAGCCTATAGCCTTCATGAGTTGTCCTTTCAGGGATGTAGAACTTAGATATATGGATGTTGAAAGACAAGCACTTGCTCTGGTCTGAGTAGTCAAGAAGTTTAGACATTACATCTTGTGAAGTAAAATGATCGTTGTAGTACCAGATGCAACAGTAAAGATGCTTTTAATGCAAAGTGAACCAGGTGAAAAGAGAGCCAAATCAATAACTATCCTCCAAGAGTATGATATGGACATAACACCCATGAAATTAGTGAGAGGACAAGCATTGAGTCAGATGATATCTGAAATTGATCCTAACATCATGAGCCAGCAATATGTCATAAATACAAAGGAAACTGGAGAATGGTATTCAGACATCAGGCATATCTTGATTACTGGAAGATGCCCTTCAAGGTTGCAGGCCTCACAGAGGAGAGCCTTGAAGATAATATCACAAAAATACATGATAAAAGGAGGAATCCTTTTCAAGAAGAACTATGAGGGAATATACCTTAGATGCCTAGAAAGGCAAGAAGTAGACAAAGTGTTAACAGAATTACATGACAAGTTTGGAACCGCACATGGATCATACTTAGCTACCACTCATGCTATCCTCGGAGTAGGGTATTACTGGCCCACTATTTGTAAAGATACTGTTGAACACATCAAATGTTGTCATATGTGTCAAGTTACGGAAAATAGAGAAAGGTATGTTGCTCATCCCTTGCACCCAGTGATGGAGATGCGCCCATTTTCTCAATGGGGGATAGATTTCATAGGACCTATCAATCCTCCATCATCTTCAGGTCATAGGTATGTGTTGACTATTACTGATTATTGTACCAGGTGGACTGAAGCTGTCAGTTGTAAGACATGCAATGCTAAGGATGTGATCAAGTTCTTGGAAAGCAACATAGTGACCAGGTATGGAGTCCCTTATGCTTTAGTATGTGACAATGGGTTTGCCTTTGCATCAATAAGATTATCAAGTTGGGCTTTTGACCATGGAATTGTTTTGAAGTTTTCTTCAAATTACTATCCTCAAGGGAATGGATTAGATGAATCTACAAACAAGAATTTATTGAACATCATAAAGAAATTGATAGAAAAGAACCCAAGAGAGTGGAACACCCTATTAAAGTATGCATTGTGGGTAGATAGAACCAGGATGAAGGCTACATTAGGAAATTCTCCTTTTCACCTAGTATATGGGGTGGATCCCATCCTCCCTGTTAACCTAAAGATCCCTACATTATAGTTTGCACAAGAATATCTAGGTATAGATAACAAACAAGAAGTCAGGTTGCTTCAGTTAATGCACCTAGAAGAAAAAAGGAATAGAGCAATTGATCAATTTTCTAAACATCAAGCTGTTGTCAAGCATTGGTTTGACAAAAGAGCCAAAGTTAAGGATTTTAGAATTTTAGATTTAGTCCTCATGTGGGACAAAGCACATGAAAGGAAAAGAGATCATGGTAAATTTGATAAACTTTGGATAAGTCCCTTTCAAGTTTCAAAAATTTTAGGAGACAACACCTGCAGGCTAAAGACTTTAACCGGTGAGGATGTCCCATTACCAGTTAATGGACAATTCCTTAAGCATTATTTTCAACCCTGAAACAATGTCATGTAAGTCATGTGTATCATAGTGTGCTTATTACTTAGTTGTTTGTACAATTTTTTTTTGTTTGTTTGTTTGCCTGTTGAGTTTTGTTTTGGTTAGTCAAGATGATGCAACTCATCACCCTAAGAAAGTAACTAAATTGTTAAGATTCAAGTGATGAGAACAAATTCCTATATAGGTTATGACTCATTTTGAGAAGTATTGGTGATTAGGTTTGTGGTATCCTTTTCATCAGGGTGCCTTTTCTTAACTAAAGTGATTTTTCACGATGACTCACCTAACATCCTTGGGTTTGTGGAACACATAAGTATAGGTGTTAAGTGAAAAATCTAAAGGGACTCCCTTGGTACCAATGCAATCTCCAACCTAAATCAGCAAGTGACCATGCCTTGCACATCAAGCTTACATAATGACATCATATGAACAAAAAGAATAAATATTGAAAATCCAAAAGGAATAAAATTAGGCTATCTAAGTAACTCTACCGAGGCTATGGACGCCTATTGGCAGTGCAAATCTACTTAGGGGGATTGTATAGATAACCTTACTGGGGCTATAGATGCCTGCTGGCAGTAAGGCTCTATCTAGGTTGGCTATGAGGGATGCTCCCAAACTATGTAGCTTAACATCAGTTACTCATGTTTTCAACCTACTTTCAAGATGAGGATAACTAATCATCTGCACACACCTGATCCTTTGCTAGCATCGTTGCCATGATGAAGACCTTATCATTCAGAGAGATTATAATACTTATACTTAGAAAGAATTAAAATGCTATGTTAGAATGTGATCACATCACTTGAATCATTGGAATTTGGTTATGTTCTTTGGCGGCAAGTTGTTGTATGGTTACACAACACGCCCCTTTTTGCCTTGACAAAATAGGGACCCAACTTTTCTTGCTGCTTTGGCTTGTTTGTTTTCTTCTTTGGGTGGTTTGGTAAAATTAGTCATGCATGTATTCCTGTAAGAGGGTGGATATGTCACCATGATGAGGCCAATTATCAAGGTCAGTAGTTCACATTATTAACCTCATGGTTGGAAAGTGTACAAAATTCTAAGAAGGTTTGCCTTTTAGATCACCCCAAAATTGTCTAAGGGAAGAAAGTTATGTTGAGTCAAAGTTTGGTCAAACCTAATATTCAAAGAGGGGGGGTCATACTTCAAACATCAGTCATATTAGATGAGATCACCCCGATATTGTATTATCACCTGATAATCACTTGGTCTGCGATGTGCAGACGTCAACTTTAAGTAAGAGCCGATATCTACTCGTCAAACGACTTCATTTATCTTGTGGGGGATCATAATTTTAATATCAATCATCTTACAAATATCACCCTATGCTAATATGACGGTGATGTCATCCAAGTCAATGAATGAAGAAATTACTCTGATGATGACATGATTGTTCCATTCCACCCCGCAGAGGTATATATCTGATGTCCATCATATTCATTAAAATGATGGTGACGTCATTAAAACATAACGATAAAATAATGCCACTGGCACGGTGACATCACCCCGATCTTTTCCGAAGGGGGTCATTTTATCTACGGGGTCATATTTTGAACAACCCCTGATCTTGATTTCGTGACCTGATATACACGTGGTCAATGTTGACCACATCACCTGATTCTTTTGCATTTAGTTTTGTCGCTCAAAGGTGAAGGGTCATTTTATTCAAGCAGGGTCATATTTTGAATATCCCCTAATCTTTTGAAGATCACCCCCTGTTTCCTGACATTAAATGCACTTAAATGCAGTAGATGAATTCCCGCCGATTACAAATGTAGATTGAACACTTGGCAGCATCCATGAATTCCTTGCAGAAGATCAATGGATTTGATCAAGACAACGCAGTTTTACCCTAATTTGTCCTGTTGATCTTCTTTAAAGGTAAAATTTGAAGGTTATTTTCATTTACCTTGCGAAAAATAAGAATTTATAGAGCTTCGAAGTTGAACCCTTATACAGCTACCTGTTAACAGATTGGATCTTTTAGCATAATGGAACGGGTGATCTTGAACATCTACAGCCCTTTTCTATAATCAGTCATCTAACCCAGGAGGAAAGCATTGTTAGGTAAGTAACTGTAAACCCTCCTGTTGTCGTTTTCTGTATGTTCAGGTAGGGTGTATGTTCTTTCCTGTGGTTTGGTTTTGTGAATATACATATCACGATGAAGTAAAGAACAATAGATAGAGTATGTATGATGTTGTAGAAATGCATGTGGATACTGTAGGGTAAAGCACATTATGTTTATTGCAGGAAGCCATGGCAGATCTTAGAAGGAATAGGTCTGACACAGATTTTCTCAAGCCCATGTTTGTCCAGCCTAAGGGGGTGCAGTTTAAATATGGAGTTATTGGTGATACACACAAGGGAGATACAGACCTGGCAGCATGGTCAACAAGAGTAGATCATGATAAGGATAATCCCATTCTGGATGGGGTATATGTTTCAAGAATGTGGCATGCAGTTGGTTTTCCATATGCTATGGACACCCCAGAGCTGGTAGTGGAATGTGCTAGAAATTATAATCCTGAAACCAGACGGGTGGAGAAGCATGGAAGAATATATGCAGACTTCTCAATCAAGGGCATTACCGCCACTTTTAATCTCAAGTTGGGAAGAAAGTAGTGAACGTGGATCTATGCAAGCTGGAAACAGAATATAATAATAAGAAGAAGAATGCAAGGAAGATGATGTATCAATGGAGGTCAAAGAGCAACACATACACTACATTAGCCAAATTACCCGTACATTTATATAAGTTTAATTTTGATGATGAGTACCAGTATATGATTGCCCTGTTAAGTAGGATGACATGTAAGCCTCATGCTAGAAATTTTAAGAACTAGATGTTTGGAATCATCCAGATGGTACTATATGCAGACAATAGGCCACTATGGGCTAAGATCATCAGTGACGCACTAGATGAAGGAATGAGGAACGTGAGAGTCCAGACATGTTTATTTGATATGACCTCATATGTGGTATACTCATGTGCTTATAAGGGAACTTTTGATGCTTTGAAGACAGTGGGTAAGGCTGGTGGTGATGCAGATGATGCCCACATATGGGATCACTATCCCTAGTTACAAAGAAAAGATTACCTCCTGGACTATAAACTGGTAAATGATGCATTCTCTATGCATCTAGTCAGAACCATGGAGGAAGACAGGACTAAAAGGCTGAGCATGGAAGCTCAGGAAGTTGTTTTTTGGCATGGGGCCTGGTTCATCCAATTTCCCACCTTTTTCGTACATCAGGATAGAGGGATTTGAGGGACGACCACTTATGCTACCAAGATACCCTACTGATGGGGTTGTCTTGATGGAATTTGTCAGGCAGGTATCTACAATAGTTGAAGCCTACAAGGCACAAAAGAAGATACCTCTAGTGCTATTTCTAGTGTCTATGGACTGGTATATGTGCTCAGACTTAGAGAGCATAAAACATGTCATGGGAGGGCTAAAATTGATGTATCTACAGCCATTTTCCTTAGCCAAATCTTATGATCCTTATGGTAGAATGTAGAAAATATTAGGAAAACCAATACATCAGAAGCATTTAGAAGACTTTTGGACTGACTATGATGATGAAGCTGAGGTGAGAAGAAGGAAGTATCAAAGGCTCACCTTGAATCAAATAAAGACCTTTGACTACATCCCGGTGCCAGTGCAGCTGAGGACGGATGATGGAAAGATCATGTCCAATGAGTATGAGGACAAGAAGGTGTATAATGACACCATATTAGCCCTGAATCTTACACAGTCAGAGGATATATCCCTAGATCATCTAACAAGTGGGGTGATCCAGTTAACTTAGGCTTGGGTGGAGGAGATAAACAGATTGAAGAAAAGGGGTGTTGCCCTTACAGTTGATGCTAAGAAGAAGAGGCAAGAAATATTTGATGAGGAATATGATGATTTACTCAATGAGAAGAGAAAATCCAATGGGGAGAGATTGCCCACACAAAAACAAAGGAAAGGTCCCCCGAGGGGTAAGAAAAGTGAAGATGAACCGAAGGGGGTGATAATAGAAAGGATTGTCACCTCAGCTAGAGGTGCAACTATATCAGCTCAGGCATCCGCATCATCTGCACAGCCTCCTATTGAAAAGCCAAAGACTAAGAGGATTTTGAGGTCCATTGTTGAATCTACAGAGGTGCAGCTTCAAGGCTAAACCTTGCAGCAGGAAGTGGGAGAGGGTATCCCTTTGGAAGAAGAGTAGGTAAATAAGGAACCTGTAGGTGATGACCTGATGGTGGTCAGTAAGAAGAGGAGGGTGATGCCAATGATGTCACCACCCAAGAAACAAAGAATAACAATGAGGGGGGATATCAGGGCTGACCCCATTATATTGAGAGGAGCCGGTGGTGAAGCATTCAGAAAGGAACTGCAACATGATGTTCCTCTTCCCACCATAATAAAATTCAAAACTGAGAAGGCAGAAGAACAAACAAGAGAAGTGTTCAAAGCAAGTCAGGGTGGTCCTTTCTCTTTAGAGGATACCATGGAATTATCTGATGATGAGGTAATTTAGAGTGTGGCTTCTCAATGAATGGAGACTCTCGCTTCCAACACCCGCATGACTCCTCATGGGACCCCATTAGCACATATGGTTGTGTTGGAGGAAATAAAGAAAATGGAGGAGGAAGTAAAGTGAGGTAGCCCAGAGAGGGCAGCCCAACAAATAGGGCTTGATAATTTGGTTGATCAGGTGACTAGCCCTACCATAGTAGATTTAACATACAGGGGTGATGTAAGCCCTAAGGATAAAGCAAGTGCACCTGAAGAATTAGAGAAGATTGAAGTGGCAGAACATATAGAAAAAGATAGCACTGCTCCTGATATGGGTCAGCAACAACACGAGATACCCACAAAACCAAAAATAGTAGAAGTTCAACAGAAGAGTGGGGGTGATAAAGATATATCAGGTGTTGCTACTGCTCAAACCTAGGGAGATCAGGGAGATGCTTCAAGAACAAAAGATAAATCAGGTCAGGAGGACCCCAAGCCATAGGATATCGGTGCATCAGGTGGAGAGAAAGAAATGACCCTTGATCAGGGTAATGCACAAGGCCAAAATACACAGACATCCGTAGATGTCAATATGCCTCATAATAAGGAAAGCAGTAAAGAGAATCAAAATCAGAAGGAGGGAGCACAAGATCAAGCACAGGATTAGAATGTGGACATTTCATAGGATCCTCCTTTGTTGAAGGCAACCCCTCAACAAGAAGAAAGGCAACAAGATCCCCCTCATGAAGAAATACATGAGGAAGAAATTAAGAAAGTGCCTTCTCCACCAAGAATAGAAGCAGATATTGGAGAACAAGGTAGACATGATATTGACCAAGGCCACCAAGAATCTAGAGGTGATGTTCCTCAGTGGCTGGAAAAGGAGATAAGTATGGAACAAGGGTCAGAGATCCAAGAATTTGATGTTTCTACTTGTTCGCTGAAACTATGATGAAGCCAAGGAGGAAGGCCAGATTAACATCAGCCATAAAGAGAGATCCTTCTACAGGCAGAAGGACTGCACAGGTAGCACTTCCCACAGTAGAAAAGGAGAAAGGCAAGATCACCCTAGAGGAATTCCAAATCACAACTATTGATTTGGGTTTTGCCAATGAAGCCCTGGAAGGAAAAGTAGAGGGCAAAATTGAGAATCAGGATGCAGACTTTGCTATTAAAGCTCTGCATGATAATTTCAAGTTGGTAGCAAATGACCCCCTGACCCACCTGACAAAAGAAGTAATGAATAAAATCATGAGGATAAAAGTCAAAGTAGAAACATATAATGAGACTTTGAATAGCAGGAAAGGTAAGATAGAAGCTCTCAAGGCTAAGTTCCAGTCTCATAAACATGCCATAACAAAAGCTAGAATCCAAGATGGGGGAGAGGTGGATAAAATAGTACAGGCATATGAGCACATCAGGGTAGTGATGAAGGTCCACATACAAGAAGATATATATCAAAGTGACAGGGATGCTAAAAGTGATGAAGATGAGGAGAACAATGAAGAAGAAGAAAATGAAGAAGAGGAACCTAAAGAATGAATGAAGATGCATCACAAAGTGAACATATGCATAAGGTACTCATCAATAATGAGTCAAACAGATGGTTGCCAGCTAGCAACCTGTGCCACGAGGAAAAGTTGACTAAGTCATAGGGTAATTGTCAACTATTGATCTTAATTGACAAATCTTGACCATTGGTCAATTTTAACTGCCTCCTCACCTTATTCTATAAAGGTGCAGGGGTGTAATATTTTAAACATTTGAAACTTAATTGAAATTTGATTGCTAAAAATTTCAGGACTTGTTTCAAAGTTGTTGTAAATGTACATGTTATGCATACTTAATGAAAGAGAAGCCAATTTGATTACAAATCATAATAAATCTTGAGTAATCTGTGTTTGAAATCTAGATATATGTGTTGATTAGCTGCATCCCTTGGAGTGCTTCTCAGTCTGCATGTATTGTTTTCATTCCTAGTTCCTTTAAAGTGAGCATCAACCATATCTAGCTGTGGAACATCCTAGTGACCTATGGTTTGATTTCTTCTCTTCATGAAAGTATCTTGTATGTATGTGATTCAATGACTAAAGATTCAAGAAAAGAAGTATTCTTTTAAATTTCTTTTAATTTCATAACAGATCATCTCCATAATTGCAAATAACAGAGAATCAAAAGCAAATAAAAATGAAATATGTAGATATCCCGTAGATAATTGAAAATACAGAGCATATTTAGAGTAAAATCATGGCAAATTGATAAATATCATGCAAATTCAGATAAATATCCACGAAATACATGTAAATATCCACTTATAGACACATCCTTTGAATGGATTTATAGTGTAGAAGAAAGAGCAAGTTCATAATGATCAATGATCAGAAGAACTGATCAAACATACAAATCTCTTAATAATCTTTGAAAATAGAGTAGAATTAACCTCTCTGTGGAGTGAATTTACAAGATATAGTGCAATACTGATCATCTAGAAAAATGTAAGATCCCTTGAAATGGAAAACAACATGTCACATCAACCTCTGAGTAACGTTAGACTATCATGACCTGATCAACAAGACTTGGAGTCATCAACTTATCCTAAGCTGATCGTACTTTACAAGATAATAAAGGTTTGTTGTGCAAATTTTTTATGCATGTTATTATGACTAATAATCATCATCAACATAAATTGGTGCTAGAAGGAGGGCCTTCATTAGTAGCTTTGTCTAACTTCATGACACATACAGAAAAGTAATACTCACGAAGCTTTGTATTTCAAATCGTGTGCAAAGATTTGTTGTTTTGAGTCTATTTGTTCTTGTCCGTTGCAAAGTTTTCAAAATTGAGCTTAAATCTTTCAAGCTTTGTGGTTGATCATTGTGATATTCAAAGATAAGCTCTCTTTCAAGACTTTTGGCTAAAATATTTGAGGTAATTTGCTTAAGAGACCTGATATCCTGTTGCTTGTGTCCAAAAGTCTCACATCACCTCATATTTGCATCATTTTTGCAAATACTGCATAAATATCTAGTCAGTTTCAGATTCTGGTCATAAATACGTCCTTTGCTAGAGTGTTTTAACTGATCTTTATAGTAAACAAGTCAAATTTTCCTAAAATTCAAGAAATCCTGGCTCTCAGGCCAAATACCAGGTCCAGATCTAGTGGACTCTTTGAAGAAATGCCTATTTGGGGGTTCAGACCTAGGATAGTAGATATTCATCATTCTCCTGGTTCTAGTGCATCAAGAGCTTCACCAGAACACACTCTGATAATTCCTATCAGGTTGCAAATACCTACAGGACCACCTGTCACCCCCCCAGTCCAACCTCCACCAGTCACAATGTCATTCTTTACTGCAAAGTCACCTCTAACTTTTACTGCATATCATCCTTTACCTATAAATCTTGACAAGATTTGTCCTAAATATCATCCATATCAAGATGCTGATGATCACATTAGAACATTCAAGGAAGCCTGTTGTAGGGCTAGAATTGAACATCAGGATTTGCTATGTAGGTTATTTCCATTTCCCTTAGGGGAAGAGGCATATAACTAGTATATCAGTCTTGGTCAAGGTTCAGTCGGTTCATGGGCTGCCTTGGAGAAAGCGTTTAAGGATAAATTCAAAATACCTATAGATCCTTCAATGAATTATCATCTGTTTGCCACAATCAAGAAATTTGAGGGAGAACCTATCGATAATTTCAATGCAAGATTCCAAAACATGCTCTCAAAGCTAGTTGCTCCCTATACTGTAACAGATGAAGCTGCTAGGAGTATATACTACTCAGCATTAGATCCCCTGACTTCTATGTTTATCAGGAGGACACATCCTGGTGTCACAACCTTGGCAGGAGCTTTTGAAGAAGCCATCAAAGTCAGTCAATAGTTGATCCCTGCTCCAACACCTAATATTGCATTTTGTACACTCCCCGTTTATCCTACATATCCTACTCAACAATAGACCAATGGAGCCATGATACCTCCAGCTGTAATGCCAAGCCCTTTACAGATACCTCCACTCAGTATCATGCCACCTCCAAATGGAAATGGTCAAATGCTGCAATATCCAGGACATACACAGGTATCTCAGGTTGTGGAACAACCTAATAACAATAACAATGGCTCTTCCTTCTTCAAACCCCAAACAAAGAATGTAGTAGCTAAAGTTCAAGAAGAAAAGGAAGAAATTAAAGAGATATCAACACAATTGAGGAAACTAACCACCGAGATCACTCATTTGAGCAGTCAAAAGTTCTATTCTCAACCAAATCAGAATAGAGGATATGCCAATGATAGATCTAATTATCCTGATAGGGGATACAATAACAGCTACAATAACAACAATGGTAACAATAATCCCCCTAGACAACCTAGAGTGTGGAACACTAGGCCAAACAATGGTTCTCTGCCATCACCCATAGATAATCAGCCTCGTAGTGAACCTAAGTAGACCACTAGAGTGAATCTAACAGAGGAAGCTCTTACAAACTGGTGCAGGATACGTAATACCAATGCTCATGTAGAGCTGGATTGTCCTCAGTTTAGGATAGCCGCCAGTATATTCCAAACTGAAGTATCTAATACTGCAAGTAATCCACCTTGTGTTGAAGGAAATGAAATTATCCCCTGTGGATATGATTGTGCTCTTGTACTAGAAAGTTTCATCAATCATCCTCATCAGCAGACAATGTCACCTCATGAGAATTACACCTTAGCATGTGAAGAATCAACTAGGGTTTTTGAAACCAATTATGTTTTTCCATTTGAGGATGAAAATGAACCATCATTTGAACATGAAGAGGTACATGCTTATCAACAGTAGTATCAGGGTAGACATAATTACAACCTAAGCAATAACTCCAACCGACCTGCTGGTCCTTTGACTACATCCTTGCCCCCAAATAATTTCAACACTCCTGATCCTAAGGCAAGCAATAACGCTGGATTTCCTAAAGTTAATGCTCAATACTTAGCACCACAAAATACAGTACCAAAGGTTGGTAATCTACCCCCTGAGTCTGATAAATTGGTCACATACTTAGTAGATGAAATAAAAAAGATCAAGATTAGTTTGTCATTGTCAGAGCTACTCAAAACCCTAGCTATTAAAAAATCCTTCATGAAATCCTTAGATGATCCTGCTCCAAAAGAAGATAATCATACCTCAGGTCAAATTGGGAATAAAGATCATGCCATTAGGGATATTAATGTTAAACACAAAACTTTAGCCATTGTTCAAGCTACAAAGACTCCACACATGACTCTTTACAGAGATAAAACTAAGTCACCTCCTTTTCTCCTTACCATAAGGATGTTTAGCAAGAATTTGCATAATTGCTTAGTAGATTCAGGAGCATCTACAAATGTAATGCCCCTGTCCATATGTAATGCCTTAGGGTTGCATCCTGGTAAGTCACTGAAGAAAGTAACACAATTAGATAAAACAGAGGTGACTGTAGTAGGAGAATTAACTCACATCCATATGTAGTTAGCATCAGATATGAGAATCCAATACTACATTGATATTCAGGTAGTAGATATACCAGATACCTATGGGATGCTGCTCAGTAGAGATTGGTCAAAAACACTCAATGGATACATGTCCACTGATTTCAGTCACATGTGGTTACCTTGGAAAGGAATACCTAATCAAATAAGGATAGATGTTGAACCTTGCATGAAACATATGATCACTGAATATAATAAAACCAATGAGATCATCTATGTAGATGTGGAACCTCGAGTGTATTCCATCAGACCCCAGACCATCAAGATAGAGGAGATTCTCATGTATGATGTTCATGTTGATAATGACAATCTTCAGGATGATAGAATAATTTTAGAGTCTGATTGTAGCTCTGAAGATGACATAGAAGTGGATCACTTCAAGAACTTTGAGTTGTATTTGTCCAAAGAAGTGCAACGTTGCCAATTGTTAAGGATGCTTGTTGAAAATGTTCTAATTGAAGGATGGTGCAGGTTACATGACGAGGCGCATTCTAAAAAGACCTATGATGCTTGCTTAGACATGATGGAACTAGAACAAGCATGCAGTGAGGCATCATCATCATCATCTGGGGTAAGTTTTACAGATAGTGATGGTGATATTGATTTTTGCCCGTCATTTACAGGAATAGAAGGAAGCACATATCATGATGAAAGTCCTATCTAGATGATAGAAGAGATATTGGTGTGTAGTGAGAGTAATCCTAAGAGTAACAAGAATATCACCTCAGGAACTGATTGCTTGGTTGAGTCAGATTTGAAATATCTGATGAAGATGGAGATAGTAATTTGTCCAAGTTTGAGGAATTTTTATCAAAACAAATTCAAAAGATGATATAGCAGCAAAGATCCCCATAGGATGTCCTAATTGAGGGATGGTGTAGGTTACATGAAGCACCACATTCAAAAACTGCTTGTTCATTATATTTACATATTCTGAAAAGGAAGATGTTGCCTTGTCCAAAAGATCCTCCTTCTGATGATAAAGAAGAAAAAGGAATATCAAGTTCACATCAGCCAGATAAGGTGGAGTTTGAGAAGATTGAAACACAAAAATTAAAATGGATATCAAGTGGTGTAGCTGCCAAAGCTAAAAAGAAAAGAGAAGGCCCAGACAAGCCTTTAACTGAAGATAAGCCATGGATTCTCAGGTTTGATGGATCTAAATCAAAACAAAGGGCTGGAGTAGGAATAGATCTTGTGAGGGGGAAAATAGGTTAATCCAAAAGATTATAAAAACCCAAACATCTACAAAATCTGAAGATAAAAGGACATTAAAACAAATAAACAACAATACTTACACCTTTTACCTTGTGTCTTTCGTAGTTTGCCTATCTTTCTTTGATCTTGGTGATGAAGCCCTCAGAAGCTATTGCTCCCTTGCTTGTTAAAGATGACAAAGATAGAATGGCTATGATACTTGTGTGGTTGAAGATGAGCTTCAAACACACTAACAAATGGATGCTATGAGGTACTTTAGGAAGTGGGGTGCCAAAGGCACGCTTGTATTCCTGTAGCATAAGTTTGCACAAATGAGAGATATGAAATGAAGAGAAGAAGGTTGTATTTATAGAAAAAGGTCAGGGAAGATCAATGGTTAAGAAGAAAAGAAAAGATCAACGGATGAGGCTTGGTAAGGAACGTGCAACAAATGGAAGCAGGACACATGTCATTTGAAAAGCAACTTTGTTGAGTTAACTCCTCTCTTGATGAGGATGAGATTTGTTTTATTAAATTAGAATTTATTTTTCTAATTTGAGAGAAGATTTGCTTTAAAGGTGCTTTAAAACTGATTTTGCTTTTGTAACTCAGCTTTTGCTTTTATGTGACAAGAGGAAAGTATTTTTAGAAGATAAGAATGATTTTTGTGAAGATAAGAAGGCATAATTAAAATAAAAAGAATTTATTTAATTATTTTGTAGATAATTGAGAGGAATAAATAAAATATAGAAATATATTTTATTTTTGTGAAGATATTTGAAGAATAAAATAAAATTTAAAAATATATTTTATTTAGTGGAGAATTTAGATTTTATTTAAATAAAATTTACATTTTATTTAAATTTGGAAGAATAAGAGATTTTAATTAAATAATTAAAATTATTTAATTAGTTAGAAGAATGTAGTTGATGTAGATGAATTTAATTAATTAAATAAATGTGTTTATTTAATTAAATGAGAGGAAATGAACCAGATAAATAAATGAATTTATTTATTTATTGATAGAAGAATGTGAATAATGAAATAAATATTTAAAATATTTATTTAAGTAGAGTCATGCCATTTTTAGGTGTATACAGATCTTATTGATCCAACTGGTAAATCCTACTTAGTAGCATATAGATTGCAATTCCCATGCACAAATAATGTGACAAAATATGAAGCCCTGGTTCATGGGATATTGTTTGCACTCAGAAAGAAAGTAAAGATTATGCATGTCTATGGAGACTCAGAATTGGTAGTAAGACAAGTAAGAGGCATATATTCTTGTAATTACAAGAAGTTGTCTAATTACAGACATAGGGTATGAGATCTGATAGAAGATTTTGATGCATTTAACATCACCCATGTGCCTAGCGAACAAAATCACAGGGTAGATGCCTTGGTGCAAGCCACAAGTACTTTGGAACCATTGTCCATATCTGGTTTGAAGAGATTTTTAGTTGAATTAGTGTCAGTACCTTCCGTACCAGACAATGTAGTTAACCTTCAAGTGTTTGATGATGACCAGCACATTTTAGACTTCATATCCAATAGAGATGTGTTTGATGCACAGATCATAGATGAAAGAAATGTGGAAGACCATATCTAGGAAGAAGAAGAGATCATAGAGTTGCCCAGTAACAAGATTCCTAAAGGGATGATAGAATTGGAAAGAGCATTTGATTTAGATAACATGCTGAAATAGAAAGATCTTCCTAAAGTAGATGGAGGAGAGTATTCACAAGTTAACATAGGACATGATGAAGAGAAAAGGAATGTCCTGATTGGAAAGGTATGTATAGAAGAAGAAATGGAAGGGATAACCCAAGCACTTAAAGATTATATTCATGTTATTGCCTGGACATATGATGAGTTGAAAACTTATGATACATCAATCATCACTCATACTATATCGTTAAAGCCAGATGTCAAGCCATTTAGACAGAAGCAGAGACCTGTTAATCCTTTGCTGGAGCCCATCATTTTTGAAGAAGTGAAGAAATTGCTTAATGCCAGGATCATATTTCCTATGAGACATTCGACATGGGTGGCTAACTTGGTCCCAGTAAGGAAGAAGAATGGTGACATTAGGTTGTGTGTAGACTTCAGAAATTTAAATAGAGCTTTTGAAAAGGATAACTATCCTTTGCCTTCTCTAGATGAGGTCTTGCAGATTGTAAATGGTGCAAAGATGATGTCATTTTTGGATGGTTTTTCAGGTTACAACCAAGTGATGGTAGATAAGATAGATAGAATGAAGACTACATTCACCACTAAGTGGGGAATCTTTGCCTATAGGCGCATGCCTTTTGGATTGAGAAATGCTGGAGCCACCTTTCAGCGAGCAATGGATATAGCCTTTAGAGGGCTAATTGGTAAATGCATCATCATATACATGGATGACTTGACAGTTTTCTCTAAAGAGAGAGGGAATCATGTGGAAGACCTCAGGAATGTACTAAAGAAATGTGAACATTATGGAATATCCTAAAACCCTAAGAATGCATATTTAGGGTAACCACAGGGAAGTTATTAGGTCACCTGATAACAGAGAATGGGATCATATTGACCCTGAGAGAGTAGACTCAATCATGAAGATACAGCTCCCTGGGAGTAAGAAAGAGCTCAAAGCTTATTTTGGTAAGATCAATTTTGTTAGAAAATTCATTACTAGTTTTGCAGAGATTGTTAGACCATTGAATGCAATGCTCAAGAAGGATGCCAAAATTGAGTGGACATCTAAAGTTAGAGAAGCTTTTGAAGATATCAAGAAAGCCATATCTAATGCTCTTGTTCTAATTAGTCCAGATTATACCAAAGATTTTTACATAAACTCATTTGCTTCAGAGCATACGTTTGCAGCAGTATTAACACAAAGAAATGAGGCTAAAGAAGAAAAGCCTATAGCCTTCATGAGTTGTCCTTTTAGGGATGCAGAACTTAGATATATGTGTTTGCTGCAATATCTCTGTTAGTGGGTTTAACATTGTTGTAATAGTAAGGATAAATTGAATTTGCACTCACCTCCCCTCATTAGATTAGTGTAGGAAGCGATTTCTGCACACCTAGCTTCCCTTCACCCGCCACAAGCGACTATGAACCTCAAGTCAAACCTGCTTGGTGGAAGGATACCGATTTCTGTGAGTATCATAGGGGAAAAGGCCATACAAAAAATGACTGTATCCATTTGAAAAATGTCATACAAGACCCACTAGACCAAAATCGTGTGGGCACAAAAGATCACCCCTCTAATGAATCACATATGGCATTCAAGGATCCTCTCCTTAACCATGATAGGCAAAACCATCACAGCAACAACAATAACAATCGACAAAATCAGAATAACATGAACAATGATGCCAACTACACGAATGTGCTATTTGACTATACTGTCAATTGCATATCAGAGCATGTCCTGCAAATCAATGTGATCACGTTTAACATACAAATAGAGTCCAACTCCAAAATTGATTACAATATCACCACCTGCAATGGAAAAGTCACCTTGCACACACTCCCTCCAAGGTCATCATCCTCACCATCTACCCCCCACAGGTACAGTGTCATAGACCAACTACAAAAGACTCTGGCCAATATATCCATAGTAGAGTTGTTGCATCTATCGCCAACCCACAAATAGATTCTTGATAAAGCCCTAGTGGAAACCACTGTGCCCACCAACTTGGCCCAAGAGAAGTTTCAAGCCATGGTAGGTCATCTTACCTCACCTAACATCCTATCATTCACTAAACAGGATGATCTATCTGTATCTCAACCCCATAATGCATCATTGCATATTGAGGCCTTCATTAATAAACATCGCATCGAAAGAGTTCTCATTGATGGAGGAGCAGGTTTGAATATTTGCATTCTAAAATTAGTCCTTACATTGGGTTCTTCAAAACGGTAGTAGATCCAAGAAAGAAGATCACAATAAAGGCCTATGATGAAGAAGAACAAACGACCTAAGGAACTGTAGTACTACCAATCAGAATTGGACCAGTGGAGAAAGAAGTTGTTTGCCAAGTCCTTAACATGGAGCTCGCCTATAACATCCTCCTAGGTAGACCTTGGATACATGCCATGAAAGCAGTGCCTTCCACATACCACCAATGCATCAAGTTCCCTCACAATGGCTGAGAAATCACCATACAAGGGGACCCTAATCCTTTTCAACACTGCAACACTATCCAATCCAAACCTGAAACTAGCATACCTAATAATTGAGCTTCCACTTCCTCTTCCTCCCAGCAGGATCCTAGCTCTCAGGCTTCCACATCACAGCCCAAAGAGCAGAAAGTCAAGATTAGAGAAACAGCGGTAGGAGAGTACTCCATCGAGCACAACCTTTGTTTAGCCAAAATGCCTTTATCTCCAAATTCCTTTGGAAGACCTACACCCTTCCCAAAACCATCTGCTCCTCCTGACCCTCCCAAAGCTCCCTTTGTCAAATGGGGCACCCTATTAGATGAAAGCGAAGAAAGAGACATTCTGCAATGGCTCTACATAGATGAAGATGACACACCACAAGACAAGAACCCAAAACTCCCTATAGAAATCTATGGGCATGGTCAATCCATCTTACACAGAATGGGCTATGAAGGATAGGGTCCCATTGGCCTGAGAAAAGAAGGAATAACTGAACCCATTCAACCCTCTTCATCTTCATCATCCCGAGACACACAAGGGTTGAGATATAAAGACAACAAAGGCAAAGGCAAAGCTAAGGCTACTACTTGTTTTTTGGAACAGATCCAGAACCTCCAAGAGAATAGTGATATAGATTCTAACGAGTATGAATGGGAGGAACTTTCAGAACATTCCTCTGAAGACAAAGGAATCGATACCATTCGCACATATAGCCCCTACCGTGAGGGACAAACGCAGGAGCCACATACCAAAGAGCAATGACTACTATCTTCCACGACATGATGCACATAACTATGGAGGACTATGTGGATGACATCCTTGCTAGGTCACTTACAAGGGAATCTCACTTAGATAGCCTAGAGAAAATCTTTCAGCGGTTGGAACAATTCAAGGTCTGATTGAATCTAAAATAGTGTGTGTTTGGAGTCACCTCCGGCAAACTCTTGGGTTTCATAGTATCAGCTAATGGGATTGAGGTAGATCCTGCGAAGGTAAAATCTATCATGGAGATGCCACCACCAAGGAACATCACCCAACTGTGGTCTCTACAGGAAAAATTACAGGTAATCCATCAATTTATCTCACAACTAGCGGATAAGTGTCAACCTTTCACTCATCTCTTGCATAAGAACATTCCTTTTAGATGGGATGAAAAGTGTGAAGAAGGATTTCACAAATTGAAGGAGTATCTCATGACTCCACCTATCTTAATGCCACCCATCCAAGGCAAGCCGCTATTACTTTACATATCTGCTACGCCAATATCTCTTGGAGCCCTTTTAGCACAACAAGACTATGAAGGCAAGGAAAGGGCAATCTACTACATCAGTCGCACATTGGTGGGGTATGAATTGCAATATTCTCAAATCGAATGATCTTGTCTTGATGTGGTTTTTGCTTCCCAAAAACTATGCCATTACATGCTTGCACATCTCATCAAGTTAATTGCAAAGATTGATCCACTCATGTACTTGTTAAACAAAGCAGCTCTCACAGGTTGCCTAGCAAAATGGGTAATGCTACTAAGTGAGTATGACATCCAATATGTGGAAAGGAAAGCTATCAAAGGTCAAATTATTTTAGATCAGTTAGTAGAGGCTCTATTGCAAGATACCACTCCAATGACATTCGAGTTTCCTGATGAATCAATTTTTAGTATCACAACACATTCATGGAATCTCTATTTTGATGGATCTTACACAAACCATGGATCAGGGGCAGGAATCTTATTGGTCACTCCTCAAGGTGATACAATACCTAAGTCCTATCATCTACGTTTTCCTTGCACAAACAATATAGAAGAATATGAGGCCTTAGTCATTGGTCTTAAGATGGCAGCAGAGTGGAAAGTGAAAGAGCTATATGTCTATGGAGATTTGCAACTAGTAATCAACCAAGTGAATGATGACTACCAGATGAAAGATGACAAGCTAATACCATACAAGCATATGGTAGATGAATTTAAAGAATACTTTGTGATCATCTCCTTTGAGTAGATTCCTCGCATAAAGAACAAAGTAGCAGATGCCATGGCAACCATCGCCTCGCTTCTTGATATACCAGAGAATGAGTCATGCTTTGAGTTCTTGGTGGAGCCACTCACACAGCCAGCTTATGATATCCCCAAAACCCAATCCATTTGCCTCCTAGTCAGATCTGATTCACCCTTATATGGTAAAATTTACACTTACCTCAAGGACAATACCTTACCAGCTGATTTATCCAACAACCAACACTGAACCTTTATATGACAAACATCCCGTTACACCATTATTGTTGACACCCTCTACCACTGAGGTCTTGATGGTACTCTACTCAGATGTCTTGAACATGAAGAATCTCAAACTGCCTTACAAGAATTACACAAAGGAATTTGCGGATCACACTCCAGTGGTCCTACCTTAGCTAAGAAACTCATGCGTTTGGGATACTATTGGCCGAACATGGAGACCGACTCATATCATTTTGTCAAGAAATGCAAGTAGTGTCAGATTCATGGTAACCTCATCCATGCACCAGCTCAAGAATTGCAGCCTTTAACAACACCTTGGCCCTTTTGTCAGTGGGGACTCGACCTTGTGGGAAAAATCCACCCTCCATCATCCAATGACCACAAGTTCATCATAACTGCCACTGAATATTTTACTAAGTGGATTGAAGACGTTCCACTCACCACTATCACGGGCAAACAAATTGCCTCCTTCATCCTTAATTACCTCACTTGTCGGTATAGAATTCCCTCATCCATAGTCACGGATAATGGAAGACCTTTTAAAAAATAGGATGTCCAAGAGCTTTGTGACAAGTTCAAAATCCAACACCACTTCTCCACCCTTTATTACTCACAAGGCAATGGTCAGGTAGAGGCATCTAACAAAACCATCTTGAAAATCCTCAAGAAAACTGTCAACGATGCCGACCGTGATTGGCACATGCAACTTAATCCCACTCTGTGGGCCTATCAAACTAGCATACGCACTCCCATAGGTGCCACTCCATATGCCCTAGTCTATGGTTTCGAAGCCATTTTGCCCATTGAGGTCGAGTTACTATCTTTGAGGGTGTTGTTAAAAGGTCTTATAACTGATGAGGACTACAGAGTTGCTAAACTACAAGAGTTAGAATAGTTGGAGGAGAAACGACAGAATGCTTTCAACCATCTCAAAACCTACCAACAAAGAATGTCCAGAAGCTATAACCACAGAGTCCATCCAAGGATCTTTAATGTTGGTGATCTAGTGCTTAAAGAGAATCCTTGTAATTAGTAAGATTGGGAGAAGAAAGGAAAGTTTGAATCCAACTAGCTTGGTCCTTATGTAATCATTGTTGCCTATGGATCATGAGCATACTAGTTAGCTACATTAGAAGGTGAGTTGTTCAATGACCCAATCAACAGTATGCATCTTCACTAGTTCTATACCTAGAGAACCCCAATGTAAGGAGGGGCATCAAAATCATTAAAAAAAATCAAAAAATTCAAGAAAATACCAAAAACAATTAAAAAAAAGGAAAAAAAAAATTGTCCTCTGGTGAAAACCTGGTAAATAGGTGCCTTGGATAGATACCATGATGAAAACCTGGCAAACAAGCATCATGTGTATTTTGGCTCTCCTACAATAAAATCAAAGTAGTGAAAACCTAGCAAACAAGTGCTCTTTGTGATGAGAACCGTTTCCTCCATCTTTGGGAAACCATCGCTTCGCATCCATCCTTTCCTACCATTATCCATCATCCAATCGTATCCGTTTCGCACCACCAACTAACGACAACCTATCATGGCTTGATACTCTATCACTATTGTCACCTTACAACCTAATGTTTATACAGTATCCTATCCATAATATCAACCTATCATAGGGTCTATCGTCAGTATCCTGTCATCCTGAACTACGTCGCCTCTGTGTCTTCACGTAGGCAAGGCCATCCTGTATTGATGCGCCCCTAAGGTTCCTCCCATCCATTCCATCAAGTGTTGTCTATCCTTCTGTCCATCTACATCCGCACCGTTACCTATCACCTAGGTCTTAGGTCCATTAGGGTTCACCCCGAACTATGTTGCCTTTGCATTGTCATGTAGGCAAGGCCATCTAGCAATGCGCCCCTGAGGCACTACGTCAGTCCCTTAGGGCCCATTTCTTCGTATCCATTTTCAGTTCATCCATAGTAAATCAAACCTTTACCTAACTGGGGGCAAGTCCTTGACCTGGTTAAGGAGTTGGATTTTGCTACCACATGTGCTACAGAGGACACCAATAAAGATTGGGATACCTTTCACTAGACGCACACGCGCAACAAGCATGCGCAACAAAGCATGCTTCCAAACAAAATTTTTGATGCAGAAACATCAACTTATCCACAACAAAATGAACAAGTACCTAAGAACTCAAACTAATTTTATCTAAATTATGGCAAGAAGACGCATCTAATGCAAGAATGTTTTGTGTTTGTGAGCAGGTTAAGTTACAGAGTCTTGATTTTTATTATTATGTCTTTCTATGCTACTCAAGGATGTCAAAAAATACAGAAGCTATGATGGGGGCATAATCATTTTCTTTGTCTATTGTTTGTGGATCAATCTTTAGTAATGTGATGACTTTTGTCTAATGACGTGATCAACAAAAGATTAACGACATGATCAACAAAAGATCATCGAGGACTTCAAAGGTCTAAACATGAAAAGGGGCAATCCTTGTCTGTTGAAACACAAGAAATACTTAGGTCATCTAGATTCAATTTTGACTAGATGCTTGTATTAACTTGCTATATCAAAATCCATATAAGGGATACTCAGGTCATCCTAGTTTAATTATACCTAGATGCTTGTATTTTCTTACAACATTTCAAAAAGAGAAAAGAAACAAAAAGTGCCCAATGATGAAACAAGCACTTCAAAATACTTGCAATATCAAGATGACATATATTTACATCCATAACACATCCATTTACATTTTGCATACCATCCATCAATAAAGATTTGGTTCACAGTGTCAGTGTTTACAAAAGCTTGTGAATCCTTCAGTCGAGTCATTCTTCTGTCAAAGTCAATTTTCTATCATTTGTGTGTTTCATCGAGTCTCGTCTGTATTGATTGAGTACACTTGGTCATATCAAAAACATATAATCATTTTGCATTAAGTGAAATAGTCATTAATTTGATTAGATCATTTGCATTCATGTAAGTGTATTAAGTCATCCATGTGTAATCATTTTTGCATTTCATATTAGGTGAGATAATCATTAACTTGGTTAGATCATTTGCATACATATAGATGCATAAAGTCAAACATAACATTGCATTAACCAAATAACTCACAAAAACATAGCCATAATCATATTGTCTGCATTAGATCATTATAGAATGTGACCACATAGGTGCATACATATAGGTGCATGTAAATCATCCATATACATTTGTGTCATCATAACATAGATGCATACATAGTATCCCATCAAAAAAATATGAAAAAAACATAGCATGTAAACTCCATAAGTAAACTGCATCCATGATCATTGTATAAACATCACACATATAGGCCATAGTAACTGCATATAAAGTGTCATAAACATGTACATCGCATACTATAACAAGTAAAATGCATCCATGATCATCACATATGCAACATACATGTAGGTCAATCATAAGCTACATCATCATATAAACAATAAAAATGTCCAAGTGTACAATATCAGTGCGTCGTCCATGAGTCTAATCACAGAAGGGTGTATACATACATCAAAATAATAATGATACATGTCTCAGTTGTTGTGCAATAAAAAATGATGTATACATATCCAGGCTATCCATGAGCCATCAAAATAATGTATGTACAAGTGCAAAATCTGTCCAAGTAGTAGCTACCCTTGCTGTCTTGGGGCGTTACTCCCAGTGCTATCTCCTCCTCCACCATGGCCTGACCCAGACTGTTGTGGGCCCATCATTGACGCTCACGAGAGTGATCCACCTGCCCTCTGTGAAGCCACTGACTAACTCCTGTAGCTCGGTGCCCGTTGATCTGCCGACACCACCCCATGGTACAAACCCCTGTAGTACTGCGTCTGAGCCTGTGCTCTGGCTAGCTCACCCTAAATTTGTGCAACCTGGGTCTGTAATTGTGTCACCTAGGCCTGGGCCTATCACCTATGTCACCAGAAATGTTGTAGCCCTGTCAGTACCCATAGTGGCTACAGCTGCGTCTCTCTCTGTCATCAAGGCCCGTACCCTAGCCAGTGTTGTGTCTTGCTCTGCAGTAAGACCAACTATAAACCCTGTGTATGCCTCCCTGTGGAACTCTACAGCTCTCAGCTACGCTCTAACCTACCTTAGCTAGCCCCATAGCATAGTAACTACCGCCACTTGTGCTTGCTCCTGTGGGTCAGGCTGCACCTGAACCTGTGGTCCCTATGGGACCACCACCTACTGAACCTATACCTGAGTGCCACCTACTCTGGTGGAACCTATGCCTGCTGCTGGGCAACTACTTGCTATGGCACCTATTGCTGCATCTCCTGCTAGGGTGGGGCTTGCCCCACTCTCTGCTGTTGTCTCTCCTGACCCTCACCTCCATCGTCTCCTTGGCCCCCTCCTCAATCATCTCCTAAGCCTCTGCCATCTCCACTCCTCCTCCTCCGCCTCCCCCTCCATCTACCTCCATCTCCCTCCTCCTCTGAATCTACCTCCTTTAGAGGAGGAGCTAACTCTCTCGGTCCCGAGTATCTAGGGAACGGGTGTACTATGAACCAATCCTCATAGTCCCAAGTCATCTCGACATCCTCTATCTCTCTCCTCATTAGCCATGCCTGATAAGGTATCTGTAAAAAGCTTGTCCTAGCCTCCTCATAGGAAGCCACAGGTCCCCACCGCCGCCGCTTTGCATAGGTCCTCACAAACAAAGCCTGCCCTTGGGGCATACCCTGCACTCTCCCAAACTGTCACAAGACACGAGTGACAATGTGTCTCTCTAGTATATGTGGAGTTTGCCCAATCAACCACCATGTTTGAAAAATGTAAGGCAACTCATCAGCCTCATCGTCCCAGACCTCACAATCTATGTAAGGTTGCCAATCCACTGCATCCACATTATCCAGCTGATGTCACCAGTACTCTAGCTTCCCCAGCATTTGCTGGGAAACTACACCTGCATATCCATAAGAGTAGGGCTCTCCTGGCTGTCTAGAAAAAGTGCAAATAGGCCGTGTAACTACAATGTGCTCCCAGGCCCAGAACTGAAGCAGTGAAACACCTGCCGACAAGCTAGCTACTCCATGGTAAACCACCTAGTGCATGTCATGGTAAAGGTGTGCAAGAACGCAGACACCCCAAGCAAATCAGGTGCCCTTAGTAAGTATCCACTCAAGTGTTCGTCCCCAACCAATCGGGAACCCATGAGATTGCCTATCGGGGCATACAACACCCCTGATCAACCCAGCCACAATCCCTGGAAAGTAGTCATAATAATCGTACATGTCCTGCCAAGAGATCAATGGCCCCCGAAGCCCGGGATCATCGAATACCTGCCTACACTCATCCAACCAAGCGTAGTGCTGAGAATCATGCTCTACCTACTCCCCTACTATAAGAAGGTGCAGGATCTTGTACACGTCCTCCAAGGTAACAGTCATCTCACTAGTGGGGAGGTGGAATGTCCCATCCTCATTGTGGAAGCGCTCCGCCAAGGCAGTTGACAACCTGAGGTTTGCACGAACCTCAGGCGTGAAACACACATAATCCAAACCGAGAGCACCGAGCACTATCCGATCTACCTCTATCAGCATGTATCGTCATAACATTGTCATGGGGAACTGCTCCTGCGACATAAGCGTATTTGAAATATCCTCCTACAATCAAGCAAAGCAAAGCATCAATCATAACTATATCAAAGCAAACCTACTCGATTATCAAACCTATCAAACTCACTTACTTAACATATCAAATTGATCAAAACAAGCAAATCATCTCTTATCTAGGTTCTATCAATCTAAAAGATAGCTTATCAATTGTCACATCGATCAAGATGCCAATCGAGTCAATTTCGCTAAGTAATTGACTATCTTAAGGCAAATGCGCCATTTCAGGTGGCAAATGCGCCGATCCAGGACATATGCGCTAAATTTTTGAGCATATGCGCAACTTCATGACGAATGTGCCGCGAAAAGTAACGTATACACAGAGGTCACGCATGCGCCACTAGAGGTGGTAAGTGCGCAGTTGCGCGACATATGTGTAGTAACATATCATAAATGTGCCTTAACAACAAATGTGTAGGAAGACCTATTAAATGCGCTGAAGCAAAATAAAAGTGTAGTTTTGGAGAACAAATGCACCGAAACACAGAGCGATGCATTCATTCAAGCAACTTTTCCTAGCATTTATTGCCCTAATAAATGCCCCTAGCCTAGAAATTTTGAAGTACGTACCAGGGGTCTTGCCTCTGCTAGCCATCTAAATCGTCGGACCCTCTCAAACTAGTGCTCTTCATGTGGAATATCCATATCTCTGTTGACTGCTCTAGCTCATGTGCTCTGCAAAGCTCCTAAGATCTCTCTCAAAATGACAAGTGTGCAAATGACTAGGATTGTGGACCCTGCTTCTATATATAGACATGCCAACCTACCTAGCTGTGTGGCAACCGTGCCTGCTATCTGATTCCTTTCTCCGCCGTCTTTCTCAAGCCGTAACCTATTTTCTTCTACCTTACCTCACTATTCACCCTTCTTCATCGTGAGATTGTCCATCTCACATCCTTCTGCCTTTTCTTCTCATCCAATCTCCCAAGGGGGCATCCTACCGTCGTTAAACCTGTACCAGGGGCAAATTGGGGCATGTATCATTATCAAGAAATCTATTCTTTAAAACAACGTGATGAAACACATTGTATCAAAGAGGGGCAAAATCTATACGCTTAAAAATGACATGACTCTGTCTAAATAAATATTCTTAATATTTATTTCATCTTAATATTCCTCTCAATAAATAAATAAATCAATTTATTTATTTGGTTCATATTCCTCCCAAAAATTAAATAAAATCACTTATTTAATTAGCTTCATCAAATTCTTCTAAATCCTCTTATCTACAATTAAATAATTCTACATTATTTAATTAAATCAAATTATTCTTCCAAATTTAAATAAATCAATCAAATTTATTTAAATTATCTCAATCTCTAAAAAATAAAATATAATCAAATATTTTATTTATTCTTCCAAATCATGCACAAACAATTAAATAAATTTATTTATTTAATTTGTTTTCTTATCTTCTAATTCCTCAAAAATCTTCCAAATCTTCTAAAAATAAATCTTGTTCTTCATGCACACAAAATTAAATAATTTATTATTTAATTTCTCTCAAATCATGCAAAAAGCAAATCACAAGTTGAGTTAATTGATTTAATCAATCTTGTTTTTATCAACAACTCTTTAATTAGAAAAAAAATTCTAATTTATGAAATCAAATCTTATATTTACCAAGAAAGTAGTTAACTCAAACAAAATAGGTTTTTGTGTGACACTTGTCTTCTTCTTATTCGCGCACATCCTCTCAAATCTTCTCAACCGTTGATCTTCTTATTTCTTCTATACCGTTGATCTTCCTTCTCTCAAGTCTATAAATACAACTCCTATTCCTCCATTTCAAGGATCCAAGCTTTTAGTAAACTTACTCCACAGGTATCATAGTGCACCTTTTGCACCAAATCATATCCATAGCTTGAGATCACCATTATCATTGTATTGAAGATCCTCTTCATTGCAAACCTATCACATCCGTTCTCAATTGTCATCTTGAAAAAAAAAGCAAGGAAGTGCACCTTCTGAGGGCTTCATTCACATACGAAAGATCAATTTGAGATAGACAAACAATGGAAGCCACAAAGTACTAAGGTTTGCAAGGTATTGTTCTTTTGTTTTAAATCTTGTTTATTTCCATTTTCATTGAGTTATTGGGATATTATTGATATATTGATATTGCTCCACATTTTCCCGTAACAATACCCATTAGCCCCAATTACTTTGAAATTATTGGTTAATCTCTTCCTATGTCTATCACTTGTTTTCTTTTTCAATACATATTGCATATGCTATGGTCATGTTCTTTCTATGCTTTCACTTGATCTTTCCACTTGGTGGGCAAGGTATTGTTTACTTTTGTAATTTATATGTGCCCACACTTTCTCTTATTAGGGGTGAATGTGGGGGCATCTTTTCATTCACATCTTTCATACACATTGATCAACCATATACGTAAGCAAATCTATGGTACACATTTTCTACTCAATTTCTTTTAGCATTCATACTTAATTTCTTTTAGCAATTATATTTAGTTTCTTTTGTATAACATTCTCGATTGTCATACTTAGTTTTTAGTCTTAATATGAATTTTCATTTTCCCTCTCCTCAATTTGCGAGCACTCCTTCATAGTACACAACTTGAGAGGGCATATTACTACTAATTCTATTTCTAGTTTATGCATAGTGTCACAGGTTGGTAGTTTTTCCTTCGATAATATGACATACCTGACAGATGCCTATTGTATGTTGGGAACAAAGGCTCAGGAATACACTTGTTCTAGTTCATTAGATTTCTTGATCCTAGAGATTCTATATCCTTTTTATCACAATTATTTATTCCATTTCTACTTTGGTGCACTTGCTCACTTATATTTGTAGGTACCCCAAAGTGGGGGCAAAAAATAGAGGAGAAAAGTGCACACTTCATAATTTCACTTGTATGATTTATGATGTGTGTGGATGTAGTGAATGCATGATTCTAGCACACATGTTTATGTTCTTAAGGGGTCCCTTCTAGAACTATTTATTTTAAGTGGCCTCAAGTCCTAAAAGGTCTTGAGTTGTGTGCATAGGGTTATGGATTTAAGGAAATCATCTTGGGATACTTTCATTATGGATTAGTGGCATCTCACATTCATAGACTCAATCGCACAAATCATTAGTTTCAATTTATATTGGACATAGATACTCAACATCCACTATTCTTTGTTTCTTTATTTTGAACTTGTTGAATCAACATAGGACCCTGACTATTATCAAGGAAGTTGATAGCTCTTTTCTTTGTATATAAAAGGCTCCCAATGGTGCTTCTTAGCATCACACTATTCTAAAAACCAATATATACTTAGGTAAACATTCTCTACAAGCATTGAAGGTCAAATTATGCGTCAAATGTAATCATGACCCCTGGGACAAAATCACACTAGTTAGACCAAATCATAGCTATGATCTAGTCCCAAACCCTCACAATCCGAGATTTCATCTCTCTTAAACCTCTAATAATTTAACCAAATTTAAATATCAAATAATTCTATTATAATGTCACAATAATGAACATCCACATCTTTCCAATAATTCTATCTCAATATTTGAAACCTAAACTCATTTAATTATATTAATTGATTTATGACATCCTTCTAAACTTTGTTCAAGAATCTCATTGTTAATCCACTAGGAAGTTGGAATTTGTTCATTCTTCATTTTGGAGTTGTTATATATATGATGGTAATGGCGGTCCATTTTTGTCGTACTCCAAACTTGACTGAAATGTTTGAGAAATTTCTATATTTAGGAAATTTCTATATTTAGTATCTCAATGGGAAGAGGGCATAATCTTTTTGTAAGTGTCCTTTTAGAGATTCCCCCATAAATATTAATAAAAAGCATGGGTTTGTTATCGTACGAGTTGGAAGACACGCCAAAATATCTTCCTTCAACGTCATTATTTATAATTGATGGCATTAAAAAACAGAAAGGACAATGTCTCACAATAAAAGCATTGACCATCAAAACGTGTACTTGTAGACCATACGCAAATCCTTGTTTAAAGTATGTTAATAATGAGCTTACTCTCATTAGGGTTGAGTAGACATCTCGTTCAGTGCATTATCATGTCACATGTCTTCTCTATTTTCGAGATTTCAATAGGGAAGAGAGCATTAGGTAGGTACCATCTTTTCATGGAATTCAGAATTATATAAATTAACAAGTAAAATAAGATATTTTTTAATAATATATAATTTATTAGAATTAATGTTTTTTTAATATTATGTGATTTGAGTATGCGGGTTTTTAGATTTAATTGTGGATTTTTTTTTCTATCAATGTTTTGGATCACAATTAGTGATCATCAATGTTTTGGATGAGGAAGGAATACAATCTTTCAATCACATTTTCTTTCCTCATCCTAATTATGGATCACTCAATGTGATTGATACAAAAAACCTTATAGATAGAGGGTTGTGTGGCAACTTGGTGATGGTTACAGCTTTGTGTTTATAGCTTGTGATGGCATGTTCTTTCTAGGCAGATTAGTGTTTTATATAGCCTAGACGAAGGTAATGGATTATGTTTGGGGTACAAGTTGAATGGACTTTTCAGACATTGCAAATTTTAAAAAATCAGCGTCCTCAATCTCTAGTCCTCTAGCTTCATAAGGATGATGTGTTGTTATTACTATGTTGCAGAAATTAAACTTTGTGAGTCTATGTTATGTAACAAAGATGGTGATGGTTATTGATCTTTTTCTATTTTGTTTTCTATTATGTTCTATGTATGGACTGTACTGCTTTTGGAGGCTATTTTGAGTCTCTTTTGGTATGGGTGGCTTTTTTGTTTGCCACTGGTCATGTAAGGTTTGTTTGTTCTATGCTGGTTTCAGTTGACATTTTCTGTATTAGCTTATTCTTGCAGTCTTTTTGACTGCTTTTTATGTATCCATTGCATTTTATATATATATATATATATATATATATATATATATATATATATATATATATATAGAAAAGAACTTACAGAGTGAAATCTATCAATGTGGCTTTAATTGTGTAAGTTTTTTCTATCAATGTTTTGGATCACAATTAGTGATCTATCATTAGGATGAGGAAATAATTCTAATTTTTTGAATCACATTTTCTTTCCTCATGCTAATCATAGATCATTCAGTGTGATTGATGCAAAAAAATTTACATAGTGAAATCTAAAAGCACTCATGTGCATCTTCATGTATGTGAAAAACTCATGTGTAATAGTATGTGAATTATCATCTACACATCACAATATTAAGAAATTTAGCTTGTTTGCCACACCTCGTTCTAAAGCAAACATACTTATCATTTTATTTCAAGCAGACAGATAGTTAGTTAGTGAAATTATTATGATTAAAGTAATATTGTGCTAGATTAGAAAATGCATTTGATTTATATTATTTTGTATGCAATGAATATTGTATGTGGCATTATTATTATGCATGTGGTTAAATGATGTAATGGACTAACTAATGTTGTGCAATTGAGGTGGATGCCGGGATAGTGTTTCCCCTCTAGGATGAGGAGGGAGAGCATCACCAAGGAGAGGGTGATAGATCGTGAGAATACAACGATCATTGTGCTATATGAAAAGCACACACACACCTAGTAATTGTATTGTGTCGGTATAACATTTGATTTTCATATTTTCTCCTTTTGTTGTTTTGGTGTCAACCTGAGTCGTTATTATAGCTTGATGACTATTCTAGTCACGTTTATCTTGCGAGAGTTGTTGAGTTGCGTACTAATGTCAATACCTTATTGTTTGGCATGTGTCTTTTGAGCCCAGGTATAATGTTTATGTCTCTTGTTTTAGAGACCCTTGGATGTAAGATATAATTATTTAAAGTTATTATTGTTATAGTTATGCTCCAAGTCTATTTATATTTATTATTTTATTCCCAAGTATATGGGAGGATAAATCATTCTTTTGAGTTAATTGCAAACTCCTCGTTCTTTTGTGAAGAGATTTGAACAATTCAAGAAATTTTATCCTCCATCGTGCCTCCATAGATTCTAGGGAGAGTGGAGGAGAGGAGTGGCAAGCTCCATCATGCCCAAATTGAGGTATGCCAAGAAGGGAGACTATGGGTAGTTATGGAGCAAAGCTTGTTTAAAAAAAAATTCAATCTTTTTTTTTGGGAAAAGGGAGAGTCACACACATACCTGAGCCAAAAATATCAAGAACTGACAATAAAATCTTGATCTTTAGTGTTAGTCTTTGTAGAGGGAAAGGATGGTGAAAAGGGAGACTCTCATGGGTTGCAAGAGTAACCTTTGTAGAGGCGTTAGTGTTCAAATCCTCCAAGAGGAGGTAAGCGTGCTTCTAGATCATTAAAGTTTTCCTTCTTTATGCAAAAGCATTACTTCTATACAAATAGTTTTGGGAGAATATACTTTTTGTGGCATCGAATTGTACATACTTCCATTGTTTAGATGTAATATAATGCATGTGCTTGTGTTAAAGGCTAAAAGACAGCTCCACAGTTCTTGTGCCTATATAAAGCCATCTAATAAGTATGTAACCCTATGGTAGAGGGCCGATAGATAGGTATCCCTTATGTATACTTGTATAGAACGATGAAAATGTATTTATCTTATGCCTATAAGAGGCCAATAGGCAAGGAACCATTCTTGTTGTCAACAAACACTGTGAGATTTGCATTTACTCGTGTGCTTTTAAAGGTCGATAATATTGTGTTGAATCATTTGCCTATAAAGGCCGAGAGATAAGCATTTGCTCATGTGCCTGTGATAAAGGCTGATACATATATGTATAGACTCTAGCTTGGCAGTGAGTAGCTGACATCTTAACAAGTATTATAATAGTTTGGTTGTGAATAGATGATAGTTAACATGTTCAACCTTATCTTGGCATTAATATAACCTTTTGATATAAACATTTGATTTTATCTTGGTAATGGCAATGTTAAGACCTCAAATACAAACAGTTACTTCCAACTCAGCTATGTTAAGGTTGATAACCATAATTTTATATCTTTATACTAGTTGTGTTAAGGTCGATAACCATTATTTAATATCTTTATATTGGTTGTGTTAAGGCCGATAACTCTGTATGAAGTTGATAGCTCAGTATAAAGCCAATAGTTCTATAAGCATTCATATATAGATGGGAATGCAAAATAAAATTATATCACCTATATGTTATCATTTGGTTCGACCTATTAGGAGTATACCCTATGTGTACTGTATAAGACCCGGTCTATAGAGAATGCTTCACTATAATTCTTTTGTATAGGTTCAGCCTGTGGTAAGTGTATCAACTGTGTGTTGAATAAGGCTCAGCCAGTGCTATGAATATCACTTGTACTTTGAATATGGCTTGGCCTGAGAAAGATTTGTCACCTATAGAATATTATATTACGCTACATGTGGAGATTATATCATAGGTATGATGTATTTATGAGCATCTTATAGTAGTTATATTACTTATGTAATGATAAATGAATATCTTGTGTTATAAAGAGAGCAGTTTGTTCTCTATTTAAAGCATAAACTTGCCTTGCAAACTTGTGAATGAGTCTTTATCAACATGGAGGCCATAAGTAAGAGCATTACGTAAATCTATTATACAAAGTGAGAGCTATCTTTGGTAGAGATCTTGAGTACCTCAGTAAGAACTGATAAATATTCTCTTTAATGCAAAAAGCAAAGATGTAATCTCTTTTGTTTAAGTAGAACAAAAGGAATAGCTCACCATGCATGTCTTTTGATTTATGATTTTAAAGATCGATAGACCCTTGAGTATAGTGGTTATCAAGAAGCCGAAAAATGTGCTAAGAGTTCAAGATAAGACTCATTGACCTTGGTTTGAGTCCTTCTAAGAGTTGTATGCTCATACACCTCTATCTGGACTTGAGAGAAAGGAATTAGTTCTCAGATTTTGATTAAAATGTCTCTATAAACTATTTGACTATGCTTTAATTTAGAAAGATGGGTTTGTTGGCCTTTGAGAAGTTGACTATTGTCATAGGCCCAAGATTGCGAGAACACAAAGAGGGGCTCAATGCATGGTTACGAATTGACTAGTCTTTATCCTATGAATGTCTAGTTTACCCTGTTTAAATAACTCAGCATAGATAGAATGTCAGTCTCCAAGTAGAGAAAGAGGTGTGTGAACAATCAATTCATTGATATGAAAATTTGGCCAAAGTAATGCAAAACGACTACTTGCATTGCCGGTTCACTGTGTTCTAGATTACATGAGCAGTCAGATGGGTTGTACATAGATAGAGATAGACTAGAAGTTGTAAACCCGATTGTTTCTTGCTAGGAAACTGCACTAGTTCTTAGATGGCACATAAAATCAATTGATTCTCATTATCTATACCCTCATGAAGGGTAGGGCCACTTCCAGTAGGAAGGTGTGCAGAGGACTACCGATCTATGGTTGGAGGTAAAGCACTCAGGTGATGCTCTCCATCTTGTAGTTGACCATCGAAGACTTGTGAATAGAAGACATCACTTTATTATACATGTAATTATGTAAAATTTGTAATTTGCATGTAAAGTGACCATGATATATTATATCATGTACAACTTGTAAATGCAAAAGTACCTACTTTACTTTGTAAGATCTAAAAAATAATAATAATGAAATTTTAGCATTTACTGCTTTTATTTTTAAATGTTTTATTTAGCATTCAAGCATGGATGTTACATTGTTTAAGGTAACTCTTGTGATAATCTTTAATTAGTTATTATTAGCACTTTCCAGTGATTTAAAAGTTTGTATTTTTTCATCTATTTTATTTTTATTTTTAAAAAGTTGATCTTTATTAAACTTACGTGTAGATCATAAAACATTAACAATGACTTTTTTACAATACAATACAAAAATGTCAATTGTCTCAAACATTTATCATCGTCAATGTGACTTATTGAAAAGTCACATCGCCATTTAAATATTATATTAGTTACTATTATCTCTTATTTATTATGATTGACAAATGCCTAAAATATTTATTATTAGCTCATGTCTTTATTTTTCTAAATTGGTATAAAGTTTTAGGTCATGTCAGCATCCTTCATTAATTATACATACCATATATATTATGATAATAACTATTATTTAGTATTTATACAATATTTATCTAGTGTCATGTAATTTAATATTCCATTGTTATTGTGGATAAGGGTAATATATAATATAAATTTGGGTAATTCGACAATTACCATAACCGAAGTCCTAGAAAATAATATCTACAACCACACCATATATTTGTAATATAATATTTCTCATCTTGACACATAACTTGAGAAAATAAATGATATATTTTTTGGTTTAGCATAAAAGTATTATTCCCAATGTAGTAGAGTAACTATAATAATCAATATTTGATAGTACTTTTAATTGGTTATTATCACCAATAATTTCTAACATGTTGCAACAATAATGATGCATAAAGAGCTAAAGCTATGCCTCAAGTCTCACCAGTTTATGAATTATTAACTCTTATCTATTTACAAGCTTAATTATAATTGAACAATAAATTAACATATTGAAATTACCAAACACAGATGCTATGCTAGAATGAAACTAAAGAAAAACTAAAATAGTCAACAATAGAGAGCACACACACAAATGAGACACATACACAGATTTCCAACCAGAGAAACACTTACAAGGGGAGAAAAACTCTAAGAAGAGTGCAATATCCTACCTCATTCCACTAAATCATTGAGTTACAAGCACCACATTATCCAAAGTGGCTTCATTGGAACAACAAAATCAACACACAACTACTCCTTCATACTTACTTTGCCTCTATACCAACATGCATAAGCAAATTGTTTGTAACAAGAGCCAACCTTAGGAAATTCATCCAAATCATTCAAATAAGCTTCCCTTCACTTCTATGGCTAGTGAAAGATCAAGAGTCACTCAATTGGAGTATTTAATAATTAAGTTATTCACATTCTAGTCTTCTCATGCACATAAAATGTGAGTTTACTAGTTTCCATAGTATGTTTGGGAGGTTATATTGTTCATTTGCTAAGGTTTATTGTGCATTCACCACTTGTAGAAAGAGGCAATCCTACTAATAAGTGCCTTGCTCAATAGTCTTGGCATTAGCATTTTGGTTTGAAGCCTTTAGGAGTGTTTTGGACCATCCCTTGCACCTTCACTTGCCTCAAGCCAACTATTTATCACCCCAATGAAAGGAAAATAAAGTGTGAAACTACTTCCTCTGATAACTTATGAGAGGAGATATATAGAAAAATACGATCTAAAACATCTCATGAAAGAATGCTAACATAAAAATATACAAACATAACATGAAGATATACATGGAGAAAACCACACACTCCAAAGCATGAACATCAAGTTCTAGAATAATTTTGATAGTATAATGACACCCCTACAATATATTATGCATACTCCACCTCAAGCACCCAATAAATAGATGAGGCACAAACAAGAAACCATCCAACAAAATTGGAAAACCATGTACCAACATGCAAGAGGTATGGTTCCCAAAAGTTCATGGCACAAATTCCAATGCCATAGTCTAAGATAGCTCTCCAACTATGTTTAAAAGATTCTCTTATAGCTTGTCATAACTCTGACCACCCAACTTAGGTGCCCCATTTTGTTTCCATTATCTATTCAATGATACTTTATGACATGTGTCATAAATTATCATAATGCTAATCAAAATTCTAATATAACCCCCCTCTTATATGCTCTTATGTGTCATAGAATCTATCATAAATAACTCCTACATCTTACAATGCCATTAGGTTCTCCTACACACCATAATGACATTAGATGCTCTTAAAACTTACACACATCTCAAGATAGCTAACACATGGTCATTAATGCCACCTCATAGTGGGGCGCCCTCGTTCTTATGTGAGGACAAAATAATAAATAAATACAAATAAATAAATAAATGAGGAACATTGAGATACAAGGTTGAGACACCTTTCCCAATATTATCTCATTTGTCAAATAACTTACAAGAGTAAAAGGGGAACACCAATGCTGGCATCTAACTACTAGGGGCCAAGAGGCCCACAGTCTCACAACATTATCTAAACTTCTCTATGCTCATTGGCTTCATCAATGCATCTGTAACATTCTTAAAAATGTCAACTTTCTCCAATATCTCCTTCCTTTCTCTACCATGTCTCAAACAAAATGGTACTAGACAACTATATGCTTTGTACATGCATAAAAGGTTGACTTGCACTCTAACTATTGTAGTCATGTCTAACTATTATTTGATCTAGCCCCACATCTAAACATAGTCTCATAAGACAAATGGCCTCCTTACATGCATGATTAGTTGTCATATACTATACCTTTGTCATGGATAAAATAACCATAACCTACCACTTGCTCATCCAACTCACTACACCAGTGAATAGGCTAAATGCATAACCATTGATAGACCTTTTGCTGTCAACATCTCCTACCCAAATTGAGTCCACATATCCTTGAATATCCACTAGGTGTTCCAAGTAACTTGTAGAACTTCTACAAGTTGGTTGCAGGTCTTCTATAGGCTGGTTGTCACCTACAAGTCCTCTATAAGTACCACAAACACAATTGTAGGCATGCTTCAAGTGACATATGGAACTATTATAGGTTGGTTGTAGGTCACTTGTAGGACTTCTACAAGTTGGTTGTAGGTCACCTGAAGTACCACATTGATAGCAAATAGAATACTTTGTAGTCCCTTGCAAGTACCACTTTGATAGAAAATAGAATAATTTGTAGTCCCCCACAATTATCTAAAGACCCTCTTCACTACCACTCAATGATCTATGCTAGGATTAACCATAAAAAAGTTCAATACTATCACTACTTGGGTAATGTTTGGTCTAGTGTAGACCATAACATATATCAAACTACCAATTGCAAAGCATGGCACACTAAACTCATCTTCTCCATATTTGTTGGTGTCAAAGGACACTGCTCAACTGAAATCTTAGTTCCCATTGAAATAGAAACATTAACTGGTTTTCTGTTAGGCATGATAAAATGCTACAAAATAGACTCAACATACTTCCTCTATCTAACCCAAAGTTTTCCATTATCCTTATCTCATCTAATTTCCACCCCAAGGATATACTTAGTAACACCTACTTTCATTTCAAACTATAAAGAAAGATAAGATTTCAAGTCCTTAATCATTTCCTCACCATTATCAAATATCAACATATAAAGTGATAATATTAAATGTTGTCACTTGGATTTGCACCCTGTGTTGAAGCGCCTATGCTGCAACAATCCAGTGAAATGTTGGAATGATTTCCAGGTGTGGGACCCTGCAAAGGAAATCAAACCTCTAGAGAAGGTTGGTTCCTTTTGTGGATATGAGATTCAGTGTGTGCTAAGACTAAACCTAATCTAATCATTGTTGTGTAAAGGGGAAGAAGGAGAAACTAAAAATATAAAGGTGATACACCGAGTTTGAATATAGAACACCCACAAAGTTAAAATGCACAGAATAATGGAATACAACTGATGAACTCACACAAATCCTATGGATCTTAATATAGGTAAAGGTAAGAAAAGGATTACAAGGAAATAAGCATTCACAAACAATAACCAATTCTAAATCTACACAAAGTTAAAGAACAACATGAAAAGGTAAAAAAAACACATTATTGTATTGATTAAAAAGACATAGTTACAACAGAGGAGGATTCTATTTGAACACAAAAAATAAGTCTCTGTATCCAACCCTCATTACATTGATTTTTATCTATTTATACCATTTCATTCACCTATTACAATAAATTCACCCCATGGGCCTGTCAGAAGATATTTCAGCCAAAAGGAATGTCTGACTGCAAAACATAAATGCATAAAATATCCTGAGAATGAAGTAGTTGGGAAATATCTGTTGCCTTGAATGCAAGCAGCTAATTCATCTACCTGCAACAATTGAATGCACAACTACCTCCATCTGGGCTGATATGATTCTACATTAATGGCTGGAGAAGATAGATATTTCAAATATATACTCATGCCAAAATCCCCGTGCAAAGCTTTTACAACACTTTAAAATAATTTAATTAATATTTTAAAACTTTACATTATATTACAAGCTTTATTTCATTTTATTTCACTTTTGAGTACTTTTGACCTTTATTTTGCCTTATCGGCAAAATTTGTCTTTCACAAACCATTTTTGCTTGGTCTTCCTCTTCATTTTTGCTTTCTGCCCTTTAGTCGGCAAATTTTCACATTCTTGAACTAACTCTTTCTTTTTCTTTTTCACTTTCCTCTTTGGTTGGTGAAATTTCACTTTCGCAAAACATTCCATCTTCTCTCTTTTCCTTTTATTTCCTCTTTCCATGTCTCTTTTTGCCTTGTCAGTAAATCTCAATTTTTACGAACCACCTCGTTCTCCTTCTTTCCTTCATCTTTATTTTTGCCCTTTAGTCGATGATTTTCCTCTTTCTTGAACTTGGCTTGTCTTTGCATTTGCCTTATCGACAAAATGTTCACTTATCAAACTTTGCCTTTTTCACCTTTATCAGAGAAATTTCATTTTATCGAACTTGGACGCTTTTGCTACTTTTCCCCTTTATCGGCAATCTCTTCATTTTTTGAACTCTTTTCTTGGTCGACTTTTGCCTTCAGTCGGTGAAATATTACTTTTGCAAACTTTTCCTTGGCTTCTTTCTTTATTCGGCAAAGTTTTACTTCCACAAACCTTGCCTTCTTCGTTTTGCTTGCTTGGCCTTTGTTGATGAATCGCCTTATCGACAAATTTAGGAAATTCTAGATTATTTGGCAAGTTCTAACTTTCCCTAATTTGTTGATAGAGCTTTTTTCCTCTTTTACCTTTGTCATTTTTTAAGTCCCCCTTCAGCCTCTCTTTAGTCAGTGATCTTGCCTTTGTCTTTTCACTTGCCTCTGTCGGCAATACCCTTGATCGACGAACTGGTAGGTTCGCAAACTACACATTTTGCCGATAAAAGGAAAACTTTTCACTTGTTTCTTTTTGCTTAGTCATTTTTTAGGTTTTCTTCCCTTAGTCGGCAAACCATCCGGTCAGCGAACCAACAGGTTCATGAACTTGACAATTTGTTGACTAAGGCTGGAAAAACTAAGGTAAAACTTGGAATTTTCTGGGTTTTTTCAAGGGTTTCCCTTAGGAAAATTTGGGGATTTTTACAAGGAAAACACCCTTACATTTGAATAACATTAGGTATTTAAACAATTTATCAAGACTCAATATTTTCAAGCTGGGCTATTTGACTTTGGGAAGGAAAAAAATAGGTCAACAGTAAAATGATCGCTGCTTTGTTTATAGTAAACACAAGAATATGACATAGACCTATAAAACCACAACTCCAAACATATGAATCAATTTTTTTCACCATATTCTAGGATACTATTTTAAACCATAGAGAAATTTCTTCAACTAACAAACCATATTTTCCTTACCCTTTTCAATGTAGCGCTTTGGATATAAGTTGTAGATATCCTCCTCCAAATCATTGTGCAAGAAAGTTGTCATTGCATCCATCTACTCAATCTCAAAATTAAAAGTAGTAGCACATTATAACAACATTATACAATATGTGCATGGAAATGGTGGACTAAATGGGGGTCAAAAGTGACCACTATTTTCCTGAAATCAGCAAAAACTAACCTTCGATGAGTAATTCAAGATACCCACACTCAACATTTCAAGAGTGATAAGAACACGATTAGTAGTGCTTGAAATATAATTTCTAAACTAATATCTTTTTTAAATGGTGGAGATTAAGAGGGTCAAATAGGGGGAGCACATAAAGTAGTACTATTTTTGTTAGAAAAGTATCGCATATCGTTAGGTGTGTTCCCCCTAAATATTAACTTTTAAAAGTATTTTTTAAGTCCCTTTGGTGAAAATTTGGCTCACATCATGTAGTTTTTGTCCAATTTTTCTACTACATTTTTAATTAATATGATATTTTTCATTAATTTTCAAAGTGGACACTTCCTGAAAAATATAAATTGAGCATGCTCCCCCCTTAATGTTGAGAAAACTAATCAAAAATTATTTTTTTGAATATGTATAGAATGGAGTCTAGAATATAAAAATGTAATGTGTTTCAAGTTTTAATGAGTGGATTAAAAATGATATCAAAAAATCTATACATGGGTTTATGGCAAAAAATGAAGACACTAGAAAAAGTAATTGAAGATAAAAACCTTAATGTATTTAAATTGTGGAAAAAACTACATGGTTAGAAAGGTAAGAGAGAGCTTGATGTCGTCATGAAATGTTTTTAGAATAACATATTAAAATGGGCAAACCTAATGGAGAGAATGCTCAATATTTGCTTGTTTTTATGTTTTATGCAAAATACGTATTTGGACACCTTATACGTAGGTCCAACCCTTTGGTTTAAATATCGAAGCTAAATTAAAGCATGAGGGTGGGATTCCAAAGCAATTTCAAATGAAATGTGTGTGTATTATAATGTGCACAAGTTATAACGTGTACATGTTATAAATTCAAAAAATAAAGTGCACACTAAGTATTTTCTTTGTTTTTAGGCATAAATAACATGAGCACATTATTTAATGCAATAGCATTATGTAATATTTTGTCTTAAAACTTTTTTAGCCACTTTTGGCCCCAAACTTTGTGCACTTATGCTCAACATGGGAGAAAATCTTACTAAAATATATTCCCTCAACCTAAGAATAACCTTTGGCAACTAGCCATGCTTTATACTTCTCAAAGTTTCCATCCAAGCCCAAATTTTTTGAACACCTATTTGTAACCAATGGATTTTCATCCAAGTCAAGAAACTAAACCAAGTCCTGTGTATCATTCTTCTTTATTGCAACCATCTCCTCATCTATGGATAATTTCTACCTGAGTCACAATTGTTCATTTCCATTGCCTCTTTCACTATTCTAGGGTCATCATTGTTAGACAACAAAGAAAAATACATCTAAAATCAAGTAGGTTACGTCTTTATACTTTTCTACTTTGCTGAGTGGAGCTCCCCAAAGACTAAGGTGGAGGTTTTTCTCCTCTAAATTGGAAGAACTCTCCATACTATCCTCTAGTCCAACCTAAACTTCTAGGTCAGCATCTGGTGCAACCTTCTCAGTCTCACATTGTAGCTGCACAATTGTACGAGAAGATTTGATCTCTCTAAATATTACATTTTGATTGTACAAAACTCTCATAGCCATAGTATCCCAAATCTTTTACCCCTTCACATTGACACCATAACCAATGAAGATACATTCTACTACCTTGTTATCCAACATTAACCACTTCTCCTTAGGCACATGATCATATGCCTCACAACCAAATACACAAAAATGTTGAAGTGGGATTTTTTCCTATCTAAACCTCCATGGGGATTTTACCCAAAAGAGCTAATATAGGAGACCTATTGATCAAGTAACATGTAGTAGCAATTACTTCTACCCAAAACTTATGTTTCGAACCAACCCGATTGAGCATAGTCCTATCCCTCTCTATCAATGTCCTATTGATATGCTCTATAACTCCATTCTGCTAAGGGGCATATGGAGTTTTCTTATGTCTCTTGATACCATTCTCCTTATAGAATTTGTCAAACTCTATAAAACAATACTCACCATTATTACTAGTCCTTAACACCTTAATATTTTTACTAGTTTCATTTTCTAAGAGAGCCTTATACTCCCTAAGATGACTATAAATACCTTAGATTTGTTTATGAGAAAATACACGTATTATGCCCACCTATGCACACATGTACAAATGGGCATAAACACAATGCAACTATTTTTTTAATTACAAGAACTGTAATACTAAGGGTTACACTACTCACAATAGTGAATAGTGCATGCTCAACATCATTGTGTGTGCAATGTATGAGGGCACATTGCTTGAGGCAAAGAGAAACAAAAAACATAAGTGGGTGTGGTGAAACTCCAATAGTAACACCCTAGTAAAAATAAAGGCAATCTATCAAGGTGTTGGCATTGTTATGCACGATGTCACAAAGGAAACAACTCGCACGAGTAATATCTCTCTAAGTTTCCTACATGAAAATGTTAACTCCGTGTCACCTTACAATGACAAGAGCAAATAATTTTATTTACCAAGATAATAAAAATTAAAACAATATTTAAATTAACCCAAGCATCTAGAATTATTTTAATAATATTTTAGCTCATTTTACTATTAAATTTAAATGACAATATAAATTGACCCATATTAAAATTTAAAAATAATTAGAATAAATATATGTAGTGATATGCATTTTTGGACTACATAGATAACTCACATTAATTAAATTACTAAGAGTCTGACATTTATTTTATTACACTTCCACAATAATCTAAAAAAAATAATTAAATAATTAAGTTAACTAAAAATTAATTCTTTTACACTCTAAATTTATTCACACTTTATTTTCCTTTTCCTATTTAATTAATTAATACTTGCTAATTTTAAATCCTTACATTTAAATTTACAATAAAATATAAATGCAAACCTATAACGAACAAGTCTATTTAATTTTACTTTATGATTCCATTATCTATTTTATAGGGATTTGATTTCAAACAGTTAAAATAAATAAAACTTAAATTAAATATTAACTAGTTTTTTACCAGCATTCTAATTTAAACCCTTATATTTATATTTATTTAATAAAATCTAAGTACTATGATAAATCAAATTAAGGAACATCTACCAAATAAGGAATCTATTTGCTATATAAAAAAAATAAAGAAATGCAATTTATATAAATCTTATTACTTTTCTTACTTCTTTTCATTTGCTCTTTCTTTCATTCACACCTCTTTATTTTTATTTTTATTTTTTTGTTTTGCAAGTTTAGAGAGAAGTTGTTATGAAGAAGTTGTGGAAAAAGCTAGGGAAACACCCTTCCATTACCACCTCTCTCTCTCTCTCTCTCTATATATATATATATATATATATATATATATATATATATATATATATATATATGTATGTATGGAGAGGATTAACTAGTTTTCGGTTGCTTATATTGGCTATGATTTGCTTGTAGGAAAATAAATACAAAGATTTTTGTATATTTTACACTTGACTATATAATCTAGATTCCAAACCAAATTTATATATATGCATATCCTCGAAATGAAGAATACAAAAAAATTGTTAATAGAAAAATGACTTGTTTATGTAGGAAATTGTATCATTCTTCACAATATATTACTAGTAAAAGCACCAAAGGTGCTATCAAATGGCTGATAGGCACAAATATTTATAGGCCTATCACCAAATAGTATATATTTATATTTTGATATGCACATTGTAACTATTCTTTTTATGTTTTGGCCATTTTGATATGCATAGTGTAACTATTCTTTGTAATATATCATCATGATTTGATTAGTTGATCATTTTAATTCTAAAGCATAATTTTAAAAGGAAGGAAGAAAATACTTGTAATTCAAATCTCTTTTTAAAATAATACCTTTTGAAGTATGCCTTAGAAACATGTGTTTGATGAATGTTGTAAAAAAAATCATGAACTCTACAAAGTAGATTTATGATACCAATCTTGCATCCTACAGAATTCGAGATATCCTAATTCTAACCTTAGTCATAATTCTAACCTTAATTCTTTCCCTAACCTTAACCCTAAGTCTAATTCTAACCCTAAGCCTAGCTTTAACCCTAACCTAACCCTAATTCTAACCCTAACTCAAAGCCCAATTCTAACCCTAACCCTAATCCTAATTCTTCTAATGCTAGGGCTAACCATAAATCTAATCCTAATCCTAACTATAAATCTAACCCTAACCTTATTTCTAATTTTAACCCTAAACCTAACCCTAATTCTAACCCTAATCCTATTTTTAATCCTAATCCTAACCCTAACAATAATCTTAATGAATGTGTGAATGAATGTTAGCATTCACTCTATATATATGCACATGTGTGTGTATGTGGGAAAAATTAACTTTGGTTCATTTTGTTTGAAGTGTATGTGTGTGTGTGTGTTTGAACTAACTTTGATGTTCAATGTGTGTTTGTGGCTTTGTGTTTGTGGCTTTGAAAGTTAACTTTGGCATTCACTGTGTATGAATGAATGTTGGCATTCACTCTATATGCATGCACGTGTGTGTGTGTGTGTGTGTGTGTGTGTGTGTGTGTGTGTGTGTGTGTGTGTGAAAAGTTAATTTTGGCATTCACTTTTTTTTGAAGTGCACGTGTGTGTGTGTTTGAACCCTAACCCTAACAAAAATACTTTGATGTTCACTTTATGTGAAGGATATGTACAGAAATACTTTCAAACGTCAATGTTCACTTAGTATTTTTTAACTTTCGTTTTCATTGTGTGTGCATAGTTTTGAAAGTTAACTTTGGCCTTCATTCTATGTGCATGCATGCGCTTGTGTTTGTGTGAAAAGTTAATTTTGGCTTTCACTTTGTTTGAAGTGTATGTGTGTGTGAAAAGTTAATTTTGGCATTCACTTTGTTTGAAGTGCATATGTCTCTGTGTGTGAAAAGTAAAATTTGACATTCTCTTTTTCTAAAGTGTGTGTATGTATGTCAAAAGTAAATTTTAGCATTCACTTTGTAATACTGCACATATGGTTTCTTTTCTTTTCATACTCTTCTTTTCCATCTTGGCCAAATCCCTCCCCATCATATGTGCCATCCCATTACTTTTTCACATACATTTAATTACTTTAATATGTAACTATTAATTTTATTTTTGTAAAACTACCATTGATTATTTGGTAATTGTTTTGTTTTGTTTTTATTTTGAAAAATAAATATTATATATTATATGATACTTTTTAATAATTTCATTTATAAATATTAAAATATTTCTATTTAAAAAAATAAATTTTGGTTCTAAATAGTTTTTCTTCCATATTCTAAATTACACTTCTCAAATAATTAAATACCATCACAAATGTTTAAAGATGTTCATTAAAATATTTTAAAAGTTTGTTGATGCAAAGTGAAATTGATCTCATATGTACAATTTCTTAGATACAACATGCAATGCTTTGATAATTTATATATCCCTAAAGTCTCTAATTAAGTGGCTAAAAACAATAATAAATTTGTTAATTGACAAATACTTAGTATATATTAATTTGTGTAAAATAAGTTTAATCATAGAATGCAAGCACACTTTCAGTCCCAAAAAAGATGTTAAAGACTGGCTAAACCAAAAATTTAACCATTATCACAAATAAATAAACATGCATATATATATATATATATATATATATATATATATATATATATATATATATATATATATATAAGTTTCAATAACACAAGACTTTACTAATTAAAAGTAAACATGCAGCTCAAAAACCAAAAGATAGGAAAAACTACAACAATTTATAAGCACAGTTAGGTGCCTCCTGCATATTGGGAGTATGAGGTAGTCTCATATGTTATAAGCACCCTGTAAACCCAAAATCAGGCCGCCCAAAATCAAGGATCCATTTCCATAACGTTTACAACTGTTAGGGGAAATTTGAATCAAACATTGAATATGCAATGATAAACAATATCAAATACCCAAAACTCAATAGAATAGTGAACTAAGGAAATCAAATCAAACAAACAATGAATCAACAAATGCAAACCTTCCTTAGATCGAAACTTCCATTGTTGCCTATCAAAATCATCCTTGTGTGTATGAAAAGGGCCCTCACTGAGTGCACTTCTTTGCTTTGTCAAGAATGTCGATTATGAATCGCTGTGGTGATGTTGCAATGAAGAGAAGCTTCACAACGAGGGTTGTAGTGCGTAGTGCGTAGTAACAAAAGTGTGATCACAAGCAATGAAGGAATTGGTGCCAAAGGCGCGCTGTAATTCCTGCAGAGTAACAATACTTAAAAATTGGATGAATGGAATGGAAGAATGAGGTTTCTTTTATAGACTTGAGAGAAATAAGATCAACGGTATAGAAGACTTGAGAAGATCAACGATTGAGAATAGATGAGGAACGTGCAATGAATAAAAAGAAGACAAGTGTCACACAAAAGCTATTTTATTTGAGTTAATCACTTTCTTTTCTAAAGATAAGACATGCTTTTCATAAATTAGAAAGCTTTTTTTCTAATTTAAGAGATATTGATAAAATCAAGGTTGATTGAATAGATAACTCAACTTAAGATTTGCTTTCGCATGATTTGAGAGAAATTAAATAATAAATTAATTTTGTGTGCATGAAGAAGAAGACTTATTTTTAGAAGATTTGGAAGATATTTGAAGAATTTGAAGATAAGAAAACAAATTAAATAAATAAATATATTTAATTGTTGCGCATGATTTGGAAGAATAAATAAAATATTTGATTTATTTTATTTTTAGAGATTGAGAGGATTTAAATAAATTTAATTTGATTTATTCAAATTTGGAAGAATGAATTTGATTTAATTAAATAATTGAGAATTATTTAATTGTTTGGAAGAATTTAATTAAATAAAAGATTTTATTTAATTTTGACTTTAGAAGAGATAATTAAATATTTTGATATTTAATTAATTTAGAGGAATGCGAATCAAATAAATAAATTTGGTTATTTCATTTATTGATAGAGGAATTAGAAGGGGATAAATATTAAGAATATTTATCTAAACCGAATCGTGTCATTTTTAGGCGTATACATTTTGCCCCTCTTTGATGCGATGCAGTTTACGGCGTTGCTTCAAAGAATAGATAGTCTGACAATGATACATGCCCCAGTTTGCCCCTGGTACAGGTTATGACGATAGGATGCCCCCTCGGGAGATTGGATGAGAAGAAGGCAGAAGACGTGAGATGGACAATCTCACAAAGACGAAGGGAAAACTAGGTTAGGATTAAAGAAAACAGGATACGTTTCAGAGAAATGGGAAGAAAAAATGGAAGAAACAGATACATGAAGTAGTCGTAATCACCACATAGCCAAATTAGGGTTTGCAAGCTATAAATAGGAGCTGGGTCCACAAGACAATTCATTTGCACACTTGTCTTAGCTTGATTTGCTTCAGAGAGCTTAGAGCAGCATGGCAGCCAGAGAGGCAGATATTCCATGCGAGGAGCATCGATTCGAGTGCGTTCGTTGATTCGATCAGCCAATAGAGGCAAGACCCCCGGCATGTATCCCAAAAAATTCTCCTAGGGTTGATTTAGGTAGCAATAAATTCTAGGAGAAAGTAGGGTAGATAAAAGCGTAGAAATGCAGAGCAGCGCATATGTAGTGTGAAACGACGCATATGTGTTTCTGTGGCGCATACGTAGGATAAAGTGGCACATCCGTGAAATCAGTACATATGTAGAAAAGTGCAGCGCATGCGTAATAAAACAGCGCATATATGGTGTGTTGCAGCGCATATAGCAGAACTGCGCATACGTAGAAAACTGCGGCGCATGCATGTGTTGTTGCAGTGCATCGGCTAGAAGTGGCGCATAGGACAAGAAATGGTGCTTTTGTGAAAAAATAGAGCATTTACCACCTGTTGTGGCACATATGTCACAAATAGGTAGATTACTTAGCGAAATTGACTCGATTGGTGCCTTGTTTGGCATGTCAATCGATAAGCTATCTCTAGGATTGCAGGAATCTAGTCAAGAGATGTAGTGTACTATTTTGATCAATTTGAAATGCTAAGTTAGTTGACATGTTTCAATAGATATGTTGAGTATGGTACTTGCAGGAGATTGTTGTGTGGCTACACAACACGCCCCATTTTGACTTGGCAAAATAGGGACCCAACCTTTTTTGGCTTGGCTTGTGTTGTCAGCTTTCTGGCGGTTTGGTAAAAGTAAGTCATGTGCATCATCATGTAGAGTCAGGATGAGGTAAGTCACCATTATGAGGTCAGTCTATCAAAATTCGTATTTCTTTCCGATGACCTTATAGTTTGAAAGAGCATTAAAATTCATGCAGGTTTGCCTTTTACATCACTTTGATATTCCTCAGGATGTGAGAGTTATGAACAGTCAAAGTTTTGGTCAAACCTGATATTCGCAAGAGGAGGATCATGTTTTATAATCTTAGTCATGTTGCCGAAGATCATCCTGATCTTGAAACATCCCCTGATAAGTCATGCGGCTCAAATATCCGGACGTCAACTGTAAGTGGTAGTAAATCTTCCCCGTCAAACGGTCTTATGTATCACGGGCATCATGTTTTCAAATGTAACCTGATATTTCTTAATATCCTCCTGACGCGAAATATCACCCTAAGCCAATATCCTGATGACGTCATCCAAATCGGATAAATGAAGAAACAAACATGACGATGACATCATCATCACATTTACATTTCGACAGGATATTTTTTAAACATGATCATGTTCGCGTAATATGATGATGACGTCATGATGCCTTTCCGATACGAAGAACAAATATCAGGATGACGTCATCCCGATATTACAAAAGAGAGACATGTAAATTTGTCTCGTCATCATCATATTTGAAACATCACCCGATACAGAGAAATATCCTCCTGATGTACTAAACATAACCAAAAGGTGCTTTGCCACCCGAATCTTATCGCGATAATAATTCCAATATGAGGGAGGAGGATGATATTGAAACTCAACCTGATATTTGCGAATATCATCCTGCCTTCATGATATCCTGTCATATGGATATCCCCCCACTCCTGTTACCGCCATTATCATTTAATGCGCGCGAACATGGTAGGTGGTTCCCGCTGACCCTGGAACCCAATGAAACACCTGGCGAGATCCTGCGTTTTCGCACGGATAATCAAGGAATACAATCTAATTTGTTAGAGTTGCCCTAAATTTACCCTAATTGCAAGGTTAAAAGGTAATTCAACCGTCATTTTCACATTTACCTTGCGATAAAATTGTTTTACAGAGCACCAGCTTCCATATCCACATACCAGCTACTGTTGCACTAGTTGAGCTTACAGACAGAAGGAAGGAAGTGATCATCGGCTGAATTAAGAGTGTCGTTAGCAATCTACTGGTATAAAAGAAAAGGTCTGCATAACCAGGTAAGTAAATGAAACCCTCATCATGTTGTTCTTATTCCGGTATGATGATGTAAGTTCTGGTTTATGCATCCATATGACTAAGTAATATTGAAAAGATACAGTAGGCATGGTGATTTTAATTGCAATATGCATGCATGTGTATACCCGTTGTGAGATAGGATTTTGTTAATTACAGGTACTCATGGATGACAAGTGGTTCGTTAAGTGTCAAGAGGAATTCAGTAGGCCCATGTTCTCTTCTCAGAGGGGGGTCCTGTTTAAGTATGCAGCAATTACAGATACCCATCAGGGGAGCACCAATTTGGAAGCTTGGTCAGCTAAGCTGAATGATGGGCATGACAAGAGTCCTGTGCTGGACGCAGTGTTCGTATCAAGGATGTGGAACGCTGCCAGTTTTCCATACTCCATGGAATCTCCGGAGCTGGTCATAGAATGTGCCCAGAATTATAATCCTCAGACAAGGCAAGTGGTGAAGCATGGGAGGATATATGCAGACCTCTCCATCAAGGGTCTCTCCCGGACATTTGGATTGCCGCTGGGCAGTAAAGTTAAGAGCGTGGACTTGAGGAAGTCCGAAAAGGAGTATGAGGCCAACAAGAAATCCGCCAGGAAGAACATGTATCAATGGCGTGCTGAGAACAACACCTATCCTGCAGCAGCCAAACTTCCTGTGCACATGTTCAAATATGATTTTAGTGAGGAGTACCAATACATGATTGCACTCCTGAATAGAGTAACAGGCCAGCCTGATGCTGGTAGTTTCAGGGATTGGATGTACGGAATAATAATGATGTGTCTGTATTCAGACATCAAGCCACTGTGGGGCCAGATAATAAGTAATGCTCTGCATGAGCAGTTGATGAACCTGGGAGGTTCAAATTGTGCATTTTATATGTCATCATATATTGTTTATTCTTGTGCTTACAAAGGCACTTTTGATGCCTTAGTTATAGATGGAAAGCTCATAGGCACAAATGCTGTGTATATCTGGGATCATCATCCCCAGCTGCAGAGAACCAACTACCTCAAAGACTACAAACTGGTCAATGATGCATTCTCCATGCATCTGGTAAGGACCATGGAGGAGGACAAAACAAAGAGATTGAGCATGGAAGCTCAAGAGGTAGTTTATAGGCATGGGGCCTGGTACATACAGTTTGCAACCTTTTCATACATAAGGGTTGAAGGTTTCGAGGGACAACCCCTGATGCTGCTGAGGTACCCTACTGACGCAGTAATACTAATGGAATTTATCAGGCAGGGCTCCACAATGATAAAGATGTACAAGGACGCCAAGAAGCTGCCACTAATTTTGTTTCCAGTCAGCATCGGCTGCTACATGTGCCCTGATTCTGACAATATAAAGAAAGTGATGGTCACCCTAAATAAAATGAATCTGCAGCCTTTCCCACTAACAAGACCATATGATCCTTACAGCAGGATATAGAAGATACTAGGAAAGCCTATCCACCAAAGGCACCTAGAGGATTTTTGGGCTGATTGCGAAGATGAAGCAGAGGCCAGAAGAAGAAGGTATCAAAGGTTAACTCTGAACCAAATTAGAACCTTTGATTGCATCTCCCTTCCCCAACAATTGAAGAAGGATGATGGCAGGATAATGGCAGATGAATATGAATAGAAGAAGATATATAATGACACCATCTCTGCACATGACCTCACCATGCAGGAAGACATATCCTTGGACCCATTCATTGCCAGGACCATACAATTAACTCAAGCTTGGGTTGATGAGCAGGTGGAGGCATTGAAAAAGAAAGGTGTTGCTATTTCGGTGGACAACAAGAAGAAGGGACAAGATATTCTTGGGGATGAATATGATGACTTCCCGAATGAGAAGAGGAAGACCAAGGGAGATAGAATCCCTCCACCACAACAACATAGAAAAAGACCCCCAAGGCGCAAGAAGGTGGATAACGAACCCAAAGGGGTTATAATTGACAGGGCAGTATTTGTAGCTAAGGAGGTAGTAGGATCAGGATCAGAATCACCATCCCCTCTAAAGAAAGAGAAGCCCAAGAAGAGTAAGACAGCAGAGGCTAGAATCACTGAGACCCTAGAAGTGGGTCAATCCTCAAGGAAACATGATACAGACGATATCCTCATGGAAGAGGAGCCTGAAGAAGAAGAGGCTCCGTTAATAATAAAGAGGAAGAGGAGAGCTCCACAGGTGCTGGTGTCCACCACACCTAAGAAACAAAGAACCTCCATGAGAGGTGGAATAAGCCAACCCCCTCTACTATTACAAGGGGTAGGTAGTGAAGTACCAAAAGAACTTCAGCATAATGTTTCACTTCCTACCATCGTCAAGTTCAAAATTAAACTTGCAGAAGAACAAATGAAAGAAGCTGATTAGACACAAGCAGAAGGGCATGTCTCGCTAGATGAGACAATAAATCTATCTGATGATGAAGTCGTGCAGGAAGTGGCTACACAGAAGATGGAGACACTTGCTGCTGATATAAGTATGACTCCTCACAAGCCTCCACCAGTTCAAACTGTGCTTGAGGAGATGAAGCAAGTGCAAGAAGAGCAAGAAAAGAGCCTAGTGCAGGTAGCTCAAGAAATAGGGCTGGAAGCATTAATTACGGAGGTGACAAGTCCTGTAGTGGTAGACGTGACAGAGAAACAGGATGCAAGTCCTGAACAGCCAGCAGAATCACCTGATAAGGAGCACCCAGCAGAAGAAATAGAGATGGCAGAAACAGAAGGCCATACTCTGGAATTAAGACAACAAAGCCCACAGGATACATCAGCAGAACCTACTATAGTAGAGGTTCAAGAAATAAAGGCTGATGAAAAAGAGAAAACAAAGGAGGATCCTGTTGCCAAAACATAAGAGGTTGACATTGCAGGCCCTGAACAAATAATGGCTACAGAACAAATGCCAGCACCTCAGGCAGAATCCCTAGTATCTAGTGCAATAGATAAACAACAAGAGGAAGAATTGGGAACAGATGAAGTAATGACGGAGAAAGATCATGATCATCATGATCAACATACAGATGCACCGCAAGGTTCCCCACATCTAGGAGATGCTCCTCCGGAGAAGGAAATTCCTCAACAGGAGGATGTGCCGCAGGATCAACAAAAAAGTGAGCATCAAGAAGAAGAAATGGAAAAATCACCATCTCCACAACACTTGCTGACAGAAACGGGAGATATGGGTGAACATCATGATGATGCTGAAAAACATGATCAGGTGCCTCCGTGGTTGGCAAAAGAAGTAAATATAGAGGAAGAGCTTGAAATTCAAGAATTTGACGTCTCCACCTTGTTCTCCACGGAGATAATGAAACCTAGGAGGAAGGCCAGAATGACTTTGGCCATCAAGAGAGATCCGGCAACCGGGAGAAGGATCGCACAAATTGCCATACCTGCGGTGGAGAAAGAAAAAGGTAAAATTAATGTGGATGAATTTCAAATCAGCACAGTAGATTTGGGTTTTGCCAATGAGGACCAAAAAGGTCAGGAGGGCAAGGACATTATTGACTCTCTAATTCAAAAGGTGGAAAGAGAGAAAGAGAAGAATAAGCAACATAAAGAGCACATTTTTTAGTTGAATGCCTACATCAAGGGGCTGACCAATCCTGATGATACTACAACTGAACATGTAGTCCCATTGACTGCTATTTCTCAGGAGGAGGTAAATAAGTTAGACCTCATGAAACATGAGGCTTCTGTGATCAGAAAATGGATGTCATCCACATTGGATGATGCTGTAGAAATAGTGAAGGCCTCTTTGAAGAGGTGGAGTATTTTGAGTGACTCCAGGACCAAGGTAGATAAATTGCAAATGCAAACCGGGAAAAGGTCTTACAAACTGGAAAGGGTCCTAACCCTTTTGGGAGAAATAAAGGAGATAAATCCTCAACTGCTTATCAGTAAGTAGGTACTGAACAGTAATACCGCATTGTTGGTTGACATCTGGTATAAAGATATTCAGTTTAAATGCGGAGTCCTCAAAAGATGCAATAATAAGCTAAGAGATATCAGCATGAGGCTACACGATTTAATGGCTGAGGAAGTAGAGATATTAGAAACATTGGAAGGGAAGGTGGAAGGTAAAATACAAAATCAAGATGAAGAGTCTGCTATCAAGGCTCTGCACAACAACTTCCAATCAGAAGCAGATGGTCCACTTGTCCACTTGACAGAGGAACTTATAGATAAAATAATGAGGATCAAGGTCAAGATGGAGAAATACAATGAAGCATTGCAGGATAGGAAAAACAAGCTGGATAACAGCAGAGATAAGTATGAAGCACATAAGCACGCCATCATTAAAGCAAAGACTCAAGATGGCAGAGGAATAGATCAAGTTGTGCATTCATATGAGCAGATCCAGAACAACATGCAGCCCCATATGTAGCATCATCATCATCAGGATAGCGAAAGTTTGGGAAGTGATGCACATGATGACGATCCACATGAATCAGCTGAGGAACATGATGAAGATACATCATGAAAGGGATATAAGCATAAGTAATATAGATAGTTGCCAGCTGGTAACTTGTGCCATTTTGTAGAGGTTGACAAAGTCAAGGAAATCATGACCGTAGATTTGTATTGATAAATCAGGATCGTAGATCTCTTGTAACAGATTCCTCACCTTATTCTATAAAAGGTGGTGGAATGCCCTATTGTAAACATTCAAAACTTAATTGAAATCTGTCTGCTGAAACATTCAGAGCTTATTTCAAAGTTTTTGTATACATTTATATTTTTGCATGCTTAATGAATGAGAAGACTGTGTCGATTACAATTCATAGTAAATCTTGAGTAATCAGTGTATGATTTCTGGATATATGTGGTGATTTGCTGCGTCCCTTGGAGTGCATGTCTACTTACATGTGTTGTCTTCATACAAATTCCTTTGAAGTTAGCATCAACTATATCTAGCTGTGGAATGTCTTGGTGAAAATATGGTTTGGTTTTCTTCTCTTCATGACAGTATCTACTATACATGTGGCTCAGAAGCTGAAGGTTCACTTTAATTAGAAGCATTTCTTCAATTTCTTTTAAATTTTAGAACATTTCATCTCCACAATTGCAAATAATTGATGATCTTAAGCAAATAACACAGATATGCAGACATCTCGTAGAAAATCACAAATATTTAGCATATTTGAATACAAAGCATGCACAATTGAAAATATCATGCAAATATTGATGTATTTCTGCATCTTTTCACCAAATAACTGCATAATATGACTTCTCTGTAAAGAATTTCTGCAGGAATGACATGATGATGATAAACTTTCACGTAAGGCCCCAAAATGGAAACAACAACTCACATTAACCTCTGAGTAACTTCAGACGATTAAGACCTAATCACTGGAGACTTGGGATCATGAATTCTTTGAATTCATAGTATCTTTCAAGATGAATAAAGGTTAATGTGTACTTTTATTCTATGCTTGTATGTGACTAACATCATGACCAACATAAATTGGTGCTAGAAGGAGGGCCCTGATCTGGAAGACCACGCTCATCATCATTATTTTCAGGTTTGATAATGCACAGAGTAAGGTAACCTTGGATCATCTGTAAATTTGCAATATTATGTAAGTATATACTGTAAAAGGCTCATATATGCTCATTCTGTGTAAAGATTTCCAGATCTCACATAAATATTGCAAGCTTTACAGTAGATCATTCTGAATTCACAAATGTCGGCCAAAGATACATAAATTTGTTCAAGCTTTGAAGGATTTAGGCCTTAGAAACTTGAGGTCTCATGCTAGGCGTTGTTATACTTCAAATATCCTTGCGTATTTGCAATATCTTTGCAAATATTTCGTAAATATCTAGTCTGATCAGCCGTCTGAAAATATCACCTCATTCGGTGAAATTCAGCCAATGTTTGCAAAGTTTCAGCCAAATTGCCTCAAAATTGAGAAATCCTGGCTCACAGGATAAATATCAGGTCTAGACCTAGCGGAATCTTTGAAGAATTGCCTGTTAGAGGTTTCAGACCTAGGACTGTAGACATTCATCATACTCCAGGGTCTAGTGCGTCAGAGGCTTCACCAGAACCTCCTCCTGTAACTCCTGTTGGTTTACAAATACCTTCTGGGATATCTATGACACCTCCAGTTCAGCCTTAGGGTGTACCTTTAGTCCAACCTCAGCCAGCTGCACCACCAGCTCAACCTCCTCTGGTTGCAATGTCTTTCTTTGCAGCAGAGTCACCTTTGACCTTTACTGCGTATCATGAGTTACCAAAGAATCTGGATAAACTTTGTCCAAAATATCATCCTTATCAAGATGCCGAAGATCATATCAGGACTTTTAAGGAAGCTTGCTGCAGAGCTAGAATAGAACATCAAGATGTGGTGTGCAGATTATTTCCCTTTTCCTTAGGGGAAGAAGCCTATAATTGGTTCATTAGTCTTGGTCAGGGTTCTGTTGATTCCTGGGTCTTATTAGAGAAAACTTTTCTTGATAGATTCAAGGTTCCGGTCGATCCCTCAATAAACTATCATTTATTTGCTACTATCAAGAGGTTTGAGAATGAGCCTATTGCCAATTTCAATGCTAGGTTTCAGAAAATGTTGTCCAGAGTGGTCACCCCTTATACTGTGTCTGACGAAGCTGCAAGGAGCATTTATTATTCAGCTTTAGATCCCTTGACTTCCATGTTCATAAGGAGAACACACCCCTGAATCACAACTTTAGCCTTAGCTTTTCAAGAAGCCATACAGGTAAATCAGCAGTTGATACCTGCTCCTACTCCAAATATGGTATTTCCTACCTTGCCTGGCATGCACCCACAATATCCTGCATCATACTTTGCATAGTACCCTACACAATATCCTAATGGAACAGTGGTACCTCCAGCAGTCATGCTTGCACCTTTGCAAGTACCTCCACTGAGCATTATGCCCCCTCCTAATGGAAATGACCAATTACCGCAATATCCTGCACATGCTCAGACACCTCAGGATGCTGACCTATCCAATAATAACCATGGATCCTCTTTCTTCAAACCTCAGACTGAAAATGTGGTGGCCAAAGCTTAAGAAGAAAAGGAGGAAATCAAAGAAATCTCTGCTCAATTGAGAAAACTCACCACAGAAGTAACACATTTGAGAAATCAAGGCTTCTATCCCAGTCAAACCAGAATAGAAATTATCCTAATGATAGACCAAATTATCCTGATAGAGGATATAACACCAATAATTTCAATAATGGTGGTGGAAATAACAATAATCCTCAGAGACAGCCCAGAATATGGAACTCTAGGCCCAATAATGGCTCATTACCATCACCCCTGGACAATCAGCCTCCTGGTGAAGCCAAACAGACTACTAGAGTCAATCTTGCTGAAGCAGCCCTTACTAATTGGTGTAGGATCCACAATACTAGTGCACATGCAGAATTAGACTGTCCACAATTTAGAATTGCTGCCAGCATCTTTTAGACTGAAGTGTCTAACACTTCAGGAAATCCACCTCATACAGAAGGAAATGAGATTGTTCCTTGTGGATATGACTCAGCTTTTGTGCTAGAAGCCTATACTAATTAACCTCATCAGAGTTATAACCAAGTATGTGAGGAATCTGCCTTAACTTTTGAAACAAATTATGTTTTCCCCTTTGAGGATGAAAATGAACCTGCAAGAGAACATGAGGAAGTACATGCATATCAGCAACAATATCTTGGTAAGCATAATTATAACTTGAGGAGTAATGCCAATAGACCTACTGGCCCATTGACATCATCTCTACCTCCAAACAACTTCAACACACCTCCTCATCCTAAGGCTAGCAATAACCCTGGGTTCCCCAAGGTAAATGCTCAATACTTGTCTCCTCAGAACACAGGATCAAAGGTTGTAAATGCACCTCATGAATCCGACAAGTTAGTCAGCTATTTGGCTGATGAGATGAAGAAAATTAAGATCAGCCTGTCCCTGTCTGAGTTACTGAAAACTCCTGCAATCAAAAAGGCATTCATGAGGTCACTAGATGATCCTGCTCCTAAAGAGGATGGCCATCTTTCAAGTCAATCTAGTGGCAAAGATCATGCTGTCAGGGATAGTACTATCAAGCCTAAAGTGTCAGCTACAGTCCAAGTTGCAGAAACCTCCCACATGACCTTGTATAGGGATAAAACTAAATCACCTCCGTTTCTCCTCACCATAAGAATGTTCAGCAAGAACCTGCACAATTGTCTGGTTGATTTAGGGGCCTCCACGAATGTTATGCCCTTGTCAATATGTAACGCTTTAGGACTACATCCTGCTAAATCCTTAAAGAAGGTCACTCAGCTGGACAAAATAGAAGTAAGTGTAGTAGGAGAGTTAACTCATATCCACATGCAACTAGCATCTGATCCTAGGATCCAATATTACATTGATATTCAGGTAGTTGACATACTTGATACTTACGGGATGTTGCTTAGCCGAGACTGGTCCAAGACACTTAATGGATATATGTCTACAGATTTCAGTCACATGTGGTTACCATGGAAGCGTATACCTAATCAGATCAGGATTGATGCTGAGCCTAGAAAGAAACATATGATCATTGAGTACAACAGAACAAATGAGATCATGTACGTAGACGTAGAACCTGGAGTTTACTGCATCAGGCCACAAACTGTCAAAATAGAAGAGATCTTGAGGCTTGACCTTCATCATCATCATGATGATGATCATCAGGAGGATATGCCAGTCGTAGAACCCGATAATAATCCTGATAATGAGAATGAAATAGATTGCTTCAGATACTTTGAGATGCATCTGTCTAATCAAGTAAAACGTTGTCAATTGTTAAATATACCTGCTAATGATATTTTGATTGATGGATGGTGCAGATTACACGATGAAGCACACTTAGAAAGTACTTGTGAAACATGCTTAGATATGATGATGCTAGAGCAGACATGTAGTGAGGCGTCATCATCATATTCCGAGGTAAATGCTACATCTAATGATGATGACGATGATACTAATTCTTATTTGTCCTCTATAGGAACAGAGGGGTCGACAGATCATGATGAAGATTATATCCTGAAAATAGGAGAAGTTTTGGTGTTTGACCAGATAAATGATGTGAGGAAAGAAAAGATCACCCCTGGTAGTGATTGCTTTATGGAACCAGATTATGAATTGTCTGATGAAGACAAAGGTAGTGACCTGACTAAGTTCGAAGAATTTCTAGTAAAAGAAATAGAGAAGATGACACGACAGGATAAATCTCCCCAGGAGGTTTTAATTAAAGGTTGGTGTAGGTTGCACGAGGCACCTCACTCAGAAACAACTTGCTCACTATGTTTACACATTTTGAAAAGGCATGCAGCTACAGATTCAGAAGATCAGCCTCCTGCTGAAATAAAAGAGAAAATAGAAAAGCCATTAGGCTCACGAGAAAAAGGAAAGAAGAAAATTGAGGATGATGACGTCCCTAAGTTAAAATGGATATCAGGCGGAGCAACAGCCAGAGCTGCAAAGAGAAAAGAAAGTTTAGCTAAATGTCCTGCTGAAGATAAACCTTGGATCCTGAGGTTTGATGGGTCCAAATCCAAGCAAGGTGCTGGGGTAGGAATTGATCTGATTGATCCAACTAAAAAATCCTATCTGGCAGCTTACAGATTACAGTTCCCTTGCACTAACAATGTAGCAGAATATGAGGCTCTGATTCATGGGATATTGTTTGCTCATAAGAAGAAAGTAAAGATTTTGCATGTCTTTGGAGATTCAGAACTAGTTGTGAGACAAGTAAGAGGAGTTTACTCTTGTAACTACAGAAAGCTATCCAATTACAGACATCGTGTGTGGGACCTGATTGAGGACTTTGACGCCTTTAATATCACTCATGTACCAAGAGAACAAAACCATAGGGCAGATGCACTTGCCCAAGCTGCCAGTACATTGGAGCCACTGTCTATATCTGGTCTGAAAAGATTTTCAGTAGAACTGGTTCAGTACCTTCAGTACCTGATAATGTGACTAACCTCCATGTGTTTGATGATGATCAGCACATTCTGGACTTCATTTCAAATAGAGACATATTTGAAGCTCAGATTATAGATGAGAATGGTATGGAAGATCATGTCTGGGAAGAAGATGAGATATTAGAGCTGCCTAGCAATAGGATCCCTAAAGGTATGATTGAATTAGAAAGAGCTTTTGATTTGGATAATATGCTTAAACAGAAGGATCTGCCCAAGGCAGATGGAGGTCAGTATTCACAAGTGAATATTGGACAAGATGACGACAAGAAAAATGTACTGATGGGTAAGGTTTGCACACCAGAAGAGTTAGAAGGAATAACTCAGGCCCTCAAGGATTACATACATGTAATTGCATGGACTTATGATGAAATGAAGACATATGACACCTCTGTCATAACTCATACTATACCTCTCAAGCCAGATGCTAAACCTTTCAGACAGAAGCAAAGGCCAGTCAATGCCTTGCTCGAACCAATAATTCTCGAAGAAGTCAAGAAATTGTCAAACGCCAGGATAATATTTCCTATGAGGCACTCCACTTGGGTGGCAAATCTCGTGCCAATCAGAAAGAAGAATGGAGACATCAGGTTATGTGTAGATTTCAGAAACCTGAACAGAGCATCAGAAAAGGACAATTATCCTTTACCCTCATTGGATGAAGTTCTACAAATTGTAAATGGAGCCAAAATGATGTCCTTCCTGGATGGCTTTTCAGGATATAACCAAGTAATGGTTGATAAAATTGACAGATTGAAAACTGCCTTCACCACAAAGTGGGGGATATTTGCATATAGATGTATGCCATTCGGCCTCATAAATGCTGGAGCTACATTCCAGCGAGCAATGGACATAGCCTTCAGAGGCTTAATAGGAAAATGTATAGTCATCTACATGGATGACTTAACAGTATTCTCCAAGGAAAGGAGAAATCATGTCGCTGATCTCAGAAGTGTACTGAAGAAATGTGAAGAGTACGGAATATCTTTGAATCCCAAGAAGTGCATATTTGGGGTGAAGACAAGAAAGTTACTAGGCCACCTGATCACAGAAGATGGAATTATCATTGATCCTGACAGGGTGGAGTCTATCATGAAGTTACAACTTCCAAGAAGCAAAAAGGAACTCAAGTCTTACTTTGGTAAGATAAACTTTGTGAGGAAGTTCATCATCGGCTTTGCTGAGATTGTCAGACCACTAAATGCTATGTTGAAAAAAGATGCACAAATTGAGTGGACACCGGAGGCCAAAGCTGCATTTGAAGATATAAAGAAAGCCATATCGGATGCTCCTGTCCTTATCAGTCTAGATTACACAAAAGATTTCTACATCTATTCATTTGCTTCAGAACATACCTCTGCAGCAGTGTTAACTCAAAGGAATGAAGAGAAAGAAGAGAAACCAATTGCTTTCATGAGCTGTCCTTTCAGGGATGCTGAATTGAGATATGTAGATGTTGAGAGATAGGCACTTGCATTAGTCAGAGCAGTAAAGAAATTCAGACATTACATACTAAGAAGCAAAGTAATTGCTGTAGTACCAGATGCAGCAGTGAAGATGCTACTGATGCAAAGTGAACCTGGTGAGAAAAGAGCCAAATGGATTACTGTATTGCAAGAGTATGACATGGAAATTACACCAATGAAGCTGGTAAGAGGACAAGCTTTGAGTCAAATGATATCTGAAATTGATCCGAACATCACTAGTCAGCAATATGTGATCAATGAGAAAGACAATAAAGAGTGGTATTCAGATATCAGGCACGTCCTGATTATTGGAAGATGCCCATCAAGAATGCAAGCTTCACAGAGAAGAGCCTTAAAGATAAGATCCTAAAAGTATATGATGAAGGGAGGAACCCTATTCAAGAAGAATTATGAAGGAATATACCTGAGATGCTTAGAAAAGCCAGAAGCAAATAAGGTCTTGTCAGAGCTACATGACAAGTTTGGAATGACACATGGATCAGCATTGGCCACAACACATGCAATCCTCAGAGTAGGATATTACTGGCCTACAATTTTTAAAGATACAGCTGATCATGTTAAATGTTGTCATGTTTGCCAGGTTGCTGCCAATAGAGAGAAATATGCTGCATAACCCTTGCAGCCAGTGATGGAAGAGCGCCCATTTGCACAATGGGGCATGGACTTCATAGGACCAATCAATCCTCCATCCTCCTCAGGTCATAGGTATGTCTTAACAATTACTGACTATTGTACTAGATGGACTGAAGCTGTTAGCAGTAAAACTTGCACTGCAGATGATGTCATTAAATTTCTAGAGAGCAACATTGTCACCAGGTATGGAACTCCTTATGCGTTGATAAGTGATAATGGTTCTGCTTTCACTTCAACCAAGTTATCAAGTTGGGCTTTTGATCATGGGATTATACTTAAATTTTAATCCAACTACTATCCCCAAGGGAATGGATTAGCAGAGTCCACCAATAAGAATTTACTGAATATCATAAGAAAATTGATAGAGAAAAACCCTAGAGAATGGAACTCATTTCTAAAGTATGCCTTATGGGTTGACAGAACTAGAGTGAAAACTGCATTAGGAAACTCACCTTTCCAACTAGTATATGGGGTGGATCCCATCCTCCCTGTAAACTTAAAAATTCCTACCCTACAGTTTGCCCAAGAATACCTAGGCATAGACAATAAGCAAGAAGTCAGGTTGCTTCAGTTGATGCACCTGGAAGAAAAAAAGAGTCAAGCAATTGACCAATTTGCAAAACATCAAGCTGTTGTCAAGTGCTGGTTTGACAAGAGAGCCAGAGTTAAAGCTTTCAGGATATCAGATTTAGTCCTGATGTGGGATAAAGCCCATGAAAAGAAAGGTGACCATGGTAAGTTTGATAGATTATGGATAGGTCCCTTTCAAATTTTTGAGATACTAGGAGACAGTACTTATAGGCTTAAGAACCTGACAGGTGAGGATGTCCCATTGCCAGTCAATGGACAGTTCCTCAAGCATTATTTCCAGGCTTAAATGACTTCATGACAGTCATATGTATCATATTGTATATTTGCATAGTTGTTTGTATAGTTTGCTTGTTTTGCTTGTTTCATTTTGTTGGTTGAGTTTTGTTTTGGTAAGTCAGGATGATGCACTTCATCACCCCAGAAAATAACTAAATTGTTAAGATTCAAGTGATGAGATCACATTTAGACATAGGTTATGATTCATTCTAAGAAGTGTTCATGATCAAGTTATGATATCTTTTCATCAGGGTGCCCTTTTTTTTGGTCAAAGTGAATCAATCACAATGAAACATCTAACAGCCTTGGGTTTGTTGAACACACAAGTATAGGTGTTAAGTGAAAAATCTAAAGGGACTCCCTTGCTACCAATACAATCTCCAACCTAAAGCTGCAAGTGACTGTACCTTGTACAAATGAGCTGACATGATGATATCAGATACAAATGTTAAAGAAAAAAATCAGAAAAGAAATAAAATTAGGCCATCTAAGTAACTCTACCGGGGCTATAGACACCTGCTGGCAGTGGGGCTCTACTTAGGGAGATTGTATAGATAACCTTGCCGGGGCTATGAACGCCTGCTAGCAGTAAGGCTCTATCCAGGTTGGCTATAAGGGATGATCTCCAACTATGTAGTTTAACACCAGTTACTTATGTTTTCAACTTGCTTTCAAGATGAGGATAATTAATCATATGCACACACCTGATCCTTTGTTAGCATTGTTACCATGATGAAATTTTATTATTCAGAAGATTATGATGCCTATGCTTAGACGGAATTAAAATACTATAGATGAATGTGATCACATCACTTGAATCATTGGAATTTGTTTGTTTTCTTTGGTGGCAAGTTGTTGTCTGGTTACACAACATGCCCCATTTTGACTTGGCAAAACAGGGACCCAACCTTTTTTGGCTTGGCTTGTGTTGTCAGCTTTCTGGCAGTTTGGTAAAAGTAAGTCATGTACATCATCATGTAGAGTCAGGATGAGGTAAGTCACCATTATGAGGTTGGTCTGTCAAAATTTGTATTTCTTTCCGGTGACCTCATAGTTTGAAAGAGCATTAAAATTCATGCAGGTTTGCCTTTTACATCACCTTGATATTCCTCAGGATGTGAGAGTTATGAACAGTCAAAGTTTTGGTCAAACCTGATATTCGCAAGAGGAGGATCATGTTTTATAATCTCAGTCATGTTGCCAAAGATCATCCTGATCTTGAAACATCCCCTGATAAGTCATGCGGCTCAAATATTCGGACGTCAACTTTAAGTGGTAGTAAATCTTCCCCGTCAAACGGTCTTATGTATCGTGGGCGTCATGTTTTCGAATGTAACTCGATATTTCTTAATATCCTCCTGACGTGAAATATCACCCTAAGCCAATATCCTGATGACATCATCCAAATCGGATAAACGAAGAAACAAACATGATGATGACATCATCATCACATTTACATTTCGATAGGATATTTTTTAAACATGATCATGTTCGCGTAATATGATGATGACATCATGATGCCTTTCTGATACGAAGAACAAATATTAGGATGACGTCATCCCGATATTACAAAAGAGACATGTAAATTTGTCTCGTCATCATCATATTTGAAACATCACCCGATACAACGAAATATCCTCCTGATGTACTAAACATAACCAAAAGGTGCTTTGTCACCCGAATCTTGTCGCGATAATAATTCCAATATGAGGGAGGAGGATGATATTGAAACTCGGCCCGATATTTGCGAATATCATCCTGCCTTCATGATATCCTATCATATGGATATCCCCCCGCTCCCGTTGCCGCAATTATCATTTAATGCGCGCGGACATGGTAGGTGGTTCCCGCCGACCCCGGAACCCAATGAAACACCTGGCGAGATCCTGCGTTTTTGCACGGATAATCAAGGAATACAATCTAATTTGTTAGAGTTGCCCTAAATTTACCCTAATTGCAAGGTTAAAAGGTAATTCAACTGTCATTTTCACATTTACCTTGCGATAAAATTGTTTTACAGAGCACCAACTTCCATATCCGCATACCAGCTACTGTTGCACGAGTTGAGCTTACAGACAGAAGGAAGGAAGTGATCATCGGCTGAATTAAGAGCGTCGTTAGCAATCTACTGGTATAAAAGAAAAGGTCTGCATAACTAGGTAAGTAAATGAAACCCTCATCATGTTGTTCTTATTCCAGTATGATGATGTAAGTTCTGGTTTATGCATCCGTATGACTAAGTAATATTGAAAAGATACAGTAGGCATGGTGATTTTAATTGCAATATGCATGCATGTGTATACTCGTTGTGAGATAGGATTTTGTTAATTATAGGTACTCATGACTGACAAGCGGTTCGTTAAGTGTCAAGAGGAATTCAGTAGGCCCATGTTCTCTTCTCAGAGGGGGGTCTTGTTTAAGTATGGAGCAATTACAGATACCCATCAGGGGAGCACCAATTTGGAAGCCTGGTCAGCTAAGCTGAATGATGGGCATGACAAGAGTCCTGTGCTAGACGCAGTGTTCGTATCAAGGATGTGGAATGCTGCCGGTTTTCCATACTCCATGGAATCTCTGGAGCTAGTCATAGAATGTGCCCGGAATTATAATCCTCAGACAAGGCAAGTGGTGAAGCATGGGAGGATATATGCAGACCTCTCCATCAAGGGTCTCTCTCGGACATTTGGATTGCCGCTGGGCAGTAAAGTTAAGAGCGTGGACTTGAGGAAGTCCGAAAAGGAGTATGAGGCCAACAAGAAATCCGCCAGGAAGAACATGTATCAATGGCGTGCTGAGAACAACACCTATCCTGCAGCAGCCAAACTTCCTGTGCACATGTTCAAATATGATTTCAGTGAGGAGTACCAATACATGATTGCACTCCTGAACAGAGTAACAGGCCAGCCTAATGCTGGTAGTTTCAGGGATTGGATGTACGGAATAATAATGATGTGTCTGTATTCAGACATCAAGCCACTGTGGGGCCAGATAATAAGTGATGCTCTGCATGAGTAGCTGATGAACCTAGGAGGTTCAAATTGTGCATTTTATATGTCATCATATATTGTTTATTCTTGTGCTTACAAAGGCACTTTTGATGCCTTAGTTACAAATGGAAAGCTCACAGGCACAAATGCTGTGTATATCTGGGATCATCATCCCCAGCTGCAGAGAACCAACTACCTCAAAGACTACAAACTGGTCAATGATGCATTCTCCATACATCTGGTAAGGACCATGGAGGAGGACAGAACAAAGAGATTGAGCATGGAAGCTCAAGAGGTAGTTTACAGGCATGGGGCCTGGTACATACAGTTTGCAACCTTTTCATACATAAGGGTTGAAGGTTTCGAGGGACATCCCCTGATGCTGCCGAGGTACCCTACTGACACAGTAATACTAATGAAATTTATCAGGCAAGGCTCCACAATGATAAAGATGTAAAAGGACGCCAAGAAGCTGCCACCAATTTTGTTTCCAATCATCATCGGCTGCTACATGTGCCCTGATTCTGACAATATAAAGAAGGTGATGGTCACCCTAAATAAAATGAATCTGCAGCCTTTCCCACTAACAAGACCATATGATCCTTACGGCAGGATACAGAAGATACTAGGAAAGCCTATCCACCAGAGGCACCTAGAGGATTTTTGGGCCGATTGTGAAGATGAAGCAGAGGCCAGAAGAAGAAGGTATCAGAGGTTAACTCTGAACCAAATTAGAACCTTTGATTGCATCTCCCTTCCCCAACAATTGAAGAAGGATGATGGCAGGATAATGGCAGATGAATATGAACAGAAGAAGATATATAATGACACCATCTTTGCACCTGACCTCACCATGCAGGAAGACATATCCTTGGACCCATTCATTGCCAGGACCATACAATTAACTCAAGCTTGGGTTGATGAGCACGTGGATGCATTGAAAAAGAAAGGTGTTGCCATTACGGTGGACAACAAGAAGAAGGGACAGGATATTCCTGGGGATGAATATGATGACTTCCTGAATGAGAAGAGGAAGACCAAGGGAGATAGAATCCCTCCACCACAACAACAGAGAAAAAGACCCCCAAGGGGCAAGAAGGTGGATAAGGAACCTAAAGGGGTTATAATTGACAGGGCAGTATTTGTAGCTGAGGAGGCAGCAGGATCAAGATCAGGATCAGGATTAGAATCACCATCCCCTCCAAAGAAAGAGAAGCTCAAGAAGAGTAAGACAGTAGAGGCTGGAATCACTAAGACCCTAGAAGTGGGTCAATCCTCAAGGAAACATGATACAGAGGATATCCTCATGGAGGAGGAGCCTAAAGAAGAAGAGGCTCTGTTAATAATAAAGAGGAAGAGGAGAGCTCCATAGGTGCTGGTGTCCACCACACCTAAGAAACAAAGAACCTCCATGAGAGGTGGAATAAGCCAACCCCCTCTACTATTACAAGGGGCAGGTAGTGAAGTACCAAAGGAACTTCAGCATAATGTTCCACTTCCTACCATCGTCAAGTTCAAAACTGAACTTGCAGAAGAACAAATGAAAGAAGTTGATCAGACACAAGCACAAGGGCATGTCTCGCTAGATGAGACAATAAATTTGTCTGATGATGAAGTCATGCAGGAAGTGGCTGCACAGAAGATGGAGACACTTACTGCTGAGATAAGTATGACTCCTCACAAGCCTCCACCAGTTCAAACTGTGCTTGAGGAGATGAAGCAAGTGCAAGAAGAGCAAGAAAAGAGCCCAGAGCAGGTAGCTCAAGAAATAGGGCTGGAAGCATTAATTACGGAGGTGACAAGTCCTGTAGTGGTAGACCTGACAGACAAATAGGATGCAAGTGCTGAACAACCAGCAGGATCACCTGGTAAGGAGCACCCAGCAGAAGAAATAGAGATGGCAGAAATAGAAGGCCATACTCTGGAATTGGGACAACAAAGCCCACAAGATACATCAGCGGAACCTACTATAGTAGAGGTTCAAGAAATAAAGCCTGATGAAAAAGAGAAAACAAAGGAGGATCCTATTGCCAAAACATAAGAGGTTGACAGTGCAGGCCCTGAACAAATAATGGCTACAGAACAAATGCCAACACCTCAGGTAGAATCCCCAGTATCTAGTGCAATAGATAAACAACAAGGGGAAGAATTGGGAACAGATGAAGTAATGATGGAGAAAGATCATGATCATCATGATCAACATACAGATGCACCGCAAGGTTCCCCACATCTAGGAGATACTCCTCCGGAGAAGGAAATTCCTCAACAGGAGGATGTGCCGCAGGATCAACAACAAAGTGAGCATCAAGAAGAAGAAATGGATAAATCACCATCTCCACAACACTTGCTAACAGAAATGGGAGATATGGGTGAACATCATGATGATGCTGAAAAACATGATCAGGTGCCTCCATGGTTGGCAAAAGAAGTAAATATAGAGGAAGATCTTGAAATTCAAGAATTTGACGTCTCCACCTTGTTCTCCGCGGAGATAATGAAACCTAGGAGGAAGGCCAGAATGACTTCGGCCATCAAGAGAGATCCGGCAACCGGGAGAAGGAGCGCACAAATTGCCATACCTGCAGTGGAGAAAGAAAAAGGTAAAATTATTGTGGATGAATTTCAAATCAGCACAGTAGATTTGGGTTTTGCCAATGAGGACCAAGAAGGTTAGGTGGGCAAGGACATTATTGACTCTCTAATTCAAAAGGTGAAAAGAGAGAAAGAGAAGAATAAGCAACATAAAGAGCACATTGCTCAGTTGCATGCCTACATCAAGGGGCTGACCAATCCTGATGATACTACAACTGAACATGCAGTCCCATTGACTGCTATTTCTCAGGAGGAGGTAAATAAGTTAGACCTCATGAAACATGAGGCTTCTGTGATCAGAAAATGGATGTCATCCACATTGGATGATGCTGTAGAAATAGTGAAGGCCTCTTTGAAGAGGTGGAGTATTTTGAGCGACTCCAGGACCAAGGTAGATAAATTGCAAATGTAGACCGGGAAAAGGTCTTACAAACTGGAAAGGGTCCTAACCCTTTTGGGAGAAATAAAGGGGATAAATCCTCAACTGCTTATCAGTAAGCAGGTATTGAACAGTATTACTACATTGTTGGTAGACATCTGGTATAAAGATATTCAGTTTGAATGCAGAGTCCTCAAAAGATGCAATAATAAGCTGAGAGATATCAGCATGAGGCTACACGATTTAATGGCTGAGGAAGCAGAGATATTAGAAACATTGGAAGGGAAGGTGGAAGGTAAAATAGAAAATCAAGATGAAGAGTCTGCTATCAAGGCTCTGCATAGCAACTTCCAATCAGAAGCAGATGGTCTACTTGTCCACTTGACAGAGGAACTTATAGATAAAATATGGAGGATCAAGGTCAAGATGGATAAATACAATGAAACATTGCAGGATAGAAAAAACAAGCTAGATAACAGCAGAGATAAGTATGAAGCACATAAGCACACCATCATTAAAGCAAAGACTCAAGATGGCGGAGGAATAGATCAAGTTGTGCATTCATATGAGCAGATCTGGAACAGCATGCAGCCCCATATGCAGCATCATCATCATCAGGATAGCAAAAGTTCAGGAAGTGATGCACATGATGACGATCCACATGAATTAGCTGAGGAACATGAGAAGATACATCATGAAAGGGATATAAGCATAAGTAATATAGATAGTTGCCAGCTAGCAACTTGTGCCATTTTGTAGAGGTTGACAAAGTCAAGAAAATCATGACCGTAGATTTGTATTGATAAATCAGGATCGTAGATCTCTTGTAACGAATTCCTCACCTTATTCTATAAAAGGTGGTGGAATGCCCTATTGTAAACATTTGAAACTTAATTGAAATCCGTCTGCTGAAACATTTAGAGCTTATTTCAAAGTTTTTGTATACATTTATATTTTTGCATGCTTAATGAATGCGAAGACTGTGTCGATTACAATTCATAGTAAATCTTGAGTAATCAATGTATGATTTCTAGATATATGTGGTGATTTGCTGCGTCCCTTGGAGTGCATGTCTACTTACATGTGTTGTCTTCATACAAATTCCTTTGAAGTTAGCATCAACTATATCTAGCTGTGGAATGTCCTGGTGAAAATATGGTTTGGTTTTCTTCTCTTCATGATAGTATCTAATATACATGTGGCTCAGAAGCTGAAGGTTCACTTTAATTAGAAGCATTTCTTCAATTTCTTTTAAATTTTAGAACATTTCATCTCCACAATTGCAAATAATTGATGATCTTAAGCAAATAACACAGATATGCAGACATCTCGTAGATAATCACAAATATTTAGCATATTTGATTACAAAGCATGCACAATTGAAAATATCATGCAAAGATTGAGGTATTTTTGCATCTTTTCACCAAACAACTGCATAATATGACTTCTCTATAAAGAATTTCTGTAGGAATGACATGATGATGATAAACTTTCACGTAAGGCCCCAAAATGGAAACAGCAACTCACATTAACCTCTGAGTAACTTCAGACGATTAAGACCTAATCACCAGAGACTTGGGATCATGAATTCTTTGAATTCATAGTATCTTTCAAGATGAATAAAGGTTAATGTGTACTTTTATTCTATGCTTGTTTGTGACTAACATCATGACCAACAGAGATATGGGATACGTTGCAGTCTAGGGAGCAGTTCCCTATGCCCTTGTTGCAGAGATACATGCTGACCGAGATAGAGAGGCACTTGGCGCTATGGGACTGGATTACATTTGCTTCATGCTCGAGGTGCAGGCGAACCGTGGCTTGCTGATTGCTGTTGTGGAGAGATTCCATAGTGAGGATGGGACATTCCACTTCCCGACTGGAGAGATGGCCATGACACTAGAGGACGTCTATCAGATTTTGTATTTCCCGATTGATGGCGAGCTTGTGGAGTATGATCCACAGAGAGATGCGGGACTCGCCGAGTGCAGGTGAGTGTTCGATGACTCAGAGCTGGTTGGATAAGTCATCCCTTGGCAGGATATTCATGATTACTACGACTACTTCCTAGGGATTATAGCAGGATTGAGCGGAGGCATTGTATGCCCCGACAGGAGATCACATGGGTTCCCCATTGGATGGGGTAGGATCATGGAGAGGATGGCAACAAAGGGCACCCGATATGCTTGGGGTGTCTGCGTGCTTGCCCATTTATACCATGATATGCATCAGGTGGTATACCACAGGAGCACGAGCCTATTTGCAAGTGTATCACTACTACAGTTTTGACTATGGGAGCACATAGCGATCACGAGACCGATATGTGTTTTGCGAGACAGAGGGGAGAGCCATATAGCTATGGTTACGCAAGGCTGATTTCCCAGCATAGGCTGGGGAAGTTGGAGTATTGGAGACATGCCTTGGATGGGGTAGATGTGGTCATCTGATGACCATATATAGACTGCGAGCCGTGGGATGACGAGGCAGACGAGCTACCCTACTGTTTTCAGATGAGATGGCTGATAGGGCGGACTCGCCACATACTAGAGAGGCAGATTGTCGGTAGAGTACTGAGACAGTTCGGAAGGAGGCAGGGCATGCCACAGGGGCAGGCCTGGTTTGCACGGACACATGCTGAGAAGGTCAGATGGGGACCAATGGCATCCTACAATGAGGCCCTGACAGATTTTTGACAGACACCTTATGTCACCTGGAACATGAGGAGGGAGATAGCAGACATCGAGACGTCATAGGATTACGAGGATTGGTTTGTCGAGCATCCATTCCTGAGATATTCAGGACCTAGGGTGCTGGTGCCTCGCATAGATGAGGCAGACTCAGACGACAAGGGCCAGGTTGGCTAGACGAGGAGGAGGGGCAGAGGGAGAGGAGGACAGAGAGGGGGCAAAGATGGAGGAGATGACAAAGGAGGTGGTGATGATGGAGGTCGACCTAGACAGAGGTGAAGGGTTGAGGAGGGACCAGAGGTCGCACAATAGGTACCACAGGAGGTACCGCAGGTATAGCAAGGACAGATGCCACCACCCTAGCAAGTGGCACAGCAACAGGTACCACAACAATAGGTACCACAGCAGCAGGTACCCCAGGGTCCAGCACAGGCAGATGTCCATGAGAGGACTATAGCCACACTGAGAGGGCAAGTTAGACTGCTGTAGGCCCAGCTCCAGAGAGTTAAGGCCCGATGAGAGACAGATGCAGAGTACATTGCGGGTTTGACCAGAGAGAGGGACATGGCAAATGCTCGGATATGAGTTATCTAGGTGGAGAGGGATACCGCAGTGGAAGCCCTGGGGATAGACGCAACGAGTAGTTTCCTGGTTGGGCAGGTGCAGCAGGCACAGGTACAGGGAGAGCTGGCACAGGTGTGAGGGCAGCTAGCACAGGTATAGGGGGAGCTTACAAGAGCACAGGCCTAGACGTAGTACTACCACAGATTATACCATGGTGTAGTGCCTGTTAGTCAAAGGGCTCCGAGCTACAGGAGTCAGTCGATGGCCTCACAGAGAGTAGGTCCGTCGAGGTCAGGGGCCTCTATTATGGGCCCACAGCAGTCTGAGGCTGGCAGAGGAGGAGGAGGAGACACTGTCGGTAGCAGTGGTCCACAGCAGCAAGGGTAGCAACAACACACCAACTATTTTGGATCCTATGTTCATTTTGATGGCTCAGATAGCCGGATAGATTTGTATCATTTTTGCCTTTTGAGACATGTATCACCATCCGTTGGGATGTACTTATTGTATATGACACCAATTCAGAGACAGACATTTGGATATTGTACATTTGGACATATTTTATGATATTTATATGATGATGCAGCTATTTTGATTCTCTCTATATGGATGATTCTATGATGCACTTTTTATTGTATGATGCGATGTATGTGTTTATCTAATGTAGACTTAGATGCTTTACATGATGTTATGAGATGTTATCTGATGCAGATTTTTGATGTGATGCTATGTGATGCTATATGACCTAATGCAGACTTAGATGCTTTACTTGATATGTTTCTAACATGTGTGAATGCAAAATGATATCTATATGATTATGCAACTTATGTGATGCACTTTATCTATGTTTTTGATGATTTTTTTTCTGTTGCGACACTATATGATGATTGTATATGGATGACCTAATGCACTCTATTATGTATGCAACTGATTCAATCATGTAAATGACTATCTCATATGATATGATATGCAACTATATGCTCTATTTTTGTGATGTCCAAATGTACTCTATCGACACAGAAATGACAAAATGACAGATAGAAGATTGATTGACAGAAGAATGACTCGATAGAAAGATTCACAAGTTTCACCTTGTATTGTTACTTTGCATTGATTGGATCTTTTATTGCATGGGATATGGATGTATGGATGTATAATGGATGGATTTGATTTTGACATCTTGACGGTGCAAGTATTTTGAAGTGCTTATTTCATCAATGGGCAATTTTTTTTGGAACTTTTTCTGAAATGTTGTAAGTGAATGCAAGCATCTAGGTATAATTGAATTGAGATGACTTGAGCATTGCTTACATGGATTTTGCTTTAGCAAGCTAATACAAGCATCGAGGTATAATTGAACCGAGATGACCTAAGTATTTCTTGCATATCAACAAACAAGGATTGCCCCCGTTCATGTTAGACCTTGGATGTCCTCGATGATCTTTTACCGATCATGTCCTTAGACAAGGCTTCATATTACTAAAGATTAATCTGCAAACAACAAACAAAGAAAATAATCATGCCCCCATGATAGAATCTCTAGCTTTTGGCATCCTTGAGTAGCATAGAAAGGCATGATAGCAAAAATCAAGACTCTGTAAGTTTTAACCTAACCAACAAAAATCATTCTTACATTTAGATGTGTTTGTTTCTTGCCATAATTTGAGTAAAATCATTTAGGAGGCCTTAGGTGTTTTTCTTCTTTGCTTCGGATAGGTTAAGTGCCTCATGTCAAAATTTATGCTTTGGGATCAGGTTCTGCTTGCGCTTGCTTGCTTGGTGAGAAGATTTCACAATCCTTATTGGTGAGACAGACCCTAAGGGATTGACCTAGTGCCTCAAGGGCTCATTGCTAAATGGCCTTGCCTACGTGATGACACAGAGGCAACCTAGTTCAGGGTGAACCCTAACAAACCTAAGACCTAGGTGATAGAAAGTGGAGGTAGACTTGGATAGATAGAAGGACTAGACATGGCATGGACAGGACAATGGAGCCTCAGGGGTGCATTAGAATAATGGCCTTGCCTACGTGATGACGCAGAGGCAACTTAGTTCACAGACTTGGACCATGGATGGACTAGAAGACAGACGACAAGATATGGGATGGACGAAGAAGGCCTCGGGGGTGCATTGGAATAATGGCCTTGCCTACGTGACAGCGCAGAGGCAACGTAGTTCACAGACTTGAACCATGGACACCAACGAGAGACACTATGCTAGGCTGACACGATAGGTATGATATGGGATAAAACCTTGGTTGACAAGGCCAACAAAGAGATAGAGTATCAAGCCATGATAGGTTACTGTCAGGATTTTATTATGGGATAGACATGGGTCGAATGGGACACAAGGAAGAATGGACTGAAGGTGATTGGTTTCCCAAAGATGGAGAAGGCAGTTCATCACAAGTAATGCATGTTTACCAGGTTTTCACCACTTGCTTTTATTTGCACGAAAGCTAGAAAGTATACATGATGCCTGATTGCTAGGTTTTCATCATGATACCTATCCAAGGCACCTATTTGCCAGGTTTTCACCAAAGGACAATTTTTTTGTACTTTTTTTTTTAAAAAATTTTTGTATTTTTTTTATTTTTTTGTATTTTATGCCCCCCTTACATTGGGGTTCTCCTAGGTATAGAACTTGCGAAGATGCATGCTATTGATTGGGTCATCGAACAGCTCACCCTCTGATGTTGCTAACTGATATGCCCCTGATCCATAAGCAGCTACAATTACATAAGGTCCAAGCCAGTTGGATTTGAACTTGCCCTTCTTTTCCCTATCCTGTTGATTGCGGGGATTTTCCTTAAGGACCAGATCTCCAACTTTGAAGACTCTTGGATGAACTCTGTGGTTATAGCTTTGCGACATCATTTGTTGGTATGCTTTGAGATGGTCAAAGGCTTTCTATCTCCTTTCCTCTAGCAACTCTAGTTTTTGCAATCTGGAGACTTTGTATTCTTCATCTGATATGAGACCTTTTAACGACACCCTGAGAGATGGTAATTCGACCTCTATGGGAAGGATAGCTTCTGAGCCATAGACAAGGGCGTAAGGTGTAGCACCTGTGGGAGTGCGTATACTAGTTCTGTAGGCCCACAGAGCAGGATTGAGTTGGATATGCCAATCACGGCTAGCATCATTGACTATTTTCTTGAGGAGTTTCAAGATGGTCTTGTTGGATGCTTCATCTTGACCGTTGCCTTGGGGGTAATAGGGTGTAGAGAAACGGTGTTGGATTTTGAATCGGTCACAGAGTTCTTGGACATCTTGGTTTTTGAAGGGTCTTCCGTTATCCGTGATAATGGATGAAGGAATTCCGTATCTGTAGATGAGGTAATTCAAGATAAATGAGGATATTTGCTTACCTGTGACAGCGGTTATGATGAATTTATGGCCATTAGAGGAGGGTGGATGGATCTTTCCCACAAGGTCAAGTCCCCATTGGCAAAAGGGCCAAGGTGTCGTTAAAGGTCTCAACTCTTGAGCTGGTGCATGTATCAGGTTCCCATGTATTTGGCACTGCTTGTACTTCTTGACAAATTGATATGAATCTGTTTCCATGTTTAGCCAGTAAGAACCCAAACGCATGAGTTTCTTGGCTAAGGAAGGACCGCTAGAGTGTGTTCCGCAAATCCCTTCGTGCATGTCTTGTAAGGTGGTTATGGATTCTTCTTGTTCTAAACAACGGAATAAAGTACCATCTAGACCACGTCGATATAGGGTATTGGCAATAATGGTATAGCAAGAGGTTTGGTGTATAAAGGTTCATCGTTAATTTGAAGATAGGTCAAGTGGGAGGGTGTTGTCCTTGAGGTAAGTATAAATCTTACCGTACCAAGGTGAATCAGATCCAACTAAAAGGAATATGGTATGGTTTTTAGGAAGATCATAAGCTGGTTGTTGAACAATTTCCACTAAGAACTCGTACCGTGACTCATTCTCTGATATCTCGTGAAGAGAGGCAATGGTCACCATGGCATCTACTGCTTTGTTCTCAATCCGAGGTATCTTCTCAAAAGAGATGATCACAAAGTGTTCCTTAAAGTCATTGAACATCTGCTTGTAAGAGACAAGCTTTTCATCTTTGGTTTGGTAATCATCATTGACCTGATTTATGACTAGTTGAGAATCACCATAGACATGTAGCTCTTTGATTTTCCACTCTGTTGCCATTTTGATACTAATGACTAAGGCTTCATATTTTGCTATGTTGTTGGTGCATGGGAATAGAAAACGGTAAGACTTTGGAATGGTGTTGCCATGAGGAGTTACAAACAATATTCCTACCCCTGATCCATGGTTTGTGTAGGACCCATCAAAGTATAGTTTCCAGGAATGTGTTGAGATAGTGAATAAGGATTCATCCGGAAACTCAAATTGCATTTGTGTGGAGTCCTGTAGTGGTGCATCTACTAACTGATCAGCAATGACTTGCCCTTTGATAAATTTTCTGTCCACATACTCAATGCCGTATTCGCTTAGGAGCATTACCCATTTGGCTAGGCGACCTGTGGGAGCTGCTTTGCTTAGTAGGTACTTCAGTGGATCTATTTTTGCAATAAGTTTGACCAGATGTGCAAGCATATAATGTTGGAGTTTTTGGGAAGCAAAAACTACCACAAGACATGATCTTTCTATCTGTGAGTATTGCAACTCATAGCCCACTAATGTTCGACTAATATAGTAGATGACTCTCTCTTTATTCTCATAATCTTGTTGTGCTAGAAGAGCCCCAAGAGCTGTAGGTGTAGCAGATATGTATAGTATCAATGGTTTCCCTTGGATAGGAGGCATGAGAATAGGTGGATTCATAAGGTACTCTTTCAATTTGTTGAATGCCTCTTCACACCTCTCATCCCATCTGAATGGAATGTTCTTGTGCAGGAGGTGACTGAATGGTTGACACTTGTCTGTCAGCTGTGATATGAATCTACGGATTGCTTGTAGCTTGTCTTGTAGCAATCTTAGTTGTGTAAGAGTCTTAGGTGGTGGCATGTCCATGATAGCCTTGATTTTGGCGGGGTCCACCTCTATTCCATTTGCTAATACAATAAAGCCTAGAAGCTTGCCTGAGGTGACTCCAAACACACATTTCTTTGGGTTCAACCTGACTTTGAATTGCTCTAATCTTTGAAAGACTTTCTCTCACACATCTAGATGTGATTCCCTTGTGAGTGACTTTGTTAGGATATCATCTACATAATCTTCCATTGTTACGTGCATCATGTCATGAAATATAGTGGTCATAGCACATTGATATGTGGCTCCGGCATTCTTTAGCCCAAATGGCATGACATTCCAACAAAAAGTGCCCCATGGACAAGTAAAAGTTGTCTTGTGTTGGTCTTCAGGTGCTATCCTGAGAATCCATCCATGAGAGATAGCATGGTATGTCCTGCTGTCAAGTCGACTATGATATCTATGTTTGGCAATGGAAAATCATCCTTGCAGCAAGCTTTGTTTAGATCTCTAAAGTCATTACATAATCTAACTCTGCCATCTGGTTTGGACACTGGTACAATGTTGGATATCCACTCCGGGTAGTCTATTGCTCTGATAAACCCCACATCCAACAACTTCTTCAGTTATTCTTTGACCAACTGTGCTATGTGTGGATGCATCTTTCTAAGCTTTTGTTTGACTAGTTTCACACCTGGATCTAGTGGAAGATGATGTAGGATCAAACTTGGTCTTTTCTGGTGGAGTAAGAGATTTAACAAAGTGAATGATCTTAGGCTGTTCCTCTGTTCCAATGTTAACTGGCTCTGTGGGTTCCATAACAATCTGAGACTTCTCCTGGTGCATATCATTGGGGAGAGTGTCAAGCCTTCCATCGTTAGGTGCCACAGTTGATTTTTCACCTTCGGATGCGTCCTTTCTTTTTACTATTTTGGGATCTGACACTGCTGCAGAACGATTTTCACCATCAGATCCAGTTTTGATTTTGATATTTTTGCGACTGGAAGGCTTGGCACCCTCTCCAAAATAAGCCACGGTATTAAGTTCAATAGAGAAACCAACTTTATGATCTCCCCTGGGTAGGTGGTCCCTAAGTTCCATGTAGTCAATATAAGCATCATCGTTTTGGAATATATCTAGTTGAGGAGTTCCTCGTAGATCCCAGTCAATAAGTTTAGGATGCACAAGGGGGAGGGAGTCAGAGGATAGATCTGATTTGTTGATAGTTTGAATGGATATACTAGGAGTATTGGGAGGGGGAGTGTTCAGGATGGTACTTTCCTCCAAATTGTTTATTGCGATAGAACTTGAACCTTCCTCGAAAGTCATATTCTCGGAGATAGGCAAATCAGACTCTAGTGGTCTATTCAGTAGCATTTGTCCCTCACGGTAGGGGCTATAAGTTTGAATGGTATCACATTCTTTGTCATCATAGGAATGCTCTGTTCGCTCATCCCACTCATATTCATTGGAATCTGTGTCACTGTCCACTTGAAGTGTATGTATCATTTCCACTAAACAAGCATTTTCTTTAGCTTTGCCCTTGCCTTTATATCCTAGGCCATTTGTATTTCTAGCCAATGATGATGAAGAAGGTTGAATGGGTTCTATGATTCCTTCTTTTCTTAGGCTGATAAGGCCTTGTCCTTCGTAACCCATTCTGTGTAGGATAGCTTCACCTCGCCCATAGAGTTCTGTTGGGAGTCTAGGAGGTTCTTGTTGTATGTTCTCTTCTTCTTTAGTATAAAGCCATTGTAGGACATCTGTTTCTTCTGTTTCATTGGATAAGGTCCCCCATTTTACAAAGGGAGCTGTGGGAGCTATAGGAGGAGCAGGTGGCCTTGGAAAATGCTTGGGTCGACCAAAGGATCTAGGAGATAAAGGCATCTTGGCTAGATTGAGGTTGTGCTCAATGGAGTATTCCCCAACTCTGGTTTCTTTGATAGTAACTTTCTGCTCTTTGGGCCTTGATGAGGAAGCTGCAGAGGTATGGTCTTGCTGTGGGGTAGGGGATGTAGATGCTCTATTGTTTGGTATGACGCAGTCAGGTTTTGAAAGGACAAAGTTGCAATGTTGGAAGGGGTCAGGGTCTCCTTGGATGGTGACTTGCTTGCCATTATGTGGGAATTTTATGCATTGATGATAGGTAGAGGGCACAGCTTTCATGGCATTAATCCATGGTCTCCCTAGGAGAATATTATAGGCGAGCCCCCTATCTAGGACTTGGCACACAACATCTTTTATGATAGGTCCCACTTGTATGGGTAATAACACTATTCCCTTTGTAGTTCTCTCCTCTTCATCATAGGCTTTGATACTAATCTTCTTCCTTGGATCGATGACATTTTTATAGAACCCCAATGTAAGGACTAGCTTTAACGTGCAAATATTTAAACCGGCTCCCCCATCAATGAGAACCCTCTTGATGCAGTGCTTGTGGATGAAGGAGACAATATGTAGAGGGGTGTTATGGGGTTGAGACACAGAGAGGTCATCTTTCTTGGTAAATTATATGGTACTTGAGGAGGTCAGATTACCTACCATGGCCTAAAACTTCTCTTGGGCCAAGTTAGTGGGGACGGTGGTTTCCAAAAAGGCTTTATTGAGAATCTCCTTATGAGAAGGAGATAGACGCAACAACTCCAAGATAGAAATGTGGACCGGAGTCTTCTGTAGTTGGTCTATGACATTATACTGACAGAAGTTGGACTGAGAAGGTGACGACCTTGGAGGGACGGTACTCAACGTGACTTTACCACTGTGGGTAATGATACTACAACCATTGCGGTTAGGATCTGATTACTGATTGGGCGTGACAACATTGATTTGTGGGACATGCTTGGATAGGCAATTGATGGTATAGTCAAATGGCACACTTTCATAGTTGGCATTACTATTCCCACTATTCTGATTTGGCCTGTTACGGTTGTTGTTGTTGTTACCGTTGTTGTTATTGCCATGGTTGTTGTTGCCGTTGTTGTTATTGCCATGGTTGTTATTGTTGTTGTATGGCCTGTCGTGATTGAGAAGTGGGTCCTTGTAAGCCACATGCATCTCATTGGAGGTATGTTGTTGGGTTCCTCCTTGATTTTGATCAAGCACATCTTGGATAACATGTTTGAGACGGATACAATTGTTGGTAGTATGTCCCCTTCCTCTATGATACTCACAATAGTTAGTGTCTTTCCAATAGGGAGGTTTGACGATAGGCTCATAATCACTTGTTGGTGGTAGAGAGATTTCATTGTTAGCCAATAACTTCCGTAATGTGGATTCTTGAGACTCACCTAGCGGTGTGAACTTTCACCTTCGATTTGTGCTAAACCATGGTCGTGGCTCCTGAGAGAATTGTTTGTTGGGCGTAACATTGCTTGCTTCTCCTTTGAGAGTGAATATGGGTTGTTGCTTGGGAGCTGCCACCTTGGCATCAACCACTCCGTCATTGACAACATTCTTATTCTTGGTCCAAAACTTTGATTTGTTAGTCGTATAGTTGGAGGTAGGTGTGTCCTTGTATAACTTGATTTGCCCCTTGGAGATCATAGCTTTTTCGATAAACAATCCCATTTCAATGACTTTTGAGAATGATGTAGGGCATTGTATTTGTATTTGATAGCCAAGATCAGTGTTGAGGTTATGGACAAACATCTCCATTAGTTGCTTCTTAGGTACATCGTATGAGCACTTGCTTGCTAGTTATCTCCATCATTGTAGGAAGGTGGAAAAAAATTCACCACCCTTTTGTGTGGTGTTGTATAGATCAAGCATAGAGACTTCGTGTTCAATGTTGTAAGAGAAGTGAGTAATAAACTTGTTGACTAGCTCATCAAAAGTTTTGATGCCCGGTGGAAGACGTGAGAACCACTCCATAGCTTGACTGCCTAGAGATCTAGGGAATAGTCTCATTAAGTAAGTCTCGTTGTGAGCTACCTCTAAACATGCTGCATTGAATTCCCTAATGTGATCTCTAGGGTCCCCTTTCCCTTTGTATTTGTCAAACTTAGGAACTTCGAATCGATAGGGAAATGGTTTCATGACCAAGTTTTTATCAAATGGGTACAGTGCAATGTCTTCCAAGGAGTAATTTTTGGTGTTTGTACCCATCTTGAGATCTGACATTTGTTGCTTTAGACCCTCGAGTTCTTTCTTCATTTCTTCCATAGGAGTGCTTTGGTCTATGGTTTTCTTTCCTTTATCTTCCGCATTTGGGTCTAGGGTTTTCTTTCCCCTTTCATGATCATCCTCTATGTTTTCCAGGATTGAGTTTATATCAAAATTAGCAGGCAGTTTAATTCCAAGACTAGCACGATGATAGAAATACTTATGAGGGTCGTCATGGAGCACTTTCTCCACTAAGCGTTGGAATTTCTGATCTTGGATGCTTCCTTGATAGTCTTCATTAGAGATTTCCTCATCACTATCGTGAGGTGAGAAGATGTGGTTGGATGACTCGACCATTTCAAGTTTTTTTTGTATTGAGATCTAGTAAGAACCATGCAAGGTGACGTGGGATGAGGTGGAATGGGACTAGAGATTTTGGTGAGGTGCCGATGGAGACTGCTGAGAATAGGATACAAAGGATTTTCTCGATCAATGGTTCCAAGTAAGACGGTCGATACAAGACGGTAGCCACTAGTAAGGGTACTCAATACCTGTCATATTGTGTAGGGACTAGTCATGCACCAAGACCTACTAGAAAAGTTTTGTGACTAACTAGTTTTACTCGAATCCACAAGTGATACGAAAAAGGGGCCTATGCTGACCTGATATGGGATACTTTTGACTTTTGACTAGAAAGACCTGATAGAAGGTGAATGGGATGACCAATGAAAGAGAGATATTGATGTGAAATGGATGGAAAACTGACTGCAAGGTGAGACCTGATCTTTGAACCTGAAACTAGACTGAAATGGGTACCCAGAACTGGTGAAATTTTTCTCTTGAAAATTGTGCAAGTGCTCATTGTCGTGTATGCGCCGAAACAGATGCACTGCAGAAATTGACAAATGCACTGGAAGTTAGAATATATGCGCCGGACTGGTGAAATGTATATGCGCAGGAACAGTATGCAAAAGCACGGAAATTCACCACAAATGCGCTGAAAGTCGGCACAGATGCGCAGGAACAGTAGACGAATGCGCTGCTCTGGCTTTTTTCAATTTTTTTTTTGCAAGTTTTTTGGAATTTTTTGGTGTTCTTGGTACTTTGGTTGCAAGAATGCTTTTTTGATCTAATTTTCTAAATTTATGGCAAGAAAACATAGCAAACACAAATAATTTTTTATGGTTTTTTACTTTTTTGTGATTTTCTGACTCTATTTGGGCTAAAAGAAAAAACAAGTACAAAATCCTAGGCTCGAAATGGATAAGGGTTTTTGGCCACTAGAATAAAAGGTGTTTAATGAGGGCAACCGTTTGAGTGGTTACACATGCGGTAGCACTACTCTCCATTATGGAGTCTCCCAGCTTGTAAGGGTTGCGTCTTGGAGGGTTTTGGGGGAGGTTGGCTGTTGGTGTAACACAACTGCACTCGTTGTTTGAAGCTTTCACTCCAAACACAATTTATTTATAGTGGCTTGGAAGGGCTTGGCATCTAGCCTGTTACCACTTAGGGTCGTTTCTACTTGGATAAGCGGTATCCAAGAGCAGGCCCCTCTAAAGGAAAAACACATGCAAAAATGATACTTCTGACATTTTGGTCACCTAAGATAGGGGAGAGCATAGGCCTGGTATCATTCCCAAAACATAGTATACAGTGGTTCTTTTCCCCTAGTTAAAATAGAAAAAACTAGATGAGCTATCTACTTGGGCAAGCACATAACTTTGAAGTGAGTAGCAAGATAGCAATGGTCCAGTTTTAACCAAGATAGCAATGGTGAGTTTAGTTTTAATCGATGTAGCACAAATAGTTAACTTTGAAATGTTTGGTCAATCAAGATAGCAGTGGTTCAGTTTTAACCCAGATAGCAATAGTGAGTTCAGTTTTAATCCACGATAGCATGAATTGTTAACTTTGAAATTTTGGTCAATCGAGATAGCAGTGGTTTAGTTTTAACCCAGATAGCAATAGTGAGTTCAGTTTTAATCTAGATAGCAATAACTTTGAAAAGATAGCAATGTTGCAATGCAAGATAGCAAAGGTTTCGTTACCACTTTCCTAGTTAGACTATGTGAGACTTTGCATGAACATCCGTTTTACTTTCCTGTTTTAGAAATCAAAGTGTGATCTAGCAAATGCAACTATATGAATCTAAACCAGTGCCAAGCCTACAAAACCGATAAGAGAATTCCTGCAAAGATGTCAGTGTAAGCAAAAATCTCCTAAAAAACCCTAAAATCCCTGTTTAGATAAATGCACTGCTTTAGAGACTAGATACGCAGAGATAGTCTACAGAAACGTAGTAATATGTATGCACCGTAACAGAGCTTATAAGCACCACAAGAATGTGTATATGCACAGTAAGAACAGAAGCGCTGTGGCAGTTTGTAAATGCACTGAAATAGTGAACATATGCGTAGCATAAATAGATGCACCATGATAGGTTGTAAATGTACCGAAATAGTGAACGTATGCGTAGCAGAAACAGATGCGTTGTGACAGTTTGTAAATGCATTGAAAAAGTGAATGTATGCGCAGCAGAAACAGATGCGCCATGACAGTTAACAGATGTGTGTTAGGAATTGACGTATGCGCTGTTTCCCCCTATGTACGACTGTCTAAACACAAAAACTCAGTTTTTGGGTTAAATTTGGGGCTAGGCCCCATGGTGGGCGCCAAAAATGTTAGGGGAAATTTGGATCAAACAATGAATATGCAATGATAAACAATATCAAATACCCAAAACTCAATAGAATAGTGAACTAAGGAAATCAAATCAAACAAACAATGAATCAACAAATGCAAACCTTCCTTAGATCAAAACTTCCATTGTTGCCTATCAAAAATCATCCTTGTGTGTATGAAAAGGGCCCTCAGTGAGTGCACTTCTTTGCTTTGTCAAGAATGCCGATTATGAATGGCTATGGTGATGTCGCAATGAAGAGAAGCTTCACAACAAGGGTTGTAGTGCGTAGTAACAAAAGTGTGATCACAAGCAATGAAGGAATTGGTGCCAAAGGCGCGCTGTAATTCCTACAGAGTAACAATACTTAAAGCTTGGATGAATGGAATGGAAGAATGAGGTTTCTTTTATAGACTTGAGAGAAATAAGATCAACGGTATAAAAGACTTGAGAAGATCAACGATTGAGAATAGATGAGGAACGTGCAACGAATAAGAATAAGACAAGTGTCACACAAAAGTTGTTTTATTTGAGTTAATCACTTTCTTTTCTAAAAATAAGACATGCTTTTCATAATTAGAAAGCTTTTTTCTAATTTAAGAGATATTGATAAAAACAAGGTTGATTGAATAGATAACTCAACTTAAGATTTGCTTTTGCATGATTTGAGAGAAATTAAATAATAAATTATTTAATTTTGTGTGCATGAAGAAGACTTATTTTTAGAAGATTTGGAAGATATTTGAAGAATTTGAAGATAAGAAAGCAAATTAAATAAATATATATATTTAATTGTTGCGCATGATTTGGAAGAATAAATAAAATATTTGATTTATTTTATTTTTAGAGATTGAGAGGATTTAAATAAATTTGATTTGATTTATTCAAATTTGGAAGAATGAATTTGATTTAATTAAATAATTGAGAATTATTTAATTGTTTGGAAGAATTTAATTAAATAAAGGATTTAATTTAATTTTGACTTAGAAGAGATAATTAAATATTTTGATATTTAATTAATTTAGAGGAATGCGAATCAAATAAATAAATTTGGTTATTTCATTTATTGATAGAGGAATTAGAAGGGGATAAATATTAAGAATATTTAACTAGACCGAATCGTGTCATTTTTAGGCGTATACAACAACAGTCCACCTAAGACGATTACAACACTGAATCTTCTTTATAAGAAAGTTAAAGCTATAACGTCCAGATTTGGTTCAGAAATTTATTGCAGTGTTCCCTTATCACACAGACAACATTTATATATTTTATACTACGGTAATTAACTACTTAAACTATAGAAAGCTTACTAGAGCTTATTAAATCGACACCTTCAGTAGTGCTGAAGAACCAAAGTAAGCCATACGTAACAAACATGGCAAGCCATCCTCCTATTAGAACTCTCAAACTCCCTTTCAGTGTAGAGGATCAGCCAAAATAAGCTCCTATCGCACTGAACAGAATAAGAACCAAAGTCGAAACCCCATATAGGATTGAAACCCTAATAGCATACTCTGAGGTAAAAGCTGCAGAGATCAAAGTCAACGTTGCTCCCATAGAAAATGCCATGGACGATGCGAATGCCACTAGAATAGGGTTTGGAAGGCCCTCTTTTTCTTCCTTTGATAATACAGCTGGAGATGCGGAAGACGGTGTGTCTTTATTGGTTGCCGACTCGAATCTGCCTAGGGAAGTCGTGGCTTGCTTTACTCTCTTGAGGTCAGATAGTTCCGCATCATGTTGCATTTGCATAGAAATGTATTCGCCGATAGCCATGCAGCAGGCCTCGGCCACCAAAGTGGCCAGCCCTGACATAGACATTACTTAAATTACCTCACTGATCTCTAAGCCGGTTTGAAAATGGGTGGCAGAGTTGAGGTCTGTGGCACGACTGCAACACCTTCATCTTTGCAATGTCATGGGCTTCCATGTAGGAAAAACAAAACCTTCATCAGAGAAAATGACAATAAAAGAAAGCTAATGAAAATAACCCAATTCTTGGGAAAGATTGGGAGATAAAAGGTGGAGAGGGAAAGAAGTTGAATCGAGAAGCTAAAGAGAATGAAACTGCTGCCACTTGTTCTTCATTACCTAATTTTATTTAATTATTTTGGAAAACCAAAAAATTGAAGGACTACCAAAATTTTGAACTACCAAATTTTTGGTCTGCTCAATAAAAACAAGATGTGTGCACATATAGAATGGCCTATCAGCGAAATTAAAGGAATATTATTTTAGATTATATTGTTTTACAATTTATGCAGAGAGGAATTAATATATATTTGTATTACCGTTTAAATGTATATATATTTTTATATAAAAAAAATCAAGTTGTTTCTTTAAATCTGAAAACTAGATATATATATATATGGTTTGCTACAAGAACATTCAAGAAATCTAACACAAGTATAATGTATATATACATATGTGTAAAAAAAAAATAGGTTAGACGGAAAATTCAGTAACACAAACAAGAAACATAAACACACACACACACACACATAAACATATATAAGCTGAAAATATTTTTCTGTAAATCTGTATATCTATATAAAAAGAATACATAGATTTTACTTGGTTGTATACAATACTCAAATTAAAGAAATTTTATTGGTGTAAACAAGGAATATACACATAGAAATATAGAAATATCTTTTTTTATATGTAAATATGTATATATATTGAAATAAGATTTTAGCTAATAATGTACAAAAAATATATTTTTTCTTTTAAAACAATCATATAAACATATACACAAGTACAAAGATACATATATGCTTTTTTATATGTAAAGGTGTTTCAAAATTAAACATATAGGAATGTATATGAGTTGCAATACTATTCTTTTTGTATAAGCATTAGTATAAAAAAAAGAGATAACATGGTCATATTGCTAATAAATTTTGGAATTAATGTGATTACTCATCTCAACCATAATTCTAGTTTTCCCTTGCATTTCCAGACATGTACTACAAAGTTAAATAACCAAAATTTTTGCTTGTTGTATATCTACAAATCTAAAACATCTAATTTTCAACCATTTGTTAAATCTACTTTTTTTTGTTTGCACAAACATAATAATGCAACAATAAACAATGGGAATAATTTCATTTCAAATATTTTATTTTGAAAGTATGCAATATGCAAGATTTTATTTACTAGAAGTAATATCGCTAATATAAGATGGAACAACATTTCCATTGACACGTTAGAATCAACCCTTTTATGAAAATCATATGTATCAACCCAAAATGGATAATATTACACAACCCATTGACAAGTTTAGATTTGAAACAAAGATAAACACAAAGCCTCACATGACCAAGGATAGCTCACCCCCCAACCATAGGACTTGCAAACAAGTCCACCCCTGAGATAGGAGGCTCCCAAAAAATTAGATCCACAACACAAGAACACACAAATACTCATAAATTTGAAAACTACCTAATGATTAACACACACAAATGGATCTTCTCAAGATCTATAACAAGGGGGGGTCAAGGGGACTCACTAAACTCTTGAGGAACGAATAAAGAAATATATATCTCCTTATAATCCAAGAATCCCACAACTCTCCAAAACATCACAATACTCCTTCATCTAAATCACATATCCACAACAACACAAATCACCCACAATATATTCAACTTCATTTCACAACCCAATCACCATACACATAGGCATTCATGCCAAATTCATACAATAGAAAGTTTCCCCAAGAGAGGGTCCACACCTCTCTCAACCTCAATACATGGGTGACACTTAACCTAAATAGAAAGATCTGCATCCAACACAACCCCATCCCAAAATGAACAATACACAAAATAAACAACACACCATGGGGTTTTGCAAACAAAATCAAGAGTGTTCATAAACAAATAGCAAGCTATTCAAACATATTTGATAAACAAACACTCCAATACACATTATAAAATGGCTAAAGAGACTACCTACCTCAATGCTTCAACAAGATTGAGGAAGACTTTGATCTAAGTTCTTTAAGCTCGCCTTTTCTCCAAGCTCTCAAGCTCTTCTTCCAATCTTCTTCTTCCCAAAACCCTTGATACTCAAAATAATAATGACAAAGATGGCAAGACCAACCCTTTACAAAGATTCAAGAAAGGGTTAAATAAATGATAAATGTCTAGATACAATGAACCTAGAGTTAAGTTTGACTTTACAACTCAAAATCATATTTACCTCCAAAAACTTGTCATTTGTTTTCCAAGACACGTTTCTAAGATCTAGACACTTCCAAAACACTTTTTAAGCACTCAATCATAGACCCCTCACATGGGTTATCACTTTAAGGGTTTAATTTTATCCAAATAATAAAGAAAATAGCATTAAATGACCCCATATATTCTCTCTTAAATTTAAATCTAAGATTTGACACTTAAAGGAACTTGACCAAACTCAATTTAGAGTAATAAAATATAATTAAAAAATTAATCAACAAAATCCAAGTCCAAGACCTAAAGAAAAAGGCAAGAAGAGCAAGAAGCATGACAAATCCAAGTCCAAGGGGAGATCCAAATCTCTTGGAAAGTCTAAAGTTATTTGTTGGAACTGCGATAATCCTAGACACTTTTGTAAGGAGTGCAAAGAAGAAAAGAAGAAAAGAAGAAATTTGATAGATGATTTTGAGTTTGAGAAGGAAGATGGTGATGCATTCATTGTAGCTTTGGCCACTCGTGCAAGTATTGATGCATGGTTAATTGACTCAGGTGCATCTTTCCATATGACCCCTAATAGAGATAGGTTTTTTGAATATGAAGAATTTTATGGAGGTAAGGTGTACTTGGTTGATGATTCTCATTTAAATATTGTTAGTCGTGATAAAATTAAAATTAGATTTCTTGATGGTAGAGTAAAAAAGATTAATGGCATGTTGCATATCCCTGGGTTAACACGAAATTTATTATTTGTGAGCAAACTAATAGATGCAAGTGTGTAGGTAGTCTTTTCTAATGCAAGATGCAACATGGTTAGATGTGCTATGGTGATCGCTAGAGGTGTCAGATTTGGCACATTGTCTAAGCTTGATACATACACTATTGAATGCAATAGTACTATGAAAATAAAGTTTATGACTACTTCATTGGAAAATGCAAGGGTTTCATCTTCAACAGATGGTCATGGCTTCTAGGTACCTAAGGGCGCTCTTTCTTCTAAATCAAAGTTACCTATAGAGAAGACTGTTATGGCACCAGAGACTTGGCCACATTGGAGAAAAGGGTCTAAGGACCTTGAAAAATAAAAACCTTGTTTAAGGGTTGACTGATTGTAATCTTGATTTTGCTTTCTATGAGCATTGTATTTATGGTAAACAAAACTATGCTTAGTTTTACTTGCATTCTCATAAATCTTGTGGTGTATTGGATCTTATTCATTCTGTAGATATTCCTTCCATTGGAAAATCAACATATTATGTTTCATTTATTGATGATTATAGCATAAGGACATGGCTATATTTCTAAAGAGCAAATCTAAAGTTTTCAGTTGATTTAAAGAATTTAAAGCAATGGTTGAGTTGCAGACTAGAAAGAAAATAAAATGTTTGAGGCTAACAATAGAAATGTATTTTGCTCTAATTATTTTGATAGATTCAGTGAAGATTATGGCATTTAGAGACAAAAGACAACTATGTAGTCTCTACAACATAATAGAGTTATAGAAAGAATAAACAGGACATTGATGGAGAAGGCTAGGAGTATGCTTAGTGGTGTTGGTCTAGAATAAAGGTTTTCAGTTGAATTTTTTGCCACAGCTTGCTACCTGATTAAGAGGTCTTCTATATTAGCCCTTTTTTGATAAAACACCTATGGAGGTGTGGTCGGGTCACAAGCCTTCATTAAGATATCTTAGAGTTTTTGGTTGCAAGGAATATGCACATATGTCAAAGGAGAAGCGAACAAAGTTGGAGAACAAGGCTATAAATGCATCTTCATTGGATATAGTTATGGTGTGAAAGGATATTGGGATCCTATTGCATAGAAGGTAATAAATAGTTGAAGTGTTATTTTTAGAGAAACTAAGCCTTCTTCTGTTACATTGCAACTAGAACAAAGTGAACAAAAAGATGTGATTCAACTTTCTTCTATGTCAGAGAAAGTTGAATCGAGAGCCCTAGATAAACAAGAAGTTGAGGAGAGCTCATCTAACCCTAAATGTTCAAAAGAGGAGGAAGAACCTCCAACTCAACTTGTTTGAAGGTCTATAAGGCATAGACAACCACCTAAAAGGTATTCACCTGATGACTAGAGATGTATTTTTTCTTTAAATACTAACATGGATGAACCTAGATCTATAGAAGAGGCATTAGGTATGAATGATGCAGGCTCCTGGAGATTGATATGGATGAAGAAATTATAGCTTTGAAAAAGAATGATACATGGGATCTAGTACCATTTCCTGAAGGACAAAAACCTGTTGGTTGTAAAAGGGTGTTCAAGAAAAAGATTGGTTTAGATGGAGGTATTGAGAAGTACAAAACATAGTTAGTTGCAAAAGGTTACTCTTAGGTTGAGGGTGTTGATTACAGTGAGATATTTTCTCCTATTGTAAAATTTCATCCATTAGATTCTTTCTTTCTATTGCCACAACTTATGATCTAGAGGTTGAGCAAATGGATTTGAAAATGAATTTCCTTCATGGTGATTTGGAGGAGGATATTTATATGACACAGCTAGAGCACTACGTGGTGAAAGGTAAAAACAATTTGGTTTGTAAATTAAACAAATATTTATATGCCCTCAAACAAAGTCCTAGGATGTGGTTCCAGAAACTTGATACATGTGTTGAGTTTGGGATTTGAGTGTTTTAAACTAGATCACTATGTTTATTATAAATCTGATGGTGATTGTTTCTTGTTTATTGCACTATATGTTGATGATACGTTATTTATTAGTAAAGGGAGAGGAATGATTTCAAAACTAAAGTCTCAACTTGCAACTAAATTTGAAATGAAAGACCTTGGTGTAGCTAAACACATTATTGGGACATAAATCTAAAGAGATAGAGTAAACAGAAAACTATGGATTGGCTAGAGTAAGTATGTCAATTCAATTTTATAGGGGTTTAACATGCAGGATTGTAGACCATTAAATTTTTCTCTTACAATTGGAACAAAGTTATTTTATTCACAATGTCCAAAATCCCCATTGGAGATGGAAGACATGAGTAGAGTGCCTTACCAGAGTGCAGTTAGAAGTTTGATGTATGCTATGGTCTGTACTAGACCAGACATCACCCAAGCAATGGGAGTTCTTTCCAGATATATGTATAATCTTGGTAGAGTACATTGGGATGTAGTTAAAAGAGCCTTTGGATATTTGTGAGGTACCTCAAAGTATTCCTTGTGTTATCATGGTAATTTTATAGGAGATGGACATTCACTTGATATTCGTGGTTATGTGGATTCGGACTTGGCAAGTGATGTCAATAGTAGAAAATCCACCAGTGCTTATGTGTTTACTTTATTTGGTGGTGTAATTAGTTAGATGAGTAAGAAACAGGCTGTGGTTGCTTTGTCCACTACTGAAGCTGAGTCTATGGCAGCTACTCATGCTTCTATAGAAGCCATTTGGCTTAAGAGACTATGTTTAGATATTAGAATAAAACAAGGTATAGTGATAGTTTATTGTGATAGTTAGAGTGTGATCTACCTAGATAAGAACCCAACATTTCATGCTAGGACCAAGCACATTGATGTACAATATCATTTTTTCATAGATATGGTTGAGGATGGCAGGGTGAAGCTAATTAAGGTAGAGACTTTGATGAATGTTGCAAATTCATTAACTAAGCATATGAGCACAACAAATTTCAGATGGTGTTTAGAGTCTATGGGCCTCTCAAATCCTATCAATTAAATCATGGTGTTGATACTCCCTTTTCTCTTGCAAGCTATTTAACAAGTGGGGGAATGTTAGGAAAGGTGTCTCAACCTTGCAATTACAAAAAGTGTGATTTTTCAGTTATAAAAACTTAATTTCTAGGCTATACGGTTGGTTTTTGGCCAAAATAAAAATTTTGGGTCGTTTGCACCGCCATTAGTGGTTCTTAGTGCGTAGATCTCTTTAATCTCTTTAATTTAAAAAAAAAATGGGTCTAATTGGCCTCCTGGATCAAAAGTTATGGCCTTCGGAAGTTGGGCCTTCCGTATTAGAAAATATAAAAATGTGTTGGACATAGAAAAGAGATGTAAGGGGAGTTACACATGTTGATGCATTTTTTGAAAGGCATCTTTGATTGGAAATAATTTGGGTGCCACTTTTTGGTGGTTTTAGCTCATGGTTTTGTAATTACCATTTGAAGGTTTCATGTATTGTATCTCCTATATATTAGGTGCTTGAGATGGAGGTTGTGTGTGAGAGTCTTGTAGATGTTGAGTTTCCTCTGGATCTCTAGTTGGTGATACTCCTATGAAAGCTTGCTCTACAAGTATATTGTAATCTTGTTGATTTATGAATAATATATTAGGCAAATTTTTGAGTGTGCGGTTTTTCTCCTGAAAGGGTTTTCTCCATGTAAATCAATGTGTTGTATGATTGCTATTTATGTTTATTTCTATATAATTTTTGTAATTGTTGTAAAGATCTGAAAATTTTTTCATAACCCTCCTCTCAAGATTAGTGTAGGAAGTTGTTCCACTACATTAGCTTCCTTACAATAGATACATCAAAATTAAAAATCATTATCAAGATTCGATGAAAATCCAATGATAAGTTTAATCCACTAACATAATCACATTTACACTCAATCGCATAAACACATAACACCCATCCAATTACACTAAGATTCATCATTGCATAATTAAGTCCATTCTAAATTCAATCCATAGTGATAAGGTAAACATGAATTATATACTCAAATAAAGATAATGTAAACAAGTCCATAATTACTAGTTAATCGATTCCTAATCTCAACAGATAATCAACTACTATTCTAAATATAGTATCAGTGTCCACATCGTCTATGATCATAACAAAGTATAATAGAACATCCAAGAGTGTTTTACACAAACAAGTCCATTAAAAATAAGATGTGAACATGAGGAGGAGTGTGCCTCACAACACCCATGCCCTTCTCAAATAATCATCATTAAATGGCATAATACAATAATCTAGATAACAAAGGACATAATACAATAATTTAGTGTAGTGCCCCTCATTATGGCTTTCTGATAGACTGTTAGTTATTTCTTTATAGCTAGACATTATGATATATTTTAATGATGGATTACTATTTTGGTGTGGTTGATGACACTCATTTATGTTTACTATGATGACATTGTTGATACTTCATGATTGGTACATTATGCTTATGTTGTGATTAGTTATGAGTTAATTGACTATGTAGATTAGTTTTATAATGTTTCATGTGATTATCTGACATCTGATTGTTAAGTTACTGATAAAACTGTTTAATATGGATATTGTGATGTGTTTTGTGAAGGGACGGTGTAGTATCACTCATAACGAGTACCCTACTACACTACGATTCCCTGTCACCATGTGCCTGATTATAAATTTATGTTAGTATTTGACACTTTTGGTTTGCTATAGGTTGCAGATACCAGGCATCGACTCCACCTAAATTGGCAGGTCTAAGCATTCCTTCATAGCAATGGATATTGTGGAAGGGAGATAACATGAGGTTCCCTAGTTGTTATCATCCTCGATGAGGATGGGCTCTCAGTCTTGAGTTCCATCAGTTTAGTAGGTCTGGTGCATGACTGTAAGTCTCTGTCATTCTCCAGTGTGTTGCCATCGTATTATGATTGGTATGTAGCCATTGAGTTGTTTTGTTGGTCTATTGCTTAATCAAGTAGATTACTAATCTATTTTGTAAGTGAATAATATTAAGTTTAGGTATATTAATATTTATCTATTTTGTTAATAAATAATTTTAATAAAAAATAAATTAATAATTTTAAAAGAACAATAATAATAATTATATTAGATGAATAAATATTTATTTTGTTAAGTTTGAAAGATATTATTTTATATTATCTATTAATTTATTTAATGGAGTGAGTTGTCGTGAGTAATAACTTTTCCAGGTTAGTGGAATCTTCTGTAGGTGGAAGTTTTAATGAAATTAATTTTGGGAGTGATGGATTCCTGCAACAGGAAATCATGGAGTGGGAATTTATGAATATGACTATTTTGGTGTGAAGGGGAGTATTTGAAGGGGATTTTGGAAGATTTGGGGACAGAAAGATTTGGGAAAAAAAAGAAGGCAACAAGGATAACCATTCCGGGTATGTTTATTGTTGCTTGAGTTAGTCTATGCCTATGAATATGAATCTCTATCTATTCTATTAAATTGCTAGTTTGAAATCCATATGTGTACGCTTGTTGGTCTGTGCATTTTGTTTTTCAAATTGCTCTCATTATAACCTGGTAAATGTGCATATCTTCCTATCACCATTTGTTTTGGGAGAGAGAGTTTCTTGTAATCTTTAACCTGGGTCTTTTTTGGAGTATTCTACTTCTTACCATGATTGATCATTCCTGTAATCATCTTTAAACCATTTGGCACAACTCTGTAAGTATGTATTCCTCTAGATGACATCTCTTTGAGGCATTTTGTCACCATGTCTATGTCTACACACTTGATATTCTTGTCCACCAGTACATTTCCTTTCTTTTAGTAAATCAATGAAATTACTTATACCTAAACCTTCTTCTTCATCTGCCTATAACATGTCAATGTGTTGCTAATTTCTAGGCAAAATTTACTATATTTACAGGCCAAATCGTGGCATTTTGATAAGGAACCCTTTAGGACAATCGATCCATAGTAAAACTAGTTGGAATTTCTTAAACACTTTTAATATTGTGGAAATTATTTTCTAATGACGATATCCAAAGCCATTTCAATCAAGTCTATCGAATCTGCATTTCACGCCAATATGAATTGAGGTAACCCCATAATCTGTAATAAAAGTGTATAATCAAACATTATTTTTGTGGTGATATACTCTGAAGGGTGACAACGAACTTTGGAATCGATTCCTAATGTATTTAAACAAGATTCAAACTAAATCTCAATTCTTCATCGTTTGTTTGGTTGCTGGATTCCTCCCTGCCATCAAATCACAGCTGTGTTAGAATAACGTAAATACTCTAGAGCGATTACCTAACCTTATAGGGTTGTCCTTTGATCTTATCATTATAATTTCCTCTATGCTTGTTTGGTGTCAAACTCCATTGCCAAATTGATCTTCCTGGCTCGAACCTTGTGGTACCAATCATGGCTTGAAATGCCCAAATCCATTTTGTGCATTTCCTACAATCTATGAAGATAGCAGCCGTACGGCCTCATTAGAGGCGTTCTGATTATAAGATTAAACCTTTTTATTTTTCCTTGCATTTCTAGTATGCTATGATTTTCTCTATAGACCTGCTAACAGGCATCCCAGCTGCCGCTATTTTATTTTAACTTCTTTTGAAAATAATTGTTAGTGTTGAACCCTAATAGTTCTTCCAATTCCTCAATGATATCATTTGTTCTGCAATCATTCCCCTTAGAGTTTATTGATCTTGGTAACCTATATGTTTTCATTCAGAATGGCTGAAAATCAACCTTTCCTCTGAAACAAAATATTTATCAGAGCTGCATTTAGCATTCTTTAATAGCTTATACCAGTAGACGTCCCCTCTTATGCCTTCCCATGGTTGGAATTACCTGTACAATTCCTTTTGATAACAATTGAAAACTTGTAAAAAAAAAACTCCTCCTGGCTTTTCAACATCGTACAACCTCTCTTAGACCAGGTCACACACTTATTTTCAAATTGATCTTTTATTTTCATGATCTTTCTCTCTTCTGGCAAAATTGCATCTAGTTTAATTCATGAGTTTTGTTAGATGGTAAAATTAGGACGTCACTTTAAAATAGTAAGTTTCTATTTAGGAGTCCTCTGAATCAAATTTATAATAGATATTTCCTATTGAAACTCCGTCTTATCTGGTAGAAAATAAATGAATAATGCTTCGAGTATCATATTGTATATTGTCTAAGATATAGTTAATTCCTTGCATTTTAGTGTAAACGATCTCCTTACTTGAATTATAGTATCTAAGTTAGTTATGTAACTAGATTTGTTAGTAAATATTAAAACAAGTCTTAACTAATCAATTTATGGATTTAGTTAAGGGATGTCTATCACATTTAATAAAAGAAAAATTTTAGTCAATAAGTATATATAAATTCAACTTTCATATCTATCTAATATATAAAATGATAATTGAATCATTAGAGTATTTTTGAACTCAAATCCAAATTAAAATATTGCTATAAATAGAAAGAATATTGGTTATTGTTATTTACTTTAGGAAGTGGATTTAGGGTTATTATATAGTTCTTATATGTGTGTTGTTTTAGTCGATTATGGGAGATTGTCTCTAAATTTAAACATTAGAATAAACCATTGTAGATTATTCAATTAAGAGTATAGCCCTCTTATTGGTAAAATTTAATGTAGATCTATAGAGATTATTAATCAAGTTAATTTTAATTAGTAAAATAAATATCAATCATTATATTATTAATTCGATGGGTCAAGTTAGGGAGATGTTTGTGAGCTGATTGTCATAATTATATTTGTTAGTGTCATGTTAACATTAAATCTAATGTTGTGGTATCAATGATTTATTTATGATTTGTGTATTATTATTACCCATAGTGTTGATAATTTCCCTAGTAGTACTTAGGATCAAGTTGAAGATGGGTTGTTTGCATAAGTTATTTAGCTCCAGAGGCTTATTGGTGTTGTCTTGAGTTTATGAAGTGTCCTTGATGCTTTCTGTTTGTATGAGAGAGATTGTTGAATTGGGCTTTGAAATTTGAAATTGAATTTTGTGATTACATCGGTATGCAAGAGGAAAGATGCCTTGCATTGTCAGTGTATGTATTAGTGATTTCTATTTGGTTGATTAGGGTTACTAGTTGTAATGTAGGAGAGTGGCTTTCATAATGGGACCGATGCCCAAAGGGGTTGCCTGGATAACCCTATGAAAGTTGTAATCAAGTGATAACCTAAAATTAACCTAGGAGGGATTAGGTAGTTAATTAATTTAATAAGATAATATAGATGCCTCACCCATGCTTATAGCACTTTTTCAGGTTAAGGATGGGATGAGAAGTCGTAGTTGGCATGATTGAGCTCCTTGTCTTCATGAAAGGATAGTCGATTCCGCATGTGTCACCCTATGGGGCCGGTGCCTAGGGAAAGACTGCTAGGATAACCATAGATGGGGGTTAGTGTCTAGTGAGAGACAACCAGGATAACCCATGCCAGGACCATTTGATGACACTCTTCCTACTATAGCCTAGTCATCCCTCTTATGTTCATACTTGTTGTTCATGTTGCCTCTAGGAGCATTGTTGAGCCATTTGTTATAATTCCTAAGTCTGTGTTGTTGGGTTCCATGTTGATCATTTATCTATTTTTCTTTCTATCTTGACTGTTGTCTTTGTGGGACCTCATAGTTATCTCCTAGCACGAGGGGGTGGACCTCAGGGTTCCACATGGTCGGGTGGTTGTGCTTTACTCCATTGGTTTTCTGGCATCGTGGATTGTGTGACATGAAGATGTCTCTCTTATGATTTTAGTTTGCACCTATTTCTGAAGATAGATATTGTACCTAGATTTGTGTATCAATGATATTCTTTATGTAATTTTGATATATTCAGAAAAGGTGAACTTTTGTATCAATGTATCATGAACTATTATGTACTTGTAAACCTTATTGCAAAAAATGTTGATATAACTATCTAATGATGTAAACAGATTGATGGTTTGTGTAACTTGAAAGAATTATGTTGTTGAATAATTATTTAATTTCAATAATGCAGTTATGTTATCCCTAGAGATGTTAGTTTAACTTGTTAGTTTTACTTGTTGATATTAGACTATGTTAGAATTTGTTAACATCACTTTTACTTTTAAAAAAAAATCACCTTTTATTTTCTTAGTTGAACTTAACTCTCTAGGGTTGCATGACGGGGGATTACATTTAGACAACAAAGGAACATTTATAGGATCAAACACATCAGATGAATCAAATCCAATAACCCAAAAACTTCATGAAAACTAGAATAAAACTAAAATGATTTCTCTTTCCATATATGTAATTTTCACAAAAGTCAAATTCAAGAGAATAATTTTTAAGCCCCTCCAAAAAATTTTATTTTTCAAGGTATTTAGACATTTCTCACCTATATGGCCCATGTGTTGATGTCGTAACATTATCTTCTCAGTGGGTAACTTACTTGCTGAGGTAAGAGCATTCTTAGATACCCAAAATGCATGACTAGTAGAACTGATAACCCATAACCTTTCTAAAAGTTCTACGTATAACCTCTCTACATATCCTAAAAATGAGGATGTAGATATTGTAGACCTTTTAGCAACTCATAAGTTCTCTATAGGTTCAACTTGTAACCTTTATAGGTCTTGTAGGTACATAAGAACTATTGTACTAAATGTATGTGCATGCACCAACTTCAAAGAGAGTACCAAATTGAAGCCCCTTCATGAGCAACATAGATCCTCAAACCATCTTATGGACTCCATTTCCAAAGACAACCTACACTCCTACATCATTTACTATAGTAGAAAATAACCATTTTTGTTCCAAACTAAGAATGTGCAAAACTCTTGAAATAGTCTTGATCCTCTCATCAAAGAATTAGATCTTGACTCCCCACAACAAACAATACTAAGGTGAGAGTTGTTGTTGAGATATACCTTCCCATCATCAAATCTCTCATATTCTAAAAACTACTCTTGATGGAGATTCCAGTGGAAAGATTTTCTAGAGTTGATCATTCATGCATCCTCACATGCATGCGTGGTGAAGGTTATAACAAAGGCATTGCTTGCATCCTCTTGAGAAGATTTATGAAAATAATCATTAGATTCACCCTTTTTCTTCTTTTTCTCCTCATTGCAGTTGCTTCTAAAATGATATGTCTTGCTACAATTCCCACATTTTATTTTGAACTTTGTCCCATAAGGTTTAGATCTACTTTTATCCTTCTTGTTGTCCTTCTTGTCGTTCTCTTTCAATCATCTATGAATAGTCAAAGCTTCCTTGGTAGATTTTGGAAGTTATTCACCTCATCTCCTTTGAGAGTAAAGTAAACTTTGAATTAGTTCTCTCGATAGCCATCACCAAGTTATCCCATGAGTCTATAAAAGAACACAAAGAGGCATGCATCAATCTTCTTTTTCTATTTTTTTACCAACTAACTGTAATTGAATCATGATCATGTTGAATGCACTAAGATGCTTAGCCACAAAACCCCCATCACCCATCCTCAAAGTGTACAACTTCTTATGTAGAAACATCTTATTAACCAAGGATTTTACTTGATATAGATTCCATATCTTTGTTCAAAGGCTTGTCATGGTGGGTTCTGTTGGGAATTAAGGTGTCTCAACCTTTGCAAGTTCCTAATGTTGTATTTATTCAACACTATGTTGTAAGATCCCATGTTGAGTTGGCATAGTCGGCACCTTGTGTACATGCAGCAGGATAAATTTTGCTTTGGTAGCCGCAGTTTCCCCCTTGAACAATTAATGGGGGTTTGGGGGCAGCACCCCCAAGACGGGGTCAAGGGGTAGCACCCCTTGCGGGGTCCAGGGGCAGCACCCCTAGCGCGCTCCCTGTCGCAATATAGGGTGGGGTCGAGGGGCAGCACCCCTGAAACCTCAAACAACTTTTATTTAATAAATGTGTCAGTGGTTAATTTTGTTAACCAACAAAATGACAAATGACATTTTAAAGCCCTAATTTTTGGAAGCTTCTAAAAACCTTGTTATAAATGGCTAGAGAGTGTGAAAGGTCACGGGATGCGAATGAGAATTGACAGTGTGTACTCCTAAAAGAACTTGCATTGCAAGTGTGTTGTAATCATCTTTTTGATAATACATTGTGCAGGTTTTGGAGTGTGGGGTTTTTCACCCGAAAGGGTTTTCCCCATGTATATCTTGTGTTGTGAGTTTTGTTTGCATTTGAATGTTGTTATTACCTTCCTGTTAATGTGCATCTTAATCTATAACTATAAATCTTTCTTCAGTAGATCAGTGTAGGAAGCATTTCCGCGTACCTTGATTCCTTTCAGGTTCTCCTAAAATGTGCAATAACATTGAATCAACCAAGCAAAGTCTAATAAGACTCCTTTTCTTCCTACTCAATACAAGCTATTCATCCACTGAGATTGACGTAGGCTTACTTGTGGAGGTGGCAACCTATAAATCTTGATCTATAAGCAAGCCTTCTATCTTTAGCTTCCATAGTGATGGGACTTTAAAAAATTTTACTTCGCTTTCTAGTGTAACCTTGTTTCATGTTCCAAAATGCAAATTTTTTTTTACTAGGGTTTACTGTTAGAGGTATTGAAAACTTGTTCCTAGGTTTAAAAACCCTAAACCCTATGGGTTTATACAAGCGTTTCTCTATGGGTTTATACAAGCATCAAAATAACTTTCTTACCCATTGCTGGTCTTTAAGTCATTAGTTTGTGCCTAGGGCATCATTATTTTATTGGCCCCTTGTTCCTACAAATACTAGACTAGCCCGCATGTAGGTTTTAATTTGTTATATGCCTAAGTATTGATCCGAGCCCCTTAATGAAAGTTTGGCCCCTCTTTACCTAGTCACATAAGGTTCTTTTAAAAGCACATGCATTGTATTGCTTCTTATGTGTCTACCCCTGACCCCACAAGCATTAAATTATTTTAAAATCCATAGATAAAAATGGAAATTATCCATGTGGTGAGGTTTCGTATCATTCCGCGGAGCCCTTTGGGTGGACCCACAATCAGCTTGTGAAACTATAGAAAGGAGACATACAACACAGTTTGACATGTTATCATCCTAGTATTCCGATGGGTGCCACGTGGTGTGTTTTGTGGCCTTTTTGCCATTTCATGGAACGTTTCAGTAAGGTTTTGTTTAGGACTGCGGAACCACAGGAAGTTGTCGTGTGTCTATTTTGGTTGATGAATGGACAAGGGAGGATCAGTGGCAACACATGGAATTTTTATAGTGTGAGAAATAATTTAAGAAGAAGTTTCTTTGTGCCGTACGACATAATTTGGAGGGTTTCTGCTGTTCTGTGGACCCTCATTTTTGGCTTGATCGCATGCATGCAGAACTGGGAGAGGTCACCACATGGACAAGACCAAATTGCCTTTTCATTGGCACACCTTTTTGCTAAGTTGTGAAGGTGGTTACAAATAGAATATTTTCATTAGCTCAGAAATTTCTTAAGGGCAAGTTGAAGATTTTCAAATCTATTTGATGAACTGGCATTGTCAGATCAATTCTTTTACTCTACAATGAACGACCCACATTTAAAATACAAAGAATAGGTAGTTGCATGTTCTAGTTTGTGTAAGCTGAGATTAATGATAGATGAGACAGCTTCTAGTCTGAGAATTAATGACTCTCTCCGTAAAGGCCCCAATTCAAGCATTTCAAGGACTTACCAAATTATTTGAAGCGTCAAGAGAGGAAAATTTGTAGCTGTCTGGAGCCTGTTTGCATCAACTCAAGCTATTGTGAGCAGAAATCCAATAAGTTATCTGTGGCCCCATATCTTATAATTGTATGAGATTGCTATTATCTATAATTGCATTCTAAAAGTCTGATGCAAGTATATGGTACTCTTGTGTGTTTCAATTGCCCTAATCTTTTCATGAGTTGTTGTTTGAGTTGTCTGAAAAGAAAAACCCTAGGGCCGTAGGAGTAACCCTTGTCTCTCATTTCAAAATTGCAAAATGACTCCCCCACGAGCCCAAATTGGTTCCTCTTCTCAAGGTCAGGCCTTGCATGAAGACCTTGTGGCTCAACTGTCTAGTTCATTAGCACAAAAGATTAAAGTTCATGGCCTTGGTGTCACTGAGGATCTGGTAGATGAGTTCCATAGGTGTAGGGATGTTGAGATCCCAATTGGAGGATGGCCATTGTTTTTCCATTGGCATGGCAAAAGGGGTTTTCCTTCACCAGTATCAAATGTATGAAACTATGACTTGGGCAAACTGATAGTTCCTAACATCTTCATGGACATTGATTTGTTGAGAACCATAGCTACAAATTATGATGAAATTAATAAGGCAATAAGGACTACTCATGGTTTAATTATGGTACAAATCAACAAAGCATCTATTTTTGAGATTTTCAAGCTTAATTTTGTTGCTTGTAAACCCTTTGATTTTGATTATTTCAAGTAGAAGTATCAATAGGACAGGAGTATTTATAGAGCAATATGGCTACCTAAGCATAGGCTAAAGGGTGTTAGGGGGAAGGGCATTTAGATTCCCACTAATGAAATAGAGCCTTCAAGCTTGATGGTTTTGAGAGTTATTTTCCTAAAACCTACTATGCACTATGCCAGGTTTTGGGGGCAAACAAATAATATACATCAGGTTTCCACAGTCCATAATATTGTAATTGTGTGCTTCTGGATTAAACTGTGTAATAGTATTTTCTCTCAATGTTTCAGATCATACTACATGATCCATCATTAGGAGAAGTCAAAGAGAGTCCCAAACAACTTAAATTCTCATAAGAAAAAGGACGCTTCCTACGTTATGAAGTCAGAGAGAGTCCCCATCCCTTACTTATGTATGATTTGTGACATTCATCATGTGGTGCTAAATGATGAATTTGATTATGCAACATACCTTGCTAAAGAAATACATAAGGGACTAAGTCAAATCAAAAGAGGATTGAAAGATGTGAAATTTTGTTGGTATTCATTGCTATGCCACATGCTCTTGTATACATGCAAGACAGAGTGGGCTGTTGCTTTGAGAATTTGTGATGATGATGGAAAAGGAAATCAGTTCCCACTCCAATATTGGACTCATGTGTGGGACATACAATACAAGGAGGCTAGCTACATCACATTCATAAATCATTTTGCTAGCAAGGTGTTGTCATTTTTACATGGACCAATGGATAGAATACCTAAGCAAATTATGGATTTCTTGAGGCCCTTGGAGAGAAGGCCAGATCTAGGTATTCAACACAATTGGGGAGATTTATTTCTCCACTCTAACTATACAATCCTGAGAATTTATGGAACTCCAGTAGGACCCCATGTCTTACCAAGGTTTGTGCCTTTGAGAATTAGTTTTCTAGAAGTTATATGGAAGCTAGCTAAGTCAGATAGAGCAGATTTGGCTAATCAAAGGAAGGGCTCTTTCTTCCCTTATTTGATAGTCTTCTTTGACTTTAGGATGAGTAAGGAGGTCTCTAAGAGGTTATATGATAAGTTCAAAACTTACAGGATGATGTAAGAGTGGGTAAGAAATTGTGACCCTGGAGGTTTTATAACTAACCTTAGAAAAAACATCAGAAGGTCTCCATTCAACCACTGTACATATTTCTCTGAAGAAGTGATAAGGAACCTATTGAATGAAAATGAAGTAAAGGAGAGAAAGGTAAAATGGACTGCCTTTATGAAATTAGAGGGTGATAAGAAAAAGAAGGATGCTTCCTACAAAGGAACATATGCAGAGGTTAGAGAACCAATTATGAGAATTCAAGTTGTTTGGGATAACATTGATAGGATAATTGGCAAGGCTCCTCAAATCTAGGAAAGAGCAAAGGGTAAGGCTCCAATCATAGAGGAGAGACCCTCACATCAACCTTCTAGTGATCCCTCTATCTATTCTTTCAAAAGGAAGTCCTAGGGTGTGTCAATTGGGAAACAAACTCCATTGCCTCCTCCAGTTGTGAAACAAGAACCTTCTTCTCCATTAAATGTAATTGATTTGGATTCCCCTCCAAGGGAACCATCTCCAAAGAGAGTAAAAATGGAAGAGTCCCCATTGGTTAATTATCCAGATGATGACTATGAAATAACTAGTGATGATGTGATCAGCATAATGCCTTCCCCTCAAAGAGATGAAGATGTGTAAACACCCCTTGATAGAATAATTGAGAGAATCATGAGGGGAAGAGATAGTACAAATGATGTAAGAGAGATAGCTTTCTCTAAATTCATGGAGGATGACCAATTTTTGAAATCCCAGGAGTTTGCAAATTTCATATGGAGGAGAAAAAGGGACGTATATAAGAAGAGATTAGAAGATGAGAAGGCTAAAGCCCCACAGGATTCAGAAGAGCAGATTTCTCAAAGGGTATTGACATGGATGAAAGTTGAGACAAAGGACATCACTCCTGAGGAAGGAAGGAGAATGGTTAGAAAAAGTGGAATTCTTTTGCTCCCTAATTGGGATACTGCATCTGCTATTGCTTTGGATACTATAAGGAAATAGGATACATAAGTTTTCTCTTCTAAAGATGAGGTTGTTGTAGCATTGTCTGGTGAAGGGTTTAGCCCAAAGTGGGAAACCCTAGCAATTTGGGATCTAGCCCCTAACACTGGCAAACCATCAGTTGCTAAACCAAATTAGGATTTGAGGGGAAGTTTAATTGTCAAAAGAGTATCTGACATCCCCACAATTGAAGCAACAATAATGGCAGTAGAAGTTGCCAAATTTACCAAGGCTACTACTGAAGCACTGCAAAAGAAATATGATAATCTCTTGGAATAGCATACAATTGTGCTACAGGAGTATAATAGATTGAGGGCCTTGGAAATACAGATGCAGCAACAATTACAGCAAGCAACAACCATGCCTCCCCCATCAATTGAAACACCTCTAGCAACTGAAGTTCCTCCATCAATTGAATTGTTGGTATGGACAGGTAAAATGATTTCTAGTTCCTCCACAACTCCACCTCCTAAATCAGATGAGGAAAAGGAAAATCTTTTGGAGCACTTGGTGCTTATGAACAAATCCTAATTAATTACAAAGAGGATCAGCATGAGAATAATTTAAGTCTTGTTTCTAATGTTTTGGGACACCTCATGAGAAAAGTGATGAAGAAGATAGAGATTGTCCACAAAAATTATTTTCAATTATTAATGGCAGTTATCAATATTGCTAATGATAAGGCAGGGGCTCTTCCCTTAATGAACAAATGGATTCCAAGACTTAGTTCATTGCTTGGAATGTGTAAAGATCTTCTCATGAGCTAGATGGACCAAAGGAAATTCTTCCTACCTATAAGATGGTCAAAGCATTTGGGGAGCAACAAGGATTCTTGGGACAACTAGATGGAAGGTGTAGACACCTAAAAATGTCTTTTACCATCAAATTGATCCCTAACATCCCTAAACATACCAATTTCCCTTCTAATCAATTAATTAAATTTTTATTAATTGATTATCCCTTCATCACCCAATTTTCCATCATTCTATCCCCAACAATTGAATTAATTTCATTAATTCAATAGTCCAAACCTTAGCCAATTGATTTAATAAATATGCAATATTTATTTGGTCAATTTCCCCCTCCTCACTAAACCCACTTAATTAGCTAAATCATGTTTAACTAATTAATGTAGCCTATTAATTGACCTATCCCTGCCCTAGGCAATTAAATAGCTATTATTTAATTACCTACCCTAGCCTACCTCATCCTAGCCTTAGGATTAATTAAATACAACCTTGTTTAATTAATCTTGAACCTATCATTAAGATGGTCAAATCTAGCTTAACACCTTTCTCCATATCCTCCAAATAAAAAATTGGAATATATCCACATAAGTCAATTTTTTATTTAAATATATCCCACATCACAATTAATTCCTCTTACAACCCCTTACCACCCCCATACCTCATTTATCTCCACTTATCCCCAAATAAATTTTTAATTCATTTTACATTCCCCATATGAATCTTTAATTCATAAATATTCTATCTCACCCATACTCATTTAATTCAACCTTTTCCCAAAATGAATAAAAGATTTACTTTTATTCCTAGCCCTCCATTCCTCTAAGATCAAATCCGGGCCCTCCACATCACTTTCATCCTCCACCATTGATCTTCCAATCCAATCTCCACCCTTGGATCAAAATCCCTCCAAAAAATCTATAAATAGAACCTCTCCCAAGCCATTTGGGGATCCAATCTTCAAGTAATGTTATCATTCCAAAATATCTAATGAGCTAGAATTGTGAGTTGCAAATAGATTAAGGGCATTTCACATTTGTATTCATCAAATAGGGTATATCTTATCTAGGAGCTCTTGGGTGCAAAGTTCTTTTCCCTTTGATGAGATTGGGTTTTCATGTCTAGGTATAGCTCTTTGTTTGTTTTACTTTTAGTTTATATTTTACCTTTGATTTGATCTTCCTAATCACATTGGCACGCCCGGTGGGACCCACAAGGTCCATATCTAATCAAATTTTGTGAGTTTTTATGGTTGAGACGTGTTTTTGCAGGTGTAACGCTATATACCTTGCGCAGTGGCGCTATCTTTGGCTTGTTTCGGTGCTATTTTATAGAGCATTTTTTTTTCTCCCAACTCTCACTCACAAATTTGTCTAATCTCTAGTTTTCCTATGGTTTTATAGGGTTAACTACTCTCTGTTTTGTAGGAATCTTGAATAGAAGAAGGGGAGGTCATGCTAAAATTTGTTTAAAGACTAAACATGCACTTTAGCTTTCATTTTGTGATGCAGAGGTAGGAGGACCAAAACTATCCTCAATAACATTAACAAATAAAAGAACTAATTCAATTGCTTTGTTTAGGTTGAAGATGACATTAATACATATTTTTTCTCCAATTTTCATGAAGATCCAATGGTAGGAGAGAAAGTTATGACTCTTTTCCCAAAACTACAAACCCTAGGCAGCGTTCAGACCTGCCCTCACCAAAATTGCAATATCTCTCACAAAACTTAATGAAATTATACCCAACAAAAAGAATTGTAAACTAGAAACACATATCTTTCCATCCATCTATTATATACATCAATTTTAGGCCATACCAAGTCGTACCATGCATATTTTCAGACTATATTTTTAGAAAATTAAACTCTGCAGACCTACCCTCAAAAAATGCCATAACTTATTCAAATATTAATGAAATTTGATGCAACAAAAAGAAATGGAAAGTAGACTCAATAATATTTCCAATCATATATGGCTTTCTCTTATATATTTCCATACAAAACTGTACCAAACGCTGCAATGGGACTATTGCAGGAAAAATCAAAAAATTACAGTCCATAAAACACTCATATCTTTCACAAAACTAAATAAAAATGCATGGGACAAGAAGAAAATGGAAGGTGGTTGAAGGATCTAACATTTTTAATCCATTAAGAATCCATTCAATTCCATATAGGCCTGTACAATAGCAAAAGACAGTAAATTTCTGAAGGAAAATATAGGAAAACATTATTTTTTCTCATTCCATGCTCAAATCTTCAACCACCCACGAATTCTTCATGGTTACAAAGCCTTTTAAAGGCATTAAAACATGTCTCTTTAGTTCATAACTGATTAGGAGTGAACCAAGAGCTAAATAACTCTTCACCTTCCAAGTTTGCATCTTTTTTCCAATTTTACATTGACAACCTTTACATGGTTTGCAATATTTTGCATTTTTGAAACTCCTAATGACCTAAACACATAAAAATGACTTGATAAACCTCATTACAATGTGGAAGCATACAAATTTAATCAAACTCAAAGATTTGTCCAAGGCAATATTAATTTGCCAAGGTGCTCCTGCACCATACAACCAACCAACAAAATTTTCAAGTCCCTTGGAAATGTATCTGTAACAAAAGTCTCTTTCCTTTGTCTTTATCTTCAATCTTCTCAGCTACAATCTTTGAATCAATAGAAATGGTGACCAACCAACCAAAAAAACAAACTACCATCTTCACAGAGCATCCTCAGGCTCCTTCTACTCCCATCAGTGGAGTACTCTTCGGGCTGCAACATCAAGTGCTTCTTCAGGTATCCATCTCTCTCACTGCTTCACAATAAACCAACTCACCAAACCATTCATCTCACCCAACATCAGATCCTGGTGATGCACCTACCACTCTCTCCTCAGTGGTTTCTCTATGCATCCTTCTCCAGCCAAATCTCTATTGGAGAATGGTCATGACAGACCTCATCTTGTCTGCCCACACACAACCTCAGAAAACATCTTTCTACAGCTAGATGGATAAGCACCTGCAACCAAACAAATGAGCAACACAAAATCCAAAAGGTGTAGATTGCCTCCCTCAGCGATCTATCTACACAATCAAGGTCTTCTCACTCTTCACCTACCTTCTCAGTGACAGGAAAAAAAAAATACACACCACCCAAATCTTTCACTAGCTCTGATACCAATTTGATGCAGAGGTAGGAGGACCAAAACTATCCTCAATAACATTAACAAATAAAAGAACTAATTCAATTGCTTTGTTTAAGTTGAATATGACATTAATACATATTTTTCCTCCAATTTTCATGAAGATCCAATGGTAGGAGAGAAAGTTATGACTCTTTTCCCAAAACTACAAACCCTAGGCAGCGTTCAGACCTGCCCTCACCAAAATTGCAATATCTCTCACAAAACTTAATGAAATTATACCCAACAAAAAGAATTGTAAACTAGAAACACATATCTTTCCATCCATCTATTATATACATCAATTTGAGGCCATACCAAGTCATACCATGCATATTTTCAGACTATATTTTTAGAAAATTAAACTCTGCAGACCTACCCTCAAAAAATGCCATAACTTATTCAAATATTAATGAAATTTGATGCAACAAAAAGAAATGGAAAGTAGACTCAATACTATTTCCAATAATATATGGTTTTCTCTTATATATTTCTGTACAAAACCGTACCAAACGCTGCAATGGGACTATTGCAGGAAAAATCAAAAAATTACAGTCCATAAAACACTCATATCTTTCACAAAACTAAATAAAAATGCATGGAACAAGAAGAAAATGGAAGGTGGTTGAAGGATCTAACATTTTCAATCCATTAAGAATCTATTCAATTCCATATAGGCCTGTACAATAGCAAAAGACAGCAAATTTCTGAAGGAAAATATAGGAAAACATTGTTTTTTCTCATTCCATGCTCAAATCTTCAACCACCCACGAATTCTTCATGGTTACAAAGCCTTTTAAAGGCATTAAAACATGTCTCTTTAGTTCATAACTGGTTAGGAGTGAACCAAGAGCCAAATAACTCTTCACCTTCCAAGTTTGCATCTTTTTTCCAATTTTACATTGACAACCTTTACATGGTTTGCAATATTTTGCATTTTTGAAACTCCTAATGACCTAAACACATAAAAATGACTTGATAAACCTCATTACAATGTGGAAGCATACAAATTTAATCAAACTCAAAGATTTGTCCAAGGCAATATTAATTTGCCAAGGTGCTCCTGCACCATACAACCAACCAACAAAATTTTCAAGTCCCTTGGAAATGTATCTGTAACAAAAGTCTCTTTCCTTTGTCTTTATCTTCAATCTTCTCAGCTACAATCTTTGAATCAATAGAAATGGTGACCAACCAACCAAAAAAACAAACTACCATCTTCACAGAGCATCCTTAGGCTCCTTCTACTCCCATCAGTGGAGTACTCTTCGGGCTGCAACATCAAGTGCTTCTTCAGGTATCCATCTCTCTCACTGCTTCACAACAAACCAACTCATCAAACCATTCATCTCACCCAACATCAGATCCTGGTGATGCACCTACCACTCTCTCCTTAGTGGTTTCTCTATGCATCCTTCTCCAGCCAAATCTCTATTGGAGAATGGTCATGACAGACCTCATCTTGTCTGCCCACACACAACCTCAGAAAACATCTTTCTACAGCTAGATGGATAAGCACCTGCAACCAAACAAATGAGCAACACAAAATCCAAAAGGTGTAGATTGCCTCCCTCAACGATCTATCTACACAATCAAGATCTTCTCACTCTTCACCTACCTTCTCAGTGACAGGAAAAAAAAAATACACACCACCCAAATCTTTCACTAGCTCTGATACCAATTTGATGCAGTGGTAGGAGGACCAAAACTATCCTCAATAACATTAACAAATAAAAGAACTAATTCAATTTCTTTGTTTAGGTTGAAGATGACATTAATACATATTTTTCCTCCAATTTTCATGAAGATCCAATGGTAGGAGAGAAAGTTATGACTCTTTTCCCAAAACTACAAACCCTAGGCAGCGTTCAGACCTGCCCTCACCAAAATTGCAATATCTCTCACAAAACTTAATGAAATTATACCCAACAAAAATAATTGTAAACTAGAAACACATATCTTTCCATCCATCTATTATATACATCAATTTGAGGCCGTACCAAGTCATACCATGCATATTTTCAGACTGTATTTTCAGAAAATTAAACTCTACAGACCTACCCTCAAAAAATGCCATAACTTATTCAAATCTTAATGAAATTTGATGCAACAAAAAGAAATGGAAAGTAGACTCAATAATATTTCCAACCATATATGGTTTTATCTTATATATTCCCATACAAAACCATACCAAACGCTGCAATGGGACTGTTGCAGGAAAAATCAGAAAATTACAGTCCATAAAACACTCATATCTTTCACAAAACTAAATAAAAATGCATGGGACAAGAAGAAAATGGAAGCTGGTTGAAGGATCTAACATTTTCAATCCATTAAGCATCCATTCAATTCCATATAGGCCTATACAATAGCAAAAGACAGTAAATTTCTGAAGGAAAATACAGGAAAACATTGTTTTTTCTCACTCCATGCTCAAATCTTCAACCACCCATGAATTCTTCATGGTTACAAAGCCTTTTAAAGGCATTAAAACATGTCTCTTTAGTTCATAACTGATTAGGAGTGAACCAAGAGCCAAATAACTCTTCACCTTCCAAGTTTGCATCTTTTTTCTAATTTTACATTGACAACCTTTACATGGTTTGCAATATTTTGCATTTTTGAAACTCCTAATGACCTAAACACATAAAAATGACTTGATAAACCTCATTACAATGTGGAAGCATACAAATTTAATCAAACTCAAAGATTTGTCCAAGGCAATATTAATTTACCAAGGTGCTCCTGCACCATTTTGTCTTGGCTTTTCATTTGTTATACTAACAAGACTAAGAGGACTTCCTCTGTGTGCAGTCTAAGCCTATGTTTTGGTTAGAAAAACCTTTGTTTTACAGGGTGGACACGCTTAGGCACGTATTGGCACTATTGGCACCTAGCGTAATGCTATCTCCAAACTATGACCAGACCACTTGATAGTACCCGCAGTGGCACCTTATGATATCCATCTTGGTGCTATTTCATGTTTCAATGCCTTCTATATCTCATTTTAGCACTATATTCTGTTCTAGCACCTTCTGTCCAATTTTGTACCACGATATTATATTTTGGCACATTTTATATCTGATACTAGCGCTATTTGTTTAATCAGCACTATCTGTATTGTATATCAGCACCATTTGATAGGGTGTCAGGTTTTTAGGGTTGTTTCTGTCAGTAGTGCCATTTGCAGTCTGCAGTGGCACCATTAGGTCTCTATTTTAGCGCTATTTTTAGAGACTGACTTTTGCATTCTATGCAGGGACTAACAAGTTGTTTGCAGGTCATCACCATCATTTTGCGGACACTAACAAGTTTTTGCAGGGTGTGTATCTTTAGTTTAGCAAACACTTCAGTTTGGGAATTAAAAAAAACCCTTGCATGTTAGCTTAAACAACATTTTGATTTGGTGCAATAAAAATTGATCAACAAACAACAAACAAATCTTTGTGTGTGTGTACCTTAATTTAGAACAAACATTTGAATTTGGTGTTCTAAAATTCAGAAGTGTGTGCCAACAACTCTATCAAAACATTTTAATTTTGGGCTTTAAAAAGAACCACAAAGTGCATCAAATAAACTCATTGGATTAAAAAGAACAACAATCTGCATTCTTCACTCATCTAAACAAGAAAATCAATCTAATTTGTGTGAAGGGTTTTTGTGATTTTGTTTGTAGTGTGAACAAGTGTATGCTCTTCCCTCACACCATTGGTGACCTTGGGAATCAAAAGATTTTCACAAGACTTGCACAAATCCCCCCCAACATAATCCAAAGAACTAAAATGAACCATGTTTAGTGTGATGCAAGCACAAAGAATACGTATGCTCTCCCCTCGCATCTTTGTATGAACTTGGGGATCAAAAGTATTTTCGTGGTTGTGTTGATTTTGTTAATCTTTAGAGAGCCTGCCACCCCACTTCGAAAGGTGGGAACGACCCAAGCGGCAACAAGCTAAAGCCAAGCTCTTTCAAGCCGCTATATAAAATAATGTGTTTGTGACGAAAGTCACAAGCAACAGGTGTTGTTGTGTCATACCGACAGCCAACCTCCTCCAAAACCCTCCAAGGTGTAACCCTTAGAGGCTGGGAGACTCTATAATGGAGAGTAGCGTTGCCGCACGTATGGCCACCTAAACGAATGCACTTACTATGAACCTTTGTTTTAGAAAGCCAACAACCTTCTCTTTGTCGACACAAAAGGGAAACCTTTGAAGCGGCCCTGATTCATGCGGTTCTTAGCTGAGGTAGCAGGGACAATCCTAAGGTTTGGTGAGGGACAAGCCTTCATGGAAACCTAGATCTTGGTATGTGTGAGAAGTGTGTGCAATTGTAAGGAGGAGCTGGTGCTACCAAGATCCTGGAGCTACCTGCTTTGAATAGGCGCAGCTAGGGGATTCAACAAATACTGTCATATCTTCGCCTTAGGTTGTGCAAAGTGCTTGTTTAAACAAAATCACACATCTTTTCACAAACAAAAATCTTGGTTATTGTGTGTTATTGTGCTTAAATTATTTTCAAACAACTTGCCAAGAGACAATGAGAATCATTTGATCAAACTTCAATCAAAACAAATCCAAAATTTGCCATAAAAAATCTATCTTTTTCAGGGCCTCGACCAACACTGCCTTGTTTCAGTGCCATCTCTGTCTACTTTTGGCACCATTTCACCTATGGATTGGCGCTATTTGTAGATTGACTTGCCTAAGACTAAGACCAATTCCACTATGATCTTTAGGACCTGCTATGCCATAATCCATATTCACCTTCCAAAAAACCGTCAGTACCCCATCCATTTTCTCCTCAAAATTTCCAAATCATACCTTCATTTTGACCTTAGAGAATCAATCATTATCATTATTGGACCCTTTGCTATATCAAATCTACTCAATTTCATATCCATTCATCATCATTGATCTTTGCATGCCTTTTTGGACCAAAACAAAAAAATCCTTGTCACAATAAATCATTCCAAAACCCAAAAACATATCCAAAATCTTCCAAATCAAAACCGAAAAACTTGTCATCCCTTTGAGCTAAAGCTAGGTCTAGATTTCATCATTCACATCATATTTTGCTTGGAGAGTCAATGGTCAACCTTTCAAGTGAAATAACCATCCTTCTTTGTGTAAGGTCATCAGTCTACCCCAAACAAAGAGAAACATCCATTTGTATGACACAAATCTAGATCTTACCTAAGCTCAATTTGTTGACCATCAAAATCCTTTTGAAAAAATGTCATCCTAATCTCTCATATCGAACATCAAAATCAAACCATCCTCAAGTAAACATCACCCATCATCTACCTTAGATTAACACCTTTTTTGAAGACTCGTCAATCTTTCATCACACTACAATCATCCCTTCATCTTCTTCTCTACTCCATCTCACTACCACATCCATCTTTGGGTCCAACAATTTAATCCAAATTCTCTAAGGTCTCCATCCCCATTTCACGCCATATCTAGAATCAAATCCATACACGTGCATGCCCATAACTAGATCACAACACAAAAAGAATCAAGAAATGGCAGAATCTGGACAATATCAGGGCATAGGAATGCCTAACACCAACAACAACAACATACCCATCAACCAAACACATAATCTACCTATGGTCTTTCAAATTCCAACATACAATCCCAATGAAAACCCCTTCCACTTCTTGCAACCACCACCACCACCACCCACCATGTCCCAAGATGATCTAGATGTCTTGAGCTTTACACAAGATTCTGATAGCATGGACCTACTTGACAAAATCCTAAGGTCGGATCCAAATAGATATCTTGACTATCTCCTCAAAATTGGTGCCCAACCACCCCATAACATGACATCATACCAACCATCTACCTCTAACATCAATCCTACCACATCCTCCCAACCATCTACATCAAACACCCAACCTATCATCTCACAAATATCAACTCCCACCATATCTACTGCCACCACAAGCTCTAATGCTACCACATCTACAATTCCCACAAGTATCTCCAATCCTACCATTTCCCAATTGTCACCACATCCACTATCACAACTAATGTAACCACTTCCATTCCATAAATCACCATAGGCATACAAGGGAACATCACGCATGCAAGTACCTCCACGAGTGTGCCCCCACCCAACCCTCAAACCATAGCCTACATAAGACAATTATTCTCACAACCACCGTACAATACGACCAACTCATCCAATGTCCACCCATCTAACGTCAATCCGTCCAATGTCACATATCTTCAAAACCCCATAGCATCATCAAACCAACATAACCCTAACCCCCAAATACCCCCACATATTCTCCAACAACTCTACGCTTATCAACATCACGCACAACTTAACCAAAACACCACCCCACAGTATCAAAACACAACCTCCCAAAACCTCCAACATCAAATCCCACCCAATCTCCAACATCTCATCAATCCACAAACCTACACACCACAATCACCACCAACCCCAGATCTAACGAGCATTATACAAACCTTGATCCAAAAAGTGGACGACATACAAACTGGGGGCAAATGCAAACAATATTCTTTTGAGGACATTTGTCCCTATCCATTTGATTGGACATTGTACATGCCCCCTTTCCCCAAAACATTTGACAAGGGAAAGGGAGACCCTAGGGATCATCTTAGGGAGTTCTACATTGCTTGCTTAGAAGTCTCAAATAACGATACTTATCTAATGAGACTATTTCCAAGAAGCCTCAGCGGTCAAGCCGCTGAATGGTTTGCACATCTTCCCCCAAGCATTAGGTCTTTCCCTAAGCTTGCGAAAAAATTTGTAAACCATTTCTCCTATAACTTCGAGCACAAAATATCTATGACAGACCTTTGCAACACAAAACAAAAAAGCAGAGAATTCTTTGCTTCCTTCTTGCAGAGGTGGAGAAGGTTAGCAAGAAAACTCCCATGGCCAATTCCTAAAAAATAACTCGTCACCATGTTTGTGACCAACCTCAATCAGGAAATAGGGTTCCATTTACAAATCCTTTGTGCGTCTACCTTTGAAGAAGTCATCGACAAAGGTACTACCATTGAACGTGCCCTCATCGCCAAGGGCTCAATCAAATTGTATGACTACAAATCCAACAACAACAACAAACTCCATATCAACACCCCCAATACAAACAACAACACCAACATGCAATCAAATGACAAGCCACCCTATTGGGGGAAGAATAAGAACACTTTGAACGATGGCATCATGAATGTGAAGGCCATCCAACATATACAAAATCAAACACCGGCACATACCTATACCGCCAATGTAACTAACCCAAGGGGACAAAATAAACCAAACAAACCTCGAAAGCAATTTACACCCTTAGGGGAACCCATCGAGGACATCCTCGACAGATGTCTCAAAAAGGGTTTGATAACACTCCCACCTGTTAGACCCCATCAAGAGAATGAGCTCAAAGCTGTGTGGTACAGTGAAAATGATTATTGTGACTACCACCATGTTGTGGGCCACAAAACCACTGACTGCATGAAACTAAAGCATTGCATCCAAGATCTCATAGATCAAAATCAAGTCAGCCTTGATCAAAGCACCCAACCATCACCAAACGCCAATCTTAGAGCTTACAAGGATCCACTACCCAACCATAATAAATCCTCCTCATCCAATCAAGCATACAACGTCACCCCACCACCCGCATCCTATGACTCTATCGTAGGGCGGATAGAGCCATTATCTCACCATATCAACACAATCACCATTTGGGTAGAAGCACCCGATTGCACTGTCGCAACTCATCGTCACCGTGTATCCATCCACACAGCCCCTACCACTGAACAAATGCCTGCATCCACATCAGATTCCCTACCCCCTCGTCCAACCACACCTCCATCACCTACCAATCATTACAACCTCCTAGAGCATCTAGGAAAGACCCCTGCACAAATATCCATACTTGAGTTGCTCTACACATCACCCCTTCACAAAGATGTCCTTGACAAAGCACTCTTGGAAACTCAAGTTCCCGCTAACTTGAATGTGACCCAATTCCAAGCCATGGTAGGACATATCTCCTCACCTCACCATCTCACATTTTAAGAAAAGGATCTTCCCGCTTCTGAACACTTACACAATGATGCCTTACACATCAAAGTCCATATCCACAAGCACATCATCAAAAGAGTCTTAATAAATGGTGGCTCTAGCCTAAACATATGCACTCTTAAACTATTAAAACACCACGGATACTCAGATGTGGTTGTAGACACTAGTGAGTGCATCACAATCAAAGGGTATGATGACACCAAACAGCTATTTGAAGGCACCATCAAGCTCCCTATCCAAGTGGGACAGAAAATACTAGAAACAAAATGTCAGGTCCTTGATTGTGACCTCCCCTACAACATTCTTCTTGGCTGACCATGGATCCATGCCATGCAAGCGATCCCATCTACATTCCATCAATGCCTCAAGTTACCTCACAATGGCATGGAGGTAACCATCTATGCCGACCCCTGCCCCTTCCAATACTGTAGTTTCTTGGAAGGCCATGACCACACCTTCTGCCCATACAACAAAGCCACCACCAAAGCCAATCCAACAGCTTCCACCTCAAACATCAACCTCGCCAACATTGCCACCACTTCATCCCAAACACCACCACTGCCCAAGTTCAAGATCAAGCTTAGTGACATGGGATGTGGGGAATATGACCTACATGGTACCTTTTGTGTGGGCACATTACCCAATCCTAAAACGTTTGGCATCCCAAAGACAGAAGCAGCCAACACAGTAGTCATCAAGTGTAAAACATCACCCATCTTTGAAAAGAAACATCTCCTGGATCAAGATGTACTCAAAGATATCTCATCCTGGCTATATAAGGATGAAGAATCTGAGTAGGAAACTCCCACCATACCCAAAAAAATCTATGGTAAAGGGTCTAAAATTGTCAAAAATATGGGTTATAAAGGACAAGGCGGTATCGGCCTTCATGAACAGGGGATTGTGGAACTAGTCCAAGCGACAAGATATTCCTATACTCAAGGGTTAGGATATGGTCAAAGACAACGTATCCTCACTACCGGCGAATGTATCTTAGTCGAGGTCGCTACGGTCTCCCTTGAAGTCAACAACGTCAATGAAATGGGCCATCAAGACTCCTTTAGTGACTTTGCTGATTTCTTTGACTCATCCATATGTACCATCTACACAGTCACCACCCTAGCCTCATCATCCAACGACTTACCACTTGTATACCCAGACCTCATAGACTGGGACCAACGGGGACCTCCTATCTTCGACATAGCACCAAACGATGAGGCCATCGTTGAAATGATGGGGGTTAGAGATCACTTCCCCTTAGGAGATCACAGAGTAGGATACATCATGGAACTTGATACACATGCCTATTTTGGGGAGACAACCCCTACTTCCAGTCATAAAAATATAAAAATCAAACAAGGATCTGATGGTGAAAACCGTTCCGCGGCAGTGTCAGATCCCAAAAAAGTAAAAACAAAAGACATATCTCCTAGTGAAAACCTCCATGAGGCGCTAGGAGATGGAAGCATGGGCCTTCCTGAGATAGACAAGGTTTATCCAGACAGGTCACCCATCCTGGTAGAGCCAGCCCAAGAGATGAATCTTGGGATGGAAGAAGAGCCAAAAATCACTTTCAGGGTAGAATCTCTTAGCACAGTAGAGCAAGAAAACTTCCTAGCATTCTTCAAACGCAAAAACTATAATTTTGCGTGGACCTATGCAGACATGCTAGGGCTTGATCCCACTTTGGTCGTTCATCATCTTGCAATACGCCCCAATGTAAAACCAGTGAAGTAGAAGCTCAGAAAAATGAACCCCCAGGTGGCCCTCCTAGTCAAAGCAGAGCTAAAGAAACTACTGGATGTTGGGTTCATTCACCCAATTGATTATCCTGAATGGGTTTCCAACTTAGTACCAGTGGCCAAACCTGATGGCTGAATTCACTGCTGCACTGACTTCCGAGATCTCAACAAAGCCTGCCCAAAGGATGACTTCTTGTTGCCTAACATTGACATGATAGTGGATCTCATGGTAGGACATGAGATGCTATCCCTAATGGATGGCTTCTCAGGGTACAACCAAATCTGGATCACAGAAGAGGACCAACATAAGACAACCTTCATATGTCCATGGGAGATGTACTGCTGGGTGGTAATGCCGTTCGGTCTAAAGAATGCTGGAGCCACGTATCAAAGAGCCATGACTATCATCTTCCATGATCTTTTCCACCACATCATGGAAGACTATGTGGATGACTTGATAGGGAAATTGAAAACACAGGAAGAACACCTGGATGTATTAGCAAAGATCTTCGATCGATTAGAGAAATACAATGTCCACTTGAATCCAAAGAAATGTGTCTTCGGGGTCACCTCCAGAAAATTCTAGGATATATAGTCTCCAAAAGAGGAATCGAGGTAGATCCTGCAAAGGTCAAGGCCATCACTGAAATGCCTCCTCCAAAAACACTAAAATAGCTAAGAAGTCTACAAGGAAAACTCTAATCTATTCGTCGGTTCATTGCCCAATTGGCCGATAAATGTCAACCTTTCCAAGACCTACTCAGAAAAGATACAGCTTTTGTCTGGAACACTTAGTGTCAGGCTACCTTTGATCAGCTAAAAGAATACATGGCTAATCCCCCTATTCTAACTCCACCAAGACAAGGAGAACCCCTCCTATTATATATTTTAGCAATAGAGACAGCTATCAGAGCCTTATTAGCACAACACGATGAACAAGGAAAGGAAAGAGCCATTTATTACATCAGTCGCACTCTGATATCCTATGAGCTCAACTATAAGCCAATTGAACAAGCATGTCTAGCCCTGGTCTTTACTTCACAAAAATTAAGACACTACATGCTCAATCATAAAACCAAGCTCATCTCCAAGATTGATCCACTAAAGTATCTGCTAAACAGAGCTACTCTTACTGGGAGAATGGCAAAGTGGGTCATGATTCTCACTGAATTTGACATTGAATACATTGAGAGAAAAGCCATCAAAGGATAGGTTATTGCTGATCAGCTGGCTGAAGCACCCATTCTTGCAGAACATCCGACACTGGCAGAATTCCCTGACGAAGCCATCTTGAACATAACACCAGCAACAGAAACATGGAAAATGTACTTCGATGGATCATACACACACAGAGGCTCGGGGGCAGGCGTCTTGTTTGTTACCCCTCAAGGTGACACAATCACCAAGTCATTCAAAATCACATTCCCATGTACCAACAATGTGGCAGAGTATGAGGCACTTATCACAGGTCTTCGAATGACAATCAAATGGAAAATTGAGAAGATGACAGTGTATGGAGATTCTCAACTGGTCATCCGGTAGGTAAACAATGAGTACAAAACCAAGGATGATAAGATACTGCCTTATAAAAAGATGGTCGACGACTTTAAAGACTATTTTGATGACATCCACTTTGAGCAGATCCCAAGGCTAAACAACAAAGCTGCAGACACCATGGCCACCATCGGATCCCTAGTTGACATGAAGAAAGATAGCAAGAGTTGCGAATTCCTGATAGAAGAACTCCCTATCCCAGCATATGATGTTCCCCAATCAGAGCTCATGTGCGAAGTCATTGGTCCCCTATCCCCATGGTATCAAGAAACCTACCTATATCTCCATGATAACATCATCCCTCCCAATCTATCAACCTCACAACGAAAATCTTTCATCCGCCAAGCCTCCCGCTTCACTCTTGTAGGAGATACCCTATACAAAAGGAGTCTTGAGGGCACACTTTTACGATGTTTAGACTCTAGGGAAGCCAAAGTGGCCTTGCAAGAGGTACACGCTAGAATCTGTGGGGTACATTCAAGTGGACCCACTCTTGCTAAAAAGATCCTGAGCACCGGATACTATTGACCAACCATAGAACGAGACTCCTACTGGTTTATCAAAAAATGCCTACCATGTCAATAGCATGGAGATCTCATTCACGCACCAGCACATGAATTGCAACCAATCACGACACCATGGCCTTTCTCGCAGTGGGGACTCGACCTCGTAGGAAAAATACATCCACCTTCATCCAATGGCCATAAGTTCATCATCACAACTACTGAATACTTCACCAAGTGGGTGGAAGCAATACCACTCAACTTCACCACTAGCACCCAGATATCCAAATTCATCCTCCATTATATCATATACCGTTATGGTATCCCTCATTCTATTGTCACCGACAATGGAAAACCATTCAAGAACTAAGAAGTCCGCACTTTGTGCGAAAAATTTGAAATCAAACACCACTTCTCCACCCCATATTACCCTCAAGGAAACAGTCAAGCAGAGACTTCAAATTAAACCATCCTCCGCATTCTAAAGAAGACAGTCAATGAAGCTGGCCATGACTGGCACCTCTAGCTCAACCCTGCCCTATGGGCCTATCGCACAAGCATCCGCACCCCCACCGGAGCCACTCCGTTTTCCCTAGTCTTTGGGTCTGAAGCCATTTTACCTATTGAGGTCGAGCTCCCATCCTTAAGAGTATCCCTGCAAAACATAATCACTGATGAGGAATACCGAGTCACAAGGTTGCATCAGCTAGAATTACTGGATGAGAAATGTCTGAATGCATTGAACCACCTACAGGCCTATCAAAATCACCTTAGGAGAAGCTATAACAAGGGAATCATAAACCAAAAATTTGAAGTAGGTGACCTTTTCCTTATGGAGAATTAGAAAAACTTGCAAGAGCGCCCTAAGAAAGGAAAGTTTGAACCCAATTGGCTAGGGCCTTATGTCATCACAACCAGTTATGGATCAAGAGCATACCAGCTTGTAACACCTGAGGGCCAGCCTCTGGATGAGCCTATGAACATTTTACATTTGAAGAAATTCTACGCATAACCCATCGAGTATCCCAATCAAAAAATAAAAAAAATAAAAAAATCAAAAAACCAAAAATTCAAGAAAAAACCCGAATGCAATAAAAAACTTCCAATGGTGAAAATCACTCCAGTGATGCCTTGGATAGGTACCATGGTGAAAACCTATTTCAGGCAACATGTGTAGTGGCCAGTTCTACCATCTAATAAGTCCTCTTTCCGTCACAACACTCCATATCGCACATATCCCATGGCTTGGAATTCTGAAACATCAAGTCCTATCACCCACCCTGCACTAGCCCATCCCAAGGCCAACTCATGGAACGAGGATCCTTGTAAGCTCCCTTTTGTATAGCTGAAAATAAAAAAATCCAAAAACAACACAAAACAAAAAAATCCAAAAACAATACAAAATCATCAAAATCTAAAAACAATACAATATCACCCCCCATACATCACTCTCACTGTAACTCGCGACCATCAACATCTATCAACCCATCACATCACAACCATCCAAAACCATTCCCACACCATCAATTCATGCCAAAACTACATATTCATTTAGCCCACATCTTGAAAAGTACCTTGATCCCTTGGATACAGGGTATGTAGGCAGTCTGGAATACGAAGGACGTTTCCAGTACTCAGGTACATAAGATGCACCCATCCAACCTGTTTGGATGGTCCCCATTCACTGAGCTTGCTAGACCCAGTAAATAATACACATGCTAAGTATACACTTGAAACATGGTCCCTAATGCAAAAATCATCAATCAACATACCAACTATAATCCTACACATGGCCAGACTGTCCTTTTGCCCACCTTTCAAAAATTCTCCAACCAAATCCAACTGATTTGTGTCCTAGGATATATCTTTCCCACAATGGACAAGAATCTATCATTCTATCATCACGTATCTTGGAAAGAACACACACATGCTATTTGTATCTTTTTGTTGGTCTTTTTGATTATTGATCTTTATCTTTTTATCTCCCTCTAGGTCATCTCCAAAGCTACCTTGATCTCATTATATCATGGTAAGTAGCAGACAACACCTGGAGTAGACAAGGTCATCGTTTCTGTATGTTGTGCTTGTGGGTTGGTTTCATTACTCCAAGAATAGTATTCATATCTTGAAGCCTGGGTCGGTTCTAGTACGACGTGCCTCATTTGCATTTATAGGCATCAGTACCTTATATGTACTATGGGCACTCATCACTATGAGTCCCCTTCCTAGGACAGGCAAGGTTATACTACCTTGGGCATGCATGAAATCAACCTATTGTTTGCAGGTCTAGTCCATGCAATCGTGGGATATATATCATCACCTAGGTCATTTCATACCTTTGTGAACTGTATCCTACATTGCTATAGTAAACTAAGAAATGCTCTCAATTAATGTTATGTAACTATTGTTACTGTTGGCAAGAGACACTATATGGATTCATGGTTGTTGTCATTGATGGCAACAAAGGTCATCCCACATATCCGCAAGTCATGGTGTGCCTCTACCGGAAGTCAGAATGAAGAACTGTTGTGGTCCGGTGAACAAGAACAGAGCATGTGGCAAGGTCCGACAGATTGGTCCGAACCTCTCAGAGGAAGTGTCTTGGTGCAGTGCGGATTTGGGGAAGTCAAGAGGACTACCTTGAGTAGTATATTCCAAGGATTTAGCCTCCGGTGATGGACAAAGAAAAAGATATGAACAACTGAGTACCGTATTCCTGAAAGATAGTGAGAGCAAAGGAAGAACTAACTGACAGAGCATCAGACTATTTTCCAGATGTGTTACTATTGATGGTAAAGGTTGTGAAAGCATGAATCATGTTTGGCTGACATGATTAATAATATCTACAAGTATATACTTGATCCGCATTGCTTGGTGAGCAAGGATTCAGCCGACAGAACAGAGTTTGTAAGAAACTAAACTGTTCTGGATGCCGACTAGAAAGGTAATGAAATTACTTGTGCGGATATATATAGAGGATGGATTTTGTTGTGAGAAGTGGTATGGTGTGATGGTGTATGCGAATAAGTGCAGAGCAAAGCAAGAGTAGTAAGAAAGATCCGGTATGTGAAAGGATAGCAGAATAAAGAATAGAGGAAAGATGAAGTGCAGCAGATCAGTGTACTAAGCGTAATCAGAACTGAACTCCAGCATATGTAGATGCATCCAATCAGTTCAAGTATTATATAACATTCTTTTGTAGACAGTGTGTCTCTTTGTAGGCAGTGTGCCTCATGTGAGCAGTGTGCTCGGGCAGTGAGCCCTAATTGGCAAGTGCCATTTTTGTAACTCCTTATTCTTCTAACAGAGAATTATCTTTGGGTTAATCACCCTGTGGTTTTCTCCCTTAACCGGGTTTCCACGTCAAAAATACTGTGTCATGTGTTTCTCATTTCATGGTAATGTTTGTTTATTTAATTCAATATTACTTTGAATAATAAGAAAGTTCAAAAGAAGAAATAATTTGGATAACTGATTCACCCCCCCTCTTAGTTATCAACAATTGGTATCAGAGCTAAGTTCCTCCTAATAGAGCCTAACAGCTTGAGGAAGATCTGGGAGTTCAAATGGATGCATATGGTTTAAGGGAGCAACTCAAGACTGCCCTTGAGGATCTGGAACAGTCAAACTCTGAAGTCAATGAATTAAAGGAAAGACTCAAACAGGCTGATGAATTCATGAGAGAACTAAAAGACAAATTAAGTCTCTCTATGAAAAAGAGAAAGGAGCTGCTCCAACAATTCGTAAGACAAAGTGAAGAAAGCAATACAAATGAAGAATTGACTGAGAAAACCAAGTTATGTGAAAAGTTATCAAAAGAAGTCATTATGTTAAGACATGAAATGGAATCAGGAACTATAAAGTTTACTCAAGAGATTGAAGAAAAAAGAAAAGCTGAAGACAATCTAAGACAATCTCTTAAAGAGAAATCAGAAGAATGCCACCAGATGGACAGGATTATCAGACATCTTGAATCTGATCTTGAAGATGCCAAAGATAATGAAGAAAAACTTGAGGATCAAATTGTCTCCCTCAAAAGAGATCTTCAAATAGCAAATGAATATAAAGAAAAATTCAAGATAAGTTCTGCCCAACTTGAAGTACTTCTTGGAAGTCAAAAGAAGACAGATGACAAGTATGGTTTGGGATATGAGAAAGGAGAAAGCTCCAGATCTGGTCAAAAGAATTTTGGATCAGAAAATCCAAAGAATAGACCTAGAAGACCTCCGGTAAGATAGCCCAGTGCTCAAAGATATCCATCTTTCAATGGATACTGCCACAGCTGCAATCACTTTGGTCACAAAGCTAATCAGTGCAGAAAAAGAATGAATCAAACTAATCCGTCCTTCTCCGGACAGTGCTTTAACTGCAAAAGGTATGGACACAAGTTTCATGAATGCAGAAATATGCAAGTAAACAAATCACTCAATGGTAGATGCTTTGCATGCAATAGAATAGGTCATATGGCTAATCAATGCAGATCAAGAGGTTATCAGTCAAATATGCAAAGAAATGTTATTTGCCAAATCTGTAATAGGTCCGGTCATAATGCTAAAGTCTGCAGAAGCAAGAATCAGGACAAAAGAGGTCCAGTGTATAATCAGAATCAAGACAAGGGTAAACAAAAGATGAATGCGGATGAAGTTAGGAATCAGATGAGCAAGATTTGGGTAAAGAAAAGTTTAGAGAATATAGAAACTGGATCTGCACCAGACTCTGGTGCTGATATTCCTTCCAGAAATTAAAAAGTGAGCTCTGGCTCAGGGGGAGACTCAAAGAAAATCATGTTCCCCCAGCCAATCAAGTGGTGCCAGATATGGCATAAGATGTGGAGTAAAGGGTTTGAAGATATAAGTCTTGAGATAATCCAGATAAGATTTCAGAGGTCCGCATGAAGATATAAAGAAGTTGTGATCGATCAAGTAAGACCTGTTCCGGGAGATGCTCCGGAATGACAGAGGATTACAAAAGGGTCCGGAGAGATTTGGAAGTACATTATTTTACTCTGCGGATTGGACAGAATGTTTGGGATGTTCTTGTAATGTGTCATCTCAATTTATTCATGATTGAAAGATCCGCATGATGTTCATAGATCAGGACTGATCCAGGATACTCCAAGCTATCCGGATAAGGCAAACCGGAATAATGTAGGTGGAGCATTTATTGCAAACAGATATTAGGGTTTGCGAAACAATATAAGGGATTTCTCAATAATCACTTGATCATTCCACACCCAAGAAGAAGCGAAAAGCGGAGCTCTGCAACAAAATTCATCAAGTTCACTGAAGATCACTTACAGAAGTTACTACATACAGAAATTAATCCAACCACTCTTTATAACCGAAGGCGCATAAGGTATTTTTCGTTTTCAATATCTCCCTGCAAATCTTTGAAAAATGGCTACTCTGAATATAGTTAAGATCTCTGATAGACCTCGTCCCACATTCAAGAAACATCCTTACAAATCCTTGGAGGTAGATCCACTAGGAGCCTTCTCTAGTGTTCCACATGGTGTATTGCATACAGAAGACATTAGGGTTTACATCCATGTGAATTTTGAAGACTTTGGAGAATCAAAACTGATGGATATCTATCACAAACAATTGATAGATGACTCCTTTGAGATCAAACCTCAGTACAAAGCCATCCGGGACAAACACTTTGCACAGTGCATCCATTTCCCCTATTTTGAAGAAGATGAATGGGTCCGGTATGTACTAAGTAGAGTGCATGACAACTTCCTATGGTTGAACAAGCCCTTCAAGATCACCAAAGATGCAATTAGGGCTGTAACCGGTCTGCACTCATCCGGTGGATTACCTGTTCTCAAGTCTGTCAAAAATCAGACAGTTAGTGATGCAACCGGATCCAAGTTTGACAAGAGAGCTATGACAGTTGATGACATCACTAAACCGGATGTCAAATTTGCATCTATGATAATTGGTTACAAAATCTATCACTCCAGTAGGGAAAATTCAGTACCGGGAACTGCAATCTACACAGCTTATCAAATGTTAAAGGAGAATGCAGACTATGACTTGTGTGAGCTTCTTGTAAACCAACTTTTTGAAAATCTGTAGAAGATTAAGAAGGACAAGAAAAACTCCTTCAAGTATGGCAATCTGATCCTTTGTCTCTTCTTTTACTACATGAATGAGCTTCCCAGATCCAGTGGATGGATATGGCAGAATGACAGACCGGTTGCCATCCAAATCAGAGACTATTTGCATGGACTTGGGGATGCTAAAGCAAGAAATACAGCTCTATGGGGATATTTCAAGAACTTCCAAAGCATGATGCATGCAAGAGAAAGAATACCCCAATCCCTTGTTGAAAAGTACAAAGACACAGTATGCTTCATGGTAGAAACAGATCAGTGTCTAATGGAGGCAGTAGAACCAAGAACTGTATGGATCATGCCCATGGGGTATGAAGTGGATGAACAGATAGTGGAGCTGCATGTTCAACACATGCTAAGTCAGCCCAAAGATCCAAAGGCAGAAAGGTTTGGAACCTTTGAGGAGCTGAGTGTAAAGATCCATGTAGAACTCAGGGAACCTGAGATAAAGAGGAAGGTGAGAAAAGAAGTAGAGCATATTGCTCAAGGCCTAGGCATCCCAAAAGAGGCACTTGATGCCAACCGGGAAAAGAGAAGAAAAGTTGAGGAAGAAAAGAAAGAGGCAGAAAAGAAAAGCAAGAAAAGTGCTCCGGTGGAATCCTCAACCCGGACTAGATCATCAAAAGGATCTACACCTATCAAAACCAAAAGCTCAAAATCGGAAGTCCAGGGATCCGGTAAGAGATCTAAGACAAAAGCCTCAAGAGCTTATCAAAGCCAAAAGGATGAAGAAGAAACTGAGTCAGATGAGGGAGTAAAAGAAATAAAGAAATAGAAGAAGAAAGGATCCGGTAAACCCTCTTCAGGCCAAGACAAGGAAGAAATGACAGAAGAATTTGCTGAAAAGCCCAGCCTGTCTCTAGACAGTGTAGTCAAATCAGTCACTGTGGATGGGAACCTTCAACCGGTGGCTGAATTCTATGATGACTACAATGAGGCAGATCAAAAGATCCTGCAGGAAGCTATAATTAGGTACCTGAACATTTACAATAAAGCTTTTATTGAGATTATCTCTAAAATTCCTAAGAGTCTAGAGATGGAACTAGAAATAAGAAAGAACAATGCCATGGCAAAAGACCTTGAGATCAGGGAACAGATAGCTATTCAGCTATATCCTTCAATTGATCACAAAACAATGAACATGATATTCAAGGACTGCAAGGATGAATTCAGAAGCAAAGCAAGGATGAATCAGCTTATGCTTGGTGAGACCGACAAAGTAGCCAAGGACACTGAAGAGATCCTCCGGAATACATTCAAAAGGTTCAACATTCCTATTATAGAGGACTTAGGTGCAGAAACAGCTGCGGACTTGGAATCATCTGCTCCGGAAGAAGTGCCACTTGAACAGACTAACATCTCTTCTCCGGCTTCTCCTACAGTCTCCGGATCCCAAGAAGAAGAGAAATTACAGGAGAAAGAAGCAGCAGAAAAAGAAAAAGAGGTTGACAGCACCAAGGATGCAGAGAAAGAGAAGAATCCAATAGAGAAAACCACAACTGAAAGTGGTAAGAATGTGGAAGGAGAAAAGACTCCAAAGGACAAAACTGAAGAAGAAAAGAAACATCTGTCTCCAGCAAGAGACACTGCACAAACTATTCAAAAGTTTCTAAGCCAAGAAACATTAGAGATTGATGAACCAGAGCTTCTAAAAGGCCCATTCGACTTTGACTCTCTCTCTCCGGTACAGACAATGAAGATAGCTTCATTTGCAAATGCTAAGGCAAATGAAAAACTCCTAAAGTCTCATATGGAAGACTGTGAGTTGATAGAGGCTGCTTCTGGAGTGCTTGAAAAGATTATGCCATCAATCCAGATAGATCCGACAGCCTCCTCTTCCGGTAATCTCAAAACCTTAGTCAGCAGTGTTGATACACATTTTGATTCTCTAGAAAAATCAGCTGAAGAAAAGGTCCGGAAGGAATTTTTGGATAAAAGATTTTCAGAAGTACTAGGATTAATCTCTAATGATAGGAGAAATACGAGTATTGGAATAAAGAGCTTAGAAAATGCTCTTAAGGATGGCAGTGATATTTACAAATTTTGTATCTCCTGGTCAAAGGCAACAGTAGAAATTGATAAGAAAATAAAAGCGGAACAGGACAAACTACAAAGTTTGTCTCAAAGTTTTGATCCTCTCTCTTCCTCCATAGTAAATCAAGAATGTCAAACTATTGCAATCACAAATGTAATAAAGAACTTTGAGAAGGAAAGGAAGAATATCACTAACCGGATGGGAGAACTTAGAAGGATTATAATCCCTAAGTTAGAAACTATGCATGAGGCCATCAGTGATGCTCAGACTACCGCCCAAACAAATGATCCGACAGATCTCAAGAGGGCAGAAGCTTTTGCATTTTTGTTGAGTGGTCACATTTCAATTTTGGATAGAATGAAGCAAAGTTGGGCTACAGAACTGATCCAACTGAAGACATCTTTTGCAGACATTCTGCAGTTTATGTGAGTAAGTAAACATGCGGCTATGTATAGAAATTTTTTTTTGAAAATTTTGGTGTGCGGACCCTACCCTTTGCCATTGATGTCAAAGGGGGAGTGAGGAGTAGTGAAAAATGAGGAATCTAACTAAGGGGGAGTTCTGGAAATTGTATATAAAGATAGAGCATCAGCAAAGGGGGAGCATAGTGTAAACACTTAGTCATTTTTCACTAAGTGTTGCCATCAATGCCAAAGGGGGAGACTGTTGGCAAGAGACACTATATGGATTCATGGTTGTTGTCATTGATGGCAACAAAGGTCATCCCACATATCCACAAGTCATGGTGTGCCTCTACCGGAAGTCAGAATGAAGAACTGTTGTGGTCTGGTGAACAAGAACAGAGCATGTGGCAAGGTCTGACATATTGGTCCGGACCTCTCAGAGGAAGTGTCTTGGTGCAGTGCGGATTTGGGGAAGTCAAGAGGACTACCTTGAGTAGTATATTCCAAGGATTTAGCCTCCGGTGATGGACAAAGAAAAAGATATGAACAGCTGAGTACTGGATTCCTGAAAGACAGTGAGAGCAGAGGAAGAACTGACTGACAGAGCATCAGACTATTTTTCGGATGTGTTACTATTGATGGTAAATGTTGTGAAGGCATGAATCATGTTTGGCCGACATGATTAATGATATCTACAAGTATATACTTGATCCGCATTGCTTGGTGAGCAAGGATTCAGCCGACAGAACAGAGTTTGTAAGAAACTAAACTATTCCGGATGCCGACTAGAAAGGTAATGAAATTACTTGTGCAGATATATATAGAGGATGGATTTTGTTGTGAGAAGTGGTATGGTGTGATGGTGTATGCGAATAAGTGTAGAGCAGAGCAGGAGTAGTAAGAAAGATCCAGTATGTGAAAGGATAGCAGAATAAAGAATAGAGGAAAGATGAAGTGCAGCAGATTAGTGTACTAAGCCTAACCGGAACTGAACTCCAGCATATGTAGATGCATCCAATCAGTTCAAGTATTATATAACATTCTTTTGTAGACAGTGTGTCTCTTTGTAGGCAGTGTGCCTCATGTGAGCAATGTGCTCGGGCAGTGAGCCCTAATTGGCAAGTGCCATTTTTGTAACTCCTTATTCTTCTAACAGAGAATTATCTTTGGGTTAATCACCCCGTGGTTTTCTCCCTTAACCGGGTTTCCACGTCAAAAATACTGTGTCATGTGTTTCTCATTTCATGGTAATTTTTGTTTGTTTAATTCAATATTGTTTTGAATAATAAGAAAGTTCAAAAGAAGAAATAATTTGGATAACTGATTCACCCCCCCTCTCAGTTATCAACAGTTACTAGCTCAAATCATCATCCTAATCAACTATACTATCTGGGCCTAGATTTTATAACCACCTACCCCACCCCCTCACCCTACCAAATCCCCTCACTAATCCCACTCCTCCAACTTATTCTCACGCAATACAGCCAGAACCAAATCATATCCCCTCCCCACCCTCAATAATGTGGTGTCTTATGACCTATCAATTCCCTCATCTCCAACTCCCCCGCAATCTAACCACTCCCAATCCTATCCGTACCCATTCATCCATCCTTATCTACTCCCCACCTATTCCCCTACCGCACAGCCCCACCATCCAGGGTCCAACAAAGAACATCATGTGTATCAAGACCTACTCATCTCACCTAGCACCTAATTTGCATCTCACCTAGCACCTAATTTCTATCTCATCTCATTAGGTTCATTTTAAGAATCTGTTAGTTGCATATCATCTCATTAGGTTCATTTAAGAATCTGTTAGTTGCATATCATCGCATTAGGTTCATTTTTAGAATCTGTTAGTTGCATATCATCTCATTAGGTTCATTTTTAGAATCTGTTAGTTGCATATCATCTCATTAGGTTAATTTTAGAATCTGTTAGTTGCATATCATCTCATTAGGTTCATTTTAAGAATCTTTTAGTTGCATATCATAATCATTTAGGTTCATTTTAGAATCTGTTAGTTGCACATTATACATCATTTAACATTGCACATCATATCATAATCATTTAGTTTGTAATCACATAGGTGCATTTTAAAATCATTAATCATCACATTGCATTCCATATATCATCTCATAATAATTTAGTTACATTTACTTGCATAGCATAATCATTTAATTACATTGCATAATCACAATCATAATCATTTAGCTGCATTTTACAATCATCTAGCTGCATATCCATATTTTCCATACATAACATGTGTTTATTTAGATAAACATACATTTCCATTCCATTTGCATTTTACATCACCATTCATAAATCACACACATGCATATATCAAAATAAATAAGGCATCATTACATCCATCATATTACATCAATAGGTACATCCATAACATCAAAATCATACATTGCATAAACACAACACATCCATAGCATATAATCCATAAAGCATCCTGCATCCATTAACATAAGCATCATCATAACCATATAAGATCATCATAAACAAACACATAGACCATCAAAAAGCATCATATCATATATCATCATCGCAAAACTGTACATCGCTCATATATACACATCAAAAAATATATAATGTCCTGATACAATGCCTCTAAGGGCTAAATTGATACAACTGTCACATAGAGGACCCTCTCTCTGATGGAGTGGGGGATCCTGACCCTGGTGGTGGCTGTAGTCCCGCCTGTGGTGGTGGTTGTGGCTACGGCTAAACCTGGGCAACCTGCTGAGGCACATATGATGGGGGACCCATTGCCTGCTGGATGCTCTAAACTGATCTAGATCTATGTGACCTAGATGCCCTCGATCCACTGACCTGAATATAACTCGGTGCATGCTGCTCTGCCGGCACTGCCACATAATAAAGGCCCCGATAATACTCCATCCACCCTCTGGCCTCTGCCAACTCCCCCTGTGCCTGAGACAACTATCCCTATACCTGAGACAACTATCCCTGTACCTGATATAACTGTGTCTGTGCTTGAGACACCTGCATCTACATCAAGGTCAAAACTGGAGCCATACCAGCACCTGAAGCCTGCAAGCTACCCATTGTAGTTTCTGCCTGCTGTGCCCTCACAAGTGCCACATCCCACTCTCTGGTCAAAATCATTATGTCACCCTGAGCCTCAGCTAACTGTGCCTACAATGCAGCCACCTGTCCATCTGAGCCATCCAATAGGGCCATTGTCCCCCGCAACTGAACCAACTCTGCCTCACGGCTCTCTAAATCCTCTTATAGGCTAGCTACCTGTGCCCGTAGGGTCTCAATCTCCTCCTCCTCACCCCGAGGCTGTCGATAAGGTGTGAGCCCTCGAGCCTCAGCCTCTCCACCTACCCCTGAAGGGCCTGCCTCTGCCTGCTGCCCTGCTGCAACAGCCTGCTGCTGCACTACCTGTGGTGGGGGTAGACCCCCCTGTCCACCCTCGGTTGTCCCCCATGCTGTCAAGGTCCTCTATGTCACCGCACCACCCCAATCTAAACCTGCTGTCTCACCTGCTGCTGGGGCACCTACCTGGTTGCCACCGCTGCCAGCACATCCATCCCGAGAAAAAAAATGCGACAAAATTAAAAAATCACAAAGTTAGGATTAGGCCCTACCTAGGCTCCAACCTTCGGTACCTGGCCAAATGATCGAAACCACTCAGAAATGTTTCAAAGTCACGGGAATTGGGGGTTGTGCTCTGCCATCTCTCCTCTACTTCTTCTTCTCACCAAGTCAATGCGTGCAAATGTGGCATCCTTAGGGCCCACTAGCCCTAATATAGTAGGCGATGTCATCCTTCCGCCCACTCTTTTTCCCCCCAGGGTGCAGATCCCAACCTTTTTCCCCCGTTTTTCTTCCTGCTGTCTTCTTTTTCCATCCCCTATCCAACTTTCACTTCCGTCGCGTCTTTTCGAGAGCTCGCCCTAAATTTTTTTATTTTTCCACCGAACTCTCGAGGGGACATCCCTCACCCATCTTATTCCTTCCCGGCAGCTAGGGCATATTTTTCTTTGACCTGACGCCACTTCTCTCCTAGGTCCTGACGCCACATCAAAGAGGGGCAAATATAGACACCTAAAAATGTCTTTTACCATCAAACCGATCCCCGACATCCCTAAACATACCAATTTGCCTTCTAATCAATTAATTAAATTTTTATTAATTGATTATCCCTTCATCACCCAATTTTCCATCATTCTATCCCCAACAATTGAATTAATTTCATTAATTCAATAGTCCAAACCTTAGCCAATTGATTTAATAAATATGCAATATTTATTTGGTCAATTTCCCCCTCCTCACTAAACCCAATTATTTAGCTAAATCATGTTTAACTAATTAATGTAGCCTATTAATTGACCTATCCCTACCCTAGGCAATTAAATAGCTATTATTTAATTACCTACCCTAGCCTACCCCATCCTAGCCTTAGGATTAATTAAATACAACCTTGTTTAATTAATCTTGAACCTATCATTAAGATGGTCAAATCCAGCTTAACACCTTTCCCCACATCCTCCAAATAAAAAATTGGAATATATCCACATAAGTCAATTTTTTATTTAAATATATCCCACATCACAATTAATTCCTCTTACAACCCCTTACCACCCCCATACCTCATTTATCTCCACTTATCCCCAAATAAATTTTTAATTCATTTTACGTTCCCCATATGAATCTTTAATTCATAAATATTCTATCTCACCCATACTCATTTAATTCACCCTTTTCCCAAAATGAATAAAAGATTTACTTTTATTCCTAGCCCTCCATTCCTCCAAGATCAAATCTGGGCCCTCCACATCACTTTCATCCTCCACCATTTATCTTCCAATCCAATCTCCACCCTTGGATCAAAATCCCTCCAAAAAATCTATAAATAGAACCTCTCCCAAGCCATTTGGGGATCCGATCTTCAAGTAATGTTATCATTCCAAAATATCTAATGAGCTAGAATTGTGAGTTGCAAATAGATTAAGAGCATTTCACATTTGTATTCATCAAATAGGGTATATCTTATCTAGGAGCTCTTGGGTGCAAAGTTATTCTCCCTTTGATGAGATTGGGTTTTCATGTCTAGGTATAGCTCTTTGTTTGGTTTGCATTTAGTTTATATTTTACCTTTGATTTGATCTTCCTAATCACAGAAGGATTGAAAATTAGATCAAGGAATTTGATGAGAAAGATATGAGGCTCATGCCAAAGATCAAAAAGGCTAATGGAGAAACAAAACCTTGTGGGATATGGAAGGCTTAGTTTGATGGTATTACTCCTACACTTGCTTTTCTCATATGTGTTAAGAATAAGGTTGATTGGTATCTTTTAAAGGACAGTTTGGACAAACTATGGGATGCCACTCAATTCTTAGGGGAATTTGAAAAGGAATCTGATATTATAGTGTCCAAGTATAGTAAATACATAGCAAATATGGATCAGTTCCTTGCATTCCAATGGCCTATAGAGGAGCAATATAAGATTTGGCATGACAAATATAACAATTTGCCTAATTTGTAAGGTTCAATGATATGACATGTGGTAGTTGTTATTGTTCAATATACTCCTTTTTCAAAAAGGGGATATGCTTCTTTGATTTCTTATTCAACATCAATGTTGGATTGGCTCCAACAAGATATTTTGTCCTTTTGTGGTTTTCTCCTTTTTTCTTCGTCTACATCACCGTTTCTTCCAAGCAGTTGGAACTTAGAGCAGGTGGAAGGAGAAATAGTCAGGTTTGTTACAATAGCCTTCTGTGAACATCTTTTGAGGCAACAAGATCTATAACTGCACATGTAACAACTTCTGCTCCTTATGGAATATTTCCTCCACGAGCAGCTATTCTTATTTCTTGTTGGTGTAAAGATTGTCAAATGAAAATATGACACTTGTCACAAGGCCTGAGGCTTGTTTTGCTCCCTTGTTTCTATAAAAGGGAAGTCAGGGCCTTTGACAAAAGATCTTGGAGAATTTTTGTATCACAGTACACATAGTTGTAGAGTCATTTTTTCTTAGTTTTGGTGTTATTTGAGAATAGATTTTGATGTACTTGTAAATTTTGTATGACAGTACCAGTTCATAGCTTAAATATATTGTAAAAGTTCAAGACTATATTGTCTCCTATGATTGTATTCTTCACTTCATTTATGAATAGAAACTCATCAAGGATCATTTTATTCATCTTCATAGTCTTTCCTATGTAAGAATGTTCTTCTTATAGATTTTACTCAAAGAGTGAATTTAATGCGTTAAGAGAATATTGAATGTTATGAATGTTTGCAGGGATTCCTACATAGAGTTGGTTTAGAACTAATTAAAGTGTGATAGTGTAATGCATTATTACAGTGTTTACATGAGATGGGAAAAATACTATTGTATTTGGTTTTATTTATATCTATTTTGACTCTGTAGCCTGAGACTTACGCATCGATCTCTTAGAACTTTTGTCTGATGCAACTCCTTGGTCATCTATATTGGAAACCAAAATGAATTTCTATTTCTATCTTAAGTTATGAATATAATGTTATTCCAATGTTCTCCTATAAGAGAGTTGTGTTAAAGCCTAAGAATCTAGCCCATTACTCTAGTATATCAGTAAATCTCTAGTCATTTTAGAGAGAACATATATGTTAGGAACAATATTTGAGATAAATAGTAACAGATCTTAAATAAATATTGTAAAGGACTACCCTCCTAGGTTTTGCAAGGCCTGAAGTGTAGAGGAAAAGTGTAACCTAGCTTTTCCTATTCATTGGCCAATCCCTCAAGGTAAATCAATCATTAGAATCAGTTATTCATTAGATTACCCTTTTGAGATCAGGTTGCGAATTAAAAACAACCAACAAATTGGTGACTCTACCGGGTATACTAGAACCAGTATTGTGTCTTATCTTGAGTCATAGATCAATTATTACATTCCCTTGTTTTTAGGGTGGTGGCTCTAATGATCTCCTTACTGGTAGACTAAGGAAGAAAAATTATTATGAAAGAAGAGTATAAGATCTATATTATACTTTGAAAGTTGTTGCATTTAGACACTATAATATTTGATAAGAGGTCTAACTTGCTATATGTATAAAAAGTATTATTCAGTGCATTATCCTTCTGTTCCTTGATTGTGGGTGGAGACTCTGTTGAAATCTCTGAACTAGTGAAAGTTAAAGAAAGTACCTAAGCAGAAAGATTCATGGGAGAAGATCATTGCATCCCAACAAGCCTATGAGATTAGAGCTTGCAAATAAAAGATGGAGAGCTAAGGATTCTGGTGAGTACACTCCTCCCCCTGTTGGTGATCTTATTTCCATGACAACACCCCTTTTGGGTGATAATAGAAATAGTTTGCAAATAAGAGAAGAACAAAGGGAACATATCATGACTTATGTTGCTCGAAATGTTCCTGAGGGGAATGTTGATTTTGAAGGTGATGAAATATTCTATATTGAACCACCCCCTATCTCTCAAAGTGTAAGAACATCTCCAAAAAATGAATCTCAGGAAGTACCTACACCCATTGTACAGTCTACTCATGAATCCATAAATGTAACCCCTTATACAAGACTGCACTCTCCTTCACCAGGAAAAGGTAAATCCACTAATGCAAATGAGTATCCTATACCCAATATAGCTTCTAGTTCTAATGAAATTGATGAGGAATTAGAGAGGGAGGTGATTGAGTTAAGTCTCAAGGTAGCAATGATAGAGACTTTAAAGGGAAAAGAAGACCTACTCCTAAGACTACAAGCTATGAATAGTTCCAATAATGTTAGAACTTACGACACACCTGGTGTATCTACTATAGCTATATAATAGACGGGTGGCCCAATACCAACTGTCCAACAAGTTCCTGTAATTCAAGCCCTAGTGAATAACCTTGTTATATTGGCACCTGTGGGCCTTTACCAACCACACCCATAGAACCCTAATGCTAGAATGGTTGACCAACTGGTAGGTCATAACCCTCACCCAGGGCAAGGAGGAATGCAATACCAAAACATTCAAGTAGTGCAAAATATGGGACTCCAACTAATGTCTAAAACCAGAATATACCACAACAACAATACTTGCAAGTCCCCCCAAATCCTCCAATGAATCTAAATGACCAGGGTGGAGAACCTTTAGTGAATCCTTTTGCTAGGATACCGTTGCAGTTAGCAAGGTACAAACAATTATATTTTATTGGCATACTGGGTCACCCTAACCTTATAGAAAATACAGTCAGGAATGCCATCCCAAAATTTACTGGTAACAATGTTGTGTCTAGTGAGGATCATCTTAGGGCATTTTTGAATGTCATTGATGATTTTGAGGTTGAGGCAGAGAATGTGGTGATCAAACTATTCATGCAGTCCTTAAAAAAGGATGTCAGAGATTAGTACAGAAGCTTGCCAGAGGCCAATATTGATTGTTGGATAGAGTTTAAGAGGATCTTCAAAGAAAAGTATGGTGATAACATTGATCCACTATTTGTTGTCAATGAGTTTACAAATATCCAAAAGGGGTACAATGAAAATGTCCATGATTTTAATGCTAGGTTTCTGAAGGTGTGAAATAAAATCCCACCCTACATGAGACCAAATGAACACATGTGCATGGTGATTTACCAGAATGCATATGACCCTAAGATGGGATATGAACTAAGAAATAGGGAACCCCAAACTCTCAGAGATGCTTTCAAGGCTTCTTTACACATTGAGAACAATAGAAAGGCATCTAGAAAAATTCCTAAGAGGAGTGACTTGAAACTTACTTCTCAAGATAGAGGATAGTGTAGTAAAGCTCTTGTTGCTGCTGAATGTGAAAAATTATAGAAAGAGGTCAAAGAAATGAAGATTTCTATGGCCAGAAATGACAAAAGGGTATCAAATGACAAGCCTCCTTTTGTCAAACAAGAGAGAATGTCAAGGTTGTCATATCAACCATACAACACTAATTGGCACAATGGGAAGCCAATGTCCCCTAATAATAGGGGAGGTTTGTCTAAGGAAACTCTTGATCCTCTAAAGAAGGGGGTACATGCCATGGATGAAAATATTTGGTGTATGATGTGTCAGGCTCCTCATTCTTCTACTTCATGTGCTATGGCATTGTCTTTGATTAATAATGTAGATCCCTATGATAAGTGTAATGATGGGGAATACTATGAAGACCACAATATAAATATGGTTTCTGACCATGAATGTATTGTGGAGGATTATGTTACATTTGATGAAGAAGATTCAAAGGATGAGATCACAATAGAAAAGGGAGAACTGAATAAGAAACACTCTCTCCCAAGGACAAATGAGGAAGGTAAACATGTTTTCCAATTGAACAATGAAGAGCCTAATGTCCACTTAAGAAGACCATTTGATGAGGAAATAAGAACCTTGACTACATCTAAGTTTTCTCAGGTTAAGAGTGATTATAACCTAAGAAGCAAGAAAAATCAAGGAGAAAGTAGCACAATGGGAAATGCAGGCAACATTTTCATTAAAGAGAAATAGAACACTCCCAACCCTAAGAAAGATCTGGGTGTTTAGGGTAAGTCCAAGGAAGTAGTGAGGAAACAGAATCCACATCATAATCCACATCCTAGGGAAAAAGCACCAGTTGACAAGGATAATGGTAGAAGAGAAACCTGGCAGAAGCAACACACCTCAGGTCCCTACTGTGAGTAGTGATGCAACTTGTACTAGTATATTTCCTAAATATGTCCCATTAGACATGGCCCATGTGTTCAGTCAAATTAGAGTGACAGTTCCCTTGTTAGAAATGATGAGGATACCAAAACACAAAGACATAGCTATGGCTGCAATAAATGATGCAGTTCCAAGTGTGCTAGGGGTGATAGGTCATTGTGGTAAGCAATCTCAAGAGAAGAAAATAGTGTCTAAGGATGTTAAAAAGTGGAGTGCTAAGATACCAGAGATCTATCTAGGAACCACTTTGCATAAATGCCCTTCTCAGGTAGATCCTTTCTTTATCACTTTGATGATAAAGGGAAGTTTTGTAAAAAACTATATGATTGACTCAGGCACCTCTGCTAACATAATGCCAATATTGGGCCTACAAGTCACTAAGGCCTATGGGAAGTGCTTTGCTATGGATTCTAGGGAAGTCCCTATCATTGGAGTTATCAAGGACATAAGCTTCAGGTTTGCAACTTATCCACTTAAAGAGTACAAGATGAATATCACTGTAGTAGACATTCCTCACATGTATAGAATGCTATTATTTAGAAAATGGGCCTCCACCGTGGGTGGTAGCATCCAAATGGATTCATATTATTCCATGATTCCCATGGATGACAAAGACATGAGGCTTGATAGGGAAAAGAAGTCTCCCCAAATAATAAATGGCATTAGTGAGAATGATGATCAAATATGTTTCCTCGACGTTGCCATGGATAACTTTAGGGTTGAGGAAATTGAGAATGATCAAGATAAACAGTCAGATCATAGTCCCAAATGATCCCCTGATGATGATGGCTTGTGGTCTATGCAATTTGATGGAGCCTATTCCAAAGCATTTTTTGGAGTAGGAGTGGTGCTCATTTCCCCTTTGGAGAAGACATTTAGATCATCTTTTAAATTGGGTTTTGGATGCACCAACAATGTTGCTGAGTATGAGGATTTTCTTATAGGTTTGAAAATGGCACTTAAGCATGGAGTCAAGAAGCTTAGGGTTCTAGGGGACTCTGAGTTAGTAGTTTCACAAGTCAGATCCAAGTATGCCTCCAAGAACAAAAAGCTCAGGCAATATAGGAATGCTGTATGGGACACAATAGAGGAGTTTGATACTTCCTCTATTGATTGGGTAGAGCAAAATAAGAATGTAATGGTTGATTTCTTAGCCAACATTGCAGTCAAATCTGAAGATATAACCCAAGCAGGAATCTCAAAAGTTGAGATACTGACAAGGCCTTCTATCCCAGATAACGTCTTCCATTGGCAAGTTTTTAATGATGATCAAGACCTGTACAAATTCATGAACTGTATTGATGAATATTATACATAGGAAATTAATTTCTCGGAATTTGTGGAAATAGTGGATGGAAAAGAAACTATGTTTGGAAATGAAGTCATCCGGTTGAAAACAAATAGAATTTCAAGAGGACTGGTTTCTCTGGAAAAAAGAGTATTTGATGGAAATGACAGACAAACCACCAAGTCAGTACTAGTACATCAAAATGATCTTGAAGAGGTGAATTTGGGAACATAAACTCAACCAAAGCTTGTCTACATAGGTAAGTGCTTAAACCCTAAAATCAAGACAATGTTGATTTCTTTGATTAGAAAACATAAAAAGGTTTTGCATGGTCTTATGGCGATCTTAAAGCATATAGGGAGGATTTGTTCCAACATGAAATCCCATTAAGGCTAGATTGAAAGCCTTTTATGCAAAAACAAAGACCCATAAATCCCACCCTAAGGCAAAAAATGCTATAGGAATTGGAAAAATTAAGTGAGGGCAGAATAATCAAGCCCGTTAGGAACTCAACCTGGGTGTCTAACTTAGTCCCTATCAGGAAAAAGAATGGGGACATCAAACTCTGTGTTGACTTTAGGAACTTAAATATGGCATCATTGAAGGATAACTATCCTTTGCCCAGTATGGAAACTATGCTACAAAGGCTAACTAGTTGTGAGCTCCTCTCAATGATGGATGGATTTTTTGGATACAACCAGGTAATGGTCAAGGAGTCTGAGTAGTATAAAACTACATTTACTACCCCAATGGGTACCTATGTGTACATAATAATGCCTTTTGGGTTAACTAATGCAGGAGCCACATTCCAGCGGGCTATAGATGTATCTTTTGTTGATCTTATAAATGTTATAATGGTGGTCTATTAGGATGACTTGACTGCCTACTCAAAGAAGGAACAAGACCATTGTTCCCATCTCGAAAATATTTTTGAGAGATGCATGGAATTTGGCATATCCCTAAATCCTAAGAAGTGTGTATTTGGGGTAACAAAAAGGAAACTATTAAGCCATATTGTGTCCAAGGAAGGAATCAGGATTGACCCTGAAAGGGTAGAAGTCATTGATAAAATCCCAATACCCAAGAGTGTCAAAGGGATTCAATCTTTCTTTGGGAAAGTAAACTTCTTGATGAGATTTGTTACAATTTTTTTAGAAACCACCAGACTAATCTCCAGAATGTTGAAGAAAGGAAAGACTGTCACATGGGATGATGAGTTAGTTAATGCTTTCAAAAGTATTAAGGAAGCTCCTATGCTAAAGTCACCTGATTTTTCTAATCCATTTCAGTTGTTCTCCTTTGCTTCATTTCACACTATAATGGTTGTTTTGTTGCAGAAGAATGATGAAGGTTATGAACAACCTATTACATTCTTTAGAAAATCTCTCCAGGATGTAGAACTAAAATATGACATAACAGAGAAGCAAGCTTATGCCATGGTGAAAGCTGTCAAAAACTGCAGACCCTATTTGGTAGGTGCTACTATCATTGCATATGTTCCTACTGATGTTGTTAAGGATATCTTCACTCAATAAGACGTGATTGGGAGGAGATGTAGATGGATCAATAGGATCCAAGAGTTTAACATCGACATCCAGATCACTAAGTTAGTGAGAGGACAGGGATTAGCTACATTAATGGATGAGACAAATTTAGAGGATAATCAAATAAACAATGTTGAGTTTGAAGAAATTACTCTTGATTGTGACATGAAAGAATCGGAATGGTATAGGGATGTTGTATATTACTTGCAAAAGATGTCTTGTCCTTATGGTATGACTAAAAATTAGTAGAGGACACTAATGCTACAAGCCATAAAGTATGTGATCATTGAAAATGAGTTGTGATGGAGGAACTTGGAAGGCATCTTGCTTAAATGTGTAAATGAAAAGCAGGCATCACAGATCTTAGAAGAGATGCACCATGGTGTGTGTGGAGGCCATTGCATGGCTAAGACAATAGCCCATAAGGTTCTAAGAGCTGGATATTGGTGGCCCATAGTTTTCAAAGATGCTCACAAATTGGTTAGGAGTTGTGATGCTTTCCAAAGGTTTTCAAAAAATTTGAAATTCTCTAGAAATCTGCCTCTCAGACCGATGATAGTTGAGGCTCCCTTTCAGCAATGGGGAATAGATTTCATAGGAGAGATAAATGAAAAGTCAATTGGAGGACATAGTTGGATCTTGGTCGCCATTGATTACTTCACTAAATGGATTAAAGCTATTCCCACCAAAAAGCAACTAGAAAAGTTGTGGTTGACTTTTTGATGAATAATGTTTTGACAAGATTTGGAGTACTTGAAAAGATAATATCAGACAATGCAATGTGTTTTAGGTCAGAAAAGTTCACAACTTTTGTAACCAGTATGGGATATCAATTCCATACTCTTTCCCATATCATCCTCAAGGAAATGGATAGGCTGAATCAAGCAACAAGAGCCTAATGAAGATTGTTAAGAGGATGATTGAAAAGAATAAAAGGGCCTAGGACTCTAAACTAAAGCTTTCTGTATGGGCTAACAGGGTGACTATAAAAAAGGCTATTGGGTGATCCCCATTTGGTTTGGTATATGGTCTATAAGCAAGGATGCCTATCAATAACTTGTTTCTAGTATACAAATTCATCCAAGAGTATGATGATGATATATCATATGCAATGCATAATAGAATAACTCAACTAACACAACCGGATGAGACAAGAAGGCTAGCACAATAGAGAAATATCAAAATGCAGCAGCAAGTAAAGCATCTACATGACAAAAGGGCCTCTGAAAGAAAGTTTCAGGTTGGAGATATGGTGCTATTATGGAATACAAGGGCTCAAGAGAAAGGAAAGCATGGAAAGTCTGATGCCCTTTGTCTTGGACTATATCTAATTAGCAACACACATGGAGAAGATTCCTATTTTCTGCAAAATCTGACTGGAGAACTTCTTGAACTGCCATTGCATGGATAGTTCTTGAAGCCATACTTTTCATAAGGTATGGTTTTATTCCATGCATACTATATTTTTATGTAGCTAGGTTCCCTACTTTAGTTTTGCTTTTGGTTTGGTTTTTGTTGTGTAATGTGGTCTACTTCTCTGAAGGTTTTCTATGATCTTGCCTTGTTCTGATTGAACAAGCATCCCCAACTAGAGCTACTGATGGGACTTTGAAAAATTTTACTTGGCTTTCTAGTGTAACCTTGCTCCATGTTCCAAAATGCAAAATTTATTTTCTAAGGTTTCGTGTTAGAGGTATTGAAAACCCGTTCCTAGGTCTAAAAACCCTAAACCCTATGGGTTTATACAAGCATAAAAATAACTTTTCTTCTAATTTGTAGTTGACCACTTGTTACCCATTGCCAGTCTTTAACTCATTACTTTGTGCCTAGGGCATCATTATTTTACCAACCCCTTGTTCCCACAAATACCAGACTAGACTGCATGCATATTTTAATTCATTATATGCCTAAGTATTGGTCTGAACCCCTTAATGAAAATTTGGCCCTGCTCTTTACCTAGTCACATAAGGTTGTTTTAAAAGCACATGCATTGTATTGTTTTTTATGTGTCTGCCCCTGACCCCACAAGTATTAAATTATTGTAAAATCCATGGATAAAAATGGAAAATGTCCATGTGGCAAGGTTTCACAACATTCCACTATTCTGTTGAGCCCTTTGGGTGGACCCACAGTCAGCTTGCGGAACTATAGAAAGGAGACATGTAGCATAGTTTGACATGTCATCATCCTAGTATTCCAATGGGTACCATGTTGTGTGTTTTGTGGCCTTTCCACAATTCCACATAACATTTTAGTAAGGATCTGTTTAGGATCGTGAAACTGCGGGAAGCTGTCACGTGTCTATTTTGGTTGATGAACTAACAAGGGAGGATTGCTAGTGACACATCGCAAGTTTTACAGTGTGAGAAATAATTTAAGAAGTTGCTTTGTGCCACGTGGCATGATCTACAGGGTTTACGTCATTCTGCAGACCCTCATCTATGGCTAGATCTCATGCTCGTAGAACCACAAGAGGCCACCACGTGGACAAGGTTGAATCACCTTTTCATCGGTGCACCTTTTTACTGAGTTGTGAAGGTAGTTACCACTAGAATATTTTCATTGGCTCAGAAATTTCTTAAGGGCAAGTCAAATATTTTCAAATCTTCTTGATGAACTGGTGCCGTCAGATTAATTCTTTACTCTATGATCAACGGTCCACATTCAAAATACAAAGAATAGGTAGTTGTGTGTTCTGGTTCACATGAGATGAGATTAATGGCAGAAGAGACAAATTCCAGTCCAGGAATTAATGAATCTCTCCATAAAGGCCCCAATTCAAGCATTCTGAGGACTTACCAAAGCATTTGGAGCATCGAGAGAGGAAAATTTGTAGCCGTTTGGAGCCTGTTTGCATCAACTCAAGGTTATGTGAGAGGAAATCAAGTAGGTTATATGTGGCCCCATATCTTATATCCTCTGCATTAGTTAATTGTATGAAATTTCTATTATCTATAATTGCATTTTGAAAGTATGTTGCAAGCATAGGGTACTCTTGTGTGTTTCAATTGCTCTAATCTTTGCTCGAGTTGTTGTCTGAGTTGTCCGAAAAGAAAAACCCTAGGGTCATAAGAGTAACCCTTGTCTCTCATTTCAAAATTGCAAACTGACTCCCCCAGGAGCCTAAATTGCTTCCTCTTCTCAAGGTTGGGCCTTGCATGAAGACCTATGGCTCAACTCCCTGGTTCATCAGCACAGAAGATTAAAGTTCATGGTCCTGGTGTCGCTGAGGGTCTGGTAGATGAATTCCATGGGTGTAGGGATGTTGAGATCCCAATTGGAGGATGGCCATTATTTTTCCATTGGCATGGCAAAAGGAGTTTGCCTTCACCAGTATCAAATGTATGGAACTATGACTTGGGCAAACTAATAGTGCCTAACATCTTCATGGAAATTGATTTGTTGAGAACCATAGCTGCAAATTATGATGAAATTAATAAGGCAGTAAGGACTGCTCATGGTGTAATTATGGTATAGATCAACAAAGCATCTATTTCTGAGATTTTCAAGCTTAATTTTGCTTCTTATAAACCCATTGATTTTGATTATTTCAAGCAGAAGTATCAATAGGACAGGAGTAGTTATAGAGAAATATGGCTACCTAAGTACAGGGTAAAGGGTGTCAAGAAAAAGGGAATTCAGATTCCCACCAATGAAATAGATCCCCTCATGCTTAATAGTTTTGAGAGTTATTTTTCCAAAACCTACTATGCACTATGCCAGGTTTTGGGGGCAGACAAGTCAGAGAGAGTCCCCATCCATTACTTATATATGATTTGTGACATTCAGCATGTGTTGCTAAATGATTAATTTAATTATGCAACATACCTTACTAATGAAATACATAAGGGACTAAGTGAAATCAAAAGAAGACTGAAAGATGTGAAAGTTCTATGGTATTCATTGCTATGCCACATGCTCTTGTATACAAGAAAGACAGAGTGGGGTCCTAATTTGAGGATTTGTGATGATGATGGAAAGGGAAATCAACTCCTAGTCTAGTATTGGACTCATGTGTGGGACATACACTGCAAGGAAGCCATCTACATCACATTTAGAAACCATTTTGCTAGCAAGGTGTTGTCATTTGTACATGGACTTGTGGGTAGAATACCTAAGCAAATTATGGATTTCTTGAGGCCCTTGGAGAGAAGGCTAGATCTAGGTATTCAACACAATTGGGGAGATTTATTTCTCCACTCTAACTATACAGGCCTAAGAATTTATGGAACCCCAGTAGAACCCCATGTCTTACCAAGGTTTGTGCCTTTGAGAATTGGTTTTCTAGAAGTTATATGGCAGCTAGCTGAGTTAGATAGAGCAGATTTGGCTGATCAAAGGAAGGGCTCTTTCTTCCCTTATCTGACAATCTTCTTTGACTTCAAGATGAATAAGGAGGGATTTAAGAGGTTATAAGATAAGTTCAAAACTTAGAGGATGAGGCAAGAGTAGGTAATAAATTGTGACCCTAAAGGTTTTATAAATAACCTTAGAAAAAACATCAAAACGTCTCCATTCAACCATTGTACCTACTTCTCTAAAGATGTGATAAGGAACCTCTTGAATAAAAATGAAGTAAAGGAGAGAAAAGTCAAATGGACTACCTTTCTAAAATTAGAGGGTGATAAGAAAAAGAAGGCTGCTTCCTACAAAGGAGCATATGTAGAGGTTAGAGGCCCAATTATGAGAACTCAAGTTGTTTGGGATAACATCGATAGGATAATTGGCCAGGATCCTCAAGTCTAGGAAAGAACAAAGGGTAAGGCTCCAATCATAGAGGAGAGACCCTCACATCAGCCTTCTGGTGATCCCTCTATCTATTCTTTCAAAAGGAAGTCTGGGGGTGTGTCAATTGGGAAACAAACTCCACTGTCTCCTCCAGCTATGAAAAAGGAGCCTTCTTCTCCATTAAATGTAATTGATTTGGATTCCCCTCCAAGGGAGCCATCTCCAAAGAGAGTAAAAAGGGAAGAGTCCTCATTGGTTGATTATCCAGATGATGACTATGAAATAACTAGAGACGATGTGATCAGCAGAATGTCTTCCCCTTAAAGAGATGAAGATGTGAAAACACCTTTTGATAGAATAACTGAGAGTATCATGAGGGGAAGAGATATTGCGATGATGTAAGAGAGATATCTTACTCTAAATTCATGGACGATGACCAATTTGAGAAATCCCAGGAGTTTGTAGATTTCATATGGAGGAGGAAAAGGGGTGAATATAAGAATAGATTAGAAGATGATAAGACTAAAGCCTCCAAGGATTCAGAAGAGCAAATTTCTCAAAGAGTATTGGCACAGATGAAAGTTGAGACAAAGGACATCACTCCTGAGGAAGGAAGGCAAATGGTTAGAGAAAATGGCATCCTTTTGCTCCCTGATTATGATATTACATCTGCTATTGTTCTGGATACTATAAGGAAAAATGATACATAAGTTTTCTCTTTTAAAGATGAGGTTGGTGTGGCATTGTTTGGTGTAGGGTTTAACCCAAAGTAGGAAACCCTAGCAATTTGGGCTCTAGTTCCTAACACTAACAAACCATCATTTGCTAAACCAAATCAGGATTTGAGGGGAAGTTTAATTGTCAAAAGCGTATCTGACACCCCCACAGTTGAAGCAACAACAATGGCAGTAGAAGTTTCCAAATTTAGCAAGGCTACTACCGAAGCACTGCAAAAGAAATATGATATGCTCTTAGAAGAGCATACAATTGTGATGCAGGAGTGTAATAGATTGAAGGCCTTGGAAATACAAATGCAACAACAATTACATCAGGTAGCAACCATGCCTCCCCCATCAACTGAAACACCTCCAGCAACTGAAATTCCTCCATCAACTGAATTGGTGGTATGGACAGGTTCAAGGATTGCTAGTTCCTCCATAGCTCCACCTCCTAAATCAAATAAGGAAAAGCTCTTGGAGAAACATGGTGCTTATGAAGAAATCTTGATGAATTACCAAGAGGATCAACATGAGAATAATTTAAGTCTTGTTATTAATGTTTTGGGACACCTCATGAGCAAAGTGATGAAGATGATAGAGACTATCCACAAAAATTATTTTCAATTATCAATGACAGTTATCAATATTGTTGATGATAAGGTAGGGGCTCTTCCCTTAATGAATAAATGGATTCCAAGACTTAGTTCATTGCTTGGAATGTGTAAAGGATCTACTCATGAGCTAGATAGACCAAAGGAAATTCTTCCTACCTATAAGATGGTCAAAGCAGCTAGGGAGCAACAATGATTCTTGGAATAGTTGGAAGGAAGGATTGAAAAGAAGATCAAGGAATTTGATGAGAGAGATATGAGGCTCATTCCAAAGATCAAAAAGGATAATGGAGAAATAAAACCTTGTGGGATATGGAAGGCTTAGTTTGAAGGTATTACACCTACACTTGATTTTCTCATACGTGTTAAGAATAAGGTTGATTGTGATTTTTTAAAGGATAGTTTGGAATAACTATGGGATACCACTCAATTCTTAGGGAAATTTGAAAAGGAGTCTAATATTATAGTGTCCAAGTATAGTAAATACAGAGAAAATATGGATTAGTTCCTTGCATTCCAATGGCCCACAGAGGAACAATATAAGGCTTGGGATGACAAATATAACAATTTTCCTAATTTGTAAGGTTTAATGATTTGGCATGTGGTAGTTGTTATTGTTCAGTATATTCCTTTTTCAAAAAGAGCATATGCTTCTTTGATTTCTTATTCAACATCAGCGTGGGATTATCTCCAACAAGATATTTTGTCCTTTTGTGGTTTTCTCCTTTTTGTCTTTATCTACATCACCAATTCTTCCAAGCAGTTGGAACTTAGAGAAGGTGGAAAGAGAAATAGTAAGGTTTGTTACGACAGCCTTCTGTGAACATCTTTCGAGGTAACAAGATTTGTAACTACACATGTAACAACTTAAGCTCCTTATGGAATATTTACTCCACGGGTAGTTATTCTTGTTTCTTGTTGGTGTAAAGATTGTCAAATGAAAATATGACACTTGTCATAAGGCTCGAGGCTTGTTTTGCTCCCTTGCTTCTATAAAAGGGTATTCAAGGGCTTTGACAAAAGATCTTAGAGAATTTTTGTATCACAGTACACATAGTTGTAGAGTTGGGTTTTCTTAGTTTAGGTGTTTATTTGAGAATAGATTTTGATGTACATGCAAATTTTGTATGACAATACCAGTTCATAGCTTAAATATATTGTCAAATTTCAAGACTATATTGTCTCCTACAATTGTATTCTTCATTTCATTTATGAATAGAAACTAATCAAGGATCATTTTATTCATCTTCACAATCTTTCCTGTGTAAGAATGTTCTTCTTATAGCTTTTACTCAAAGAGGTAATTTGATGATTTAAGAGAATATTGAATGCTATGAATGTTTGCAGCATTTCCTAAGTAGAGTTGTTTTTGAACTAATTAAAGTGTCATAGTGTAATGCATTATGACAATGTTTACATGAGCTGGGAAAAATGGTTGTATTTGGTTTCATTTATATCTATTTTGACTCTGTAGCCCAGGACTTAAGCACCAATCTCTTAAAACTTTTGTCTGATACAACTCCTTAGTCATCTATATTGAAAACCAAAATGAATTTCCATTTCTGTCTTAAGTTATGAATATAATGTTATTCCAATGTTCTCTTGCAAGAGAGTTGTGTTAAAGCCTGAGAATCTAGCCCATTACTCTAGTATATCAGTAATTCTTTAGGCATTTTGGAGAGAACATATCAGTTAGGAATAGTACTTGAGATAAATAGTAACAGATCTTAAATAAATACTATAAAGGACTACCCTCCTAGGTTTTTTAGAGCCTAAAGTGTAGAGGAAAACTGTAACCTAGCTTTTCATACTCATTGGCCAAACCCTGAAGGCAAATCAATCATTAGAATCAATTGTTCTTTAGATTGCCCTTTTGAGATTAGGTTGGGAATTAAAAACAACCAACACATAGCTTGAAGTTATTATCATTAGATCTCCCCATCCCAAGTTTATACATGTTTACCATCTTCCTTGAAACAAGATCTCCTCTACACATACTCTCACTAATATCAATATTAGGCCAAAAAAATATTATTTCTACCACCTAAGACCTGAGTTGATACGTCTTTGATACCAAATAAAAGGAATCTACAATGCATAACTACTTCCTACACTAATCTATGAGAGGAGATGTATAGAAAATATGATCTAAAACATTTCATGAAAGAATTCTAACACAAAAACATAAGACCATAACATAAAAATATAGGTGGGGAAAAGCCTTCCAAGATAAAAACCCACACTTCAAAGCATGAAACGATTGGATTATAATTAAAAAAAATAGTTACATATAACTACAGGTACATGCCCTTACAAGAGAATCACCAACATCAAGTTCTGGAGTAATTTGATAGCATAATGACACCACTACAATACACTATGGATACTCCATCCCATGCATCCAATAAATAGATGAAGCAGAAATAGGAAACCATCCAATGGTTTTAGAAAACTATGTGCCAACATGTAAGAGGAATGGTTCCCAAAATCTCATGGAACGAATTCTAATGCCATAGTCTAAGATAGGTCTCCAACTATGGTTATAAGATTCTCTTACAACTTGTCATAGTTTGTCATAACTTATCATAGTTGACTACCCAACTTAGGCACCTCATTTTGTCTCCATTATTTATTTAAATATGTTTTATGACATGCATCATAAACTATCATATTGTCGGTCAAAATTCTAATATAACCCCCTCTTACATGTTCTTATGTGTCACAAAATCAAGTAACTCCAACATCTTACAATGTCATAAGATTCTCTTACACATCATAATGACATTAGATACCCTTAAAACTTATAACACACATTTCAAGATAGTCGACACATGGCCATTAATTCCACCTCACAGTGGGACACCCTCTTTCCCATTTGAGAACAAAATAATAAATAAATCTAAATAAATAATAAATATGAAACATTGGACAAACTTACATACTCATCTTGATTAGCAACCTCCAACTATGAACCTAATGGTCCAACACTGTCAATAATATATTTCACAAATCATGCATCCCTCACCAAGATTTTGGTCCCCAAAAGATAATATATTTGTTAAATTAGAAAAATTCTTCCCCACTTCACCTCTAGAAACCCACTTTGCCTTGCTTGGAACTTCCCCTTTCTGACCAATAAACCATAATTATTGCTCACCTTGTCAAGTTTGTATTACCTTCTTATCAAGAAAAACATTATTTCCCATCATATCTTATTCTTCAAGTTCAAAATCAAACATGCTTGGCATAACAACATCCTCCTCCTTGTTAATAAGTGAAGGCTCAACCAATCTGATCAATTGATCCACATTAATATAGAGAAGATCTTTCTATATTCTGACAAGTGCACCCTAAAAGAATTATTTTTCACCTATTCTAGATACCTAAAACAAACCATATCTTAGTTTTTTAAGTTTTTTTGAAGTACCTTGCAACCTTTCTTTACCCAAATAAACCCATACCTTATCATCCACTAGGAATTTATGCTCAACTCTATGCTAATCATGATGACTTTTAAGCTTTTCTTGGGTTTCCTTGAGCTTCTCTTGAACTTTGAAGTGAATTTGCCTCACCTTATTAATGAATTTATTTTCTTTACTCACCTCAACATCCCCCTTTTATGTCCCTTCCTTTGATTGTGCAAGGCAAAAATCAAGAGGGGTCAATGGAAAATAGTCAAAACATGCTTAAAAAGGGGATAAGCTAGTCAAAGAGTAAATTTCTCTATTATAAGAGTAACAAATATATATCAAATACTTAATCCAACCCTTCAAAACTATTGATTATAACCATGTAATATTTGTACTAGTGTAATGTTCACTACTCAATTTTCCCATCCACTTGAGGATGAAAATTCATAGATTGCTTGAGTCTGGTATCTAATCTACTCCACAATGTGCACTAAAAGTTACTTAAAAATCTTGTGTCTCTATTTTAAAAATGCTTTTGGCAACTCCAAAATGAATTCATATATTCTTGAAGAATAATTAATCTCAATCACATTTGGTCAATGTCTTCTTACCAATAATTAAGATGCATATCTTTTTTTTTTTTGATACGTAATCAGGGATACTATTATATTAATCAACAAAAGATATTACAGTCATCAGCCCTTCAATGGCTGGCAAAAAGTTTCAAACCATAAGTCAACTCCTACCATATGAAAGCTCCTACCAACTATTCTGAAAGCTCCTACCATATGACCACACAGGGTCGGAGATATATATCAGTAAGCCAAACTAACACCATCCATTGAGTCGAAGTATAAACTGTAGAAAATAACATTATCAACAAAACAAGGGGAGGCCATACTAGTAAATCCCTTCTATGTCTTATTAGGCATACTCAGCCAACTACCTTCTAAACTCATCCATCCACCAGCCCCAGCAACCTTCTGATGAACTCCACTGCAATCAAAGCCTGGTCCTTCAACATGATCAAATCAAAACCTTTCATGTCCAAGATGAAGGGGTAAACTTTGATAACTGCCCCAGGGTCTACCATGAGTTTCCATTCCTTGGGTCTAGGAACGCCAACACCCAGGTGAGCAAAATGCAGAGTCTTCCCCAATTCTCCAAGGTGTTCAGGATAGAACAGTGCTCGCATTATTGCTTCTGCCTCTGCCTTCTCCAGTTATTGCTCCAACAGCATAGCTAGGACCCGTGAGGTAATGTCCGTGTCAATGCGGTAACGGTCATCGCTTTCCAAAAATGTCTTCCCCAAAATTAGTTTCACCGCTTCAACCAACATCCTGTCCGCCTGTCTCAACAACCTCTACAGGCGAAGATTAGTAATACCCCCCAAGAACACCATTTGCTGCTTAGTGCTTACCAGATGGATGGGAGTGTCCATCCCTTCGCAACAAATAGCATATGCTGAGATGATCACAGCAAAGTGAGATGACATTTGAAGGAAACTAAGATAGCGATTGCAGAACTCCACAGACCCACCTTCCTTTAAGCTTAACTGTGAAGTTTCTCGAAGGCGGTTCCCTGAATGATTGCCTTGCTGCATGAAATGCCAACCCCCGCGGGCTAATAACTTCCCATTCCCTTCAGCTCATGTCATCTCTGCTCATCACTTTGCAATGATTGCCTTGGCCTTGTCACCCATGATGGTGTGGCAAGGCTCCCTCCCTACCTCCCACGAGTTTTATTCACCCTATAATTCCTTAAACAGGAGAAATTTCTCTGATTGAGATCCCATCTGCCCCACTCTTTGATAAACTATCTGCTTCAAGATTTCCTTCCCTCAAAATGTGATTGAATGTGACCTTGTGAAAACCTTCTGACAACTCCAGAGCTTGATCCAGAATGGCTTGCAATCTCCAGTTAACTACTTTCTTACTCCTCAAACCATTGATGGCTAGCATCGAATCCCCTTCGATTTCTAGGTTTCCAATACTAAGGTCCCTACATAGCCGCACGCCAAGAAGTAATGCTTGAAATTCTGCTACGTTATTGGTGCCCCTACTAAGAGGCACATCTATCTTGCCCATCGTTTCTCCCTTCTCGTTCCTTACAATGCACCCTACCCCTAACGGGCCCGGATTACCTCTTGAGGCACCATTGAAGTTCAATTTAAACCATCCAGCCTCTAGGGGAGCCCATCTCATATTCTCTCTAGCTCGTTTCATACTGATGCCTCCCTCTCCAATTTGAGAGGTTGGGGAAAGCCCTTTCCAGCTTTTAACCATTTTTGCATCCCAGCGTGTAAAAATGAGATGAGCTGGGTCGCGGTCTGTAAGCCTGCAGTTGACCACCTCTGCTAAACTAGCTTCTATTTTATTAGTCAGGGAAATCCAGTGTGTTTCTTTATTTTGGAAGATTCTCCTATTTCGTTGTTTCCAGATTTCCCAGATCAGGATGGAAGGAGCTGCAATCCAAAGATCTCCAAACATTGCTTTATGCTGAAGCAGGGGACATGCTATCAGCCAATCTTTTAGGTTTCTGGAAGCAGCATACTTCCACTTAAGCTTGTTACTGAACCATTGCCACATTCTTCCCGTGAAGGGACAGTGCAGAAATAAGTGATCTCCATCTTCCTCTGCTTTGCCACACAACGAACACCGAGAAGGCACCTCGAAGCCCATCCTTCTCAACCTATCTGTAGTTAAGGCCTTACCCTGTGCAGCAATCCACAGGAACACACCTACCTTTGGAAGGCATTGTTTATGCCAACATAGCTTAGAAGGATTTAAACCTGATTGCGCATTCTCGATAGCTAAGGCCTTGTATCCTTCCTTTACCGAATACTCCCCAAAAGCAACGACATTCCACCTGAGTCTATCCTAGCCTCTTCTGAGCCTGATGTTACGCTTGGACATCTCCTCCTCGAACCTAGAGCACAGGTCTTCCTCAAAACCCAACCCCCTGATACTTTTCCAAGTAGATGAATCTCTATTGTCTAGAGGGAAGGATATATAATTACACACTTTCTCTCCCCACTCCTGTTTGGTAGTTATCATAACTAGGGCCAAGTCTTCAATTCTATCTAGAGCCTGTGCCCCTTCCCAAGAGTCCTCCCAGAATCTGGCTTCCCTACCATCCTTTATTTTCCAGGTGAGGTGGTCTCGGATCAAATTTCTACTCTTCTTGATAAAGTTCCAAATCCTAGATCCATCCAGTAGCTGTCTGGAAGAGAAAATACTCATCTCTTCCCTGTCTAGGTATTTGTTCCTTAGCAGCCGAACCCATTTGAGGTTGGGCTTAATATGCATATACTAGACCAACTTTGCCTCCAGGGCTTGATTTTGTCTTAACAGGTCTTTCACCCCTGCCCCATCTTTTGATTTTTTTTCGCAAACTTATTTCCAGTTTACCAGTGGGAATTTAAATTGATCTGAAGGAGCTTTCCAAAAGAAATTCCACATTAGATGGTTTAATTCTTTATATATTTTACTTGACAAGGGTAAGCAGGACAGCATATAGATAGGAATAGCTGCTAGAACTCATTTGATGAGAGTCAATCTGCCTGCCCACGATAGCCACTTGCTCTTCCACGATTCCAGCCTAGCCTTTAATCTTCTCAACAAAGGCTCCCAAGAGTTGCTTGGGTGGATCCCTTTGACTAAATGTAGCCCAAGATATTTGCAGGGAAGGGATCCTTTCTCAAAGGATAGAATTCGAAGGATTCTCTCTTCTCTACCAGGGGAGGTATTGAAGAAAAACACCTCTGATTTAACTTGGCTGACTTCCTGTCTGGAAGCCTTGGAATAAGACTCCAATATCCTTTTGAACCTGATTGCCTCCCCTTCCTGAGCCAACCTAAATAAAAGGGTATCATCAGCAAATTGTTGATGAGAGAATCGTGGCATATCTCCTGTAATTTGTATACCTCTTATTAAACCTTCCTGGCATGCATTAGACAAGGATCTTCGCAAGGCCTCAGCCATAATAATGAAAAGGAAGGGAGAAATGGGGTCTCCCTTCCTAAGTCCTCTTGAGATGTTGAAGAAGCCTTCCAGTGAGCTGTTTAGAAGAACTGAGAACCTTGGGCTTAAGACCCATTCAAACATCCAATTTAGCCACTCTTGCTAAAACCCAAAGGCCTCTAAAATTTTGAACAGGAATCTCCAATTAACTTTGTCATAAGCTTTACGAATATCCAATTTAACCAGCATAGAAGGGAATTTATTCTTTTGAACTGAATGGATAGCTTCTTGGGCTATAATTACCCCATCTAGAATAGACCTTTCCGGGACAAAACCGGTCTGCTCTTTAGATATAATGTCTGGAAGAATTCTTTTGACTCTGTTGGCAATTGCTTTGGCCAAAACTTTATAGACCACATTACACAGAGAAATAAGTCTGAAATCTTCGAATGACTCAGGCTTGGCTTTCTTTGGTATCAAGACGAGAAAGGTGTTACCGATTTCTTTTAATACTTTCCCTTCCTTCCTAGCATCCTCGTAGGCTATCGTGAGGTCTTTTCCTATAAAGCTCCAGCATTTCTAGAAGAACACCGCTGGAAATCCGTTCGGTCCAAGAGCCTTGTCTGGTTTGAGTTGAAAGAGTGCTTCTCTGATCTCCTCTTTAGAAAATTTACCGTTTAGCATCTCATTTTGAGCTTCAGTTACTATCTTCGGAATGAATCTTAAAAATCCTTGTTGCACCTGAAGGGCTGATCCCTGATCTTCATTCAAGAGATTCTGAAAATAATCAACCGCTACTTCTGCTATCTCTTCTAGAATATCCATGACCCTACCCTCCTTTGTTTTGATAGAAGAGATTCTGTTGGTCTCTCTACGAACCTTTGTTGAGTTATGAAAAAATTTAGTATTAGAGTCACCGCCCTTCAGCCATACCTCCCTAGATTTCTGTCTCCAAAAGGCTTCTTCCTTTGCCAAGATATCTTCAAGTTTTCTCATTAGATCCTTTTCTTTAAGAAAAGAATCATTATCCATACCTTCTTTTATGACTTTCTCATTTAAAATTTGAATATCTGTCTCAAGCTGTTTCTTGGTAGTGAAAATGTTCTTAAAATGGTCCTTATTCCAGTGTTTCAAATTTGCTTTGATGAGTTTTAATTTAGTTACTATATTAAAAAGACTGACACCCTCTAGATTGCAGTTCTTCCACCAATCATCAATTAGAGATAGAAAGGAGGGATCCTTGAACCACATGTTTTCAAATTTGAAGGGGCATCTCATTGGTCTCCTCTCACGCTGAATTTCAAGGCTGAATGGGAAGTGATCCGACCCTAACTCCAGAAGAATCTTGCTGTCCAGGCTGAAGGGGAATTGGCTCAGATCCCCTTTGATAAAAAAATCTATCTAATTTTTCTGCAATGTTGCAAAAGCCAAGTCTTCTATTGTTCCAAGTAAAATTCCCGTTACACATCTGAAATTCTATTAACTCATTTCTATCAACAAAGGCTTCAAAATCTTTTTGCGATTGGAGTTTCCTTCGCACCCCTCCTAGCTTATCTTCAGCTCTTAGTATCGCATTAAAGTCACCTCCCAGGATAATATAATCCCAAGACCTATTGTTGCACAAATTATCTAATTCCGCCCATAACTCCTTTTTCAACCTCTGAGAATTGGGACCATAAATGTTAATCAGGAGGAAGCTTAAGTTCGAGGCTAGATTTCTTACTTTGCTAGCTATCCACCCGAAACTGGAGTCTATTACTTCTAGAAGCATAGACTGCGGTCTCCATAATGTCAGCAACCCCCCCGAGAGGCCTCTCGAATCCACCTTCGCAAGCTTCCAATACTTCAGACTCTTGGCAAAGGATTGATTTTCCTTTCCATCTAATTTCAACTCCTGAATCATGCAAATATTAGGTTGGATCAGCTTCAGTTTGTGCCTTAAGAGGAACTTCTTGTTAGGGGCATTCATGCCCCTAACATTCCATGACATGATTCTCATTGCTTTTCAGGAAGGGCCCCGCCCTTCCCTACTTTCATTAGGTCAAGAAGCTTTAACTGTCCGCTTGCTTCTCCGTCCCATTTTAGTTTCTCCTTGTTTGGGATTCGCCCTCTGGATTTATGCTCTCCACAGTCTAGGGATGTTTTGTCACAATCTTTTAGACCAATCCCCAGAATCTCTAGGGGTTGTGGTCGACTCTCTTCTTGGGTGGTTCTGAGTGCCAAGGAGTTCACTTCCTCTTCTAAACCAAAAACTTTTAGCTCTTTACCTGCATTTGACATCCAATCCTTTGCAAGCACTTCTTCTTCTGATATGATAGTGCCTTCCTTTATAGCCTTTGCTAATTGAACCAATTTGTTCCCCACTTCTAACAAAGAATCGAAATCTTCCAAATGCATATTTGGTTTGATTGCCTCAATTGTTTATGATATTTTTGAATTGATATTTTGGGAGAGATTTTCAAAGTGTTCCACCCTGTACATGCTCTGATCTCCTTCTCTTTCTCTGATGAGTGCTTCCTTCTACATCGTCTCCTTTCCATTCGCCTTCTTATCTACGATCTCAACTTCCACCATAACAGGAGTCAAGTCCGCTGGAAGAGATAATCCCTTATCCTTTTCAACTTCCACTTCCGCTGCTGCTTTATCTGCCATATCTGCCTGAAATTTACCCTCCACCTGTGAATGCCGGCTAATAATGCCCTGATCTTGCTCCTTCGACCTCCACCCTATTGTGCTCACCCAGCTCCCACGGGGTTTAGATTCATAGACAAGGGGTTGGCTAAGGGTCCCGGGTCCCCCAATCTGTGTAAATTTCAAGTTCTCTCCAATGCTGTTTTGGAAAGGGGTTTTCAATACAAACCCTAATGTGTGAGCCTTCCTCTTCTGGGTCCTTCCATTCTTCTAAACAGATGTATCTACCCAGAAAATTACCCATTTCTTCTAGAATCTTCTGGTTCCAAAATTCTAAAGGGAGGTTTGGCAATCTATACCAATCCTGGCTTCAGTCTACCTTAAACTTTTTTGGGTCGAATCCCATAAACCAGTTACATAAGTAGAATCCAAATCCATTTAAAAGCCAAATCCCTTCTCAAATCTCCTTTTTGACCTTGACAGAGGGGCAAACAACAAAGAAGAGGCCATTCTCTAGGGTTTTCAGAGTTAAGTCCTTTCCCCATCTTCCCTGCCACCATTTTCTAAGTTCCTCTGAATCTAGGTTGGAACCAAACCATTTCCCAATAACTCCAAATTTTTCAAAAAAATCAATGGACGGTTTTAACAAATTAGGGCTTAGAACCATAGTTTTTTTGTTTCCATACCTGGGTTCCGATGGCCGCATACCAATGCCTCCCTCTCCAATGTTCGATTTTCACCACTATTCTTGCCCATGCCTTCTGTGGTTGCTCCAGTGGGTCTTCCAATGTGCCGGATGCTCCCATCTTTTTCCAGGCCGCATGGGAGGGGAAAATCTATTCAAAAATCTTAGGAGTTTCTGTCTTCCATTCGATCTCCAAGGTTCTTGAGAAGCCCTATCTCAGACTTTACTAAATGGGATTTCAATCTTCATTTCCTCAGCCCATGATTGGGGCAAGTCTAATCCCTTACCTTCTAAGAGTCCTACCTCCCCTGTAACCCTGGTTGAAACCTTCTTTTCCCTTTGAGTTAGATCAGTTGCCTGTTTCTCTACTGATTTCCGCTCCATCTTCCCTCCGATCATGTTTCAACTAAGATGCATATCTTAGTCCATAATAACAAAAATGAAATCATTACCCTACTTAATCCTTGGCAAACCATCTACAAAACCCATGGAGATGCTCTCAAATGGCCTTCAAGGTACTATTAATGGTTGGTACAAACCCCAGTTTCCTATTGTTGGGCTTACACATACAACATAGCTAGAAACCTCTTATATACCTGCACAAATTCACCTACCTATATTGTTAAAAGACATATCACTAAATATTCACTGCTATCTTTGTCACTCAAAAGTGACCAACCCTTTGTAAGGTAAGTGCCTCTCTAATAAGCATGAATATATTCCCTTTATGCACAAATAACTTCCCTTGTTTATGAACAAAAGACCATCTAAGAGATAAAATCTAATTAAGCATTAAATTTCCCATGCTTACCTTGATTTGTTGATTAATAAATCTCATTGAATTCAACATCTTTTGCATAATCCTTTGCATATAACTCTTTTAAAAATGGTTCTATCTATAGACACCTGAAATTGACCATGTCACTTTCATCACCTTGTCGACACCACCTTGTGACACTTAGCGACACTTTTTCCTTAAGAGTCCCCTTTACCATATCCATTTCCCAAATTAAATAAATTATATTTATTTATTTATTTAATCCATTTATCCCTTTTAGCCAAAATTAATTGAATAAATATTATTTATTTAATTAATTTTTCCTCCCATCATCCCCTCTCCAATAATTAATTAAATAATTTTATTATTTAATTTTATTATTTAATTTTATTATTTTATTTAATTATTGAGAGTCACATGACTAGCTTGTCCTCATCCTCATCCATTTGCCACAATCAATAAATGATTGTCTGAAAAGTCAAACTAAGTGTTTAACTCCACCATTCATCTCATACTACATCTCTTAATCCTAGCCATTCATATAAGAATAAGCCCTAGAAGCTTCCTTTTTTGCCCTAGAAATCCTTATCCTTGCCCTAATGTGTTCTCAAGCAATTCTAGTCATTGATTTAATCTTTTAATCCTATCCTTTCATTCAACTTATACAACCTCTATAAATCAAGCCTCAACCATGACATTGAGACATACACATTTAAAGTATCATTATGCTATCAAAATCATCCTATCTCTCCCATTATCATATCCATCATCATTATCTAATGTTATGCTACTAGTTTGAGAAACCAACATATCAAAATCATTATCAAATATCATAGGAGTGTTTAGTCATTTTCATTATATTTCTTAGTCCTTTGATCATTATTGAGGTGGTGTTTAAATATGGAATAGGTACTTTCATTATGTATAATCCTTTATTGTTGATTCGATATTTTTGCATACATATTTCTGGCATGCTTGCTGGGACCCGCATCCTTGATCTAATCCATTTTGGGAAGAAATTCATTATTTTTGTTTGCAGGTTATAGATCCACATCTACGACTATAAATATGTGCCTATGTTACAACTCCGCACCTTCTTTTAGGACTCCACACTCATTTTTCCTAGTTTAGTGCCCTTGCTTCATAGAGGGCCGCCCTTGCCTCATAGATTAGCACCTTTGTTTTTGTGCCTTATTCCCTAATTTTTCCTATTGGGTTTGGTGTATTTTCATGTCTTGTCTTCAAATCTGGTCTTGTTTTGGCATAACAGTGTGTTTTGCAGGGTTTGGATGTCATTTTAGGGTTGATTTTGACCTCTATCATAGATTAGCACCATTTTTGCACAAATTAGCACCCTTGCCTCATAGATTAGTGTCCTTGCTTCAAAGATTAGCACCTTTGTTTGGGCAGGGTTTTTGGCACTCTTGTTTGGTTTTCTAGAAACTAGACCTATTTTACATTAGTTTTCCATCATTAGTTTCTAGTTTCTGGCATATTTGACCTGTTTTGTAGATCTAAGTCCAAAACATGGATCAATGCCTTTGTTTCACAGGTTAGCACCCTTTTTTCATATATTAGCACCCTTTCTTCACAAGTTAGTGTCCTTGCTTCACAAATCAGTGCCCTTGTTGTCTAGATCAGTGCCTTTGTCAGAAGGTATAACCATTTAGTTTTTTAGTTTTTGTTTATATCTGAATCTGTGCCCTTAGTTGTTCTTCCACACTTTTAACTGATTATCATTTTACAACTAACATTTTGGGGTTGTATTGGAGCTAACACATCTGTGCAGCTTGTTTACACTTGTCCAAGATCATATCTCAAACCACTAACAAATTTGTTGTAGGTTTCTACTTGTCAAAGATATATCATTTGAAACTTTATGTTTGCTTTCATATTTTCTTTGTTTGGTGGATTTGATTGTGAATTAGGGTGTGTATGCTCTTCCCTTACACTTAGTGTGATCTTGGGAATCAAAAGCATCCTTGAGCCATATTTATCTTCATGCACACTCATCTTTTTATCTAAGGGTTAATGAATCTTGTTTATGTGGATCAAGTGTATGTTTATGCTATCCTCTCGCACCATTAGGTGATCTTGAGGATCAAAAGCATCTCTTGATTCACTTTTTTCACCCTAATATTTGCTTGTTTGTGTGTATTCTCTCCCCTCGTGCTTCATGCGATCTTGGGGATCAAAAACACCAAGTATAATATTTCCCTTAGGAGGCATGCCTTTAGAGACACACCCACTCTAAAGGGGCAACCTCAACCACATGTTCTGATGGAGTATATCAAAGGGAGGAGAGCAAAACTTGTACCTCAATCTAGTCACATAGTCATTAAGATAGCCTTGGGCCCTCGGGTGATTCCGAACACAAGGTGAAGTGGTCTTTTCTTGATCTCTTATGCCACATCTCTTCAACGGACTAGTGTTCATGGACTTGGACCCCACGTACCTTGTGTATATAGGGGGCACCCTTAGAATCTTGTTAATCCTAGTTTAAGACCTTTCAACTATCTTATCTTGTGGTTCATCGCTATTGGGGAGGAGAAGTGCTCACATGTACCTCTGTGTGTTGAGATAGAGCTTACTTTGGGCAAGGTTTATCCTCTAGGTAAGGGGTGTATGGTGGTCCATGACCATACATTCCCTAGATATCCAATTGCATGGTAGATGGTATTAAGGGAATGGATGTCGACATTATCAAATTAGTGGGGATGAAATTTAGCCTTGTAAGTCCAAAAGATTTGACAGACCTACTTGAATAATCTAGGGTGTTGTTGTGTATTATATGTGTGTTTTCATTTGCATATCCAAATCCAAATCATTTGCAAAACTTATGCATGTGTGTATGAACATTGTTGTTTGCCAATTTACCCATGTCAATCTTTCAAACAATCCAATCACCTTCTAATCCAACTTCTTCCTAATCACCCATCCTAAGCATCATCCTAATTACCTATCCATCTCATCCCAATTTATCCTTAATCAAATTCAAGCCATCATTTAGGATCCTAAGCCTAATCAATTTACCTAGTCTAATCAAGGCCCTAGTCCTAATCCTTTCTATGCACCTAATCAACTTCTTAATCATAATCCTATCCTTGAGCCTCATCCATTGCTATCTATAATCCACATCATAATCCAATTCTCAAAACTTGATCATTCATCCAATTCTTTTATCCAAAATGGTTGTGATCATTAAAAATCCAATGTTAAATCCAAAACCCAAAGTCATAATAGGAGGTCTAGAATTTGGTTGTGATTATGAGGACCTTAAAGGCTCACACCAAAAAGTATTCAAACATAGTTCAAACCCACATCCTCAACAAACATCTCCAATTCTTGACCAAAATCTCCATCAACTTCATACCAACCTTCACCATCATATAGGGATAGATCATATCAATCAATGTATACATCATCTTAATACATACCTCAAAGTAATCCATTGAGTTATTCTAAGATTTCATCTCACCCCCAAATCTCAATCCTTGAAGGCCCTCTTGATGCATATTTTGGTGAAGACCTTGTTAATCGTGACACATACTTTAGACATATCCAATCTAATGTGAATACCATAAATCTACCCCAACCAATATTCCTATCATACCAAGAACAAGTAGAAATAGTAGAACTTAAACATATGTATAGATCTCTAATCCAACACACATCCCCATCAACCTCTTACCAACCTTCATCCCAATCTAATCTATCAATACCTCAATTTTCTCCACATGTCCCTTATCTATATACCTCACCCCATCAACATAATCCTACATTTTCACTAATGACAAACATCCTTCCATCACCCCCACAAGTAATCCCAATCCAAGCAATAATACCATCATACCAACCTAGTCCATCCACATATCAAGCTAATCTTACATCGACCTATCCCACTGATTCCAACATCATCCAATATCCATATCAAGATTCCCCACAATAAGAGCATGATAGTACTAGCTAACCCTTGCATCAAAAAAAGTCTCCATAATTCCACCTCATTCTCATACTACCTTTGACAAGGGAAACACCACTCTCACCTTTACATCCTATGTGTATTGTCTATCATCATCTAATCAAATGCTTACCCAAGACACTCCTAGTTCTATACTAACACCACCATGCAATCCCAATCCTCACCCATCCCCTCCTATTATCCATCCACATGATCCTAATCCTAATCCTGCAACATCTACCATTATTCTCCACCCATTATATTATTCATCTCCTACCTCTCCTAATCCATCCACCACTAAACTTATGAAGGATACGATCCAATGGCTATTAACAAGGAATCAAGCCCCATCATACAATCCCATGCATATCCTTGAGCCTACCAAAGAGCCTCCAAGAATCATGCATATTCCTCCAACACCATCTATTAAGCATCTTGAAGAACCATGCATTCAAATATCTATCCTTATGCCTATCAAAGAGATTCCATGTAGCATGCCTATTCCTCCATTACCATCCCCTAGTCTAATGCTTACCATGCCTCTTGACAAACTTCTTACCATAAATGCAAATCAAATCCAAGAAACCCAAGAGCTATGTCAAGAGTCCAATCCAAAGCATGATCAACCTTGTCCTTCACCAAGTTAAGATCAATCTCTCCAACCTACTCAAGCCACCATCCTCCATGATCAAGAGCTTCTAACTCCTTATATCCATAATTCCACCAACACTAGCACTATCCATCATCCAACAACATCCACTTCCCTTGATAAGACACCTAGTCCCCAAGAAAACATAGACAATCAACTTCTTAATGAGCATAATGTTGATCAAGATCCACATAATCCTTCACCATCCTCTAATGATCTCATTCCAAATCCATCATCCTATCCTCTTGGACCCAACACCTTCATCTGTGGTGGCTCTCTTGTACAAGAGGAACAACTTTTGTCCACCACCCCACCTTCCGCATCTAATAATGGACTCGCATCTTGTGTCCTAAACAACAAACATGCCATTGCACATCACATGTTCCAAAACATGAATTATCAAGGAAAAGGATTAGGCCTTCATGAACAAGATATCTTAGAGCCAATCCATGTCAAAATCCAATCACAATTTCATGGCCTTGGCTATACACCCCAAGGAAAACAATCCAAAATTGTTGGTACCACCTCCATGCCTTCTAAATCCACTTCTTTTAATCCCAAATCCCATACATCCCATCACACCTCCAAAACATATGCCGCCATCCCTCCTCCATCACCATACCATTCTCAAAATCATGTGGCCATACATCTCTCTCCATCCACTCTACCTCTACTCCTTCCTATAACGTTGTAAAATGTGTACATCACCATTTAACAGTTAGTTTAGCTCCTATATGGGCCTCAAATATTTGCACTTGTTTATTAGGACCTATTTTAAAACACCTTTTTGAGAATTAAGCATGTAGTTCTTGATCCCAATGCACAAAACCCAGAAAATAATCATAAGGTGGGGCTAAGCATACTTTAAGTGCCCTCTTTTGGGGATTATGTGGCTAAAGGACCAGGACACCCAAGCACCCTTGGCCCTCCTGTAGCCCTACCTTAAATTGTGGCCTTGTTAGCTTGGGCCTCTTAAAACATTCCTAATGTCGGCCTTGTGTGGTTTAATTCTCTAGAAATCAATCAAAATTCATATAAAAGTAGGTTATTCCATTCATTTAAATATCTAACTCTCCCTAGCAAAAATATTGGGACTCTTGCACTCTCCCTCTTTCTCTATCATGCTCTCTACGACTCTCTTTTGTGGATTATTACTACGACACTAACATATTGTAGGTCTTTTGAAGATCTTGGAGGCTACACCAACTTCTTGAGTCAAGTTGTGATGTCAACTACAAGCATACAAGGGTTTCCATGCTCATGGTGACTTCCTTCCTTCATGCTTCATGTTAGCATTTTGGTCTATTTCAGATTTGCCTCTGCCCTCTTAGGGCATGCATTATTTGTCTATCATCTTTGCTATTATGGAGGTGGAAACAACATTCATGGGGCTTGACTGAGGAAATATCCTAAATATAACCCAACCTTTTCCCTCTTTTCGTGTGTGCAAGTCAGACGAACAAGTTTCAGAAGTTGATCTCCGGGAAGAAGACTAAGGTTGTCGTTACAGACCCAATAGAAGAATCAGTTTCTAGAAACCCTAATTTGAGACCAGGTCACCCAAGTGCCCTTGTCCTAGGCATTCTAATCTCCAGAATCAGGTTCTAAACTAATCATTGATCTCTGTTGTCCATTTAGTTACTAGGTTTCAAGTTCCAACAATCTATTTTACTCTGATCTTTGTCAACGGGGGTTTCATGTCTTGACTCTAGCTTGATTGATTGAATTTGGTTAATTGATTCTCTATACAAAAAAAGGGCAGAACCCATGTAGTTTGTCTCTCGTTCTTGGGTAGAAGCTAAGCTCGGTTTGTGTCCTAATTTTTTGTAGAAGAGGGTTTGACCTAGTTTGATCTATTGAGCTAGTCTCTCTTTTCTACAATACATTTTGGTGAACCCGTCGTTTCTTACACTTTGGCATCCTTATTATATCAAATCTGAGCTATTTCCTACCCTAGCTCTGATTAGATTACATTAATTCATCATTTTGCATACTTTCATAGCTTAATTTTGCATTATTTCATTGTTAGGGTTTGAAAAACCTTGCATTTTTCATAAATTTAGCTAATCTTCAACCTAGGGCCTGTAGATTAGTGTGTTGTTTCAGATCTTGTTGCATATATAGGTTGATTAAAGGGTTTAATTTTATGTACCTTATCATCCTTACTATTCTAGGACATTTCTTGCATATTTGCATTGAAAAGGGTGAAAAATCAAAGCATTTTAGGCTTGCAAAGGCATATTTGTGCATTGTTTTCATTGCATATGTTGTAGATCATTATAGAAAGATTTAAAATGTCTAATTTTTGAATCAGATATGATCTAAATTACAATAGATAATCATTTCATGGTGTTACATATTGCATTAAAGAATCTCATTTGCTAGGGTTTTGTCAAAAAGTTGCATTTTTAAAAAACCTAGTCAAATTTGAAACTGGGGTTTGTAATTAAAATCTTGTTTCAAATTTTTTTTCTATTATAAACATTTCAAATCTGATATTTCATTGCTATATCATGTCATAAATTTCATTTGTGTTCAAAAATAAGGCTTGCATCGAAAAATTTTGGTCTAGGAATGAGCATTTAAAATCTAGGGTTTTGATAGCAAACCCTAGCTAGTCTTGCATTTAGTGCATCTTTATCAAAGAAAAGTGTTGTAAACCTTTTTGGCATTATTTAGGAACTTCATTTTTACATACTACACATCTTATACTTGCAATACTTAGTTGTTTTGGTTACCAATAATATCACATTTTTGGAAGACCCTGCTTCTCTTGCATTTGTAGGTCTTTGATTACAATCTTATTTTCACATTGGTGGTACTTGATTAATGAATAGATCTGATTGTACATTTCTATTCCAAGACACTTAATTATGGCATCTTCATGTTATTCCTCTTTGGAATCTTTGCATGCATATATCCTAGATTTTGAAAATTTCTCTAAATTCACTAATGTGCATCCTCATGTTTTAGATCAAATAGCATCAATGAATGATGTTGATGTTTCTAAATGTTCCATAAATGAAGTCCAACTCCTTTGTTATGTATATTATTTTGATAGATTCACAACCCTCATAGGTGTATGTCCTTCGATATTAGAAGATCTAACCGAATTCATCTCCATGAATATTCATGAGAAAGATGATGGTGATAATCCTTCTTCTACTCCTACTAAAAATCATGATAATTCCATGTCTATTCCCATGGATCTACTCTCTAATAAATGTGATTGTGACCTAGATTTGTCTATTTCACCCTATGATTTAGATCCCTCTTCCAAAATGGTCCCCACTTGCAGAGATATTTTGGCAGAAGAGGATGAAATCATTGACACATCTCTTAACATCACCCTACCCTCTCTTCATTCCAATTGTGTATGCAAGAAAAATCAGGTTTATAAGATCAAGCATTGCAAATCAAACCTAATCCTACCACCTTCAAAGAATCCATCTAAATGACACAAAATGAATGCAAAACAAAAGCAAAGTAACCTAGATTTCTTGATTCCTTGGTTGGAATTGTGGATTGCTTCTCAATAGTGAACAACCATAGTTGCCATAGCTGCAATGATAATGGATGATGTACTCAAAGTGCTCAATATGCTCAATATGCATGAGATGATAGTATGGACATGTTCAAGATTGTGTGTGGGATGATCATGAAATGAGGTGAAAAGGTGTTTATATAGCTCTCTACTAAGATTGATCAATGATGGAGAAAGAGTGGCTATGTGAATGGTTGAGATTGAACAAGAAGCTTGGGTGAATGTGTACAAGTCAAGTGTCCATCAAGAAAGCTTTTATTAAATGATTGTATTTGGTTTGTTGGTAGTACTAAGATTGACTTTCTTAAAATAGAGTGCTTTTCTATTTTAAGGATTAGATGATGTGGATGATTGATTTTAGAACCAATTAAATCATTTTTTGTATTTGATTTAGGATAGGACCTATCTTGTACACATAGAAGAATGTGATAAGATAAGGAAATGGTAAGATAAATAAATTAAATAAATAAATTCATTTAATTTATTTTTAAATGATAGAAGAAAGTGTTAAATTTAGAATGAACATAAATTAAATAAATAAATTTATTTAATTTATTTAGATGATGGGAAGATAAATAAATAAAATATTGATTTTATTTATTTATAAGAGGAATAATGAAATAATTAAACAATTAAAGATTGTTTAATTATAGATATAAAATAGAGGAAAATAGATGATAATAGATGGAATTAATTAAATAAATATAATTTATTTAATTAATGATAGAAAAGGGGTGATTTAGAAGAAAATAGTTGATTGATACAAGCGTGCTAGACAAAATCGACATATGCAAGGTGAATGATGCGACAAATTGACAATAATGAAAAGGGGTCAATTTTGGGTGTCTACATTTTACCCCTCTTTGAGACAATGTCCGTTAGGATGTTGTTTCAAAGAAGACAAATCTGATACGTTAAGATAAACAAAAGATGCACTAGTGAAACTAGCAGGTAGTGCCCCCTCAGGAGGAAAGTCAGGCTACCGAGAAGAAGACTGGGTTGACTCATGATTAGATGACAAGGCAAGGGTAAGTTGACATGAAGAATTGGGATGAGGCAAGATAAAACAAGGGACAGACATGAAGAAAGAGGGGGGGCTTAGAAGTAAATTAGGGTTTTGGCTCTATAAATAGGCTAAGGAGACTCAATTCAACTCATTTGCGCTACTTGCTTGTGAGAATTCTACAACTCTGATTGTTTAGAGTGCTTCAAGACTTCTGAGAGCTCCAAGGATGTTGATTCCATGTGTAGATCACTAAGCCTAGAGAGTGAGGACCCATGGACGACTAGTAAGGGCTCCTGTAAAAGTATGTATCAAAAATTTTCCCATTTGCATGATTTAATTTCATCATATGCATCATAAATAGGTCTGTGCTACCAACTGCGCATAGGATTAGGATAAGCACATTTGAGTGACAGAAAGTCACGTTTGGCAAAAGAAGTCGCATATGGGAATGAGTTCATCACGTCTAGTCTTAGGGATGCGCATATGGTCAAGGATTAGGGTTTTTAAGGTTGTGTATGCACATTTGGTTAAGAGTGATCACGTTTGAATAACAATGGCTCACAGTTGGTACAACTAGTTGCATTTGAGCAACAGTAAATTGCATATGGAAAATCAACTCGCATATGATAGGGGCTAAATCACCTTTGGTTAAAAATAGGTCGTATTTGGTCCAAATGACAGTTCTTTAGGTTTTTGCTAGAAAAAGTCATAAATACTGAGTAGATTGAATAATGTGTAGGCTGTTTTGTGACCATTGTTATCATGAGAGGTGCACCCATCAGATTTGAGATTAGTACAACAGCTGGATGCAGAGGAGCATCTATTCCTAGAGATCGTCGGCTTAGAGCATGTATTATAGATTGAGCCGATTCATCCACATACAGCCTTGATGACCACCATAGTAGAGCATTGGTACAACAAGCATAGCTATGTTTTATTCCCGACTGGTGAGGCTACTATCACATTAGAGGATGTACGACACATTTTGTGGATTCCAATCTAGGGTGAGCAAGTAGACTATAATCCAGATCTTGAGCCTGCTACATTTTGATGATTATTTGGGACCCTAGATATAGGTGTTGAGGACTACGAGATTCCTATGTGGAGGATGAGGGAGATGTATGATCGACTGCAGAGGGTTATGGGTGCGATTATTAGATTTTTGGTTCTAGATCGCTGAGCACAAGGATTCTCGGTAGGATGGGGTACTATAATGGAGAGGATGCTTGAGTACAGTATTAGATATGCATGGGCTCCTTGTGTATTGGGACATCTCTATCATTATCTACATGATTGTACTTATATGTTTGGATCTAGCATGTCGGCAGGGGTCACATTGTTACATGTTTGGGCTTACGAGCACATAGCAGTGATGAGGCCATTGGATTTGAGACAGAGGATGCCAGGACAGCCCTACGCACACATTTATGCAGGAGTGAGCACATATAGACAGCTTCATGGATTGGTATATTGGAGGCAGACATTTGATGAGCTTGATCAGTTTATCTGGAGGTCATGGCGAGATTGTGAGAGCTGGGATGATGATGTTCCAGAGCTGTTGTATGCACGGCAGCCACAATATCTATTTGGGCACAATATATATGTGATTGAGAGATACCTTCTAGAGAGGGTATTGTGATAGTTTGGCTTGCCTTAGGGTGAGCCCATTGGCGAGGTCATTTTTGGGCACACACAGCGGGAGATTCTAGATTGGGGACCAGAGATTATTGTTGATGTAGCGTTGGTCGAGGTGGAGGCATTACAGCCAGTTGTATGGGACTAGATTAAAGGGCTAGCAGATCCAGGCATGACACCGAAGTATGACGCATACTGGGTGACACACAGGCTGACACAACTAACTAGGCCAGGAGAGATGGGAGAGGTAGCAATGTTTGCACCTCGATGGGGAGGAGTCAGAGGACAGAGGTAGCCTCCACGAGTGTAGGCCATACTAGCACCAGTAGTAGTAGCGATAGTGGTGGCCCCAAGATAGGGACAGAGACAGGGATAGGTTCCCAAGTTAGTACAGGTTCAGCCACCACAGTAGCAGGTTGCGACAACAGGAGGTGGTGGAGATGGAGGAGATAGGGAGGCCCAGCTATGGAGATAGCTAAAGCAAGAGATAGGGCAGAGGATTAGACTAGAGGCATGGTATTGACGCCTTGGAATAGATAGGGACAGAGCCTTAGTTGCCATGAGGTAGGCTCGAGAACAAGTGCAAGCCTATCAAACACATGTTGCATAGTTACAAGAATAGACATAGCAGGTAGCATAGGCTAAGCCTGATGACGAGGCTATGGTTAGAGTAACAACAGAGTGTGATGCAGTGCTACAAAGAGTATAGGCTATGACTGCGGAGAGGGACACATCTCTCTAGAGGATACATCAGGTGATATTAGAGAGGGATGCAACTAGAGTTGCTCTATGCATAGATCAAGCCACAATGTTCTTGGTGATGGAGTTGTCCAAAGTACAGGGTGAGCTGGGGAGAGCACATGGCGAGATAGAGTATTACCATGGACTATACCATGGAGGTATTCTAGCTGAGCAAAGGCAGCTGAGTTACCGGAGAAGGTCAGGTGCTTCAGCCTCTTGACAGACAGGTGGGTCACGATCAGTGGGGTCAATGATGGGGCCATCACGACACAGAGGGATAGGTGTAGATAGAGGTAGAGATTAGGGGGAGGGCTCTTCGAGCAGTGCCACCAAACACTAGGGCTAGTCCTGTTTGTACATTGTATCAATATTGTATCATTTTGAGGCCTGTGAGCTGATATATGTATTATTTTGATGGCTCTTTTTTAACCATATTTGTATATATCGATTCTTTTTGTACATGATAAGACACTTGTATATTGACCCATGATGCTTATATATATGATGATGGATGATGGATTTGGATGTTACCCTATGATTTCTATTGTTATGGATGCATATGTGTTATGGATATTTATTATGTTTTTGAGATGCATTTTTAGTTATATGTATGGACACTTATGATTGTGTTTTGTTGATATGGTAAATGCTTATGGATGATATGCATGATGACCCATGGTTAAATGTAAATGCAATATGAAAATGCATGGTATTGATATGTCTAACACACTTGTTTTACAGTATAAAAACAAAGATGATGAAAATGGAAGAACATGAGACTTTGATCAATCCTTGTGAGAACTATGCGTCTTATTACGATAAATGATTAGTGGATGCAACATTTGACAATGGTTGCACAGAAATTGATGAGATTTGCAATCCTTATGTTTGATATAGCATATGGATATTATGCACCAAGGTATGATTACCAAGATGACGATGTATCCAATGCATGCAACATAATACAATCTTGTCCATCGTATGAGGTCAAGATGTTGATCCAACATACACAAGATATGAATATTAGCTGTTCTGAGATGGACTTTGACTCTACAAACAAAGGTTTGAACTCATTTCCTCTAAACATAATGAAACCTTGTTGGTTATATGTATGATAAATAGTCTTAGCATAGAATAATCTTAATGCATAAGAGACTGTTTAGCTTCTCAGATGCAAAGGATATTGAATGCAAGATGTTAATCCCAATACAAAGATGATACCATATGTATAGTAGGAGAATAAGATCATACTACAAACACAGCACACGAAAGCAAATGACCATGCCCCAGTCTACACTTCGTCACAACATATCAAGATATGATAGATCAAGGCAGTCTTGACTCGGTATTAGAAAGGAAAAAGAGATAAATCAAAAGATGAAACAAAGACACAACCATCATGTTCTATTGCCAAATTTAGGATGCTCTTGGATAGATTTGATAGCGCCTTGATGTGAGGAAAGATATATCCTATTGAAGGCTAAGATGTTGAATGGATATAGTGAATGTTGGCTAGAGGCATGCGGACAAGTACCTTTGGTTTATTCCTAATTTGATGAATTCTTGAGCTATCGCGACTTGCATAGTTTGGTTTCTGCTTGAGTTAGTCAAAGAGAAGAAGACAGAAGAATAGAAGAGATAAGACGGGGACAAAAGAATGGACTATCTTGTGCTTGAATCTAGATAATTCCTTTTTATTCCAGACTGCCTACATACCCTATATGCATGGTATCAAAGCACAGTATGATGATGATGAGACATGATGATATGTAGTTCTGGGTTTTTTATTGATGATGTGAGAGATAGATGATGATAGAATAAAATGAGAGATGGATGAACATGAAGAATAGCAAAGATTAGAAGAAAGATGGAAGATGGAAATGGTCTATCACCTATGCCTGAATCTAGGTACTTCCTTCCTATCCAAGATTGCCTACATACCCTGTATCCATTGGATCAAGGCATTTAACGATAGAGGTAAGATGTAGTTCTGATTTGTGTTTTATTGATGGTGATGATGAAAGTTGATGGATTGATCAGGTTATGGATTGATTGAGATTGATTGTATGTTTGATGATAGTTGGTTGGATGTTAGATGTTGTGAAATGTGATTGGTGTAATCCTAGATGATGATTCTTAAAATATCCACCCCCAAAACTAAGCACACGCAAGTGCCCCCAGTGTGGGTTGAATTTATTATGGACAATGAAGGATGAGATGATAACCTAGACCTAGAGGGGTGATGATCAAGATGACATGTCAACTCCAACAATTTCCAAAACCCATGATAGTAGTAAGCATAAGGGTGAAAAAGGGAATGATCTTATTAGGTGGACAAGTTTATTATGGAGAAGGGTGAAGGTTGTAGTAGCATGGACAGTGTATATTATGGATGGATGACCAATGAAGACCAAATAGATGGTAAGAGCTAGCTCTACACATAGCACCTTTTTACCAGGTTTTCACTATGGTACTTATCCAAGGCACATGTTTACCAGGTTTTCACCAGAGGATGGATTATTTATCTTTACTTTTTTTTTTGAAATTTGGATATTCTAAGGATTAAGCATAAAATTTCTTCAGATGAACACTGTTAATGGATTCATCCAAAGGAATGCCTTCAGGTGTGGAAAGAGTACAAGCTCTTGATCCATAAGTTGATGTGATCACATATGGTCCTAACCAATTTGATTCAAATTTACCTTTCTACTCACGATCTTGTTGATTCTTCTAATTCTCTTTAAGGACAAGGTCTCCTACCTAGAATCTTCTTTCTCTAATCTTTTTGTTGTAGTTACGACGAAGATGATTTTGATAAACTTGGAGATGATTGAGTGTCGTGAGACGTCATTCATCCAATAGCTCTAGATCATTCAACCTAGATACCTTATATTCTTCATCAGAAATGAGATGTTGTAAGGATACTCGTAGCGAGAGGATCTCGACCTCTATAGGTAGGATAACTTTAGTGCCATATACAAGAGCATAAGGTGTAGCACCAGTGGGAGTCCTGATACTTGTTCGATAAGCCCATAAGGTTGGATTAAGTTGTAGATGCCAATCACGGCCAGCTTCATTGATTGTCTTCTTGAGGATCTTGATAATGGTTTTATTAGAAGCCTTAGCTTGACCATTACTCAGAGGATAGTAAGGCATGGAGAACCTATGTTGGATATGAAATTTACTGCATAACTCACGGACTTCCTAGTTCTTGAAAGGATGCCCATTGTTGGTCACAATGGCTTGTGGGATGCCATAGCAACAAATGATATGATGTAGAATTAACTTGGATATTTGCTTTCCAGTGATGTAAGTCATTGGTATGGCTTCTACCCACTTTGTGAAATACTCGGTGGCAGTAATGATAAACTAATGACCATTAGATGAGGTAGGATGAATTTTACCTATGAGCTCGATTCCCCACTAGGAAAAAGGCCAAGGTGTAGTAACAAGATGTAACTCATGTGCTGGAGCATGTATCAGGTCCCCATGTTTCTAACATTGTAAACATCACTTAGCAAATTTCTGTACATCTTGCTCCATTGTTGGCCAATAGTATCCAGCTCTCAAAAGTTTCTTAACAAGACTAGGGCTGATGGAATGCGAACCACAGACACCTTCGTGTACCTCGCGTAAAGCAACATTATCTTCCTTTGAGTCAAGACATCTAATAAGGATACCATTGAGGCTCTTACAGTATAAGGTTTCTCTGAGGATAGTGTAACAAGAGGCTTAGCAGATGAAAGTTTGGTGTTGTGTTTTGGATAGTTGGAATGGAAAGGTACTATGGCGGAGATACTCGTATATGTCCTCATATCAAGGAGAAATGGGACCAACAAGTTCACATACCAACTCAGATTGCGAAACTTCAAAAGCAGGTATCAAAATTTGTTCAACCAAGAACTCACATTTGTATGCATTAGAAGGCATGTCTAGGGGAGATCCAATTGTAGCCATAGTGTCTGCTGCTTTGTTGTTGACCCTAGGAATTTTCTCAAATGGGATATTGGAAAAATATTTCTTGAAATCATCTACCATCAACTTGTATGGGAGAATTTTTTCATCTTTGGTTTGATATTCATCCATGACTTGTCTGATAACCAATTGGGAATCTCCAAAGACTTGAAATTGTGTGATGGCCCACTCTACAGCCATACATATCGGCAATGTTGTTTGTGCAAGGGAAGGAAATTCTATATGACTTTGGTATACAATCTCCTTGAGGTGTAATGAAGCAAATTCCAGCTCCAAACCCATGTTGTGTGTATGATCCATCAAAATATAGCTGCCAAATAACTAAAGGATATAAATTGAACATCTCTTCATCAGGAAATTTAGGACAGATGGGATGAATGTATGTTATTGGTGCTTCGGCTAGTTGGTCTGCAATCACTTGTCCTTTGATATCTTTTTGATCTACATACTTTGTCAAACTCACTTAGAATCATGACCCATTTTGCTAGTCTTCATGTGAGCACTGCTTTGGAAAGGAAATATTTAAGAGGATCAAACTTAGATATGAGCTTTGTTGTTTGGTTTAGCATATAATGTCACAACTTTTGGGAAGCAAACACTACTGCTAAATATGCTTTTCACATGGTTGTGTAGTTAAGCTCGTAGCCAACAAGAGTTCTACTGATGTAATAGATAGCTTGTTCTTTACCTAATTCATCATGCTGGGCTAAAAGAGCACCTAACGTCGTTGTGGTTGAAGAGATATATAAAAGAAATGGTTGATCAGGTACAGGAGGTACCAACACTGGGGGGTTAGCTAGATATTCTTTTATTTTCTGAAAAGCTTGTTGACATTTATCATCCCACTTGAAAGGTTCTCCCTTCTAAAGAAGGTGTTGAAAAGGATGACATTTATCCACTAATTGTGCAATGAATCAACGGATAGATTGCAATCTTCCTTGTAAGTTGTGAAGTTGTTTCAAATTGGATGGAGGAGGCATCCCCATTATAGTTTTTACTTTGTTAGGATCCACTTCTATGCCTCACTGGGATACAATATAACCTACTAGCTTTCTGGATGTTACCCCAAATACACATTTCTTTGGGTTTAGTCTCACTTGATATTTCTCCAATCTATCAAATATTTGTTCCAATACTTGTAAATGACCTTCTCTAGTTTTAGATTTTCCCAAGATGTCATCCACATAGTCTTCCATTATGGTATGAAAAAGGTTGTGGAAGATAACTGTCATGGCTCGCAGATATGTGGCTCCTGCGTTCTTAAGACCAAAAGGCATGACGACCCAGCAATAGGTACCCCATGGACATATGAAGGAAGTCTTGTGTTGATCCTCTTCTGCAACTCTAATCTGATTATACCTAGAAAATCTATCCATTAATGATAGCATTTCATGTCCTGCAGTAAGATCCACAATTGTATCTATGCTTGGTAATGGAAAGTCATCTTTAAGACAAGATTTGTTAAGATCTCTGAAGTCAGTACAACAATGGATACGATCATCAGGCTTTGATACTAGTACTAGATTGGAAACCCATTCTAGATAATCAATTGGCTTTATAAACTTTGCATTCAACAATTTCTAAATTTCTACTTTGACCAACAATGCTATTTGGGAATGCATCTTTCGAAGCTTTTGCCTAACCAGTTTTGCATTTGGAGATACGGCTAGATGAAGTACAACTAGTGAAGGATCTAAGCCTGACATATCTACATAAGTCCATGCAAATTTGATTGCTCTCTTTATGAAGAAGGTCATGAAGTCTTTCTTTCCTATTCTGATAATGATGCTGCTAGGAATGTGATCTTAGGATTCTGGGTTGTGCCTAGATTCATCTCTTGAGATTTCTCTATTAGCAATGGTGATCGTTCCTGATATTCAGTGGTCAAAGGAAGGTCAAATCCTCCATCCTCAAGCACCTTGGAGAGGTTTTCACCCTCGGATGCGTCCTTTATTTTTACTTTTTCATGGTCAAGAGGTGCCTTGCAGTTTTCACCTAGTGACCTATCTTTTTTGATTTTGTTTATTTCACTTTTGCAACTGAAGGATTTGACACTCCCACCAAAATATTCCAACAAAGGTAGATCCATCATGAAACCTGCTTTATGATCTCCCAGTGGTATGCCTTGTCTCAAACCCATGAATTCTTCTATAGTTTCATCATTTTGAAACGTGTCTAGGATGGGTGCCCCCTATTGGTCCCAATCGACAAGGTGAGGATATACGAGTTTAAAGTCAGGTGGTGAGGAGTATGAAATGGAGAGGGCCGATGAAAAGGTAAATATGGATGTGTCTTGGAATATCTCAGTTATGTTGAAAGAAGAGTCCTCGATGACATCTATATTAGAAGTGCCTTTTGCAGGAAAAGCTTTTGCTACTTCCTCCAGGATACACTCAATGTCTTTGGAAGGTGGGCCCTCCTTACCAAACCCTAGACCTTGCTTATTAAAATTTTTGGTAATGATAATAGGATCAATAGGTCCTTGTTCTTGTGGTCCTAAACCTTCTTGTCCTTTATAGCCCATATTCTTGATGATTTGAAAATCATTGTTGTATCGGTCAACTTCTAGAGTAGGTTGATCATTCTTATCAAAGAAAAGCCAAGAGTTGATGTCATCAATATCTTCATCCTCAAGCATGCCTACTTTTATGAATATGGTAGGGGGTGCCTTGATAATGGTTAGGGCTGAAGTGATTTTGGATATGGATGGTTGGCCATAAGATTTGGGAGATAAGGGCAAGGTTCCTACACAACAAGATTCTTGTAAAGTGTAGTCATCAAGTCCTTTCTCTTGGTATTTAGCTTCAATGGTGGGGATGGATTTGCTAGATGAGGGCTTGTTTAAGTTAGATGGATCGATATATGAGGTGGATGGATATGCTTCAGCATTAATGGGGATACGATTGAGGTCTTGATAATTAGCTTGAAAAGTTTGACAATACTCAAATGGATTTAGGTCAGCGGGGATTGTGACTTCAACTCCATTGTGGGGAAATTTGAGGCATTGATGGTATGTAGATGGCACAGCTTTAATGGCATGTATCCATGGACGACCAAGGATTATATTGTATGACAATTCAACGTCTAGGACTTGACACTTGGTATTGGTAATGATATGACCACCTTGATGGGCAAATAGATAATCCCTTCAAAATCTCTCTCAGCATCATCGTATGCCTTGATGGTTATACTTTTTGTAGTATCAATGCAATCCTCAAAATATCCCAATAATTTGATTAATTTTAAGGAATAGATATTGAGTCCAGTTCCACCATCTACTAGCATTTGTTTGACATGGCGCTGATTAATGTAAACTTCAATATGGAGGGCTTCGTTATGGGATGGACCAATAGATGAGAGATCTTTGTCAGAAAAAGTCAAATGGCAGGGTGATGCAATACTAGCTATCATGGTTTGAAATTGTGTAGTGTCAATATTATTAGGGATTGATGACTCTTGCAAGCATTTATCAAGGATGGCTTTATGAGAAGGTGATATACGCAACAGTTCCAAAATAGAAATGTGAGCAGGGGTCTTACCAAGGTGATTAAGGATATTATAATTAGAAGTTGGGCGAACATTGGATGGTGCACCTTAGATAGTAACGCGACCTCAGCGAGTGGTAACAACACAATTAGGAGCTCCTAGGACAATAATTGAGGCTTGACGAGTGGTATCAGGACAATTATGCTCTTTTTCTCTTATGGTAATGGTGGAGATATGAGCTTGTTCAATGCAACCAATAGTGGATGACTCATAGGTATATTGGATATTCTTCCCTTTATTGGAAGTACTTGCCTAGTCATGTGATGGGAGTGGATTTTTAAAAGCATCAAGGTCATAATTTGAAGTTTGTTTAGGTGGATCAACGCGGATGGCCCCTTGATCAAAGAGGTTTTGAATCACATGTTTAAATTTCATACATCTAGATGTACTATGTCCTTTCACTCTATGAAATTCACAATATTCATTGTCTTTGTACCAATTGGGCTTGTATTGTGGTTCTTCATAGGTTCAAGTCTTGGGTAGTGTGATCGTGCCTGCTTGTAAGCATTCCTTCAAGACTGATTCAATGGGTTATCCTAAAGGAGTAAATTTCCACTTAGGGGATGGAGTTGTCCTCATTTGGTCTCATGGAAGAAATGATGTGCTTTTGTTTGCTGCTTGAATATGGATGGGAGATTTCACTGTTTGAATGTTCTTTGCATCCACAATGCCATCATTCACAAATTTTTGTTTTTGTTCCAAAAACAAGATTGATCATTTGAGGATTGCACATTGTCTTTGTTTTCTTTGAAGATTTTGATAACACCCTTAGCAATTAAAGCCTTTTCAATGGTGTTTCCTTTAGATATGAGCTCATCAAAAGTGGTGGCACTTTGCAATTGTAATTGGAATGATAGCTCAGAATGAAGGTTTTGCACAAAAATATCCACTTGTTTTTTTGGGATTTTCCATGAGAGTTTGCTAGCCATGTTTTGCCATCGTTGAATAAATGATGAAAAGGTTTCCCCACTACGTTGTTTATTGTTGACAAGATCATTCATGGTTACCTCATGTTTGACATTGAAGGCAAAGTTTGAGACAAATTTGCTTGAAAGTTCCCTAAAAGATTTGATACTAGGTGGGAGATGTGAAAACCATTCCAAGGCTTGTCCCCCAAGACTCTAAGGGAATAGTCACAAAATATATGTGTCATCGTAGGCGACATCAAGACAAGTGACATAAAATGTTTGAAGATGGTCAATCAGATCTCCTTTTCCCTTGTATTTGTCAAATTGTGGCATCTCAAAGTGTGAAGGAAAAGGTAACATTTGTAGTGACTTATCAAATGGGTATGGGCATACATCCTTAAATGACAACATTTTCTTTGTTTGTCCCATATGCAAATCGTCCAATTGTTGTTCCACATCTATGAGTTGTTGATCATTATTGGATGATTGTTGTTGTTGCATAGGATTTTGGTGACTTGGGTGTGGTATATGGTAGACTGGGGTGGTGTTTAGAGGATGTTGTTGTGATACAGTATGGGATGGTATGTATTTTGAACTTGATTATTGACTAGTATCAAGGTATAGGTGTTCGGAGATGGATTGGTACCTTGAGTTTGCATCGCATGTGAACCATAAGATGGATTAATATGTAACATTTGTGAATTAGAGGTTGTCGAGGCTTGGGATATGTTAGATGGATTGATGTAGGATATATAAGAATGAGGATTAGAGGATGCTTGAGATACAATGGGTGGATTAATATAGGACATTGGTTGTGTGGATGGTTGTAATCCAAGCGAACAAAGTTGATCAATGTATGGTTGTGATCCAAAAGTTTGGTCAACAACGGAGATATTAGGATTAGATGACACTTGCAATGTTTGGACTAGATTCATGGATGCAGATGTTGAGGATGGTTCAACATGCAACACAATTGGATTAACATGAGGTACTTGTGTGCTTTATGAGGAAGATGTGTTCATGGAAGAAGATACCATGGGATGAGATACATAAGATGTAGCAACATGTGACACACTTTGGTTAGATACCAGAGGAGCTTGGGGCACATGCGAAGAGGTTGCACTCACAGAAAGGAGTGGAATGGATTGAGATGCATGAGATGGGGTGGCCTGTGACACATTTTGGTTAGACACGGGAAGTGCTTGTGACGGATAAGCATTAAGAACATCAATTAGTGTCAATAAGGGTTCCCCGGATATAGGTGCATGGAATGGAGGAAAGGCCAAAGTGATGTGAACTTCTTGTGATGATGGTGTAGATATGGTAGACATAGTGGAAATGGCCTTATGGGTATCCTTTGCAACAACAACAAGATCATTGGTTTGTCCATGTTTTTGAATTGTGGATATATCAAAGTTTCTAGGAAGTTTGACCCTAGCTTGAGCTAATTGTAGGAAAATGTGTTCTTGATTAGCATCTATGATTTTATTGGCATGTCACAAAGCTTTAGGATCTTGAAGATCCTCTTGATCATCCAATGAATCCTCATAAGTAGGTTGATGAAGAGGCACATGAGTAGATAAGGATTGTCCAAAATGATATTGTGGTATTTGAGTGTTGGTTGGAGATGCAAAATGATGTTGTGGCATTTGAGTGTTTGATGGAGGTGCGATAGTGTAACCTTTAGGTACAAACATTTCTTTGGGCATTCCAGTTGTGAATTGGGAAGCATCCTTAAGAGGAGTAGCTTGGAATTGGTTCAAATTGGCTTCCATGGCTTCTTTATATTGGCTTCTAGTGTGAGGCATTATTTTTGGAAATGTTTTGGATGTGATGCTTTGGACCAATTTTACAAAGTTGAGACTCTTGGCTATTGTGCTTAGCTTGATTGTTTGATAGGATTGGTTTGATCAGATGTTTGGATTGATTTGGATTTTTGTTTGCATGATTTGGTTGTTTTGTAGGTTTCTTTGGAGTGGTTTGGATTGTTTGTTTGGATAGGTTTTGATGGATTGATCATCCCCTAAGAGATAGACGCAAGAACTCAAGGGTGGTCAAGATTTGTTTGCTATTTTTTGAAATGATCAAAGGGACAAGCTGCTAATCAATGCCAAGTGATAATACTAATTTGTCAGTTGATTGATGGTGATGCTAGTTGTTTTGAGTCTCAAAAGGATGGGGAGCTCAATAAGTCCATAAATGTGTTGGGATTGAGGCTTGAACTAGCTGAAAATGATCAATGTATATGTCTAGAAGCTGCTAATGGACTCAAGATTGACTCGTGATGTAATTGACAAACTAGATAGCTGATGACAGGTTACAGTTTACCAAAAGTGATGCTATGCAAACCAAATGCAACTACCGATAGCTCAGATGCAATTTAGAATAATGCAAAGGCGGTTGTCTGATGACCAAGTGTGAGGTTCTACTATTCAAATTTGATTGTGAAAGGCTCAAATGCAATTGGTTGTTGTTCAAATGTGATTGTGCTAGAATTTTTAGCAATTTCAAGGTAAGCTAAAGGTGAGCATCTATAGTTCAAATGCAACAGGCTATTGTTCAAATGTAACTGTGAAAGTCTCAAATGTGACTGTGAAAGTCTCAAATGTGATTGGCCAAACATTTATAAATGTAGGAACCGATCTGGCCCAACTATCTCCCCCCACTAATTGATCTACCCCCCCGGGAGGCCCCCCCCACCCCAAACTATATTGGAGGCTATATCGGCATGAGCTTCAAATCAGCTTTAGGTAGCAGCTGAGTCTCAGAGCTATCAAGTACCTCCATGGCACAATATAGTTCTACAAATTTGCGTATGAGGTATGACCCCCCGGCGGCTATTGTTCAAATGCGACTGTTTGTTGTTCAAATGTGATTTTGTGTGACAGGGAATTGTTTTGGCAATGTTTTTGTTTGTTTTGACTAGAAAAATAGATGACTACAATACACAAGCATGCAAAACACTCAAAAACATGTACAATTTAGGCTAGGCAAGGACAATATTTGTTGAATTCCCACTTGGATTACTCCATCCACACTTAATCAAAGAAGATGGATTAGAAGTTTGGTAGCACTAGCTCCCCCTTACATGGCACTCACTTCTCGGGCATACCAAACTCCAAATTCCAAGAGACCCAAGGATCTCAAGAAATTTACTATCTCTACTTTGAACTGCGAGAATGTGGGATGGCTTCAAAGGTCTATCTTCTGACCTCCTGTGTCAACAAATAGAAGGATTTTGGCCACTACATAAAGGATTCTAGTGAATATCCAGGGGACCAGCACCTTACGAGCATCTAGCAAGCTACTTAAAGCTCTAACTAGCTCTAGTAGGAGTTTTAATATACACTAGGTACGCCTCCTTTCGAACTAGCACCATACGGTAAGAGCTTATACCAATTTGGACTTGGCTTTTGCCTTATCCTAATTTATAGAAGACCGGATGAAAGTACCGCTTGGGGTCACAAATGAGTTCTCCTTGTGGATGTGTCTCAAGAGCAGGCCCTCTCTAAAGATAATAACAAGTTCTCGTGCACCCAAGATCCATTTGATAGGCAAGGGGAGAGGATACTTTTGTTATTATCTTAGGGTTACAAACATGCACAACAAGCAAACAAAAAAGATAAAACAAGCATGGAGCAAACAAGATTCCTTTTAAGCACCAAAACCAAATGTTCCTAGATTTAGTAGAAAATATGATAAGTCTTTGACTGATCGATCCTGCAAAAAATTTGTCAGTAGTTTTAAACCTCCTTTCTTTGACAAATTGTAAGATGATGCAAAAATAGTTGTTATATATCAAAGAAATCAAGATGCAGATATCTAAAACCAAATGCGAATGATAGAAACCAAAGGCAATTTCTTGTTAACCAAATGCGATGAAGAATTTACCATATGCGATTACCTGTTGTTCAAGTGTGATCTTGTATCATGCAAAGGTGATGATGGACCACGCAAATGCAACTGTCTGATAATGAAAAGTGCTTGGGCCCTATAATTTCTGCCAAAAAAAACTCAAATTTTGGTTAGGGTAAATGATCAACCGACAATGATGAGAGCTTTGATAAACTATGGAGATAAATTGCTTAGATCAAAACCCTATATTCTGCAACACAAAGACACATATCTATCTTATTGATATGATTAGATCAAAGACAAATAAAAACCCTAAATAAACCATCTTAGGGATGACACAAGGCACCTAGGGTTAGCAAATAAACCAACTTGCAACCCAAACTTGACACAGAACATAAACTAAAAACCCTAGAAAACCCTGTAAGGATAGAAAAACATGAATAAAAATCTAGATAACTAGATGCGAGCGGTTGTTGACCATATGCAATTTCTTGAGGACCAAATGCAACCGGTAATGGTGTAAACATGATTTTCTATGTACCAAGTGCGGCCAAGAACAGTGCAAACATGATTTTTTTCTGTTCAAGTGCTACGATCTATAGATCAACTGCGCTCTGTGTATCTAAACTTCACAAAAACTTTCAAAAAAATTAAAATATTAATCAAGGACGTGACTCCCACCGAGCGTGCCAAAATGTGTATGCAGGAAAAATTAGGTTTATAAGATCAAGCATTGCAAATCAAACCTAATCCTACCAACGTCAAAGAATCCATCTAAATGACACATAATGAATACAAAACAAAAGCAAAGTCACCTAGATTGCTTGATTCCTTGGAACATAGTGAACAACCATAGTTGCCATAGCTGCAATGATAATGGATGATGTACTCAAAGTGCTCAATATGGACTCAATATGCATGAGATGATAGTCTGGACGCTTTCAAGATTATGTGTGGGATGATCATGAAATGAGGTGAAAAGGTGTTTATATAGCTCTCTACTAAGATTGATCAATGATGGAGAAACAGTGGCTATGTGAATGGTTGAGATTGTACAAGAATCTTGGGTGAATGTGAACAAGACAAGTGTCCATAAAGAAAGTTTTTCTTAAATGATTGTAGTTGGTTTGTTGGTAGTACTAAGATTGACTTTCTTAAAATAGAGTGTTGTTCTATTTTAAGGATTAGATGATGTGGATGATTGATTTTAGAATCAATTAAATCATTTTTTGTATTTGATTTAGGATAGGACCTATCTTGTACACAGAAGAATGTGATAAGATAAGAAAATGATAAGATAAATAAATTAAATAAATAAATTCATTTAATTTATTTTTAAATGATAGAAGAAAGTGTTAAATTTAGAGTGAAAATAAATTAAATAAATAAATTTATTTAATTTATTTAGATGATGAGAAGATAAATAAATAAAATATTGATTTTATTTATTTATAAGAGGAATAATGAAATAATTAAACAATTAAAGATTGTTTAATTATAGATAGAAAATAGAGAAAAATAGATGATAATACATGGAATTAATTAAATAAATATAATTTATTTAATTAATGATAGAAAAGGAGTGATTTAGAAGAGAATAGTTGATTGATACTGTTAGGGTAAAATAGGATCAATAATGAATATGCAACAAACAACATCAAATACCCATAACTCAATAGAATAGTGAAACTAAGAAGATCAAATGAAGCAATGAATAAAACAATGCAAACCTTCCTTGAATCGAAACTTCTATTGTTGCCTATCAAGATCGTCCTTGTTTGTATGAAGTAGGCCCTCAGAGAGTGCACTCCTTTGTTGTTTTCAAGAATGTCGATAGTGAATGGCTGTGGTGATAAATGTGCAATGAAGAGGAGTTTCAAAGCTTTGGGTGATCTCAAGCAAATTGTATTGGGGTGCCAAAGGTGCGCTGGTGAGTTTCTATAGAGTAACAATACAAATAGCCTGGATGAATAGAATAGAAGAATGAGGTTTCATTTATAGACTTGGGAGGATGAAGATCAACGGTTGAGACGAAATGAGCCAATCAATGGTTGAGAATGGTTGAGGAATGTGCAACAAATAAAAAGAGGACAAGTGTCCCACTTCCATCATGTAACAGGGGAGTTAACAAAATTGATTGAAGAGTTAATAGAATGGATTGAGGAATTGACTGAATTGATTGATCAGTTACCCGAATAGATTGAGGAGCTAACAGAATTGATTGATTAGTTAACAATTTTGATTGATGAGTTAACTAATTTTGATTAGAGAAGAGATAGGACATGTGGGTGAGAGAATATTAGGTAATTAAATATTTGAAATATTTAATTACATGTGCAACATGATGAGGTGGAGAAGGTGAGGTGGATTGATGAGGTGGATTTATGGAATTAGGACTTAGGATAGAGGGATATAGGATTAATTAAATAACGTAGGATTATTTAATTATGTGACTTTAGAAGAATTTAGGGAATTTAATTAAATAAATTGATTTTATTTAATTTTGACTTTAGAACAATTAATTAAATATTTTGATATTTAATTAATTAAGAGGAATGTGAATCAAATAAATAAATTTGTTTATTTATTTATTGATAGAAGAATTGGGAGGGAATAAATATTAAGAATATTTATTTAGACTGAATCGTGTCATTTTTAGGCGTATACATTTTGCCCCTCTTTGATGCAATGCAGTTTACAACATTGCTTCAAAGAATAAATAGTCTAACAATGATACATGCCCCAGTTTTTCCCTGGTACAAGTTTGACGATAGGATGCCCCCTCGAGAGATTGGACGGGAAAAAGGTAGAAGGCATGAGACGGACAATCTCATGAAGACGAAGGGGTTAGGTTAGGTTGGAAGAAAACAAGATGCGTTTCAGATAAAGGGGAAGAAAACTGGAAGAAAAACGGGCGTGGGAAGTAGTCATAGTCACCACATAGCCAAATTAGGGTTTTGCAAGCTATAAATAGGAGCTGGGTCCACAAGACAATTCATTTGCACACTTGTCTTATCTGGATTTGCCTTGGAGAGCTTAGAGCAACTTTGGAGCAACATGGCAGCTAGAGAGGCAGACATTCCATGTGAGGAGTATCGATTCGAGCGTGTTCATTGATTCGATCGGCCAACAGATGCAGGACCCCCGGTATGTATCCCGAAAAACTTCCCCTAGGGTCGAGTTAGGTAGCAATAAATGCTAGGAGAAAGTATAGGTAAATAGATGCGCTGAAACGTAGAACGACGCATATGCTGCATGAAATGGCACATATGTGAAATGAAACAGCGCATTTACTAGAGCTGCGCATGCATAGTTTTAAACGGCGTATATGTTATTTGGCGGTGCATATACAACATGTTGCGGCACCTGCGTGAAAGCTGCGCATACATACAATAGGACAGCACATATATTGATTGTTGCAGCGCTTTTGCCAGAAGTGGCGCATAAGACAAGAAACAGCACTTTTGTGAAAAAGTGGCGCATTTACCACCTGTTGTGGCACATATGCCATAGATTGGTAGATTACTTAGTGAAATTGACCTGATTGGTGTCCTGCTTGACACGTCAATCGATAAGCTATCTCTGAGATTGCAGGAATCTAGTCGAGAGATATAGTTTGCTATTTTGATCAATTTGAAATGCTAAGTTAGTTGATATAGTTCTATAGATATGTTGAGTATGGGATACTTCAGCTTGAGTTTGACGCCTTGCTTTGCATGCTTGCAGGAGGAGATACGGGATACGCTACAGTCTAGGGAGCAGTTCCCTATGCCCTTGTTGTAGAGATATATGCTGACTGAGATAGATAGAGAGGCATTTGGTGCTATGGGACTGGATTATGTATGCTTCATGCCTGAGGTTCAGGCGAACCGCGGATTGCTGATCGCTACAGTGGAGAGATTCCATAGTGAGGATGGGACTTTCCACCTCCCTACTGGCGAGATGACCATCACCTTGGAGGATGTCTATCTGATTCTACACCTGCCTATTGATGGCAAGCTTGTGGAGTATGACCCACAGAGAGGTGCGGGACTCACCGAGTGTAGGCAAGTATTTGATGACTTGGGGTTGGTAGGACAGGTCATCCCATGGCATGATATCTATGACTGTTACGACTACTTCCCTGGGATTGTGGCAGGATTGATCGGAGGCATTGTGTGCCTCGACAGGAGATCTCATGGATTCCCCATTGGATGGGGTAGGATCATGGAGAGGATGGTGATGGAGGGCACCCGATATGCGTGGGGTGTCTATGTATTGGCTCACTTGTATCACGACATGCACCAGGTAGTATACCACCGGAGCACAAGCCTTTCGGCCAGTGTGTCACTATTACAATTTTGGCTATGGGAGCACATAGCGATCATGAGACCGATTTGTGTTTTTTCTAGACAGAGAGGGGAGCCATACAGCTATGGCTATGCAGGGGTGATTTCCCAACATAGGCTAGGGAAGCTGGAGTATTGGAGACATGCCTTGGATGGGGTAGATGTGGTCGTCTGGTGGCCATATCGAGACTGCGAGCCATGGGATGATGAGGCAGATGAGTTACCTTCTTACTTTCGGACAAGATGGCTGATAGGATGGACCCGCCACATACTAGAGAGGCAGCTTGTTGGCAGAGTACTGAGACAGTTTGGCAGGAGGCAGGGCATGCTATAGGGGCAGGCTTACTTTGCACGAACACATGTGGAGAGGGTCAAATGGGGGCCGATGGCATCCTATGAGGAGGCCCTAGCAGAGTTTTGGTAGACACCTTATGTCGCCTGGGATATGAGGATGGAGATAGCAGATGTAGGGATGACGCAAGATTACGAGGACTGGATTACTGCACACCCCTTTTTGAGATATTTAGGGCCTGGGATGTTGGTGCCTCGTATAGATGAGGCAGACTCAGATGATGAGGGCCAAGTGGGCTAGAGGAGGAGGAGAGGGAGGAGAGGAGGACAAGGGGGTGGCTGAGATGGAGGAGATGATGGAGGTCAACCTAGCTAGAGGAGGAGAGTTGAGCAGGCAGTGCCATCACAGGTTGCATAGCAAGTGCCATAGCAGGTGCAGATGCCGCCACCCCAGCAGGGACCTCAGCAGCAGGGACCTCAGCCACAAGGGTAGGACAGACAGAGGCAGCTCAGGGTCTAGCACAGTCAGACGTGCAGGAGAGGGTGATAGCCACCCTGAGGGGAGAGATTAGACAGCCAAGGGCACAGCTCAGGAGAGCTGACAGCTGGCGAGAGATAGACGTAGAGGTGATTGTGGGACTGTCCAGAGAGAGATATGGCAGACGCACGGATACGAATCATTCATGTAGAGTAGGATACTGCATTGGCAGCCCTAGGGACAGATGCAACGACTAGTTTCTTGGTTGGGTAGGTCTAACAGGCACAGGTATAGTTAGGCCAGTCACAGACACAGCTAGCACAGGTGTAGGGTGAGCTTGGTAGAGCGCAAGCTCAGGCTCAGTATTATCAAGGGTTGTATCATGGTGTCATGCCGGTGAGCCAGAGGGCCTCTAGCTACAGGAGCCAGTCTGCAGCCTCCCAGCGGGCAGGTCCATCGAGGTCAGGAGCTTCTGTAATGGGCCCACAGCAGTCAGGGGTTGGCAGAGGGGGAGACACTGTTGGCAATGGTGGTTCACAGCAGCAGGGGTAGACTTGTATCACACTTGTATTTTTGAGACATTTATCATCATCCATTGGGATGTATTTTTGTATATGACTTTGATTTAGAGACAGATACGATGATATTTATACATTTGGACTCATTTTATGATGTGTATATGATGCAGCTATGCAACTGGCTTTACATGTTATGAGTTTATGATTCTTTTCGATTATACGATGTGATGCATATGCAGACTTAGATGTTTTATCTAATGCTATATGAGATGTTATCTGGATGCAATGTGTGATATGATGCTATGTGATGTTTACATGAACTAATGCAGTGTAAAATGATTTTATCTGATGTGTTTGTGATGTACGTGAATGCAAAATGATATCTATATGACTATGCAACTTGATGTGATGCTCTTTGCTATGTTTTTGATTTTTTTTGACACTATATGATGATGGGATATGGATGACCTAATGCACTCTATTTTGTATGCAACTGATTTAATCATGTAAATGACTATTTCATATGCGATGATATGCAACTAGACATTATGTTTTTGTGCTGTCCAAATGTACTTTATCGACAAGATGACAGATAGAAGACTGATTAGACAGAAGAATGACTCGATAGCGAGGTTCACAAGCTTCATTTTGTATTGTCACTATGTATTGTTTATATCTTTTATTGCATGGGACATGGATGTATGGATGTGGAAATGGATGTATAATGGAGGGATTTGATGGATTCTTTGATTTTTTGACATCTTGCCGGTGCAAGTATTTTGGAGTACTTTATTTCATCATTGGGTGATTTTTTTTTTAACTTTTTGCTGAAATGTTGTAAGTTAACACAAGCTTCTAGGTATAATTGAACTAAGATGACCTGAGTGTTTCTTACATGGATTTTGATTTAGCAAGTTAATACAAGCATCTAGTCAAAATTGAATCTAGATGACCTAAGTACTTCTTGCGTATCAACAAACAAGGATTGCCCCCGTTCATGTTAGACCTTTGGTGTCCTCGATGATCTTTTGCCGACCATGTCCTTAGATAAGGCTTCACATTACTAAAGATTAATCCACAAACAACAAACAAAGAAAAGAATCATGCCCCCATCATAGCATCTCTAGCTTTTGGCATCCTTGAGTAGCATAGAAAGGCATGATAGCAAAAATCAAGACTCTGTAATTTTTAACCTAACCAACACAAATCATTCTTGCATTTAGGTGTGTTTGTTTCTTGCCATAATTTGAGTAAAATCATTTAAAAGACCTTAGGTGTTGTTTTGCTTTGCCTTGGATAGGTTAAGGGCCTTGTGTCAAAACTTCTTCTTTGGAGAGCAGTTCTGCTTGCGCTTGCTTGCTTGGTGAGAAGGTTTCACAATCCTTATTGGAGAGATGGACCCTAAGGGACTGACCTAGTGCCTCGGGGGCTCATTGCTAAATGGCCTTGCCTACGTGAAGACGTAGAGGCAACGTGGTTCAGGGTAAACCCTAATGGACCATGGATAGACTAGAAGAAAGATGACAAGAAAGATGACAAGAAATGGGATGGATGGGACCGTGAGAGCCTCGGGGGCGCATAGGAATATGGCCTTGCCTACGTGACGACGCAGAGGCAATGTAGTTCATGGATTTGAACCGTGGAAAACTGATGAGAGACACTATGCTAGGCTTACGCGATGGATACGGTATGGGACAAAACCTTGGTTGACAAGGCCAACAAAGAGATAGAGTATCAAGCCATGATAGGTAACTGTCAGGAGTTTATTATGGGACAGATATGGGTCGAATGGGACACAAGGAAAAATGGACTCAAGGTGATTGGTTTCCCAAAGATGGATAAGGTGGTTTATCACAAGTAACACCTGTTTACCAGGTTTTCACCACTTGCTTTTATTTGCATGAAAGATAGAAAGTATACATGACGCCTATTTGCCAGGTTTTCATCATGATACCTATCCAAGGTTCTTGATTGCCAGGTTTTCACCAAAGGACAATTTTTTTGTACTTTTCTGATTTTTTTATATTTTTCTGATGTTTTTGATTTTTTTGTATTTTATGCCCCCCTTACATTTGGGGTTCTCCTAGGTATAGAAACGGTGAAGATGCATGCTGTTGATCGGGTCATTGAATAGCTCACCTCTGACGTTGCCAACTGATATGCCCCCAATCCGTATGCTGCTACAATTACATAAGGCCCAAGCTAGTTGGGTTCGAACTTGCCTTTCTTTTCTTTGTCTTGTCGGTTGCGAGGATTCTTCTTCAGAACGAGATCTCCAACTTTGAATATTCTTGGACGAACTTTGTGGTTATAGCTTCTTGACATCATCTGTTGATATGCTTTGAGATGATCAAAGGCTTTCTATCTCCTCTCTTCCAGCAACTCTAGTTCTTATAACCTAGAGACTCTGTAATCTTCATCTGATATGAGACCTTTTAATGACACCCTAAGAGATGGTAATTCAACCTCAATGGGGAGGATAGCTTCTGAGCCATAGACAAGGGCGTAGGGTGTAGCACCTGTGGGAGTGCGTATACTGGTTCTGTAGGCCCACAGAGTAGGATTGAGTTGGATATGCCAATCACGGCCAGCATCGTTGACTGTCTTCTTGAGGAGTTTCAAGATGGTCTTGTTGGATGCTTCAGCTTGACCGTTACCTTCAAGGTAGTATGGAGTGGAGAAACGGTGTTAGATTTTGAAATGTTCACAGAGTTCTTGGACATCCTGGTTTTTGAATGGTCTTCCGTTATCCATGATAATGGATGAAGGAATTTCATATCTGTAGATGAGGTAATTCAGGATGAATAGGAGATTTGCTTACCTGTGGCGGTGGAGAGGGGAACGGCTTCAATCCACTTTGTAAAATATTCAGTGGCAATTATGATGAATTTGTGGCCGTTGGAGGAGGGTGGATGGATCTTTCCCACAAGGTCAAGTCCCCATTGGCAAAAGGGCCAAGGTGTTGTTAAAGGTCTCAACTCTTGAGCTGGTGCATGTATCAGGTTCCCATGTATTTGGCACTGCTTGCACTTCTTGACAAACTGATATGAATCTATTTCCATGTTCGGCCAGTAATAACCCAAGCGCATGAGTTTCTTGGCTAATGAAGGACCGCTAGAGTGTGTTCTGCAGATCCCTTCGTGTACGTCTTGCAAAGCGGTTATAGATTCTTCTCATTCTAAACAACGGAGTAAAGTACCATCTAGGCCATGTCGGTATAGGGTATCGGCAATGATGGTGTAGCGAGAGGTTTGGCGTATAAAAGTTCATCATTGGTTAGAAGATAGGTTAGTTGGGAGGATGTTGTCCTTGAGGTAAGTGTAAATCTTACCGTACCAAGGTGAATCAGATCCAACTAGAAGGCATATGAAATGGGTCTCAGGAAGATCATAAGCTGGTTGCCAGATAGTTTCCACTAAGAACTCATACCGTGTCTCATTTTTAGGTATCTTGAGGAGAGAGGCAATGGTTACCATGGCATCTACTGCTTTGTTCTCGATCCTAGGTATCTATTCAAAAGAGATGATTACAAAGTGTTCTTTGAAGTCATCGACCATCCGCTTGTATGGGACAAGCTTTTCATCTTTGGTTTGGTAATCATCATTGACTTGATTGATGATAAGTTGAGAATCACCGTAGACATGTAGCTCTTGGATTTTCCACTCAGTTGCCATCTTGAGACCAATTACTAAGGCTTCATACTCTGTGATGTTATTGGTGCATGTGAATAACAAATGGTAAGACTTTGGAATTGTGTCGCCATGAGGAGTCACAAACAAGATTCCTACCCCCGATCCATGATTTGTGTAGGACCCATCGAAGTAGAGTTTCCAAGAATATGTTGATATGTTGAATAGGGATTCATCTGGAAACTCAAATTGCATCGGTGTGGTGTCCTGTAATGGTGCATCCACCAATTGATCAGCAATGATCTATCCCTTGATAGCTTTTTTGTCTACATACTCAATGTCGTATTCGCTTAAGAGCATTACCCATTTAGCTAGGCTACCTGTGAGAGCTACTTTGCTTAGTAGGTACTTCAGTGGATTTATTTTTGCAATGAGTTTAACTAGATGTGCAAGCATATAATGTCAGAGTTTTTGTCAAGCAAAAACTACCGCAAGACATGATCTTTCTATTTGTGAGTATTGCAATTCATAGCCCACTAATGTTCGGATGATGTAATAGACAACTCTTTCTTTATTCTCATAATCTTGTTGTGCCAGAAGAGCCCCAAGAGCCGTAGGTGTAGCAGATATGTAGAGTATCAGTGGTTTCCCTTGAATAGGAGGCATGAGAATGGGTGGATTCGTAAGATATTCTTTCAACTTGTTGAATGCCTCTTCACACCTTTCATCCCATCTGAATGGAATGTTCTTGTGCAGGAGATGACTGAATGGTTGGCACTTGTCTGCTAGCTGGGATATGAATCTGCGGATTGCTTGTAGCTTGTCCTGTAGTGATCTTAGTTGAGTAAGAGTTTTATGTGGTGGCATGTCCATAATAGCCTTGACCTTGGCCGGGTCCACCTCTATTCCATTTGCTGACACAATGAAGCCTAGTAGCTTGCCTGCAGTGACTTCGAACACATATTTCTTTGGGTTCAACTTGACTTTGAATTGGTCTAATCTCTGAAAGACGTTCTCTAACACATCCAGGTTTGATTCTCTTGTGAGCGACTTTGCTAGGATATCATCGACATAGTCCTCCATTGTTACATGCATCATATCATGGAATGTAGTCATCATAGCACGTTGATATGTGGCTCTTGCATTTTTTAGCCCAAATGGCATGACATTCCAGCAAAAAGTGCCCCATGGACAAGTAAAATCTGTCTTGTGTTGGTCTTCTGGTGCTATTTGGATCTGATTATATCCTAAGAAACCATCCATGAGAGATAACATGGTGTACCCTGCTGTTAAGTTGACTATGATATCGATATTTGGCAACAAAAAATCATCCTTGTAGCAAGCTTTGTTTAGATCTCTAAAATCATTGCATAGTTTGACTTGGCCATCAGGTTTGGACATTGGTACAATGTTGGATATCCACTCTGGGTAGTCTATAGCTCTGATGAACCCTACATCCAATAATTTCTTGAGTTCTTCTTTGACCAATAGTGCTATATGTGGATGCATCTTTCTAAGTTTCTGCTTCACTGGTTTTACTCCCGGATCTAATGGAAGATGATGTAAAATCAAGTTTAGGTCCAGACCTGACATGTCTGCATATGACCAAGCGAAGTTGCCTCTCTTTTTCTTGAAGAATGGTACAAACCTGGTCTTTTCTGGTGGTGTAAGAGATTTAGCAAAGTGAATGATCTTAGGCTATTCCTCTATACCAATATTAACAGGCTCTGTCGGTTCCACAACAATTTGGGACTTCTCCTAGTGCATGTCTGTGGGGAGAATGTCAAGCCTTCCATCGTTAGGTGCCACAATTGGGTTTTCACCTTCGGATGCATCCTTTCTTTTTACTGTTTTGGGATCTGACACTACCGCAAAATGGTTTTCACCGTCAGATCTAGTTTTTATCTTGATATTTTTGCAACTGGAAGGCTTGGCACCCTCTCTGAAGTAAGCCACAGTATTAAGTTCAATAGTGAAACCAGCTTTATGATCTCCTTTGGGTAGGTGGTCCCTAAGTTCCATATAGTCAATGTAAGCATCATCATTTTGGAACATATCTAGTTGAGGAGTTCCTCGCAGATCCCAGTCAATAAGCTCAGGATGTACAAGAGGGAGGGAGTCGGAGGATAGACCTGATTCATTGATAGTGTGAATGGATACGCTAGGACTATAGGTAGGGGTGGTGTTTGGGATGGTACCATCCTCCAAGTTGTTTATTGTGATGGAACTTGAACCTTCCTCGAAAGCCATAATCTCAGAGATGGGCGAATCAGACTCTAGTGGTCTGTTCGGTAGCATTTGTCCCTCACAGTAGGGGCTAAAAGTTTGGATGGTATCGACCTCCTTGTCATCATAGGAATGCTCTGTTAGCTCATCCCACTCATATTCATTGGAGTCTGTGTCACTATCCTCTTGAAGTGTATGGGTCATTTCCACAAGACAAGCATTTTCTTTAGCTTTGCCCTTGCCTTTGTATCCTAGACCATTTGTATTTCTAGCCAATGAGGATGAAGCAAGTTGAATAGGCTCTATGATTCCTTCTTTTCTGAGGCTGATGGGGCCTTGTCCTTCGTACCCCATTCTGTGTAGGATAGTTTCACCTCGCCCATAGAGTTTTGTTGGGAGCCTAGGCGGTTCTTGTGATGTGCTCTCTTCTATAGTATAAAGCCACTGTAGGATATCTATTTCCTCTTATTCATCAGATAAGGTCCCCCATTTTACAAAGGGAGTTGCGGGAGCTATAGGAGGAGCAAATGGCTTTGGAAAATGTTTGGGTTGGCCAAAAGATTGAGGAGACAGAGGCATCTTGGCTAGATTGAGGTTGTGCTCTATGGAGTATTCTCCCACTTCGCTTTCTTTTATGGTAATTTTCTGCTCTTTGGGCCTTGAGGAGGAGGCTTTGGCGGTATGATCATGCTGTGGGATAGGGGATATAGATGCTCTATTGTTTGGTATGATGTAATCAGGTTTGGCAAGGAAGGAGTTGCAATGCTAAAAGGGGTTAGGGTCGCCTTGGATGGTGACTTGCTTGCCATTGTGCAGGAATTTTATGCATTGGTGATAGGTTGAGGGTACTGCTTTCATGGCGTGAATCCATGGTCTCCCTAGAAGAATATTATAAGTGATCTCCCTATCAAGGACTTGGCACACAACATCTTTTATTACTGGTCCCACTTGTATGGGTAGGACTACTGTTCCCTTTGTAGTTCGTTCTTCTTCATCATATGCTTTGATAGTAATCTTCTTCCTTGGATCAACTGCCTGTTCGAAGAACCCCAATGCAAGGACTAGCTTTAATGTGCACATATTTAAACTAGCTCCCCCATCAATGAGAACCCTCTTGATGTGGTGCTTGTGGATGAAGGCGACAATATGTAGAGGGGTGTTATGAGGTTGAGACACAGAGAGGTCATCTTGCTCGATAAATGAAATGGAGCTTGAGGAGGTCAAATTACCTACCATGGCCTGAACTTCTCTTGGGCCAAGTTAGTGGGGACAGTGGTTTCCACTAAGGCTTTTTCAAGGATCTCTTTATGGGAAGGGGATAGATGCAACAACTCCAAGATAGAAATGTGGGCTGGAGTTTTCTGTAATTGGTCTATGACATTATACTGGCGGAAGTTGGATTGAGAAGGTGACAACTTTGGAGGGGCGGTATTGAGTGTGACTTTACCACTGCAGGTAATGATACTACAACCAGTTCTATTAGGTCCTAATTGTTGGTTGGTCGTGATGACATTGATTTGCGGGACATGCTCAGAAATGCAATTTATGGTATAGTCAAATGGCAAACTTGCATAGTTGGCGTTACTATTCCCACTATTCTGATTTGGCCTGTTGCGATTGTTGTTGGCATTGTCGTTGTTGTTATGGCCACTGTTGTTATTGTTGTTGTACGGCCTGTTGTGATTTAGAAGTGGATCCCTGTAAGCCACATGTGTCTCATTGGAGGTATGTTGTTGGGTTCCTCCTTGATTTTGATCAAGCACATCTTGGATAACATTTTTGAGACGGATACAATTGTTGGTTGTATGCCCCCTTCCTCTATGATATTCACAATAGTCCATATCCTTCCAATAGGGAGGTTTGACTATAGGCTCATAATCACTTGTTGGCGGTAGAGAAATTTCATTGTTAGCCAACAACTTCCTTAATGCGGATTCTTGAGACTCACCCAGCGGTGTGAACTTTCACCTTGGATTTGAACTGAACCATGGTCTTGGTTCCCTAGAGAATGGTTTGTTGGGTGCAACATTGTTTGTTTCTCCTTTGAGAGTGAATATGGGTTGTTGCTTGGGAGCTGCCACCTTGGCATCCACGACCCCATCATCGACAACATTCTTATTCTTGGTCCAAAACTTTGATTTGTCTGTCGTGTAGTTGGAGGTAGGTGTGTCCTTGTATAACTTGATTGTCCCCTTGGCGATCATAGCCTTTTCGATGAACAAGCCCATTTCAATGACTTTTGAGAATGATGTAGGGCATTGTATTTGTATTTGATAGCTAAGATCGGTATTGAGGTTATGGACAAACATCTCCAATAGCTGCTTCTCAGGTATATCGTAAGAACACTTACTAGCTAGTTATCTCCATCGTTGTAGGAAGGTGGCGAATGACTCACCACTCTTTTGTTTGGTGTTGCATAGATCTAGCATAGATACTTCATGTTCGATATTGTAAGAGAAGTGCGTGATAAATTTGTTTATTAGTTCATCAAAAGTTTTGATGCCTGGTGGAAGCCGTGAGAATCACTCCATAGCTTGGCCGCCTAGAGACCTAGGGAATAGTCTCATTAAGTAAGTCTCACTGTGAGCTACTTCCAAACATGCTGCGTTGAATTCCCTAATATGGTCTCTAGGGTCCCCTTTCCCTTTGTATTTGTCAAACTAAGGAACTTCGAATCAATAAGGAAATGGTTTCATGATCAAACTTTTGTCAAAGGGGTACGGTGCAATATCTTCCAAGGAGTAATTTTTGGCATTTGTCCCCATCTTGAGATCCAATATTTGCTGTGTTAGACTCTTGAGTTGTTTCCTCATGTCTTCCATAGGAGTATTTTGATCCATGGTTCATTTTCCTTTATCATTTGCGTTTGGGTCTCTGGCATTCTTTTCCTTTTTGTGATCATTTTCCATGTTTTCCATGATTGAGCTTATATCAAAATCCATGGGTAGTTTAATTCGAAGACTAGCCAGATGATAGAAATACTTATGAGGGTCTTCATGGAGCACTTTCTCTATTAGGCATTGGAATTTCCAAATTTGGATGCTTCCTTGATAGTCTTCATAAGAGATTTCTTCATCACTATCATGAGGTGTGACGATGTGGTTGGATGAGCCGGCCATTTCAAGTTGCTTTTTGTATTGAGATCTAGTAAGAACCATGCAAGGTGATGTGAGATGGAGTGGACTAGGACTAGAAATTTTGGCAAGGTGCCGACAGAGACTGCTGTGAATAGGATATCTAGGACAAGACCTGGATAAAGGACTCTTTCACTCAATGATTTCAAACAAGACGGCTGACACAAGACAGTAGCCACTAGTAAGGGTACTTGATACCTGTCTTACTGTGTAGGGAATAGTCGTGTAACAAACCACTAGCAAAGTTCTGTGACCTACTAGCTTTACTTGAATTCACAATGATACAAAAAAGGACCTACGCTGATCTGATATGGGATATTCTGACTTTGGGACTAGAAAGACCTGATAGAAGGTGGATGGGACGATTGACGAAAGAGAGAATTTTGGGACGAAATGGATGAAAACTAACTGCAAGGTAGAACCTGATCTCTGATCTTGGAGTTAAGCTAAAATGGGTACTCATAACTGGTAAAATCTTTCCCTCGAAAATTGTGCAAGTGCTCACTGTCGTGGATGCGTTGTAATAGATGTGCAGCAGAAATTGACAAATGCGCAACAAGTCGGGATCTATGCGCCGTATTGGTAAAAAGTGTATGCACAGCAATAGACAACAAAAGTGTAGGAAGTCTAAACAAATGTGCCGCATGTCAGCACAGATGCGCAGGAACAGAGGACGGATGCACTGCTCTAGCTTTCTTCAGTGTTTTTGCAATTTTTGGAATTTTTTCGATGTTTTTGGTACTTTGGTGGCAAAAAAAGGTCTTCTTGATTTGATTTTCTGAATTATTGGTAAGAAAACACAGCAAACACAAAGAATTTTTTATGATTTTTTAACTTCTTTAGTGATTTTCCTGACTCTTTTTTGGACTAAAAGGAACAAAAGCAAGTACAAAAATCTTAGGCTAGAAATGGATTACAAGGTTTTTGGCCACTAGAACAAGAGGTGTCTAATGCGGGCAACCGTTCAAGTGGTTACACAGGTGGTGGCACTACTCTCTGTTATGGAGTCTCCCAGCCTCAAAGGGTTGCGCCTTAGAGGGTTTTGGGGGAGGTTGGCTGTCGGTGTAACATAGCAGCACTTGTTGCAGGAGGTTTTCACCTCAAGCACATTTATTTTAAGTGGATTGGTAGGGCTTGGCTTTTAGCCTGTTTCCACTCAGGGTTGTTCCCACTTGGACAGGCGTGCATCCAAGGGCAGGCCCCTCTAAAGGTTAAATAGATGGAATAACAAGTCTGGCATTTTCATCACCTAGTAAAGGGGAGAGCATAGGCCTGTTGTTATTCGATAAGCACGGAAGACATTGATTAATCCAACCTAGTTAAAAGTAGAAAAACTAAATGGGCTAATCTACTTGGGCAAGCACAGAACTTTGAAGTGATTTAGCAAGATAGCAATGGTTCAGTATTTAACCCAGAAAGCAATGATGAGTTCAGTTTTAATCCACATAGCATGAATAATTAACTTTGAAATGTTGGTCGATCGAGATAGAAATGGTTTAGTTTTAACCCAGAAAGCAATGATGAGTTCAGTTTTATACCAGATAGCAATAACTTTGAAAAGATAGCAATGTTGCAATGCCAAATAGCAATGGTCCAGTTACCTCTTTCCTAATTAAAAGCTATGTGAAATTTTGCATGAGTATCTATTTTACTATCCCTTTAGAAACTGAAGTGTGAGTTATCAAAATGTAGCTATATGAAACTAAACCCGAACCTATCCTACAAAACAGCTCCAGCGAATACCTGCAAAGATGTCAGCGTTAGAAAAATCTTCTTAGAAAAACCCTAGAATCATTGCCTACTACAGAAGCGCCGCTTCAGTGACTAAATGCGCAGAAATAGTCAACAGAAGCACATTAACACATATACGTCGTAACAGAGTTTAAAAGCGCAGAAAGAAAGAGCATATGCGCAGGAATAATATATGCACTGGAATAGAGTTTAAAAGCATAGCGAGAAATAACATATGTGCAGGAAGAATATATGTGCCGAAATAGAGTTTAAAAGTGCAGCAAGAAATAACATATGCACAGGAAGAATATATGCGCCGAAACAAAGGACAGAAGCACCGCGGATTTGTTCAAATGCGCCGGATTAGCCTGTGCAATGCCTGTACGAAACCTGTCTTCAAAAAAACTTAGATTTTGATTAAATAAAGGGGCTAGGCCCCACGGTGGGTGCCAAAAATGTTAGGGTAAAATAGGATCAATAATGAATATGCAACAAACAACATCAAATACCCATAACTCAATAGAATAGTGAAACTAAGAAGATCAAATGAAGCAATGAATAAAACAATGCAAACCTTCCTTGAATCGAAACTTCTATTGTTGCCTATCAAGATTGTCCTTGTTTGTATGAAGTAGGCCCTTAGAGAGTGCACTCCTTTGCTCTTTTCAAGAATGTCGATAGTGAATGGCTGTGGTGATAAATGTGCAATGAAGAGGAGTTTCAAAGCTTTGGGTGATCTCAAGCAAATTGTATTGGGGTGCCAAAGGTGCGCTGGTGAATTTCTACAGAGTAACAATACGAATAGCCTGGATGAATAGAATGGAAGAATGAGGTTTCATTTATAGACTTGGGAGGATGAAGATCAACGGTTGAGACGAAATGAGCCAATCAATGGTTGAGAATGGTTGAGGAATGTGCAACGAATAAAAAGAGGACAAGTGTCCCATTTCCATCATGTAACAGGGGAGTTAACAAAATTGATTGAAGAGTTAATAGAATGGATTGAGGAATTGACTGAATTGATTGATCAGTTACCTAAATAGATTGAGGAGCTGACAGAATTGACTGATTAGTTAACAATTTTGATTGATGAGTTAACTAATTTTGATTAGAGAAGAGATAGGACATGTGGGTGAGAGAATATTAGGTAATTAAATATTTGAAATATTTAATTACATGTGCAACATGATGAGGTGGAGAAGGTGAGGTGGAAAAGGTGAGGTGGATTGATGAGGTGGATTTATGGAATTAGGACTTAGGATAGAGGGATTTAGGATTAATTAAATAACGTAGGATTATTTAATTATGTGAGACTTTAGAAGAATTTAGGGAATTTAATTAAATAAATTGATTTTATTTAATTTTGACTTTAGAAGAATTAATTAAATATTTTGATATTTAATTAATTAAGAGGAATGTGAATCAAATAAATAAATTTGTTTATTTATTTATTGATAGAAGAATTGGGAGGGAATGAATATTAAGAATATTTATTTAGACTGAATTGTGTCATTTTTAGGCGTATAAAGATACAAGCGTGCTAGACAAAATTGACATATGCAAGATGAATGATGCGACAAATTGACAATAATGAAAAGGGGTCAATTTTGGGTGTCTACACCAATGCTCTCTCTTTGAAAGATGAAGCATTAGTCAATGAAGAGCTTTCTCTCACAAAGGATCCTCCATGGGTAGATAATGGGCATTAATCTAATAATATTAAATCTTCTCTACCTACCATCATACATTATGATTCCATGAGTCATCCTATAGATCTTCTACCTTTGGTCAAATCTTCAAGTACCTTGGATATCACTAAGGAAGTGAAGACCCTTGATCTTCCTCCTTTGGTTGAATGTTCAAGTACCTTAGACATCACTAAGGATGCAAAGCCCTTAGATAGTTCTCCTTTGGTTACATGTTCAGACCCCTTGGACATCACCGAAGATATAATCATCAACAATTTTAACAATAACACCTCACCCTCCCTTCATTCCAATGCTTTCCCTTCAAAAGATGAAGCATTAGTGGATGAGGAGAGGTCTCTCACATTAAATCTCTCAGGGATGGATGTTGAGATTACTCAAAATGAAAACAATGTCAATTCAATAATCATTAATAGGCGTATTCCACCCACTAAGGAGATAGTGGATAGTGAATAAGTGTACTAATGTTCCTAAAATCATTGTGCATGAGGCACCTAATATGGCTCCTCACTTCAAACTGGTGATTACAGTCCAAGGTGATCCAACACCACCTCAACCCTTGGGTTACATCCTTAATTATGCAAAACAAATTACTCAAGGAAATCAAGGTGTTCAAAATGTGTCACAACATCATAGATTACTCACACATACAACACCCGTAATAACAAACAAAGTAAGAAAGCACTGAGTGTGCTCATCTCTCTTCCACCTTCTCAACCTAACCTACCTCAAACACCTCGTCTTCCTCTGCATTCTGATAAATAATATGATCTTGTTGAGCAGCTCTGTGCTACTTCAAATAAGATCTCTCTATGGGGTTTAATACAAACATCACCTACATAGCACAAAATGCTCCATGAGTTTCTACAAAAGTTAGTCATTCCACCTTCTACTAGACCGAATGATGTAGCATCTCTGTTAGATTGTATGCAATATGCAAGCGACGACATCTGATATATCATTTCAACAACATGAGTTACCTCCCATAGAAGTTCAAGAACAAAATGAGCCTCTAATGATATTCATGTTCTTCAATAAAAAGAGGATAAGACACACTATGATTGATGGTGGATCAGGTCTTAATGTAACTTGTGGAATATATTTGATAAATAAACTCAATGTTGATACCTATCTCATTCAACCCAATAAAATGAACATTAGTGGCTTTGATAATGTTAGTAGGCAATCACTAGGAACTATTACCTTACCTCTTAGGGCTAGAGTTGTGACATTGCCTACTCTTGTCCATGTCATTCCTAATTCTCTTTCAAACAATCTTATTCTTGGTAGACTATGGATTCATGCCATGGGGGTAGTTCTATCTACCCTTCATTGTTCAATAAAAATCATCTTTGAAAACAAAGTACATACAATTGAAGTTGATCTGACTCCGGATAGTTGCTTGAAAATAGAAGCGAGACATCAAACTCCTTTGAGTAGTTTGATCCCTTCTTCAACACTACCCTCTACTACTAACAACAGTTTTGGTCGGGATAGTTTTGGTCCTTCGAATGCATTTTTTGGTGATGATTGGGGTTGGTTAGATTTTACACTCTCCTTTGTGGGTGAATATAAAATCCCACCCTCACACCCTAAGACCTCAAAGGTAAATGCAATTTCTTCAACACAATCTCATACCCCTACATGGTTTAAAATCAAGAGTAACGTCAATGAAACTTTTGATATTAATGATGATCCACATTCTTCTATAGAAATGGCGTCCATTTGTGATAAATTATTATCTCAACCTAATGAACCATCTAATTCTAATGTATGTCTTGGTAATGAAGTGGTCTCTTTAAATTTCAACCCCGATGGGGTGGTTGAAACAAAGGTTGACCCTCCTCGCCATAACAAAAAAATAATGATCCTTCTTCTTCAACATATAAACATACTTCTAAAAATAAAGCTATCCATATGACCTCTCTTCGTCCTTCGGTCTTAGAGAAGCGTTATGGGTGTGGATTCAAAATTCTTTCAAAACAAGGATATAATGGAAATGGGTTAGAATGTAAAGAACAAGGAATTAAGGAACCTATGGAACCGACACTGCACTTGTCTAAAGTAGGTTTGGGTTTCTGACCATCTCCTATGTTCTCTCCACCATGTTCTCAAGAAAAAGGTTTTCTTCCTACTCCCCATATATCTTCTCTTTTATCTCAACAAGAGTGTATGTTTCCAAGTCTACTCAAAGGCCACTTAATCAGTCTTCCTCCTCTAAAATGCAAAAAGATTCAACAAAATAATAATTCAACACATTATTGTGCATATCATCGAGAACTCGACCATTCCACTAATGAATGTCGAGTCTTGGGTGACAAAATTCAACAACTTCAAACAAGGTTTGGCTCTAGCACTCTTCACCATGCTTGATGTAGTCCCTAGAGCACCTTGTCCTCCGTCCATTTTATAATCAAGATGGGGGAGGATAATTTGTTATAGGCCAACTCGCAAGAGTGGTCTCTTATTCTCATTGGTGTTATGCTTGTATGTATTGTTATCCCCGTATTGTGATGTTGTGGTTATCCCTTACCACCCTTGTTAGCACAAAGGTGCAAGGAGTAAGAACGCGTTGTGTCATTCCTCTATATGTATCTTCATTCTTCTATATGTTGTGATGTACAATTTTGTTGTCTTTTTCTTGGATGATTTAGCATCCTTTCATGTTGATTCAATTCTTGTGTATGTGATCTAAATCTTCATGTCTATGTGGCACCTTGTACCTATGCTCGACATCATACCATGAATACACAAGCCATTGTGTATCATGCTTGTAAGCATTGCCTCAGTTTGCTCATCTTGGGGGCAACCCCTTTTTGCAATGTATCTTTTGGAGAACACAAGCCATTTGGGCATGTGCTTATAGAAAGCTCTCATGTTTGTTTTATGTTTCTTTCTCACTCTACCTTAAAGGTAATTGCTCCCTAATGGAGTTAGAAATCACTTTAAGGTGGGGGCATATATCGTGCTATGATGCCTTACCCTCTTCTTTCTATCTAAGCACTTGTTGATTATCTTTACACTCTCTTGGAAAGGATTATGGTTAACTTGGAAACAAGATCTTGAGTCTATCTTGTCCTCCTAAGTTGAAGCTCCTTACATGTTTGAGAGAAGGGTTGCGCCACCAACTAGAGTTTGGTAGTAAGGTCACTTCACCTTCTTATTCTGCAAGGTCTCGTGTAAATCCTCTGGCAGGAGGTAGCTTGGTGTATTCCCTTGAATGGAAACACTTTCCTTTTGAGATGGACTATGTGTATGATGTGTTAGTACTTCTCTTGTGCTTTTCATTTCTAACTAACCCCTTAGCATTCTTCTTTATAGCATCTTGGGGAATGATACATGGTGATTGAGACATCACTTAGATCGAGGTCTCCTTTGTCATGCTAACTCAAGGTCTTCCGTTATGTATTTATTTTGTTGCATTCTCTATGTATTACTTATGCTTCACATGTATTCCATGTGTATTTTGTGCCTTATATGTGTTTGCTTCATGTCAAGCATGTATACTTTGTTCATTGCGTGTATGCATTGTGATTTCTCAAGTGTATGTCTTGTGTATGCCTTGTCTTATCTCATGTCTTCTAAATGCTTCATGTTTGAGTAATGTGTCTTATGTCTATGCCAATCATCATAGACTCCTAGAATTCTAAACTTGGGGGCTTGATCACCCTTCAATTTTAGTGTCATTTTGGGGCCTCTATGTTTGTTGTGTTTGAATTATGTCTTCTCCATCCTTTAGTATGAGTTTGAATGTAAGTTCATACCCACACTAAAGTGGGGGCTAAATGTAACTTCATAAAATGTGTACACCATTTTACACTTATGTAGCTCCTAGATGGGACTCAAATATTTGCACTTGTTTATTACGACCTATTTTAACACCTTTTTGAGCATTAAGCATGTAGTTCTTGATCTTGATGCAGAAAACCCATAAAATAATCATAAGGAGGGGCTAAGCATACTTTAAGCTCCCTCTTTCAAGGATTATGTGGCTAAGGGACTAGGGCGCTCAAGCACCCTGGGCCCTCCTTTAGCCCTGCCCTAAATTGTGGTCTTGTCAGCTTGGGCCTCTTAAAATATTCCTAATGTTGGCCTTGTATGGTTTAATTCTCTAAAAATGAATGGGAATGCATAAGACAGTAGGTTATTCCATTCATTTGAACATCTAACTCTCCCTACAAAAAATCTTGGCACTCTTGCACTCTCTCTCTTTCTCTCTCATGCTCTCTATGACTTTTATGGATTATTGTTGCAGCACTAACATATTGCAGGTTTTGTGAAGATCTTGGAGGCTACACCAACTTCTTGAGTCAAGTTGTGATTCCATCTACAAGCATACAAGGGTTTCCTATCTCATGGTGACTTCCTTCCTTCATGCTTCGTGCTAGCATTCTAGTCTATTTCAGATTTTCCTCTGCCCTCCTAGGGAATGCACTCTTTGTCTATCATCTTTTCTATTATAGACATGGAAACACCATTCACGAGGCTTGACTAAGGTAAAATCCTAAATAGCAACCAACCTTTTCCCTATTTTTGTGTGTGCAGGTCAGACGAACAAGTTTTGAAAGTTGATCTTTGGGAAGAAGACTAAGGTTGTTGCTACAAAACTGATAGAAGAATCAATTTCTGGAAACCCTAATTTGGGACTAGGGTGCCAAAGTACCCTTGTCCTAGCCATTCTAACCTCTAGAATCAGGTTTTGAACTAATCACTGATCTCTGTTATCCATTTGGTTATTGAGTTTTAGGTTCTGACAGTCTGTTTTACTGTAATCTTTGTCAACTAGGGTTTCATGTCTTGACTCTAGCTTGATTGATTAAATTTGGTTAATTTCTTCTCTATACAACAAAAGGGTAGAACCCCTATAGTTTATCTCTCCTTCTTGGGTATAATCCAAGCTCGGTTTGTGTCCTAATGTTTTGTAGAAGAGGGTTTGACCTAGTTTGACCTAGTCTCTCTTTTCTACAATAATCTTCCAACTCCTAATATTTTGATCCTTAAATTTCCTCATCCCTTCATCCACAAGTCTACTAATCTTTCCATATATAAATCTTGCTCCCTTAAATCCCCTAACATCCCCAATCATGATCAACAAATGCACACATTGTCTAAACATGAAGCTATCACAAAATCCATGGGATTCAAAAGTAAAAATTTGGATGCCTCCCCACATCAAGAAAAAACTCTATCAAAGCCTAAGAATGAGCATTACACAAGGCATCAATCTCTAACATCCAAGCAAAATCCATCCAAAAGGCCACAAAATCCCACACCTCCAAAAGCACCATCCAAAACAAAAATGGTATGGCTCCCCAAGCAAAAAGCATTAAATCCAAGTGGAGCATCCCAATCCCACTCCATCCAAAAATACCAAATTCCTTCATCCTACACCCAATGCAAAAATCATAAATTTCCTAAATCCATCATGAATTCCAAATCTCCATTGCTTCCTACACCTCCTCCAACTCAAAAGCTTCAAAATCCCTCACAGTGTGTGCAACTATTGGTCTTGGTTCCTATCCATTCCACAACATTCCCACATACCTCCATCTCCCCATCTTATATCCACTATCCTACCTATCGTCCCTATCATATCCCTATGGTCCATGCTTTTGCATAAATCTTTCATCCATCCATCCATAATTCACATCCTCCATCCATTCATAATTCACATCATAATCCACTATTCTCCATCCATCATCCATCTACACTCCATACTCTCTATCTCCATCTACATCTCATACAATCTTCTACCAACATCCATGTGTGTCATGACACTTGACATGATCCATGCGTGACAACTATCCATCATGGGACACTATCACCTATCATAGAACTAGACACTTGAGTCCCCATCCTCTTCCAAATACCTCTTATCCATATCCCCTATCCCATCCAAAAAAGAAACAAAAATTCAAAATAGTAAAGAGAAATCCTTTGTCCAATGGTGAAAACCACCTCGGTGGCACCTTGGATAAGTACCATAATGAAAACCTAGAAAATAGGTGTCATGTATAGATCAATTGTCTATGTACTTTACACTTGGGGCTATGTTGTTTCATCTATCCCATCCTATAATTTTTTCATTCCACCCATCCACTATATCCTCCTACCTATTCCATGGCATCACCCTCTCCTCCCTGTTGCAAATATGTGCTTAAGCGGTGTTGTCATTGATGTCAACATATCCTTGTTGCCATTGGTGTCAACTATATCCTATTTTTCTACCTGTTTAGAAGACCGGATTGTTGAGGATATTAAGAAAATTAATAGAGATCAATATATGCGGACCATATGGCTTTATAGAGGTTTGTTTGAAGAAGCTCCAATTAAGATTTGAGAGGTTCGCATTAAGATCTGAGGAAGTTATAGCCATCTGAGTAAAATTAGTTCATACATTATTTAGGAGAGAGAAAGTGATAGGAAAGAGGTCCAGATTGCTCCAGTAATGTAACATGATAATCTACGGATCTAAAGGCATGTTTGGGAAGTAAGTGTGTATCATCCATTCAAGTGGTTCATGGTTTGGAGGTCTGCAAGCAATCTTTCTCATATGACAGTCATGGCAGATAGTGTTCTTGAGGTTCCGGAGGAAGATACAAGTGATTCGGATGATTTGGATGAGTGTGGATGTTTTTGTTGAATTCAATGTGCTTGTGGAGGTCTTTGGATCGTGTGACTGCTATGTTAGAGGTCCGCATTGAAGTTTGAGCTTGTCAATGAAGATTCTCTTCTTGGTGTTGTTGTTCTTCCCAGTCTTGGTTGATCGGATGATTCAAGCATGTTGTGGATGATCTAAGAGCAATTCTTTGAAGCGTGGCATGTTGATCAAGAAAGATTTGAGTCCCAGTTATGTTTGACAGACAGCTTAGTGATTTGCATTAAGTTAGATGTTTGTAGTGCCAACCTTGATGTTCATTCCAAGGTTGATGAAGTGTATAAATACTTGTTGATGAGTTGTGGAAAATTATCCTTGTGCAAAATGAATTAAATCCGAATAAAGGATTAGAAGTAGAGTAGAGAAGAAGAGTGAAAGTAGTATAGAGTGAAAGGTCAGTGAAGAATAATTTGGGGCAAAGGAGAAGTTTTTGTGAGCATTCAATGAAACTAAACCAGGCATGAAGTAGATGCTATTTCTTAGTTAATTCTTTCTGTTCTAAATAAATTATGTAGGCAGTGAGCCTCTCCTTTGAGCAGTGAGCTCTAGGTAGTGTGACTGAAGGCATGTGCCTTCTATTTTTCTAAAGTACTTTAACAGGGTACAAAATCTTTGTGGGTTAACCCCCACTATGGTTTTTCCCTTAACCGGGTTTCCACGTCAAAATCTCGGTGTCAAGTGTGTTGCTTATGTTTTTGCTCATAGGTTGTTTATCTATGCTTTAATGTTTACATCATCAATCTGATAGTAAGTTAATAAAGAAGGTTAAAAGCAGAAAAATTCTATTTTGTGTGACAACTGATTCACCCCCCCTCCCCCTCTCAGTTGTCCAGTCTAATTCCAACAATTGGTATCAAAGCCAGATCCTCTTATAAAAGCTTGACCGCTGGAGGAGATCCAGGATGTCGACCTACAAGAAGGATAGTCCAAGATTTGATGGAACAAATCATTTTGTTTGGAAGAATCGCATGGACTGCCATTTGCAATGCATGGGCAATGCTTATTGGGTGATAACCAGTGTTGAGTATAAACCTCCGGAGAAAGGTCCTTCAACTCCAGATCAACTCAAAGATGTTGAAAATAACCTTTGAGCTAAAGAAGCCTTGTTGAGTGCCTTGACTGATTCAGAAATGACAAATGTCATTGGACTAAAAATTGCTCATGAAATTTGGAAAAAAGTTGGAGAATCTATATGAAGGTGATGAATTTGTCAAATGTGCCAAGCTGCAAAGTCTAAGAGGAAAATTTGAAAATCTGAGGATGAGTGAAGATGAAAACATCACAATCTACATGCAAAAGATAAATGAATTTGTGTGTGGTATCAGGTGTGCTAGTGGAACTTTGGAAGAATCAGAGATTGTATCAAAAGTGCTCACATCTTTACCTAATTCATACAAACATAAGGTTGCTGCTATAGAGGAGATCAGAATTGTTTCAGAAGTTACAAGATATCAGCTGGTTGGCAAATTTTCATCTTTTGAATTAAGTGAGTTTGGTCATTCTCTTGCTAAGTCTGAATCTGCATTTAAGGCCAGTGTATATGGAAAATAAAGATATGATCTGAGTGAAAGCTCTTCTACAAGATCAAACAGATTTGTTAAGATAAGGAAGGATCTTGAAGATGTTAAAATTGAAACTGCGGATCTTGAAGCTCTTCTTGCCAAAAGATTGCCAAGAAGATCTGGTAAGTATGAAGGAAAATTGCCACTGAAATGATTTTCTTGTAATAAGACTGGTCGTTTTGCCTCAAGATGTCCGGAGAGGTTTTCAAAACCAAACCCTAACAAATACAAAAAATAGAAGAAATATTACTATGTCCAAGAAGCTGGAGGAGTCACAGATGATGAATTTGATCATGGAGGTTCTCTTGAAAATGATTGGGTGTTCATTGCTATCAAAGAAGAAGATCTGATGTCTATTGAATCTGCTAGCTATGCAAATATGGAAAGTGCCTTGGCTGCTCAGGTTATCGAAAAAGATGAATGGGTGATTGATAGTGGATGCTCTCATCATATGACTGGTGACAAGAGTAAGTTTGTGAATTTTGAAAATTATGAAGGAGGGCTTGTGAAATTTGGAAACAACTCAGCTGGTAGAATCCATGGTAGAGGATCAATCTCTTTTGATGGTAAGAATAGCACCAATGATGTTCTATATGTGGAAGGACTGAAACATAATCTTCTCAGTGTTGGACAGTTGGTTGACAAAGGTTATGATCTTCGATTCAAGGGAGGAAAATGTAGAATCTTGGAGAGCTCCGGACCTGAAATTGCATCTGGTACTCAAACTAGAGGTAACATTTTTCATTTAATTAGTTCTGGCAAAAAATTTTTATTGCTCAGACATATCAAAGTTGGTTATGGCATAGGAGGATGTGTCATGTGAATTTTGATAACATTGTCAAAATAAGTACCACTCAAGCTATAAGAGATCTTCCAAAACTTGTGAAACCTAATAGCATATGTAGAGAATGTCAATTGGGGAAATAGAACAAAATTTCATTCAAAAGTAAGGAACAAACTTCAAGTGGACAATTGGAACTGGTACACACTGATCTCTGTGGTCCTGCTAGAATTAGGAGTGTGCAAGGAGATAGATATTTCATGTTGCTGATTGATGATTACTCCAGGATGATGTGGGTAACTTTCCTAAAAGAAAAATCAGAAGCTCTTGACAAGTTTAAGGTGTTCAAAGTGATGGTGGAAAATGAGATTGGTGAAAAATTGAAATGTTTGAGATCTGACAGAGGTGGAGAATTTACTTCTTGTGAGTTTGATGCTTTCTGTGAAAAGCATGGCATAAAAAGACAATTATCTGCTCCTAGGACTCCCCAACAAAATGGAGTTGTGGAAAGAAAGAACCGGGCCATTCAAGAAGCTACTAGGACCATGATGATGGAAACAAATGTTCCTCAAGTTTATTGGATAGAAGGTGTGAGTACTACTATCTACTCTCTTAACCAGGTGCAGATCAAAGGCAATTCTGGTAAGACCCCTTATGAACTATGGTTTGGTCATCCTCCTACTATGAGATATTTTAGAATTTTTGGTAGTAAATGCTATATCAAAAGAGATGAGGATTTAGGCAAGTTTGATACAAGAAGTAATGAGGGAACATTTTTGGGATATTCTACTCAAAGTAAGGCTTACCAGTGCTTTAACAAGAGGTTGAAAAAGATTGTTGAAAGAGCTAATGTTAGAGTTGATGAGAGCAAGGACATTCCAGGTTCTATGGATATGATTCAGATGATCAAGATGAAAGTCAAAATCAAGGAAGGCTAGTTCAAACTCATACTCAGATTCAGATTGATCTAAAAACTCTAGGAACTCAAGAGAATAGTACAAATGTTGAGGAACGAGCTCAAGAAATAGAAGTTCAAGCAATTCCCAAAACTCCTAGGTATGTAAGGTTGAATCATCCTGAAGATCATATCATAGGAGATAAGAGTAAAGGTGTTCAAACTAGGAGAAAGTTTTCTGAAGATCAAGAGGAAATTTGTTTAATTTCAAAGATTGAACCTAAATCAGTAAGTGAAGCCTGCAATGATGAAAATTGGGTAAAAGCAATGGAAGAAGAATTGATGCAAATTGAAAAGAATCACACTTGGGATCTTGTTCCTAGACCTGAGGACAAAAATGTTATTGGAACCAAATGGGTCTTCCGAAATAAACTAAATGAAGATGGTGAAGTTGTGAGAAATAAAGCAAGGTTGGTATGCAAAGGCTATTCTCAAGTGGAAGGAATTGATTTTGAAGAAACTTTTGCTCTAGTGGAAAGAATAGAAGCAGTTAGATTATTTCTTGCATTTGCTGCCTTCAGAGATTTTAAAGTTTATCAGATCGATGTCAAATCAGTATTCCTGAATGGAGAATTGGAGGAAGAAGTTTACATTGAGCAATCGGAAGGATTTTAGTTGTCTGATCAGAGAGATATGGTCTGCAGACTAAGAAAAGCATTGTATGGACTCAAGCAAGCCCCAAGAGCCTGGTATGCAAGACTGGATAAGCATTTGCTTAAGCTAGGATTTAGAAAAGGTATCGTTGATAGTAATCTTTACTTTAAGATTAATCATGAGGACATCCTGATTATTGAGGTCTTTGTTGATGATATCATTTTTGGTGGAAATGAATGTATGTGCAAAGCATTTGCTGATCAGATGAAAAGTGAATTTGTGATGTCAATGTTTGGTGAGATGAATTTCTTCCTAGGTCTACAAATTGTTCAGTCAGATAAAGGTATCTTTATATCTCAGTCCAAGTATGTGAAAGAATTGCTGAAGAAGTTTGGAATGGAAGATTCAAAGCCAATAGGTACACCTATGGTAACCGGATGTAAGTTAAGAAAAGATGATGACTCCCCCAAGGAAAATTAGAAAAGGTATAGATCAATGATTGGAGGATTGCTCTATCTAACTCAGACCAGACCTGACATCATGAATGTCATTGGACTTGTTACTAGATTTCAAGCTGATCCAAAAGAATCTCATGTTGTGGCAGTCAAAAGAATATTCAGGTATCTCAAGGGGACAATTGATTATGGATTGTGGTATCCAAAGGATAATGACTTCACTCTTCATGCATATACAGATGCTGATTAGGTAGGAGATGTGGATGACAAGAAAAGTACTAGTGGTGGTGCATTCTTCCTGGGAAGAAGATTGGTCTCTTGGATGAACAAAAAATAAGAGGCAATATCTTTGTCTACTGCAAAGGCAGAGTATATAGTAGCAGTAAATAATTGTACTCAAGTCCTGTGGATGAAGCAAATGTTGAAGGACATTAGAATTGTGTTTGAGGAGCCAGTCACAATCTTCTGTGATAATTCTTGTGCAATAAGCATCTCAAAGAATCCAGTGTTGCATTCAAGACAAAACATATATCTATCAAGTTTCATTTCTTGAGAGAGAAGGTAAATGAGAATGAAGTCAAGTTGGAGTTTGTGTCTTCCAAAGATCAGATTGCAGATATCTTCACTAAGCCTCTTCCCAAGGATACCTTTGAGTATCTCAGAGAGAAGTTAGGGGTTATTACCCCTCCGGATCAGAACTAAGATGCACTGAGGTGCATCAGTCCAGTGGAATTCATAGTCATAGCTTGTGATCTAGATTGATGTTAAGGAGATACTACTCAGGGGGAGTAGTCAGTATGCAAATGATGGGATCAGTCTGAAACAAAAAGGGATAAACTAGTTGCAAATAAAAGGGGGAGAAGTAAAGAAAGAAATTACAGAAGTAAGAAAAGAAAGGGGGAGAAGTTCTTGTCTTGATGGTTGAATTTACTTTTTCACATCATATGTTGCCATCAATGACAAAGGGGGAGATTGCTGCAAATATGTGCTTAAGCGGTGTTGTCATTGATGTCAACATATCCGTGTTGCCATTAGTGTCAATTGTATCCTATTTTACTGCCTGTTTAGAAGACTGGATTGTTGAGTATATTAAGAAAATTAATGAGATCAATATATGTGGACCATATAGTTTTATAGATGTTTGTCTGAAGAAGCTCCAGTTAAGATTTGAGAGGTTCGCATTAAGATTTGAGGAAGTTATGGCCATCTGAGTAAAATCAATTCCTGCATTATTCAGGAGAGACAGAGTGATAGGAAAGAGGTCCAGATTGCTCTAGTAATGTAAAATTATGATCTATGGATCTAAAGGCATGTTTGGGAAGTCAGTGTGTATCATCCATTCAAGTGGTTCGTGGTTTGGAGGTCCACAAGCAATCTTTCTAATATGACAGTCATGGCAGATAGTGTTCTTGAGGTTCCAAAGGAAGATGTAATTGATTCGGATGATTTGGATGAGTGCAGATGTTTTTATTGAATTCAATGTGCTTGTGGAAGTCTTTGGATCATGTGACTACTATGTTGGAGGTCTGCATTGAAGTTTGAGCTTGTCAATGAAGATTCTCTTCTTGGTGTTGTTGTTCTTCCCAGTCTTGGCTGACTGGATGATTCAAGCATGTTGTGGATGATCTAAGAAAAATTGTTTGAAGTGTGGCATGTTGATCAAGGAAGATTTGAGTCCTAGTTATGTTTGGCAGACAGCTTAGTGATTTGCATAAAGTTAGATGTTTGTAGTGCCGACCTTGATGTTCATTCTAAGGTTGATGAAGTGTATAAATACTTGTTGATGAGTTGTGGAAAATTATCCTTGTGCAAAATGAATTAAATCTGAATAAAGGATTAGAAGCAAAATAGAGAAGAAAAGGAGTGAAAGCAGTATAGAGTGAAAGTTCAGTGAAGAATAATTTGGGGCAAAGGAGAAGTTTTTTGTGAGCACTCAACGAAACTGAACCAGGCATGAAGTAGATGACGTTTCTCAGTTAATTCTTTATGTTCTAAATAAATTATGTAGGCAGTGAGCCTCTCCTTTGAGCAGTGAGCTCTGGGCAGTGTGTCCGAAGGCATGTGCCTTCTATTTTTCTAAAGTACTTTTAACAAGGTACAAAATCTTTGTGGGTTAACCCCCACTATGTTTTTTCCCTTAACCGAGTTTCCACGTCAAAATCTCGGTGTCAAGTGTGTTGCTTATGTTTCTGCTCATATGTTGTTGATCTATGCTTTAATGCTTACATCATCAATCTGATAGTAAGTTAATAAAGAAGGTTAAAAGCAGAAAAATTCTATTTTGTGTGACAACTGATTCACCCCCCCTCTCAGTTGTCTAGTCTAATTCCAACACTCCCTTCCTTCTTTTGATCTTGATAATGATATCCCAAGCAAAATGTTGAAAATGCTTTGAACATCTATTGATGCATCTAATCCTTTCCAACCAATACTCTCATTCTATCATCATGAGAATTATCATGCAAAATCCTAAGTATAATATCTCGAGTGGGTCATGTTCTTCCTACACGACATAGTCCTTGGAGATCACATCCTAAACCCATCCACCCATCCATTATGTATTCTCCATCTCATCTTCCATCCATAATCCTTTTGTCCATCTATCCAATCCTCCTTTCATCCTTGTCCTTCGACTTGGTTTTCCCTTGTCATTGGTATCTAGCATGTAGGCTATCCAAACTGCAATCCAATGGTATCCCAAAACATTTCCAAAATCCAAGAAAATCAAAACATTCCAAAAAATCCAAAAAAAAATCAAATATCGATAAAAATCCAAGAAATAAATCCAAATACAAACCAAACCTTAATCCATGCCAATCTAGTTAAGCAATCTAGCCAAATCATCCAATCACATCCTTTGGTTTTGTTTCCAATCTTGTTGTCAACCCAATCAATCAATCGTCATCATCGGGATATATCATTCTCACATCCTTGTGTTAATCTAAGGATATATCATTCCCTATAATGAAAACACTATCTTAGTTAATCAATCAATCAATCATCAGTTTTCAACTTGATAGGGGCACAACCTTGTTTGTTTTTTATTCATTTGTACAAGCTTGCTTGCTTGTGTGTGTTATCATTTGATCTTGCATTTGTATCAAGTCCTTGCAACATATTGCTACAATGGCATCATGGTCTTCCATATCATGCTGCCTAATGGCATATGTTTTCTTGTGATCTTTTATCTTTTTTGAGTCAGTCCTTCATGTACATGACACATCGTCACCCTAGTCTTTATACCTTGGTACATAATGTCTAGTGCTATATCAAACTATATGGTTGTTCTTTTAATGCAACATAATGTATCATTCATCCATTTGATCCATCCTTTCTCTTGCATCTACTTTCTTTAGCCACTCCATTTCATCCATTTTCAAGAGCATACCCGTGCTCTTCCAACCCGCCTATCCTTACATTGTTCCTCCTTGTCAATCATTCAAGTGGTTGGGGCATTTTTTTCCCAAACTTTTCCCTTCATCCATACCTTATCTTCTTTGAAATGATGTTACTTCTCTTAGTCGCAACATCATCTCAAAGAGGGGCAAAATGTAGACACCATAAATTGACCATGTCACTTTCATCACCTTATCAACACCACCTTGCAACACTTTGTGATACTTTTTCCTTAATAGTCCCCTTTACCATATCCCTTTACCAAATTAATTAAATAAATTATATTTATTTAATTAATCCATTTCCTTCATCACCTAAACTAAATAAATAAATAATATTTATTTATTTAATTTATTTATCCCTTTTTAGCCAAAATTAATTGAATAAATTTTATTTATTTAACTAATTTATCCTCCCATCATCCCCTCTCCAATAACTAATTAGACAATTCTATTATTTAATTTAATTATTAAGTCACATGACTAGCTTGTCCTCATCCTCATCTACTTGCCACAATCAATAAATGAGTGTCCCAAAACTCAAACTAAGTGTTCATCTCCACCATTCATCTCATACTACATCTCTCAATCCTATCCATTCACATAAGGATAAGCCCTAGAAGCTTACTTTGTTGCCCTAGAAATCCATATCCTTGCCCTAATGTACTCTCAACTAATTCTAGCCATTGATTTAATCTTTTAATCCTAGCCCTTCATTCATCATATCCAAGCTCTATAAATCAAGCCTCAACCAAGCCATTGAGACATCCACATTTAAAGTATCATTATGTTATCAAAATCATCCTAGCTCTCCCATTATCATATCCATCATCATTATCTAATGTTATGTTGCTAGTTTGAGCAACCAACATATCAAAATCATTATCAAATATCATAGGATTGTTTAGTCATTTTCATTATATTTCTTAGTCCTTTGATCATTATTGAGGTGGTGTTTAAGTATGGAATAAGTACGTTCATTGTGTATTGTCATTTATTGTTGATTCCATATTTCTGCATACACACTATCATTGACAATGTGCCAAGTATAAATAAAAGTGATGGTATAGAAATCATATTCAACATTTTATTAGTTACCCCATGCTTATACTTGACCACTAAATGGATTTGTTACAAAAAACCCATTTGTTTATAGTGGTGGGACTAGTTTATCTTATCTCGATCTTGTAAATACTGTAAAGGCTAGTGATCAGTATACATAGTGATCTCTTTGCCCATTAAGTAATGTTTCCACCTCTTTATTGTTGAAACCAAATCATACAACTCCTTATGATAGGTGATATAATTCACATCAACTACTTTGAACATTTTTTAATGGCAACAAATTTATCTACCTCCGAGAAAAATAACTCCCATGGGATAATCATTAGCTTCTATCTCAACTTTAAATGACTATTGAAGATTAGGCAATGCCAAAACTTGTGTCATGCTAATTTTCTTCTTCAACTCTTCAAAAGTATTTTATTGCTTACTACCCCAATGAAATTTCCTTCCATTCCCCATGATAGCATATAACATGGCAACAAATATATGAAAAAGACTTAACAAACTTCCAAAGGTGCAAGGTTACTCCCAAAAAGACTTCACATTTCAAAACTTGTGTTGGGCTTGGGCAATTCACCATTGCCTCAATTTGGGAAGGATCAATTCTTACCTCATCATTTTCAATGTGACTGAAATAAACCACTAAATTCCTTGCAAACATAAATTTATTTTTATTCAAAAGTAATTGATTCTCCTTGAAAATTTTAAAAACCCACTTCAAATGCAAGATATGTCCCTCATATTTTTTCTAAAACTAAAATATCAAGGTATACACAAATAATAAATCAAGGGGTAAACACATGAAAGGGGAGAAGGTGACACATGCATACTAGGACTAGACTAGGGAAGATGATAAATAGGATCTAAAACACACATGCAATAATGCCAACTAAAATGAGTGTAAATTCAACAAAGGAAATTGTAGAGTATGCAATTTTAATCTTATAGTCAAGGGCCTCTAAAAGTGGCCCTCTAAATGGAAAATCACAATGGTGAAGGACGTTGAGTTTGTGGAACTACCTATTGAAATTAGCATGACATCATCTGCAAAGTTTAGTAAAGTTTGTCAAAAAACCAACTAACTTTGGAGGAGCTGCCAAAAATAGTAGAACTACTAGATTGACCACCATATAAAGGATCTCAACTAAGTTTAGAAAACTACCACCAAAGTTATAGGTCACTACCACTAGATGCCACATCTAGGTAGGATGCATAAGGCTAGGTTGGCATAGGTTGTATGCCCAAGTGTTCCAAAAAACATGAAATTTAAGACCATGGTCAATAAACCAAGTTAAGAGTTTGTAGTCAAGGTCTTAGGTGGCTTGGATGCCACATAACCTTTATTCTTGCAAAAGCACCCATAGTCAAATGCCATGTAGTTCAAATACCTTCACATGAGAGAAACACAATAAAAGAGAATGTAGGCCATTACCTAATGAATGGAGCCAATCAATTGAAGCTAGATGTGTACAATAAAGGCCTACATAGGTGTTACTAAGTAGTACCTTGGATGACAAGAATCTTAGTACAATTAGCAACAAGCTTGACTATTACAACAAGGAATTAGTCATAGACAATAAATATATTGGCCAAGTAAATGCTAGCTAGGTGGTACCACCAAAGGAATGACTAGAAAGATTTGAATGATGTTACCAAAGATAAATACCAACCACCACTATAAGGATTAAATTACCCTAGCAAAAAAGGTATGAATGTTGGCAAGAAGGTACCTTATACACTAGTTGGCCTAATTGGTATGAAGATACCTTAGTTTTTGTTATAAAATGAACCACACACCAACTAAAGAACTTGATAGCATCACACTAGAGGAAGCATGGACAAGAGTTAAGCCATCTATCTCTCATCTTCATATATTTCGTTGCATAGCATACATGCACATTCCTGAGCAAAAGAGAAAGAAGTTTGATGATAAATCCATGAAATGCATTCTTCTTGGGTTTACTCTTCTCATAAAAAATAACATCTTTGATGATGTATATCTTCTTTCTGGTAGGATCCATAAGTCGATAGGCCTTCAACTCATTTCTATACCCAAGAAGAATGCATTTCATGAATTTCTCACCAAGATTCTTTCTCTTTTGCTTAGGAATGTACATGTATGTTATGTAACCAAATACATGAAGATGAGAGATAGATAGCTTATCTCCTATCCATTCTTCCCCTAGTGTGATGCCATCAAGTGCTTTGGTTGGTGCGTGATTTGGAAGATAAACCGTTGTATGCACAGCTTTGGCCCAATAAGCATGTCCCAAATTAGAGTCTTTCAACATGTTATGTACCATCTCCATGATGATGTAGTTATGTCATTCTGCAACTCCATTTTGTTGAGGTGTGTTAGCTACAATCAGTTGACGATGAATTCCATTTTCCTTCAAATAGGCGGAGTATTCTATGTTGGTGATGTTGGAATATTCCATCATTGTCTTCCTATGGCTAGTTTGTTTTGGTTTGTTATTTTTTGTTTGTGTACTTGTCAATAGTTTGTTTTCAGTCTATTTTTAGTTTATTTTTCCCATGAGTTTGTTCCACAAAATTTTTTATAGTCTAAGGGTATTTATACCCATCATCTAATGCAATCAATATTGTATTGCATTGTATTCTTGATATTGTATTCTCTGATTTTGTATTGCATTGTATTGCCTAGGATTTGGGTTCTTCTCTATTTCATTCTTTGATTCATTTCCAAGAACACCCTCACTTAGATCGGCAAACATTGCAACTATGGTGATCGATGAGACCGGGCCATATTCAAAGGAGTGGCTCGCATGGAATCTTTTCCTCCAAATGTGAACACTGTGAATCCTCATCATTAATATTTTTGTAAGCATCCATGTGAATAAGCCATCTCTTTTCTTCACAGTGAACTTCATATGCCATGAAAATTGTAATCCAAAAGGTGCAGCAGTGGGAAGAGTAGATCAAATTCTCCTTAAGCGGAGTAGAAAAGATGTTTGGAGCCATGTGTGGAGTGCCAGATGAATAGGTACCTTTAGTACATTGAATTTTAATTTTTTAAAATAAAATTTGTGAAAAAAATAAAATATTTTTTTTTAAAAGGCATGTTTAAAAGTAGTTATGCTTTGAAATGAGACATTATAAAAGACTATCATTGAAACCATCTTGTAGGGTTATCAACTCAGTTATATTTTTAAGGTGTTAATTTTCTTCGTAAAATATCCCCTCCTTTGTGGCAAAACACTGATCTAAGTGACAAGAAATAGGATTAAATAACATTTATTTCTTCCTAACACAATGGCAAGCAGTTCTCTAAAGTTTCTTCTTCCTAATTCCTAGTTGCCATGGGAATAATTATTTCACTTGGAAAATCAAACTCAGAACTCAACTTAAGTTTGAAGAAGTTTGGAGTGTGGTTGGTGTTACTTGTGATGCCCCGTCATGCAACCCTAGAGTGTTAGACTAACAAGTGCAAAATTTACAGAAATATTTTTTTTGAAGCAAGTAAATGCATTAATCATTAAATATAATTACACTATTAACAACGTTAAATAAAATGAACAACTAACACCTCTAGGGAACATAATTGCATCAGATAAACATAAAATTATAACAATACGAGTGATATACATTAAAATACAAAAGAAGAGGATTTACAACATTTATTTATAGAGATGAACAGTTACAAAGGTTCCAATACAAGATTACAATAATTACAAGCTTGATGACCGATTACATCAGTTTACAATATACAACAATATAATACAATTATGAAGGTATAATACAACTCTGAAGGTGCAGAACAAATCTGCAACTAGAAACACTATTACAGTGATCACGAATCAAGATGACCAAGAATAACCAATGGATTAAGCTCTGCCACCCAACCATGTGGAACCCTAAGGTCCACCCCTCCAAGCTAGGAGATAACAATGAGGTTCCACTAAGTCAAGGGATACAAGAAGACAGATACAGACTTGGCATAGACAACTCAGATCAGCAAGACAATTCAATCATCAAGATAAGTCAAATCATCAAGTCAATACTTCAAAGGCAACAACAAGAGATAAAAAGGAAGTAACTAAGTTGTAGTAGGGAGAGTGTCATCGCATGGTCCTAGCATGGGTTTTCCAAGCTATCTCTCACTAGAAATTGGCCCCCATCTATGGTTTTCCTGGTGACCTCTCTATAGACACCGGCCCCATAGGGTGACACATGCGGAGCTGACACATCCTCTCATGGAGACAAGGAGGTTGACCTTGCCAACTAGGCCTTCTCATCCCATCCTTAGCCTGTGAAAGCACTCAAGGCATGGGTGAGGCATCATACTTATCTTGTTATGTGAGTTACTACTCAACCCACCTAGATAAATTATTAAGTTATCATTTGATTACAACTTCCATGGGATTATCTAGGCAGCCACTTTGGGCACCGGCCCCACCATGAAAGCCACTCTCCTACATACAACCAACATCCAAAAACCAATAACATACATGGACAAGGGACTACGAGGTATCTATCTTTTACAATCCAAAACATTACATAGACCATTTTAAATCCAAACTCTCAACCACAAAACCTTCCCTTGTCCATTTCAAAATCCCGAATCAAATAAAAGCTTTAATCAACAATTTTTAAATTTGAAACAACAATCTTTCCCAATCCACATCAAGACCTCATACCAAAAGACACATCACCAATACATCCTTGCTACAATATCTCACTGGATTTCAAGGTAACAAGCCTCTGGAGCTAAAAAGATTTTAACACAAATATCAATTAAAAACTATCCAAAGCATGACTCTTAACAACCTTGACCTCTCACAAAACTAACATGATCACTATTACATTAGGCTAGTCAAAACTTAACAGCAAGACTCAAAACTAAAATAAATGCAATGACCCAATTACATCGTTGATACACATCAGCAATAAACAACAAGGAATATATATATATATATCCAAGACCCAATTACTACAACACTTTTTCAGACTAATTAACATGGATTCAATAAAAGACTTTAAATCTCTCTTTTTAGTTAAATCATAAACTTACTTAAGATAACAATATTCTAATCAAATCTCAAGATCTATAAAGCCCTCTATGATTTATTTAATAACTTACTACTATAATTCACATCTATAACTCAAACTGCAAGTAAATCTATGACCCTAAAATGATATAAAACAAAAATGATTTTTAAAACAATAAAATGATATTAAGATTCAAAGCATGACATCAAGCTTCTATCACCTTACTATCAAGAATGTTAGTTGAAGCCATGATGCATTTAAAGTCCTATTCCCACTACTAAGAACCCCCATTATATAAGGTTACTAACAACATTAGATAACTCTATCCCAACCATGCAGAACATAAGGGATCGTAAGGTAGATTAAAAACTAAACATTCATTTAAATCCTTGGAAAGTATACGAGTTAAATGCTACACACTTTCAATATTATCAATATTCTACAAGCAATATGATCATACATCAGAGTACACAATGCAAGAGAAAGAGTTTACAATATTATAACATAGAAGTACATTAAATCTAATGTAAGAATTTGCCTTAATATAAATCTCTATCTACCTAATTTAACAAGCTAGCATTCTAATTAGAGACTCTATCAAAATTATTCTTATACTAATATGATATTGATTCCTTGAACTGGTTTCCATGTTTAACAAAACTACAAACCTCCATTACAATAAGACAATAATAACTGACAAAGGCATTACAATCACGAGCATAAGCCACAACATAGATCAAGCAATCTAAAAGAGTTTTGAGACTTTATTCCTATATTATTTGCTAACAACAACACTATACTACTTTTTCAAACATCCATTTCCCGATATGGAAAAATGAAGATCTAAATGACAATGACATGACATCCCATTAAAACAAATTGACTAAGGATAACACAATAAACTAATTTCTTCATTCCTACATGCCAATATTAACAGACAAATAAATAGAAATGTACTTAATTTTAACTCAAAATATTTAATTCTAGAATTATAAAACCATTTGTTTAAATACTAACATTACCATTTTAATCTATTAATACTCTAATTCATTTAACTATTTTACATTTACTGTTTCCATTCTATAACTAATAATTAAGGTTAAACCCATTACAACGTAGATTTCCATGATAATTAAATCTCTTGCAAGAAGGAATTAATAATTTTATTATGATAGCAATGTTACAATGTTAACTTCTAATATAGAATCATGCTAATCTAAAATACCAGTGTTCCTCTATAATGGCTTAGTGGCTAACTATACTACAGATTCCCCACTTCTAACATTAACAAGATCCAATTATTATTATCATTCTACTAAACCACCATCATTCTAATACACAACTGACAATTTCTCTAGCATTAAAGAAAAATGAGGATATTACAACTCTTTCTGCTGCTGAGGATTTCATACCTAGATTAATAGTTGTATGTGTTCAAAATAAAAATTTCCGAACACCTACTACGGTGATATCTATTGTAGTGTCAAACAAATAAGTAACTTTCTAAAAGGAAAACTTCAACTCCCCAAAAGGCGTCATCAAGAAAAGTAGTTCTAACCCGAATTCTAAACCTGAAGTTCCTTTCCTAATGAATCTGGCAAAAAGGTAAGATTGCACTGCTTGAATAAAACAGAGGGAGAATATCATCTCGGTCTAAGGGAATTCCATGACTTACCCCAGCACCAGCGAGATCAGTCTTTAGACTTGATCATTTGTGAAAAGTTTATATTTGAAAGCGTTGGGTATGGTTGTACCACAGTGCCTGGAGGAGGAAGCTATTTGCTTAGATTCCTTCAGAGGAAAACTACACACAGATTCATGATTCGTACGCTGACAAAAATACAAGGAAATTTGGAACTGAAGAGAGAGAGAGAACTGTATGGCGTCAAAGCCCAGTCCTAAAGGCTCTTTCTCCAGGCAAAAATTTCCAAGGAGGGATAGGAGGAGAAACCGTACGGCGGCAATAAAAGGAGGTGATTTCAATATCAAATAGGAGTTGACAAAAAAAATGACCAAAACATCATTAAAAACAACTAACTGAAATCAAAGAGAGAGGAGTGATGAGCTCGGCCGTACAATGACTCCAGGTGTAAGGAAAACTTTAGAGGTTGTATCACTAACTCAAGGATCCAGAAGAGCATCAATATAGTAAGTTAACTCATTCTCAACGTGATTTTCTAATGAGGGTTAACACTAAGAATTCATGAGGATTCCAATTAGAAGCTTTCCAAAAAAATTGATTTACATTCTATTTCCTATTACACTATAAATGGACCCTAGATAAAAACTTTAACAGTTTTAAAGGATAAATATTATTCAATGAGAAATAACCAGAGAGGTAAACAAGAAAGAGATTTATCAGAAATTAATCAGAGATCATATCAGAGATCTAAATATCAAGAATGGGCAGTCTGGCAAGGTATGAGTCTGGATAGAACAAAAGACAAATTGTAGAATAAGGCTACGATGACGTCGCTCAGGAAAACACAGAGGTAGTAATTTCAAATTTGCAACCCACAAAAAGCAACAAGTACAACAGCGCCAAGAGACAAAGACTTATTTCAGGCACAAATCAGAGGAGGAGAATGATTAAGGTTTCATAATAAGTCAAATGATGTCGATTAGCAAAGGAAGCATTCAAAACTTCTAAAATAATGCCTAGACCTAAGCTCGTCGTCCTCTTAAAGGTAGATTAAGGGCATTAATCAAACTGGTTCGATGCCTTATCAAAGCTGAGTTAAAGATAAAAGAAGTTGCAATACTCAAATGTGATCTACAGGCGCCATCAAGCATAAAGAAGAAATATTAATATTAGAAAACATGATAGCAAGTGCCCAGGAAGACATGCATACAAAATGAGAATACTAGACAAAACCAAGGATCTATTATGCAATTATAAAGCATTTTAGTTAGGGAAAGAGGTAAGATCAAGCTGGTTTAATCATTCCTTTCAACATTCTTCATGATGCCTCTATAAGAAATTTTTAATATCAGAAGAAGGCAACATGCAAAAGCCAACGACAGGTTAATGACTAATTAAAAGACCTAGCCCATGAACTAACAAGAACAGAGTGAAGGGTGGTTGAAAGGGATAATGAAACTTTCAAACAATTGCATCATCACATAATTCAACCTCACTGGTTGTAAGGAGATCCCAAAAGGAAGATACCAAGAACAGATTAAAGAAGAGTATAAATATATATGTCTAAAATTAAGCATAAACTTACCTAAATGCTTGATTAAGGAAAAAAATACCAGTATGGGACTATAACATAACCCCTTTCTCTAAGAATGCCTTCTAGAACAATCTGCATTCCATTTGCCAAATCTAGAAATTTCATAGCTTTTCTTTTTCCAGAAGAGGAGTCCAGAATTTCGACCCAAACTTCAAATTCTTCAACTACCTCCAATCTTCCTTAATTTTCCCGCAACAAACTCCTCTCCAAATTTTATGTCCCCCTTTTCTCAGAATGACTTCCCTCCAAATATAACCCCCAGAAGCAAAAATAGCCAAGACTCATTAATTTCCATTATCACAAAGCTATTACAGAGAATCCTACTAACCCCCCCTAAAACAGAAAATAATTAATTTTTACTTTATAGAGAGATTCCCCAAATCTAGAATCTTATTCGATAACTCTCTAGAATAAATTGCTGACTAAATTATTTTACTAAATACCATATACTATTTTAATCATATTAAATACTTATGACTCATATTTTATAAAAAACATCATTAAAATAATGAACTTAATCTATATTAAAAATAATATACAACAACTCATTAATAATATACGACTAAGAAAATACCATTATATTTGACAAAATAACATTATTATAATAATAAATTCAATAATACATTACCAAACACACATAGGCTTAACAAGCAAAACTCGAAAATACTTCAACAACCACAATCTCAGAGCGACTTCAAGACCCATGACACAAACTGAAAATAGGAACTAACCTAGGGAAAACCTCATGTTATCTCCTTTCAACAGTATCCATTGACCAAGGGCACACTCAGACCTACTAAGTCAGGTGGAGTCAATGCCTGGTACCTGCAACCTGCATCAAGACGATAGGTTGTATACAACATACACATATATATCAAACACACAGAGTCATGGAATCGCAGCATAGTAGGGTACTCGAAATGAGTAATACTCCACCGTCCCTGCTCACAAGCATAACAATAAACACAAACATCTCTAATCAGACAACATTAAATCCATATAGCATAGTAACATTATTCTACATAATCAATTAAGTATCAACTAACCATGTCACAACATAAACTATAATAACAATAATGTGATCATAACACATGTCAATAACCACATTAGTCAGCCATAGTCCATCATGAACATAATAAGCATAAACCATAAATCTAACCACTCTAGTGTCTCAAAATTGTCTAAAAGTAATGGAAAACTATCAACTGACACAAGCCACAATTGAGGGGCATTACATTACAAGTATGCAACATGTGAGTGATGCTGATGAACAAAACAAATTTGATCAAGTCAACAAGAGGGAAAAAATGACCATTATGTTCAATGTGTCTGATGAAGTTTAGCCCTTTATCCAAGACTCATCGTCAACCAAATATGCATGGGACAATCTCAGGACAGTGTATGATGCCAAGAATCAGAACTAGATCCTAAATTTGCAAAGTCAACTACATAGCCTAAAGATGAAGAATGAGGAACAATTAGAATCCTTGCTCAAAAGTATTGTTGAGTTGAGAGCCTCACTACAAGAATTGGGAGAAACAATCAAGGATGCTACCCTAGTGCCTATTGTTTTGTGAGTAGCGCCTTCAAAATACAAAGTGTTTGTGATAACATTGAATGTCACAAAGCAAACACCCAACTTTGAGAAGCTAGTAAATCTACTTTAGAAAGAGGAATCTTTGAGTTAGGAACATAGTGAGGAGGATCATGCAATGATGACACACCATGAAGGCAATAATCCTAAGAAGTGGTATGGTGGACCTTCCAAACATGGTAATCAGTCCCGATCTTAAAAGAAGTATCCAATTTGTGAAAAGATTGGAAAGAATGTGAAAAATTGTTGGTACAATTCTTTGGAAAAATGATCATCCAATAATAAAATGCATCAAAAAAATCCATTTCAAAGTGGTGATGCATGATGGGATCAAAAGAACAAATAGCAGCAGCATAGCAACATTGCTGGAAAAGATGACTCTCAAGTAGATGAGTATGTATTTTCTTCTCAAACTTCTAAAGATAGTTCACAATTGAATTCAATTTTCTATGTGTACTCAGGTGCTACAAAGCACATGTAACTAGAGAAAAGGAGTGGTTTCTCACACTGAAATCCCAGCATGGTAAAGTTTCTCTTGGAGATGATACCACCTATGACATCCAAGGTATTCGTGAAATCTCCTTGCAATTTGACATACATCATTATAGGCTTTTGAAGTCTTGTATGTGCCAAGACTTACCAAAAATCTCTTGTCTATCAATCAATTTCTTGACCACAAATTGAGGATTGCGTTTGATAAAAGTGATGATAAAAATCTATGCCTCATCCATGATAATTAACCTAGAAGTTCAAGGATTGTTGCTAGTGCTTGTGAAATTGGTAAAATGTTGAGGCTTGATACAATTACCCATTATCAATCCTTGGTGACAAAGAGTAATGATCTTGCTAGCATTTCTGATTTGGTCACTTGAGCACTATCTATTTGCTTACTCTCAGTAAGAATGGCATGGTGAAAGGCCTTCCCTCACTTGAGAAGATGGGTTCTATTGTTTGAGTTGTCTCACTAGAAAACAACATCAAGCACCTTCAATACTAGTGAGCATCATGCAAGAAAACCTTTGCAACTAATGAAGACCGATCTATGCGAACCCATGGCACATAGTCTCAATGGTTTCAAGTACTTTCAACTTTTTGTTGATGATCACACAAGAAAATGTGGGTCTATTACTTATAGACCAAAGATGAATCTTTTTCCTGCTTCAAAGAGTTTCAAACTCTTGTGGGAAAAGAAACAAATCATCATATTTGTGTACTCCACTCAGATCAATGGGGAATTCACCAACATAGAATTTTCCACCTACTTGAAGGAAATTGGAACTCGACATCAACTAACTACATCTTACACACCTCAGCAAAATGGAGTTGTAGAATGACATAACCACATCATCATGGAGATGGTGCATAGTATGTTGAAGAACACTCATTTAGGACATGCATATTGGGCTGAAGTTGTGCATATAGTGGTTTATCTTTTGAATCATGCACCAACCAAATCACTTGATGGCATCACACGAGAGGAAACATGGATGAGAGTTAATCCATCTATCTCTCATCTTTGTGTATTTGGTTGCACAACATACATGCACATTCCTAAGCAAAAGAGAAAGAAGATTGATGAGAAATCTATAAAATACATTCTTCTTGGGTATAGCAATGAGTCGAAGGCCTATTGACTTATGGATCCTACCACAAAAAAGATAAATATCAGCATAGATTCCATTTTTATGAGAAGTGTGATGCCCCATCATGCAACCCTAGAGTGTTAGACAATAATACAGAAATATATATATATATATATATATAAACTAAAATATGCATTAAACATTGAAACAACAACATTAAAAGTAATATACAGCTAACAACTCTAGGGCACAAAACTGCATCAGTTAGAAAAATAACCATACAAGTGCTATGCAACACCATGTAACATAAAAATAAAACTATATACAATTACAAAGATAAATGATTACAAGAATTCCATACAAGGTTACAAGATTACAAGGCTGATTACATCAGTTACAAATGATACAATTGTGAATGATTACAACAACTCAGAAAGTGTAAACAAATCTGGAGTTGGAACACTTCTGCACTAGACTCGAATCGATTCTCCAAGAAGACGAATGGATATCTCTACCTCCCAACCATGTGGAACCCTGAGGTCCACCCCACCGAGCTAGGAGATAACATCAAGGCTCCACTAGGTCAAAGTTACAACAATGAATACAACCACAAGATACAGACTCCATGCAAGCACACATGATAACCAGGCTGCACAGACAGGACAACACTCACCACAACAAGACAAATCATTAAGAGAAGATAGAATCAACCATCAAGACAAAACTGCACTCCAGAGGTAACGACAATAGATAAAACAGGAAGTAACTACGCTGCAGTAGGGAGAGTGTCATCGTATGGTCCTATCATGGGTTTTCTAGGCTATCTCTCACTAGAAGCCGGCCCCCATCTATGGTTTTCCTGGCGACCTCTCTATAGGCACTGGCCCCATAGGGTGACACATGCGGAGTCAACACTTCCTCTCATGGAGACGAGGAAGTTGACCTTGCCAACTAGGCCTTCTCATCCCATCCTTAGCTTGTGAAAGCACTCAAGGCATGGGAGAGCCATCATACTTATCTTATTATATGGATTACTACCCAACCCTCCTAGATCAATTATTAGTTATCACTTACTTACCACTTCCATGGGGTTTTCCAGGCAGCCACTTTGGGCGCCGGCCCCACCATGAAAGCCACTTCTCCACATACAATTAGCACTCCTTCTCAGTATCCAAAAACAAACATACAAGACAAGAGAACTGATAGCATCTGACTTTTACAATCCAACACTTCTGATTCCCATTCCAGCAATGAAACTTTTCCCTTATCCATACAACCACTTAAATCAAAAATCATTTGAACCGAAAAACAACAAAATAGATTGTAGACCTAACCTCTGGAGTCAGCACATTGACACTATATCACATATAAGTCCCTCATCCAAAATGGAAACAAAGGTTTAACAACTTCACACTTGATTAGCAACATGTGACTCTGAACTAAGGAATGTAATAGACCAATTGCATCATTCTTCCATGTATAAGCTACCAGGATCCTGTTGTGTGGTTACACAACATGCCCTGTTTTGACTTGACAAAATAGGGACCCAACATTTTGTTTGGCTTGGCTTGTGTTTTCTGCTTGCTGGCAGTCTGGTAAAAGTAAGTCAATATAGATGATCTTGCATAGAGGGGACTGGGTAAGTCATCATGATGAGGTTAGTTTTTCAAAGTTAATATTTCATGTCAATAACCTCATGATTGGATAGGTTACAAATTTCCATGTAGGTTTGCCTTTTGGATCACCTTAATATTCCTTGGAGAATGAGAGTTATGGTGAGTCGAAGTCCTGGTCAAACCTGATATTCTGGGGGGAGGATCATATTTCTTAACATCAGTCATCTTATAAAGGATCACCCTGATCCAATTTTATCACCTGATAAATCATTTATCCAGAGATCCAGACGTCAATTTTAGGTGATAGAAGCATTTACCCGTCGAACAATGTCATATATTTTGCAAGGGTCATATTTTGAACATCCCCTGATATTCTCAATATCACCCGATATTCAGAATATCACCATAGCGCAAAACCCTAGAGCCAATATCCTGATGACATCATACAATCACAATGAAATAAGAAAATTGACATGATGATGACGTCATCATCCTTTTTACCTCGCGGAGGTATATTTCCAACAATGACCCTTCTTGCATAACATGACGATGACGTCATAGTGCGACAACGATGAACCAAGTTATTATCCTAGTGACGTCACCCTGATATTCTGAGGAAAAGTTACTTTAGTTCAGGGGGTGATATTATACGCATCACTAGACATTCTGAGCATCCCCTGATATTTTGAATATCACCTGATATTCTCAACATCACCCCATGTTTCGACATAGATTTTCCCGCCAAACCGGATGATCATATTACACATGGAGAGGGTCATATTGTACCAAGGGGGTCATATTCTCAATATCACCTGATATTCAGAATATCACCTGATCTTCAGAGATCACCCTGATCCTTTTGTCGCCATGACATTAAATGCCATAAATGCAGTAGGTGGTTCCCGCCGATTACGAATGCGATATATACACCTGGCGAGATCCAAAAGTTTCATACAAGAAATCAGTAGTATTAATTAATTCATCTAGATTTGCCCTAACTTTCCTTAAAGAGGAGGTTAAAAGCGAATTTATAGAGTCATTTTACACTTTGTGATAAAAACAAGTTTTTTACAGGGCACCGAGCTTTCAAACCCTCATACAACTACCTGCGGACACATACGGCTTGCAGCAGAACAGAATACATGAACATCACTGGTATTTGAGTCCCTTTAACATAATCATCAGCATTGTCAGGAGAATAAGTGTAATCAAGTAATTGAAACCCCCTCCTATCATTGCTGCATGTCCAGGTAGTATGATTTCTACTAGTTTGAAGCTGTGAACTATGCATGTTATAATGAAGTGATGATAAATGAGTATAATGTACATCACGCCATGAGAATATGTTGTTATATGCATACATGAGAAATATGGTATGGTAAGACTGGTACTATTTATTGCAGGAGACCATGGCAGACAAGAGACTGAGCAAGTCTGACGCCGAATTTCATAAGCCCATGTTCGCTCAACCTGAAGGTGTACAATTTAAATATGGTGCCATCACAGATACACACCAAGGAAATACTGATTTGGTGGCATGGTCCGCTAGGATGAGTGATGAAAAGAATAATAGCACCTTGTTGGACGCAGCCTTCACGTCAGGAATGTGGAGTGCTGTACGATTCCCTTACTCTATGGAAGCTCCGAAATTAATTGTTGAATGTGCAAGGAACTACAACCCACAGACTAGAAAAGTAGAGAAACATGGTAGGGTTTATGCTGATCTATCTATCAAGGGGATTGCAGCCACTTTCAATTTGCCATTAGGAAAGAAGGTATCTAGTATAGATCTGAAGAAGTTGCAAATTGAATGTTAGAATAACAAGAAAACCGTTAGAAAGAGAATGTATCAATGGAGGGTGAAGAACAGTCCCTATCCTGCGGCTACCAAGTTGCCAGTGCATCTATATAAGTTTGATTTCGACGATGAATACCAATATATGATAGCTCTACTCAGTAGAGAGACAGGCCAGCCTGATGCTGGAAGTTTTAAAGATTGGATGTATGGGGTCATCCTAATGTGTGTTTACATAGACAACAAGCCACTGTGGGTAAAAATGATAAGTGATGCCCTACATGATCAGCTCATGAACCTAGGAGGTCTGGAGTGTGCGTTTTACATGACTTCATATGTGGTATATTCATGTGCCTATAAGGGTACATTTGATGCACTTGTAACAGAAGGAAAGATTGGTGGCACTACTAATTATGCCCACATATGGGATCATTATCCTCAGCTGCAAAGAGCAAATTTCCTCCCTGGTTATAAACTAGTGAACAATGCATTTTCTATGCATCTGGTCAGGACAATGGAGGAAGATAGGACTAAAAGATTGAGCATGGAGGCTCAAGAGGTTATTTACAGGCATGGTGCCTAGTTTATACAATATGCTACTTTCTCCTATATCAGGATAGAGGGTTTTGAAGGTCAGCCCCTCATGCTCCCTAGGTATCCCACTGATGTAGTAGTGTTAATGGAGTTTATAAGGCAAATATCCACAATACTGGATGCATATAAAACAAATAATAAGATTCCACCAGTATTGTTTCCAGTAACAATGGGTTGGTATATATGCGAGGATTCTGAAAATATAAAGAAAGCCATAGCTGGCTTGAATATGATGAAGTTACAACCATTCCCACTGGCAAGATCATATGATCCATATGGCAGGATGCAGAAGATCATGGGGAAACTCATCCATAAAAGGCATCTTGAAGATTTATGGGTAGATTGTGAGGATGAAGCCGAAGCTAGAAGGAGAAAATACCAAAGGCTAACTCTCAACTAGATCAGGACCTTTGATTGCATCATAGTGCCTATACAACTAAAGAGGGATGATGGCAGGATCATGGCGGATGAGTATGAAGAGAAAAGGATATATAATGACACAATATCAGCACCTGATCTTACTCAACTTGAGGATATTTCATTGGACCAGTTCATGGGCAGGACCCTATAGTTAACCCAGTCTTGGGTAGATGACCAAACAAATGCACTGAAGAAGAAGGGTGTCGCCCTTACAGTTGAGAATAAGAAAAAGAGACAAGATATTCTTGATGAGGAATATGATGATTTCCTGATAAGAGAAGAGGAAATCTAAGGGAGAAAGGTTGCCACCCCAGCAACAACAAAGAAAGAGACCCCCCAGAGGCAAGAAGATTGATAATGAACCTAAAGGGGTGATAATTAAGAGAGTAGTTATAACAGCTGAGGATGTGTCCACATCAGGACAGGCACTGGCCTCATCAGCACCATCTCCCATGGATAAACAAAAGGCTAAAAAGATCCAGAGGCCAGCGGTTGAAACTATTGAAACATATGAAGAGGGTCAAGCATAACAAAAACAAATGGAAGAGGATGTTCCTCTTGATGTAGAGCCTGTAGAAGAAGACCCAGTGCCCCTCCATAGAAAAAGAAAAGCACCTTAGGTGATGGCCTCTACACCTAAGAAACCAAGAACATCCATGAGAGGTGAGATAAGACATGATCCTATAATGTTGAGAGGAGCAGGTAGTGGAGTGTTTAGAAAAGAACTGCAACATAATGTACCACTCCCTACCATTGTTCAGTTTAAGACTGAACAAACTGAAGAACAAATGAAGGAAACCACTGGCGCAAGTCAAGGAGGTCATTTTGTCATTAGATGAGACTGTAGACCTATCAAATGATGAAGTGGTAGACAATGTTGCCTCGCAACGAATGGAGACTCTTGTTGCTAACACCCGCATAACACCACAAGGAACACCATCAGTACAGGCGGCGATGTTAGAAGAATTGAAGCAAGTAGAGCTGGAGAAAGAAAAGAGCCCAGAAAAGGTAGCCCAAGAAATGGGGCTTGATAAACTAGTGGATCAGGTAACTAGTCCCAAAGTTATAGATTTAACACACAGAGAGGATGGAGCACATCCTGAAAATCCAATGGGAACACCTGAGAAAATAGAAGATATTAAGAAAGTCAAGCTTGTAGAAGTGGAAAGCCACACTGCAGATATGGGTCAACAACAACAAGATACATCTGCTGAACCCAAAATAGTGGAAGTACAAGAAAAAGGAGCAGAAGAAAAGGATACATCAATTAATCCTGCCCTAAAAGTTTAGGAAGTATTTACCACAGGTACATAGCAGATAGCAGCTTTAGATCAGGTTAATGTACCTAAGATAGACATAATAACATCCACTGATACGAATAGACCTCAGGATGAGGAAATCACCAAAGTGGATGAGGTACAGAAGGAGGCAGTGCATGATCATCAGGTGGATGCATCGCAAGATTCTCCATCTCAAAAAGAAGCTCCTCCAGAAAAAGAAATTCCTCAACAGGAGGAAATTTCCCAAGATCAACCTCTTGATGAAGAGCATCATGAGGAAGAAATAACAAAGTCACCATCTCCATCAAAAACAGATGCAGTTGCTGGGGATCAGGATGATCATCATGATGATGGTGGACACCCAGGATCCAGAGACAAAGTTCCTCCATGGCTTGAGAAAGAGATAAGCACAGAGTCCGGATTGGAGATACAAGAGTTCTATGTTTCAACGTTGTTTTCAGAGACTCTAATCAAGCCAAAGAGGAAGGCCAGGTTGACCTCAGCCATAAGAAGAGATCCTGTTACGGGCAGAAGGACCGCCCAGGTAGCCATTCCCACAGTTGACAAAGAGAAAGGCAAGATCACTCTGGATGAACTCTAGATTAGTATAGTAGATTTGGGATTTGCCAATGAGGATCAAGAAGGCCAAGAGGGAAAATATATAATTGATTCATTGACCCAAAGTGTGAAGAGGGAAAAAGAGAAAAATAAGCAGCATAAAGAGCACATTGCTCAGCTACATGCCTATATAAAAGGGTTAACTAATCCTGATGATATTTCAAGTGATCATGCAGTCCCATTGACTGCTATTTCCCAGGATGAGGTGAATAAATTGGATCTCATGAAGCATGAGTCATCAATAATGGGAAAATGGATGATATTCGCATTTGATGGAGTGGAGGAAATAGTGAAAGCCTCTTTGAAGAGGTGGAATTCTTTAAGTATCTCAAGGAAGAAGGTCGACAAATTACAGATGGAGACAGGAAAAAGGTCCTTTCAGTTGGAGAAAGCATTGAGTGCTTTAGATGAAATAAAGAGGATTAATCCTTAGGTTCTCATAAGTAACCAAGTATTAAATAATAATACTACCACTTTGATTGATATATGGTACAAGGACATCCGATTTGAGTGTGATGTGCTCAAAAGATGCAACAGTAATTTAAGAGACATCAGTATGAAGTTGCATAACATGATGTCATATGAGGCAGACATCTTGGGGACCTTGGAAGGTGAAGTAGAGGGAAATATTGAAAATCAAGATGAAGAGTTTTCTATTAAAGCTCTGCATAACAATTTCTAGCTAGTAGCTAATGACCCTCTAAATCACTTGACGGAAGAATTCATGGACAAAATCATGAGGATCAAGGTCAGAGTGGAAAACTACAATGAAACATCTAGCAAAAGGAGGAGTAAATTAGAGGCTCTCCGAGGCAATTACCAGATACACAAGCACGCCATCACCAAAGCAAGAATTCAAGATAGCGGGGAAGTAGAAAAGATAGTACAATCTTATGAAAATATCCGGACATCCATGCAGGTCCATATACAAGGGGAAAGTCATCAGGATGATGAAGATTTGGGAAGCAATGATCCTGATGCTCCTGATGATGAAGATGATGAACTTGAAGGATAAAGAGTAAATGGAGATGCAATACCAAGAAAAGACAAGCATCTGATACTTAGGAAAATAAGCAATTCAGATGGTTGCCAGCTGCCAACCTGTGCCACGTCAAATGCTGACAAAGTCAAAGATGAATATCAGCCATAGATCTTAAAAGATAAATCATGACCGTAGGTCATTTGTAACCACTCCCTCACCTTGTTCTATAAAAGGTGCAGGGATGCCTTATTTTGAACATTTCAAAACTTAATTGAAATCTGTTTGTTGAAGTATTCAGGGCTTATTTCAAAGTTGTTGTATACATATATGTTCTTGCATACTTAATGAATGAGAAGACTATTTTGATTACAATCCATCATAAATTTTGGGTAATCAGTGTATGAATTCTTGATATGTACTTTGATTTGCTGCGTCCCTTGGAGTACATATCAGCTTGCATGTGTTGTCTTCATACCTTTCCTTTGAAGTTAGCGTCGACTATATCTAGCTGTGGAATGTCCTGGTGAACATATGGTTTGGTTTCTTCTCTTCATGACTGTATCTGATGTGTATGTGGTTCAATAACTGAAGGTTCATCATTATTTGAAGTATTCTTTTCAATTTATTTCAATTTTAGAATAATTCACCATCACAATTGCAAATAATTGACAATCAGAAGTAAATAGTAATAAATATGCAGATATCTCAAAGATAATTGAAAATCAATAGCATATTTGAGTTAAAGCATGTCAAATTGACACATATCATGCAAATATTTGAGTACAAATATATCATCTGGAGAAATATACTATGAAATAACATTTCCTTGTAGCATCTTATCAGATCCTATTGATGAAAGTAAGGCCCCAAAATGGAAAACAGCAATGCACATCAACCACTGAGTAACGTCAATAGGTTATGAACTAATCCACGGAGACTTGGGATCATGAATTCTCTGAATTCATCGTATCTTTCAAGATGAGTAAAGGTTGTTGTGCAATTTTTATTCTATGTTTGCTTATGACTAACATCATGATCAACATAAATTGGCACTAGAAGGAGGGCCATAGGACGAGGATCATCATCAGTAGTTCAGGTGATGATAAAGATCGTAAGGTAATGCTCAAACATTGCTAAATTTCCAAGTTAGACACAAATATTTGTTGTTCAAATCTTGTACATGCTAATCTTGTGTAAAGTTTTTGAGATCGATCATAAATATTGCAAGCTTTACACCCGATCATCATGAATTTGTAGAAATAGGTCGTGTCTCATGTAAATTTGCCCAAATCTTTGAGGTAGTTAGCCTGAGAACTTGATATCCTGTCGTTTGTGACACAGAACCTCAAACATCACCACGTATTTGTAGCATCTCTACAAATATTCTGCAAATATCCAGTTAGTACACTTTTCTAACCATAAATACAGTCTTTGCTTTTGAATTCCAACCGATCTTCACAATAATCCAGCTAATTTTCCTTAAAATCAAGAAATCCTAGCTCACAGGATAAATACCAGGTCTAGATCTAGTGGAATCTTTGACGAATTACCTGTTAGACGGTTCAAACCTAGAACTATAGACATCCATCACACTCCAGGGTCTAGTGTATCAGGAGCTTCACCTGAACGTCCTCCTGTAACTCCTATTGGTTTGCAAATACCTACAAGATCACCAATTCAACATCAGGTTTAACCTCAGCCCGTTATACCTCAAGTTCAACCTCCTCCGGTTGCAATGTCATTCTTTGCAGTAGAGTCACCTTTGACCTTTAATGCATATCACGCTTTACCAAAGAATTCAGATAAACTCTATCCAAAATATCATCCATATCAGGATGCGGATGATCATATCAGAACTTTCAAGGAAGCCTGTTGTAGGGCCAGAATTGAACATCAGGACGTTGTATGCAGACTATTTGCTTTTTCCTTAGGGGAAGAAGCTTATAATTGGTATATTAGTCTTGGTTGGGGTTCTGTTGGTTCATGGGCTATCCTTGAGAAAGCTTTCACTGATAGGTTCAAGGTACCAATAGATCCTTCAATGAACTATCACCTATTTGCCACAATTAAGCGGTTTGAAGGCAAACCTATTGCTAATTTCAACGCTAGGTTCCAGAAAATGCTATCCAAGTTAGTTGCCCCATATGTTGTAGCAGATGCTGCTACCAAGATTATCTATTATTCAGCTTTAGATCCACTGACTTCCATGTTCATCAGGAGAGCACATCCTAAAATCACAACTTTGACAGGAGCTTTTCAGGAAGCTATCAAAGTCAATCAGCAGCTGGTACCTGCTCCAACACCAAACATTGCCTTTCCTACATATCCTTCACAATATCCTAATGGAGCTATGGTATCTCCGACAATCATGCCAACACCATTACAGAGATCTCCACTAAGTATCATGCCTCCTCCTCCTAATGGGAATGGTCAAGTGCCATAGTATCCAAGTCAGACACAAGTACCTCAGGGTGTTGATCACTCCAACAATAACCATGGATCTTCCTTTTCCAAGCCTCAAACTGAAAATGTGGTAGCCAAGGTCCAGGAAGAGAAAGAAGAAATCAAGGAAATATCAGCTCAGCTAAGGAAGCTTACAACTGAGATTACTCCCCTGAGAAGCCAAAACTTCTATTCTTAGCCTAATCAGAATAGAGGTTACACCAATGACAGACCTAGTTATCCTGACAGGGGGTATAACAACAATAACTACAACAATAACAGTGGTAACAACAATCCCCCTAGACAGCCTAGAGTATGGAACTCCAGGCCAAATAATGGTTCCTTACCATCACCTTTAGATAATCAACCTCCTGGTGAAGCAAAACAGACTACTAGAGTCAATCTTGTTGAGGCAGCCCTCACTAATTAGTGTAGGATACACAATACTAATGCTCATGTAGAGTTAGACTGTCCACAATTTCAAATTGCTGCAAGTATTTTCCAAACTGAGGTGTCCAATACTGCAGGAAATTCACATCATGTAGAAGGGAATGAGCTTGTCCCCTATGGATATGATTCAGCCTTAGTACTAGAAAGCTACACTGATCAGCCTTATCAGCAGACTGTGTCATCTCATCAGCATTATACCCAGGCATGTGAAGAATCAGCAATGGCTTTTGAGTCAAACTATGTTTTCCCCTTTGAGGATGACAATGAGCCATCGAATGAACATGAGGAGGTACATGCTTACCAACAGTAGTACCAGGGTAAGCACAATTATAACTTGAGAAATAATGCCAACAAACCTACCAGTCCATTGACCTCTTCTTTACCTCTAAATAATTTCAACACACCTCCTGATCCCAAAGCAAGCAATAACCCAAGATTTCCCAAGGTCAATACTCAGTATTTATCATCACCAAACACAACATCAAAAGATTTGAGTATGCCTCTTGAATCTGACAAGTTAGTCACCTATCTGGCAGATGAGATGAAAAAGATCAAAATTAGCCTATCCTTGTCAGAGCTGCTAAAAACTCCAGCCATTAAAAAAAATATTCATGAAATCACTAGATGATCCTGCTCCTAAAGAGGATAGCCATTTTTCAAGTCAGCCTAGAGGTAAGGATCATGCTTTCAGAGATAATAATGTTAAAACTAAAGTCCCAGCTACTATTCAAGCTGCAGAGACCTCCCACATGACCTTATGCATAGATAAAAGTGAGTCACCTCCATTTCTCCTTACCATTAGAGTGTTTGGTAAGAATTTGCATAACTGTCTAGTAGACTCAGGAGCATCCACCAATGTCATGCCATTGTCCATATGCAATGCTTTAGGGTTGCATCCTACTAAATCTCTGAAGAAGGTAACCCACCTAGACAAAACAGAGGTGAATGTAATAGGAGAGTTAACTCACATTCACATGCAACTGGGATCAGACACTAGGATTCAGTACTATATTGACATTCAGGTAGTTGACATACCTGATACCTATGGAATGTTACTCAGCAAAGATTGGTCTAAAACCCTCAACGGATATATGTCTACTGATTTCAGTCACATGTGGCTACCTTGGAAAGGTATACCAAACTAGATAAAGGTAGATGTTGAACCAAGAATGAAACACATGATCACCGAGTACAACAAAATAAATGAGATCATGTACGTGAATGTTGAACCCAGAGTTTACTCCATTAGACCTCAGACTGTCAGGATAGAAGAGGTCCTGATGTATAATTTTCATGATGATCATGATCCTGACGATCATCCTCATGACGATAATACTAAAGTTTTAAGACCTGATCATGGAGATGAAATAGAAGTAGATCATTTCAAGAGCTTTGAAATATACTTGTCCGAGCAGGTAAAACACTGTCAATTATTGGATATACCTGTTCGTGATATTTTGATTGATGGGTGGTGCAGATTACACGATGAAGCACATTCTGAGAAAACTTGTGAAGCATGCATCGACATGATGGAGCTTGAGCAAACAGGTATAGAAGCGTCATCATCATCATCAGAGGTAAGTTCCACATATAGTGATGATGATCATACTAATTCTTGTTCGTCTGCTGCAGGAACATGAGAGGACGTGAGTCAAGATGAGGATTTTATCCAAGAGACAGAAGAAATTCTAGTCTGCAATGAGAATAAGAAAAGGAATAATAAGGTCACCCTAGGGAGTGACTATTTGATGGAGTCAGATTATGAGTTATGTAATGAAGACAGAGGCAGTAATCTGACCAGATTTGAGGAGTTTTTATCAAGAGAAATTAAAAAGATGATAGAACAAGAGAAACCTCCACAAGATATACTGACTGAAGGATGGTGTAGGTTGCATGAGGTACCTCACTCAGAAACTACTTGTTCATTGTGTTTACATATTTTAAAGAGACATTTAGTACCTAGTTCAGAGGATCATCTTTCTGATGATGAAAAGAAATAAGAAAGATCAGCTTCACAGAAGAAAAGAAAGATGAAGTCTAAGGAAGATAAAATTCCTAAGTTAAAATGGATATCATGTGGAGCAGTTGCCAGAGCTGCAAAGAAGAAGGAAGGCTCAGCTAAGCCTCCTACTGAAGATAAACCATGGATCCTTAGATTTGATGGATCCAAGTCAAAACAAGGTGCTGGAGTAGGGATTGATCTCATTGATTCATCAGGAAAGTCCTACCTAGTAGCCTACAGACTACAGTTTCCCTGTACCAATAATGTGACAGAGTATGAAGCTCTAATACATGGGATGCTGTTTGCCCTTAAGAAGAAAGTAAAAATTCTGCTTGTCTATGGAGACTCAGAATTAGTTGTTAGACAAGTGAGAGGAATTTACTCCTGCAACTATAAGAAGCTGTCTAATTATAGACACAGGGTGTGGGATCTGATTGAAGACTTTGATGCATTTAATATCACCCACGTACCCAGAGAACAGAACCAAAGGGCAGATGCTTTAGCCCAGGCTGCTAGTACCTTAGAGCCACTGTCTATTTCTGGTTTAAAGAGTTTTTTAGTAGAGTTGGTATCAGTGCCTTCAGTACCTGATAATGTTACTAATCTCCAAGTATTCAACGATGATCAGTATATCCTGGATTTCATCTCCAACAGGGATATCTTTGATGCTCAGATCATAGATGAGAACAATACGGAAGATCATGTTTGGGAAGAAGAAGAAATATTAGAGTTGCCTAGCAACAGGATTCCCAAAGGAATGATTGAGTTAGAAAGAGCCTTTGATCTGGATAACATGTTGAAGCAGAAAGATCTTCCAAAAGCTGATGGGGGAAAATATTCACAAGTGAATATTGGACAGAATGATGACAAAAGAAATGTTCTGATAGGGAAGGTGTGCACAGAAGAAGAGTTAGAAGGAATAACTCAGGCACTCAAAGATTACATCTATGTCATAGCATGGACTTATGATGAGTTGAAAACATATGACACATCAGTCATAACTCATACCATACCCCTCAAACTAGATGCCAAGCCTTTCAGACAGAAGCAAAGGCCTGTCAATGCCTTGCTAGGGCCTATAATTTTTGAGGAGGTCAAGAAATTGTTAAATGCCAAGATTATATTTCCTATGAGACACTCCACCTGGGTGGCCAATCTAGTCCCAGTGAGAAAAAAGAATGGAGACATCAGGTTATGTGTAGACTTCAGGAACCTGAACAGAGCATCAGAGAAGGACAATTATCCTTTACCCTCCTTAGATGAAGTTCTGTAGATTGTAAATGGAGCAAAAATGATGTCATTCCTAGATGGTTTTTCTAGTTATAATCAGGTAATGGTTGATAAAATTGACAGACTGAAGACTGCCTTCACCACAAAGTGGGGGATATACACTTATAGACGCATGTTGTTTGGGCTGATAAATGTTGGAGCAACATTCCAGCATGCAATGGACATAGCCTTCAGAGGCTTAATAGGAAAATGTATAGTCATATACATGGATGACTTAATAGTATTCTCTAAAGATAGAGGAAACCATGAGGCAGATCTCAGAAATGTGCTGAAAAAATGTGAACAGTATGGGATATCCCTGAACCCCAAGAAATGTATATTTGGGGTAACAACAGGAAAGTTGTTGGGCCACCTGATAACTGAAAATGGAATTATCATCGATCCCGACAGGGTGGATTCCATCATGAAAATACAGCTTCCTGGAAGCAAGAAAGAACTCAAATCTTGCTTTGGTAAGATAAATTTCGTCAGGAAGTTCATCACTGGCTTTGCTGAAATAGTTAGACCTTTAAATGCTATGCTGAAAAAGGATGAAAAGATTGAGTGGACATCAGAAGCTAGAGCAGCCTTTGAAGACATAAAGAAAGCTATATCTGAAGCTCCAGTGCTGATTAGTCTAGACTACACCAAGAACTTCTATATTTACTCATTTGCTTCAGGGCATACCTCTGCAGCAGTGCTGACACAAAGGAATGAAGAAAAAGAAGAAAAGCCTATAGCATTTATGAGTTGTCCATTCAGAGATGCAGAAATCAGGTATATGGATGTAGAAAGACAAGCTCTTGCTTTGGTCAGAGCAGTGAAGAAATTCAGGCACTATATCCTGAGAAGTAAAGTGATTGTTGTGGTACCTGATGCAGTAGTGAAGATGTTATTAATGCAGAGCGAGCCAGGTGAGAAAAGAGCCAAGTGGATCACTGTCCTACAGGAATATGACATGGATATCACACCCATGAAATTAGTAAGAGGACAGGCATTAAGCCAGATGATATCAGAGATTGATCCAAATATCACAAGTCAGCAATATGTTATTAATGAGAAGGACAATGGAGAGTGGTACTCAGACATCAGGCATATCCTAATTACTGGAAGATGTCCTCCAAGACTGCAGGCTTCATAAAGAAGGGCCCTAAAAATAAAGTCCCAGAAGTATATGATGAAAGAAAGAGTACTTTTCAAGAAAAATTATGAAAGAATATACCTAAGATGCCTAGAAAGGCCTGAAGCAGATAAAGTATTATTAGAGTTACATGACAAGTTTGGAATAGCACATGGGTCATCCTTAGCCACAACACATGTAATCCTTAGGGTAGGATACTACTGGCCCACCATTTTCAAGGATACTGTTGAACATATTAAATGTTGCCATACATGTCAGGTAGCTGCCAATAGAGAGAGATATGCTACCCAACCTCTATAGCCAGTGATGGAAGCGCGCCCATTTGCACAATGGGGCATGGATTTCATAGGACCAATTAATCTTCCATCATCATCGGGCCACAGGTATGTTTTAATGATTACTGACTACTGTACTAGGTGGACCGAGGCTGTCAGCACCAAAACCTGCAGTGCAGATGATGTTATCAGATTTTTGGAAAGTAATATAGTCACCAGGTATGGGGTTCCTTATGCTCTGGTAAGTGATAATGGCTCTGCTTTTGCTTTAACCAAATTGTCAAGTTGGGCCTTTGATTATGGGATCATACTGAAGTTCTCATCCAATTACTATCCCCAAAGGAATGGATTGGCAAAATCCACTAACAAAAATTTGTTGAATATCATAAAGAAGTTAGTAGACAAGAACTCTAGGGAGTGGAATACACTTCTAAAATATGCCTTATGCGTAGATAGAACCAGAAACAAGGTTGCATTAGGAAACTCACCTTATCATTTAGTGTATGGGGTTGATCCCATCCTCCATATTAACCTAAAGATTCCTACCCTACAGTTTGCCCAAGAGTACCTAGGCATAGACAATAACCAAGAAGTCAGGTTGCTTCAGCTGATGCACCTGGAAGAGAAAAAAAGTCAGGCAATTGATCAATTTGCCAAACATCAGGCTATTGTCAAACACTAGTTTGACAAAAGAGCCAAAGTTAAAGCCTTCAAGATATCTGATTTAGACCTGATGTGGGATAAATCCCATGAGAGGAAAGGAGACCATGGTAAGTTTGATAAATTATGGATAGGTCCCTTCCAAATTTCTAAAATATTAGGAGATAGCACTTTTAGGCTTAAACATTGACAGGTGAAGATGTTCCATCACCAGTTAATGGACAGTTCCTCAAACATTATTTCCAAGCCTAAATAGCTTCATGTCAGTCATGTGTATCATAGTGTATATTTGTATAGTGGTTTGTACAGTGTTGTTTTGTTTTTGTTTTTTTGCCTTGTTGAGTGTTTGTTTCTATCAGTCAAGATGATGCAACTCATCACCCCAAAAAATAACTAATTTGTTAGGATTCAAGTGATGAGAACACATTTATACATAGGTTATGATTCATTTTAAGAAAGTACTAATGATCAAGTCTGTGATATCTTTTCATCAGGGTGCATTTTCTTAACCAAAGTGATTTTTTCACAATGACTCACCTAACAGCCTTGGGTTTGTTGAACACACATGTATAGGTGTTAAGTGAAAAATCTAAAGGGACTCCCTTGCTACCAATGCAATCTCCAACCTAAAACAGCAAGTGACCATACCTTGCACACTAAGCTTACATGATGACATCAGATATATGAAGTATAAATGTTGAAAATCCAAAAAAAAAAATATAATAAAATTAGGCCATCTAAGTAACTCTACCGGGGTTATAGACGCCTGCTGGCAGTGGGGCTCTACTTAGGGGGATTGCATAGATAACCTTGCCGGGGCTATAGATGTCTGCTGGTAGCAAGGCTCTATCTAGTTTGGCTATGAGGGATGATCCCAAACTATGTAGCTTAACATCAGTTACTCATGTTTTCAATTTGCTTTCAAGATGAGGATAATTAATCATTTGCACAGTACTTATCCTTTGTTAGCATTGTTACCATGAGGACATTTTATCATTCAGAAAGATTATGATGCTTATGCTTGAAGAGAGTTAGAATGCTATGTTAGAATGTGATCACATCACTTGAATCATTGGAATTTTGGTGTTTTCTTTGGTGGCAAGTTGTTGTGTGGTTACACAACACGTCCCGTTTTGATTTGACAAAATAGGGACCCAACTTTTTGTTTGGCTTGGCTTGTGTTTTCTACTTGCTGGCAGTCTGGTAAAAGTAAGTCAATATAGATGATCTTGCATAGAGGGGACTAGGTAAGTCATCATGATGAAGTCAGTTTTTCAAAGTTCATATTTCATGTCAATAACCTCATGATTGGATAGGTTACAAAATTCCATGCAGGTTTGCCTTTTGGATCACCTTAATATTCCTTAGAGAATGAGAGTTATGGAGAGTCGAAGTCCTGGTCAAACCTGATATTCCGGGGGGAGGATCATATTTCTTAACATCAGTCATCTTATAAAGGATCACCCTAATCTGATTTTATCACCTGATAAATCATTTATCTGAAGATCTGGACGTCAATTTTAGGTGATAGAAGCATTTACTCGTCGAACAATGTCATATATTTTGCGGGGGTCATATTTTGAACATCCCCTAATATTCTCAATATCACCCGATATTCAGAATATCACCCTAGCGCAAAATATCACCCTAGAGCCAATATCCTGATGACGTCATATAGTCACGATGAAATAAGAAAATTGACATGACGATGACATCATCATCCTTTTTACCTCGCGGAGGTATATTTCCAATAGTGACCCTTCTTGCATAACATGACGATGATGTCATAGTGCCACAATGATGAACCAAGTTATTATCCTAGTGACGTCACCCTGATATTCTGAGAAAAAGTCACTTGAGTTCAGGGGGTGATATTATACACATCACCAGACATTCTTAGCATCCCCTGATATTTTGAATATCACCCAACATTCTCAACATCACCTGATGTTTCGACATAGGTTTTCCCACAGATGATCATATTACACATGGAGAGGGTCATATTATACCAAGGGGGTCATATTCTCAATATCACCCGATCTTCAGAGATCACCCCGATCCTTTTGTCGCCATGACATTAAATGCCATAAATGCAGTAGGTGGTTCCCGCCGATTACGAATGTGATATATACACCTGGTGAGATCTAGAAGTTTCGTACAAGAAATCAGTAGTATTAATTAATTCATCCGGATTTGCCCTAATTTGCCCTAAAGAGGAGGTTAAAAGCAAACTTACAGAGTCATTTTACACCTACTTTGTGATAAAAATGAGTTTTTTACAGGGCACCAAGCTTTCAAACCCTCATACGACTACCTGCGGACGCATACGGCTTGCAGTAGAACAGAATACGTGAACATCACTGGTATTTGAGTCTCTTTCACATAATCATCAACATTGTCAGGAGAATAAGTGTAATCAAGTAAGTAATTGAAACCCCCTCCTATCGTTGATGCATGTCCAGGTAGTATGATTTCTACTAGTTTGAAGCTGTGAACTATGCATGTTATAATGAAGTGATGATAAATGAGTATAATGTACATCACGCCATGAGAATATGTTGTTATATGCATACATGAGAAATATGGTATGGTAAGACTGGTACTGTTTATTGCAGGAGACCATGGCGGACAAGAGACTGAGCAAGTCTGACGCCGAATTTCATAAGCCCATGTTCGCTCAACTTGAAGGGTACAGTTTAAATATGGTGCCATCAAAGATACACACCAAGGAAATACTGATTCGATGGCATGGTCCGTTAGGATGAGTGATGAAAAGAATAACAGCACCTTGTTGGATGTAGTCTTCACATTAGGAATGTGGAGTGCTGCAGGATTCCCTTACTCTATGGAAGCTCCAGAATTAATTGTTGAATGTGCAAGGAACTACAACCCACAGACCAGAAAAGTAGAGAAACATGGTAGGGTTTATGCTGATCTATCTATCAAGGGGATTGCAGCCACTTTCAATTTTCCATTAGGAAAGAAGGTATCTAGTTGCAAATTGAATATGAGAATAACAAGAAAACCGCTAGAAAGAGAATGTATCAATGGAGGGTGAAGAATAGTCCCTATCCTGTGGCTGCCAAGTTGCCAATGCATCTGTATAAGTTTGATTTCGACGATGAATACCAATATATGATATCTCTACTCAGCAGAGTAACAGGCCAGCCTGATGCTAGAAGTTTTAAAGATTGGATGTATGGGGTCATCCTAATGTGTGTTTACACAGACAACAAGCCACTATGGGCAAAAATGATAAGTGATGCCCTACATGATCAGCTCATGAACCTAGGAGGTCTGGAGTGTGCATTTTACATGACTTCATATGTGGTATATTCATGTGCCTATAAGGGTACATTTGATGCACTTGTAACAAAAGGAAAGATTGGTGGCACTACTAATGATGCCTACATATGGGATCATTATCCTCAGCTGCAAAGAGCAAATTTCCTCCCTGGTTATAAACCAGTGAGTGATGCATTTTCTATGCATCTGGTCAGGACAATGGAGGAAGATAGGACTAAAAGACTGAGCATGGAGGCTCAAGAGGTTATTTACAGGCATGGTGCCTAGTTTATACAATATGCTACTTTCTCCTATATCAGGATAGAGGGTTTTGAAGGTCATCCCCTCATGCTCCCCAGGTATCCCACTGATGCAGTAGCGTTAATGGAGTTTATGAGGCAAATATCCACAATACTGGACACATATAAAATAAATAATAAGATTCCACCAGTATTGTTTCAAGTAACAATGGGCTGGTATATATGCGAGGATTCTGAAAATATAAAGAAATCCATAGCTGGCTTGAATATGATGAAGTTATAGCCATTCCCACTGGCAAGATCATATGATCCATATGGCAGGATGTAGAAGATCATGGGGAAACTCATCCATAAAAGGCATCTTGAAGATTTCTTGGTAAATTGTGAGGATGAAACCGAAGCTAGAAGGAGAAAATACCAAAGGCTAACTCTCAACCAGATCAGGGCCTTTGATTGCATCCTAGTGCCTGTACAACCAAAGAGGGATGATGGCAGGATCATGGCGAATGATTATGAAGAGAAAAGGATATATAATGACAGAATATTAGTGCCTGATCTTACTTGAGGATATTTCATTGGACCAGTTCATGAGTAGGACCCTACAGTTAACCCAGTCTTGGGTAGATGACCAAACAAATGCGCTGAAGAAGAAGAGTGTAGCCCTTACAGTTGAGAATAAGAAAAAGAGACAAGATATTCCTGATGAGGAACATGATGATTTCCTGATAAGAGAAGAGGAAATCTAAGGGAGAAAGGTTGCCACCCCAGAGGTAAGAAGATTGATAATGAACCTAAAGGGGTGATAATTAAGAGAGTAGTTATAATAGCTGAGGATGCGTCCACATCAGGATAGGCACTGGCCTCATCAGCACCGCCTCCCATGGATAAACAAAAGACTAAAAAGATCCAGAGGCTAGCGGTTGAAACTATTGAAACATATTAAGAGGGTCAGGCATCACAAAAACAAACAGAAGCGGATGTTCCTCTTGATGAAGAGCTTACAGAAGAAGACCCAGTGCCCCTCCATAGAAAAAGAAAAGCACCTCAGGTGATGGCCTCTACACCTAAGAAACCAAGAACATCCATGAGAGGTGAGATAAGACATGATCCTATAATGTTGAGAGGAGCAGGTAGTGGAGTGTTTAGAAAAGAACTGCAACATAATGTACCACTCCCTACCATTGTTGAGTTTAAGGCTGAACAAACTGAAGAACAAATGAAGGAAACCACTGGTGCAAGTCAAGGAGGTCATTTCTCATTAGATGAGACTGTAGACCTATTAGATGATGAAGTGGTAGACAATGTTGCCTCGCAACGAATGGAGACTCTTGTTGCTAACACTCGTATAACACCACAAGGAACACCATCAGTATAGGCGGCGATGTTAGAAGAACTGAAGCAAGTAGAGCTGGAGAAAGAAAAGAGCCCAGAAAAGGTAGCCCAAGAAATAGGGCTTGATAAACTAGTGGATCAGGTAACTAGTCCCAAAGTTATAGATTTAACACACACAGAGGATGGAGCACATCCTGAAAATCTAATGGGAACACCTGAGAAAACAAAAGATATTAAGAAAGTCAAGCTTGTAGAAGTGGAAAGCCACACTGCAGATATGGGTCAACAACAACAAGATACATCTGCTGAACCCAAAATAGTGGAAGTACAAGAAAAAGGAGCAGAAGAAAAGGATACATCAATTAATCCTGCCCTAAAAGTTCAGGAAGCATTTACCACAGGTACAGAGCAGATAGTAGCTTCAGATTAGGTTAATGTACCTAAGATAGACATAATAACATCCACTGATACAAATAGACCTCAGGATGAGGAAATCACCAAAGTGGATGAGGTATAGAAGGAGGCAGTGCATGATCATCAGGTGGATGCATCGCAAGATTCTCCATCTCAAAAAGAAGCTCCTCCAGAAAAAGAAATTCCTCAACAGGAGGAAATACCCCAAGATCACCCTCTTGATGAAGAGCATCATGAGGAAGAAATAACGAAGTCACCATCTCCATCAAAAGTAGATGCAGTTGCTGGGGATCAGGATGATCATCATGATGATGGTGGATGCCCAAGATCCAGAGATAAAGTTCTTCCATGGCTTGAGAAAGAGATAAGCACGGAGTCCAGATTGGAGATACAAGAGTTTGATGTTTCAACATTGTTTTCAGAGACTCTAATGAAGCCAAAGAGGAAGGCCAGGTTGACTTCAGCCATAAGAAGAGATCCTGTTACGGGCAGAAGGACCGCCCAGGTAGCCATTCCCACAGTTGACAAAGAGAAAGGCAAGATCACTCTGGATGAATTCCAGATTAGTACAGTAGATTTGGGATTTGCCAATGAGGATCAAGAAGGCAAGAGGGAAAAGATATAATTGATTCATTGACCCAAAGTGTGAAGAGGGAAAAAGAGAAAAATAAGCAGCATAAAGAGCACATTGCTCAGCTACATGCCTATATAAAAGGGTTAACTAATCCTGATGATATTTCAAGTGATCATGTAGTCCCATTGACTGTTATTTCCCAGGATGAGGTGAATAAATTGGATCTCGTGAAGCATGAGTCATCAATAATGAGAAAATGGATGATATCTGCATTTGATGGAGTGGAGGAAATAGTGAAAGCCTCTTTGAAGAGGTGGAATTCTTTAAGTATCTCAAGGAAGAAGGTCGACAAATTACAGATGGAGAAAGGAAAAAGGTCCTTTCAGTTGGAGAAAGCATTGAGTGCTTTAGATGAAATAAAGAGGATTAATCCTTAGGTTCTCATAAGTAACCAAGTATTAAATAATAATACTACCACTTTGATTGATATATGGTACAAGGACATCCGATTTGAGTGTGATGTGCTCAAAAGATGCAACAGCAAATTAAGAGACATTAGTATGAAGTTGCATAACATGATGTCATATGAGGCAGACGTCTTGGGGACCTTGGAAGGTGAAGTAGAGGGAAAGATTGAAAATCAAGATGAAGAGTTTGCTATTAAAGCTCTGCATAACAATTTCCAGCTAGTAGCTGATGACCCTCTAAATCACGTGACGGAAGAAGTCATGGACAAAATCATGAGGATCAAGGTCAGAGTGGAAAACTACAATGAAACATCTAGCAGGGGGAGGAGTAAATTAGAGGCTCTCTGAGGCAATTACCAGATACACAAGCACGCCATCACCAAAGTAAGAATTCAATATGGCAGGGAAGTAGAAAAGATAGTACAATCTTATGAAAATATCCGGACATCCATGCAAGTCCATATACAAGGGGAAAGTCATCAAGATGATAAAGATTTGGGAAGCAATGATCCTAATGCTCTTGATGATGAAGATGATGAACTTGAAGGATAAAGAGTAAATGAAGATGCAATACCAAGAAAAGACATAAGCATCTGATACTTAGGAAAATAAGCAATTCAGATGGTTGCCAGGCTGCAACCTGTGCCACGTCAAATGCTGACAAAGTCAAAGATGAATATCAGCCGTAGATCTTAAAAGATAAATCATGACCGTAGGTCATTTGTAACTGCTCCCTCACCTTGTTCTATAAAAGGTGCAGGGATGCCTTATTTTGAAGATTTTGAAACTTAATTGAAATCTGTTTGCTGAAGTATTCAAGGCTTATTTCAAAGTTGTTGCATACATATATGTTCTTGCATACTTAATGAATGAGAAGACTGTTTTGATTACAATCCATCATAAATTTTGAGTAATCAATGTATGAATTCTTGATATGTGCTTTGATTTGCTGCGTCCCTTGGAGTGCATATTAGATTGCATGTGTTGTCTTCATACCTTTCCTTTGAAGTTAGCATCGACTGTATCTAGCTGTGGAATGTCCTGGTGAACATATGGTTTGGTTTCTTCTCTTCATGACTGTATCTGATGTGTATGTGGTTCAATAACTGAAGGTTCATCATTATTTGAAGTATTCTTTTCAATTTCTTTCAATTTCAGAATAATTCACCATCACAATTGCAAATAATTGACAATCAGAAGCAAATAGTAATAAATATGCAGATGAAGATAATTGAAAATCAGTAGCATATTTGAGTTAAAGCATGTCAAATTGACACATATCATGCAAAGATTTGAGTACAAATATATCATTTGGAGAAATATACTATGAAATAATGTTTCCTTGTAGCATCTTATCAGATCCTATTGATGAAAGTAAGGCCCCAAAATGGAAAACAGCAATGCACATCAACCACTGAGTAATGTTAGTAGGTTATGAACTAATCCACGGAGACTTGGGATCATGAATTCTCTGAATTCATCATATCTTTCAAGATGAGTAAAGGTTGTTGTGCAATTTTTATTCTATGTTTGCTTATGACTAACATCATGATCAACAGGTCCCCATACATGAACAAGAGACATAATATAACACATTACTGAATTAAAACCATAATCAACATAGGCCTTGGAATACAAACTTGACCATTGCCTAAATCTCATTACGACAATATATCGACTTACGCAAGGATATTCCAAATAGCAAAACTCTAAATCTCTAGGAATTAATAAAACAAAAGAAGGAGAACCATAATCCGAACATCCTAACTTAATAAAAATCAATGAGAAGTTATAAAATAAGTCCATTATTAAAACAATCTCTAAGTTAAATCCATTTTGATTTCAATTAATTAAATTAAAGAAAGAAAACCAATCCTCGTTTCTTAAAATAAATGTATCTAAATGTATGTGTTTTAATTTAAAAATCACTAGATCACATTTTGATCTAATGCACAACTATAAGAAAACCTATTTCTATATTCTAATAACTATCAATTTGATAAAAACAATCATAACTATAAACCTATATCCTCGATAAGCATATACTTCTATTTTACCATCCACAAATTCTAATAAAATAACTATAAGCATCTATAATTCTTCCTATAAGCATAAGTCACTAGCTAACATTTTACAATTTAAATCAAACTACTATAACCCTATGTATGATTTCCTAACATATTACCACTTTCAAATTACAAATCAATGAATCCCATGATTATAAGAACAAAATTCTATTTAGTGAAATACAAGGAACATACAAAATTTATTTATCCCACTAGAATTTCCTAGTAAACTTGATTATGTTTACAATTTAATTCTAGAAAAATATATGGAACATACATAATTTATTTATTTAACTCACTAGAGTTTACTAATCGACTAAACTAAGCTTACAATATAATTCTATGAACATACAAACCGACTTGATTAAGATTACCATATAATTCTACGAACATACAAATCTATCCACTTATTACAAGAAGATCCTAACGTCAAAATTTCTTCTCTATAGCTATACCAATGTGTGGATTAAAAGCAAAAAAAAAAGAAAAATACTATTAATGAGTCCAGATGTAAGGCACGGCCTATGATACACGACAAGTTTTAAAAAGAAAGTTTCCTATCCTACTCCATGAAATCGATTGTCATCTTTCTGTTTGACTAAAAGACCTCTTACTAAATTCAGTTCTACAGTAACAGAAATAAAAAATGTTAACCCAACGGCTTCAAGGAAATCTTTGAGGTGAGATTGAAGAAAACGGTGGGCAGACTAATAGAGGGAATCATGATAGTTAAACACATCAAACCGAGGCTCAAGAGGTCTATGGTCTTAGTATGCTTGCACATGGCACAAATCACACAGAGCAGTGATTTAATCAAGTCTGTCGAGAAGCTAGACCACAGCTCCAAAACACAAAAAAAATAGGTAAGAAATATGAGGCAAGAGTTTAGAAAGTTAGAGCTCGAGTTGTCTGGTGCGGCTTGGAGTACGGCAATGCACAGAGGAGGAGGTTTGATACGAGTAAGTTCCAAATCACGCTGGCCAGAACAGTCTAGCATGGAGTTTTTTGGCACAACGAGTCAACAGATCAGGTGGCGGACTAAAGAGAAAATCTGCAATAGTCTAAGGTTATGGTGAGACCATCGACTCACTAAATGGAGAAAGTGATTGTTATTGTCTTACGGCAGTAAGAGACATTAGAAGGAGGGAGAGGTCGAAGAAATGTATGGCAGCGACTAAGAGAATAGAGGATGACAAGGTTCCAATTGGTTCAATCAGCTCTGATGCCTTTACTAGTCCGGGGAAAAAATTTAAATATGAGAAAAGTTTAATAGCTAGAGCAAGGGTTTGATAGAATCCAAATAATTCCATTTCAAACATGGCTCAAAATAATTTCAAATTTTTGGCACGGCACTGAAATCTAAGAGCAAAATCTGGTACGCCAAAAATGATACAGAGAGCAGAAAACAAGACAAAAGAAATAGTCAAGGTAAGGAGAAAGATAGCAATAGAACAAGATCCACATAATCTCCAGTGACCAACAACCATCAAGCACAGAGTTACAAAGGACTCCAAATGACGCCAGGAAACAAGGAATTTCACAGGAATTAAGAACAGATTCTAATACACACAGGAGGATCACAAGATTTAAACTAATTTGCATGAACTACTATCAAAAATATAGATACACATACCTGGCAATTTCGATCCAACATTGTAAACGTTCTTCTGCTTCCCTCTTCTTCCACTTCCTGTGCCCCTTTTCTCTAATTTTCTTCCTATTTTTAAATGATTTCTCCCCTCCCATACAACCCCCTTCCCCCGAGGCCAAAAATAGCTAAGGCTCATAAATTCCCATGATCCCTAAAATCAGTTGCAAGAATCCCACTCCCCAAAAAATTCAAAATTTTACCAATAATAGAGATTCCACAAATCAGATAATTCACATTCGACAACTCACCACCATAAATTCTTCACTAATAATATTCTTAAATGAACTATATACTCATTATCCAAACCAACAACTTATGACACAAATATTCTTAAATTAACAAATTGATTAATTTTAATCTATCTTATAATTTTACTAAAGTGTTATTTCAAGTTCTAGGCTAAACAAAATACTATACAATCAAACATATTAAAAACATTATTATTTTAAATAAAAATTCATTAAAGTATTACCAAACTACACATAGGCACAACTTAAAACAAAACTCGACAATACTCCACAACACATGATGACCAACAAGGACCACGCGTCACATCACGACATATGACTACAACAGAAGACTAGGACTGACCTAGTAGAGTAAACCTTGTGTTATCTCCCATCACCTATACCCATTGGTGCAAGAGCCCGCTCAAACCTGCTATATCAGGTGGAGTCGAGGCTCGGTACCTGTAGCCTGCATCAGAACAATAGGTTGTATACAATCAAATGCATATATATATCAACACACACAGAGACAGAGAATCACGGCATAGTAGGGTGCTCGAAGCGAGTAGTACTACACTGTCTCTGCTCTTGAAACAAGACCATAACCACTTTATTTGAATTCAGATATCAACAGATAGAATAAAAAATGATATTATTAAACCATTACTACTCAAACTCATCATGACTGGAATAATACTAATGTCATCATGTCTAAGCTATATCAGTTAAACATGGTCCATCCTGATCAAAACAAACATAAACCATAAGTCTACTAATCCAAAAGTCTCAGAACTATATAAATGCAATGAAAGACTAGCAAATGTCTCAGACTGACAAAGAGCAATGCAAAACTACCACTATCACAAGCCAAAAATGAGGGTGCATTACAAGAAGAGTGAGTTAACCTCACCTTCCACATCATCACCTACTCCAGATAGTGCTCCTATATTCAACTTGGATGAGAAAAGTGATAGGAATGTTGATAATCAATTCGACTCAATACCCATAGATATCACTTGACCCCAAGTGGTATACTAGTACCATTCATGATACAAGGCTAGATGGTGTCCCAAACTCTTCAACTTTAGGACCAAGGACTTGTAGCATGGCTTGCAATGAGGTAAATCTAGCACTAATGAGTTTAGTAGTTGATAACTTTGAACCTTCTACTATCCAGGAAGCACTAGAATCAAAGCCTTGGAAGGAGGCTATGGATGCAGAATATCAATCCCTAATGAAAAACAAGACTTGGGAGCTTGTTGATCTTACACGAAGGAAGAAATCCATTGGATGAAAATGGGTCTTCAAGACCAATTATAAGGCCAAACATGTTGCTAAGGGTTGTGCCCAAAAAGAAGGGATTGATTATGAGGAAACATTTGATCACACAACAAAGATCAAAACCATCAAAATGATTTTTTCTCTAAATGCATTGTTTGGATGGAAGGTGTATCAAATGGATGTAAAGAGTGCCTTTCTCAATTGGGACCTTAAGGAAGAGGTATATATGACCCAACCAGAGGGATATATTGCACCTGGTAAAGAAGAAAAGGTATGCAAACTTGTTAATTCTCTCTATGGTCTCAAAGAAGCTCCTAGAGCCTGATATATCAAAGTTGATGAACATAAATGCTACAACATGGATTTACCCAGCATCCATATGATCCAAGTCTCTACCTCAAGGAACAGGGGGGAGATTGTGATTATCATTGTATATGTTGATGACTTGGTCAATAGTCATCATAGGTAGCTCAGAAAAGATGGTTGAGACAACCAAGAATAAACTAAAGAAGGTATTTGATATGATAGGTCTTGGGCTATTACAATATTGCCTTGGCTTAGAGGTATGGTAGACAAATCCCCATATCTTTGTATCTCATAGAAAATATGTAAAGACATTACTTGAAAAGTTTAGAATGGTGGATTGCAAACCCATGTCTACGCCCATGTAATTATGATTGCAGTTATCTATTTTTGATCCATCTCCTCAGGTAAATCCAACTCTATATCAGCAATTGATTGAAGGTTTGATTTACTTGACCTACACCAAACTAGATATTAGTTTTGATATTAATTATCTATCATGATTCATGCAAGAACCAAAGATGTTTCATTGGAAAGAAGCTAAGTGGGTACTGAGGTATATCCATGGTATAATGAATCATGGTTTGGAATATAAAAAGAATGATCAATTCTTCGTAGCAGGTTGCATAGATGCAAACTATGTAGGATCTATTTATGACAGGAAATCCACATCAGGATTTGTTTTGTTCTTAGGCTTAGGTCCTATATCTTGGGGAAGTGAGAAGCGAGCCACAATTTATCATTCCTCAATTGAAGAAGAATATCATGCAACAAGTGCAACAATTTGTGAAGCAAATTGGCTATGTTGCATACTAGAAGGATTGGGAGTCCTCAAAAGAAACCTACAATCCTCCATTGTGACAATCAAAGTGTTCTCAATCTTGCTCATAATCTAGTGTTTCATGAACACACCAAGCACAATGAATTTGACTTTCACTTCATACGAGAACATGTTCAACAAAACAACATTCATCTCCAATTCTTCTCTACTCAAGCACAATGTGCAGACATCTTCATTGAGCCTCTTGGATGTGTGAAGTTTGAAACTCTTTAGGATTAGTACTTTAAAATAATGATGTAATAAGGGGGGAATGTTGGAATATTCCATCATTATCTTCTAGTGGCTAGATTGCTTTGGTTTGTTATTGTTTGTTCAAGTGTACTTGTCAATAGTTTGCTTTCAGTCTATTTTTAGTTTTTTTTTCCATGAGTTTGTTCCACTGAATTTCTTATAGTGTAAGGGTATTTATACCCATCATCTAATACAATCAATATTGTGTTGCATTGTATTCTCTAATAGTTGAATTAGAGCCCGATATATCAAAGTTGATGAACATTTGCTACAACATGGATTTAGTCAACATCCATATGATCCAAATCTCTACCTCAAGGAACAAGGGAGGGAGATTGTGATTCTCCATGTATATGTCAATGATTTGGTCTTCACAGACAGCTCTAAAAAGATGATTGAGACAACCAAGAATGATCTAAAGAAGGCATTCGATATGATAGATCTCAGGGTATTACACTATTGTCTCAACTTAGAGGTATGGTAGACAAATTGCCATATCTTTGTATCTCAAAGAAGATATGCCAGTACATTGATCAAGAAGTTTAGAATGGTGGATTGCAAAACCATGTCCACACCCATGGAATTGGGATTGTATTTATCTATTTTTTATCCATATCCTCGGGTAAATACAACTCTATAGATCGATAGTTGATTGGAGGTTTGATTTACTTGACCTACACCAGACCATATATTGTTTGTGTTGTCAATTAACTTTCACAATTCATGCAAGAACTAAAAATGTGTCATCGGAAAGCAATAATGTGGGTACTAATGTATATCCATGGTATAATGAATCATGGTTTGGAACATAAAAGGAATGATCAATTCTTCTTAAAAGGGTACATAGATGCAGACTATGCAAGATCTATTAATGATAGGAAAAATCACATCAAGATTTGTTTTCTTCTTAGGCTTAGGTCCTATATCTTGGGGAAGTAAGAAGCAAGCCATAGTTTCTCATTCCTCAACTAAAGTAGAATATTGTGCACCAAGTACAACAATTTTTGAAGTGATCTAGCTATGTCGCATACCAAAAGGATTGGGAGTACCTCAAAAGTAACCCACAATCCTCCATTGTGAAAATCAGAGTGTTCTCAAGCTTATTTGTAATCCAATGTTTCATGAATGAACTAAGCACATTGAAGTTGACTACCACTCCATATGAGAACATGTTCAGAAAAATAATATTCAACTCTGATTCCACCTTACTCAAGAACAACATGTTGGCGGCTTCACCAAGCCTCTTGGATGTGTGAAGTTTAAAATGTTTTAGGATTCTCTCATTAGTACTTTAAAACAATGATGTAATATGGGGGGAATGTTGGAATATTCCATCATTGTCTTCCCACGACTAGTTTGTTTTGGTTTGCTATTATTTTTTAGTATATTTAGGATACTTGTGAATATTTGGTTATTTTTTAGTGTTTTTATTGAACCTGTGGATACCATTTGATGCACAGAGTTCATCATCTTTTTCATGTATAAATTCATAGCTCCTAGTGCAATATGATTAAATATAGTTTCATTATTTGATATCTTTCACAAAATTTTCTTGTGCTTTGAAATGAATGTGGCCTTGGTAGCATACAAGGTACTTTAGGAGTATAATGCAAGGATTTGAAACTCTTGGACGCAACAAAATACCTCAAACACAACAAAATATACTTTGACCATGATCAAAGAATATGCAATGGAATATTTTTTGTACCATGCATAGGCCAATAAAAAAATTCTAGGACCTCCTAGACAACTTGCTCCAAAAAGGACAATATTATAGTCAAACTTCATGATTTCTATGTTTTTTGATGTACCGATGCACTCAAATTTGAGGCATTGCAATACGCAAGTAAAACTAACACAAAGAACCATCAATCTTAGATTAGCTTCCTGGAATCTCATTCGATTGAAACAAAAGATTAGACTAACTTTCTTGATCCTTTTGGACACAATAGTACAACCAAAAATGTTGTATGGATCCCTAAAAATTATCTCACACCCAAACCCTAGAAATCTAATGCTCTCACATCAAAAACAAGAAAGATGGACTAGACTATGACATCATGGATCTAATACCATGTTAGAATTTATAAAACTATGACATCATGGATTTGATAACATGTTGGAATTTGTAATAAGCAAGAAATCAACCAAGACCTAATGCCATAGTGATAGCCACAACACTATTCAAGACCAAAATATAGGGTAAAAAAATTATTCCCATTAAAAGAGAGCAAATACATAGAATGAAAATAAAAGAAAGCATGAGAGAAAATAAAATTAGGTGAATGTATGTATAATAAATGTAAAGGAGGAAGAAGGTGGATCACTCATCCAATAAGAAGTTTAACTCCTAGGATATGAATGCACCTTAATATCCAAATATAATTCATATAAAAGAAAGACACCTATTACTCCCACTCACCATTTCTAAGCCTAAATAAGCGAACCTAAGAAAGCTAAACTAGGTGTATTAAAATACCTACTAAACTAACTAAAATGAATAATAATCTAGACCAGCACTCCTACATCAAAACATATTTCATTTCTATGTTTTTATAGAAAGGTTAGAATATTATTTTCATCATATTCTTAGCATTGAAAGGAAGTAAGCAAGCATTTTTATTTTCCACAATTAGATCACAAAAGATAACTTTTTACTAGAGTGTTCTAAAGTTGATCAATGAAATCATACCATTTTTATGAATTTTTGGTCAAATTAGGTGGAGGCAGGACTAGATTAGTAGATGGAAAATTTAGTCAATTTGATATAACTTTTTGTTCCCTTACCATTCTCTAATAAGTATTTGTAATTGAATGCTAACCATATGAAGTAGATGTCACATGGAAAGTAGGAGGGTTTATGTATAGGTGAATCAAGTAGAGCATGCACTGTAACAAGGGAAATGATTAAGCCATGGAAGGAAAATTACCCATAGTAGATTGAATAACATGGAACACAAGTGGTGGAAGTCTACAATCAAATATGTTATGAACACCAAGGTAAGGGGATGGGTATCAAAAAGAATTAACATCAAGTAAATTCATGGATGTCTCCCTAAAATTACTTAAGGAATGGCCACTAAAATGATAAATCAATGAAGCAGAAGTGGAGATCATTGTAGGCCATATGCGATGATATGAGAAAGAATAAACATTTAAGAACATATCATAGAATGAAAAATCATAAGACTTCATATAAGAATCAAATGATATAACATCATAAAAATGCAAGAAAAAGAAAAGCATCAAAGCATGTGCATATGTAATCATCATAAAGGTCATCCTTGTTAAGGTTCTAAAACATATATGTATCATAAAGACTAGACACCTAATAAGGAAACATAAGAAAGATATCACATAAGGAGTCAACATGAAAATATAATGTTTTCCTATCACATCATCATGAGAAGAAGAATAGTCATCATTAAAGTACAAATGGGGTCATGCACACTTCAAATGCGACTCACATCTACTATGTGTAGATCACAAATGGGCATGCACACATGTTTCACATGTTTGAATGAACTGCTAACAAATCACTCCTGCTCATGTGGCAAAAGCAAGTGAAATGACAAAGAATTCGAAGGACTACCTTCTTCACATGGAATAAGTTCTTTGTGGGTGGCGAGAACATTAACTTGTGTTGTGACCACTCCTATGGGATTGTTCTCTTCATGAGAAAAAAATTCTCTATGGATGGTAGTGTTGTTAAGTTGAGGTGTGGCATTAGCATTGAGCATAGTGACTTTGGTTTGCAGAGTATAGAGCTCTTAACAAGAATTCTCAAGGGATATGTTTACATGAATAGTTTCTAGTTTGAAAAACATTTCAAGGTATTCTAATTCAATGACTAATCTATGTTCATTCTCTTGCTTGATTATTTCTAACAATGCTTCCTATTTGATAATATCGATGGCAAGGGGTGGTAATAACTCTCTTAACTCGCTTTAAGTTCCCTCTACCCAATTTCTTCTCTCCTAGACACATATAGGCATGAAATGTTGTAGTGTCATCAAGACTGGAGAAAATGTAGGCCAAGGTTCCTCTAGTGTCTTAGTGTGTGTGCAAGTTCAAGTGTGTTTAAAAGCTGATGGTTTTGCATGTACTTGTTTACACTAAGTCTTTTGTTTGTTATGGTCATTATGTTGTTTGAGACTATGTTTTGGAGCTCCTCAGATCAAATGTGAAAGGTCCTAATGTTTTTGGTTTTTCTTTTTCTATTCTTTTTGGATTTTTTGTGTTTTGTGAATATTATGAAAATGCTAAAACAAGATTTTCCCAATTAATCTAACATGTAAGTAATAAAGTTGTGAACCCATCTTTTTTATGTTGTTTGTGCATGCAAGTGTTTTTGCAAAAAGTAATATAAAAACCAGCAAATAACAATTCTTTCCCTTTAATAAATTCAAATGTGATGGAATGAAAAAGCATATGCATGCAAAACAATCTTAGAATGAGCTAACTTTTGCTCTAATTTTTAATTAGAATAATGTTTGTTTGTGTGAAATTTGATTTTTTCTATGCTAATTTTAGTGTTTGAATGATTTATTTGTATTTAATGGATTGCTTGTTTGAATGTGCAAGTTGGATGTTGGGTTTATCGTAGTCTTTATGGATGAGTTTGTGAATGCTTTTGAAAGTTTTAATAAGAGAGACAATATTGTTCTAAATATTAGATTGCAATAAATGAATTCAAATTCAAATTCAAATCTATTCTATGAAAATAAAACTAATTCTACTCTAAACCCAAACTATGCAATAGATTGTTACAAGTTTGAGGCAAAGTAATTATTAAACCTACACTATCTTAAACTAATCTAACAAAGTAAACTAATAATAAACTAATCTAAAATGAATGAAATTTAGAGCTCTCACACCTGGATACTAAAGATTCAAGAATGTGAGGATGATGTTGTAACAATGGAGTCCTAAAAAACCTAGCTTTCAATCTTCTGCTCCCTCTCCTTCAAGTGGGTTCTCCTTTTGTGATGGAAGATAACATTTAGGTTGAAGATGCAAGATCTAATTAAGACAAAAGATTAAATGTGTTACATCCCCAATTTTTTTCTTACTAAACTTTTCACTTTTACTGGGACATAAGTAAATCTATACTGATGTTTAGATTAATATCAAGGAAAGACATGTATTATATTGAATATCATTTATGAAATCATGGAAATGATTATGTTATTATCAATTTAATATTTGCATTATGAGATTTGATTTATTGTTTGAACAATGATGCACTAATCATAATTTGTTTGGTAACGAGTTTGATACAGGATTACAGGTTATCAGATGACTCTCGAAGAAAAGAGAGAGAGAGTATCTTTTGAGGAGAGAGATATAGACCTTGGGTTACGAGTGGTCTATTTGCCAAGACGAGTATGATGTGTAAGAAAAGTGTGAACCAATGTGATGTGAGGTAAGCCTTAACTTGTCAATTTACTTAAACCCAATCGACAAGTAGTCGATACCTTACGAATCTTTGTAAGTCGTAGTAAATTGTCATAGTCGTTAATAGAGTTAACAACGTTGTTTGAATATGAACTATGGTTATTTATGTTAAACGTAAATATTACGACGTAAATTGTCATAAAATGGTTCTCTTATTTTATTAAGTATCTTGACGTATTATAAACAATTCTTAAACATTAAGACGATTTCGTTGAGTTAAGAATACATGAATATTGTTGACAGATTGTGATGGGGAGACAAGCTCAACCCAATCACATTATCCGTAATCCTTATTAAAATATTATCATTTTATTGATTAAACCATAACGATCTAATATAGAGGAGATGTTATGAGAATTATATTTGATGTAATCAAATATGTAAATGCCATAGCATCGGATGAGGATAATACCTCATAATGAGTCGATGTTGTTATGCTTGAGTAGTTGAAGGTTTACAAATAGGAGAGCCTTCATTATATTGAGTGGTGGAATGAACCACTTTAAGTGTTTATTAAATAAGCAAATGTAGGTTTAATGCCTTGTCGGCCTCTTTAAAAGTAGAGCAGTGGTGATGCTAACCACATTCGCTGAAGCTCCCTCAAAGAGTGTTCTTCCCATCGACATGTGTAGAGATATGCAAATTTTTAGCTATCGGTCGAAATTGAATCATAAAGCGGACTGTTTTGTATTCAATATGTTTCCAACTGCAAAGTGTGGAGGAGCGAAAAATGGGTGACTCATAAAGAGTCTTGCTTAAGTCTTTATAGACACAACTCAGCAGAGTCGAGGGGGGATGATTATCATGGAAATGATATGCTTTTTAGGGGAAAACACGGCAGAGGCTAGCAGATAGAGAATAGGAAAGAAGTGTGTGAGGACGGACAGTGGATAGCTATAGAAGTTTTGGAGAATAGAAGTAGAGATAGTGAAGCTCAGGCATTTGCATGAGTATCTATCAGGTTCTTTATGATGTGTTTGTAGTCATTTATTTCTTTATATAACCTTTATCATTATCGTAGATCTGCCAGTATGGTAAACAACACATTGCATCTATTCTAAGATAAATACTTGATATGTATTATCAATGCTTATTATGTTGTATTCTTTAGAGGCTGAAGCTATATGTGATAAGTATATATCTAACTGTACCATATAGACTTGAGCATGTCATTACCCTGCGATATATGTATATTTGCATTCCTGGTGTAGTTTAATCAATAGAGAATGTTATGTGAGTTTTTGGTTTTCTCGAGTCTATTGAGGTCTTGAGTGGCATAACTCGACATAGAGAAAAAGTAAATTGTTTTATTTAAGGATTGTTAAACTATTTGTAACTTTGAGAAATGGTGCAAACCGGTGGCTTAGAATAAGCTAAAACTTCTCAAGTATTATTTCTATATTAGAGTGCATGTTGGATGCCAACAGTTGGCTTAAGACTGTGTTAAATTAAGGTCTTTATTACTGAATGACTGTGTTAAGTAGATAACTAGTTATCTCTGTATTGCTTAGCCATTAGAAGAAGAATATTCTTCTATGTTTTTTATTGTCAAACCCTCAACCAAGTGACAAGAACCTCGAGGATTTTTATACTCGATATGTGTCATAGATTTCACATTGTTTTGAATAGCATAATGTGATTAATGTTGTCAGGCTAGAGGTTCAACATTTACTTTAAACTCAAATTCTTTCTAGAATTAGAATACTCAATATCCCGATACTATGGTATAAGGGGAATAAGAACCTAGCCTTTTGGTTATTTCAATACTTATGTTAATTGCAATTGGTATAAAACTTTTTACAACCTTGGAGTCATTTCAAACTTTAGACAACAACCTTACGGTTATTATAATTACATTTTCTTAAGGAAGATTAATCTAGTTGATTAAGATTGAGCAAGTCCTTAGTGGACAGATCAATGAGAATTAGTCTTCTTTCTAGTCAATAATTGTGAAACCTAGAAATGACCTTGGAGTTGAACAATACCTAGGGTGAATCCTTTTTGTGTATTATATTATATTTCTTTTGGGAATATATGTTAGTTACTTCATTATGATGGAATAGGATAGATCAAAACCATAGTATTCTTAACCTTGGTTGAGTTAAAGCAAAGGTCGTTTATAAACCTCAGTCTTGAAGTTATGAGATAGTGTTATTTTGACATTATGGATTATTCAAGGGTAAAATAAAACCCTAGTTTAACCTAGAAGGGTTAAAGATTATTGATGACACCTTTACGGTTATAACCCATTTAGTTATTTTATGGGGGTAGACATTAAAGGGTTGAGAACCCTAAATAATAATGTTCATTCTATTTACTTGTCGAAATAATGACATGTCCTTATCAATAACGTTTATCATTGGTTTGATAACCTATTAGATTGTTTATATAAATTGATTTAAAATTCTTATGAGTTGATAAGTCTTGGATCTCGGGTATTGCAATGATGCAATGAGAATCCTCATAAAGAAAGGTAGTCGATAAAGTCTATGGATTATAGACAGTGAATGTAAACTTGTCTAGGTTGGGGAGACCAAAATATTAAAATTGTTAGGACTTCATAAGTTAAATGTAGTTGACCAAGTCAAACTGTAGGAATATAATAGTATCCAAGTTGAGTTGGGGTGGGTGAGCATTACGACAATGTTCATTGCGAACGTCAATTTATATTGAAACTATGGCCATAGTAATGCATGTGTCTCTGCATGCATTGTCAGTTCACTGTATTTGGATTGCACAACCTATCAGATATCATACTTAGCTAGAGGGTATCTAGGGTTGTATGGTTGATAGAGTTGTGTAGGATACAACACTATGTACTTGGGAAGACAAATTACCACTGGTCACCTTTGGTCTATATTCCTCGTGAAGGGTAGGGCCACTTCCTATGTGGAAGATGTGTGGGAGACCGTCGGTTTGTAGATGGAGGTAAATCACTAGAAAGATACTCTCTCTCTCTAGCAGAAGACATGTCGAGGCTTGTGATAAAGATGCCAGATTTCTGGATGTAGTATATCTCTGAGACTTGTGTTTATTGAGATTATGTAAAACATTATCTAATGCAAATATTTGTAATTGATATACTTTTGTAAACATTGTATTTCGTAATGAGAAATCTTGTAATTGTAGTTACTTGATTATATGTTGAATAAAAGAAAAATTTTCTCTATCTCATTTTTACCTTGTTAAGTTACTTTATGGTAAATTTTCTGATTTTACTATGTTTTTAGAATGTGGATGTTACAAAATATTATGACTATTGTTTGAAGCTTTCAAGCTATGAGAAAATGGCATAAAAGGAACCATAAGGGTTGTAAGTGTTTTGTTTGGATGCTTAGAAGTTATGTAATCTCGTAGATGTGATCTCTTCCTTATATAAGACCTATGTATGTATATTGGATTGCTTTGAAATTTAAGATACTGGCTATAGAATCAAGAGGCTCCACAAAAATTGTTTGCGAAAGATGAAAAGGATCCTAGAAAAAGCTAGTTTTCACCCATCCATAACCATCTAAACAAGATAAGAATTGTCCAATCTAGGCTTGTTGGGTGCTCTCATACAACAAGTCAAAACACAAAAATAATGGAGGAAAAAGACATGCAAAGGAGAGATGCAACACATCACTCAAAAGTCAAAACTTAAAAGGGGTAAACACGTCATTCAAAAGTTAATAATTAAAAAAATTGACAAGTCTATAGAGGAAAAATAGTTGGAAAATTATTGAATAAACATAAAACATAGGGAAATATATCTAGAGGCCAACTAGACACTTTCATCACTTCAAGATCAATTTGGAGAGAGAGAGAGAGTGTGTGTCTTATTGTTTCACACCATGTAGGGTCATGTGTTAGGCTGTCAAATCATCATTAGACTTTGAAATTGAACATTTTGGAACTTATAGGTCCATGATCTCAAATCAACTCAAAACTAATTCAACAAACCAAACTTTACAAACTTAGAACCCTAACTTGGAGGGTTTCTCTCACAATCTTCCTAGTCCGCTAGTAGTACTTCAAAAGAGGTTTTTCCAACACAATTCTCAGGGTAGACATGATACACAAATTTTGAACATAGTTACAGATACCCATTTAGATATTTAACAGCATATCAAAATCTCAGGAGTGGTTCCTTTGTATAGAACCCTTCAAAAGTGGACTGTCCTACTTCTTGACTAGACTTAAGGTGGTGCAACAATTCATGTTTTTTGGTCATAACTTTCAAACCAGAACTGATCTCCAAGAAAGCAGCCTTGATTCAAATACCCATTTGGCCCTTATTTAACTTATCTCAAAATTAGGGTAGGTTATTTTGTACGGAGATGCTCAAATTTTGATTGTTCTCACTCAAATTAGGCCTACTAGGGTTTCAGACCTGTTTTGGTAAAATGGAGACAACTTGCTTGAAACTTGATGAAATTACATGAAACCAATGCCAAAAGAAACTAGATTCACAGCTTTACCAAACACAATTGATTTGGAGTCAATATATGGCCGTACAGTACTGTACTACATCAAGAAACAGTGATGCAACATTCAGATTTGCAGGAAATCAAAGGAACTTTATTGCTCAAAATTCAAAATTACAATTCCTCTCACTTGCCTCGACCTCCCAAGGCATTTTAGACCTTTCACAATCTTTCCCAATGGTTCACAACTAATTTTTCAAGTTCTAACTGTATACACCTAAAAATGACACGACTCAATCTAAATAAATATTCTTAATATTTATTTAAGTCTAATTCCTCTATCAATAAATAAATAAACAAATTTATTTATTTGATTCATATTCCTCTAAGTTAATTAAATATCAAAATATTTAATTACCTCTTCTAAAGTCAAAATTAAATAAAATCTTTTATTTAATTAAATTCTTCCAAACAATTAAATAATTCTTAATTATTTAATTAAATCAAATCATTCTTCTAAACTTAAATCCTCTCAATCTCTAAAAATAAAATATAATCAAATATTTTATTTATTCTTCCAAATCATGCACAAACAATTAAATAAATTTATTTATTTAATTTTCTTTCTTATCTTCTAATTCCTCCAACAAATTAAATAATATCAATTATTTAATTAGTTCTTCTAAATTCGTTCTAAATTAAATAATACCAATTATTTAATTGTTTCTTCCAATAATATCTTCTCTAAATTTAAATAAATCAAATATTTATTTAAGTTGTCTATTTCTTCTAAATTGAGTTATCTCTAAATATAATTCAATCCTTGTGCACATGCAATTGAATATTTTAAATATTTAATTGAGTTAAAATATCTTCTCATCCTCATGCAATTTCCATCCTTGAGTTCTATTCTCTTAACTGATTGATCTATTCTTTTAATTGATTAATCTCTTTAGTTAACTCATTCTTCTATTTTATTAATTCCTCTCATGCAAAATAAAGAAAGACACGTATCTTCTTCTTATTCACACACGTTCCTCAACCGTTCTATACTATTGATCTTCTTATTTCTTCTATACCATTGATCTTCTCTCTCAAGTCTATAAATTTGACCTTGTTCTTCCATTTCAATCATCCAAGCTTTAAGTATCGTTACTCTGTAGGAATTACAGCGCACCTTTGGCACCAATTCCTTTATTGCTTGTGATCACACTCATTACCATACTACTATAATTGTTGTGAAGCTCCTCTTCATTACAAAGCACTATCATGGCCATTCTTCATTGACAATCTTGGAATAGCAAGGAAGTGCACTCTCTAAGGGCATTATTCATACATGCAAGATCGATTGAGATAGGCAACCAATAGAAGCTATGAAGTATTGAGGTTTGCAAAGGTTTCATCTTTGTTTGTTTGATTTTGATTATTTCCCTTTTTGTTGAGTTTCGGGTATTATTGATATTGATATATTAATTATTCATGCTTGCAAATGGGTCCTACACAAACCATGGATCGGAGGCAGGAATCTTGTTTGTAACTCCTCATGGCGACACCATACCGAAGTCCTATCGTCTGTTATTCCCATGCACCAACAACATAGCAGAATATGAAGCCTTGGTCATTGGCCTCAAGATGGCAATAGAGTGGAAAATCAAAGAGCTACATGTCTATGGTGATTCTCAACTAGTGATCAATTAAGTCAATGATGATTACCAAACCAAAGATGAGAAGCTTGTCCCATACAAGCGGATGGTTGAGGACTTTAAGGAATACTTTGTAATCATCTCTTTTGAGTAGATACCTCGCATTGAGAACAAAGCAGCAGATGCCATGGCAACCATTGCCTCTCTTCTCGAGATCCTAGAGAATGAGTCACGGTACGAGTTCTTAGTGGAATCAATTCAGCAACCAGCTTATGATCTTCCTAAAACCTATTCCATATGCCTATTAGTTAGATCTGATTCACCTTGGTATGGTAAGGTTTACACCTACCTCAAGGACAACACCCTCCCACCTGACTTATCTTCAAACCAACGATGAACTTTTATACTCCAAACTTCTCGTTATACCATTATTACCGACATCCTATACCGACGTGGTCTAGATGGAACTTTACTCCGTTGTTTAGAACAAGAAAAATCCCAAACTGACTTACAAGACGTACACGAAGGGATCTACGGAACACACTCTAGTGGTCCTTCCTTAGCTAAGAAACTCATGCATTTGGGTTATTACTGGCTGAACATGGAAACAGATTCATATCAATTTGTGAAGAAGTGCAAATAGTGCCAGATACACAGGAACCTGATACATGCACCAGCTCAAGAGTTGAGACCTTTAATGACACCTTGGCCTTTTTGCCAATGGGGACTCAACCTTGTGGGTAAAATCCATCCACCCTCATCCAACGGCCATAAATTCATAATAACGACCACTGAATACTTTACCAAGTGGATTGAAGTTGTTCCCCTCACCACTGTACCAGGTAAACAAATCTCTTCATTCATCCTCAATTAACTCATCTGCAGATACAGAATTCCCTCATCCATTATCACAGATAACGAAAGACCCTTCAAAAACTAGGATGTCCAATAACTCTGTGACCGATTCAAAATCCAACACTGTTTCTCCACACCCTATTACCCCCAAGGCAACAATCAAGCTGAAGCATCCAACAAAACCATCTTGAAACTCCTCAAGAAGATAATCAATGATGTTGGTCGTGATTGGCACATCCAACTCAATCCCACTGTGTGGGCCTACAGAACCAGTATATGCACTCCCACAAGTGCTACCCCTTACGCCCTTGTCTATGGCTCAGAAGATATCCTCCCCATAGAGGTCAAGTTACCATCTCTCAGGGTGTCATTAAAAGGTCTCATACCAGATGAAGAATACAGAGTTTCCATATTGCAAGAACTAGAGTTGCTAGAGGAAAGGAGACAGAAAGCCTTTGATCATATCAAAGCATATCAACAAATGATGTCACAAAGTTATAACCACAGAGTTCGCCCAAGAGTCTTTAAGGTTGGAGATCTAGTACTTAAGGAGAACCCTCGCAATCAACAGGATCGGGAAAAGAAAGGCAAGTTCAAACCCAACTGGCTTGGGCCTTATGTGATCGTAGCTGCTTATGGATTGGGGGCATATCAATTAGCAACATCAGAGGGTGAGCTGTTCGATGACCCAATCAATAGCATGCATCTTCGTCGGTTCTATACCTAGGGGAACCCCAATGTAGGGGGGGCATAAAAATACAAAAAAATTAAAAAATCAAAAAAATACAAAAAAATTGTCCTATGGTGAAAACCTGGCAAACAGGCGCCTTGGATAGGTACCATGATGAAAACCTGGCAAACAGGCATCTTGTGTACTTTCTAGCTTTCATGCAAATAAAAGCAAGTGGTGAAAACCTGGTAAACAGTCGTTACTTGTGATAAACCGCTTCCTCCATCTTTGGAAAACCAATCACCTTGTGTCCATTCTTCCTTCACTCGTGTCCCATTCGATCCATATTTGTTCCATAATAAAAAACCTAACGATAACCTATCATGGTTTGATACTCTATCTCTTTGTTGCCTTGTCAACCGAGGTTTTATCCCATATCCTATCCATAGTGTCAGCCTAGCATAGTGTCTCTCATCAGTATCCCCATGGTTTGAGTCCATGAACTATGTTGCCTCTGCGTTGTCATGTAGGCAAGGCCATTTCTCAAATGCGCCCCTGAGGCTCCACTGTCCCATCCATCCCATGTCTAGTCCTTCTATCTATCTGAGTTCACACCACTTTCTACCGCCTAGGTCTTAGGTCCATTAGGGTTTACCCTGAACTACGTTGCCTCTGTGTCATCACGTAGGCAAGGCCATTTAGCAATGAGCCCCCGAGGCACTAGGTCAATCCCTTAGGGTCTGTCTCACCAGTAAGGATTGTGGAATCTTCTCACCAAGCAAGCAAGCACAAACAAAACCCGCTCTTTTTAAGTAGAAATCCTGACACAAGACATTAACCTATTCCAAAGCAAAGCAAGCAAACACCTAAGGCATTCTAAATAATTTTACCCAAATTATGGCAAGAAAGAAACACATCTAAATGCAAACATGTTTTGTGGATGGAATCATGGTTAAAATACAGTCTTGATTTCTGCTATCATGTCTTTCTATGCTACTCGAGGATGCCAAAAGCTAGAGATGCTATGATGGGGGTGATATGGTGTGGAGTATGATCAGTCTCCAAGTGGGAGATTGTTGTTATATGGAGCCTAATCAGACTCGGAGGTTACATTTTCCCCACTTTTATCGGTGCGGTTTCCCCCCAAATTCCTACGGGGTCAAGGGGTAGCGCCCCTTGCGGGGTCCAGGGGCAGCGCCCTCGCGGGGGCTCGTGGGCAGCGCCCTCGTGGGGGCCCAGGGGCAGCACCCCCAAAACCTCACACAGTTTTTTATTATTTTATAAAGGCACTGGGAGTTATTTTTCATTGACCGACATACCCTATTTTTGTAACTAACAAAAAGCTTGATAAAAGTGACTAAGGGTTAGGGTTTTGATATATTGTATTGTAGCATTTTACAGCGGTATTGAGTTGCAGGGATTGCTGATTGTAATCGGTTTGATTTACTGGATAATAATATTGGACTCTCTGTTTGGTGGATGTAGCCCAAGTTTGGGTGAACCACGTTAAAACTTGTCTCTTGCTGTTATTAATTCTGTGTATTTCCATTTCTCTGTTTAATCTTTATTTGCATTTAATTGATATCTTCTGCCGGCTAACCCTAACAAGTGGTATCAGAGCGAGTTGTGTTCGATTATCGTCTGCAGGAAAGTCTCACGATTGAGTGGGAGCAATGGCGGACGAGGGTAAATTGAAGGTTGATAAATTCAATGGGCAGAACTATCAGTTATGGAAGATGCAGATGGAGGATTACCTCTATCAAAAGGATTTATGGAGGCCATTGGAAGGAGTAGCCAAGAAACCGGCAACAATGTCTGATGAGGATTAGAATCTTCTTGACAGAAAGGCACTGGGAACCATTCAGTTGTGCTTGGCACCATCGATGGCATTCAATATAACGGAAGTGAAGACAACAGATGGTCTGATGAAAGCTTTGGCTAAATTGTATGAAAAAACCTCAACCTCAAATAAGGTATTTCTCATAAAGCGTTTGTTTAATTTGAAAATGGTTGAAGGTGGATCTGTAACAGGTCATTTAAATGAATTTATATGATTGTCAGTCAATTGACTTCTATAAATGTAAAATTTGATGAAGAAGTTAAAGCTCTCTTGATATTGTTCATTGCCTGAAAGCTGGGATAGTTTGGTAATGGCAGTTAGTAACTCTGTTTCTGGTTCAAATACCCTGAAATTTGATGATGTTGTTGGTGTTATTCTGAGTGAGGAAATTCATAAGAAAAGCTCAAGTGGATCCACATCAAGCAGTGTTTTGAATGCAGAAAGCAGGGGCAGATCAAAGGAGAGAGGAAAAGGTTCTGGAGGTCATGGGAAGTCATGAGAAAAATCAAAGGACAAAAGATCCCAAATCAGAGGACAGAAGGATTGCTGGTACTGTGGGAAACCAGGTCATTTGAAGAAAGATTGCTGGTCTCGAAAAAATAAAGAAGGAGACAAACAAGAAGGCAATAAGGAAGCAAATGTGGTAAGTAATAAATCTGAAAATGATGCTTTGATTCTTTCCCTAGATAATGCTGATGATTCATGGGTTTTAGATTCAGGGGCCTCATTTCATGCTACGCCCCATAGAAGTTATTTTCTTGATTATGTCAAAGGGGATTTTGGGCTGGTTTATTTGGGAGATAATGAACCCTATCAGATTGTTGGAAAGGGAAGAATCAAGATTAAGTTGCAGAATGGGAATCATTAGCTACTACAAGAGGTAAGGCACGTTCCAAGGCTCAGTAAGAATTTAGTTTCAATAGGACAGCTAGCTGAACAAGGTTGCGTTGTTACATTTACTGATAAAAATTGGAAGGTTTCAAAAGGTGCCTTAGTAGTAGCAAAAGGTGTGAAAGTAGGCATCTTATATCTTTGTACAGGTCATACTGTTCCTTCTACTTTAGCTGTTGCAGAGAAAAAACAAATAGGTTCAGGAACAGTTGCTGCAGGTTCGCAGGAAGAGACTGAAACAGTTGCTGCAGGTTCTGAGACAACGTTGTGGCATAACAGACTTGGGCATATGAGTGAAAAAGGTATGAAGGTACTTCATTCTAAGAAAGATTTACTAGGTCTGAAATGTATTAATATGGATTTCTATGAAAGTTGTGTGTATAGAAAACAAAAGAGAGTTAGTTTTCTCAGAGATGGGAAGTAAAAGAAAAATAAAAAGTTGGAGCTTGTGCATACAGATGTATGGGGACCAGCTCAGGTATCTTCTCTCGGTGGCTCTCGGTATTATGTTACATTCATAGATGATGCAACTAGGAAGGTCTAGATTTATTTCTTTAGACAGAAATCTGATGTATTTGAAACATTTAAGAAATGGAGAAGCTTGGTTGAGAATGAGACAGGTAAAAGATTAAAATGTCTCAGATCTGATAACGGTGGTGAGTATTGCAGCAAAGAATTTGAGGATTATTGTTCCTTTAATGGAATTCATACGCAGAAAATAGTTCCAGGGACTCCACAGAAAAATGGAGTGGCTGAACGCATGAATAGGACAATAATGGAGCGTGCAAGGACCATGAGATTGCATGCTGGGCTGCCTTTAAACATGTGGGCAGAGGCTATCAACACTGCTGTATATTTAATTAATAGAGGTCCTTCAATTCCTTTGGGCTGTGGTATTCCAAAGGAAGCATGGACAGGTAAGAAGGTGAGTTATTCTTTTCTCAAAACTTTCGGATGTGAAGCATTTGCACATGTAGATTCTGAAAATAGAACCAAGCTGGATGCAAAATCAAAAAAGTGTACCTTTGTTGGATATGGCATTGATAAATTTAGTTATAGGCTTTGGGATTTTGAAAATCAGAAAATTGTGAGAAGCAGGGTTGTCATATTCAATGAGAAGGTGTTGTACAAAGATCAGTTGCAGCAGCATGAGAAGAAAGCAAAAGATTATGTGGTGCTGGATGATACTCCAAATAGTGATGTTCCAGTGGTTCCTCATGCTCTGCAATAGCAACCAGAAATACGACAAACTCCAGTGACTGTTAGACGGTCAACAAGGCTAAGTAGACCTCCTGAAAGGTTTTCTCCCTCTTTGTATTCTATTTTGTTAACAGATGCTAGTGAACCCGAAGGGTATGATGAAGCTATGCAGGTGGATACATAGGTTCAGTGGGAGCTTGCTATGAAAGAAGAAATGGACTCCTTGCTAAGAAATTAGACTTGGGAATTATGTAAGTTACCTGCAGGTAAAAAGGCTTTACCAAACAAATGGGTTTACCGACTGAAAGAAGAAGATGGAGGTAAGAAAAGATTTAAGGCTAGGTTAGTTGTAAAAGGATTTGCACAGAAAAAAGGGCATTGATTTTGATGAGATATTTTCTCCGGTTGTCAAGATGACTTCTATTCGTACTGTTTTAAGTATTGTGGTTGCTGAAGATTTGTTTTTGGAACAACTAGATGTGAAAACTGCCTTTCTCCATGGTAATTTGGAGGAAAAGATATACATGGAACAACCCCATGGATTTGAGGTCAAAGGTAAGGAGAAATAGGTGTGCAGATTGAAGAAGAGTTTGTATGGCCTGAAACAAGCACCTCGGCAATGGTATTTGAAATTTGATAGTTTTATGGCTGAGCAAGGCTACAATAGGTGTAATTCTGACCATTGTGTTTATTTTAAGAGGTTGGATAATGACAGCTACACTATTTTATGTTTATATGTTGATGACATGCTTGTAGCTGGGTCTAACATGGATCACATAAGAGAGTTAAAACAGCAGTTAGCACAGTCATTTGATATGAAGGATTTGGGGGCAGCAAAACAAATCCTTGGTATGAAAATTTGTAGAGATAGGAAAAATAGAAAATTGACTCTATCTCAGGCTGCTTATGTTAAAAAGGTGTTGTAGAGATTCCATATGGAGAATGCAAAAGTTGTCAGCACACCTTTGCCTAATCATTTGAAATTGACTAAGGAGATGTGTCCTAAGACACTAGAGGAGGAAGAGAAAATGTCCAAGGTACCATATGCTTCAGCTGTAGGAAGTTTAATGTATGCCATGGTATGCACGAGACCAGATATTGCATATGTTGTAGGAGTCGTCAGCAGGTGTATGAGTCATCTCGGATTGGAGCATTGGAATGCGGTAAAATGGATTCTCAGATATTTGAGAGGTACATCCAATAAACATTTATGTTTTGGGGGCTCTAATGCTGATTTAGCAAGTTATGTAGACTCAGATTTGGCAGGAGATATTGATACCAGGCAGAGTACTACAGGTTATGTCTTTACTATAGGTGGAACAGCGGTGAGTTCGATTTCTAGGTTGCAAAAGGTGGTTGCTTTATCCACCACAGAGGCAGAATATGTAGCTGCAATAGAGGCAAGCAAGGAGATGATATGGCTGCAATCTTTCATGGAAGAATTGGGCAAACAATAGGTTAATTATTATTTGTATACAGACAGCCAAAGTGCCATACATCTTGCAAAGAATTCTGCCTTGCATTCAAAGACCAAACACATACAGTTGAGGTATCACTTCATTCGGTCATTGTTGGATGATGGACAATTACAGTTGGAAAAAATACATATAGATGATAATCTAGCAGATATGTTTACAAAGGCAGTGACAAGGGAGAAGCTGAGCTCCTCTTTAGCTTCGGTTGGTCTTCTCAACTGAAAACAACAAAAATAGAATAGTAGAGTCCAGGGTGCTTATTTCCAGTGGGAGCTACAGGGTCAATGGTGTTATGATCAGTCTCCAAGTGGGAGATGATATGGTGTGGAGTCTGATCAGTCTCCAAGTGGGAGATTGTTGTTATATGGAGCCTAATCAGACTCAGAGGTTACATTTTCCCCACTTTTATCGGCACGGTTTCCCCCCAAATTCCTACGGGGTCAAGGGGAAGCGCCCCATGCGGGGGTTTGGGGACAGCGCCCCTTGTGGGGTCCAGGGGCAATGCCCTCGCAGGGTCTCGAGGGCAGCGCCCCTGAAACCTCACACAGTTTTTTATTATTTTATAAAGGCACCGGGAGTTATTTTTCATTGACCGACATAAGAAAACCCTATTTTTGTAACTGATAAAAAGCTTGATAAAAGCAGCTAAGGGTTAGGGTTTTGATATATTGTATTGTAGCATTTTGCAGCGGTATTGAGTTGCAGGGATTGCTGATTGTAATCGGTTTGATTTACTAGATAATAATATTGGACTCTCTGTTTGGTGGATGTAGCCTGAATTTGGGTGAACCACGTTAAAACTTATCTCTCGCTGTTATTAATTCTGTGTATTTCTATTTCTCTGTTTAATCTTTATTTGCATTTAATTGATATCTTCTACTGGCTAACCCTAACGGGGGGCATGATTATTTTCTTTGTTTGCTATTTGTGGATTAAACTCTAGTAATGCGATGCCTTGTCTAATGACATGATAGGCAAAAGATCATCGAGGACATCAGAGGTCTAACATGAATGGGGGCAATCCTTGTCTGTTGAAATGCAAGAAATACTCAGGTCATCTCAGTTCAATCATACCTCGATGCTTGTATTAACTTGCTAAATTAAAATCCATGTAAGAAATACTCAGGTCATCTCGGTTCAATTATACCTAGATGCTTGTATTAACTTACAACATTCAGAAAAAGTACCAAAAAAATGGCCCAATGATGAAATAAGCACTTCAAAATACTTACAAATATCTATATCCATATCCATAATGTATCTAATTGCATCTCATATCTGTATTCATAGCCATTTACATTTCACATACCATCCATGCAATAAAGATTCTCTGCACAGTATCAATACTTACAAGAGCTTGTGATTTCTTCTATCGTCATTCTTCTATCAGTCAAATTTCTATCTATTATTGTATCTCTCGTCAATAGTTCTCTCTGTCAGTCTAAGCAGTGATCCAAATGTAAGTCCATCCTTGATCCAATCAAGTCAAGTCAGTCTTATCAAATTATCCAATCACACTCAGTGGTCTTAATCCTTGTCTGGCTGTAAACCAACTCAATCAGTTATAATCAATCCATTGTCTTATACAGGATATAATATTGTCAAAATCAGACCAACACACGCGTCTTACACGACATGTTTCATTTCTTGAAACCAAACATTGTCCTTCATGTTTCTCTAAGGATCTATCGTTCCCCACCATGACAACACGCCTATCGTGTTGGTCTAGGGATCTATCGTTCCCCACCATGACAACATTGTCGTATATCGTTATCAGTATATCGTTGGTTTACAGTTGGATAGGGGCAACACCTTGTTTGTTCTTGTATCATTTGTGCATACTTGCTTGCTTTCTTGTGTGTGTTATCATTCTATCTTGCACCGCGTATCATTCGGCTCTTTATTCATCCATTCTCTTCAAACCTAACCTATTTTCTCCTTCTTCTTTGTGACATTATCTGTCTCACGCCTTTTGCCTTCTTCCCGTTCAATCTCCCGAGGGGGCATCCTACAATTGTACCCTGTACCAGAAGCAAACTGGGGCATGTATCATTATCAGACAACTTACTCTTTGAAGCAACGTGATAAAACACATTGCATCAAAGAGGGGCAAAATGTATACGCCTAAAAATGACATGACTCGGTCTAAATAAATATTCTTAATATTTATTTAAGTCTAATTCCTCTGTCAATAAATAAATAAACAAATTTATTTATTTGATTCATATTCCTCTAAGTTAATTAAATATCAAAATATTTAATTACCTCTTCTAAAGTCAAAATTAAATAAAATCCTTTATTTAATTAAATTCTTCCAAACAATTAAATAATTCTTAATTATTTAATTAAATCAAATCATTCTTCCAAATTTAAATAAATCAAGCAAATTTATTTAAATCCTCTCAATCTCTAAAAATAAAATATAATCAAATATTTTATTTATTCTTCCAAATCATGCACAAACAATTAAATAAATTTATTTATTTAATTTTCTTTCTTATCTTCTAATTCCTCCAACAAATTAAATAATATCAATTATTTAATTAGTTCTTCCAAATTTATTCTAAATTAAATAATACCAATTATTTAATTGTTTCTTCCAATAATATCTTCTCTAAATTTAAATAAATCAAATATTTATTTAAGTTGTCTATTTCTTCTAAATTGAGTTATCTCTGAATATAATTCAATCCTTGTGCACATGCAATTGAATATTTTATATATTTAATTGAGTTAAAATATCTTCTCATCCTCATGCAATTTCCATCCTCTAATTCTATTCTCTTAACTAATTGATCTATTCCTTTAATTGATTAATCTCTTCAGTTAACTCATTCTTCTATTTTATTAATTCCTCTCATGCAAAATAGAGAAAGGCACTTATCTTCTTCTTATTCGTGCACGTTCCTCAACCATTCTATACCATTGATCTTCTTATTTCTTCTATACCGTTGATCTTCTCTCTCTCAAGTCTATAAATTTGACCATGTTCTTCCATTTCAATCATCCAAGCTTTAAGTATCGTTACTCTGCAGGAATTACAGTGCACCTTTGGCACCAATTCCTTCATTGCTTGTGATCACACTCATTACCATACTACTATCATTGTTGTGAAGCTCCTCTTTATTACAAAGCACTATCATGGTCATTCTCCATTGACAATCTTGGAATAGCAAGGAAGTGCACTCTCTGAGGGCATTATTCATACATGCAAGATCGATTGAGATAGGCAACCAACAGAAGCTATGAAATATTGAGGTTTGAAAAGGTTTCGTCTTTGTTTGTTTGATCTTGATTATTTCCCTTTTTGTTGAGTTTTGGGTATTATTGATATTGATATATTGATTATTCATGTTTACTCTAATTTTCCCTTAACACTAACTGTTCAACTTCCCTCATTTACAACATATGACTTCATATTCCATGTTTTTGCAACTTTTGACAACTTGTGCAACTAGACACTTCCACACACCTAGTGACCTAATATGGACTCCAACACACATAACATGGTCTTAAATGACCTTATTTACATCAATCGTTATCAAAACAAGACAAAACCCAAAATTGATTAACATGTGCATGAGGGTGCCCCTGCACCAACAGGCCAACTAGACACTTCCATCACTTCGAGATCAATTTGGAGAGAGAGAGAGAGAGAGAGAGAGAGAGAGAGAGAGAGAGAGAGAGAGTCTTATCATTTCACACCATGTAGGGTCATGTGTTAGGCTATCAAATCATCATTAGACTTTGAAATTGAACATTTGGGAACTTATAGGTCCATTATAAATTTAGATTTGATATAAAATAAAATTAAAATTAGAAAGCAATCAGATCTAAAAGTAAAATCTCAAAACAAACCCTAGGGCGATGTAAGATTGTTTGAGTTCACCAATTTAATATAAGGAAAATAAATGCTTCCTATACAATTTATCTAGGGTATATCAATTATTCCACAGTGGTAAATAAATACACCTAGATATATGAGCTAAGACGAAAACAATTACTAAAACATATTCACAAATAAGCACAAAAATTAACACAAGGGATTAGGGTACTTAGGTCTAGGATTCAATGTAGAATATTTTGTGACATGGTGTTCTATGCTTCATCCACATGTCTTGAGTACATACTATTAAATCAACCATTTTATATTGTGGGGTTGAATCCACAACTATGGATTTGACCCTAGTAGTTGTAGATATAAGCCCTTTCTACAAAAATGACTACTTGCTACATAAATGAACCTACTATCAGATTTTCTCATTATTTTGTTCACCTTGGATATTTGAATAAGGTGGTGTCAATAGACATTAGTAGAGTTTGGTGTGCTTAGCGTAGGAGGCACCTCACTTCCTACCTCTTGCCTTAGTCAAACCCCTGGGTCAATTCAACATTTTTTACATGATCGAAGACACCTTAAGTAGCCATAAAAATGCATAATTTATTATAATCAATGCTAAATACTAACACCATGTAAAAAATAAATAAATAAATAAAACTACAAATTAAGTATACTCTTAAAATGAGTGCTCTTAACCTCTAATCTCTAACTCAAAATAAAATAAATATATAAAATTATATATATATATAATTCTATCTGACCTTTCCACGCGTATATTGCTTTATAAGGCACGCCTCCTTTACAACTGCGTATATTGATATTTTCCGTTTGGATCCTTACGAAAAAATAATATTCTTTTTAGTTTAACAATGACTGTTTGTTTATTTAAAAAAACAAGTTGGTTGCCCGTCCATCCACAAGAGTCAATTATCATCCTTACAATATAAAGTGAGCGGATTGGAATTATTATTTTAATAATAAACATATATTTTCCATAAAGTAGTAATTACATCGATAATACACTTCTTCCAATGCTGTTAGTTTATTTTATACTATAATATTAATATAAGAATATTCCCCTCATGCTACAATTAAGTTATATATAGTTTTCAAAGAGGTAATCATGAAGGGGGAGGAGTATGTTTTTTACCTATTCTATAACTTTATTTAAGAAGAGATTAAGATTGTATTATATTCTCTTTAAAGGACAGTATTTGTGTCCCTCTCATATGATTTTCTTTTCCTCCCGTATTATTTGAGGCTATGCATGAAGCGTATGGAATCTTATGGAGATATATGTAGTTGAAAAGAAACAAAATACTTTTGTTTGTTGAATATAGTTTTTAATATAATTTAAATAAGAGTTATGATATATTATATTCTAAATTTTAGAAATGTGAAAACTAGAATTTTAGTTAATTTCAATGGTTGATAGACAATTATCTATTATTTTAATTATAATTTTTGACTTGTAGTTCAAAATCATTTAAGAAGTAGAATAATGAAATCTAAATTAGGTTGTTCTTAGGATTTGTATAAGGTTAACGCTACACCTACAATTTTGTTCTTTTCTGTGCTATTTTGAACTTCTTATGCAGTTTTACACTTCTTGTGCGACCCTAAACTAGGGGTGATGAATTCTCAAGTGGGTATATCTACAACAAGCTTTTAGTACTTTTTCCTACTTTTTTTCACCTCGTTTCACTACCCATTCATTCATTTTTACCCCACAATAGTTTGATTTCTAAGGATCACTAATAATATTGAGTAATTTTTTATAGGAATTAATTAGATGTTTAAAGTTGCTTGCTATAATTTCCATAAATAACCATCTATATTAACCTTGTTGTTCTAGTTATTGTAGGAAGTTTCTAACTTGTTTTAGCATGTTTCCAAGTTGCAAGAATTCCTCACATAGTCATTCTTGACAAGGAAATGTACTAAACAATTTCAACATCTATTAGAAAGAGAACTTTGTCAAGTGTCATACTATTAACTTGTAGTTACTAAGGGAAACTTCCCATAGCTATTGTGGGAGGTTTTCATCTTGTGCACACGTTGAGTTATTCCCAAGGTGTTTTTGGTATCAATGAAATAATTATTCAATACACAAATCAACAAATAACATTGATCTTTTCAAATGAGTTATTATGCAACAAATTTGTTCTAAAAAGGTCAAATCAGTGTGTTTTGACTATCTTGTAAAGCATAATTGTTATCCCTAACTTTTGGGCTAATGATGTGCACAAGATCTCCCTAAAAATTATATCTAAGTTGTCAAGTGTAACTCCTTTGGTCCTCTTTTTGTCCTCTAAAAGGCTTTAGGACCTAGCCATGAAGAAGGAGAAAGATAATTGATATAGATCTATTTTATAATCTCTTTGACTCCATCAATCATACTTTGCTTCTAAACACTATGTAACATCTCGATCTAGAGGGAATCACACACCTATATCTTTTGGGGAAAGGATTCTCTCGAGAAGATTGGTGGTTAGTGATTTTCCCTTGATGATAGATAGTTTGTTGGTTTTGTGCATATGTATTTCTATCTTTTTTATGATTTTAGATGGTTTATTATTAATTGGTAATTATACATATGTATTTCAACCATTTGTGGTTAAATAGAGCTGATTTATTTTTATTGTTGTGAATCTAGATCACCTGAGAATAGTTTCATTTCATTTCAACACTTTATAGTGTTTTAGGAACTTTGTGGTGTCCAATATTTTTAGATCTTAGCAGTTCTCTTTCATAAATTAGCCATTCCTCTTTTATAATCACCATTCTTCCATCCAATCTAACTCCCAAACTTAGACTACATTCATTTTAGGTACCTAACTTGAAAATTGTGGCTCTAGTGTACATACTTTACCGACACCCTTATAATTTTAAAATACTAGACTTAAAAAGGGGTCTTTAGAACTTTAGTATTTGCAATCATTTTTTTCTTGTACTTGCACATGCAAAGAGAAAAACTTGGTGGTGTTTCAAAGAACATCATCAAAACTTTGTAAGCTATGGTGTGAAAGTTTACTAACTTCCCCTTGCACCTTGGATAAACCCCTTTGATCAATTCAATGATTTTGATAAAAGTTGAAAGACACACCAAGCAACAAATGCTACAAATGATGTGGTTATGATAGTTAGCTTGATATTAGATGCAATGAACAAAGTGCAATGGATGTTATAATGACCTAGTGCAAGAATTAAAATTTAATAGCTGTTGATGTAAATACTGATACAATTGAAATGGTTGATGCAAAATAGAGTTATGGCATTGAAATGAGTATTTATAAATATTTTAGTGCATGAAGGAGGGTGATTTCTTGGTGATTCATGATGATGCAAATGACATAGGGTTATTTTCTTTTATAAATGCCCTAGGTGCAGAATTTGAACTTTTTGGTGCAATAGTTGAAAAATAATGACTATATGGAACTGAGTTATCCTAGGGCTATAATTAATTTTGAGATTTGAAATTCTAACATGGGTCAAGGTCACATGTGCAGTTTTGACCCAAGTAGAAAAAGTATTGATCTAAGAGCTAAAACTAACGAGTATCTAAGTAAAATAGTATTTATGAATGTAAATCTAGGTATGGGGTTAGTGTGAATGTCAAATCAATCCAACTCGTGCTAGGGCATTGGGCAATGAACTTAGGACACCCACACAAATGTAAAATGAAAGGATAAAGTGCAAGGGATGCAATTTTCACCCTTATGTAATAATATACTAAGGGGCCAATTCTATACTAAGAGACTACCAAAAGGGTGAAACCTTGGTTATATATCTAAAATGCTTAAATGTCTTTAAGTTACAAAGAAATTAATAACTATAATGTTTTCTCAAGAAAAAAATATTTAAAAATTAGTGATATAATTTTGATTCTATATTAATGTAAAAGAAAAAGGAAAATCCTAATATATAAAGAGAGTGTTCTTTAGTCCTCTTACTAAGTATTAATTTAGTTCTAGCACACGATACTTTAGTTATAAATCAAGCCTAAACTAACACAAATAGTTTAGCAAAGTACAATATATGTAAAGCATAAATCAAAATGAGAAGGGTTAAGAAAGGCTTAGCTCCTCCAATGGGTTTGATGTGTCTATATTTTGTCATATGAATATGCCATGCTTCTAAATATAGATTATGCCTTCAAACTTAAAATCTTTCCAAACAAATGTGTTTATGAACTTTGTGAATCAATTGGATAGAATCACTATAGAAACTTTATCTTCCAAATACTATGATCTCGTTTGAAATGTGATCCAATATAAAAACTATGATTTTGTCATGTGTTCTTACATACCTAATAGATTGATTTGACTCCACCTATCAGTTGATCTAAAACAAAGTGGTGGCGATGAACACCTTCGAGATCTTTGTGATCTAGGATTGAAACTTAATTTACATTCTCTTGCCTTAGTCAAGCCCTTTTATTTAAATTCTCTTCACAAATATTGAATGATTAAACATGTAGTACATATGTCCTTTGAAATATTGATGCAAGCTATTATGATTGTTCTTTGCCATGTCACTACATGTAGTTTTAAAGAGCTCCAAGGATGATGCATTATGAATCCTTGATCCTTCTATGATAGTCCTAGATAATAATCCTAAGGTCATTGGGCATGCCTTTAAATATTCCAACATAGACCTCAATTTGAAATTGATGGATAACAACTATAAATTTAAATTAGGTCGGCATACAATTACTGAGAGATGAATTTAAATTTGGTGGACATGATTGCACTAGTGATTTTATTCTTGGGATATAAATGCAATATTGATTCCATCCAATAGGCATAAAGGGGATTATGAGTGAGGTGTATAGGGTAAGTGCACAAAGATGAGGGACCAAAATAGGGTCTTAAGTTGCCACTTTTTTTCTAAAATCAGGAAACATTGATGTTGGATGAGAAATTGAAGATAGCTACACTCAAAATTTGAAGATGGAACAAAAACAAGAGTTGTAGTGCTCTGAATCTAGTTTCTAAACTACTAATTTTTTTCTAAAAATGGTTGAGATTAAGGGGTTCAAAAAGGGGGACCACACAAATTGGTCTTGTTTTTCTCAAAAAAAACATAACATAACGTCTGGTGTGCTCCTCCTAAAATGTTAACTTTTTTTAGTATTTCAATAATCGCTCTGGTGATAAATTAGCTAACACCATGTAGTTTATCCCTGATTTTTCTGATAATTTTTTAATGAATAATTGATTTTTTAGTAATTTTTAAAGTGGACACATCCTGAAAAAAAAAAATTTGAGTGTGCTCCCCCTTAAAATGTTTGAAAACTAATCAAAAATCATTTTTTTTTTAATTCATGTAGAATGGAGTCTAGTTTCTAAAAATATAACTTATTTCAAATTTCGATGAATGGTTAAAAAAAGTAAAAAATACTAGACACTGGTTTTTGACAAAAAATGGACACACTAACAAAAGAAATTCAAGATGAAACACTAAACATACTCAAAATGTGAAAAAAATTATATGGTTAGATAGCTAATAGAGAGCTTAAAATTATGGTGGTATTTTTTTTAGTTTTCATTGAAAAATTTGCCATCCTAATGGGGAGCATGCTCCAGATTATCTCCAGATTTTACTAAAAACTGATTAAAACATGTCAAAGAACCTTGAGCATAATGTGAGCACGTTATAACACGCTCGCATTATGATGAACATAACTGGCAATACACATGCCAATTGCATTTGCTTGAAAGTTTCTAAAGCCTTTTCAATAAATCCATTTTTTGCATATCTTGCAATCATTGCATTCCATTATAGAACATCTCTTTGAGGTGTTACGTCATACAATTGACATGCCTTGTCTATGCTTCCACACTTTACATACATGTCTACAAGGGCATCTGCACTTCCTATCATCTCTCTCACTCTCTACTTCCCTCCCCTCTCTACGTCCTACCCTTTCTCTGAGTCTCTGCTTCCGTCCCCTCTCGACCTCTTACCTTCTCTCTCACTCTCTTCTTCCCTCCCCTATCTACCTTCTATCCTCTCTCTCACTCTCTACTTCCCTCCCCTATCTACATCCTACCCTCATTCTAAGTCTTTGCTTCCCTCACCTCTCTACCTCCTACTTTCTCTCTCTCTCTCTTCTCCCCCTCCTCTCTCTCTTACCCTTTTCTCTCACTTTCTACTTCCCTCCCCTGTCTACCTCCTACCCTCTCTCTCAGTCTCTGCTTCCCTCCCCTATCTACTTCCTACCCCTTCTCTCTTCTTCCTTCCCTTATCTACCTCCTATGGTCCTCTCCCACTCTCTACTTCCCTCCTGTCTCTACCTCCTATCCTCTTTATCACTCTCTACTTCCCTCCCCTCTCCACCTCTCCTCATCATTCTTCCCATCTAATGAGATTTCATAAATTATCTTGTTTCCATTTCATCATCCCAATTTATATCCTTGTCCCTCTTTGTATGTGCTAGTTTTCTTGTCTCCATATTCTTTGTCGACATGTGAGAGGAGAGGGAGGAAGAGGGAGAGAGAGGGGAGAGATAGGGTGATAAGGAGAGAGAGAGAGAGAGAGAGAGAGAGTCCTAGTTTTCTTATTTTGGAGAGAGAGAGAGAGGGTTGGTTGGGTTTATGAGTTTAGGGTTGCTTAAGTTTAGGGTTGCTTAAGTTTAGGGTTTAGTGTAATTATTTAGGGTTTCTTGGGTTTATGGTTTAGGGGTTATATTTTAGGGGTATTATTTAGGGTTTAGGGGTTTTGGGAGAGAGAGAGGTTTAGGGTTGCTCAGGTTTAGGGGCATATTTAGGGTTTATGAGTTTAGGGTTGCTCAGACCTTTAGGGGTAAATTATTTAGGGTTTATGAGTTTCTAGGGTTGCTCAAGTTTAGGGTTAAAGGGGAATTATTTTATAATTTCCCTCCAATCCTCGTAATACTAACACATTAGTCGACCCATCTCCTAATCCATCAATCCCTATCATCCATCCACCATATAACTCACTATCTAATCCACCATCAAACATTCTAAGCTCTAATCCATCAACCCATGAACACTTGAAAAATTTTCTCCAAAGAGTCTTTACAAAATCCAAACATAAAAGCAAAGATATGGATCCATCCAAATCCACTGATCCAATTTCATCCCCCTCTAACACTCCCAATCCTAATCCATCCGGGCCTCCTATATCCATTCACTCGATCCTAATCCTAACCCCACAACATCTTTCATCATTATCCATCAACTATATGCATATCCTAGTCCATCAACCCATGAAGCCATGAAGGATGTGACCCAAGGACTATTAGCAAGGAATCTAAGAACATCATGTACTCAAATTCATATTTTTGAGCCTAACAAAGAACCTCCTAATAACATGTATACCACTCCAACACCATCATCCACTCCTATGTCTATCCATTTCATTGAAGAGTCTCCTACCATAAGTCCAAGTCAAACCCCATCATGTAGCCATGTTGTCAAACATCCAAAGATTATTGATCTTGGATCCAAGAACCCATCACATCCATCTAAGAAACCCAATAGCTATACATTAAGAGCCTAGTCCAAAGAATGTGGAAACACCAACCACCCATCCTAATCTAAATCCAAACATCCCATCTAATCCCATCTCGGTTCCTTTACCATCTCATGGTCAACCCCTCTATACAAGGATCCCATCATTAATCCTCCAACATCTCGTAGTGAACCCCCATCACCACCTCTTACTCCCCAATCCAATGAATATCAATGCATCCCCACTTACTCTATCCATGCTTATCCTCCATGTGATCATGATATTATCTATGATCAATATCTTATCCATGAGCAAGTAAGTTCCCACATCACTCCTATCCATCATCCCATTATCCCTATCCATCATCTCGTGCTAGTCCTATTCATTATCCATCAATATCCTGTGATGAGACACTTGGTCCCCAAGAAAACATAGACAATCAAACAAATATCTTGGATCCTATATCTTGAATCACATCCCAGTGAGTATAATGATTTAATCAAGATCCAAGAATTCTACATCCATTTCCCATTGATCCTCCATCATCCTAGGTCAAACTATATGTTTAGGTGTTTAGCTTGGTTGCTCGAGTTTAGGGTTTAGGGGTTAGGGGCATTATTTGAGGTTTACATGAGTTAGGGTTGCTCAAGTAAATAGGGTTTAGGGTTAGGGTTTAGGGTTTAGGAATTAGGGGTTTAGGGTTGCTCGAGTTTAGGGGTTAGGATTTAGGGTTTAGAGAGAGATAGACTGAGGGGACCAATATAGATTGGGAGAGATAGGGAGATAGAGGTTTAGGGTTTCTTCCAGGTTTTATGGTTTAGGATTTAGGGGTTTAGGGTTGCTCATTTTTAGGGGTTAGGGGTTAATGTTTAGAGGGTTAGGTTTATGGTTTAGGTAGAGAGGAGAATAGGAAGATATAGAGGAGACCGAGCCTGGGAGAGATATCTCTGTCTCCTCTATCCCTCTCTCTAACTATGCCTACCTCTCTATCTCTCTCTCTCCCTATCTCTCTATCTTTCTCTCTCTTTCGATTCCCTCTCTCTAACTCTACCTTTCTATATCTCCCTCCCTCACTATTTGAGGTTTACATGAGTTAGGGTTGCTCAAGTAACACTACAATAGAACAAGCAATTAGCATCTAAAATAGCGCCAAAATTTAGTGCATTTGAGTCCATGAATTGGACACTTATGTTGGTGCCAAACTCGGCACCCAATAGCATCTCACTATTGCGTCGGATTTAGCGCTGAGTTTAGCGTCGATTATAACGGGTCAGGTTTAGTGCTGAATTTTAGTGCCAAGTTTAACGCCAGATTTAGTGCCAAATTTTTTTGCTTCTTGTGTTGCTTCCAAGTTTGCTTCCAGTTTTGCTTCCAGTTTTGCTTCCAATTTTGCTTCCGATTTTGCTTCCAGTTTTGCTTCCACTGTTGCTTCCAATTTTACTTTCGGTTTTGCTTCTAGGTTGGCTTTCAGTTTTGCTTCCAATTTTGCTTCTGGTTTTGCTTCCAGTTTTGCTTCCAAGTTTGCTTCTGGTTTTGCTTCTAGGTTTGCTTCCAGTTTTGCTTCTAGTTTTGCTTCTATTTTTTCTTCCACTTTTGCTTCCAATTTTGCTTCCGGTTTTGCTTCAAATTTTGCTTCCAATTTCGCTTCCAATTTTGCTTCTAGTTTTGCTTCCAGTTTTACTTCCAGTGTGGCTTCCAATTTTGCATCTAGTTTTGCTTCCAGTTTTGCTTCCATTGTTGCTTCCAATTTTGCTTCCAGTTTTGCTTCAAATTTTGCTTTCGATATAACATCGCTTGTTGCTTCCAATTTTGCTTCCATTTTTGTGTCTTTTGTTGCTTCTAATATGGTAACTATTATTGCATCTTTTGTTTCTTCTAAAATTGCTTCTATTATTGCTTCTTTGTTTGCTACCTGAATTGCTTTTATTTTTGCTTCCTAGATAATGCCAAGTTTTGCTTCCAAGATTGCCTCTAGTTTGCTTCTAGTTTGGCTTCCATTGTTGCTTCCTTTTTTGCTTCTAAAAATGCTTATTGTTTTGCTTACATTTATTAATTTAATATTTTTATTTCAATTTAATTAGTTAAATATATCATGCCTCTTAAATAACTCATATGAATATAGAGTAAGTAATTTAATTAGTTAACTCATATGATTAAATAACAAGATAATTATTATAACATTATCATCATCTATAATTAAAACAAGTGAGTCAAATATCTATAATTTAATTGAATTTGACAACATCCATCCTGAGCAGTAAATTAAAATCATCATACGTAATAAATATCCATCCAAAAATCATCGACCACTTTTAATATATATAAATTGACAAGTCAATACGAATAAGATCATCATCATATATAACTAAAACAAGTGAAAGTCAAATATGCCAGTAGATCAATAACATGTCAAAATGATACATGTACAAATGATATAAGTAAAAATGATAAATTACGTAACTCAAAATGATACAAGTCAAGATGATACATGTACAAATGATATAAGTCAAAATGATACATAAATTTATGATACAACTCGTTAATATGGTACTGCAGGCCGTGAAAATGATACATATGATAGCTAGTGACCATCAAAAGAGGTATCATAATGATATATCAACAATAATCCATGATGCAGTCTATATGATCATGAATGTCACTAGCTACTACGAGCAACTACCTCATCATCATCATCACCATCATGATCATCATCATCATCGGCCTCAGTGTCTTCTATATCTGCGTCATCATCATCCTCTGCCATGTGATCTATACCAGAACCAACATAATCTGGATCTCTATCATGAGGATCATCTTGATCTTCTGGAAGACCCGTGTTCTGCAAAAAAAACATTTAAAATGAAAAGTTATTATTTATTTCATGCAATAATTTATTTTTCTGTTATATATCTAATATTACAACATATGAAACGAAACCATAATCATATTACATCGTATCAAAGTGAACATACCATAATAAAATTTCAAAAAAGTTACAGCTAATATGTCATTCCAATGATGTAAAACATGCAACAATTCTAATAAACGTTAGTAAAGATCATAAAAAAATTTGTTATAAATTTAACTATCAACTGTAAATTCTATTACATAACCTTAAGTGCTACAAATTGCTTGGTTGAAAGCTCTCATTTTGGCATAGGCAGGGAGGATGCTGGCAAAGGTTGTGGAATTTAGCTTTACACCAGCCAATTGCATTTGCTTTAAAATTTCTGAAGCCTTTTCAACAAATCCATTTTGTGCATATCCTACAGTCATTGCAGTCCATGAGACCACATTTCTTTGAGGCATTCTGTCAAATAGTTCATGTGCCTTGTCTATGCTTCCACATTTTGCATACATGTCTATCAGGGCAGTTGCAACTACAACATCTGACAAAATTCCTCTATCCTTTATGTATTGATGGATGTCCATACCCTATTCCAAAGCTCCCATTTTGACACGGGCAGGGAGGATGTTGGCAAAGGTTGTGGAATTTGGTTTTACAGTAGCCAATTGCATTTGCTTTAAAATTTCTGAAGCCTTTTCAACAAATCCATTTTGTGCATATCCTGCAGTCATTGCAATCCATGATACCACATTTTTTTGAGGCATTATGTCAAATAGTTCACGTGCCTTGTCTATGCTTCCACATTTTGCATACATGTCTAATAGGGCAGTTTCAACTACAACATCTGACAAAATTCCTCTATCCTTTATGTATTGATGGATGTCCATACCCTATTCCAAAGCTCCCATTTTGACACAGGCAGGGAGGATGGTGGCAAAGGTTGTGGAATTTGGCTTTACACCAGCCAATTGCATTTGCTTTAAAATTTATGAAGCCTTTTTAACAAATCCATTTTGTGCATATCATGCAGTCATTGCAGTCCATGAGACCAAATTTCTTTGAGGCATTCTGTCAAATAGTTCACGTGCCTTGTCTATGCTTCCACATTTAGTATACATGTCTAACAGGGCAGTTGCAACTACAACATCTAACAAAATTCCTCTATCCTTTATGTATTGATGGATGTCCATACCCTATTCCAAAGCTCCCATTTTGACACAGGCAAGGACGATGGTGGCAAAGGTTGTGGAATTTGGCTTTACACCAGCCAATTGCATTTGCTTTAAAATTTTTGAAGCCTTTTCAACAAATCCATTTTGTGCATATCCTGCAATCATTGCAGTCCATGAGACCACATTTCTTTGAGGCATTATGTCAAACAGTTTACGTGCCTTGTCTATGCTTCCACATTTTGCATACATGTCTAACAGGAAGTTGTAACTACAACATCTAACAAAATTCCTCTATCCTTTATGTATTGATGGATGTCCATACCCTATCCCAAAGCTCCCATTTTGACACAGGCAGGGAGGATGCTAGCAAAGGTTGTGGAATTTGGCTTTACACCAGCCAATTGCATTTGCTTTAAAATTTCTAAAGCCTTTTCAACAAATCCATTTTGTACATATCCTGTAGTCATTGTAGTCCATGAGACCACATTTCTTTGAGGCATTCTATCAAACAGTTCACGTGCCTTGTCTATGCTTCCACATTTTGCATACATGTCTAACAGGGCAGTTTCAACTACAAAATCTGACAAAATTCCTCTATCCTTTATGTATTGATGGATGTCCATACCCTATTCCAAAGCTCCCATTTTGACACAGGCAGGGAGGATGGTGGCAAAGGTTGTGGAATTTGGCTTTACACCAGCCAATTGCATTTGCTTTAAAATTTCTAAAGCCTTTTCAACAAATCCATTTTGTACATATCATGTAGTCACTGCAGTCCATGAGACCACATTTCTTTGAGGCATTATGTCAAACAGTTCACGTGCCTTGTCTATGCTTCCACATTTTGCATACATGTCTAACAGGGTAGTTGCAACTACAAAATCTGACAAAATTCCTCTATCCTTTATGTATTGATGGATGTCCATACCCTATTCCAAAGCTCCCATTTTGATACAGGTAGGGAGGATGCTGGCAAAGGTTGTGGAATTTGGCTTTACACCAGCCAATTGCATTTGCTTTAAAATTTCTAAAGCCTTTTCAACAAATCCATTTTGTGCATATCCTACAGTCATTGTAGTCCATGAGACCACATTTCTTTGAGGCATTTTGTCAAACAGGTCACGTGCCTTGTCTATGCTTCCACATTTTGCATACATGTCTAATAGGGTAGTTACAACTACAACATCTGACAAAATTCCTCTGTCCTTTATGTATTGTTGGATGTCCATACCCTATTCCAAAGCTCCCATTTTGACACAGGTAGGGAGGATGCTGGCAAAGGTTGTGGAATTTGGCTTTACAATAGCTAATTGCATTTGCTTTAAAATTTCTGAAGCCTTTTCAACAAATCCATTTTATGTATATCCTGCAGTCATTATAGTCCATGAGACCACATTTCTTTGAGGCATTTTCTCAAACAGTTCATGTGCCTTGTCTATGCTTCCACATTTTGCATACATGTCTAATAGGGTAGTTTCAACTACAACATCTGACAAAATTCCTCTATCCTTTATGTATTGATGGATGTCCATACCCTATTCCAAAGCTCCCATTTTGACACAGGAAGGGACGATGGTGGCAAAGGTTGTGGAATTTGTCTTTCAAACAACTCATACTTGTAGAGTCATGGTTTTAGGTCACGTATGTTATGGTAACAACAAGGGATTCCAACTATGGATACAATAGCTAAGACTGCCCTCATTTGTGACCATAACAAGGTTCTTGGACAACACTATCTTGCTCTTCACACTGGGTACTATATAGGCCAAGATTGGGTTGAAGAAATCACTTGATGGTTACCTATATAGTGATACCACACCCTAATACCCCATGCATTCTAAATATCTTAAGATTTATACAATACTCAACCAAGATGAAATTGTATCATTGTACCACACTTAACTATGACAGTCCTTTCTTGACAACAATTTGTAATCTTTAGACTATTGGGATCCTTGCCACAAATAAATATTAGGTCAATGACACAAGGCTTTTAAACAAAAACCATAATCCCAACTCTATATCCATCCCCTTGGTAGTCTCAAGGGCCACCTTGAGACAAAAAATGGTAATGTACTATTATGATAGTTATGATTGTCCTCCATCGTTTCATTATGCATTTGAAACTTGAGATGAGGATTGGGGAGGTCTCCATTTGTAAAAACATGGAAAATACTCATGGAAGGATCTTTAAAATAGGCATATTCAACTTCAGGCATTTCTGGAAGGTGGATGTAAACTTAGTGACTTTAATTACCACCACAAAGACTATCCCCTTTGTGACTATGACAAGGTAACACTATCATGCTCTTTATGACAATCCCTTCTCCATTGGGTGATGGCCTAATAACATTTATCTCCTTTGTGATTTCAATGCCTCTCTAATGCACTATCATAGGAGTCTTGATAGTCCTTATGTATTAGTGAAGAAGGCCTCCAACAAATCCAAAAGGAGGGCTTAAGATTACATACAAAGTCCTAGTCTTCATACCCTAGTCACATATCACCCCTCTAAGAAGACCTCAAGACAATTGCCCTTTAATACAGGAAGTCAATGCAGTTTTAAAAGATAAAGTGCAAGAGGCCAAAGGACAAGAAAACTTAAGGCCTTAAGGGGTTTAAAGGAATAAAAATATAGGCTTACAGACTCAACTTAAAACCCTAACCCTAGGTGGGTACCACCAGAACCCTTTAACTTGGCACTGCAAAACCTTGTCCAGTCTGATTGTGGGAAGCTAAAATCAAGCATGTACACTCACATATGACAGATAAGTATGCCTACGAAGTGGTTTGACATAAAAATGAATAGGCTTCGAACTATAACCCTTCAAAGTAGGCCACTGAAGTATATTGTACAGGTGCATTTGTGAGTGTTGCAGTAAGATTTTTCATCATGGGAACCTAAATTTTTTGCAAAAACTGGTAGGAAATTTTAGGTTCCAACAAGTCCATTAGTTGGAGGCAGGCAAATAAGGGTTTTCTGTTCATTATTAGCCCGTTAAACTTAAGCATATGAGATAGCATGGCACACACAAAATGTTGTGGATAATGACCACAAGATTAGGTTAATTACAACCACTTTTTGTAATCATAAGAGTAATCATTTGTCATCTAAGAGAAATCTTACATTTAAGGGCGCTAGGGCCAACAGAGAAGCACTTTAGAACTCATCCTACGCATCAATAAACAACTCAACACAAGAAATTCAAATTGACATATTAACATAACAATATCCAACTAAGTTATTGAAAGTCAACTATTGATACCTCGTTCTCCATCCAGATTACAAAATTGGTCCACTTTTTGCTTTGTAACATTTCCTTTTCAAATTGGCTTGGATGCCGGCCATATTTCTCCTCCTATCAAAACATGGCACATGGACTAGTTAAACTAATTAATATGCAATCATTTACTTTTTCCTAGGAAATTAAAAAAATATCATTTAACTTATTAAATATACTTACAAATGTACAGATCAAGGCCTGTAAACCTTTATGGCCACTTTGATGCATGGCACAAAGTTTGTCAAGCCTAGCCTTGGAGGCCTTGTCTTGAAACATATACTAATTCAATTTAACTATGCACAAATAAAATTTAAAAATCATTTAATAAATTTGATATAATCTTATGAGCAAATTCAAATACCTGCATACTCTCCTCACCGGACTCCCTCTGTGCATCAGACTTCTCATATGCTTTTACAAGCTCTTTCCATACTTTTAAACTTACATCAATTGGCCTTTTTTTTAGCCTTTGCTCAGGAGGGAGTTTTTTTATCTTCTTTGTTTGGTTGCACCGAAATCTCTTGCAGTTTTGAGAAATTCGTAGCTTTATCTTTTTACAGACCAACCTGTGCCAAATTCAGTCTCCATGTCTTGGATAACTGCTTTTTGTAGGTGCATGGGTATCTTTGAGAATGGAAAATGTAGATGGTCTTTGAACTATTGAAGGCATGATTCCTTCAACCTATTCACAAATGTTTTTCTAGAATCCATCATTTGGATGTCCCCTGAAACCACATTGTATTCTATATTGGTATCGTAGGTACCAATGTAAGATGCAAAACATGGCGTGGTGGTCGAAGAAGTCTATGTCCCAGGAGTGGGTGGGACATTGGAATCCTATGTTCCCTATTCCACATTCTTAGAGGTTATTGTTATTGATTTCCTCCTAGATCTTTTGCTCGATCCATGACTGGTTGGGGAATCAATTGATTCCCTTTGACACTGTTGATTTGGTTGTAATGTTACAGGGGCTTTACCAGATCATTTTTCTATGTATCTGGCAAGCATTGTCAAGTCCACACCATCCAATTTGTTGACTGCCTCTACCCCCAATATGGAAGCCAATGCCTCTTTATCTTTGTCAATCTCATGTTCCTATAAAATAAATTTCTTCTTTTAAATTTACAAATAAAAAACTAAAAACTCAAAATCAAACAAACAATGGAAACATTTACAAATCTATAAATTGACAATGAATTGCGTCATTATGGCCAAAGTCTTCTCCCTTTGCTCTCTTCCCTCTATTGCTTGACATTTTAAGGCGACCTAGGGCAAATTATTTTCATTCAGTCTGTGGAGGCAAACAAAGTACACACTGCCAGGTATGAAAGTTTTCATCCAATTTTTCTGTATTTCTCAAGGTTTTTGACCTTTACTTTGTAGAGCAAATCATGAAGTTGTTTTCCTATAAATCAATTGGTGCATTGGGAGGGAATCTATAGTTCCTGACCTAATTTTAGTTTTCTCATCCTCATCTCAAAATCCCTATCTCCTCGTATTGTCTTGACCAACCTCAGTTTTAGTTTGCTCACCCTCGTCTCAAAAGCCCTAATTTTAGTTTTCTCACAATCGACTTGTCTTAAAGCACTTGACTACTTTTTTAGGAAGGAAGCGAGAAAGTTGTCTTTAGAGAAAGGTATTGATGGTAATGATAAGCAAACCTGGGCATTGGGGTTTGAAAAAAGTGTTCACTGCTCTCGGATGTAGAGGAAATAATGCAATGTCTACAATTTTACCCTCCTCCTTTGCAACCACATGAGACTTGAACGATTCGCCTGTAAACAAAATAATATTCACAACCCTTTCTCCACAATCCTCTCCATCTAATTGAAACAAAAATATATTTGGGAACGAAAAAATTTTATTGTAATTGTAACCTTACCTATGGTGTCGCAAACTAAATCAAATTTCTCATCTACTTGCACTTGTTTTTCCCTTTTTTCTCCTCTCTTTGTGCGGCATTTTTCTCCTATAATTATTGAATTTCTCATATAATTCAAGTGGGACTCCAACCCAAACGCTTGATCTCCAAACAAAAAATGAACACCAAAAATCAATAAAGTTTTTTTTTTTTGGGGGGGGGGGTATGTGCAGGCGGGAATTTTTTAAATTTTTTTGATCCAGTAGTCGGCGCTATAGTCAGAGCAGTTACCGTCGACTTTAGCATTGACTTTTACGCCAAAATGTAATCTGTTTGGGGTGCCAAAGGTGGTGTAAAGTGCACCTAATTTAGTACCAATCAGTGCAAAATGATATATTTTGCTTGGAAGTTGATAAAAACATAACCTCACCAAATTTGGATTGTCCTTATAATAAGTAACTATACCTTGTTTCCATGATAGAATTTTGACTTCATGCTTCTCTTATGATTAGCTCAATAATGACTCACTCTTTCATGACCTTACACAAATGGTTGGTGATAATCCTTATGCAAGTGATATGGCTTTGGAAAAACCAAACAACTCTTCTCTTACTATCATGATGACATGATATTGGGACTATATTGGCAGCTTATGGAGTGTGCTTATGGTATTGTGATTTTCATTTCTATGTTCTCAATAACCTATTTTAGGTTGAAGCATGGTAACTAACCCACTAGCTATTATGACAGTCATACAATGACTAGACAATCCTCTCCACTTTGACTATGGCAATCCTATGCATGGTGTTTTCTTCATGACAGTCCCCAATAATGTGAATTATTGATAGTAGCTAGTTCAAATGGAGTTTTGGATGGTGTAGTAAGTTGTCCCTATGGCTCATGATAGTGCATGCCTTGGTTATGTCCTTGTGACATTACTCTCTAGATATCTCCTCTTTATAGTGACAAGGTTTCAAGAACATGACAACTTAGGTAAGGTATCAACTTGTCTCTTTAACCTCTGGATTGTCATTTTTCAAGAATAAATCTCATTAAAATGCAAAGACAACATGTCATAGATTAGATGAAAAGATCAAGGAAATGCATGTTATAGAATATAAAACTCAAAAATCAAAGGTCTTTTTGGGCCTTTTTCCAACAATATGAGCAAAATTCAAACTTTAAACATGTAGCACAGGTACCATATGACTCATTCGCATACATCACACATGTGGGACCACTAAGAAGGGAGGTAGGTACTTAATATGAGCAATGACAATTGCAATTAATGTTTAAGTTTACTTCAACAGATATTTGGGGTTATGATAGCTAATGGAGGGTTTTCTTTTCAAAGGAAACCATTAATTTTGGAGTGAAAGGTAATGGTGAAATATAACATAATGTCCCTATAATTAAAGAATATCCAATGGCTAGGATTAACCTAACAAAGATCTAACGACGTGATTTCAAAATTAACATCCAAATTATTCTTCCCTCCATCAAGAATTTAAAATTTTGGTGCCAAAGACTCTTTGAGCCTGTTTTGAGGTTCTATGATAGTTTTGAGGGTTTTATGGCCACTTGGAGAGATATAGATTGCCTTAAAATGACCCATAAAAGAAAAAGGAGAGTCAAATATGAAATAAATGTCTTTTCGATGTGAATTTGTAGTCATCTTGTAATCATAAGATTTGAGCTCTAGTTGTCAAGATTCCACGTGTAAACTTTTTCTGAAGAGAAAAATTTTGCAATGTCCTATTTTGTTTTTCATAGTGCATCTTAATGAAAAGAGAGTGTATTAACAAGATAAATTCAAGAATATTCTCTTGGTGCATAGCTGTTAGGTGACTATTGTCATTGTTGTGTATTACAAGATCCAGAGGAGGCCATGGAAAGAGGATGTGGATGGCGTAGAACTACTAAATCGTAGAGAGGAAAGTGGGTGGAAATAGATATGACAACGGAATCTGCAGATACAATAGAGGTAAGAAGAGAAAGCAACCTCAACCAAAGGAGGAAGGTGTTTATGAATTCACAAATGCTACAACATAGAGGAGATAAAGTCATTTTTTTGTCCACGAGGCCTTTGAGGTCAAACTTATTGGTTGAAAATGCACAGGAGTGGTGATTAAATGTGATTCTATGATCGAGGGAAAAGTTTGAAAATTAGGATGGCCAAAACATGATATCAATATGTCAAATATATGACTAAAGTGAGGTTTTGTGTTGGATAGCATATTCGTTGAAATGATATAATTGGTGTACGAAACATTATTTACTATGTTGTGTATTATAGGGGCCAGACGAGGCCATGGCAATAGATCGTGTCATATCAAATGAGGACACAATGGATGAAGCAAGAAATCAGGTACTCAAATCTAATTTCTGTAGGAAAAAATGATCTGATGGCATTTTGTGATACGTCCATCTTTTTTCATAGTATTATTGAAATTTATAATGTATTATCCAATCTTGACATAAATTAATGCATGTTGATTATTTTAGATGGAGATTGGAGCAAATGCAGAGCCTGAGCATTCAACTAGAAAACAAAAAATGCATGTACGTGGACGTGGACCTAAAACTGTTAAATCACGTAGACGACAATGGGTGGAAGAGGATATGACAATGAATACTGCAAACACAACAAATGATTGCACTGAACAAGAGGTTGGTTAGGACAATAGTACATGGGATGAATACTTTGAGAAAATTGTTGTTTGTGGATGTTCTGTATGTCATGGAAAGAAACAATTCAAACAATCGATTGTACAAAGACATTACATATATGATGAGCTTCTAGTCAATAGTATGCCTCCTACAATCGATTCAAATCCAATAGGAATTGTGGTAAGGAATTTTCCAAATTGATATAAATAACATGTATACTTCGTTTAAACATTGTTTTATATTATTTAAATAACTATTTTTTTTCTTAATGAATACTTGCAAGATAAAGTTCTTAGTTTAAAGTTTCTTGGATCACCAACTTTCAGCCTAGGGGGCAATGATCATTTATCAGATGATACATCTAACAAAAATATGTGCCAATATACCATCTCGAAAGATGAGGAATTGATGAAAACAAGCAATAGAACAAGGACCAATTTAAAGATGCATAATTTGCTTAAAGACAAGGGGAAGGTGGACTACATACCCTATGAGAATGAATATGATGGATATGATGACTTACCCCTGAGTTTGAGATCAATTTACAAAGACACATTTGATCATCGACTATAGTGCGCTTAGCCTAGTGATCAACAACTACCTAGAGTGTATGAGGTGTTTCAATTTTGGGGATACAACTACATGATACGACCCTCCAATATTCATGGAGAGAATCTAGGCCTCTTTATTGTCCAAAATGTACATGTGGGATCTAAACATAGAAACAATTCAGAACAAACCACTAGGAGATTAATGCCATATTATGGTCCATCATATTACAGAGGTGAATGGAGAAGGCTAGCAGAATATAAGCCTAGCATGTCATCATGTGGTCTAAATTTGAATATGTATACACATCGTCTCCAATTGGAAACTAGAAAAGAAATGAATAGAGCTCATCTTATGTATATAGATGGGCATGCATACACACACAAAAATATTGCAAGATTTATAAATAGTAGTAAGGGAAGGGACCCTACTGTAAGACCAAATTGTCAATTTGTTGAGGTTATAAATGATAAAGATGGAGATATGGAAAGAGAGGTTGATAGATTGATAATGGCTGAGGATATTATGGACCTTACCATTGGGGATGAGTTATTGATTGATTACTCCTTCTTAAAACGCACTCCTGTGCGAAAGAAGAGGGAAGAACAAGGTCTCCCTAAGGATGTTCTTAAGGGCAGAAAAACAAAGAATAATAAATGAGTGTGGACTGATGTTTTATAAACTATGTTGTCCAAATTGTATTTTATTTAAATTATTGTATAAAAAAGGTAGTTTATAAAATAATGTTCCATTATTCAATTGATGTATATATGTTCATACAACCAATATTTTTATTTTTTAAGCCATATTTGATTATATTTCTTTGAAATTGATACATTTATGATTTATCCAGTTGTTTCCAAACATTAAATAATGCTTGCATTTGTTGATAGGTAGAAGATGTTGATGAAACACATACTAATACCCAAGATCCAACTAGGTTATTAAGATTTGGATAGGATGATCCAAACCATCCTTTAAACAATACCAGGGCGAAAAGAGCATTATTGAAGAGAATACTATCAGCTAAAAAATTTGAAGAGCTGATGAGATCCGCATACACTGATGAAATGCCACCTAGCCTTAATGATGATGATTATGATAGTGAAAATGCAGTGTATGAAGAAGGATTGAATGAAATTCTTACAGATTTCTTTGGGGATGAAAACAATGATGACAATAATGATCATATGGTTGACAATAACGATGATAGCAGGGGTAATTACCACCAACGTAATGTTGATGATAACAACCTGAAAGACTCCATCAAGCAAGCAGTGAAGACACTCATGTTCAAATCGGGTGCAAGTAGAACCTCAAAACTGGCATGCACATTAATATTATTAGAAATCAAGTCACTATTTGGTTGGTCAGACAAAGGATTCACTACCCTACTGAAGTGAGTTGAAATCTATTTCTTACTTTGCAATTGTCAATTGGTGTACATATTTCGTAAACATTCATCAACTTCGTTTATATTTCTTTAAGGGGATATTAAAACCATAGATTGTATATAAATAGTCCTAGTATAGATTGACATATCAAACATGTTCATCATAAGTCAAACATTCAATTGATTTAATCTCTAGCAATCTTACAGGGCACTAAAAACTAAAATATTCCTTGAAGATAATGTGTTTCCATCAACTTGCAGAGAGGCCCGTCTATTGTTGTTTGAGCTGGGGATTAAATATAAGCAAATTCATTCATGTAAAAATGATTGCATTTTATATAGAGATGAATATCAAAACAAGGTAGAATGCCTTGTATGCAAAGAGAAGAGATATCATATAGATGTACAAGGTCCTACAGTTCCAAAGAAGGTTTTACGTCACATGCCAATTATACCTAGACTTCAACGAATGTTTCGTTGCAAGTCACTTGCACAATTGATGGACTAGCATGCAAAGAACAGGAGTAAAGATGGATTCATGCGAATTCTAGCTGACTCCAAAGCAATGAAACACATAGAAGAAAAATGGGCAAGAAAATTCAAAGATGAACCCTGTAGTATCAGGTTTGGTCTTGCAATTGATGGAGTGTGCCCATTCTCTTTCCTAAGCTCAAATTATAGTGTTTGGCCAATCGGATTGATAGTATACAATATTCCCCCATGGATGAGTGTTAGAAAGGATCACCTTATGCTGACTCTCATTGTTCAAGAAAAACATCAAGTTAAAAACATGGATGTTTATCTTGCGCCTTTTATTGATGAGATGCAACTTCTATGGAAAGGCATAAGAATGTATGACATATCATGTCCCCCATCAAATAGGTCCTTCATGTTATACGATGTGCTATGTTGGACTATTCATGATTTCCCAAGACTTGGTGTTTGTTCTGGTAAAATAAAACATTTACGTATTTACACTCATAATTTATTTTCATTCCAACTTTCATACTTAGTTTTATACTATTTTTTTGATGTTATTAACATTACTTATTGAATTGCAAGGCTTCAAACAAAGGGGATATTTGCATGTCCAAGATGTGCAGAACAATTTCAAGGGCGATATTCTAAAAATCTACATAAATTTATTTATGCAAACAACGTGGTTTTTCTACCACTAGATCATAAGTTTAGAAATCGCCTAAAGAATCAATTTGATGGAAAAGTTGAAAATAGAGGCCCTCCCATGATTGTGGATCCAGGTGATTGGCTTAAGAAGTATGAAGATGCTAAATTGAAAGGTTGGGAGGATTTTTTTGATCAGGGTGATTCAATTGAAGAACTAGAACAAGTTGTAGTTAATATGCCAGAAGGAATGAATAGGAAATCCATATTTTATGAGCTCCCTTACTGGAAGGATCTATTAATAGCTCACTTATTAGATCCTATGCACATCTTCAAAAATGTCCCAGATTCTATATTTCGACATATATCAGGCAAAGAGGACATCTTGTCTTCGAGGAGAGATATTGCTCTTTCGCGTACCAAAATTGATAGAAAACATTTGTGGCCAAATGGGGAAAATGAAACATATGCAGAAGCTCCATGGATTTTTTAAAAAAAAGAGCTAGACCAACTAAAAAATGTCATCCATTCAATAAGGACACCTACTAGCTATGGGTCATCATTGGCTAAAGCTTTTACAGTTGATGGACATATCACAAGATTTAAAACACATGATTTTCATAATTTTATGAAGGTATTACATATCATCATTTAACATTTACTGGTAACATTGATTAAGTACTAAATATATTTTGATATCGTTATTTTGTGTAGAAAAAATTACTAATGACCTTTTCATAAATGTGTTTCATAGCATATCATGACATTGGCAATTAGGGGGGATTCCTATCTTACAGTTGACTTAAGGAATGCCATAAGTTGATTGTCAGCATTTACAAGGTATGTGGTTAATGTGTGAGAGACATAGATATATTATATTGCATTTTAATTTTTGACTAAAGGTTCATACTAATTTACTATTCTTATATTAGGTGGGTGACCTCCAAGGAGATCCACGAATGTGAAGTGCCAAAATGGAAGAAGGAAATTGCAGAAATTGTATGTGTATTTGAGAAGGAGCTCCCTACAAGTCCATTTACTTATACACCTAGTCGATGACATTGAATTGGTGGGTGTCGTATCAATGAGGTGGATGTTTTTCTTTGAGAGGTATATGAAAACTCTAAAAAGATATGTCTGACAAAAGGCACATCTAGAGGGTTGCATGGCTAAAGGGTATGTATTGAATGAAGCATTTTTCTTCTTGTGTGAATTCCTTGGTAAGTATTTTGAAGATGGGCCACACTTCTAGGATGAAGAATGAGCATCAAATATTATTGATGGAGAAAAACCACAATCTAATGGTGTTCAAGTAGAAATTAGTAAGTAAATTCATGATCAATGTGGTTTTTTTTCTTGCAATCATTAATTTACTCTGTAATTTATTTGTCAAATTAACAACATGACATTTGGAGTTTGAAATAAACATGTGGACATGTAATAGGTGTAGACAAAACTATTATACTCAACAAGTTCATTTTGTACCACATGGACTTTATGAACAAATGGATTGATCTGTATGATAAAAAGAGAGAAGTGTTAGAAGCAAGGAGACAATTTAAGAGATCAAAACCAAGGAATACTCCGTTTCCCACTGATCTTCTTTGGGAATGGGGCAAAGATTGCACACTAGAATGGGTTACTAAACAAATTCAAAATCAAATAGAAGATGCAGGTATAGATTCAAACATAACAGAAGATGAAATCAACATGTCTAGAGGATGTGAAAGAAAGGTACAATTGGAATTTTACAAAATGTTGTTTCCTTACAACTTTGACACTAGTAACTATTTTAATATTTGTCATTATATTTGTTTTCACTGAAATAAATGGTCTTTCACAGGTGAGGAAATATCCAGCAATGTGGGCATATGGTCGACATTATCGTGTAGAAAGTGTAGATGTAAAGAGACAATCCTTTGATTGTGGCATCATGGTTGACTTAAAGCAATCCAGTCGATCAAGCTCAAAAGATAAGAATATAATTGAAGGGAATCTACAATATATTGGGAAAATACAAGAAATTATTGAGTTGGATTACCACTCTTTTCAATGTTGTATTTTTAAGTGTAGATGGTATGAAGCATTTGAGAGGACACGAAGACATGATACCCATAGTGGATTGTTTTCTATAGATTCCTCATGTTTCCTACTGGAGGATAAGGAGGCTTATGTTCTACCATTCATTGTGAGCAGGTATTTCTTTAACTCAAACAAGAAGTGGTAGTGATCATTAATCTATTAATTCATAGTTTATTGTGAATATATACATGTGTTTATTAATCAATAAAATTGTTATACCATACGTCTAATATATGTATGTCATTCATGTGCAGGTATTTTTCTATGAAGATATTTTGGACCTGAAATGGATATTTGTCATACATTATGATCCAAGATTAAAGCATGTATTTGACGATGCATTAGTGGATACTGAGCAAAACAATGATGGCTAACAAAATGAGAGAGAGGGATTAGAAAACATCAAAGAAATTGGCATCCATGATGATGTTAGAGATGGTTATGTTCAAGCACAAGAAGACAACAATTCAGAGTTGGATGATGTTATGGAAGACAACAATATGGATGGTATACAAAATGATGATCCAAATACATCTGGTAACAATATAGATGGTCTACAGTCAGATTTCAATGATGATGAAGATGATGGAGGTCAAGATGAGGATGATGATAATATTAAATACTTGAAAGAACATATGAACATTGACAATGATACACTAGATGACATTGTAGTAGACAATAATGTTAATGACCAAGACTTCTAAATTTTTAGAATTATTTGCAATCCATATTTTAAAAAGTATGATTAAATTGTTGGCAATAATGTTAATTAAATGGATTGTTCAATTGTTGAAAAATTACCTATTGCAATATCCTTAAATTATTCAATCTTTGGTATGAATTGTTGGCAATAATGTTAATGAAATGGATTGATTGATGTTCTTTATAACTTGTTAATGGATAATCCTTATGTGATGGAAGTATTAAGTGATATAGGTCAAAGGATAAGCTCATCAAATTCCTTAAATAGTGGGCGTTACCTTGTTTCACCAATGACAATTTACTTTCAAGTTTGCTGGTGACTTCAGAACAGATTAAGGAGCTTATGTAATTTTGTCAATTAAATCATCCACTTCACTTAACCCAATCTGGCATATGATTTGGATTAATGTTTTCTATAAATCTTTAAACTTTGCTCCTAAAACAGAAAAACAAATTTGGATTTTGAAAATATATACAAGGGAATGATTTTCAAAAGAGAAAGATTGGTGCCTACCACATGAGGAATTTGTTTATCTTTAATTATTTTTCATATATATCCTTAATTGTATCTATTTCGTGTTATCTTGTGATAAGTACTTGAGTAAGATCATCAATGAAATATGAAGTGGACATATTATCATCTATATTAGCTAATTGATTGCACAAATATTTCAATTTATCAACGATCTCATGTTTCTATTCATTTTCAACACTTTTAATAAAGACATCATGATCATAATATTCTTCTTCATCATTAGAATGCAACATGTGATCGTCATAGGAAGTAGGAGAAAGAGGTAGTCATGTTTGCAAGGTGAGGGTTTGATCTAGTACTTTGTTGAAGGGGACATAAGGATCCTAGATGTTTCTTAGGAATGCAAAATTAAAGGCATTGGGTTGTTTCCAACAAATGCAAACCACAAAAATCTCAAAATAAAAAATCAATCTTTTTTTATCCTAAACATAGGCATGGAAATTGCGAGTTCAAAAAAATGTAGGGAAATAAACCACACCCTATAATAGAAGATTTAAGTCCAATCCTAGATTTAATTAAACTTTAAAGTACAAGGAGTTGAGAGTAGAATAAAATATTGAGATATTAAGTAATTAAGATAGAGAAATGAAATAGTTGAGAAGAAATATAAAACTTATTTGATCTTTTTAGCATGATGTCAAATGTGAAGTGTGTGATTAACTAATGCATTATGAAAAAAGAATGAAAAGTAGGATTTTCTACTAGAATAATGATCATGAGATTGTGGCGGTGATTAGCTGATTTTTTGCATTCCTTCTTCACTTGTCCTCTTTTTCCATATTTCCAAAACTTTACTCTTATCTTCCTAGGGATTCTAGATTTTCCTCTTGACTTGGATTGATATTTATACCATTCCCCTTTAGATCCACTTTTGTCCTTGGGCCTTTGCGGAACATGCAAGGCATCCTTAGAACCTTCATCATTGAACTTTCTCCTCATATCTACATTGAGCATTGTAACAATAAAGGATTCCATAGTCTCCTTTGCAACACTGCCATTTATAACAAGCATTATGTTCTCCTAATTTTTGGGTAAAGAAAAAAGTGAGAAGATACATTTGTCTTCCTCATCAAGTTTAACATTTATTGAACCTATTTGACTAAAAATCATATTAAAGGTGTCAAAATGTTCTACAGTAGAATATCCTTCCTTTATTTTTAAATAATATAAACATCTTTTGAGATATAACTTATTACTTTATAATTTTAGTTTTATAAATATCACCTATCCTCTTTTGTAATGTGAATGCAGGGGTCTCTTTTGATTTGAATAACAAAGAAAAAGTAAATTGGAGACAACTAGATAAATTATTAGCAATTCAATTCAACAAACAAATGATAACCAAAAGTTAACCACCAGAGAATAGCAGCTTTTATATCGATTTGCTTCAAAGTACAGGCAGTGCAATGTCTCTTTCAAAAAATCAAAATCCCAAATAGATTCTGAGCCATAAGGTCTTGGTTTCCTTTTATAAAGGAAGCAACAAGCTTCAAACCTTTCACATTCCAAATGGCTCTTTGTATTCCTAACCCTTGATATTACAATATTTGTCTTTTATAAGTCCAATTTAGATTTTCAAATATATTTGAATGCATTTTGAAAACATGAAGAAAACATAAAGAGACAAAAGAGAGCATTCAAAATGTGGTGGTGCTATTTAACGCCATCATATGGCTCATTGCTCTTCTGCACCTCAACTTGTGCTACTGATGATTCATCTCTAAGATATTTCTCCTCCCATTTATATATTGTAAAATCATCAGGCCATTGGTAAGCCTGAATCTGAAGCAAGTTCTCCTGGTGATCTTTCCATCTTTTATCAAGCAAAGCTCTGACATCCATCACAAATTTTGCATACCCAGCATCCAATGGAATTACTCGGTCCAATATCATGTTGAAACTAAGAATGCTGACATCTCATCCTTCTTCAAAAAATCCATAACTTGGAATACTGTTTGGCCAAATTCCATCTTCCATGTCAAGACTTTTGATTTTCTCTTCTTTTGTCAGTATGAAAGGAATAAATTTATGCTTGAACGTAGTAAAAGATTCAACCTTTGCTTGCATCTTCTAGCTTTCTCCATTCACATACTGGTATTCATCAATGATCATTTTGACTATTTTCTCAGTGGGCTTCAAAGTTGTAGGGGCATCAAGATTCATTTGCACTACTAAGCACATCATAACCAAATTGTGATGATAGGGTTGCCATTTTTTAAACAACAAATCCAAAATAGAAAAGTTTATCTTCAATTGCTCAATGGCATGAGATAAATGTTAGGGTTAGCCGGCAGAAGATATCAATTAAATGCAAATAAATATTAAATAGAGGAATGAAAATACACATAAATAATAACAGCGAGAGACAAGTTTTAACGTGGTTCACCCAAACTCGGGCTACATCCACCAACAGAGAGTCCAATATTATTATCCAGTAAATCAAACCGATTACAACCAGCAATCCCTGTAACTCAATACCATTGCAAATGCTACAATACAATATCTCAACCAAAACCCTAACCCTTAGCCACTTTTATCAAGCCTTATGTCGGTTACAAAAAAAAGGTTTTTTTATGTTAGCTCAGGAAAAAAAAATTTGGGGGTTGCGCCCCCAACCCCCGCTCAGGGCTCGGCCCAGCCCCGAACCCCGGTGAGGATACATGGCTAGTGTACAGTACTTTCTTGATCAGTCGCCACCTACCAACAATAAAGAAGAGTAGCAATCATGCACACTCCCAAGCTTATCCACAACCAATTTTACTCTATGCTCCAAAATTTTCTCAAAAATTTCAAAAACTTTCATCTTTGCCTCATTCTTTGTCATTTCATTTTGTTTATTCAAACTTTCAATTTCCTTTTCAAATTTCAATCTTGTTGCATTAAATTCTTTAGTAGACATTGTGACATCACTAGTTGTTTGTGGCATAGGGGCCTGAAAGGGTACAATGGCTTGACCTTGAGAAGAATTCACAGCTTGCAATTGTTTCTTTAATTTCACATTTTCAAAATATAATTTGTTTACTTCATCATTCATTACTTTCTGAGTTTGCTCATAATCTGTCAGCCTTTGTTCTAACCTCTTCACAACAACATGAGTAAACATAGCAGTATGAACATTGAGAGCAGCTGCTTCTGTTGCTGATGTATCTTGTAAAGTCTTTACCACAGCTGTACCCCTCATTTCTTGAACAATATCAAGCAATCTTGGTTTTCTTGTATTCTTCTGAGTAGTCAAAATTGCAAGGGTCTATGTCTTTGGATTAAAACCACATCCACTTATTCCATCTTCATAATCAAATTCTGAAATAAGTTGTGGATCATCCTGACTTCTAACTTGGTCAAGCAAAAATACTTTTTTTCAATTCAAGGCGAGGGATGATGAGCATATTACTTTTCAACATGATTTGTCTTGCCTCCTCTGGACTCACATCAATTTCATCTACTTTCAATTCTTTGAAAGTTTGTGTAATGATTTGATCATGATGTGTTTCATCAGTACCCATTTTATTTATTGCAACTTTTTCATTATATTCTTTCATTTTCATTTTCAGCCAAAAATCCGTAAACTCTAGAGTTTTGATGAAGTCATCATCTTCTATGAACCTCATGGATGCTATAATCCTTTCATCCTCCTCCAACTTTGGTTCAACTTGGGTTTTCTTACCCTTCCTAGCCTCAGGCTTATGTGCATCAGTGGGTTGACCAACCAATGGTTGATCAACCTCTTGATCATTTCTCATGTGCCTCAAGATGTTAGCCACCTCATCAATATCCCCCACCTCTTCTGTCCTTTGCTTCTTTGTTGGTGGTGATTCTGGGACCTGTGGATCTTGCACTGACATAACATTAGGAGCAGACTCATGAATCTCAATCCCTACAAACCTTTTCACTAGAAGTTTAGTAGCCTTAGGAGGCTGCTTCTCAGATTTACCATAAATACTTTCAAAATTATCAATGATTGCATCAATTCTCTTTAGAGGGTCTTTTTCTTCAACAAAGAATCCAAGAAACAGGGGATCCTACTTTTTCTTTTCATCTTCAATATTTTTCAAGATATCCCATTCTCTCTTCCTACTGTATGCCTCATCAAAAGTGACAAGATTTCTTATCACATCCTCATCAAACAGGACCTGATGGGATACAGCCATTTTAGTCAGAATTGATTGTTTCACAAGATTCATATGACCCTTAGGGTCACAATTCCTTTCAATACCCAATTTCAAAGAATATTTTGCCTTTAAAAAGGCTTGCAAATTTTCAAGAGTGTCAGAGCCAATAGACCAATCACCAAAAATTGTAGCATCAGGTAGAAATGTACCTTTCTTTTGTCTTTTCATTACCTCCTTTTCCATCCACATCATTTGCCACATAAACTCCATGAATACAATTCTATCTGATACAAATTTTGCCAATATGTGAGGTGGCTGGGGGTAACCATACACTCTAATTATAGTATGATCTGACATAAAAAACTAATCAGCAAAATTATGGTTCTGGCCCTGCTCTAGTTTGTGTACAAGTGGCCTTAGAATTACCCTGACTTCCTTAGTCAACCTACGAAACCAAATACCAAAAGAATTCAATATCTTGACAACAAACAAATCATGAAATACAATGTAGTCACTATTCTGGCAACAGGAATCCCACTTGTAACACCAAAACTGAGTCGACAATCTTTGTCCTTTCTCATCAACCATACTTAGATCCATTTTGCTTGACCATCTCCCTCTGTTCTGATACAGAATCAAGTGACACAATAAAGAATAGAATTTGAAATCTAAGGGTTGCTTGTTCTCCTTCACACAGAAGAATCCTTCATGCAGTTTTTTCTCAATATGAGATACAAAGTCATATTTAGCGTTCAACTCTGGCTGTTGTATTTTCATAGCCATCATCATTAGGCTAGTTGGCATTCTTCCTTGTGCATCAATTCCCAAGACCTGGCATAGTGCAAAATAGGTTCTTTTGAAATATACAACAATTTCTTCCACAGGGAAAGGCTCAATAGCATTTGATGGAATCTCAATTTTTCTGTTGTTGGCTCCCCTTCTTATATATATTGGCAATTCATCTCTCCTAACTGTTTTCCTCAAGCTTGTGTAATCTCGTTCAAATCTCTGCAAATCCACTTCAATGAGAGCTTGCTTGTTCAACATAAAACAATCAACAATTGCATTCCTATCTACTGTCACCAATGGAAATCCATTTGGCATTCTAATTGTTTTAGTGGTAGGATGGTAAAATTGTCCTAGTGCCCTAATCAATTCCACATCCACAAATACAGTGGGCACCACCAACTTTGCCAAATCCAATTTCCATGGATTTCCCACTGGTCCCTCACCATCCCTTTTTGCATAAAAATACCAAAACAAATCCCACCCAGAGATAGGGATTGTAGCATCCTGACACCCTTCTATTGCATCTATGAACATCTTCTTTGGACCCTTGTCTATGGACCGAGGCAAACTTCTAGTAGAGATTGTTGAAGCGGTCTTTTCTTGGGAACTACGGGCTCATCACCTTTACTGGCAGACTTAGACCTCTTGGGTGCCATGTTTAATGACCTAAACAGGCTTTTCAAAATTCAACTTACTGTACTAGCAACTGAAAAACAGAGTGAAAGAGCAAATGAACTTGACATGGCCAATTAATGTAGGTAGACATAGGAATAAAAGAACAATATCTAAAATTAAAAATAAACCTATTCAAGAATGGATAAGAACAAGATTTGTATCTTTGGTCAGCATCATAGTCAAATTGGGGAACTTTGCAAGTAGCAGAGATAGAACAGACTACAACCCCCCTACTGTTTAACACAAAAGCTTACCCCAGCCTTTTTTTAAAAGAGAAATTTTATATTAACAAAGATGTAATTACAAGAACCCCCAGTACCAGCAACTGAAAAATAGAGAGAAATGTATGCCAACTTCTAATAAGAGAGTGCAGGAATGAACTTACCTGGTCAATTGTAGTTTGCAGAAAACACACTGAGCTAAGTTGCGCCTTCTCCAAGTTGCAAATTCTTTGAAATGAGAAAATGCCAAGAAATCATCGAATCTTATTTAGCCAAGAAGTTCATCATATCATCATTACTCTGGTTCGTGCCACGAGATCATGAAATCTCAGCATTCAATTCCTTTCTCAAGATTTGACAGCAATTCTCGATAACTATGACCCCACATTGCATGTGCTTTCCATTTATTTCTTTTACCACGTCGCTGTAAGGCTCACCCAAACTGGCTATGGGATAGTGGGGGCTTACAGCCACTACACTTCTATTTCATCCTTTACTGCCAGACTGCAAATGCTTAGATTGACAGGGTAAAAATGACAGTTTACATAATGGTTTGACAGTCCTAGACAAAAGGTTTACTTGTGGCAGGACTTCAGACACTTGTTTATATGGAGGTAGACATAAGAATGGTCCTTTGACATCCTGCAGACCCTATACCAATCATTCCTTGTGACCTCATGACTGCACATGTGATGGTTCTCTTGTATGTTGTCCTATCTCCTTGTAGGTCAATTTTAGGACTGTCAATGAATTACTTGCAGACAAGACACCTTCAAGGCAAAGTAAGCATTTATTCACATACCCTTTTGGATGCCCTAAAACATATCTAAGACTCAATAGGGGTTGTTTTGAGAATGTGTCACTTTCAATAAGATCGACCTACTTGTAGGAGCCCCAATTAGGTCTATTTTGCAAAGCAAGTACCCATATTTTGTCTCATTGAACTTTCTGAACTAGATGGACACTTCAATTACATGTCCAAACCAAGTATTTTCTAGGTTTTGAAGATCCACAACTGACTGTAACTAATTTGACCTATGTTGTTCCCTTCTATACATGCCTAGCACATGGTCTTGCTAGGTTAGTTCATGAAATCTCAACCAAAATCGGTCTCCTACCCAAAACACTTTCAAAACACATTGAAATAGGCATAAAGATGTCCATCCCACTGATCAAGCAGGGTTTGATTTAGTGGAATGGTGAGAAATTCATAATTTTCTGTCAGAAACCCTAGAAGAGGGTTTATCTACCACACTACAGAAAAACACTTATAACTTTGCCACAGAAGGGTTTCAAGAACTCAAATCAAATGCATTGGAATGTTAACTCACCACCCTTTCAGATCATCATCAGTTGAAATAGTAGTATGTCCGTACAGAGATGTAGTACGGTCTGCAACAGCGTTCAAACTCAGAAAATAGGGCAAAAACTATATTTGTTATTGATTCCTTCACCAAATCACCTTCATTAAAATGCAATCAACTTGTCCAAGGCTTAAAGAAGCCTACATCGACCATAGAGGAGTAGTTTGAGGTATTTTGAATCAGTGGAAGGGAAGAACTGCCCCCTGGAACCACCAAACTACCTCAGTTTGTCTTTCTGCAACTTAATTACATTGGTTTTACATATGTATCTTGTGTTTTCATGACAAATCAATATTGACAAGGTCTTCAAACACCTCTACAAGATGACTAGGCCTTTGACAAGGCATTCAACCCATGACTATACTCCTATATGCCATAAAAGGGCTACAATCATGAGAAACTTATGACTGTCCCTACTACACTATTGACATCAACATGACATCCATTTGCAATGGCCTTTATTACAATGCATGAAAATCATCTTCAAGACCTTATTGAATCAACAAGACAACATGAACAACATGAAAACAAGGCATAGATCCTTATGGTCTCCTTGGTGCCCCTACACCATACTCCCGGGGGTGGAAAATAACTCACGTCTCTTGAGGAAGTAGATCAACAACTGTGGTCCCATGCTTGAGGATGTCTTCTTCACTCATCCAAGTGGCATCTTCAGCAGGTAGACCATTCCATTTGATAAGGAACTCTTTATAAGTCTTCTTTCGAGTCTTCTTGAGCACCTTGGTATCCAAAATGCATTCCAACTTCAATGGTTGGCTGGGTGGTAAGTCCTTGATCCATGGTTCATCTTCTTGGGCTGCTAAACCTGCATCAGGACCTGCAACATTATCACCCTTGTATGGAAACAAGTCTACAACATTGAAGATAGGAGAGATTGCCAAGCCTTAAGGAAGTTCAATCTCATAGGCATTGGACCCAAACTTATGCACAATCCGGCATGGACCAATCTTCTCCATGAGGAGTTTTGTAGGCTGCCCCTTTGGAAGTCTTTCTCTCTTCAAGTGTGCCATGACCAAATCTCCCACCTTGTATTGCACATCTCTCTTCCTTTCATTTTCTTTCTCCTTGTACTTCTCGGTGTTCTTTCGGAGAGTCTCTCTCACTCTATCATGAATTTCCTTCATGGCCAATGTGAAGTCTTCTCCTTGTACACTTCTCCTCTCCAACCCATGTAGATCTCTTAGTTCAAGGATCCCTCTTGGATGAATGTCATATACAATCTCAAATGGACTCCTTCCTATGCTCCTATTGGTGGAATCATTGTAGATAAATTCAACTTGAGGGATGATCATATCCCATGCCTCTCCATGCTGCTTGTGAGACATCTAAGAAGATTTCCCAAGGACCTATTCACCACCTCAGTTTGGCCATCAGTCTGAGGGTGATAGGCGGAAGTGAAGGACAATTGAGTACCCAACTTTTTCCACAAAATATGCCAAAAGTGGACCACAAAATTTGGATCCCTGTCAGTCACAATGTTGAGAGGCAAACCATGTATTCTAACAATTTCTTTGAAGAACAAACCAGCAATGTGAGAAGCATCATTAGTGCATTTACATGGTAAAAAGTGCGCCATCTTACTAAACCTATCCACCACAACAAAAATACTATCAAAGCCTCTTTGAGTCATAGGAATACCCAAGACAAAATCCATGCTAATACTTTCCCATGGCCTATGAGGAATAGGAAGTGGCTGAATAGACGAACTTTAGATGATGTTCCCTTTGCTCTTTGACAAATACTACAACCCTCAACAAATTTTCTGATGTCTGATTGCATTTTTGGCCCAAAGTAAAATCTTTTCACCTATCCAAGTGTCTTATCCAACCCAAAGTGGCGTCCTAGACTGCCACAATGTTTCTCCTTGATGATGTTCTCCCTCATGGAACACCTAGGGACACATAGTTGGCTGCCTTTGAACAACAACCCCTGCTGCAACAAAAACTCAGAAAAATCAGAATGATAAGAGTCTAAAAATTGAGAACCAACTTCATATACCTCCTTTAAATCCTCATCATCCTTGTACATGTGTTTGAGGGAATCAATTCCCACACTTTCCAACTGAATTTCTTGCACCATACACACCCTTCTACTCAATGCATCTGCCACTTTATTGGCCTGCCCCTTCTTGTGCTTGATTGAAAATGTGTATGCTTGGAGTTTCTCGACCCATTTCATGTGTTTATGACTAAGTTTTTCCTATGAATTCAAAAAACTAAGTGCATGGTTATCAGTATAAACAATAAACTCTTTAGGCAAAAGATAGTGCCTCCATTTTTTCAAAGCTTGCACCATTGCATACAACTCCAAGTCCTAAGTAGAATACTTCCTTTTGGCATCATTCAATTTTTTCACTAAAGAAGGCAACTGGTCTTCCCTCTTGACTCAAGATAGCCTCTATAGCAAGGTTACTAGCATCACATTCCACAGTAAACAACTTATTGAAATTAGGAAAAATAAGAAGAGGTTGTTGTGCTACCTTCTTTTTCAGAATTTCAAAAGATTCATCAGCTGCCTTGGTCCAAGAGAACTTACATTTTTTACCTCCTTTGATGGTGTCTAGAATAGGTACACATATATGACTGAAACCTCTTATGAACTTCCTATAAAATGTTTCCAGTCCATGAAAACTTCTTACATCACCTGTTGTTCTAGGAGTTGGCCAAGACAATATAGCATCCACCTTTGTTGGATCCATCTTCAAGTTACCTTGGGAGATGACAAAACCAAGGTAGGTGAGTTCCTCCTTCATGAAGACACTCTTCTCCATGTTGATCATTAATTTCTCATCATGCAACTTCTTCAAAACCTGATCCAAGTGCTACAAATGCTCTTCCTTTGTCCTACTGAAAACAAGAATGTCATCAAGATACACCACAACAAATTTACCAATGAAATCTTTCAACACCTCATTCATAAGGCGCATAAAAGTCCTTGGGGCATTGGATAGGCCAAATGGCATCACCAACCACTCATAAAGACCCTCATTTGTTTTAAAGGTTGTCTTCCATTCATCTCTTTGCCTTATCTAGATTTGATGGTACCCACTTTTGAGATCAATTTTGGAAAAATACCGAGCCCCTCCCAAACAGTCCATTAGGTCCTCAATCCTTGGCATAGGGAACCTATATCTTATGGTGATCTTTTTGATAGCCCTAGAATCCGTACATAGTCTCTATTTGCCATCCTTTTTAGGGGCTAGGACTGTTGGGACTGTACATGGGCTAAGGCTCTTTCTCACCAAACCCTTATCTAACAACTCTTGCACTTGCTTGGTAATTTCTTCACTTTGACATGGTGTTATCTTATATGCTACTTTGTTTGGCAATGTAGACCCTGGTATGAAATCAGTTTGATGACTTATGTCTCTCATAGGTGGCAATGCATTAGGCATATCCTCTACCATGATACCCTTATATTTCTCTAACAATTGTTGCACCTCCTTGGGAACCTCTTCCTTACTAGGACCATGCAAATCATGACTATTTTTAGGCTTCAAAATCAAAGCATACCCTTGGGTCCCTTCCTCCTTAAGGGTGTTTAAAAACTCTCTCCCACTCGCTATCACGAACTTAACCGAACACTCTTCTCTACATTCTCATCCGGCAAAGGATCCATCCTATACTTCCTACCATTCTTGGTGATGATGAAAGAATTAGACTTTCCATCATGTTGGGACTGAACATCATATTGCCATGGACATCCTAACAACAAATGACAAGCATCCATGGGGATTATATCACACAAAATCTTATCCTTATACTCCCCTATCTCAAACTCTACCCAAGATTGTTCATCTACCAAGACTTGATGCCCCTTATTCAACCATGACACCTTATAAGGACTAGCATGAGGAAGTCTTTTCAATTTCAACTTGTCTACCATCTCAATGGAAACTAAATTTTCAGTTGAACCTGAATCAACAATTACCTTGCAAATCTTACCATAGGCCTTGCATGTGGTCTTGAACAATGTCTTCCTTTAAGGGGGTTCTTGAGTTTGAGCCACCTTCAACATGGTTCTCCTCATCATCAAGCTTTCTCCATCATGGACCAGGGCTGCACTTCCAATTGGAGAGTTGACACTTTGGCAATCTTCCTCTTGAATCAATTGGTTCCTTCTCTCTCCTCCATGAGAGCTTGAGGCTTTCTCGGGACACTTGCTCATGGTGTGCCCCACTTGGTTGCAATTGAAACATCTTCCCGTGAATACATTAAGACCTCTACCTGGTCCACCAAACCTACCCCTTCCATTAGGTCTCCTTCCTCTAAAGCCTCCTCTTGAACCTGATTCTCCACTTTGTTCTTGAGAACTAGACTCTCCTTGAGTCTTTTGGAACTTATTTCTACCCCCAAAACTGCCCCTACCTCTGAAATTTCTGCCCCCTCTTCCTCTATTTTGCTGCTCTCCTTTCCTCTTCAACTTTTCTTCAGCCCTTAATTCCATTTGGAAACACTTGTCCACTATTTCAGGGGTTAGAATACTGATTTCATCTTGTATACTAAATTTCAAACCATTCATATACCTTGCTACTTTACCTTTCTCATCCTCTACATGCCCACATTGAAGAGAGAGCTTGTGAAACTTCTCCGTGTAAGTACATACATCCATATCTCTTTGCTTGAGATTTTGCATCTTCTTGTAGATCTACACCTCATAGTCAGATGGAAGGAATTGGGACTTGATCCTCTCCAACATTCTGCTCCAAGAAGTGATCATACTCTTCCCACTTTTCACCCTCTCACCTCGGGTGTAATTCCACCATGTGAGGGCAGCACCCTTGAGTTTTATTTTGGCAAACTTTACCCTCTTATTCTCAGGTACTTCCTTGTACTCAAAGTAGTTGTTTAGGGCCTCAATCCACTCCATAACCTCATCAGCATCCATCTTTCCACTGAACATTGGAATCTCCATCTGAGCCTCTGATGAATCCTTGCCTAAGGATTTGATGGCTTCAAGAAAAATCTTCTGATCAGCAGGGATATATGCCTCCTACCTTTGGGGCTCCTCTTCTTCCTCTCCTGTGTCCTCTTCTGCATTAGATTCTTCATCCAACCTCTTGCATTTTCTCATGGCTTTCAACTCAACCTAGAGTGCTTCCTTGACCCCAGCTTTGATTTTCTCTTCCATCTCTTGAAACTTCTTGGCCACCTCGGTGGTCATCCCTTTTGGAGGCATGATGCTAGCCTCTCTTTCACTGTCCTCTACTGACATACACCAAAACCTTGTTTATGACTAACTGACAGAACCTTGTGTGGCTCTGATACCAATATGATGAAGAGGATAGGGTAAAAATGATAGTTTACACAATGGTTTGACAATCCTAGACAAAAGGTTTACTTGTGGCAAGACTTCAGACACTTGTTTGTATGGAGGTAGACATAAGAATGGTCCTTTGACACCCTACAGACCCTATACCAATCATTCCTTGTGACCTCATGACTGCACATGTGATGGTTCTCTTGTATGTTGTCCTATCTCTTTGTAGGTCAGTTTTTAGGACTGTCAATGAATTACTTGCAGACAAGACACCTTCAAGGCAAAGTAAGCATTGATTCACATACCCTTTTGGATGCCCTAAAACATATCTAAGATTCAATAGGGGTTGTTTTGAGAATGTGTCACTTTCAATAAGACCCACATACTTGTAGGAGCCCCAATTAGGTCTATTTTGCAAAGCAAGTACCCTTATTTTGTCTCATAGAACTTTCTAAACTAGATGGACACTTCAATTACATGTCCAAACCAAGGATTTTCTAGGTTTTGAAGACCCACAACCAACTGCAACCAATTTGACCTATGTTGTTCCCTTCAACACATGCCTAGCACATGGTCTTCCTAGGTCAATTCATGAAATCTCAACCAAAATCAGTCTCCTGCCCAAAACACTTTCAAAACACATTGAAATAGACATAAAGATGTCCATCCCACTGATCAAGGAGGGTTTGATTTAGTGGAATGGTGAGAAATTCATAATTTTCTGTCAGAAACCCTAGAAGAGGGTTTATCTACCACACTACAGAAAAACACTTATAACTTTGCCACAGAAGGGTTTCAAGAACTCAAATCAAATGCATTGGAATGTTAACTCACCACCCTTTCAGATTATCATTAGTTGAAATAGTAGTACGTCCATTAGCGATGTAGTACGATCTGCAACAGCGTTTAAACTCAGAAAATAGGGCAGAAACTGTATTTGTTATTGATTCCTTCACCAAATCACCTTCGTTACAATGCAATCAACTTGTCCAAGGCTTAAAGAAGCCTGCATCAACCATAGAGGAGTATTTTGAGGTAGTTTGAATCATTGGAAGGGAAGAACTGCCCCCTGGAACCACCAAACTACCTTAGTTTGTCTTTTCTACAACTTAATTACATTGGTTTTACATATGTATCTTGTGTTTTCATGACAAATCAATATTGACAAGGTCTTCAAACACCTCTACGAGATGACTAGGCCTTTGACAAGGCATTCAACCCATGACTATAATCCTATATGCCATAAAAAGGCTACAATCATGAGAAACTTATGACTGTCCCTACTACACCATTGACATCAACATGACATCCATTTGCAATGGCCTTTATTACAATGCATGAAAATGGTCTTCAAGACCTTATTGAATCAACAAGACAACATGAACAACATGAAAACAAGGCATAGATCCTTATGGTCTCCTTGGTGCCCCTGCACCACAAGGACTTCATCATATCACCATTACTCTGGTTCATGCCACAAGATCATGAAATCTCAGCATTCAATTCCTTTCTCAAGATTTGATAGTAATTCTTGATAACCGCAACCCTACATTGAATGTGATTGCCATTTATTTCTTTTACTGCATCACCGCAAGGCTCACCTAGACTGGCTATGGGATAGTGGGGGCTTACAACCACTACACTTCTATTTCATCCTTTACTGCTTAGATTGACCCCTGCGGGACCGCAGGAGATTATTACCTGATGTCCATCTATTTACCGCCCACCTGCAAATGTTATGAATGACCGTCATGGGATAACGGTGGCTTACAGCCACTACACTTCTATTTCATCATTTACGGCTTGACCGCAAATGCTTAGATTGACCCCTACAAGATCGCAGGAAATTATTACCTAATGTCCTTCTGTTTACCACCCAACCGTAAATGTTATGAATGACCATCGTGGGATGGCGGGGGAGAAAACCCATTACATTCTCCTCTTGCCTCTCTACCACAGGTATTGGTTGAAACCCTTGCAGGGACATGGTAAGTGTTATTACCGCAATGCCATCGGTTACTTTTCAAACCTCCGTGGGACCGCAGGAAGAGACTAACACTGCCAAGCGTGAGATGAACACCGCCAAGCCCCAAGTGTCAAATGAACCATCCACGGGATAGCAGTAGCTTCTGTTAGACTTAGGGCACACAACTGAGAGGGGGGTGAATCAGTTGTGCAAAACTTTCTCCAATTTACACACTTAAATCTTCTTGGTGATTAGCAGTATATTAAACATGAAACATAATGCATTCAAATCAAAAGCAGAAACTCATCCACACATAAGACACCAAGATTTTAACGTGGAAAACTTGGTTAAGGGAAAAACCACGGGGTGATTAACCCAAGAATGTATTCTCTGTTAGAAGAATAGAAAGAACAAAACGGCACATGCCAATTAGGGCTCACTGCCCAAGCACACTGCTCACAAGAGGCTCACTGCCTACAAGAGACACACTGTCTACAAAGAAATAAGTATCACATACATGAACTGGAGAATAGCATCTTCACCATGCTTGAATTAGTTCCATTAAGATCAATACTCATGATCTACCTTTCACTCTGCTCTTCGCTACCACACTCTCATCTCCACAAGACACACTTTGAAATGACTTCACAATCCCTTATTTATACATGGCATCGACTTAGGAACAATCATCTAAGTCAGAAAACACCTACAAGAACATCCACAAGACGTGTAATACATCCGGTCGGCCAGTCTCAGGAAGAACACCAACATCCGGTGGTTATTCTTCAAATAAGAACTTTAACTTCAATGCAGACCACCAACATGAATTGGAAACGATCCACAGATCACCACAAGCTTTCCTGAATCACCAAGAACATCTGCACTTCATCTGCTTACTGGAATCCTTCTCTCCTTCATCCGGAACCTCAAGAACACAGTTTGTCATCATTGTCACAAAAGAATAGGTTCTTTCGGACCTTCAAACCATGAGCCAATTGACTTGACACTTCATAAGGATGTTCTCAACACTTCCTCAAATCTGAAAAATGGGCTAGTGCATTTCCGGATCTCACCGGACCTATCTGTGTCACTCTGTCACCTCTGAACACCTGCCGGAACCAGTTCTACTTGAGCGACCATAACTTCTTCCGATCTTCATGCGGACCTCTGAAAATTTTTCTAGAGCATCTCAAGACTTATATCTACAAACCCTTTAAACCGCATCCTCTGATCCTCAACCTATCTTGGACTTTTACCTTGTTGTCATCACTATTCTTCACTGTTCCTGATTGAGACTAATTTTCTCAATATCCTCAGCACACAGCTCATTCAATCCTTCTCATTAATGCAACATGAGTATGTTGACATCAATGACAACACCAGTTAGACCCATACTTGCAACAGCTTCTTCATATCAACTACTTCCTACCACCAAGCCACAAACTGTTCTTTTATGCTCTGCAGGAATGCGGTATGTGCCATATTTCATTCCTCTTGTTCCCACATAACCACAAAAGATAATCAATTAACTTGCGGGACAGCAGTAATAAATAAAAACACTCATATAGTCAAAAATAGTCAAGATTGTTTCACAATTGTCATGATATATATGTATTTATTTAGTTGTGGGGGAATGTTGGGGTTGATTGATTTAATTAAATAAATGTGGATTTATTTAATTAAGGATGAGACTTTAGAGGAAGGGTTAATATTTAATTAGTGTCAGAAGAACGGTTAGATTTATTAATTAAATAGCATGACTTATTAAACTGATATTAGGAGGAATGATCAAGTGGTTAATTAAATAAATACGATTTATTTAATTAACATTGTAAGAGGAGATGTGGGATAGATTTGGTGTGATGTTAGGCCATGGTAAGATTTAGGTGTCTACATTTCTAATAGTGCATTAGTTTTTGGGTCGATGAATAATGATCACAATTTATCTTTGGTAATTTTTTCCTTCACCATATCATGAGACAATTTTGAGGAACAAAATTGATGACAAATTTCTCTATGGGTTGCCCACGTATTTATTTTCCTTCACTATTAAGATAGATTGAATTAGGAATAGGAGAGCATCAAACAAGGATCAAATTAATGAGTGCAATCATGATTATGTTATTGGATTTCAAACTTTATCAACAAAGATACACTATCAAATTCCTAATGATGATTTTGATACACTATCAAATTCTTAAGTCTAATGCACTTAAATATCAATCTCATCCTTCAAAATTCCAATAGGAAAATTTAGTTTTCAAAAGGGTGAAAATAAGAGAGAAAATCAACAAAATGCTCACCATGTTGTTAATTTACAGTCAACTTCAAATGTTATTTCATCTAATTCCCAAGGTGAACTAGTGAGGGGCAATCCTATATTATCTATTAATGTAAATAATAAGATCATAGAATACATAAAGGAAAATAGATATGTAAACCAAAACACATTCAAATATAGAAGGGTTCTAACATATATGTCACTTCTATTCAAAATGAACAAAGGAAATATACACAGAGGTAAGATGAAAATTTGTTATATATACCTCGCTTTTACTCTACAAAATGTACAAAGTAGTCATTTGTTCAAGAATACCATCAGTTATTCTACATGTAGATTTGACAAATATCCAACATATTGTATGGTGCATTTCTTATATGGATGGGATGAGAACAAATGTACTCAAACTTGTATGATCATGCCAACTAGTAGATCATTGTGGCATATTGTGGCGTACTTGGACATCATGACCATGTGTCAGATGCATACAATGCTAATTAGATGATCATGTTTTGCAGTACAAAAGTCATTAGGTTGCACACGTGCATGGAAGCATAACATGTGGTTGTTGATGTTGATGTTCCATGTGTGTAACTAGCCATGAACATGTGTAGCAATGTGTATAGCCACATTATCTAGATCCTTGAAGATCTGTAAACCCTGAATAATGCCCCTAATAACCCTAAACCCTAACCCCTAACCCCTAAACCATAAACCCTAAATAATGCCCCTAAGCCCTAACCCTACCCTGACCTGCCATAAACCCTAAACCCCTAAATCCTAAACTGCAAACCCCTAAACCCTAAACAGTACTAAACCCAAGCAACCCTAAACCCTAAACAGTACTCAACCCAAGCAACCCTAAACCTCTATCTCCCTATCTCCCTATCTATCCCTATCACTATCATTCCTCTACCTCTCAATATCTCTCCCTATGTCTTTGGCCATGTCCCTCACTCTCTATATCTCCCTATTGGTCCTCTCTCTCTAAACACTAAACCCTAAACCTCTAAACCTTAACCCCTAAACCATAAACCCTAAAGTACCCTAAATAATGCCCCTAAAACCATAAACCCTAAACCCTAGTAAACTCTAAACCCTAAACTTGAGCAATGCTAAACTCATAAATGCTAAATAATGCCCCTAAACCCTGACCGCTAACCCCAAGAAACTCTCTATCTCTGTCTCTCTCTCTCTGACCTATATATTATCTATCAGCTCCTAGCTAGTTAAATCCTTTTCCTAGCTTTCCTAGTTTTCCTTTTCCTTTCCAATTTCCCTTTAGATTCCACCAATTTTTCCCTATTTTACTATTTTCCACCTCCTCTCTCATCATTCTTCCCATCCAATGAAATTTAGTTTTATTAGCTTGTTTCCATTTCATCCGGCTGCCAATTTATATCCTCATCCCTCTTTCATGTCCTAGTTTTCTTGTTTCCATTTTCTTTGTTGATAAGGGAGATGGATAGAGACAAAGACAAAGCAAGAGAGAGATAGTCCTATAAGTTTTCTTGTTCATTAATTCCTTCATCGATAAGGGAGAGGGAGAATTAATAGAAGGGAGAGATAGGAAGATATAGGAATGATAGGGGGAGAGAGGCAAGAGATAGAGAGATAGGGAGAGATAGCTAGGTAGAGAGATAGAGAGGAGATAGATCATAGGGAGAGATAGAAGAGACAGAGGGGAGAGATGGGGAGATAGAGAGTGATCACTAGAGAGATATCTAGAGAGATAGGGAGATAGAGAGAAAGGCAAGAGATAGGGAGAGATAGATAGGTACATAGAGTCGAGAGAGAAGATAGATTGGGAGAGATAGAGGAGATAGTTGAGTGAGAGATAGGGAGATAGAGAGTGAATGAGATGTCTAGAGAGATAGGGAGAGAGATTGAGAGCTAGAGGGATGATAGCTAGAGAGAGGGAGATAAGAGAGAGATTATAGGGAGATAGAGGTTTAGGGTTGCTCAAGTTTAGGGTTTAGGGGTTATGGATTAGGGGTTAGGGATTAGGGGCATTATTTAAGGTGGAGGGATTTAAAGAGATAGACTTATTTTGACATGCAACCGTAAACCCTAAACCTGAGCAACCCTAAACCTCTAAATCTTAAATAATGCCCCTAAACCCTAAACCTTAACCCCTAACCCCTAAAACATATATATAAACCCTAAATAATGCCCCTAACCCCTAACCCATAAACCCTAAACTTGAGAACCTTAAACCCCTAAATCCTAAACCCCTAAACCCTAAACACTAAACCCAAGCAACCCTAAACCTCTATCTCCCTATCTCTCTATCTCTATCATTCCTCCACCTCTCAATCTCTCTCCATGTGTCTTTGGCCATGTCCCTCACTCTCCATATATATCCCTATAATCTCTTCCGGCTATGTCTTTGGCTATGTACCTCACTCTCTATATCTCCCAGC